>OX454334.1:36110000-37419366 GCA_949716465.1 Chalcosyrphus nemorum
TTTTCCTTGTGCTCGCCGATTACGAAGCAACAGCTTGAGAACTTTGCGCAGACACGATATATCTTCAAAATGTAGGTACATATCCAATATTCAACAACAAGTTGAAAGAAGACGCATGTGAAGAAATCTCTTTCTTTTGTACACTGAGTGAATATTCAGTCGGTTGAAAGTTATAAACTGACCACAAAGGCAACCAATGCCACAGTCCATTATACGCAGTTGACAAGTTGGTATCAACGTAATAAGCAGTGCTACTTTTTACGAAGCGCGGATCTTAAGGACTACTGTGCGTGATAATAATATTAGTGAAACAAAGTGCGTAGTTGATTACGAAAATGAAGTGGATATTAGTAAGTTTTTTTTCCTTATCCTAGTCATAAAGTTATGAACAATACTATTCAAATAAGTGCTATCGCGCGTCAGTTTAATTGTATGAATATTTATTAGGATTTTTGAATCTTACTCTACAAGCAAGAAGTTTGTCATCAATTCTTTTAGGGTAAGACGAAGGACAAAGTCGTGCGTCTCACAGGCCTAATGAATAATTCAATAGTTATCGCTATTCTTACATTATTCTGTCGTAATTAAAATGTATGTACTCACCACGAATATAAATTAATTGAAATATTATTTGAACCACAAGCAATGTGCAATTTTCTACGCCCCAATCGCTGATGGCCACGATTAAAATAACACAAATGGCCTTTTGCGGTAGGTACTGAAGTAATTTCAGCAGGCCAATATTCCCCTGGTATTATTAACGCGTACGAGTAGGTACTTTGGGCGTACAAGTGTTCCACATTTTCACGTATTATACATATGCAAGTGCCTCGAGAAAGAAGACGTTCTACACAAAACCCGTTTAAATTACCTTACTCCGGTAAATTGTAAGCAACAGAACACTTTGAGATGGATGTCAGGTTGAATGTCATCTTAACCTAGTTCAGTGATGCCGAACATATTAATTTAAATTCTATATTGAAATGCAAATGAGCACATACGCTTACTCATTTTACTAGAATCGGATTGTATTAACTAAAGCAAACCACTCATATACATAACTGTGGAGGAACGTGAAAGAATTGATTCCCAAGTTCAATGACATATGAAGAATGACAGTGTGAATACACTTTATTTCTTAACGATGGTTTTGAATCCAGAGAATGCTTCATTTACCTGTTCTTTTTTTCATCTTGGTGGATGTTGGGTTCGTAGCGATGTCCGATTAATTTATTACATTGTTAAAATAGAATTATAATGCGCAATGATGTAGCAATTTGTAAGGGAACGTAAGTTACATATACATATAAGTAGGTATTCCAGTACAGATTATGCGTACCAAATAAATATTAAACACTTTTTATGAGTTGAGGAATTGCCTTTTACATGAGAGCAAAGAACGGAATTTATTTATATTAGATAAGTTTTTCCACATTAAATCTTGGCAATTTTATGTAGCTTTTTGAAAGACTTAATTTAAATCTCTTAATTTTAGCTTCAGATGTTTTAAATTAGGCTTATGTACTCTTAAAAGATGTTCTTTTAGATGTTCTATATGGAATTTTGCTTCTGCGACTATTATTTTTAAAACCATGTGAAAAAGATGAATTCTTAAGCTCCTATACCCGTTAAATGTTAAAAACAAATGATTTGGCGCTGAGGTATAGGTACATACATACATATGTATAACTCTCTCAACTTATTGGTTTGCTGCTTCCATCTTCTCTTAATCCTAATCCCTACTGAAGGTCCAGTTCCATGCGTTTCGCTTGGCCAAGTGACTGGTTTGAAAAATATATTTATATAGATGCATATCAGTATCCCGCTATGGCCAGACAGACGTGTTAAGTTGAATGGATGTATCTAAATTTTTCGCATTTCTAAATAAATACAATATTTCTTAAAAATACCATGGTTCTTTGTTCATACAAACGTCATATTTCTTAAAGGTCTTTTTTATATAAAAGTGTATGCTTCCAGTCCCAATACACGTTCTGAAGAGACATATTTCAGATCTATGAAAGATGTCTTATCTAGTCGCACGTTAGTACTGAAGTTCTTCAAACTCGCACTATTCCTTTTGCTCATCTAAATTTCAATAGACAGAATCAAAAATAAAAGAAACTATTTAAAAAGCAACAAATTGGAGTATATGTTAAGCATTTTTTAAAAGAATTGTGCGTACTTTAACAAAAAATTCATTTTTGAGTAATTTTAGAAGACATTTTAAAGACTGGTCAATTCTGAAGTTCTAATTTTCGATGTAGCTTCCGAGTATTTCGAGTAGTATTTAGCGAATAACGCGAGTAATGTTGCCTTCCAATTCCTCCAAAATCGTACCCGGCTAATCCATTTAGACTTTGGACTTTACATAGCCTCAGGAAAAAAGTCAAGAAATATTATATTACATGATCTAGGCGGCCATTGTGAAATTAACTGTTTGCCGAATCGCAATAAAGCGATTGTTTTACCGGCTATGTAACTAGTAGCCTATAAGGTCATGTTGGTACTAAGTCTCCTAGAGATCACGACCTTGAATTGGAGGCAGCAAATAGTCCCTTATCATTGCACGATAACGAGCGCTTTGGTCGGCCTGGCTCTTGAAGAAACATGAACCAATAATTTCACTAGCGCATAAACCACACCAAACCGTTGTTATGTCCTGATCTTATGGCAGCTCTTCAATCTCGTCAGGTTCTTAGTCAGTCCAAATACGGCAATTCATCTTATTGATGATAATTTCCGCATCATTAACAGAGCTCTAAGAAACTATCAAGTCTACGTTTCGTTTTTAATGAATACAAGTACAAATATGTATTTAAATCATATTTAAGCATATGCTCTACGCGTGCTGCTTGCTGTGGCCAAGATAATAGGTAGAAACATCCTGAAACGAATCAAAGAACACCTTGAAGACACACTCGACGCCGAACAAGCAGGTTTTCGCTCTGGATCCTTCTGTTTCGACCACATCAACACCCTGCGGATCATCATCGAGCAGTGTGTTGAGTATTGAGTATTGATTATTCATCGATTTTGAAAAGGCGTTTAATAGTGTCAATCGGGAATTTATTTAGCGTGACTTGCGCAGGAGAGGCATTCCTGATAAATTAATAGCAATTATTAAGGCTACATACACTCCATTTCATAACTATATCACCACCCCTGTTTATACCCTATCCTAAGGGTATATTAAGTTTGATACATAGTTTGTAACATAGAGAAATATTACAGATAGACCCAATAAAGTATATATATAAATGATCAGCATCACTAGCCGAGTCGATTGAGCTATGTCCGTCCGTCTGTCCGTCCGTCCGTCTGTGTGTCACCAGTTTTTGGGCCTTAAAATTTAAGCTAGGTTGATGAAATTTTGTATACGAGGTCTTTGGAAAAGTAAGCAATACAAGTGTACAAATTTTTAAAATCCGCCCACTGACACGCCCACTTTTCACTTTTTTCACTATTTTCATATGAAACTCGAAAAAACTTATTTGAACAAATATGTAGATATCCACTTAATCTACAAATCCTCTATACATTATATATGGCCACGCCCACTTTTTAGGGGCGTTTACTTCAAAAATTAATTTTCTAATAAAAAAGGGCAAAATAGAAAATTTTGTGAATACATTTTCCACCGCCCACTGACACGACCAAATAAGATAGGGATAGGGTATCATACGATCCGCTCCAAGCGGATTGTAGCATTTTTTCACTGGTTTTCACTAAAGTCAAAATTCAATTTGGCGTATTATCACGTAAGTTTTTTAACACATTCTGAGGGATTGTGGCCCAAAAAGCATTTATGGCTTATTTTAAGACAGCCACGCTGCTAAACTGCCCGTTTTTTGGAGTAAAATTTTCGCGTCATTAAGCCTTACAGATTATCTATCGGTTTTTGATCTAAGAGAAGGCAAGCCATTGAAAAAAAAAAGATTTTATACTGATCAAACCACGATTTGGTTGCTCTGCTGGAGTAAATCCTGCTGAAACCCCAATTCCGGATTTTGATTATTTACCAAAAATGGTAAAATTTGAGTTTCAAGACACCAACATACTCATTGCTATTCATTCCAGTGGATGGGAAGGCTGACCGTAATGCTCCCGCTGAAGAAAAACCGCCTACCCTATAGTTTTTCTGAGTGTTTTTTTTTTTTTAAATTTCTTAAAATTATTCCAAAACCTGAATTTTCTAAAAAAGTGATCGTGGTAGTGAAAGGACTTTGAAAATTTTTCAACATATATTAAATTTTGTTCCTAAGAAGTGATATTATTCTAATGAAAACGCCGAAAAAGAGTTTTACTTGAAAACCACCCCTAAAAAGTGGGCGTGGCAATATACAATGTATGGAAGATTTGTAGTGTAAGAGAATATCTGCTTATTTGTTGAAGTAGGTTTTTTCGAGTTTCGTATAAAAATACAAAAGAAAGTGAATTTTTCGAAAAGAGGATTTTGAAAAGTTTTGCAGTTGTTCTGTCCCCATATCCAAAGACTTCGTATACAAAATTTCATTGTCCTAACTCAAAATTTTAGGCCCAAAAACTGGTGAAACAAGGACGGACATAGCTCTATCGAATCGGCTATTGATACTGATCATTTATATATGTATATACTTTATAGGGGCTGTCTGCAATATTTCTATATGTTACAAATAATGTGTCAAACTTAATATACCCTTAGGATAGGGTATACAAATGATCAACGAAATCTTTTGAGTTGCTTACCAGAAAAAGAACATTTTGTTAAGTTGGCTATAAGCAATTTACCATTACTAAAAATGTTGGCTAAAAATGTGGTACGCCATTTTATAGAACCTTACTAAAATAGTTCTAATAGGAAATTAAAAGAAAATCGTTAGAGCGGTTTTCGCGCAAATTGGCTAAAACCTCTTAATCGTTGAAAAAGTAGCGTTATTACCATTTTTGGTCAACATTTTCTTAAGCCATTTCATAGCATTTGCGATCTAATAAAATCTAACTTTAATAAAATCGTTTAATCCGTTTTCAATGAATTTTGTCCAAAATGCGAGATGTCATCTTATTTCGTATCTCTGTACAAGCCCTATTGCGGAATTTAAATGAAATCGTAAAGTACTGTTGTTAACAATTTTGGTAAGACATTTTAAATTCTGATTGGTATTTTCCAATATAAATCGAATATGAAATTTAGTCCAAATCGTTAGAGTAATTTTTGTGAAATTGGCCAAAAGTAAAGTACCTTTCATATAAGGCCTAAAACAAAAATTTAAATTTCTCCTCTAGGGATTATCTCACAGACCGTAGGTATGAAGTTTGATCGAAATCCGTGAACCCGTTCAGGCTGTAGCGTCAATTGAATTGGCAAACTTACTTTTTTGGGCTTCTCTATCATCGTAATATCAGAATAAATTAATAAATATCTCGAGTTCGAATCCAATACTTGCCTATATTATAGGTGCAAGTAAAAAGGCAGTCAATAATAATTCAATAAACTACAGAGTATAAAAGGACGTTCCAAGAACAGTATTTTAGTGTGCACCAGCTAAAAGCACATAGGCCAACTAATATCACAACTACGTTGTTACAAAGATAATAAATATAATTAAATATAATCTTTATCTTTGGTTGTTACTACGAGACATTTTACTATAATTTTTTTTATGCTATATAGAAATGTTATGCTTTACTCAAAGTAAGTTCTATCCCATTTGTAGTACTCATAAATTCGCGTCTGAGGATATGTCACCGAGTCTCCAGCTGCGGCGCAACAGCGGGTTAACTTTCAATTGGTTTCGGAAAGAGTTTGAGCCGAAAATGGAGTGGAGTCGTATTTTTACAGATAGTTCCAAAAGCCGATCAAAGATTAGGGGCTGGTGTATTGGTGGAAGACAGAGTTGTAAAAGAATGCATTCATTTGAGATTGCATTCATTGAAGTCACAAGAAAAACTTCTTCGTATTGACTTCAATCATATGAATTCAACTAAAGACTTCAACTTCAAAATATGAAATCACCATTCATTTTGAAGTCATTGATTGCGTATTCTTTTTCGTGAAATCAAAGATTGCATTCAATTGCATTTTAAGGGCTAATTGGTGAATGCAATAGCTCTTTGAACTGCATCGCAAGATTCAATACACGGATTCTTTTTGATTGCCAGGTATCACGGGGTATAGGCAATCTTAGTAGATAAGTGCATTTCATACTGATGTATAAATTTCATATTTGGTCTAGTTTATTGAACTTCGAAAACCCTCAATACAAAATACAAAATAAAATAAACTGAAATTTAATATGTAGTTATTCTAGGTTAGGACCCATTTCCCTATACTTGGGCAGACAGATGCACAATCACTATCGGTATTCAATTCGTCTTTTTGTCCTGAAATTCAGGATATTCAAAAATTTAACAATAATTTTCTGCACGTAAAGCTTGAGAAGCAAAAATACTTTCCCCTATCAAATAGAAATCAGGAAACATTTTAGAAACGTTTAACAAAACGTATAAAATCGTTTCCCAAACGTTTCCCAGGGATCTGATAACACCTTCAGACGCTCGCAAAAGGTGGGGCATTTTTCCAAATTCGAATTTGGAGCCCCCCTAACTACTGAGCCACGACACTCACAAGTCGTTTGTACTTTTCCATAATGTTCATAACTGACGCTGCATATTCAATTGATAAGCTTTTGATCAGTATTCTAATCATTGAGAATCAGAGAGATCAGGAGGAATTACAAGCTCGTTTTCGAGTTTTTATAATGTCTATTAAGTATTTCGCCTCTAATATAATTCCAGGTTTGAGGATATTCCACAATAATTTTTCCAGTCACAATTATAAGTGGTATCAAAGTATGAAAATCAACTTTTATATTAAACTTTTATGCCAACTTCGCCAGGCATCACAACGGTATCGCACACAAAAATTTTCTGGTTTTGTTTTAATGGTTATGAATGTTTTTGTATTTTTTTTTTGCCTATCACCTTTTTACCGTAATTATCTACATACTTACAAAAAAAACTCAATCGGCTGAAAATTATGGGCAATAGAGGGAAACACACGCATTTTGCGACTAGTGTTGTAGGTAAATAGGTGTATGTACATACATATATAGATATTGTTTGCAAACAATTATATTCAATAAAAATTAACTTTTATGTCAAAATCTACTTTATAAATTAAATTTCAGGTGGCACTGTTGGCAACGCAACTAGTCCTTATTAATGCACGTCCTGGTGACAACTTTTTTGAGTAAGTATTGATTGCTGAACATTGACTTACAATCAGCTTTATAATGTTGCTTTTTTAACACTTGCATGAATCACAGAGTAACTAAACGGGCGCTTTTGATAGTAAAATTTCTATACAGTCGCTCTGCCAAAAAATATTTGGGGGGTTAAGAGAACACGCAAACTCAAGCTTTTATCACTTTCATTTTTCATTTCATATCTACGTGTTATTGCACAAAAATATCACATACCTACTTACCAATTCACAAAAAGTTAGTGTGCATGCGAAAATACATACAATTTTTACATACATATCAATATGCTTTAAAGGCATGTCAAAGCTTTTTATAAACATGTGGAGGCTTCCCCGAATATTTGATTTATACACAACACAAAACAAGGACGATGATGATGTTATTTAAAGTATGCAGTTTATTTTATTTTCATAAAAAAAAAAAAAAATTCTGATAGTTTCGCGACACAGTATTACTATATTAAGAATACATCCCAATATTTTTTGTCGGAACGACTGAATAAGCTGATTGCCATTCTATTAGATTACTGCACTCGTGTACTTCTTCAAACCTACTATTTCCTTCTAAATTGAAAAAAAGTCATATGAATAAATCATTTGTTTTCAGAATTGAAAAGCAAAGGCTGGTTAAGTTTCCCGAAGAAACTTTTCGGTATGAGGATAATGAACAAAAATCAAACGAAGCCAAGAGAATATTAGAAGAAATTAATAAAATTAATGTTGCATTGGGTTACGTTAAAAAACAGGAGCCGCATATGCCGTCCATTTTAGACTCGAATCAATTTCTATTCCCGCAACCTGCATATCATCCACTTCATTCTCACTCCTCTTCAGGCACTCTTCAACCATCAATCCGTAATTTGAATCTTATCTCAAATCCCCATCCTAGTCAAAACTCTCACAGTCCTAAGTCGATTGAGTCCTCGAAACCCAATTTATTATTTTATTACTATTTACCCAAGTCCGATATACTCCCCACCAAAACTGAATCTCAACAATCCGAATTTGAGATTCCAGTGAAACCATCGTCTACGAACAGGGACCAATATATAAAGGCAAATAACCCAAGAACATTCAAATTAATAGATTATAAAGTCGTGGGAGATATTCAGATTTCCCATGATATTAAAGATAAGGAGTCTGGATCAAATTCATCACAGCTTCGTTTGTATTTTGTTCCTCGTCAGATGAAACTGAACGAAAAATCGATCGATTATGTCAAAAATGAAAAGTTAACTAGAATAGAAAAATTACCAACAATTCGGCCATTTTCTAAAGCGACCACAGAGCGCCAAAGACCCAACACAAAGTCTCCGGGTTCAAGTACACAAAAAAAAGTAACAGCCCCTTCCACAACTACAACACAATCGCCTCCAATACCTTCACTCAAAACACCATTTGCTTCATTTTTTAAACGACCGGCTAATGTGATTGCTGCTCAAAATGTAGAGGCTAAGCCCGTTCTTCAGTCTGTTCCGCTGTCTTCACCGCAATCTGTGCAACAACAGGCGAAGCCTGAAGTGATTTCAAATGATGATTATAAATGGGAAATGGATTCATCGGAGGAAAACGATTCCTCTCAGGAATATGAAAAACACATTTTCTCCGCAAAGCGCAAAGAAATGGCTGAGGTTCAGAAAGAAGCGCTGAAGGAAAGCGGAATCATAATTCAACGCTTAAAGGTGCGAAAAGGTGGTATAGCAATAGCCGGACCTGGTGGTGTTGCTACTGCTGGCAGTGGTGGAACTGCAATTGTTGGCCCTGGTGGTTACGCGCTCACACACCCAAGGAGTCTTACAATAGCTGGTCCTGGGGCTAAAGTTATTGCAATACCGGAAACTACAGATTTGAAAGATGCTCTTTTGAGAACGAACTCAGGGAAAAGTTATACAGATGAGGGAGAAGTAGTCGCTACTGGGCCAGTAATCTATTATTCTCCGGACGGAAATAGCGCAGTTCTATAAAATTTGTAAACTAGAAAATGTTCTATTATTAATAACTTAGTACAATTCTCGACACTAGGCATAATTTTTCTATTAGGATCTAATTACTTATTTAAATGAAATTTATATTCTCGATGTTAAGTTAAGTCAAGGTAGAACAAAAATAAAAACATGTTTTTTTTTTTTCTCCTTTAATTACTTGACACTCATTTCCATATAAACAAATTATCGTTCGTCATTACTTTTCACTAAATACCTTGATCACATACATCTGCTTACATTTTTACCTACATATATGTTGAAGAAGTTTCCTAATTCACTTAATTTATATCTTTCCTAACGCATATACATAACAAACGCTTAATTAACAAAGTTAAATTCTTTAGATGGAAGACTGCAAGCTTAAACTCCTGGCCTCAGGTGCCCTTCTTCTTTCCACCAGCTGCATTTCTTAATTCACCTCTTAAGAGCGACCTGCAGTTACTTAGGACAAACAACAAAGTAATCAACGCAGTAGCTACCCAACCGAATCCTTGGACTTCATATTCGGGTTTATTTTTAAATCCATATCCATACTCATACCTTTACAGCCCGAATTTCTTGCCTACAATGCCTACCGACTATCAATCACCAGAAATAAAAGCAATCAAATCAACCGTCAAACCGGTCAAAAAATTCCCAGAGTCTACTACGAGACTTCCAAACACGATAGTTGAGCGACCTGCTTCCAAGAATGACAAGTTAACCGAGAGTAATTCGGGTGCCCTAGAAAACGACAGTCGCTTGTTATCGGCTGTGCAAGAAGTAAATCCGACATTTATTATTGAAAATATTATTCCAGTTCCAGGAACACGATTCCTTCAACTTTCGTCTGTAGAAAAATTTCCACAGAAGAACGAATCGAAGCCAAAAAAAGCATCAAATCAAATGCCGCGTCAAGGCGCTGCCAACATTAAAGTGGAAGCTACAGGTAGCACATCAGCCGGAAAAAGTGTACCAAATATTTCTTTTGGATCGTATTTCTTACCATATAGCTCAAGCCTACAAAATGAAGGCAAAAAAACAGCCTCCTTAATATTACAGCCGAGATCTAAGGCCATCGTGGGCAATGGTGGTACTGCAATATCAGCGCCCCTGTCACGTGCAGTTCTGAAAAAAGGAGTACCGACAAACGTGTTCTTTAGTCCAGAATCAGTAGCTATAGCTGGAGCTGGTGGTAAAGCTCATGCCCAGGCAGACTTGATATTGGATCTTATGGAGCGTTAATAGTTCCTATTTCGTAGCTTTTCTATTAATCTAGTTTCCTAGTTTCCTAGCTTCCTCGCAAATGTATTACTGTACGCTACAGCTGTTTTTGTTTTTATGTAAATAAAGGTTATCTACTCTACCAAAAAGATATCTTATCAAAAACTATATCAGTTCTTTTATATATATACCTAGATGAAAGGGTATTTATTTTCTTACTCTTGTCCGCTCTTGGCTTTTAATTCTTTCTAATGCGCGTACTTTCAGCAAGACTTTATTTTTTTTTAACACATATCCTTGTGAATTGAATCCTAATTATAATCACAGTAAAAGGTCAGTAAATACCAATGGTGAAGTGGTTTCGTTTCCATACTATGGAGGGCTAAAAGGTCATTCCCTAAATGTTCAAAGAGACGGAAAAGTTAATACAGTGGTTGTTTTGAAACCGCAATATGCTGAAGGACGTAGTAGCTTCGACAGTCACTTTAACAAAATCCAAGAGGCCGCAGCGCGTTTAGTAGCAATTCAGGAAATAGCTAAACAAAAAGGAGCTTTTAGTCAAGAGGATAATAAATTTTATGCTGATAGTCTCTTTGAGCTAGGAGTAGCAGCTCAGAATCTTGCCCAACTGCAACAAAATGGTGAAATTAAAGATTTCAGTAAACTTTTACAAGGCAGTAATACGCAAACAAAACCCCAATCTCCCAATGATACACCCACCAAACCAGTTACTGATGCGCCAAGTCAGGGTGGAGACAGTTTTGTGCCAGTGAGTCAGGATGATCCCTATGAAGACTTCGGAGATAGCGTCTCTGTAAACGCTCCCAAGAAAGATGCATCTGTTGCAGAGGCCAAACCAATTGGTAAGACATAATAAATAACAATTTAATATTATTATTACAATTACGCAAGGTAGATAAAGTCAGAATGTTCCATATTTAAAGGTTCTAAATTTGTGAAGCTCACCAATTCCAATATTTTTCTTAATCATAACCACTTAGCTAGTAGTCTGTGTCTTCCACAGAATAGCTAGTTTAAATGAAGTTAAATCAAGACTGAGTGTATGGATGTTCTGCCTCAGAAACATATCAAAATTACACGCGCATATGAAATTTTCATAATTGTTTACTTATTTTTCACTAAGAAAATTAAGTATACGTATACCGTATATGCAAACATGACTGTACAAATACTGTCTATTCAGTCAAGGAACTCAGTTAGGAGTTTTTATTATGTTGTATTAATGTTATCTCTGACGAAACATTAAATGCATTATGTTATTTCTAAACTTAATTGGCAATATCCAACAAATGTAATGATTCACTTTTTAAAAATACTATTAAAGTAGTATATGTATATAGACAAGGTTCGAAGCCCAGGAAATAACAAACATTTTTTAACAGCCTCAGCTCTTACGATCGTCTAACAAATATCGTACTCGATGTTATAAAATTAACAAAACAATTCTTAAAGAAATTATTTCCAACCGCTCCCGCTTAGTTTGTCTTTCACATTATCCGGTTTTAGTTGTTTAGCAACCGAATGGCGAAAAACCGTAGTGAAAACATCATACAGTTCGGGCATGGTTTTTTCCATCACAACCTCAGTTTCTGATTGACCGTCAAGAATAAATCAAAGTGGCAAAACTAAATAACTGAATTAATAAAGGACTGACTTGAACTCACTGCAAAGAATAATTTTACCTCAATGTGAAAAAAAATTACAACTGAAATAAATAATTGTGTTTCCTTGCATTTTAGGTCTTTCCATAGCTGGTGAAGGCGGAGTAGCATCATCGAAACCAAATGCTGTTGCGATTGCAGGACGCGAAGGCTTGGCTGTAGCATCACCTAAAGCCACAGCAATAGCCGGAGTATCTCCAGAGGAGGCAGCCGCTTTTAGTATAAATGTACCCAGTCGAAATCATATCACTATTAAAGACAACAAAAACCAGGGCAGTACATCAACTACTATAGAAGAGATAAAGTCATCAGCAATAGCAAATATTCCCAATCGGTCGACTCAAGAAGCCAAGACTAGAATAGCTGTCGCAGTAGATGATTATGATGTAGTAGAAGGCATAATACAAGCAAAGACTTCAGATGACATTGGAACAAATGTAAGAACTCACTCATCACCGTCGAAAGCTAGTGATGGATCAAAAAGCTTGAAGGTTTATCAAATACCTGCAAAGTTTAAAAATAGATTTATTGCCTACCCTGGCATGAATGAACCTTATGTATACGCACTTTAAAACATAAAATATTTATCATATTTTCACTTTAAGGTGCATTTAAAATAAATCTATAATTTGATTATTTTTTTTTTTATAAATACTATAATATAAAACTCCCCCCGCTAATCTAGCTGCGAGAATACTTTTGCACCGGGATGACAGATTTCGTCCTAGAGAATCTAGCGGCCTCTAGGACCAAAAGACCTTCGCTGCAAAGTAGTAAAGCCAATTAGTACTTGCATAAAACATAGTAAATCAACTAAAGAAATCAAAACAAACAACAGCTGTGCAGATTTTCGCCTTTTGTTGTCAAAAAGTGAATTTGTAAATCGCAATATGTATTTCCCTATTTTATGTGCTTTTTTTCTGTGTGGTAAAAGTGGCGATTCTTATGTGTGTGGCAATTTATGTATGTTGTATGTTTTTTATTTTACGGAAAAATAAAAAAGTCTATATTGCCCCGTTTATATGAGGGAATCGATTTCGAACTTAATTGAATCGATCTGATTATAAAATGTTTTGGGATTGGATTGAAATTTTAATGAAATTCAAGGATCGAAGGATAGAGAAATCGAGTTTGGCAGGCAAAGAATGAATAGAGCTAAATTAATTTTTGTGGCGTCAGAAAACAAAAAAGGGTTATATTTCGAATGAGATATACTGCAAGGTCATAAAACTATTACAGCTAATAAGGGTTAATTGTTTGGCAAAAGCACCTCTGCACATAAAGGAAAAGCATATGTGTTGAAGCATAAATCTAAATCTAAATCTAAATCGTAAACATAGTACCAGCGGAGTACTGTAACGCAAAGCGTTCTTAATTGCAAACATTTGAGCCTGTTCAGATGACTACTCAAAACTCGGCTATGTCGGTAGTTTGTGGGTAAGAAGAGGGGAAGAGTCACGAAGAAAATATAAACATCGAGGAGATCGCGTTCTAAAATGCAACATGAAAGCAACCGCTGCGCAAACAAAAGCAATTATCATAGGTTATCGTGATGTGATGAAATTTGACATTTCATTTAAGTCTGCGCAAAAAAATGCGTCATCACAGAATTCGTAAGTAAGTAAGCAAATCGTCAGGGAACCTACAACTTACTCTCAGTATTTCGACATATTCGATGAACACTATAGGCAGAAACATTCCGGAGCTGTGAGAAAACGTTAACAAAATTAAAGCATCGTGATGCATCGCAGAATTAAAGAATCATTGCTGAGCCTCACAAGGGCAGTGATGAGAACGCGATGCACATTGTTTTAACGTTTACGAACTCAGTATCTGTATCTCAATATCGAACTATCAAAATTTAAATATGCACATGTTAGCCGAATAGCACCTAACTTGTAGATATGTACGTATGGTAAGGACTTTATTCATTTTCGTTTGTGACTTTATTGAGAATGTACATACAGAATACTTATACATATAGACAAATTAGACATAGAAGCGGTCTTGTGGAAATTGAAAAATCGAAGTAATAAGAATGTGAGAGAATAATGTAAGTGTGGAAAAAAAAGATTCAGATGATTTTTATATACCCAGTTATATAATTATCTTTATAAAAAACCTTATTACGAATGAATTTTCCTTCCGATTTTTTCGCACTCAACAATTGTTGAAAAAAAAGTTCATTTTGTACGTACTTGCACCTACATAGGGTAGAGGCACTTCGTCTTTTATTGTTAAAAAAAAAGAAAATTTTGCGGTTCTAGTGTACAAAATATATCAAAAAACAACCCTTTTCATACACACACGCAGTTTCCAATAGATGCGATAACTGGTTTGCGAAATATGCTTAAGTTAGTACGAAGTGCGTTTTTCCTAAAAAAAAAATAGTGACACTATCTTCAAAATCTAAGTATTTATTGCATTTGTATATCAAATTGGGTTTAATTTTAATAAAATCAGAATAAGTTCTGAGTTCAATTAAAAAAAGTCAAATTTCTTAATTTCCATGCAAATTATTTGGTGTCCGGATACTGGAGCCCAAATAAATTTTATACTGATTTTAGTTTCCGGACAGAGTGTCCAGGTACTGAAACTTTAATGCAAATTTAAAATTCATGTTTTAATACTTTTAAACGATACATATGTGTATTTCGCTTAATTAAAATAAAGAATATTGCATGTTTCTTTAATAATTTCAGTATTCGGACAGTGTTTTTTAACTAAGAAACCGGCTTTCCGGGTACTGAAAAAATAGGTTAAGGATCCGGACAATCGTTTTTTTAACGAATAAAAATGTGTAAAATGTTAAAGATGTCATATTATTTTTTTTAATTTTTAATTACTTTATACGGACATAAAAGTTAAGAGCTAGGTGCACCATCAAGCAGGCAACTTGCTACCTAAATTGCAACATAAAGCTAAATATATGTATGTATGTATACCTCCAAATCTATTTTGTTATTGATGATATTGTAGGCCAAGTAGTTTAAAAATTGTTATACTCGTTCTGTTTCGATATCCAAAAACCTCGCATACAAAATTTCATTGTCCTACTTAAAACGTAAGGCCCCAAAAACTGGTGACAAAAAGACGGACTCAGCTAGTGGTGCTGATCTATCTTTAATATTTCTCTGTGTTTCGAAAAATATGGATGAAATCACCGAGATCTGAAATAAAACAGATAATAAGTATAGCAAGTCGGATCAAGTAAAAGAATATTCGGACATAGCCCTTGCTGCCGATGCATTGTCTGGTACAGCTGCAACACTGTTGAACACTTTTTGATGACAAAACAGCACAATCGGCTTTCAATTTTAAATTTTTTTCACAGTTGGAAAAGTGGATTGATACATGGACCACAAAAGTGGTCAATTTTAATAGTGTTACAGGCACCAAGTCAAATATGTACATGTTTCGTTATCGTTCATGTAAAAGCCAAAGTACAGCTTAATTCCATCTTTAGCTTATAGTTATTGTTATGCCAGAAATTTAAAGTACACAGGCTATTCTGCAGAATATTTTCAATATGACCGAATTGTAAATTTAATCACAAATTACCAAACAGTTTTTAAGAAAATTAGATTTTTAACTCTTCAAACACACTCAAGAGCAGTTTACTTTACTGAAATTTCTCTGAAAAAAACGTTAATACTGTAGCCTAACGGCTTTTTGCAGGTAGTAGACATTCGAATTGAATTTGAGAATTGAAATCTTAAATTTTCTTGCCTCGAAGAAAAATTTAAAAAAAACGCACACACCTTAAGATTCAACTAATCCAGAGAAAGGACGTATACGTATCTTTTAAAATTTTGATTTTTCTTTTATTGTTTATTTCTTGTTGCTTAGCAACATCATTGTAAACAAAAACTGATGGTTAAAGTACACCCTCCCATTAACCAGTCGGCTTGCCGTTTCGCGGCAAAATAATATATATTTGAAACATTTAAATGTATCTAGGTTTCTGAAAAAAACAACAACAATTTATATTAATTTGTTGATATTATATGTATTTAAACATATGAAATGTTGCTGCACCCATTGGTGGGTGCTAGAACAAAAAAAAATCGAGCAAATATTACGACTTCTTATAGTATTATATAGTCTTTGGTTTCAGTCATATTCGGGCAAATCGGGCTTAAAAAAAATTCTAAGTAAAGTACTCTTCTTTACAATTTTGGTAAGAAGTTTTATGTTATTTGATTGAAATTTCCCAATTTAAATCACAAATATGAGATTTAGTAAAAATCGGAGCCGTTTTTGAAGAAACCTTATTTTTGTAAAATTGGCCTTAAGTAAAGTACTGTTAGTATAACGGATATAACAAAAATTGAAATGACATTATCGGAATTGCAAAGAATTTTTTCGTCTTCTCTATAATGGATTTGTTAGAATCTATCAAAATCTCGAGTTAGAAAATGTTCACGAAAACAAAACTTGCAGTGCAAGTAAAAATAAAAGAGAGAAGGGAGAGAGATAGAGTATGTGGTTAGAGAAAAAAAGATGTGGTGGGGCAGTGGGCACTTAGGCGGAGTTGGAGCGATGCTGGATGCAGGGTGGTTCCGCTACAGTTGAAGTAAAACAAGATTTCAATACTGTTCGCCAAACGAAGCATTCTAGATAAGGGTGCGTTATGGTGCGGTGAGCGCTGAGGCGGAAGAGGGTCAGGACCTAAGGCTACGTGGATTGGGATTAAATGCCGATGCATGAAGCGCTGAGCAGTCAATGTGACCAGCTATGTACATATGTAATAATGTATAGAGAGGAGGTCGGCATTTTCGCTTTTCCACTCAGAGTAGGGATAGGGAGGCAAATTGAAACAGTCAACCCGAGAAAGACCACGTCGGACAAAACGTATAAACCTGAGTGGGACAGTTTCAATACGTCGGATGTGCACAACATAGTGACCAAGCTCGGCTATGTATTCGTTGGGGGCAAGGGTTTAAATTAAAGGACCAGAGGTAAAATATGACCTACTGTCGGTTCAAAACCGAGAGTATTCAGCTTGATAGTTATAATTGGAAGGAGAGATGTTTTGTTTGTTTACAGTCACGATTTTAAAGTACGACGAGGAGGTGGTGGGAAGTTTGAGGGTGGATGGATAGCTATCAGAATTACATTTAGAATTTATGAAATGATAAAAGCGCTTAGGGTCTGTAAATAGATTGAATTGCATGCGGGCGATGTAATCTTAGTAAATATTTTCGGTGTGCTGATAAAGAAAGTAGTGAGAATCAGAGCGAGACTACAGGCATGCTCTCCTAAGTTTGTTTTTTCTTTGTTCGTTGAAGCGCGCGTTTTTGTTACATCACATCAAGGTGGTGACGAATAACATCTTTTTTGGGCCAGTACGGAACAGTTTAAAGAATAGAAAAATGCTAAAGCAGTATCCACAGGTATATTTCTGTAGTCAAAAACGACATTACTGAGTAGGTTGCTCAGTTTGGCGAAATCCGCTTTCCGGAAATGAAAGCTGTATGAAGTATGGGAATGAGAATAAGTTTAAAAATCACCGAGAGAAAGAGGGGTGGATCATAGCGGTCAAGAGTGGAGAGAAGATGTTTACTTGCAGTAACAATACTCGGTTAGCATAGAATGAGAATTATTTTGGAATGGTAAGTACAGACAGATAGATATATTTATAAATTTAGATATATATCAAGGAGATCAAGGGATAAATAATTATATCATTTAATACGACAGATTTAAATGAACTTCGTTCAGCTTTCTCCAGACAAAGCTTAAAATATCAAATGAAACAATGGAAAAATAAGGGACAAAAAAAAAACAAAAACTTGCTACAGAAACATGAATGCGATATATCTGCAGGTAAATTTAATTATTATATTTTTATCATATCATTTAATGATTTTTTTCTTTTATGTTTGTTTGTCAGATTACCACCTTCCGAGTTAATTAAAGCTACACCTTATGGACCAAAGCAAACGTCCTAATTTGAAACCGTGGATTTTTGTGCACAAAAAGGAAACTATTCTGTAATTTGTCTACAAATGTACAGCCGTCAGTATGATATTTTAAAACGAAATATTGGACAGGAATAACTCAATGCAGAAATATATTCTTGCTATTATATAATTTGTACATACATACATATGTTAAGAATTTGAAGTATGATTTAGAAGCCATTTAGTAAATATGTACCTACATATTCAATACTATTTTGACACTCGTAGAGGATGTTGGCAAAGTAAAGGTCTCTTGACATCCACATACATATAGGTTAAGTTTATAGTTTATATAGTTTAGTAAATATAAATATACATTTAATAATAAGTAAATATTTTTAAATTTATCAAGAATCATATGGGATATACAGGATTCCCGTTTTGGATAACATTATTGTATTTATTTGGTTAACAAATTTAGTGAAAATGTCTCGTCTTCTAAATATCCAAGATTTAGCTTTTAGTATGGTAAAGTGACTTTGATATCTCAGAAATGTACTACTGCACCGTTAACTAAAAAAGCGTAATATTTTTATGTTTGTTTTTATTGTTGGAGAGTAGAACAAGTGTGAGACCCCTCATGAATGTATGTTGTGTTTCATATGCTGACGGCTTAAGAAGTTGGCTTAGTTCAAAAATACATGTATGGCTTTCCATTCACCTTTATTCTTGAGCTAGAATATGACATTCGAATCCGATCATAGTCGTACTTAGTTATTACAAAGTCTTATATTTGTTCGTAAGAAACGACCATGATCGGATAAGACGCTACTATATAAGGGTGAATGATAAAACGTGGACAAAAGAGTCACTCCATCTGGACCGGATCGTTTGATACCCTATCCCCTTCCGCCAATAACTTGGTAATAATACTGAAAAAAGCGATTTTTTCAAAATGTGGGCGGCCTTTAAAAATGTTTACATATTAAAAAAGAAGTCCGTTCACTAAGTTTTTATCATAAACTCTTTTTCTTAGTCTTAATTTTTATTTCTATAAAATAATCACTGTAAATTAAGTCGAAAGACATAGATTAAAAATTGAGTTTAGCTTAGAGCGCCCGCATAGGACCAGTAAGTTAGAATAAGATACTCAAGTTATTTATGTTAGCTAGTTTTAAGTGTTTTTGCCTAGCATAAGTGTTATTTGTTTGTTCAATAAAAACCTTTAAAAAAATTGAACAACCTAGCTCAAAATTAAAGGCCCAAAAACAGTTAAGATACGGGGACGGATGGACGGACAGACGGACATTGTCCAATCGACTCGCTATAAATGCAATGATGAAAAACGTATAATATCCTTTGCCGAAGCAGGTATGCCACCAATATGGTGCTCACGAAAAAGTATTAAGCTACCATTATGGCTGAACTATAAAAATCGTACGCAATCGGTAGTTTTTCGTATTTTTTACATAATAATACTTTCTTTATAAGTATCTCAAAAGACTCAGAGAGAAATTAATTATTTTTACTTATTTTTTTGTTTTTAAATCCGATTAGATATTATTGAGTTAAGACTGTGTAAGTGACGTAAAATTTACCTTTTTCCACACTTAATTAGTCCATATTCCGTATTTTATTTCAAGAGTTTTATTACTGATGTATCATTAAAATGAATTATTAAAATCGGTCCAGAAATAAAGTCTCAAGACGAATTACAAACTTTCGCGTTAGCGGTTCATTTATATAGATTTATGTGGTCAGGCATAGTTTTAGAAATTTGAGTTTATTTTTTTTTTTAATTTTCAGGAAAATAACATCACCTTTCAGTAAAATAATTAATCTCAAACATTAATATTTATAATAATAAAAATAAAGGTCTTTTGTTTAAATACACGTCGAAATACTGTCTTTTTACTGACAGAAGTGAGGGTGTGCTATTTACGTGACCACCACTGTATATATTATGAAGTCTATCTTCAATATTTCTTTATGTTACAAACAATGTGTCAAACTTAATATCATTTATCAAAATCTAAAACTGAACTACTTGGATCACGACTGCAACAATGGAGTCTTTTAGAGTAAGGTGTTTTAGCGACGAATACAGTGAACTTATTCCCCAGGATGTCTTTAAAATGAAAAAAAAAGCTATCAGGGGAAGTGGAAACCTTCGGTGTTGGCGGATTATTGCTGGACAATGCTCCTGAGTAAATTTACAAGCAGGTTCGGATTTCTTTTTAGTTCACACAGTACCCCTGCTATAGTTTTTCTTGTACTTTTCTGAATCTTCAAATGTACATTTTTTCAAAAATGGTAACCAATAGCTATTGAAGTTTGTTTTATTATATTCGTACAAAATCCACAAAAATATATTTAATAAACCAATTTCCATCAAGAACAAAAAAAAAACTATATAACTTGGTAAATGTTGCTATGTACATACTATTTTTCGTCTATTTATTGCCAAGCATGAAAACTCGGTAGAGGACGTTGTATTTTGTCGAACAGTGTTCTCAGAGCAAATAAGTATGCAAGGAAAATTTGTAAACTCATTTTCTTTCTCATTTACAGCATACTTTTGTGCCGAAAGAAAAAAAAGTTGACCGTTGTTTACAGTTTTGAAAGCTTAATGAGAAAATGTTCATTTTGTCTTGCAAAGAAAGTCGCAAATTTAATTCTTTTGTAATTAATTCAGCATTTTATATATTAATATTTACTAAATATTTATTATATGTATATAAGCCTATAAACGAATACTATGAATTAAATTGTTAATAATAATATCCAATACGAAAACCAGTTAAATAAAATATCGTTATTAAGAACACATACCATAAGAGGATGAAGTAATGTAAAAATAGCCTTAAAGTCCAAGCGCAAACGATTTTTTAAAAATAGAATAAACAAGGAATCAAACATAAATATTCATAATTCTTTTTCTATGTATAGCTTCTACATAGGAATGCACTTGGACAAGATGCGTCGTTATCATTTCTGCCATTTCTTAAGTTTCCATGACCAAGTGGATATAACGAGTTTACTACGATACTTGCATTTTACAAAAAATACACTGTAACTATTTGCACCGCATCTTCGTGACAACATACCAAATGCAATTGTAGCCGAACACAATCTTATAAAAGGGCTTCGAACTTTGCTCCTTGTATCATTTTCCTTTTAGGTCTAGTGGTGCACAGTTAATAAGAAACTAGTTAAGAATTAAAATAATATTGATATAAGAACATAACTAGGAGTAATTTTCAAGGTGAGATCAATTTAGAGAATTTTTTTATTTCTTGCTTTTATTAAAGTGATCAATTTCAAATACTAATAGTACCCAAGTATCTTAGATTATATCTAACTTATTTGGGAGAAAGATCTGGTTGTGATTAATTAAGCTGTATTTAAAATTGAAGTTACGTATAAGTGAATATTATTTTGGGCGTTTTAACGCACGTATTGTAGTTTGTTATTAGCAATTTATTCAAAGACGCCATGTTAAAAAGCAAAGATCTTGACCTCGACAATACATGATCTTGGAAACCTGTTCACTGCATCTGCAACGCCAATAATCCAGAAAAAACAACATGAACAAAGAGTCTGGATATAAAAATTTACCTGTTATTGAGAAGCATCTTCGTTCTGTATGTGCATAAAATACGATTAGTACATAGGTACATATGTATATAGTAGTTTTTGTTGGCTAGCTAGTGTTGTATTTTAAAACTGATATAAAATAATGATAGTGTGTTACTGTATATATTTTCTAAAGCTTTGTATTTTCTTTATATTTGCAGATGTTATTATTTACTTGTCTAGGATTTTTAGCTGTTGCAAGTGCACTGCCTACACAGCAAATTTTAGCTCCTGCTGGAGCGCTTACAGCAATCCCTGCTACAAATCATATTTTAATACTTACTCCACAGGCCCAAGTACAACTTGAGCCATCGCTTAGGTATCCTCAACCACTAGTTCAACACCTAGCACCAGTAGCAAGGATCGATAGTCCCACAGATCAAACCGTTGTATACTACCCTAATGAGAACTTGGTCAATGCTTTCCCAAAGTCTGGCCAGAAACCGAAACAGTTGGAAACTGCAAACATTACCAATATAGTTAATCAGTTTGTATCTGCTGGGCAAAATGCACAAGCTCAATTAGAAGCATTCCAGCAACAATTAACACAAGGACTTGAAGGTCTTATCCAACCAGTTGGCCAGAAAACTGAAGCTGAATTAGATGACCAGAAACCAGTTCTACCCGCAGATCAACTTCCAGAGTCTTCTCGACAAGATGGTGGACGTCTCTATAGCGTCACTAATATCCCTCAGTTCTATAGAAACTTCGAATTGATTCACACTCCAGTAAATCCATTGTTCACTGTGCAACAATATCAAGCCATCCGTGCAAGAAGTGTTGTACATCCTGAAGATAAAATATTAGTAAATGCACCTGTTGTGTCGGCAGAAAATTTAAACTTAGCTAAAATCGTTATTCCGGAGAATATTCAAGAATATAAGCCCAAGCCACAGGAGAATGGTAAGGAATTCAGTTAATTACATTTTTCTTCATAGATGTGTATATTACTTCATATCTTTGATTGACTTTTGTTTTATTTTAATTATTGAAATTGAAGAAAGTCAAGGTAGAAGCGCTGATCATTTGGAAGTCCCCGTCTCGCATCCACAGCCAGAATCGGCAGATATCAAAAGCCATCAAATTCAGAAAGAGCATGAAAAATTGCCAGTTGACTCACAATTTGGAAAATTCCTAGGTTCTTTGGAAAATAGTGATGCTGCACCAGAAATCAAACTAGAATCGGACAAAAAGGACGGTAAGTGGAATAAGGAAAATCTGATTTCAATACAAAATTTAATTCTTATGCTCACTTTGCTAACTTAAAGTTAATATCATCATGAAATATTGTGCAATAAATGTACATTTAAATCAAATTTAAAACGATTTACCCTTTTGAACACTCATTGTGGAACTATAGCATTCTTTTAATCATTGGATCATAATCTCCTGCATATTTATTGTACAAGAAATTTATTTTTGTGGAACGATTGTACCCACGTTTTGGGTACAAAATGGAAGTTCTTATGAATATTAAATAAAATAAAAATATGAAAAAGTATCTACGTATATGAAAATAATATTGTATATAAAATATTGTTTTCAGCTCAAAAAAATCTTTTGAAAGAACAGGAAAAAGGAAGTGAATTGGTCAGCTTTGCAGAAGCCCTTCCTGCCGGACTCGCAGTAAGCGGTGAAGGAGGTTTATCCCAGGCTAAGCCCGTCGCATCTGCTATTGTCGGAAAGGATGGTGTTGCATATTCAGCTCCATCTGGAACAGCCATTGCGGGATCTAGTAATATCGAACAGGACACAAAATCTTCTTAATTTTTCAGCGAAAAATAATACTTTTTCAACAAATTCTTTTGTATTTTTTTAAATTAACAATACCTTCAAATCATCACTAACCAACATGACCAATCCTTTATCATCATCGTATCATCATCATTATCATCATCAACATTTAAAAAAAAAGACATGTGGAAAAGAAAAACAAATAAAAAGTCCAATCACATTAGCTAAGCTATGTTTTTATTTTATTTTATTTTATTTTTATTTTCGAATAAGTAGCCATCGACTGCAGCTTTCACTGGACAACTACCAGTTAAGTAAGTGCAATCTCTTTTGATTACCCCACTCACGCATTTACGTTGAGCGAATGTGCGAAAAGAGGTGCTAACCTAAAAGCCTGAGATGTGCACGAGCAGTTACATTAATCGTTTTGATAGTAGCACTAGCACTGGAACCGTAATTTGTGATTTAAAATGTATTCGCTCAACAGATTTTTTAAGTACTCCGTAGTACATTTGTTTACTTACTTATTGTTCTACCATAATATTAGTATTGCTACTTGTTTTAAGAACGTTGCCCGGAATTCAAGCGCAGAAATACAGACAATATCAAAAAATATTTCATCACATAGTTCAGTAAAAATATACGGAGAAGGAGTTGAGTCAAAACTTCCACCTTTCTTGGAAAATTTCGTTCAGAGAATTCAATCTTTTTTTTCGGTGTACCAACAACCTTTAACGCCGCATGTAATAAGTTCATCCACCCGTATACCTGCAACGACTCAATCTAGTACTGCGAAAACTACCACAGCTAGTGCAGTAATAAAAAGATCAAATACGACTCTAGATCTCAAGAAGGATCAGGATTACAATGAGCTGATTTCTATCGGAGAAGACAACGGATTTATAACAGTTGGAGAGTCAGACGAAAATGATATTGACAGTACTTTCCAATCATCGAATCGAAATAAACGTACTAAACAATTAAATAATAAATAAAAACTAGTAAAAAAAATTGTTTTACTTAAAAGTCCACCAGCGTAAGAAAAATACCAATTTTAGCTGATATACAAACGTATGTACATGTGTAAAAATAAATAGAGAAATTAAGTGAAATAAAAAAAAAAACTTTAATTAAATGTTTGTATGCGGCATACGTAGCAAGTTTTTGATTGAAGCGAAAAACTAGTGTTTATAGGCTTTTTTTTTTGTAAATTTTGTGGTTTATGTTAACTCTCATGTTCCCATATCAACGAATGTTTACCTTATTTCTACCGAAGAAAGTAGCTCAGTAGCTTTCGTAGTTTTTCTGCCGGTTGTTGCATTATAAAATTGTGGTTTTATTCGTTTTTTTTTGATACAGTTTTTTGAAGGTTGATTAATAATAGGTAAGAAAAATAAATATTATTTTCCCTACGAAAATAATTTCAGGCTCATTTAATGCTTTGGTAAAACATGGTCGATCATATACCATAGATCTCTGCAAAAAAATTGGGCAAGTGCGAGGAGGGCCTCGTGCAATAGTGTTCCGGACATTTTATATTATCATTAAATAGAAAGCAATTTATTCATATCCTGCATAGGCACACTTAATACTGGTTTTGATATGAACGATATAATGCCTAGTATGTAGGTATGTCCTAGTAATATTGTGCTGATATCCAGTCCATTTTAACTTGAACTTTTGATATAAAACAAGTATTTGATATAAAACTTCATGTTAGGGAGCTATTACATGGGCACTAAAGGGGGCATTGAAATTTTTGTTCTAGCCCTACTCTTAGAGTTCTTCGCGTAGCGCCATTTTTTTGGAGTTTTCTCCAAAATGGTTTCAATGATTTTGATAAAATTTTATATTTCAGTTAGTTTAGGCGTACCAAGCTTTTGTATAAAAATGCATTTAACGGTACTTTGATTGGTTAATGGTTAAAGTAAAGTAAAACACGAGCAATACTTCACATACGGAGGAGTACAGCATTTAGAATTTTAAAAATTAAAAAGAAATATTTTTCAAAAAAAAAAAAAACCAAATTAAAAGAGAGAACTACTTAGCAGATTTGAATAGAATCTGCAATTTAAGTCAATCGTAGTATCAAAATGATTTTCTGTAATAAATTCTTGTGATTACATGAAAACAGAGGAGATACAGTGGGGTAACTAGATACCCCATTTTTTTTATTTTTCTCAGAAAATATATAAGATACAGGAATTTTCGTATTGTTTACACATTTACACAAAGTTCTACGTATCTCCAATTTTTTTCATATTTTTACCATTTATGGTCTGGCCGCTAATTTCAAATTTTTTCAGAAAAAAATATTTCTTACATATTTGGAGCCCTTGTAAAATTCTCTTTAATTTGATATGCCACATGATGGGAAACAAAATAAAAATGAAATTCATTGCCACCATCTTGTGCGGGCTGCCACATATTGTATACGTAGCGAAAGTTTCAGCTCTCTATGTCTAACGGCTCAAAAGTTCTAGGGCTGTGACAGACAGATGGACAGACAGACATCGTATCAGACCCATAAGTGTTCCGTCTTCCCTTTTAAGGTCCGGAACACTAAAAAACTAAATAAAATTTTCACAAAATGTCTAAGTAGCACACATTAAATTTTGTCCATATTTTAATTTTGATCGTAAACTATAGCATATTTATCTAGAAAAAGCTGTACCTATTTCTAAGACTTGTTAACAAGTAAGGTAGCGTTATATGCATTATAGACGAAAAAGTGGTACGCCTACTTATGACACTTGTCCATATTAACTTAAATTTGAAATGTAATCAAAACTGTGAGTCGATGGTTAGGCGAGAAAATCGTATTTTCTTAATACGAAATGAGCAACTGATCCCATAATTATCTCGAGCTTGAATTTTTTCACGAATCCAATACTTTACTATAGTATAGGTGAAAGTAGAAACTTAATCGATGGACAGAACCATTACCTTCCGTCCCTTCAGAATTGTTAATTTCCAAAATTAGAACCCTGTTCTGTGTGAATGATGAAACTCGAGGCAGGTTTTTCGCAGCGATTATTACATAGACACACCAATGTCTACTGCTCCCGAAAGTTTTTTAACGGCCAAGAATTTTAAGATTTACGCTCAATTATTTAGACACAAATCGTTTCTGTAATTGCAAAATAGGTGATGAAAAAAAAAAAAAATAATAAAACAGCAATATGTTCTTTGATTCACATATAGTGTATATTAATTTTGTTTTATTTAAGTTGCTTAGTTTATGTAAATTTTTAAGCCAAAATTTTGTTCGTTTTTGAATATTTATTATTACAAAAATCCTTAACAGTAGTATTTTTAAATACTTAAAATTTAAACAGATTTTTTAAGACTCACACATTTAATATATACACATAATTTTTAACTAAATATAAATTATGTTTGATTGCTCTCTAGTGATTGTTAACAGCTCGTAATTGCTCCAATTCTTCCCTTTCTTTAATATTACGCAACAATGGAACAGAGTAATCGAAAGCGTAGAAGAATCCGCGAGGTTCACCTTTCTCCTCTTCTGATGGAACGTACTTGGGTTCAATATGCTCGTATTGATTTTGAGATTCAGATGGTTCGTATTGTCCCACCTTCTGGTAATCGGCGCTATATGGATCTGGGTTCTGGCCATTTGCTTTAGCAAGTTCTCCCCAAAGGCGGAAGTGCTCCTCCCTGGCAGCGGCTACAGCTGGAGTATCAGTTGCAGGGTTCTTTTCTTCCGCTGGACGGTTATCTTCCTGATGAAAACCACTGTGATCAGCATAGTAGTTTGCAATAAAATCGCGTCCCCTAGGGTTAACATATTTGTAAGTGCCTTTAACTACACCATCTGGAGTTTTTTCTTCGGCCTTTCCTTGGTTCCAGTCTTTGTAGCCATAAACATACTGTCCTAAACCGTCTTGTCCATGATACTGATGGGCAGTATAATGTTCCTCAACATAATCGGAGGGATTATCTATTTTGCGTCCTTGGTAAATAAAGTCCCCCTGTTCATTTTTAAGAACAGGTAAAGGGTTTTCGCCGGTTTTTGGAGCATATTCAATGTTCAAATTCGAGGATTGCAGATACTGCTGCGCTTCTTCAGGGCTGATGTTAATCCGAAAAATGTTTTCGCAATACGCGGACGAAACCTGAAATATAAAACAGGAAATGCATTAATTCAAATGGTTTTGCTTCGATATTTTTTAATGGCACCAGTTTAACAATTTTTTTTAAAAACCGTATGAAACAAATAAAAAAAAATTTTGTCACAAAAATCACATCCGTGAAACTTATTTTTCATTCCAATGAACTATTCATTTTAAGTGGCAACCATGAGATAAATTTAAAGACGTAGTTTAACTAAAAATAGCGCAAAATAAACAGCTTGCCACATTACACTATCAAATACATTATTCAAACTAAAAAACGCATCATATAACATACGAGTATATCAAGCAAAGTTGTGAATTTACCAAAAACAACACTGTCAGCACAATTGACCGCATCTTTAATTGATTTTTAATTTACACCTTTGGCGAATTAAATAACTTCCGTAACGATTGATTTAACTACGAACGATGTTAGCTAACAGACAGCACGACTCTCGACTTGGTAATAATGTTCCGGTTAGGAAAGAATATCTTCTTATATAGAACCTTAACTAAGTGTGTAAAGCATCTCTGCTGAAGATGTTCTAAGTTTATACTGCGGATGAAAATCTTGTTTATTACTCACACTTGACGCTGTTTTGTGTTTTCCCATCATTTCGATGCGAATTTAGGATTAGAGAATAATCAACAGGTAGATGATAATTATTAGATAATAGTATATTTTCGTTTTGCACATTGAAATGTATCATCATTTACATTTAAATATGTTTGCAAAGCTTTCGTATAAAGTTGCATTCGTAAACATTATTTATAATTAAACAAATTTATTGCCACTATGCAGTTAATAGATACACATATCCGTATACATTTATATGTATATACATACATATATACAACTTTTATAAATTCTTTGGAAGAGAATATGATTTTGTGAAGTTAAATTATTTGCTTTTGTAAGCGAAGATTCTAATTAAACTGTTTTTGGCAGAGAGTCTTAAGAGTATACAAATATATACATAACAGTCATCAGTGCTTGAGATGTTGATGACCTTTTATTGAGAGAATGAATGTTAGCTGTAGTACTTTTCTCCAATTATATGGCCATGCTTGTTTGTAAATATATTATAACTTAATCAACAATTTCTAGAGTAACATCCCTCTGCGTTATATGCATGCCAGTTCTATTTCGGAATTCATTTTAGATTTGTTTTTAGTATATATATGTATGCATCAAATACCTATGCAAATGTTTAAAAAAAATCGGACGGCATGATAATATGAGGAAAGGAGTTTCCAAATGCGCTTTTAGTTTTTGAGCACTTCGGAGCTTTTATTAACAAATACTTACATATGTTGGTATCGGGGCACTCTTTTAACTTTGTGCGGTTGCATATTTCTTCAGCTACTTTGGGGCTACTCCTAGTTTTTCACATTTAACTAAGGTTACCCTTGTCTGCCATACGAAATCCACTGGTACCCATATGAAAGGTTTATTAAAACTTTTTTTGTATCTGTATTTTTAATTTAATTATTTTTTTTAAATAGTATAAAATATAGAATAAAGACATTTATTCGATAGTAATCAAACAGTGTTTGTTGTAAGCAACAGGTGCGCAGTTAAAATACTGCATTTTTGGAAAGTACACTTTCTCTAATATGTTTCTTTATCTTATAATGTCCCAAATATATTTTTTGTTCAGTACTATCCTAGATTTATATGTATAAATACATAGTAATTTATATTCTTAGAGCCGTCTTCAATATGTTTCTATGTTACAAAATATGTGTCAAATTTAACATACCCTTAGAGTAGTATCTGGAAATGGAAGTGATACAATTTGACCTTCTATTGGTGAAAGTATTTGGTCCATTTTAGAAACACTCTATTTTATAGCTCTATAGTGATAAACTATTTAAGTTCCTAGTAAGTTTTATTTCACCGCCATACGATACATACCATCTACGTTTAGTTTTACATGAGGCTGTTGAAACGCACGAAGGTTAAAGTTGAGTATTACTGGATGATCCATTGTGTGTTCGTATATTCTAATATCTTATAACTAAGAAAATATTTCGGTTTTAAGACCTGCGTCTGATAGGACTTTCTCTATAAAATGGAGGTTTTACAATTCATTGATAAAGTGCCGCAATTACGGCTATATATCCTTCTTCAGCGCAGCCTGTGATTGGATATAAATTTTTCTTTTCGGGATTGAGGGATTATATTGAATTCTCAAATACACAGTTAAGCTAATACATATGCATAAATATAATAAAACCTTATTCAAGCTTAAGTATATGCATATATACATATAAAGCCCTATTATAATACATATGCGCAACTTACCGATCTCAACAAACGTCGATCGCCTGCGAAAACAAAGTATTGACCCTATAATTCCGATCTTAACACGTTTACAAAATGCAATCTGTAATTTCGCGTAGACAAAAGCCGTTGCTCAACAAACTTTGAAAACGTGGGCATAGTTTGGAATTCTATGTACATATGTACATATTTCAATTTTCTTAATGATAAAGGGTATATAAGTTAGAGTTGGGTTCAACATACGCTCACAGACCCGTCTGCTTTTCAAAAGATAAGGTTGAGAAAAGTGGGATAGGGTATCTAAAGATTGTACTTTTGGTATATTTTTTGTGTATTTAAATAGAATCTATATTGCAGAAATTAAACTTGTTATTACATTATAACCTAATTCAAGCTTAAATTTTAGATGCTGCCATGGTACATATGTATGTATGAATATAAAATGTATATACAATGATGCTACTTTATTTTACCATATGTACATATTCATTATAGATTAAAAAATAAATCACATGCAATATTTAAAAGTCACACAGACTCAGACATGTGTTTAATTCTGCATATTCGTAAAACCAGATCTAGGACTACATTAAATTTAAAGTTTACGTATTACATCATATTAATTTCAATTCAATAACATTTGAAAACTTTTAAGTTGCATTGACATGTCTACGTACAAATATACATATTTACATCCTACGCAATTAATCATAATCAAATCAATTCTTTTCATTCATTCATTCATAGATTCAATAAGCTCGGGGGTATTTCCTGAAGGCACACACGCACTCGCCACGTTAGACTAGACTTTCCGAAAACTGGTTTTAATACAAACACTCCATCGCTTAGAGATTTACGATCTGAATCCATATATTCACGTTCTACAACCAAACGAGTATTTTTAGGAATTAACTCAACGATGAGAATCTTTATTTTTAAAAGAATATAGGTATGTGTATTAGGTACATATTAAATATGTAATTTGAAACCAAAAACTAAGCTGATTAGTGAGTCATCGTTTAAGCCAAATCAATGAAAAAAGAAAAAAAGAATGCATAAGGAGGTTTCAAAGCCCTAATGGGGTGAGCTAAACAAGTTATTATTCATCCAGTTTACTTACCTGCAAGAATATTCCAGAATGTTCTGAATAAAATTAAGAAATCAAAAACAAAACAACTTCGTAGAATTGTATTCATATTATTAAGGTCCATCCGGGATTTAATTTATGATCGATACAGTAAAATAATATTGTCATATTCTAGCAAAAAAAAAGCGGGTGGTTTCTGATACGTTGTTAGTCCAAGAAAATACAGTAATTTAAAGCAAAGAGGTTATGAAATTTACGTTTTGAAGCTGATAACCGGATTCGATATCATTTAAATACATGTACTTTTGGGTTAAATCATACGCATTTATTAAACCAAAGTTAATTTTTGGACATTTAATTAAACTACTTAAGTTTCATAATAGGAAACAATTACAATATAAATTACGTAAAAATTAGTAGATAACCATGATTTTTAAACCTACCACTGTAAAGTCATCTACATATTATACATATGTACATATTACATGTGGTTTATTACTCAAGTATGATCTTCTACTCATATGCCTCTCAATGATGGTCGCGTTCCCTAGACTGCTAAAACACACAAGAGCACGAAACGCTACAAAAAAAAAGTACTTATCAGTATCAGTAGAAGTCGAACAATTTTGCAAATCAATAAAAAGTATTAGGCAAGTAGAGCACTGCATACATTCCTTGTGTGCCTTTTATGTATGTAGTTTTTAATTTAACTGATTTCTTTTCACTTGCTAACTGTACTTGATTTACTACATTTAATGGAAGTATTGTTTGGTTCTTATACTTTATAGCGAAGGTCCTCCCGCTAAAATTCGTTAAAATCTAGTAAACTTTTGTCCTGGAGGCTAGAGACCGCTAGATTTGTTAGCGACAAATCTGTCATCCTGATGAAGGTATTCTAGCAGCTGGATTAGCGATGTGGGCTAAATTATCTATCAAATGAAGCAATTCTTCCATTCCATTCCAGTTATTTATTTTTGCTGTTTCTTGACAACTAAAATAGAATACTTACGGATGGCACATGTAGCAAAATCAGCATAAAGAATTTATGGATAAGCTTTGTTAATTTTACCAATTGCATTTGTTTAAACTTCCGCTTTGTTTATTGTCTATGTTATGATCTGACAACATTTTTCGGTCATTTTAAGACAAGACAAGGCAAGACAATTTAATATTCACATTTAGGATTAATGTATGCATTTCTAGGAGACTTGGAAAGAGATAACATGAAATGGTAATAGATTTAACAGTGATGATGTTGGTTATAGGTAGTTAACAGATAGTATATTTCTTTATAATCTATGAGTCAACAATAACAATGCGTAATCACCAAATTGTGATAAAATTAGGAGTAAACAATATTGGTAAGAACAAGAATAAGATTTCGTGGAACACTAAAAATTATACCTAATTTATGTGTCCAACATTGTTTTCGATTCAAAATGACTCAGAACCTTTAAGCACAGATGTGACCCAATCAACTAAAAGTAATTTCTAATTAATGATTTCAAATTAAAATCGTTTTATAATTCGAATAATTAAATTAAGATAATAAAAATAAAATATATAATGAAAGGAGTTTCTGAAGTAGAGTAATTTGTTATGATTTTGACAAGACGGAAGAACGACATACCTAGTTGAATTGAAATCGAAGTGTAATATTGCTTCTAAATTTATTGTTTGTTTGTTTATGTAGAACTACATAAATGAAATGTTGAATATGTGATCTGGAACAACCTTAAGGTACAAGCCATATTGTTTTATTTGAAGACTATTCTCTTTCACTCGGATTAGTCAGAATTTTCAAAACAGTCAATGAAGCTGAAGCTTGAATTAAGTCGAGAATTATGAAAAAAAATTATCTTCATCTTAACCTTAGACGGGTAAGGTAACCTTCGTCGATTCAATTCTCAAATGGATTCATAAACATTTCTGAAATGTTTCAGAATGTCACCTGTGACCTCCCCTATTTCCACCACCCAACACATATTGGCCAGACTCTGCCAGCACTACAAATGTCCTATTCATTAGCGTTGACCTTTTCCAATATTTCATCCACACCATTGCGCCTAGCCGAGTTCCACAGGCAGTCAATTGTTGCATTGTCCAAAGGTCCCTCTATGTGAATGATAATGACCATCGCAAATTCATTCTAATAAAGAGCCATTACCCTATAATCGGACAGACAGATACACAATCACTATCAGAGTTGGATTCCTGTTCTTGTCATGAGTTCAGAAATGCAAAAATCTTAAATTTAACAAGATTTTTCTGGACGTAAAGCTTGAGAAACAAAATTATTTACCCATTTGAAATGGAAAACGTGAACACATATAAAATAAATATTTCTGAAACGTTTCACTCGGTCTGGACGCTTTGTGAAACATTTCTTAAATGTTTAGAAACAAATAAATGAAACATTTCAGAAACAAATAAATGTTTCAGAAATGTTTATGAAATATTTAATAAATCTTTCAGAAATGTTTCGCTCTTGTTTCAACTTTGCCCATTTGGAGTTTATGTCTGATTGTAATACCTATAATGGCACCAACTTCTCATTTATTTAATTTGTTACTTGATTTTGGATTAAATGGGTTTTAAGGAGTTCTGGGTCTAATCTATCTTACAAGACCAAGTATTGGATTCGTGCAGATTTCGAACTCAAGATTTTGAGGAATTTGGACATTATCTATGTGCATATATGTATAGAGAGGTCCGAAGAGGAGAGTCTGTACACAACTTCGTGCCTAAAAGGTTGGACGGATTTTGATCAAACTTCATATCTAGAGGCTGTAGGGTTATCTCTAGAGGCAAAATTAAAATTTTTGTTTTAGCCCTTTTATTAAAAGTACTTTACTTAAGGCTAATTTCACAAAAATAAAATTTTCTCAAAAACGGCTCCAACGATTTTGACTAAAACTCATATTTGATATAGATATCAATCAATAGCATCAATCAGATAAGATATAAAATTTCTTACCAAAATTGTTAGCAACAGTATTTATACATTTTTTTTTTTTTGCAAAAAGCCGATTTGCGCGAAAACGGCTCAAATGATTCTGTATAAATTGCAGTAATAACATTTTGGCAAAAATTTGTTGTAACGGTACTCATGGCCAATTTGGCTAAAAGATGGTTTTCTTTAAAACGGATAAACTAATTTTATTAAAATGTTTACATTAAATTACCAACCGCAAATATGTACTACAAAATGGCTTACAGTTTTGTTTCCCAAATGTGCGTCTTACGGCACTTTATAAAGAATTAAGGGGTCTTAGCCAATATGCTCAGAAAAGGTTCCGACAATTTTCTATAAATTAAATAAATACTAAGCCGTCAATTTTTTTTTTCGAAAATACTAAATTTTATTTTATTTTTATATATAATATAAAAACTGTATAATTTTAAATAAAATACATACTTAAATTACAAATTATTATTCAAATAGCAATCATCTATTTGTGCTTCTTGTTTCGAATATACTTTTTCTATATCTTATAAATATTTAAATTTATATATTATTACCAGAACTTTCTTTATCCTATTCTACTCGTATCAGTTAATATTGTTTTGCATATATATATATATAAAAAAAAGTCGCCTAACGTGCAACTCTACATGTTATTTCTTTCTATTATTTGTTTTGTTTACAGTTTTCTGTTGAAATTCAATAATAATTTGTATGTAAAATTGTACTTAACTATTTAATGTGTTAAAATGTATGATTTTGTATTCCTGTTGTATATTTTTTATAAATAATGTGCTTGCAATGTGTATACGGCATTTAAATTTTACTTGTCGAAAGTATATGTTGGTAAGTGTGCGATAAAACATATTATTACACGATGGTTTATATTTTATAACATAAAATCACAATTAAATTGAAAATAACAAATGGGCCCGGCTAACTTCGTGATCTTTTACTTAAACGTGACTGACGTAGTTATCCCAGTAATACGCAAGACAAAGTATAATTACACCTTTTTTATGTAATGATCTATTAGGAAATGTAAAATAAATAGCATTCTTAAATAGTTAAATTTCTATATATGTATGTATAAAAAGATATTTAAAAAAGTCGATGTTAATTTTCACAAGAAAATATAAAAATAATTTTTTTTTTCGTTTTTTACATTGCACTTTAAGAAAAAATGTTAACAAAGAGAATTTACTCAAAATAAACCCAAATATGATAAGTAAATTATACTGAACAACATATTAAATGAGTTAATAATAGCAAGATGAAGATGTTAACTTTGATGGATGATTGTACTTTTGTTTTGATGTAGTGCTCATCCTTATTTTTAGGTATCACGAACATAGCCGAACCTTTTCCTATAAAATATGACAACAGTTTATTTTATAATATTAGATAATGTATAAACATAGGATAGGAAGTATGATTGCAGTCTAATCTATTTAGCAATATACGAGTATCTAACGAAAAGATATACTAACAAAAAGTTTAGAGATCTTTGAAAAATGCATTTATGAAGTGGAAAAAATTGTCAAATACTACTGTATATGTATTAAACTAGATAAGTAATAAGTTCTGCAGCGTCATCATGCAAGTGAGTTTTGCAATTTTGTTTATCTCTTTCGTAATATCCAGTTAGAGCCCAAACTTCATGGACATCAATTAACATCTTAGCAAGAAACATATATAGCTTCAATTTTGTACAGTGATTTTTTTCTTGGCAGGCAGGGATGGTGTCCAAGTTTATGTTCGCCTAAGATGATTGCCGTTTAACGGAAAATAGGAAAGAAGGATCCACTTTCAGGTCCCATGTACATAGCTGCGCTCCATGAGAAGACGGAAGACCAATAGAACTGTACAAACAAACGCCAATTAGCAAAAACGTGTTGGTGTAGTGGCGTAAATTATGTTATATAGGTATTGTGTCTCCCGTCCAAGGCGCGTGAACTGTAGAACGTAATGAGAGGTACTCTTATACACCTCACGAGTTCCCAAATGGCGACACATTATTTCAGTATTTATTTTTTTAATTTCTAGCATTATGGATGCTCATAAATTATATTTTGTAATGTACATATTATGTTTCTCTATGGATGTATGTAGTACAATTTTTTGAAGCATTCTTTTCTTTTTCATATTCCACCAAATGGTTTAAATGCCTTGCCTGTGATAAGATTTAAGTCTTCACCAAGGACACTTGGGCACGCAACCATTCTATAGCTCGTGTGACAATAGCCTGACTGAGGGGCGAAAAGTCAAAGTAAAGTTGAGTGGTCAATAACCATTTTATGGACCACTCGTATTAAAAGGCATTTGTCATTTTGGGCGATTTCTCTCTACGTTTATTGAATAATTTTAAGTTTCGAAAACAAAAAACTCTCTTATATCTTTTACAAAAATTGTCTGCACAAGATTCTTGAGACCTGCTCTAATGTCTGCCTAAGAGAAACTTTATTATTATTTATAATATTCGTGTCTTCGCCCGACTTAGTGAATGTCCGCACAAGAAAAAGTTAATACCAAAAGTATCTGGTTTAGGGTAGTGACCGCCTATGAGATGTATCTGCAATTAAATAAAGTCCCTTGCTTGAACTTCTTTGTGCAAAGGGACATTTGTTTGTACATACATATATAGTAAATTAAATTGAGAGTTCTAGTTTGCGAAGGTTGAATTTTGAAAAAATAGTAGGACAATCACACTCCCACAGTAGAGAATACCTACAGTCCAAATATGATACGAACTGTCTTGTAGCTAACTACAAACTATCAGGAAAAGATGTTTTACCAAAAAAAAACAATGTCAAGTTGCATCCTACTCAAATTTTGCAATTATTTGGACCTGAAATTGTTGTTCACGTCAGTTGTTCAGTGCTCATGATTTGATCTTGTTTTACAGTTATTGATAGTCCACGCTAGGGGGTGTTCACGCTAACGAGAGTCCACTGTATTGTCGTACCGTATTCCAGGAAGAACATTAGCATTGTCGCGGACATGCAAGAGGTAATTAAATGCTGGTATCGATTTGACTTACATTGAAGTCGATATTGAAGTGCCTTTCACCTGGGTGCCATAGTGCAAGGAAACTGCAAAGGTGTTGCGATTGTCTTGATGAAGAACCAAATCTGTATGCACTTTGTTACAATAGGCTTACACGCTAAACGTTTTGACATTAGATTTCCGCAGGAGCTCCAGAAACCAAAAGTAGGAAAAATTCGTTCGCTATGAAACATGGTTTCACATCATGCAGGTACTATACATATATTCTTTTAATTAAGCAACTAAGACCTTCTACAGTTTCCGTGAAATTATTTTTATGTTTTCTTACCTACTTAAAATTAGTCTATATTTGCATGGTTATAATGCCCCAAAATTACGTTGATGGCTAAGTTCACGCAAGTCGAAATGACGAATGCATTAATTGTGTCTCTCACTGAGAGAATTTACGTGAACGGACTTCTGGTTTTGCACGAGATATAAACAAAATTATAAAATAAAATTAGAAATGTTGTCACTTGATATAGCTTTAAAATACATATATGCTCAAATGTTAAAGCGTTTGTAAAATACATAGTTGTGTATGTTTTAAAATACAAACAAAAGATTTACCTTTTTTGTTCTCTGAAGCATTGTGAGATATCTAAATAAAATAGGTCCAGTTTTTGAAAAGGTATTCTCTACGTGAGGTGATTGTCTAATAACAAGTAGATTACACAACACAAAAATGTTCTTTTAGAACATAGCTTAAGAAATACGGTTATGCGCTAAAATTATCTGTGTTAGTATTTATTCGAGTTCGTTTCCCGTTTCTTTAACTTTGTGCTCCGACAAAATTAGAATCGAAATTCTATGTATAAATGCAATATCTGTTATGGCACATAAGTTTTTTATGTTTTATCTGCAAAGGCATTACGCAAGGCTTGTGACGTATGAATTCGTTTAAAATGTTTAATTATGTGGTTATTATCTGTGATGTGTAATGCAACATGAAATAAAAGTAAGTGTGTCAAATACATATATGAATGCATGTTGTGTGAATGAGTTTATAAATGAAAATCTCAAGCCTTAATAAATTACTTAAATTGACAAACAGATGGGCAGGCAAAGCATGTTGCTTCTCATTTGGCAGCTGATGTAGCAACTTTTAGCTTCATAAACATATTGTCATTACTGGTGGTCGTATCTATCTTGTTCAGATCCAGTTTTTCAACTTCATTTTCAAGATTAATGCAGTTCTTTTCGTATTGTGTTTTAGTGGGCTCTTCTTGTTTATCTTTACTTTTTTTAAGGACATGTAATAAGTTTTTTTCTCTGTCTTTCGAGGTAGATTTGGAATTGTCTTTATCCTTGTCTTTGTGTTTATTATTTTTGAATCGGGGGAAAATGCACCCATTTGGTAGGAAGCCACCTAATTTCTCTTTTTTTGGAGGAGCACTTGCTGCAGTTTTATTTGACGTTGTTGAACTTGTATTAGCATCAGTACTGGTGTGTGAAACTTTTTTGCCACCGTTTATTACGCTGTTAGACTTGGCTATATTGTCAGTGTTAGTTATCGAACTTAATTTTGAGTTATGGATATTGTTAACTTGGATGAGCGCCGGTTCGAGATCTTTTTGCTCCGACAGGTCCGTTGAAAAGCCAGACGTTTGACCTTTCGGTATTTCGCTTTCTACAGTCTTGTTGTTGACATTACCATCTTCTTCGTCCCACGTAATTGCACTTTCGAGTGGTTCAGCAATGGAATTCGCTTCATCTGAAACTACTTTTGTTGTTAGATCGTCTGCTTGATCGTTTTTTAATATTCGTGTTGAATCGGGCCCGAACTCCATGTAAACGATTTTGTTTTCGGGTACATTACTGGGGTTAGCGGAGCCTCCCTGTTGTTCAACTTGTAATTCCTCTGAAGACTGGTTCTGCGATTTTGGAAACAGTTGTTGCGTGGTAGTATTGTGATAATGCTGTTGTTGACGTTGTTGAACCATTTGCTCTTCTCTTTCCCTATCCCGTTGAGCTTGCACAGCGTTCCAAACATCTTTTAACTCACCCGATATATCTCTGTCCTTTAAAATGACTGCATTACTAAAAAGAAAGAAAAAGTAATTTCAAATAAATAAATAAAAGACGATAAATAAAATACTTAGTCACGCGACTTAATTAAAAGTTTAGCATTTTGAATTTTATTAAACTAAACACTTATTTTGATAATAAAAAAAATACAGTTAATAAACTATACACTTATTTTAATAATTTCGTATACTGTATATATGAAAAGGGTACAATCTTATAGGAAGTTATAAATCTATATAGTTCGATCGTTGAGCAGGGTAGTTCGCTCATTAAATTGAGTATTTGGACGAGAGAACACACAAAAAATACAGAAGTGTTTCAATTTACTCATTCCCTCCCCTAAACTTTGTCAAAGTAGTGCAGGAGTGAGCACTATTGCAAGTAGACACGACATTACTCTTTACTACGTGGTCGAGAGTCATCATCAAAACAGGCTCAAACGCATGCCAACACAAGATCCTAAAGTTTTCACTGCTAATTTATTTTTGTTTGTGAAGCTGAGGGTTCAGTTCATCAAATCTATTACTTATCAGTTTGGCGATTGCTGGACCTTAAGGTTTACAGTTAATAGAACTCGTTGTTTTTGATATAAAATACCTCTATGTTAAAGGCTACCCCTGGCTGAAATGTACAGTGATATGAATAATCTTTGCTATGCAACTAATTCCTTAGTTTATAACTAGCAGCCAGGGCCGGCCCGAGTCAATTGAGCGCCCTGTGCAAGCCTTACCTTGAGCGCCCCATTTTTCAGTATTGGCGTCATAAGTTACCCCCGCCAGAAAATCGAACTATTTGATTTGATTTTACTGAAATTAAAATCTTACACACAGTACGATTTTCAGTAAATCGACAACAGTCCAGTGTGCGCAGATATGTGCTGTGTATTGGCCGCTTTATACATTTTCTTATCAAGCTAATTTCTCAAATGAGTAAATCTCATAGGTGCAGAAATAAAATCTGCACTTTTTCACTCAAATGATTCCATAGGAATTACGTATTGAATTTATTGTTTTGAGATTTTTTCCTATGAAAATTTTTGAGTGCTTGTGCAAGAAATTATCCTGCACAGATCTTGTGGGATTTTTTTTATTTCGGTTTTATTCGAACTGGTTGCGCAAGAAATTACCCTGCACAGACCTGGTGGGATTTTTTTATTTCGGTTTTATTCGAACTAGTGTCTGGTGTGTGAGAATGGTCTTTTGTGGTGTGAAAAGCTGAAATGAAGTAATTTGCATTGTTATAAAATAATTTCGTTCAGAAAGGGCAGCGTTTAGAAATACATTTTTATACCCTATCCTAAGGGTATATTAAGTTTGATACATAGTTTGTAACATAGAGAAATATTACAGATAGACCCAATAAAGTAGATATATAAATGATCAGCATCACTAGCCGAGTATATTGAGCTATGTCCGTCCGTCCGTCCGTCTGTATGTGTGTCACCAGTTTTTGGGCCTTAAATTTCGAGCTAGGTTGATGAAATTTTGTATACGAGGTCTTTGGAAAAGTAAGCAATACAAGTGTAAACATTTTTAAAATCCGCCCACTGACACGCCCACTTTTCAAAAAAATCACTTTTTTTCACTATTTTCATATGAAACTCGAAAAAACTTACTTGGGCAAATATGTAGATATCCACTTAATCTACAAATCGTCTATACATTGTATATGGCCACGCCCACTTTTTAGGGGCGTTTACTTCAAAAATTAATTTTCGAGTAAAAATATTAGTTTATAAGGCAAAATAGAAAATTTTGTGAATACATTTTCCACCGCCCACTGACACGACCAAATAAGATAGGGATAGGGTATCATACGATTCGCTCCAGGCGGATTGTAGCATTTTTTTGTTTTACAATGCGTCCCCCACAAGGCCTTGACGCCCTGTACATTTGCACATTCTACACATATGGTAGGTCCGTAAGTAATTTTTATATACCAACTGGCGTGTTTTTAGCTAAGAATCTCACATTATTTTTTCCCTCAGTTCTTATTCGAATTGGTTTTCAAATACATATAACAGTACTTTTAAATTTTTTGTTTAAATAATAGTCTTATATATAACATTCATAAAAACGACTTTTTTTCGCACTGTGCGGCGCTGGCGATTCGTTGTTGTTTTCTAGAAATAAAATATGTACATAGAAATCATTTTTTAAATATTTTTTTTTTTGATTTTTTAATACACCATTTGCTGGTAATTAATGCAAAATAAGGCGACTAGCAACAATGTCGTACACAAGTCAGTAGCAATCCGCGACGATTTTATTGCGGATCTGAAACGTCAAAGTTTATATAGAGTGCGAATGGGCTGCATATTCAATAATGGCAGTATTTTACCGACATTTATCCATTTGCTAACCGTCGTTTTCTATAATGGTTATCGAATCAAAAAGGGGGTAGATTCCCTCCGTAGTATAGAATGTATAGTGAATTGTCGGTCATGCACGGGCGCACTTCTTCTTCGATGTGGCAAAGCCAGTCGTGAGTTTCGTGGAACAAGCGTCTACAAGTGAGTGTCCATACCAAAGGAGTACTTTCTATAGATTCATACCCATTTATTCATATGTATGTGCAATGTCACGAAAAGAAATTAGAAAAATATTCTCGAGTTATCTCTCTGACTCCTTTTGAACAACATATTTTTTTCAGGTTGTTATTACATTACCAACAAAAACAAATTTTATGTATGCCCAAAATTGCACTTGATGGGTGATGTCATGGGGAGGATCCATTTAATTTTCCTGAAACGTCAAAATACAGATGCGCTTTTGGATGGATTTTAGCTTGAGGAAGCGAATGCGTCAAACGACCCGAAGTCGACTTTAGTTTGTCTATGGGGCTGATAATCGGCGCAGTCAACATCGAAAGGTGGGTATATTAGATTTTTTTCTTTTTGTGTATACACAAGAGAGGATCACTGCAAAAGAGAAAACCTGCGCAAAAAGTTGCAGAATGATTTAAAAAGTGATCTCATCGCCTGTTTCTTTATTCAGCTTGTCATGCGGTGTTATACGGCCCGCAGAAATTAAAGTAATGGTTCCTTTCCTTGCTTTTATTATTCATTTATTATAAAGAGCATATGCCTCTTCTACTACATGCAATACGGTCTTGACCCCAATTTCGATTGGTCTAAAAAAGATTCCCCGTTCTTTTGATGGTATAGCAAGTTTATTCACGACTACACTTCGTGGCTGACAGAGTCTTTGATTATTTATCTCTCTCTTACATATCACCGCAATTGTTTTTAGAAAAGTATACATCAAATGTGTTTGTAAACCAAAACCCTTTGTCACCTATTAGAATATGAGGCACAGAATCACTGGTTCCTGGTATTCATTCGGAAATTAAATAAATAAATAAATATTAAGCCATAGGCAGCTCATAGAGGACCATGGCTTAGCTTATCGCAACTATATCGGCTGTGCGTGGTATACATTTCTGCGAAGAAGGTATCTACAATTTGGTGCTATTCGAAGAGTCAGAAGGTTTCTTGAGAAGCTATCTCACGACAGTCATTACTCCTGGATGTTTTTTAGGTGAGACCTTGCAAAAACTTTGACGGCAGGTATTTTTCTGGATTAAAACTTGGAAACTCTTGCGCGGTAGCCAACACAAGACAAAGATGTGCCTACCAAGTGTTCTCAAAAAACTTTAGTTAACTTAATATCAAGAACTACTCTATTGAAGAAATTTCTAATTGCAATTTGAATATAAAATTTACATTAGGTACTTTGCTCATATTCATCGGAGATTTGTTGAATGTACATATATGTTAAATTCACAACCACTTCCATTATTTTGCTCAATTATGCCTTCAAGAACTGAACAAAGAGAGTAAACAAAAATCAAATACTATGAAACTGGAACGAAAGATCGCTAATGAATGGTACTCTATATCCAATAAGCTGCACAGGAATATGTTTTTAAGTTCCAATTAGAAGTTCAGTAATAATTCTTTAAACTGTCAAAAATTCCATTACCCAAATTCTTTGAGCGATCATAACGTTATTGAAATTGAACTCGACGAAACGCTCGTCCTGATTTACGCTTGCTTATGAAATCAAACTAAAAATCTTACCGTATCAATTTAACACCCGGATTCATAGCTTCTACAAAATCACACATCAGTTCAATCATTGCTCTTCGCTCTTCTGGATCTTTGCTGTGTCTCCCCGAATCCTTTAGCACTTCCGGATTGGCCATCACGGCGAATACAATTGGAGGGCTGCGTGGGCTTCCTGGCGGCACCTTAAACAGAAATATTAAACAAAAAAAGGGATAATATGAAATATTTTTTTACCTTCATGCCTCCGTACAGCGGAATAGGGTCACTTGGCTCCTGCGGAATGACGATTCTCGTCCAACTGAGAACATTAATAAAGAGTTCTTCGCCGTGCTCCGTCGTTGTACGTATACACATGTGAGGCTGCGGCGGATTCTTAAAGTGCCTATAGGCCCGCGAATGACGATAATGCGGTGGCGATGACTGTATTACTGAGCCACCAGTCATGGGCTCGTTTTGATACGAGAGTCCTATATTATTTGTGTCACCAAATGAAAAAGAGGGCGAAGAAGATGGCGTCTCCAAAGTTATCTTTTCCGCACTCCCACAATTGCTGGGCTCCTGTTCCAGCATAAAGTCGGCTGACATTGTTTATGGCAGTTGAGCTGGATCCTGCTCCTGTTGGTGACTGAGGGACAAAACTAGCACACCACGAAAAGCATATTGCAAAACCGGGCAGAAGCAAAGCAAAACAAACTCCCAAATTGATTATTTTACCCAAATAAACACAACACACAAAGCAGCTTTGTCAATCTCTTGACATTTCGGTGAAAACTATCGCCCCATTAAGTTCGGTAGATTATTGCACGAAAAACATTAAAATTAGTTGCACAACGCACACTGTTTAATAACTAGGATGAAGTTGCTGTAGTTATTTATAGATTTTTTATTGTTTATTTAAAAGAACGAAACATTTTACTCCTAATTTCTACTTGGAATCAACACAACAAAAGGAAGGAGCAGTATCGAGCCGAGTGAGCCGCAGCGTTGTATAGCTCATTGCGCTAAAAAGGCGAATGCACTCAGATTTGCTCATTTTGACATTTCCATTCTATAGCTTGCTATAGGGTACGACATTTAGGTACGGCATTTTAAAAATATAAATTGGTGTTTATGTCTTACAAATCACTACATATTCTTTAATTTTAATTAGAAAGCGAAATAGAAATAAAAATAATAGAGATAATAAAAAATAAAAGAGATAATCTTCACTATTTGTTATGTTGTAACTGAGGCAAATAGTTAGTTGCTGAATAAGTACAACAGCAGTATATTAAAAATCTTGTTGAAAACATCATCACTGGATGGAGGCAATATTCAATGCAATTGAATAAAAGATCAATTTTTTCTTCATAATCAAAAAATTATTAAAATTATTATAAATATAATTTGAAACAAAAATTTATTTATTTGAAATTAATATGTAGAGCGTAGATTAAATTAGCCAAAAAAAGTCTTCCTTTCATCTTCCGAAGACAAGAAAAAACATTGCCATTCATATTTCATTGCCTGTTCGTCTATAGAACTATAATAGATATCTGCAATGGATTTGACGTTTGAATCCGCCGATATGTAATGTGTCGCCGATTTTAACCCTATTCCTGCCATGCTATTTTCCGGACTTAAATCGCCATGATGGGACTTACATTTACATATGAAAAAAAAAACAGTTCAGATTTAGAGTTAAAGTTTAAACTGAAGTTTATCTAAACCTGAACGAGAGTTTACACTAAACGCATTTGTGGAAGCAATGTTTGAAAACTTTTACTTCTTATTAGCAAACGTTTAACAAAAAATACAGGTTAATAGGCTCAAGGCATTTTCATATTTCATAATTTGATGCATATTTTTACTTTGGTTTGGAGATATGACAAAAAATCTGTGCTCTTTCAAGAAAATCAACCTTAGAACCGTGTATCCTCCGACCAACACATTTCCGTGTTATGGGGAGCTCTACTCCCCACTGAATTTTATATGAATAAGACGGGCAAATCTTCTGGGCTGCAAATGTAATTACAATTTTTATATCGGCTTGATGCAAATACCAACGCTTCATGAAGCTGGATCAACTTTTTAACAATGACTTGTAATGTAGTATATATGTACATCCATAAATGATCAATGTTACTAATTAAGTCGATCAAGACAGGTCTGTCCATCTATTAAGATAGGTTGATGAAATTTTTTGTAAGGGAGCTCTTAGAAAAAAGTAAATTACATTAATTATAAGTGGAAACATTTTCAGAAGTCGTTACACGCCCATTTCTAAAATTTTTTTTTGTTTATTAAAAATGAATGCATATTTTTCGTCTGTATATATTCCTTTTATGTACAATGAAGTTCAACACATAGAAAATATACTCAGAGTCCAATTATTACATAAAACAAAAATTGTAGTCAGTACAATTTTCAGTCATAAATATATATGTTATATCGGATAGTAAATTTGTATGACGGCGTTCGTTATTTAGTGATGTCAATGGAATTTTTATAAAATAAAATAAATAAATAAATATTAGGCCGTAAGCAGCCCATAGCCTAGCTTCTCACAGCTGTACGTATTGTGCGTGGTATACATTTCTGTACGTAAAGAAGGGACCTACAGTTTTATACCGTATCCGAACGGCAGGGGGGGTTTTTGAGAAGCCTTCTCATGACAGTAAATACTCTTGGATGTTTGTCAGACGCTCGCAAGAGGTGGGGCCGTGAAAAAAAACCTTGGTGGTATTTTCCTGGATTCGAACTCGGAACCGCTTGCGCAGTAGTCCAACGCACTAACCACTGAGCCACGGCACCCACACCGGAATTTTTATAAACGTTCGTTATATCCACAATTTGTTATATGGATATTCGTTATACTGGACGTACACTGTATGTGTATTAGGGTTTCCAACTTTGATTGAAACAAAAGGGGGACACTGATCTTCCGAAATTAAACAATCAGAAAATTCGTTGCATTTATTGTGTAAAATAATAATGTTAATATATTTTTATAAATAACTTTGCATTCCATGCCAAAACACATCACTACTCATTACAATTTTATAAAAACCAATCATTAAAAAACTTTTTCCCCAAGAAGTCTCAGCCTTTAGGAACCACTAGACTAATAAACGTGAAATAAGTTATATAATATTTGTTATTTTTATGAAAATATTATACGCTCCTTTTTTTGTTTAAATGCTTGTATTTACAACAAAACTAAGCATTTCTACTTATTTTATTGAGGTGGATCCACATATTCATTCTTAACTTTAGAATTATTAAAAAAAAATTATAGCATAATTTATACGAATACAGACGTGCAGAGGCTCTTCTATTCCAAGTTGTATTTTTATACTGACAAAAGCGGAGAAATTATTATGTAACTACATAGGACATATCAATTTAGTAATTTTGAAATTGTAAAGATGTTAAGCATTTTAAAAGAATATATTAATATGGATGACAAAAAAAATAGTTATTGGTATTATGCAGAACCTAAAAGAGCACAGAAGCAAAAGGACCCTGTATGTCCGCTGTTTATACAATTTTTATTTACACGACATTTAGATGATAGCAATATATTGTCATTATATTATGACGATTGCTGGCGGTATTATTTTTCTGAATTTTTTTTTTTTTTACCAGCAATATATTATTTTTAATTTCAAATCGATGTGTTTGACATAGACGCTTAATTTTTTACTTTTATATTGAATAGAAATAGCAATATGGTAAATTTGATTGCTTCAATCAGTCCTAACAGAAAAGAAGGACATTTTTACTTAAAGGAGGACGAGAGGACAAAGCGATGAAAAGGAGAACTGAACCTCCCAAAAGGAGGACGGTTGGGAACCCTAATGTGTATCACCCTAATATTATTGATTGGTTTTTGGATGTGTGAATGCAATCACCAATACTTTTGTATGGAGATACAAACGTTAGTTGATTCATGATTTAAGAGATTGTAGCGATATACTATGTATGCATATCATATGCAAAAGCATTGGGTCGGTTTTGAGAGTTGGTATGCAATTTTTTAAATATTTTTGTAAATTCAAACTTGACTCTACTTGTAGTACTACCAATAGTATGAAGGTATACAATATTTTTGAGGTTGAAATAAAGAATAGGAATCCGACTCATACCAGAAAAATTTCTATTAGAATAAGTCTTCTTCTAAAGATTTATGTTTTTTTTTGAGTTATGTCTGTAAGCTCAACTTGTATCTAGCTCCCATAGCTATTGTTTTCACTGGTAAATATTTGATTACGATATTTGATCCAAGTAAAAGCTTATATTCTGTTTCTCGCATTTGCTCTCCATTAATTTTCTCTTCAGTTTACTGGCAACATGTTTTACTACGATCTCATGTGAATGGAGAGCTGTGTGTTACCTTGGTAGACCTGTTTCAGTCGGTTGAAAGCAGCACTTGGGCTCACGCGTCGAATTCGGCTAACTCAGCGGTTTTCTCTTTTAGTAAAAAGTAAATGAGATTCATTTACTTGGTGCAATAATAATATTGTGATAAGTGTGTCATTTAGATAGAAAATATAAAATTGTAGGCACTAGTTGCTAAAAAAATGCTATTAATCAGTGCTTAACAACAAACATAAACAATTTTTGTATGATTTCTGCATGTCCGTCATATTAAAAGTGAAGATTAATTTGATCCTCGATTTGTATTTGTGATTAACACAATCTCGTGTGTAAAATTTGGATTTCGTTGTTAGATGGATTAATACATACAAAAACCACATTGGAGTACATTGGATAATAACACTGTGCTGGTATGCATTTGAAATTAAAAGCTCTACTTTGGAATCTATTTATACGATTTTACATAATAATAAATAGATAGCTTAAATGCATATTTTTTAAACTTTGCAATTATGATTAAAATAAAGACGACAAAGTTTTGATGCCAAAAATATTAAATGTCGTAGTATTTTGAACTAATATGTTGATGGTGCTGTAATGTACATTGATGAACAGGTGCCAGTAATGATTTATTACATCTACTTTGAGAGCGAATATTTGATTTGCTGAAGCTTTTTGGGTATGAGCTAAAGAAAGCTGTGATTTACGTAAGTACATTATGTACCTACGTAAATGTTGAAATTAATTCTACACTTCAAATACCGACCTCTTTGTAAATAGGTTATGTAAAAAAAAAAAAAAGTAGTCGAAGATGATTATTATGATAGTTAGAACTTAAACATTACTACAACTCTAGAAATAGCTTTCGTTTATTTGTATTTTGAAAAAAATCTTGAATTGTACTTGCACATTAACAGTTGCATACCGTATCAACGAACACAAATTCCTTATACCCATATGCAATATTGTAGGTAGTAGTCTAAACGTGCGCTTCCATCTTAGAGACCAGTTTCATGGAACCAACTGCATTGCATAGCGATTGCGAAAACCTCTATGTTGTTGGATACTAAATGTATCGTATTGTATATCCATATTTATAGCATTTAAAGGTGCTAGCAGCAACTACTCGACCGGATCAGTAGCTCAATAATTCCCATACCCATTTAAACATTCTCTACTGTATAGTACAATAGTGCGCAGTACTGCGCCATTATCTTAATGTTTTGCAGTTTAGTCCATTTGAAATAGCAATAAACTAACCTTCTATTGCGATGATATATACCTACCTATAATTACAAAACAATGCTTATTTAAAATCCCAGCAAGATCTTTGGAATGAAGTAGACAAAACTTCGCTATAGCTGAACTATAGTTGACTGCATTGTTCTTTCTTGTAGCAGTAGAAAATATGTACCAACACACGTTTAGCAGGTGATTTCTCATAACTAACCATTAATCTGAGGTCAGCCGCTCTTTTGCATTGCGTCGGGTTGGCATATGAATGGTTTTCTTTTTCTATTCTACCTATCTGATAGTATAAGAACTTATAAAAGAGTGTGGTCATACGTTAGTAAGTATGTACAGTGAGAGTGCACTATTTGGTCGCACCTATGTATTTGCAACCACTTCTAGTACGACTTTCTTTATAACGACATTTAATTTGGAGTTAAGGCTCAATTGTACAGTTCGATTGTCAATCCTAATATTCCTACAATTAAAAAAAAATATTTGACCTATTCCGCGAAATTTTTCACATTATTACGAATTTTCGTACAATTAATGTCCGAAGTGTCAAAACATCTTTTGCGATTTCTATCAAAGCTTCGATTTTGTGTTCCTGTTTTAATTCAGAACATGGTCAAAGCGCGCCGTATGAGAAGGGAAAATAAATAAATAAATTTACATTAAACTCGATATATCTTACTTAAGGAAATAAGTAGATATTCCACTGCTCTACAATCTTTAATGCATTGTTTATGGCCACGCCTAACATTATGGGTGTTTTTATCAAAAAACAGTTTTTGGAAGGTTTTATTAAAATATGTTATATCACTTCTTACAAAAATACGACATAATGTTGAAGAATTTGTAAAATCCGTCCGCTACTACTCCTATATTTTTAAGAAATTCACATTTTAGAGTAATTTTAGAAGATATGTAAAAAAAAAAGTTCAAAGAAGTATAATGGTGGAAAAAGGAGGGATGTACATATACATATACAGTTACTCCCAATATTGAGCGTTCACCTAGAAAAAACTTATACATATTACTATGGTTATCAATTTGAAAAAATACTCAATGGATATAGAACCAGTGAAAAATGCTACAATCCGCCTGAAGCGAATCGTATAATACCCTATCTCTATCTTATTTGGTCGTGTCAGTGGGCGGTGTATTTAAATTTTGTAAATGTATTTACAAAATTTTCTATTTTGCCCTATAAACTAATATTTTTACTCGAAAATTAATTTTTGAAGTAAACGCCACTAAAAAGGGGGCGTGGTCATATGCAATGTATAGACGATTTGTAGACGATTAAGTGGATATCTACATATTTGCACAAGTAAGTTTTTTCGAGTTTCATATGAAAATAGTGAAAAAAGCTAATTTTTGTGAAAAGTAGGCGTGTCAGTGGGCGGATTTTAAAAATGTTTACACTTGTATTGCTTACTTTTCCAAAGACCTCGTATACAAAATTTCATCAACCTAGCTCAAAATTTAAGGCCCAAAAACTGGTGACATACGGACGGACGGACGGACGGACATAGCTCAATCGACTCGGCTACTGATGCTGATCATTTATATATATACTTTATTGGGTCTATCTGTAATATTTCTCTATGTTACAAACTATGTATCAAACTTAATATACCCTTAGGATAGGGTATACAAATTTAAATGTGAGCGCATCTTAATGCGTACTGAAATATGGCATTTAAACTTATGAAAATAATATTTTTCACTAAAATTTGAAAATAAGTACCATTGATTGGTAAATAGGGCCATTCAGAACCAGTTACCCTGTCCAATATCCAATAGCCGATACATTTGCTATAAAATTGTTGTTTGTCGCCATTTTGTAAGTCACTGTATACAGGAAGCTCTTCAGTTATCCTATGACTATTAAGACTCATTTAAAATTACTTTTTATAGAAAAAATACTGGTTGAGCAGCAGTTACCTTTTCTTTTGATCAAGAAAAAGTTAACATCTTTTCACGCTTACTCTTGGTTGCAACTCAATAAATTACAGCAGATAGGACTATTTGTATGCGATTCGAGGGAAAATCTGAATTTTCGTTCTACCAATATTAAAGCGTCTCTAATGAATGAGGATTTCAGTCGGTAAATTAACATAGGGGATTTAAGGAAAAGTTTTATTTAAAAAAAAAATACAAGCGATAATTTTTTTATTTATTTATTAATATGGGTATAGACAAACTAACATTATATTACATATTAGACATTAAAATCTTATCTTATTGTATCAAAGTAAGACATTTAAAGTAATTAAAGAACAAAAAAAAAAGGATGTATAGAAATAACTTCCTCTGAAATTCAGCCGATGAACTAGTTCTCTGTAATTCAACAGGAAGTGTATTCCGTAGTCGAATTGCTGTGACAAAGAATGATCGCTCGGAAATGGTGTGTGTGAATCGGGGCAGGATTAAGTGTAGATTCCTACTAGATTGAGCAAATCGTAGCATTTCGTTCGGATACACAGGACAGTTATTATTAATTATCGCATGCAGCTTTAAAAGAAGGGAAAATCACATAAAAACTCTACAGTTGCAAGAGGATACGTATAAAACTTAAAATACCTACATACTCGTATATAGTATAAAATGTAAATGTTATCCAAAATAAAATATACATATGTACATATATTTAACCCCATGCCAGGGATCATTGCTTGATTTGGAATAAGTGCAAGGTTGGGTGTATGCAAAATTTCTTCACTTACATACTAACTTACTTAAAGGGCTCCCGACCCTTGTAGAATCCCTGCCTGGGACATCATTGTCGTCCATCCTCTGCGGTTCTGGACACGCTGCTTCCAGTTGTGAAAACCAAGTTTTCTGGCATTCACGACAGCTTGGTCTTTGTACCGGAGGTTCGGTTTTCTTCTCCGTCACGAACCTGGGGGCTGGCATTCGAAGATGCTCTTGGCTGGAGCATTGTTGCCCATTCGCTCGATGTGGCCGAGCTAATTTAGTCTGCGTATCATGGCTTTTTGTTGTTGTATCTTCTCCTCCATTCGCCCTCCACGCATAAGGGACAACGGCTTGCCGGGATCTTCCGATGATGTCAATATCGTCTGCGTTTCCCAGCAGTTGGACGGAATTGTGAAAAACAGTGCCTTCCGTGCTGACATCTGCCTACGGACTATCTGCTCCAATACGATATTGACGAAATCACATGACAGCGCATCTCCTTACCTGAATCCGATTCGGAAGAACTCCGAAGAATTGTTGCCATGTTGCACAGAGCATCGCGTGTTTTCCAGCGTTACACGAGACATCTGGATAAGTTTTGTCGGTATCCCGAATTTGGCCATCGTCTGGTAGAGCTCAAGACGATGAATGCTGTCATAGGCAGCTTTAAAGTCGATGAAAAGGTGGTGGGTTTTGTTTGCTGCCCGTTGAGTTGTTGCTTGGAATATTTTTCCAACACCTTGTGCTTCAGTAATTAATTTGACGATACGAGGAGCCTGGAGCCTTCTAGATTTGAAAACAGCTTTCAGCTTCGGATAAAAATCTCAGAAGTGGTTGTTGTGTTCCCAAGGTTCTTTGATACAGTAATATAGCAAAACTTTATGCTCCCTTTTTTACCTTTAAACATTATTATTTTCTTTTCCCTTCTTTATACCCTATCCTAAGGGTATATTAAGTTTGACACATAGTTTGTAACATAGAGAAATATTACAGACTGACCCTTTAAAGTATGTATCTAAATGATCAGCATCAGTAGCCGAGTCGTCTGTCCGTCCGTCCGTATGTCACCAGTTTTTGGGCCTTAAATATTGAGATAGCTTGATGAAATTTTGTATACGAGGTCCTTGGAAAAGTAAGCAATACAAGTGTAAACATTTTTAGAATCCGCCCACTTTTCGAAAAAATCATTCTTTTCAGTACTTTTATATGAAACTCGATAAAACTTACATAAGCAAATATGTACATAGATATTCTCTTATTCTACAAATCTTCCATATATTGTATATGGCCCGCCCACTTTTTAGGGGCTGATTTTCGTAGATTTCAATCAAATAATATCAATCTTTAGAAGCAGACTTGAGTACCTATATCTTAAAATATTTATTTATTTACAACGCCCACTTTTGAAATAAAACTCTTTTGAAGTAATTTAAAAAAAATATATATATATATAAATTTATGCAAGTTTTTTGAGGAGAAGGCTACATACATATGTCTTTATATAGGAAAGGGATAGGGTATCATACGATTCGCTCTAGGCGGAGTGTAGCATTTCCATATGTTTTTGTTCGATATTATTTTGCTCTTGTTGCTCTTGCCTTGTGCTGCAGTGCATTTTCTGTTACCTTGTTTCTTTGGACGCACTCATACCAATGCCTATGTTTCAGTGACGGAAACGAAACCAAGCGTTGGGAATACGACTGGTCTGGTCTGGCTTTTTCTGGAGACCAAGATTTTTTTGTCAAATATTTGAAAAGGAAAACCTGATGATTTTGCATTGAGAACTAGTCCGTATCACCTTTAACCCGAATATCACGCTAGTCCGAACCTCCATTTTTTCTCATTATGCACTCAACATTCCGAATCTACCCCAATTTTTGTACGCTGTAATCGGAATCCCAACCAAAAAACACCTACAAACGCATTGATTTTCACAGTAACTCATTCTCATAATTTATCCTTGCATTTATTCTTTCTTTTTGCTTTTGTAAAAATATCCACGTATTTATAATCGAACAATAAATATGAACTTTTTTTCGTTAAAACACCATCTCATCCTCATTATTCCGAATAATTCGATTATCCGAATACCTCCTTGCAATAATAGATTCGGATTAGCGAGACATTACATTAAAGTTACCAAATAATAAATTTTTATTAAATATGAGACAAAAGATTAATTTTTTTTTCTTTTTTTGTTTTAGATGCTGTCTGTAAGGATGTAATACAATACAAATGGTTAGAAGATCGGTCAGAACTGTTCTTGTGTACATAATGTAGTCGTGGTCGATATATCGAAACGAGAACACGTTCCAGTTTTAAGATCCGAATTAGTATTTTAATACCGTATGTGCTTCAACGAGTGCTATGATGAAGTGTTATTTTATTACCTTCGCGGTGCTGTTAGTAGTAATTAATAAACATGTGATCTTTGGTAACAAAACGGATACCGTTAATACTACGGATAAGTTCAACTTACCTATTAATGTTAAACGATTGGAACAAATTGAGCTGAAGGAGCCAATATCATCTACACTGTCCATAACTGAAGGTAAATATTATTAACAAATGCATATAGATATTATGTATGTATGTATGTCAGTAGTATTTAAACTCAATTGCGTATGAAGACACATTTCATAGCTTTACTTATTTTAAGTATATTAAATTGAATGCCGTTGCATGGGAATAAGCTTGAATATTATTTTTATCACATAAAAAGGAATGTACAACATGTCTATAGTTTAGAATAGGTATTTTTAAAAAGCTGACTTCAATCCAATTTAAAATCTTTAGGGTAGTCTCGCATGGGAAAAGTTTATGCAAATGGACAACAATTTATTAACTAAAAGGACTTAAAAACAGTCAAAACATTGCTGTGGTCAGAAATTGGCCACGAATGTCTCAATAACCTAATAAACTCAATGCTAAATTATTTTTTTTTTGAGTAAAGGTGGCCACATAACATATTGAAACTCAAAAAATTTCAAAAAATGTTCATCAATTAATAAGAGTGCTTTCATAGGAATGTCCTTATTTACCTTATTTTGTATATTAATTTGCAAAAAAAAGTAATAAAAATGCAATTTCTGCATAATAAATCAAATAAATCTCTAACTAACAATTAAAAATAAAACATTTTGTTCGTTAGAGATACAATTTGGCCAGAATATCATTAAGATGTAGCGTTAGCACCTATTGGCAAATGTTTGCAGCTTCCTCGTGATAGTGACGGTCACTCTCCAGGTACCACAACCATATAGCAGCACATCCATCACGGCAGCACGGATAGCAGATGATAGAACTGTACTATTATCCATATTACTATTATTTATATCCTAACCTAAGGGTATATCAAGCTTAGGGTTCCCAACCATCCTCCTTTGGGAGGAGAATTCTCCTTTTCATCGCTTTGTTCTCCCGTCTTCCTTTGATTAAAAATGACCTCCTTTTCTGTTAGGACTTATTGAAGCAATCGAACTTGCATTTTGCTTATTCTACGCAAGATGAAAGTAAAAAATTAAGCGTCTATGTCAAACACATTCATTTGAAATTAATAATAATATTTTGCTGGAATTATTATTATTATTATATTTTAACATATTTCTATCCTGCCGGACTGAGATTCGTTAACATCTACGTCAATATTCGCCAGTATAAACGATGTTAAATATGTAAAAAAAATTCAGAAAAATAAAAGCTATCACCAGCAATCGTCATTATATGATCACAATATATTGGTATCATCAAAATGTCGTGTAGATAAGAATCGTAAAAACAATGGACATGGATATGGTATCTTTGCTTCCGTGTTATTTAAGCTTCTGCATAAACCAATAACTTTTTTTTGTCATTTTTACATATTAATATGTTCTTTTTATAAATGCTTAAAATCTTTATAATTTCAAAATTACTAAATTGATATGTCCTATATGGTTAAATATCAATGCCAAATTTCTTTCGCTTTTATCAGTTTAAAAATACAACTTGGAATACAAGAATCTCTGCACGTGTGTATTCGTATAAATAATGCTATAAATTTTTTTTAAATTATTCTAAAGTAAGGGTGAATATATGGGTCCAGTTCAATAAAATAAGTACAAATGCTTAGTTTTGTTGTAATTAAAAATCATTTAAACAAATAAAGGAGCCTACAACATTAACATAAAATTGGTATAGTGTCTCCTAAAATTACTTGGGGACAAAGTGGTTTAATGAACAGTTTTTATAAAAAAGTAATGAGTAGTGATGTGTTATGGCATGGAATGCAAAGTTATTTATAAAAATATATTAACATTATTATTTTACACAATAATTGCAACATTTTTACTTGCACCTATAATATAGGGCAAGTATTGGATTCGTGCAAAAATTCGAACTCGAGATAACAATGAATTCTGACATTACGATGATAGAGAAGCTCGAAAAAGTGGGTCTGCCGATTCTGTCTGTCGGTCTGTCTGTCTGTCTGTCTGTCTGTCTGTCTGTCTGTCTGTCTGTCTGTCTGTCTGTGTGTATGTACGCTGGTCTGCAGCCTAAACGGCTGGACCGATTTGCTTCAAACTTCATATCTGAGCTCTGTAGGGTCGCAATTCGAGGCGAAATCGAAATTTTTGTTCTAGCCCTATTATTAACGGTACTTTACTTAAGGCCAATTTCACAAAAAGACGATTTTCTCGAAAACGGCTCTAACGATTTTGATTAAATTTCATATTCGAGTTAGTCTGGGCAAATGCTATAAGATGGCGTACCACGTTTTTGGCTAAAAATACGTATAACGGTACTTTTCTTATTAACTGGTTTTAGAAATTTGGCTATTTCTCGGCTAAAACTCATTGGATTTCCATAAAAATCGAAATGTGGGCAAGATTAAATGTTTAATAATATATGCCATTTAAACTTATACAAAATTAAAAAAAAAAAAAAATTTCAAAAATTGATTGTAAATTTTTACTTGTTTTTTTTTTTAAATTCATTTCCAACTACCAGCACATATGTAGGTGCAAGTACGTACGACCCAGTCGTGCACATTTTTTTTGTTTGTTTTATATCGTTAGATCAGTGTCCTCCTTTTTTCAATCAAAGCCTAACCCTAATTAAGTTTGACAAATATATAGTTTGTAATATAGAAAAAATATTGAAATAGATTCAATAAAGTATATGTGCATATAAATGATCAGTATCAATAGCCGAGTCGATTAAGCCATGTCCGTCTGCCTGCCACCAGTTTTTGGGCCTTAAATTTTTACCGAGATTGATGTAATTTTGTATACGAGGTCCTTGTTAAAGGAACAGTACACCCAAAAAAAAGGTGCTGTAAAAATAGTGTAAAACGCTGTAGATTCTACTGCATTCATTGTCAGAATCGACCCGACAATTTTCGTTGTAAATTTTACAGAGGGGTGGTTGTAAATTTAACAATCTAGTTGTTAAAATGACAGCCAAAATTGTAGATTTCACAGCACTTTGCCGTCGAACAGCTGTAGAACAGCTGTAGAAACAACAATAATTTGCATGTAAAAAAAAATCGCTTTCATACCACCACTTAAGCTTAAAGTTCTAATTTATTGGTATGGTGCGAGAAATGGGTGGAAATAGCTTTTACAATCCAATTAGATGGTTCTTGTCCAAGAAATACTTAGTGTGTGTTTAAACCGAATTATATAATTTAATTTACTTACAAAATGTGAAAAATGTTTGGATCTGGCTGGGGTTGAACTTGGAACCTCTTACTCGGCGACTGCATACACTACCACAACGCCATGGCCTCTGAAAATTATCATGCGAACATTCTCAAATGGTATCTTCTTTTTACGTTTTCGTAATAGATGCTGAATCTACAACTTGTTGTAATTTCTACAGCTCCTGCTGTAGTTACTACAATAAATAGCTGTAGATTCTACAACATTTTGATGTAGATTTTACAAATTCATATCTGTAGATTTAACAGCCGAAATTGACAACGCGCTGTTGATTTTACAATTGGGGGTTGTAGTTGATTTAACAATTTTGCTGTAGAAATGACTGCATTCGCTGTAAAATCTACAAAAAATTGTTAATTTAACCAGATTCGCTGTTAAATACACAAATCTACAAGGAATTGTTAAATCTACTGCCTTCAGTTGTAAAATTTACAGCGCTTTTTTTTTTGGGTGTACAAGTGTAAAAATTTTCACGCGCACTTTAAAAAAAAAAATCATTTTTTTCAGTATTTTAACATGAAATTTGATAAAACTTACTTAAGAAAATATTTAGATATTCAATTGCTCTACAAATCTTTCACTTTTTAGGGCGTTTTTATCAAAAAACTGTTTTTCGACAGTTTCACTAGAATAATATCGCTTCTTAGGAACAAAATACAGTATATGTTTAAAAGTTCCCAAATTACATTCCCGACGACTACCACGCCCACTTCTTTACAAAATTCACGTTTTCGAGTAATTTTATAAGAAATTTAGAAAAAAAAACTGCTTTTCGAGTTAAAATGTTGCACACAATACAATAGAAAATTATACCTTAATCTTAGATCTCCGTTCTTTTCGAAATAAATGCTACCGTAGTTTTGTATATACGATTCTCTTTGTTTGGTAAAGTCCAATTTAATTAAACTTTAGTCTCATTAGCTATACATATAATGTAAAATTCACACAAAAACAAATTTTATATTAAACATTTTAGAGCTATTGGCTATATTCAAAAATCAATCTTTCATTCAAGAATTTTTTTTTGTCAATAAATGTTTGTTCTGTTTAAAAACGACTCTGCGAATCTTTTGCTCGGTCTTTTGTGCACAAAGCCATGTATTTATTGAAAGTTGAACTTTTATAGATGCCGAAATAAAAGAATCAATTTACTTCACTATGTAGAAATATGAGTATTAGAAAGATATTTTATGGATGCAATGTGGCGCGCAAGGGAGCTACTGAAAAGCTAATTTAAGTATTGTTATATCATCGAAAAGGAAATAAGCCTTAAATTTATCTAATTGAACTTCTAATTTATATACACTGAGCAGAGCTAAATTACATGTTGGATTTTTCTATGTTATTTATTTTACTTCATTTAATTGCACCTTATTTTCTTATTTCTTTCTTATTGTACAAAGTATGTTGTTAAGTTATTGTAAAAGGTTTTCAAATAAGGATTTCAAAAGTATAATAGGTGATTCCGGCCACATTGTTGAAGCTACATTTGTTAAATTGGCTGTCATTTATTTAATCTGCTTTGCCGAATCAATGATATAAGTACATTGTACATTACACATGTACATTATGTACATAAATCCATTTCATTTAATGTGCGTTGCGATTAAGTATTGAATTGAAATACATTGAACATACCTATTTTTTGTTTAGACGTTTTTAAAGTCTTGACTGTATTAAACTGCTCATGCACCTTCATAGATTATCCACGGTATAATTTTTGAAATTTCGTCGCAATCGCGCCAAACAGCCATAGTGAATGACGGATGTTGCTAAAGTTGTTAAAATTCGTATTCGCACAATATTATGCATTAAAACACCTACATATATACGTTTTATTAGTGACTATAACACCTGCAGCTGATTAAAATAAACTCTCGTATTACTATTGCACTCCATATGAAACATCGAGAGTTTATTGATTATCCATTTAAGTTATTTCCATACATACATATTTAAATACTCTTTTTTCTAATGACGTAAACTAATGTATGCTAATATTATGACTCCAAATTTTTGTAGCAGGTTTATACCTACCTATAGAGAGATCAGTTTTATTGAACCAAATTCATAGCTTATTTTCTGCTTTTATTGAATGTTCACCAAAGTTATATTAAAAGTAAAAAACAATGCTATGACTCCCTATAAAAAGTTTATACATAATCATATTTACCACGTCTCGAGATTAAAAATTTCTACGAAAATGCGAATAAATGAATTTAGATCTAAATCAGATCGTTTGTTTTGAGGCCTTTACTAGTTAACCAGTAGTACGTTAATTTGTTTGTTGTTGTTAATTGTATAAAACTGTGATCATCAATAAACATGCATGGCAGCCACCAAACACAAAACATAATTTCTATTCTTATTAATTTATAAAAGCTAATCAGCAAAATTAATAAGCATTCTGGTGTATAGGTTCAATAAAAAAATAGATACACATATGCATTCATAGACTTACCAAACAAGAAAAAAATCACAACATCAAGTTTCTTCTGGTGCCACCGTCGGTCGTGTGTATTGAGGAAAAGAAAGTTGCCAAGCTGCATGTTCATGTTGTTAATATTTACCACAGTAGTGCAACTTTCTCTTCTTTTGTAGTTACGCGCAAGCGATTTTACTCAAATGCACTCGCCCGTTGCTGCAAGAGTATTATCTGATGTACTATAGAAATGGCTGGTAAAATCTAGGTGCGTATTTGGCGAAAAGTTTAACTGCACGGAAGTGCAACGGTAGCACCCCCAAGTAAACCCGCTACATCTTATATACTTACTGCATAAAAATATATGCGTATACATATGTATATGTATAATAAATTAAACAAATATGTTTAGATATGTCAGAATAAAATAAAGTAAAAATGGATTTTTGTCCTATATCCATTTAATTTTTTGTTATTTTTCTTTATTGATCATGATTGCTAAATCTTTAGCATTCCAAACATCTTTGAAATAAAGGCTATAAAGGCAATAAGACTTTGGATTGATCATTGTTTTCTAGTTTATTCAATTGTAGAGAGCATCGCCTTAGAGTTCATGTAAGAATGATCAGACTCTCTAAATTGCATACCGTTAATCACAATTTTCACAAAAATTTTCCTTTCTATTTTGCCCACCGAAAGCAAAAAAATTAAGAATCTTTCGTTACAGAAGATTTTTGTTAAAGAAATTACATACAAAAACTACTATTGCACTCTTCCTAAACAAAAATAGTACTGTAACATATGAAGGGTTCACTGGAAAAACGGCCTTAGTCCACTTATACTGATTTCTAGAGAAACGAAAACAAAAGTTTGAGTTTGTTAGTTCATTCGCTGCATGGCATATCGTTTCCGTGACATTTTCAAAGAATTTAAGCTGTTTTCCAGAGGAAAATATATTACATCAACAGGTATTGGGAAAATACTTTTTTAGTGGATCTTTCATATGTATATATGCACATTTAATGTTCCTTTGTAATGAATTTGGTCATCACCTGCATAGGTTATCCAGAGCTTTGCAGGTCAAATCATATGGATCCAATATTTTCATTGTCATCAATGACGGATGGAATATTTGAAGCAAAGCAACTTCTTTTGCTGAATTAAATACACGTCCTTGTGTGATATTTTGTCGTCCATCATGTCGCATATGCTCGCATATGCACTCGATGGCTTAGGGCACAAATTTTAGATACATTTTTCATCAAAACTGTAACAACTTGGTTGCTAATTTCCAAGAAGAATTTTAAAATTACCTTTTGACATGTAGTAGATATTTTCGGGACGTTTCTCTAGACTTTTGGTGCCATTGCTTTTTCCTATTTTTGCTTAAGTTCTATTCAAAATCTTATTGGTTTGAATTTTATAAACTTTGAATGCCATATTGTAGTGCACGTCAAATGTTGCTCACTCGTTTTGATTTTCACCTAAATCCATGAGATATTAACCGAGAAATGCCCATTTTTGTAAAAAGTTAGTTGTTCAACTTTTTGGTCGGTAATCTTACTGCAGTCGTGACCGTGTATGTACTCATAGGAAAGTTTAACACATGGATTGTAACATGGAATGAATAATGGAAGATAGACCCCATAAATTATATATAAAAATTGTAAGAAAAATTCCGTCTCGCCGAAATAAATAAAAAATATATGAAAATGCTACAATCCGTCTGGAGGTTAACAACAGTTTTTTGAGAAAATCGCCCCTAAAAAGTAGACGTGGTCATACACATGGTATTGAAGATTTGTAGAGTACGTGATTATCTAACTATAGTACATATTTGCTTAAGAAAAAATTTTTTTACTTTCATGTAAAAATACTGAAAAAAAGGAGTTTTTCGAAAAGTGGGCGTGTCAGTGGGTGGATTTTGATAATTTTTACACTTGTTCTGTCCCGATATCTAGAGACCTCGTATACATATTGGCTTGGTCACATACATACATATACGTGATTTATGGATTAAGTATTCTCTGTTCCAATTTTAAAAAAGACCTCGTATTAAAAAATTCATTATTCTAGCTCAAAATTTAAAACCCACAAACTGTGTACACAATCGACTCGTCTAGTGATGCTGATCATTTATATATCTACTTTATTGGGTCTATCTTTAATTTTTCTCTGTAACAAACTTAATACATATATCCTTGGGATAGGGTATAATAAAACACGCACAAACTTTTTTTCACAAAAAAACTAGTACAATTTTCTATGAGCTCGGTGAGAGTCTCTTACTTAAAATTATCTGTCAAGCTTCTTACCGAAATCTACAAAACAAGGTTTTTGACAGCACCTTTTATATTGGCCACTGTTTCCAGGCACCCCAACATGGCATTGGAAATCAAGCTGCCAATACTTTAGCCCATTCTAGTCCACGAGTATTTAGGTGTCTCGCTGTCTTATGATTTCTTATACATATGATTTCTTGTACATTCATAATGTATGCTGATGATTTTTTTTTTGTTTTATTAATTTCATCCTAGTGTGTTAAGTTGATGTGTAAAGCTTCAGCTTCCAGGGATGTGCCGTGATATTTAAACAAATTTGATAAATTTCAGGAGTCTGGAGGTAGAGTGCTATCAGTAAGTTCAAAATCAAAAGCAGATTTGACTGAGCCATGTCCGTCCCTACGTCTATCACCAGTTCTTCTTTTGACCTAGGTCAATGATATTTTTCATACAAAGTCTTTGGAAATTGGAACAGAACAAGTGTACAAATTTAAAAATTTACTTTTCTTAGTAACTTACGAGAATACTTAATCCATAAATTACATATATTATATGACCAAGCCCATTTTTCCTGTAAATTTTTATTTAAAAAATGATTTCTGATAATTTTTCTGGACTAATACTAGTCTTTAAAAGTAATAAAATATACAAGTTGACAAATTTACAAAATCTGAAAAAAACCTTTTTAACTTATTTTATAAGAAACTTTAAACAAACGTAAATGCATAAAAATGTGAATATTACCTAGCGTAAAAAAGGATTGTATGGAAAAGGGGTAGAGAGTCATACGATCCGTTCCAGAGGGATTGAAGCATTTCCATATATTTTATTATTTTTTAAACATTAAAATAAATACATATTAGCTAGAATTGAAAACAAATTTTTATGTGAAAAGCTCACCTGTTTATTACAGTGATACTTGCCTTAAAAAGGGTGTGCTATACACATAAATATGTACATATAGGTATGTATTTTCAGTTTTTACCTAGAAGAAAAACTACAAAATCTCATTTTCTCTACTCAGCCATAAAATAATTCGTATGCTCCGTGTGTTGTGTATGTACATAACATTATGATGTAACTACGAATACCTACATTATCGAACTGGTTTTAAATTCGGACATGGTGAGCTATCTGCGGACATCCAAAAATAAAAAATAAAAATAAATAAAAAAACACGACTCACAATTTGAAAGCAATGAGGTTTCTTCACGAGCATAGGAATATATGCAATTAAGCACATACTACCACACGCGTACATATTGTCTGATTGGTAAAAAGAATCTCCATTTATTTGACTATAACAAATGTTTTATTCAATTAGGAAGAATTAGAAATACACAGGTGTCGGAAAAGTCCAACTTTAATTCTGTCTTGTCAGCATTTATAATGGACCAAACACTAAAGATTAAACTTTCAGTACCTATAGATGTATATACGTACATATGTAGATTCATATGCAACATACATATGCATGCCAGTACCTATCTTCATAGAATTTTCAATTCCAGTCGATGTTGGCCACCTTTAACGGTAACAAAAGTAGACGCGGTGATGTTGGTTCGTTGGCTTAAGTTTAGGCCAAGGCTCTTGCTTGATAAACACACAGAGAAACGAATTGCGTCAACTACTCGTACTTGCTCACACTATTTGTACGATAAACTGCTATTAAGCTGTCTTGTCACGTCGATTTCAATGAAATCTCGAATACGTACGTACACTTTGGTATGCTACTGGCGGGTCATTCAGAGGAAGAGTTGCTTTTTGTTCAAATGCGTGTGTTGACATCCAAGTAAAAGTATTGGTATATTTTTTCTTCTGTACGGCGTACGCACTATGTGTATGTACAGTATTGTGTATTTTGAAATGTATGTGCGTCGAAAACATATTTCAAGTAATATTTGTGAGATATTAAGCAAAGCTTATTAGTAGAAGAAGGTGAAGTTCATAATTAACAGATTTCTCAAATTATATTCCATGCATGCATATACATATGTATATGATATAAACGTGTGTATATATCGCACTCTATATTGGACTTTTCTTGAGCAATACGGAATCGATTTTCATAAAACTTTGTTTCGATGCAGTTACATATATATATATATGTAGGTACATATATACTTACATAAATATTAAGAAAGAAATTACTGGTCAGATGAAAGTAAGAGTAGGTACTGATTCTCCTGATATGTCCAGCAGCACACCGGAGGACAAGGTGTGAGGAATTCAACTTATTACAAATACTGATCTGCTTTCATTAAAAATTGTTCCAAATTAGCTTTTGAGAATTTGCAACCCTAAATGCGTTACATTTTGTACGATAAATAATTCTCTGTATTTAAGCTTTGTATGCTCGGAGTACATATGTATATGTATGTAGGGGCGGCAATATTTTAATTTAATTTCTTTCTCCTAACTATCCTGTATGTGGTTCAGATTATAGAGTTCTCGGATATTCAGCCCGCACATTTATTATCACTGTAACACGTACATATGTAGCTACATATGTATGTAAAGTAAAAATCGGTTAGAATCGATTCATCGTCATATTCACACAATAAAAATAAAATAATAATTAGAAAAATCTTTATTAAACAAATAGGTAGTACCTATCAAATTCTGAAGGGAATTGTCGAGGTAAGAAATCACTAATTTGTAATTGCTTTGTAAATTTGTCAGAGTACAATATCTTTCTAAGAGAGTTTTCCAATGATTTGATTCCAACGTTTAGATTCAAATTCGAAGTGGCTCATACAGGATTCAAGACCATTAAATAGTTTATTGTTGCCACAGAAGTAGGTAAGATCGAACGTGTACTTCTTCGGTCCTCTCATCTTCAGTTGCATTTTCGTAGGCGCGATCAGCATTATTCAATGCAATATCTCATCACTCAATCAATCTCATACAACTCTCTCCCCAGTAATATTGGATACCACCCTTGGAGAATAGATTTTGAGAACTTCTTTTACCTGAGTTTCAAATAACAAATTATTTACGTGCAGGTTATAAAAAAAGTAAAATTAAAAATGGTATGTTATTCTAACATATTTATATGTATGTATGTATGTGATGAACTTGCCTTGAGAACGGTTTCGAAACTTACATATAATCATATGAAAATGACAGACTTCTTATGTTTATCTGTCATGTTTTAGTTGACAGTAGAAAAAAAAAACGACGTCATAACGAGAAAATTTCTCACTTTTTTTTCTCTATCTGCAAAACTCAATTGTTTGAAATTGAATTACAAAATTTCATTCTCATAACTCAAAATTTAAGGCCTAAAAACTGATGACAGACAGACGGGCGGACGAAGACCTTATGAGAAGCTTGGGGATCGTGTTAAAGGACAACATTTTTAGTATGGCATGCACTATCTTGGTATTATAGGGTATAAAAACGTTGGTATACATTACATTGGTCTGCGGGTATAAAGTTGTGAGCATAGCTGGTTATTTAAAGAATCTAATGCACGCTGCTAGCTGGGAGGCTAAAAAAAAGTACCTCTAATCAAAAGGCTAGAACAAAAATTCGGAACTTCCCCCTAATTACATATCACCCTATATGGCTAATCCCTTAGTGCTAACGATTTTATACATTCGTCATTTCGTAAATGCATTATCCTATTTTTATTCATTGCTTTATATAATAGAAATAGAATGCATTTTTGCAAATAGACCAAAACCATGATCAAATATACATACACACATATAACCTCTAAACTGAAAAAGACGATAGCGTTTTATACTCTATTTAAAGGGTATATTATGTTGAGTTTGATATACATATGTATATCGCTCATAAGCCAAGAAAACCTAGTATTATCCATGTTATTTTATTTTTGTCCAATATGTCATTTTAATTGGCTGTTAAGATTTATCTTTACATTTATGTTTTGATTAATAAATAATAATAATAATTGGCTGTTAATAGCTCTGCAAAGTGTCAGACTTGATTTTTTCAAAAGTTGTACGATAGTATGATAAGAGGTTTTCATATTTTATGGACGATATGTAGCTGATAGCATAGAGATGTAAACCCCTGAAGAATATATCGCACCCTCAGTAGGGTAGGGCGGAGCTAGTTGGGCCACGGAGCAAGTAAGTTCACGCGAATTACTCAACAACCGTAAGTACTGAACGAATAAGACTGAGCATGGATGATGCCCTCACTGTAGCGCAACGTTTAAGTTGTTTTTTGGTTTTTTGATTAAGGTCGTGAAAAAGTCAAAATCAGGACTAGGACTCTACATCCACATCGGCATTCAACAACTCGACGTCCACTTCTGCGCCCCTTTCGACCAACTCACCTCCTACTACATGCCCCCCTACTCTTGACCCAATGCTACCTCCCTCTGTTAAACTCACATCTAGATTGGCGGACCCAACTTCAATGATCAATGATCTTGATAGCCGCTACACTATGTCAAGACTGCGTGACCACCGGCTTTTTGAAAATGTTCGTCTTTATCTAGCATATTTATATGATAAACCGGACTCCGTGTGCATTGACGGTAAGACGAAGACGAATGTTATAGTATCTATTCAAAAAGAAGGCCTCCCAACTGATCCTGTAGCCTTAAGAAACATCTACACTCGTTTTCACGAGAGTTTTAACATCTCCTCTTCAACAGTGGCTAAAGACCTTTCAACCTATGCTTCTCATATTGGCTCTAAACGTCTCTCGCATCTTCAAAATTCTCGCAAAAACTTTAATAACTACTTTCGTCCCTAACTCCAATCCAGATATTCTATCCCTTTATTATCAGAACGTCAGAGGTCTCCGCACCAAAACCTCGATAGTTCATCTCAACTCTCAAACACTTCCCTACGACATCTTTGCCCTAACTGAAACTAACCTTTGTCCCAATTTTCTAAACTCTGAATTATTCTCCTCAGATTTTGAAGTTTTCCGCGCGGATGGCCAGGTTAATATCGAGCTCCCCTTAGGCCGTGGTGTTCTTTTAGCCATACATAATCGTTTTGATGCAACTCTAGTCAAAGTCTCAAGCTGCAGTTGTTTTGAATTTGTGTGTGCTAAAATATCTGTATCAAAGCGGAGCATTTACAATATCTGCTGTTATATTCGCCCCTCTCAACCCACCCAAGCATACCAGCTAGCTGTTGATGCTATTGACGCCCTGCTTGAAATCGCTGAACCCGAGGATGATTACATAATCGTTGGTGACTTCAACCTCCCCTTTTTAAAATGGGTCCCATCAGAAGATGAATCATTTTTTGTCCCAACAAACTCGTCCTCAGAAAAGGAAATCCTTCTTACTGATCGTCTTTTTGACTCTGGCCTTTTTCAGATAAGTGGTATCACCAATAATCTTGGTAGGCAGTTAGATCTAATTTTTTCTCCTGACGCCCATAATTCTCTCGTCAACATGAGTAACCATCTTCTCTCTACTCTCGACCAATATCATCCCCCTCTCACTCTTACCGTTTCGTGCGAGCACGACATCATTGCCGTGGAATCTGAAAACTCTCTTTCTTTCAACTTTCGTAAAGCTGACTTCCCTAAACTTAATAACCTAATCAATAACATTAACTTCGACCTCTTTCTAAAAAATAACATCCCCATTGATATCGCTCTCGAATTCTTCTACACAGCGATTTTTGACTGTCTTCTTCAATCTGTCCCATATGTGTCGCGCAAAAACTGCTCTTCTTCCCCTCCATGGTATAATAAAGAATTACATACTCTGAGAAATACCAGAAACAAATTGTGGAAAACATACCTGAGATCCAGATCTGCTTCTGATCTTATAAACTACCAGCTAGCACACTCCCACTTCTCCACCCTCTGCGAATCCCTCTATCTTAAATACCTCAACAGAATGCAATCGAGTCTAATAACTGATCCCAGACGTTTTTACCAATTTATTAACGTTAAAAGAAAATCCGATGGCTTCCCCTCCACTCTAAAATTACTTGATACATCCACTTCTGACCCTAAAGTAATCGCCAACCTATATGCAACCTTTTTCAGCCATTCGTATAGTCACCACGTTCACGTACCGGATCTTAGCTATTTTAGCTATTTGAATAACTGCCCTCAAACCTCCCTAGTCTCAGTTAGCATAAGTTCCGATATGGTACGCGATAAAATTATTCATCTCAAGGATGACTTTTCTCCCGGCCCCGATGGTTTGCCCGCCATATTTCTTAAGAAATGTGCTAATGCACTGTATCAACCACTAACTACTTTATTTCGTCTCTCGCTCTCACAAGCCGTTTTTCCAAACTTATGGAAGGACTCATTTATTTTCCCTATCCATAAAAAAGGAAGCAAAAATGATATATCTAACTACCGACCCATAGCTAAACTCTCATCGATCCCTAAACTCTTTGAAAGCATTATATACGACTCATTATATTTTCACTGCAAATCTATTTTTTCTCCCCATCAGCACGGTTTCTTAAAAGGTAGATCCACTACGACTAACCTAACCGAATTTGTCTCAAAAAGACTACAGGCACTGGAGGCAGGTAAGGAAGTTGACGTCATTACCACCGACTTCAGTAAAGCGTTTGATAAAATATGTCACCCTACTATTTACTTCAAACTTGAAGCCATTGGCTTTCCACCATCTTTTGTCTCATGGCTGAAATCTTACCTTGAGAATCGCCAGTACAGAGTTCTATTTAGATTTTCAGTCTCCGATCCCATTATCGCAACCTCAGGCGTCCCACAAGGAAGTCATCTTGGTCCATTGATTTTCGTCCTAACTACAAATAATGTTGGGCAAATCATTAAAAACTCTGATCTGTTTATTTACGCGGACGACATGAAAATAGTTAAGGTTATATCCACCCCGAAGGACTCTCTATCTTTTCAAAAAGACCTGAACTCTTTCTACACTTGGTGCGTCAATAACTTCTTAGAACTTAACATCAGTAAATGTCAATCCATAACCTTCTCCCGAAAACGCCTGCCCCCACCCCGTAGATCCTATTTTTTTCTTCATGATTCCATTCCCTCAGTCTCCTTTATACGTGATTTGGGTATATATTCTTGTATCTCGTATTCAAAATTTTGTGTGTTTGTATTATCTGTGATAGGGAACTTAACTTTCGCTCCCACATTGACCACATTATACTTAAGGCCAATTCTTCTCTTGGTTTCATAAAACGCTGGTCTAAAGAATTCTCTAACCCTTATGTTACAAAGTCGCTTTACATTACCTTTGTCAGACCCCTCCTTGAGTACGCAAGCCAAGTTTGGTCTCCATTTCATGTCACCCATTCCCTTAGAATTGAAGCTGTGCAGCGCAGGTTTTTACGTTTTGCCTTACGAGGTCTCCCATGGGTCGACAATTATAACCTACCCCCCTACGAAGATCGTTTAAAATTGATTAACCTTATAACCCTTGTTAGACGTCGCGAAGTCGCCGATATTCTGTTCATCCATCAGATATTAACCGGTACGATCGATTCCCCCGCATTACTGGAAATGATTTCGCTTCAAACAAATCCACGCAACCTCAGGTCTCTTCCTCTCTTTCGTCTCGCTCTCCACCGCACTAATTACGGCCTTTTTGAACCAGTCTCCAGAATGCTGCGATTAGCCAATAATGCCCAGAACCTCCTCGACTTCCATTACAGCATATCCTCTCTTAGAAATTCACTCTCTTCCTCCTGACTGTTTGTTTTTAGTTTGTTAAATTATAATTAATAATATTAAAAAACCATAAAAAATAAATAAATATAAAATTAGGTTTAGTTAGAATTAATAAGTTCTGTTAGAATTAAGTTACAGCTTGTACTAAGCTCAATAAATAAATAAATTAAAGGAGTTAATGTGCAATATTTTCATAAGTCCCGTTATTATATTCTTGTATCTCGTATTCAAAATTTTGTGTGTTTTTTTTTATAACGCAATTTGTTCATCAGTGAGGTGTGGGGTAAGTTGGACCAGGTTCTAGCTTCATAGTTGTATTATAAATAGTTTGATATTTATGAAACCACAAAAAAAATTATGTCTAACTAGCTCCGCTCTACCCTACAATAGAGCGATAAATGAAAAAATGCATATTATGAGTGTGTATGTATATAAATTATCAGGATCACTAACCGATTCGTTTAAGCCATTTTCGCCATGTGAAAACGAGTTTAAAATGTAATAAATCAATGTTAAATACATCTTTAACCCTCGAGGCTTAATCCATTATTTTGAGTGAATACTATGATTATGAACATACAATAAGTATGTATGAATGTACTTACTTATTTAGGTGGCGCTACAGTCCGGGGTGAACCTGAGCCTCAATCAACAAACCTTTCCATCCAACCCAGTTACGAGCCCTTTCATTGCACACGCCAAGTTGGTTGAATTCATACAGATAATGAATGTCAGTTCATAAATTAATGAATATATTCATACATTTCATTCATTAACATAACAATCAGCGGTTTCATTCTCCAAATCTCCCATAAAAATACTTTTATTAATGCGATTTCAAACGATTAATAAATCGGTCATAAGACCAGAATTTTGTTTTAAGAAATTACGAGTACATGATTTTTTCTTCATTCACTTTTTTGAGTGATTTTATATAGTAGATATTATTTAATCCTACATATCTCTCACGTATTGCTTGTGGCAACTACATTTTAAAGGCATTTTTCTCCATAAACTGTTTTTTGAAGTTTTCTTTAGAATAATATCTTACTTACTCTTAATTTTGAAATTTCGCCCACTACAATGTCCACTTTGTGAGAAAACTCAATTTTGGAGTAATTTAAACAAGAATATTGGTTGTAAAAGGAGCTATATATATATATATAAGGGATAGGGATAGGGTATCATACGATCCGCTCCAGACAGACTGTACCATTTTCATTGTAGCATTGTAGCATTTTCATATGTACATGTAGTCAGTTTCTTTGTAGTCGCTGCATACGAACTCTTCCGATCAAATCGATGTCCTTGTATATGCCGTATAGTATACTTATATATATATAGACAGCACATTATATTTTGTCTTTCTTTCATTTACCGCTATCCTTGCCACCCATTTAACCCATCCTTGCTGCTTCGATCTCAATGCTAGCAAATGCTCCACTGACGGCCCGCTGAGTTCTTCCGATTATGTCAAAGTCATCGCCCTAGGGTATTACAAACGGATTGTATCTTTTCTATGTATATGTTCTCATTTGCAGGTAATAAAAGCATTTTACGGTAATTAGATAGTAGTTATTGGCTGCAGTTTATGTGTGTATGTACATATTTAAAGAAACTGATATTCTCATGAAATTATTTATATTTATATGTATTTAATTTTCTATTACACACCTACATAGCCATAACACTTTCCATCAGATTATTCAATTATTTTTTGTGAATTAAATAAAATTTGTTATGATTGCATGTTCAAAATTAATTAACAAATTCATTAACATTCATTGAAATAAAATCAATTCAACATTAATTGCACTTTTACTAATTCTGAATCCAACTTCCGGTTAAGTAACAGATCGTGCTCAATGTAAATGCTCAGCGATGCATTACGCAGTAACACGTATGAACTCGTATGATAGCTTTGTACTTTCATATGTATATATTTATGTACATACATGTACAAGTGAAATTCATGAATACCGACGTATTGTTACAGTACTAAATAAAGATAATTGTAAATTTGTCAATTCAAAATACATGCATCTACAAAGTAGTATTTATTTCAATTTGGAACATAATAGCGTTAGCCTATTATGAAATAAATACAAAACGAAGATAACTGAACCGTAACATATGTAGCTTGGACGTTTTTACGTATACACTCGTAGGTAAAGTTGAGGCATATAGTCGCGTATTTTTCTAGATAAATAAATTCAAATGAAAACCAGTGAAAAATGCTACAATCCGCCTGGAGCGAATCGTATGATACCCTATCCCTATCTTATTTGGTAGTGTCAGTGGGCGGTGGAAAATGTATTCACAAAATTTTCTATTTTGCCCTATAAACTAATATTTTTACTCGAAAATTAATTTTTGAAGTAAACGCCCCTAAAAAGTGGGCGTAGTCATACACAATGTATAGACGATTTGTAGGTTAAGTAGATATCTACATTTTTGCTCAAGTAAGTTTTTTCGAGTTTCATATGAAAATAGTGAAAAAAAGTGATTTTTTTGAAAAGTGGGCGTGTCAGTGGGCGGATTTTAAAATTTTTTACACTTGTATTGCTCACTTTTCCAAAGACCTCGTATACAAAATTTCATCAACCTAGCTCAAAATTTAAGGCCCAAAAACTGGTGACATACGGACGGACGGACGGACATGGCTTAATCTACTCGGCTATTGTAGAATATATATATATATCATATAAATGATCAGCATCACTAGCCGAGTCGATTGAGCTATGTCCGTCCGTATGTCACCAGTTTTTGGGCCTTAAATTTTGAGCTAGGTTGATGAAATTTTGTATACGAGGTCTTCGGAAAAGTAAGCAATACAAGGGTAAACATTTTTAAAATCCGCCCACTGACACGCCCACTTTTCAAAAAAATCACTTTTTTCCACTATTTTCATATGAAACTTGAAAAAATTTGCTTGGGCAAATATGTAGATATTCACTTAATCTATAAATCGTCTATACATTGTATATGGCCACGCCCACTTTTTAGGGGCGTTTACTTCAAAAATTAATTTTCGAGTAAAAATATTAGTTTATAAGGCAAAATAGAAAATTTTGTGAATACATTTTCCACCGCCCACTGACACGACCAAATAAGATAGGGATAGGGTATCATACGATTCGCTCCAGGCGAATTGTAGCATTTTTCACTGGTTGGGTCTATCTTTAATATTTCTCTATGTTACAAACTATGTGTCAAACTTAATATATCCTTAGGATAGGGTATAAAAAGTTAATAAACAGTGTGATGTTGTACTCAAAACAAGCTTTTGCCATCTTTAAGCATTTCCTTAAACATTTTTAAGCACGAAATTCAATTAAAGTCGTTAGAGCTATTTTCGAGAAAATCATCTTTTCGTAAAATTAGCACACAAGTGCTTATAACGGTATTTATGATTAATTTAGATAAAATGTGATTTTTCTAAATAGATTATAATTGACAAAAGCTATTAAATGGCTAAAAAACTGGTAAAAATTGGTAAAAACTGCATGTAATGGTAGTTTTTAAGGATTAAGGGGTTATAGCTAATTTGATGGAGAACATCGAAAACGATTTCGTTTGAATTGATTTTCTATACTCTCTATGCAGGATGCGTGTAGAAGTGACATATGTATGAATTTGTATAACCATCTATAAACGTTATGTATATGAAAATTGTATTTCTTACCTTATAAAATTTTTGATAAGCAATTTGCTCTTAAGTTTTGAACAAGCTTCAGGGAACTCTATACAAAAAACTGAAAAGAACTTATTACTTATTACCTGTAGACCTTTTTCTAAAATACTATTTTGGATGTACAAAGCTATTGGTATGCAGGTATGCATATGTACTTGTTTGGTGCAATCGAATCAGCTTATGATACTGATAATATGTGTACATACTCGTATATAAATATACATTTATATACAATTTATTGGGTCTATCTTTATTAGTTCTCTATGTTACAAACTATGTATCAAAATCACACACTGTCAATTCTATCAAAGCCAAAAACGGGTTGACTTCAATGTGATTTAGCTAAGTTGATGACTGAATTGAATCGTGTATGGTCTGCTTAAGAAAGGGAGAAAAATTCGTTTTGATTAAATACTTAAAAAGGTGTCCCAAGTCCAAAAGTCGCCCAGATTTGAAAAAAATAAAGTGCACGACTGGATCGTACGTACTTACACATATGTGCTATTAGTAGTGGGAAATGAATATTTTTTTATTTAAGAAAATAATTTTTGGAAAGAATATTTTTACAAATGTTGCATAAGTGTAAATGCTACATTTTATTTTACATGAAATCTTCTCCACATTTCGATTTTGAGCGAAATTCATTGAATATTAACCGATAAATAGCCATATTTCTAAAACCAGTTAATAACAAAGGCACCGTTGTCTAGACTTACTCAAATATGAAATTTAATCAAAATCGTAAGAGCCGTGACCGAAATTTTTTTTTGTGTCGCCCGCGGTCCCGGACGTTAAAAAGTAAAAAGTCGCTCACATAATGTCTTCTTATGGAGCGTTAATGCATCACGCATGTGTGATCACTTCTTGTGGTATTTTCTTCTAAGATACACCCCTATTACAGAATCCGTGGTAACAATTGTACGAAAATTTATCTTCGCTACGAATCCGAAAATAATGTTAGGTATCACAGAATCCAAAGGGATTAACATTGCCTTACTGAAACTCAAAATTCGTAGCAAAATGTCTTCTACGACGGAATCTGTGATAGTACTTTCATAATTTGTAGAAAAATTCCTATTACCACGGATTCTGTGATAGGGGGGGAAATGAAAGTCATATAGAAAATTACGTAAACCGTGAAAAGCAGGTGAGAGAGAGAGAGTTCAGATCGATTTTAAATTGTTCACAGATATTTTTACCTCCGTTTGTTATGGTAGTTACATTTAACAAATAATATATTTTTATTTTGCTTTTTTATTCCAGCTTCATTGGATGCAAATGTCATACCAACGACCTATAGATCTGTTCGGTTAAACAGTTCCTCTAGTACTGGACAAGAACGTGACACAAAATTAATGAACCTTCTTGCAGCACGGAGAAGCGCTCTTCATCGCGATAGATTCAGAACGCACCGTAGAATAGTAACAACCAGCAGAACAAAGCCCCCGATTGAAACTACATCAAAGACTCCACCCGATTTACGTACAATATGCGTTCGCAATTGCACCAAAAATTTCACTCGAAGGACAACTGCAAGTTGCATGCGGCAATGCAGTAGTATTCAACGACACAGTAATATGTCTTCTGCAAATACTTCCACTTCTGAAGAAGAGAAGTCACAAAAAGACAATAACGAAATACTTTTCACTGATGAGTCCTCCCACGGATTTTTCATAGTCGCCAAAGATGCCAATGATACTATGAACCACATATCTGAATTAGGTAAACCAACAGGAATTTCATCAGGAAGTGTTTATAAGACAAGGCAGCGAAATAAACCGAACACCCCCGTGCAGGTGTCAGACGCAGATTCATATTTATTTTTTGGAAGGAAAATTCCTTCTTTGCGTCCATCTTTCTTAAGCATATCAACGGTAAGCGATGAACACCCACAAGTATTAGAAGTATCAGTTTCACAAAAACCAGCTAGGTCAAATAAATTTAACCCCAGAGATAGAAATATATCACCAATCAGTAGAAAACTGACCTCCGGGAAATTGACTTCGATTATTGCACCAGTTAAAACCCCAGTAGTAGAAAGTGTATCGTTAGAAGATGAGAAGACGTCTTATCCAAATACTGAAGAAACATTAAAAGCAGGTTTACAAACGGAAACAGAAACGACGACTGTAAAAGATACCACCTTACATATTGAAGACATAACACCAAGCTTGCTTGTTGAAGACATGGAATATTCTACGGAAGCTACTCAATCTGAGTTCTCTACTCCGTTGATAATAAGTGTCATTGATGAGGAAGACACGACCATTAGTCCAGAAACAGAGTACCTGACAGAAGCATATGGCTCTCATGATGACGACTTGAGTACTGAACTCACAAAAATAGAGGCTCCCACACATTTTTCTGAAGACAAAACCAATTTAATAATTTTCGTAAATAAGAGTATGGAAGTTGTAACACAGTCTTCAGTTCTTACTCCCTCATCTTCCCAAGATACTGTCAATGTGACAGACGGCCTTACAGTTGTAAAAACAACTATTCTTTCCTCCGTTCGATCAACAGTTTACCCACCCACCAGCACGAGTAAGAAAGCTGTTACTTCCAATTACCCTCAGGATGAAATTGATAGTCCTGTTCCAACATCAACTTCATATATAATTACTGACAGCACAAAGCCGCCATTAACTGAGAGTACTCGAGAATCAAAGACTAGCCTATCAAATGACAAAGACGTGGCAACTGACACTAGGCGACTGAATATAGCGACATACGTGTTAGCTGGATTGGGAATGTTTCCAGTTTTAATAGTTATTTTGTATCTGGCCAAGTCATTGATTATGAGGGGTTATTCAAAACATGATGAGGACTTTGATGTTTGCATAACGGATCAGCAGCCAATAAGTCCTGTGAAGAAAATCGAGAAATATGATGAAGAGGACGAGAGTGGGCAATACGAGCGGTGTTCTATTAGCAGTATGGATGAGTTTAATAGAGCTAACTTGAGACTGAAGACGTTACTAGGCGAAGGCAATTTCGGTAAGGTGTGGAAAGCCGAAGCAGATGACCTAAGCGGTCATATTGGTGCTACTCGAATTGTTGCTGTTAAGACCGTTAGGTCTGGCAGTTCTCAGGACGGCTTGAAAGAAGAAGCTGCTATAATGAGAAAGCTTGGATCACATACGAATGTTGTTACCCTTTTGGGAGCATGCCTTGAAAGTGGTAGCTAATAGAAATTATAATTTTGTGTAATAGTTACCGTTATTTTGCCTTTAATCTTAGAACCTCATATGCTGATTATGGAATTTGCAATGCGTGGAAGACTATTATCACTCCTGCGAGCAGCAAGAAGTGCCACAAATATTTTACCGGCATCTGTGCCTGGAGGAAGAAGCTTAGCGCCGCTATCTCCCAGGACCTTAGCAGGGTTCGCGCTGGATATTGCTGCAGGGATGGAATACATAGCAGGAAAAAGGGTAACGAAAATATATAGCTTTAAAGTGATCAACGATTTAACAACATTATGTTGGTCAATTCTTGCTTTGTCATACATATGTATTTGTTGAATTATTGTTATTGACTTAGACAGTATTCATTCAGGCTTGTTTCTTTTGGATATGCCAAATGATATCGCGCACTTTTCACATTCTTAGAAGGAAATTGTGCGATAAAATGTTTGTTATATGATTTTTGGTATATTTAACCCAGACAAATTCAATTTAATGGAACTTCAATGGGTTTTAATGTAAATCATTTGCCTTGCGATATTTTTGCAATGGTCTAGTCTCTTAATTTGGGTCATACATGTATATGTACATATGTATAAAAACTAGTAAGTACTTAGTACAAATTCCAAGTAATTACTTACTTTCTTATGCATACTACTTAAGTTAATAGTAAGAAGTAAGTAAGATAGAAAATATTTGCTCAAGACAGTTTTTTTTTTTAATTTATTAAAAAAATACTTGTGAGGATATTGAATATTTTATAACAATAGTACATATTCTTCAGAATTTACTGTGGTTTTTTCATATATAACTATCACACTCATACAAATATCACACAAAACTTCCAAACCGAATATGACTAGTCTATAGAATACTGTCAGTAGAGAAATACATAGAAAGTAAAATTTTCATGTACTATAAAACATCAAATGTTCATTATTCGAAATATTGATCCTGAATGGATAATATGCGACTGTTACATTAAAGAAACACTTTCAAATATTTGTTTGCGCAATATATTACATTTTGTATAACTACCAAAAAAATTAGATACAAATATTATCAACTGTACTTGTGTAAGCCATTTTATTGCCTTTGAGTCCATGTTTGTTGTACCAACAGAAAGCTTGGCGTCTTATTTCAGAGAATGTTTTTTTGTCTTCTAAAATTTTACAATTTTGCATAAGAACATAATTCATCACTATTTTATTTATTTCTTAGGTTGTTCATAGAGATCTCGCTGCTCGAAATGTTTTAATAGACCATAATGGAATCTGCAAAATCTGTGATTTTGGCATGTCGATCGACTTGGACGTTGTACGAAAAAAACGCGATAAGGAATATCCGGTCGATATAATGCGAAAGAACTCTAGTAAATTCGATAAATTTAAATTCGATATAGGAGAACGTTTTATTAACAATTGGAGCCATGGTTTCAACAGTCATAATGTTAAGAAACCACACGATACATTAGGCCGAAGACCAGCTTTACCCATTCGATGGATGGCACCTGAATCGTTGCAATACAACGAGTTTACAACAGAAACTGATGTATGGGCATTTGGAATTGTTTTATGGGAGATAGCAACACTAGGTTTTTGTTTTGAATCTGAAAATTATGCGAAAATATATTAAAAAAAAAATATGTATTTGTTTTACAGGTGCTACTCCGTATTCCAATTTATCAGGCCGGGAAGTTGTTCGACAGGTTCTTCAGGGTACAAGGCCAGAACTTCCAAAAGACGGTCGACATGGGTTTTTCGATATAATGTCACAGTGTTGGCATAAGGTTCCTGATCTTCGTCCAACGTTTCGCGAAGTTCGTTTGGAAATTTTACGATCTGTCTGCAAATGGTTGGACGATGATGCAGCAACGTCTGATTACATGGATGTAAGTGGCTTTAGTGAAGACTTGGAACATGGGATGGTGTATTTTAACCAGAGGATATCAGAATTCGAGTGTGAAATATGACAATGATTTTTCTCCCCGTCTCCCAAATCTGTGCATCTTGAAAAATATACGTACTTATATGCTACACGTAGGTAATGCAGATGTCTTCGACAGTATTATTGTAATTCATGCCTGATGATAACACACACTTTTTTGTAGTGCAAACACATATTGATTTTATTTTCTGTGTATTGTTTTGTATTTTAGAAAAAAACACCGCTATACATTTCAGTTGTATCTAGTCTGCTTATTGGTATATGTATAAATTATACAAACACATTAAAATTATTTTAAGAATTATTTTTATATATAAAAAATTCATGACATACAAGTTATTTGTTACACAATTCATATTTTTATTGTTTGTTAACATAAATTTGTAATATTTATTTCTGTTGAAATCAAATAAAATAATCTACAAAAATGATGTATTTTTCTTTGAATGTTTACATCAAAACTAAAAAAAAATTATATGTACATTAAAACTCTGGCCACATCAGTCCTACAGTTGAGAAAAAACAAAACTACCTACCAAATACCCTTTTATAGGTACTAAATAATTTTCCAATTAATGGGAAATTTCATTGATGTAGTAATTCGTCTAAGGCTAATTTAGGCAGAATGTCCATGTCAAGCTACAAAACAACTTATCGATTAATAGGACTAAAAATGTATGTATACCTATTGGAAGAAATGGTGAGAAAATATATGTAGCTAAGCATGGTATTTTGCGAATTTCGCACCAAAATGCATATAAAATAAACTATTTCTTTTTCTGGTTTAGTAAGCAAATTAAATGTTGAACCAAAAATTATGAATTAAATTGCTTCATAGCTGAATTGCATACAAATTATTCTCCGAAAAACAAATGAATACGTCATAAGCCCATATTATATGTATCAACTATATTTCGCCAAATATGCATATGTAAATAAATGTACATAAAAATAATTAGTAATACCTACCTACTTTCATAGAATGGTTAATAAATTTGCTATTCTTTAAAGTTTTAGAATCTAACTTCTTTACGAGAAATCTGATAACTCAAAATGTAATGTTTGTCCAGTACAAGCATTAACTTAACAGTTTAGTATAAAAAATAAATAAAGCTCCGGTACCTATCATCCTCGGACCATGTGATTACGTGTATACATATGTATATGTGTATATTAGTTTTGGGAACACTATGCATGTTTTATGTCGGTATGTAAACAATGAATAGCTTTGGAACGTCAATTCAGTACTATTTTATTTATGAATCGCTTCAGTATTAAGCGTGTTTTTTTTCGTATTCTTTATAGGCTCAAAATATATTTTCCATATTAAATACACTATCAACTCAACCTATATAGAATAACGAAATCTGGATAATTATCCAGCCTTATTTCCTTAGCCGCAATAAAAACGGTGCTCCCAAATTGTTTTATTTCGATTGCGTCGAAAAATGATATCGAAAATGTCAAAAATCATTGAACAGACAGCAGTCATACATAAAAAAAAATTAAATCAAGAAAAAATGTGTTCTGAAGAGAAAATGTAAGTAAAACCTAAAATACAGAATTTATTTACGATTTAATGTTATTAGAAAACGGAAAACATGGGCAAAGGAGGAGGTGTAGGGATTGCTGAAATTAAAATAATTAAATGTCAGTACAAAGTGCTTCCAAACTGCGATATTGAAATTCCTTAGCCCCGATAGGCGTTTTATTTTCAAATACTTTTTTAAGCCTATATAGGATACCAAAAAAAACACGCCTATTATTTAAAATATTAACTGTCTGGCGACTCTGTGTATTGAAAATATTCGTTCCAACCTGGCTGGGCCGGACAGTCCAGTCCATGTCCAGTCTCAAACGAAGTATCTGGATACCTTGTTCCCTCCAAATTAAGAAGCTTTGTCTATATAATGAGGGACTTCTTGTAGTTGCTCCCCATTGCTCCGCTCCTTGCGAGACCTCTCTGTTAATAAAATAACAATATTAAAACGAAAAAAAAATTTAAGAAGTTAACTTTTTTATAGTAGAGCAACGCCGTTTTGTAAACAACCGATTAAGTATCCATTTGAGAATGACCGTCATCTGGGTCTCAGGGCACAGCAACTATGAGAGCAACAAGCGTGCTGACGAGCTGTCCATTCTCCGCTAGGTTCCATTAAGGGTTGGTTGTATATATCTTCATATGGTCTAGCTTCCAAATCGCAAGTTGAATAGTCTTACTATTTGCGCTATATCAAGAAAGACATGGCCCAGATATAATAAACACAAGTCAACCTTCTGAACCAACTCTTAACCTACCTACCTATTTATCTACGGTGACTGCTTGTGTCGATTGAGGCCAACAGCAACAATGCAATGGATAAAATTCACCTCAATGGAATTATAAATATATAGCCGTGGGCGTGGCATGTTCGATACGAAAAAACTGTTGCTGTTACATCTTTACTTTGGACCGACTTCTCTGCGAAAAATTAATCAGTAAATCCTACAGTCATTCTGCGCCACCATTTTACGCTTTCAAATGCGAAGATAACATCAGAGAAACATTTTGCAGCTTCAACATAATATGTGCGCACGCCTCTACTCTAAGATGCTGCAAAGAATACATTTTATAGCCGCCTGAACGATGCACCATGTCCATAACAGAAGAAGAATCTTAGCGTTGGTCGCCTTAGCACAGCAAGTGGAGCTAATAAAAAGAGAAACACACACTGTCAAATATTTCTTATATTTATTACTATCGATTAAATTCATGGCAAAAACTTCAATAGACTGCAATAAATTTAGAAAATGATATTCGTTTTATACAAAATTGGAGAGGAAAAGTGATAACTACCTTAAATCAGAGCGCGAAGGAGACAGATAACATTCAATTATGTGACAAAATGTATCAACAATTTATTATAAAGGTAATGTGCTATTTAATTTTCAACAGTAAGAGAGGAATATCGGAACAGGATAAGAGAACTCTTCTCTTTTCTGAGAAGAAACGTACCACGCAGCTTCCTAGCTTGAGGATATCGAGGAGTCTTGCGAGATCAACAAGGTCCGCAAGGTTCGCGACCTAATCTTCAAAGCACAGTTGTTTAGCCTCAGCTCGGTGTATACTGCGATACTAAGCAGCCCGTTTGATAGACAAGGGCTGTTAATCTCGTCGACTGTGATCCGTTTAATTGCTCTCTCACGCTACAACTCTGTTTACACTTTCCATTCTAAATAATTACAATTTCATAAATGTACCTAAAGATTCGGTTTAAACTTTTGTACAGCAGTTCCAACTCTTGATAAAACCATGAGCAGTTGAATATCGGATTGAATCGTATTCATACTGGACGGATCAAAAACCTCAGAGCATCCTTTTCACCTTCCTCACGCCCGGAGCGTATTTTCTAGCAACCAAACAAGCTTTGTTATGGCTCAAGTGTAATTAATTATCTGTAAAGTATATTAATATGATATTTCCGCAGATAATTAAGCGGCCATTAGATCTTTGAAATCATATGCCACTACCTACATCCAAAGTCGTCCTAAATTTCTGTGTATCTCGTCTCTTCCGGAGACCTTGAAGCAATATACTATCCACATTTGCTGGGTGAAAAAGAAAGGAGAAGGATAATATTGCATATATTACACAATATTGCATTCTCCTATGTTGAGCAAACTGACACTGTTAAAGCTGTTCTGAATGTTAAGTCGACAGCGGCTGGTGTATTTCATATAATAATTGTAACCTCTTCTTATCCATTTCTATGGAAATCATCAAAGATTATTCCCATTCTTAAAAAACAGAGAACGCAGTATTACTTACATTAATAAATTTTTTTAAACTTTTCTTAAAACTCAAGAAACGCAACGCAAGAAATGAGCAATAATGACCTGCATGTAGACTTACACATATTCGTTCCATCTTTTCTACGATTGGTCCACTTACTTCGGACTCGAAAACAATTTCTGCTCGAATGAAAAATGACACTTTATTCAACTCGAGTGAAGCCTAGAATATAGTGAGTGAATCAATAATCAATGAATCTCGATCTATACCGATACCTAAAACGTCATTTCTTTAAATTCGAGTAGACGTCGATTCGACTCGAAAAACAGAATAAGCATGCATGCATATATATGTATGTATGTATATAAAATTAATCAGCATTACTAGCCTAGTCGATTAAGCCAAACTTTGTGTACGAGGAGTTGGTTGCAAATTCGTTAAACATTTTCCGCCATATTAATAATCGGCAATTAGTCGGCGCATAGTATTTTATTCAGTAAATAAGTAAAAATCTTATTAATAAACACTTATCAGAGTTATTTGACGTTAAATAAAAACCGAATAACTAAATCACTAAATAGGGTTATTTTAGAGTCATCTGATTTATTATTGTCATAGCTTTACAACATTAAGTTTTTAGCTTTTGAAAAGGTAATGGTATCAGAATGGCATATTATATTTTCAAAGGATATCAGATAAATGTTTTAACCCTTTTGAAAAATATTCAAGAGAATTATGGTGCAAAAAGCTTCTGCAAAATAACTATGGCATAAGACGGTAGGACACTTTTACATACGCTTAAATGTATAACATGTACAGTACTAAAACAGAACTGTAAGAAGCCAGGGTAGCATCCCCTCATCATCCATGATGGATGGGATACAAAAGAAATTAGTAAATATTAGACCGAAAGCAACCCATAGAGGGCCAAGGTCTAGCTTCTCAGAACTGCACGTGGTATGCGTAGGTCCCAGCACCTGTCAAATTTTGCCCACATTTCGATTTTGAGCGAAATCCGTTCAGCATTGACTGAGAAATATCCATATTTTTTTAAACCAGTTAAGTACCGTTATACTTATTTTTAGCCATGAACGTGGTACGCCATCTTTTAACATTTCTCTAGACTAACTCAAATATGAAATTTAATCAAAATATTTAGAGCCGTTTTCGAGAAAATCATGAAATTGGCCCTAAGTAAAGTAACGTTAATAATAGGGCTAGAAGAAAATTTCAGATTTTCACTCTGTGGAATACACAACAGACCCCAAAAATGAAGTTTGGAGCAAACTGGTCCACGCGTTTGGGCTGTAGTCCAGCGTACATACATACAGAGTGATGGACAGACAGAATTGGCAGACCCACTTTTCGAGCTTCTCTATCATCGTAATGTCAGAATTAATTTTTATCTCGAAAAGTGCTTGAATTCGAGTTGCTCAACCTAAACTCCAAATGCCTGCTAAGATAAGTTTATTAATACGAAAAGTTATTCTATGAATAAGTTACTTATTCAATAGTTATAGTTACACGAACGTTCAACGACCGATTAGATAATTTTTTGTAAAAAGGGGGATATACTTTAGGTTAGTTTATTTGTTTATTGAAAATTGAATATGTAAATTTGATTTAGAAATAAAAATCCGAAATTCTAAAGGTGCGTCCAAACCGAGTGAAACATTTCTGAAACACTGTTTCGTTTATGAAATATTTAATAAATGTTTATGAAATGTTTATGAAATATTTAATAAATGTTTCAGATATGTTTTGCTCGGTCTGGACGCACCTTACATTTTTTATTTTTATTTATGATATCGAATTGATATATGTAGGTACAAACAAAATGTCTGAAGAAGGTATTCAAGGAGGACTTTCACACAGAAGGTGACGATCGACTTCTTCTTTGTCCCTGCAACTTCTGTAATGGTCGTTTTGCAGCGCATTGAGTCGCTCCCAGTGAAGGCCAATGGGACAGTGATAATTACGCCAGAAACGACCCGTGCGTTTCTACGACTTAGCTTAACCTTCTTGCTAAAGGCCGGCCATAACGCCCGGTCCTGGTTGCCCTGAGGCCAATTTGCTTACCTGTGGACTAAATTAATTATTTTTTAGTATTCCGGACCTTAAAAAGAAAGACGGAACACTTATGGGTTTGATACGGTGTCTGTCTATCCGTCAGTCCGTCACAGCCCTGTAACTTTTGAACCGTTAGACATAGAGAGCTGAAACTTTCGCTATGTATACATTATGTGGGAATAAATTTAATTTTGGAGGCCCTTTTTTGGGCACCTTGTATGAAGGGCAAAAAAAATTATTTTGTTGCGCATCATGTGGCATATCAAATTAAAAATTTATATTTTTTCTAACAAAATTGGTTGAACAAAAAAGCTTGCCAAACATTTGAAAAAAACAAAGTTTAAAAAACTCTTATTTTTTAATTTTCTTCTTTTTTCAAAATTTTTTTTTTTTTAATTTTAAAACTCTAAATCCTGTATTCCTTCGTATGTCAAGTATTGCCAATGTTTTACTTTACTTAAACCATTTAACAAGCAAAGTGAAGTAAGTACATGCATTTTTATCCAAAGGCTTGGTACGCCTAAACTAACTGAATTACGAAATTTTATCAAAATCGTTGAAACCATTTTGGAGAAAACTCCGTGTTTGTGAAAATGGCGCTACGTGAAGGAACTCTAAGAGTAGGCTAGAAAGAAAATAAAATTTCAATGTCCCCTTTAGTGGCCATGCAATAGCTCTCTAACATGAAGTTTGACACACTATACAAGCTTCTCTATCAACGTAATTTCAGAATTGTTTAATATCTCGAGTTCCAATTTTTGCACGAATTCAATACATGTTTTATATCGAAAGTGCAAGTTAAAATGGACTGAATTACTAGGACATGTACTTTTGAATTTACGACTTGATAGAGTTGATTAGACATTGTACATATTAAAACCAATGTTAGGTGTAACTATGCAGGATATGGATAAATAGCCTCATTTTAATGATAATATAAAATGTCCGGAACACTATTGCACGAGGCTCTCTTCGCACTTGCCCAATTTTTTTTACTTTATCACTCAATTCGTACTTCTTCACTTAAGCAAAAATTCTGCTTTTTTTTCCGTCGTAAGCTTATTAGAGAGTTTTAACGGATTTTTGTAAAGCTATAGTAAAACCCAACATTGGTCTTGGTGTCCAGCTTTGGAATATTTTTTTTAATAATTTAATTCACCAACAGATAATATACCTATACGTCGAACACACACAGAATAAATTTGAAAATGATATAATATGTGGTTTTAAACTGCAACGTGCAGTAAGGGTGTTCTAGCTAATGCCATTAGTTCAAATATAAGTTTAACAATCATAAAATATCTAGAAAATCACGTACAACGATCAAAATTAAAAATTACACTTTTCAAATACCAAATCTTACTTTTTTTAAATTCTTTAGTTCTGTTCTATGTGACACTTGCACCTGTATCCTAACCGTTTCTGCGTTTATCCGTGGATCATTTTCTATCTTCAAACGCGATCTTGATTTGACCCATATTAAATAGCAATCATAAAATCACCATTATCATATCTTCTCAGAAAGTTAGTCTAGCTAATTTTTAAATATTCGACGGTTTTTTGAATACATCCGTTGTTAATCGAATATCACCTACACATAATACTTTTTTAGAGAAATTCACACAACTTAGATCTTCCGTCCTAAGTATTTATCGTTTGATACCTAAGCGTATTTTACCAGATGTATCTACATTTGCATATGGCTCCAAGCTATGACGATTCTATGTATATGTATAAAAAGATACATTTTCCAATGGTTGAGTGCATAAAGTAAAAGCGAAAAAATGTTTTTTTTTTATTTTTATTTTTCTTCAGTGTTTTTGTTTTCTTCTTCTGCAGTGTAGCTTTACATCTTAACAGCATCGATCTGGTGAATCTAGTGGTAAAACAAATACAAGTCTACGTGTTGAAGGAGTCTAAGCACTGCTTGAATTAATTCCATCGTTCAGTTCACGGTGAGAGTTTATCGTAGAACAACACAAGACGGGCTGGAAGGTATTGGCTACGCTTTAGGAATTTCTCGCTATGTTCGTCAACGCAAGAATAACTTCTAACTAGATTGTGAATCTTTTAGTGTTTTCTTTCTTTAAAAAAAAAACCAATTTTAAATTTGCAACTCCCTGATTACCCATTGAATGTCGCTTTGGCTGTGTTCTAAATCAGAAACTAATGTGGCTCAGGTGGAATTGGTGTCAAGTCTTACTAGTGTCTATTAAAGATGTGATCTGACACTCTTTCCTGATAAAGTGTTGTACGACTTTTTTTTAAATTCATAACGAGTTTCTGCTTCGATTTTGATAAGTTTTGTGTTCTAATATTGTACTGCATGCGATAAGAAAACTTTCTTTACACCAACAAATCACAACCAGGTACGGAATATACATACATATATATTTTTTTATTTCACATTACATTAGACTACTTAACAAAAAACAATCTTATTCATTGTTAGGTAATCTATTGTGTGCTTGAATGTCTATTTACGGAAAACCAATTAAGTTAGGTAAACAGTGGACAAGAGTGAATGGTCAGTCTTGACCGTGTGTGATATGCCAATATACTTTCTTTCGGTTATGTTCGCCTTAGCGATCAACTTTTTCTCTGGTTTTCTGTTACAAACAGTGAAGCACAGGTGTTCAAAATAAATGATTATCCCGCCTCGATTTATGTTCGCGCCGATGAAAGAAGCACTAAAACTTGTGATAGTGTATTGTTGTACAGGTAAACTCTAGCCGAAGGTGATTTCAATAGTACCTCGTTGGATTAAGGAATGCATTTGCGCATACATCTGAACATTGAAAGTAACGAGCTTATAGTTTCCTTAGAAATTTTCTCTCTAAGGTCAAAAGTAAATGAACTCTCGAAGAGAGTAGCGTTGTTGCGGTATCGTTTATTTCTGCCTGAAACTTAATATATTACATGTTGCTTTTTATGAGTGAGTATTTTTGATGTAGTGAGGTTTTGCACGGCCACAGTTATTTGTGTAGATTCGGCTATGCACATGTGTTGTGTATAGTTAAATATTGTATCCAAACCTTTATAGAGCAACTAAGATTTCGATGCCAAAAGTTTAAAAAGTATGAAGGTATTATTCGCCTTCATTCGACATATTCGACAGCATTTTTTAATAGCAGTATTGGAATAGACAAAGTTTTTGAAACGGGATGTAATTCTGTGTTTTGTCATAATAGCTGCACAAAACCAACATATTAGAAACTTTCCATAGGCATTTCATAAAATGTCTTAAAATAAAAATAAAAAAAATCCGCCACGTAAAAGACAGTTGGAGTCAACCAATATTCTAAATTGTTGTCTTTACACTCAAATTTCAAATATTCATCAAAAAGATATTAGAACTGTATTTAAGTTGAGAAGCAAAATTGATATTTAGTATCAAAAAACACATTATTATATTTCTTACCAATTTTTTATTGTCTTGTTGCGTACAGACAAATTAAGCCATGTGTCTGACAGAGTTCACCGAAAAGTAATTTTAATAGTTATTCCACAATTAAATATTGTTTTTTTTTTTTCTGAATAGCTATCAGTTCGGAAGTACTATTTTCTTCTCGGTTTTAAGGAAATTTTGAAATTATCAGCCATTATTAAAACTTGATGCATTTTTTACCCTATCCCTTTCCTTTATACTTACATAAATAGATAGAGTAAAGGAATATCTACATTTTTACTTAAGTAAAAGTGCATTTTTCGAAAAGTGGGCGGATTTTGTAAACTTTCACACTTGTACTGCTTAATTTTCCAAAGAATTCGTATAAAAAATGTCCACGATCTATGTAGCTCAAAATTAAAAGCTCAGAAACTGATGACCGACAAACGGACGGACGGACAGACGTACAGACGGATGGATGGACAGTCACGCACGGTTTAATCGATTCAGCTACACGGCCAGTTTATCTTCTTCTTCTATATATATAAATCTTTCGGGGTGGAGCTCGATGACGTTATAATTCAATAACCGCAGGACCGATTTTCATGATTCTTCTTTTATTTTGTTCGTATTGCTGAACTTAAGGTTTGTAGAGAAAGAAAATTTAGGAAATTTACAATTTTTGCATTTTACAAAACAGAGTTTGCATTGGGGGTGTCGATATGTTACATTTGATTTGTATGCGCGATATTTGTATATAAATATTTATCAATGAATTCTTTTCGATTAATAATTAGGTATTAAATTTCAAAGTTTGAATGTTCAGTCAAGCCTGCGTCAGAAATCATTGAGCCTAGGTTACATTAAATTCAACTACGTCAAAGCGAACGACATATTTGCAGACTGGTGGCCAACGGTTACGGGCAAAACGGAGTTTTGCAGGGTCCAGCTAGTCTATAATATTTCTCCATATTACTTTGCATCAATGGTATATTAACCCTATATAAGGTAACAAGTTATATCTTCTTTTGCTTTTCCAATAATTTTGTATTAAACTTTACGTGTCGAAGACTGGAAGAAACACTTACGTTTAGATCTATATCTCATAAGCGAAAATATGCATTTAAACCAACTGTTATGCAGTCTATATTGCTTAAAACCCATTTAAGTTAAACAAATAATTGAAGGTTTATTGAATCTACTGAAGAAGCTTTTACCGCAAAAAATACTTATACTTACTTAGGTCCTGTATCCCCTTGTAGGTCCTTTGTCATCTACAATGCTTTATACGCTCCGTCGTGTGCGATTTGTAGAAATGTGCCTCAGCGCTCCCCAACTCTTTCCCAGTTGCCGTGCCTTCTTGTTAACTGTTCACCGCTAATGATAAACAAACAACCAATTTCCATCTAATGTAGTTCCTCCTAAATAAATGACGTTAGAAATAAGACATGTAACTCACGCTTAATATTTTTTGAAATTATCATCTTGCTGTAAATGTATATTGAAATTTTGAAATTGAATATTTGTAAACTGGTTGAGGGTTCCACTTTTTTAAGGATTGCTCCATTACCCACCTACTAGCGTTAATAAACGAATCTTACATTAAACCGTTTTTTTTTTTAGGTAAAACTGTAAATACCTAGTAGAAGAAATGGTTAATACTTTCATAATAAGAAACTTATCAAGTCTGATAGTCGCACATTCAACTAGTTTAACACTTCACAGCTCCAACTTCTCTGTAGCACAATATCCTCCTTAAAGCCATAATGTTCTTAAGATTATTTATTACTAGCTGGACCTGGCATAACTCCGTTTTGCCCGTAAACGTTGGCCACCAGACTGCAAATATGTCGTGCGCTTTAACGTAGTTGAATTTAATGTAACGCAGGCTTGACTGAACACTCATACTTTGAAATTTGATACATTACTATTAATCGAAACGAATTCATTTATGCATAGACATTTATATACAAATATCGCGCATACAAATCAACTGCCATATATCGACACCCCCAACGCCAACTATGTTTTGTAAAATGCGGAAAATTCGAATTTCCTAAATTTTCTTTCTTATAAACCTAAAGTACAGCAATACGAACAAAATAAAAAAATAATCATGGAAATCGGTCCAGCGGTTATCGAGTTATAACGTCATCGAGCTTCACCCCGAAAGAATTGAAAATATAGATGAAGAAGATTATCCTATATAGCAGTACCGATATTCGATATTATGTCCTGACGCAGCCTTTGTCTTCTTGGCTCTGCTGCGTACACCGAACTCGGTGCCACTATATCTAGCAGGAATCAAACTTCCTAGGCAGGAAGTGACAGTAATCAACTTTATTGAATTTTTGTCCAGCTACATACATTTAAACGTCTTGAAAGTGCTCATAGGTTTAGCTCTAGCAGTGGTAAATTCCAACGAAACAATGCTTGCTTTAGCTTCATCGAGGTCCATAATCCGATATGAACATATGCAAACATTAACAGTCTAGGTCCTGACGATGTGATATCCAATGGATTCTTTGGTTATCTTCCATCAATACTGCATACAATACATAGCTGATTATTACCAAGGCGTCATTCAAGCTATCTAAAATGGTAAATATAACGGTAACCTTCACTCAATGCAATCATTATTGTTTCCTTTTCATGTCATATTGGACTTCAGTATGACTTAATACTCTTAAATCGACACTTTTTAATTTGAGCTCATCTTTTACCGATAACCTCAAATTATTTTGTGCGAATGTTTTGATACTTGCCGGATTTTATTAAGAAAATGTTCTAGAAGTGAACTTTCCTCCAGTGAAATAGGATATCACCATTGTAGAATAAATATTGAAACCTAATATCACCTGAGTTTTAAATATCACTACGCCAGGTTTTTCCTATCCCTTCTTCTCTCTTCCAAATTAACTTACGCCGGTACTCCGTTAATCAGTAAAAAGTTACATATTCATATTCCCTTTGGTGCAGAATATAATCTGTGGAATGAGCTGCGATATGTGATGGGCATACAAACATGTGATAGGCGATAGACCTTTCTACGTACATATAAAATGTCCACCCACTTTGAGAAATTCGATCTAAATATTCTCTTAAACTTCACCCTTTGTAGTCCTTTCTGTGCGTATATAACGCAGTAACTTATACATTAGCATTACCTCTGACAATAACATTTTTTTGTAAAGTTATTACTTTTTTTTTGTATTCCAATAGCGAAAATACAACATGAGAACCGAACATTCATACCTGTGCACCTTTTGTGTAGTTCTACTCTGCATATTCAACTCTCCAGAAGCCACGGAAAAAGTACTGGCTTTTGATGTGCCTGAGCTCCAAAAACTAAACCTGCGAATTCCAGACCAAACGAAGGAGAAGGAGACGCAGCATGAATGGGGTTCGATTGTGGAATACAATTGTAACAATAAAGTACATGTTAATAACTGGCAGAATAAAATCATGAGAATTGCTATGTCAAAGGCTTTGACAAATAAAAATGTACGACAAAAGTTTCTGGAAGTGATGCCTATATTGAAGGATCTTACAGAAGAACAAGTGTTGGCATTATCAGCTCTCGTTTTAACAGAAATAAATTCTAAACCTAGAAAGGAGTTCAAATTTGAAACGGTGAGTTTAATGATATTACTTATATTCACTAACACATTTTTTTTTTAAGATATCACGTATTTTCGGCGGAGACAAAACGCTAAGCCTGTCATTGATCTATGACTTAGCAAAGTTAGTCGGGAATTCTGCCAGCAGTTATAATAGAATAAATATTAATACGAACTCGGAGCTGCTTCCAATTTCAAGACGAAGGGTACAACTATCTTCAGATGAAGTAGAGGAAGAACAAAGAAACATTGGTGTTGAAGAGCAGGTCATAGATCCGAGAACTATTAATGAAGAATTGATGCAAAATTTCCAATTTGTGCCAAAAGAATCGCCTGATAGTTCACGTAAGAAACGCGCCGCTGCAAGACTTCTTCACAAGCTTATTCGTATTCCTCCCGTCAATTTGACTGAGGGACCTTCCGTGAGAGAAATTATTCCTCTTGATATGAAGTTAAATACGAGCAATTTCGCTGGACCTCATTATAGTTCGGAACCTGTTTTACAAGATTTAGATAATAAGACAACAACATTGTCTTATGAACAAATAGAAGACCTTGCCTTTGCTGATTTGAATGGAACTGAAATTGAAATAAATGCAAATGAAACTGATGATGAATACCTGCCCAGTCCAGAGGAGTTGGTTGCTGGTCCTCGCTACAGGATATCCAATAAGCATCGCGTTAATTTTGTCAAAGGAGATTTAAAGCGGAAACGTATACCACTTCGGTCCCATCAAATACCAATATTGCAAAAAAAGTGTGAACGCTTTACAGCATCAATGTGTATCAAGGCTGAAGACTATCCTTTGTGAGTATATTGACCGTTGTGATATGATACAAATATGTATAACTATGTAACGACAGTAGTTCCTAAGCATATAAAAGTGCTAAAAACGTGGGTCAGTGGGCCACTAGTTGGTACGTGTGGTTTCAAGTTCGAATTCAGAAAAATACCATTAACATTTTTTCGCGGCCCACCTTTTGCGAGCGTCTAACAAACATTCCAGAGTATAACTGTCATGAGACAGTTTCTCGAAAACCTAAAAAAATCTGTTAGTTTCCTTCTGTACGTGCCGAACCGGCTCCCACCTTTCCTTTTCTTTCGACGGAAATCATCCTCACATATCACCCTGAAAAGTGGTCGTGGCCATAAACGATGTATGGAAAATTTGTAGTGTACGTAAATATCTACATATTTGCTTAAGTAAGTTTTTTCGAGTTTCATATAAAAATACAGAAAAAAAATTGCACAATTGCGAGGTGGGCCTCGTGCAATAGTGTTCCGGACATTATATATTATCATTAAATAGAAGGCAATTTATTCATATCCTGCACACCTAATACTAGTTTTGATATGAACAATGGAATGTCTAATCAGCTCTATCAAATCGCAAAACTAAAAGTACCTAGGTATGTCCTAGTAATACTGTGCTGAGATTCCAGTTCATTTTAACTTGCACTTTCGATATAAAACATGTATTGATTTCGTGAAAAAATTGGAACTCGAAATATAACGCAATTCTGAAATTATGTACGTTTATATATTGTATATTGTGCCTGCCGATTTGTCTGTCTGTATGGCGAGTGAATCAATTTAGTTCAAACCTTATTGCATGGCCACTAAAGGGGACATTGAAATTTTTGTTCTAGCCCTACTCTTAGAGTTCCTTCACGTAGCTCCAAAATGGTTTCAACGGTTTTTTCAACAACAACATATTTTAAATGTTTAGCAGGCTTTTTTGTTCAACAAATTCTGTCAGAAAAAAATATTTCTTACATATATTGAGCCCTTGCAAAATTCTCTTTAATTTGATATGCCACATGATTGGAAACAAAATGTTTTTTTTTTTTTGCCCTTCATCCAAAGTGCCCAAAAAAGAGCCCCCAAAATGAAATTCATTGCCGCCATCTTGTGCGGGCTCCCATATAATGTATACATAGCGAAAGTTTCTGCTCTCTATGTCTAACGGTTCAAAAGTTACACGGCTGTGACAGACGGTCAGACGGATAGACGAACGGACGGAGAGACAGACACCGTATAAAACCCATAAGTGTTCCGTCTTTCCTTTTAAGGTCCGGAACACTAAAAAGAGTTTTTTTTCGAAAAGTGGGCGGATTTTAAAACCGTTTACCCTTGTTATGCTTTCTTTTCCAATGACCTCGTTTACGTAATTTCATCGATCTAGCTCGAAATTTAAGGCCCAAAAATTGGTAACACACAGACGGACGGACGAAAGAACATAGCTAAATCGACTCGGCTAGTGATGCTTATCATTTATATATGTACATATGTATGTATATACTTTACTGTGTCTGCCTATCTTCAATATTTCCCTGTTACAAACTATGCATGCATGTATCAAACTTAATATACCCTTAGTATAGTGTATACAAACACAATCACTGTGACATATACACCAAAGTGTGTACTAACTGTTTGCTCATAGGTACATCGTACATCCATACATAAGTCTGCTGCCTCAAGTTTAGCGAAAAAAATAAATAATAGTATTAAGATTAAAATGGCCCAGTGTTTTTGAAAATATAATTTTACTATTCCAGGGAACAGATTATGGGAAGTATTCGCAGACATAAAAATGCAATGTCGGCTCTTTTGGCTGAATATCATGACAAAGCAGCAGAACTTGAATATCAGGAGCAATTAGAGGAGTATCAGTTCAATAGCAAAAGGTTAAATCAAAATTTTATTTACAGAATAATTTGACTTTAAAGTTTTGTTATTCACAGGCGAGAGGATGGAAATGTAATCACACCGGGTGGAATGTGCGCAAGCATTGTAAGATATGCCCGGCCCCAGAAGGCTCGTTCGGCATCTGGTGAATGGAAGTATATTGTCAATACCGGACGTCACACGCAAACCCTGCGTCTTGAAAAATGCAGGTAAGATTTTTTAGTAATATTTTATTCATCTTCAAGAATTGTGCATGCTGACAAAGAGAATAAATCTTATTCCCGTACATTTAAATAATATCTTTCTTTAATTTAAAATTGATGTCAACTCGCTGTAACAGAAGATAATACATATTTAAATATGTACAGTTTGTCAAGAAAATGTTTGCAAAACCAAAATAAAAGCAGAAAATAGATTTAAAAGTAAATGTTTGTTTGGAAATATGTGTTTTAAAATATTGTTTTCTTTATAATGTCGTTTCATATTACTTATTTATATAGAACTAAAACAAAATAGCAAATTTAGGCGAAAACTAAGATAAATCTAACAAAAAGCTATCCAAACTAGTTAGTAAATGACATTAGCCTTAATAACGGCCTGTAACTTACCCCTCTTAGAATGTATGAGATTCTGAAGGTCGTATTCCCCGGGAATCTTTAACCACTCCTCGTTGATGAGCTTAATTAAATTTTTTTTCGACTTTGCACCCGGAAAGACACCTATGGGTTTGATACGGTGTCTGTCCGTCCCTTTTTTGGGAACCTTGTATAAAGGTCAAACAAAAGCTAATTTGTTTCCCATCATGTGGCATATCAAATTAAAGAGAAGGGTTCCATATATATAAGAAAAATTTGTTTGACAACATTTGTTGAACAAAAAAGATTGCCAAACATTTGAAACATTTTGTCCTCCCGTCCCCACCTAGCGGCCAGACCATAAATGGTGAAAATATGAAAAAAATTGGAGATACGTAAAATTTTGTGTAGCTTGTGGAAAAAATAACTGTATCTAATATATTTTCTGAGAAAACTTAAAAAAGTGGAGAATCTAGTTACCCCACTGTATCTCCCCTGTTTTCATGTAATCCCAAGAATTTTTTATAGAAAATCATTTTGATACTACAATTGACTCAAATTTCAGGTTTCATCCAAATCTGCCAAGTAGTTCTCGAGTTACAGATTTTAGAAAAGCGCATGGACTTCTATTCTATTCTACCTCATTCGATTTTGTTTTTTTTTTTTTTCAAAAACTAAGTAATTTGCACGAATTGATCGTATATGTTAGCTCTATGCTGCTATTGAAAACTAAATAAGTTTAAGAAACTAGAATTTTTTTTTAATTTTGGCTTTTTTTGAAAAAATATTTCTTTTCTAATTTTTAAAACTCTAAATGCTACATATGATTGTATATTCTTTCGCATGTCAAATATGGCTCGTGTTTTAATTTACTTAAACCATTTAACAATCAAAGTACCGTTAGATTTTTATCCAAAAGCTTGGTACGCCTAAACTAACTGAAATATGAAATATTATCAAAATCGTTGAAACCATTTTGGAGCTACGTGAAGTAACTCTAAGAGTAGGGCTAGAACAAAAATTTCAATGTCCCCTTTAGGGGCCATGCAATAGCTTCCTAACATAAAGTTTGAAGTATGAATTGATGCAGACAGACAAGCAGAATCGGCAGGCACAATATACGAGCTTCTCTACCAAAGTAAATTGAGAATTGTTTGATATCTCTAGTTCCAATTTTTTCACGAATTCAATACATGTTTTATCGAAAGTGCAAGTTAAAATGGACTGGAATCTCAGCACAGTATTACTAGGACATACCTACGTACTAGACATTACATCGTTCATATTAAAACCAGTATTAGGGGTGCATATGAATAATATTGCCTTCTATTTAATGACAATATAAAATGTCCGGAACACTATTGCACGAGGCCCTCCTCGCAATAGCCCATTTTTTTGAATAAGCACACAAATTTCCAATGGAGTTTAAGTCAAGACTTTGTGCAGGGGTATCTAGGACTTTGCTGCAGTTATAGAGCAACCACTCTCTACATAAATAGTATTTATGCTTCGGGTCGTTTGCCGGATTAAACTTAAAGTACAAATTGTTTTCGTTTTCTCCTTCGGAAGGTCAATGTGGTTCATTGCAAAAGTTAGTCTTTTCTGCACTGAAAGTAATGGTTTTTTCTGGCCACTCTCGATGTATATTTTCTTTTCAGCATAACATTCCTAACGGTCTCATGAGAAGCTCCAACTACGCAATAAGTCCGTGGCTAGCATTCTGGTGCTAATATGAGGATTTTTTCTACGGTTCTTATTAATTCTCTTTCATCCCTCCATGTTAGTTTTTTTGGCCTTCCGGTTGACTACTCCAGTTCTAGTTTAGGTTTTTTTCGGCACGGCTTATAATTTTCTTAACTTCAAGCAGAACATTTCAGCCAATTCCTTTTCAGTTTTACCCTTATAATAATTATAATATGTACACCGATTGCAATAATTCCTCACTTAGGCGTTTACCTAGGATATTTAATATTTCGTTTTTAACTTTTAACTACGTACTTTTATACACTGGAAAAAATACCGCTCTGCTGGATTTCTCTTAGTTTTCGGTTAAATTTCCGTTTTGTTTTTTCTCGCTACGCCTAAGAATTTATAGATAGCCGAAATTATGAAGAAAAATTTTAAAAATTTGGTATATTTCCTACTAAATATATGTACATCTTTTAATCAATTTTTTTTTGGGGATTTTTTGGTTTTGCAAACATTTTCTTGACAAACTGTAAGTATCTATTGCAACGTATATTCGTAGCTTTTAGCGCTGTTGAAATTCAATTTTTTTATTCTGAGTTTTATTACTTTACTATTAAAAGTTTGCTTTATGTTGAATGAAACATTTTAAAGCAGCCCATAGACAATTCAAGTCGATTGTAAACTGAATTCTCAACTGAATTGGTGTTTGGCCACACACTATGTAGAATTCAAAGACTGCTTATACTGTTAAAAAAAATATATTTAAATACTACAATCATTCTAAAGCGCATCGTGTAATACCCTATCCCTTTGCTACATAGCTCAGTTTTCCAAAAATGTGCTTGCTTGGCACAAACTAATCTAGTGATGCTGATCTTTTATATATGTACTTTATTGGGTCTATATTTAATTGTTCTCTATGTTACAAACTATGTATGTATCAAACTTAAAATACCCCCAGGATAAAGTATAAGCACAAGCAACGCATATAGAGACGATTTCATAATGAAAATCACCCACACACGATTCAATTGAGTTGAGTGACTTACAAATCAATTTCGAAAAATCAAAATCTTTTGATTTTTTCTCAACCAAATCGTCAACTGTCATATCGATCGAAATGACAAAGCTACACACAGGTTGATTTCAATGGGATTTGAGAAAGTTGATGACTGAATTGAATCGTGCATGGTCTGCTTAAGACTTAGAGTTACTTAATAAAGAATCTGTTTACTTTTTTTCAGCACTCCTCAAGAAAGTTGTTCCTATTTATCACATAACTATCGCTCTCGTTGCACACAAGTGTACAATTATCACCGCCTCCTGAGTTGGGATAAGACAAGAGGACTTCATGTAGACATTTTTAAAGTCCCTACATGTTGCTCGTGTCAAGTTGATGGGTATAGAGAAACTTTTCCACCACTAGGAGGTTCAAAACACAAGGAGTATAAGGACTATACACCAGTGCCAAACAATAACCCATATGTGACAATTAATGACGAAATCGACTATGAGGATGAAGATGATGAGGATAGCTCTGCAGGTTATCAGTACAGTGGCAGTATAAAGAAGAATAAATATGACAATTTTCAGCATTCAGAACTAGTTCTAGGAAGCGCAAATGTAAAAACTAAAGTTAATCCTCCGCGATTGAACCCTACGGTTGGATCTTACCTCAGTCCACCTTCAAGCAATTATGATTCACAGATTGCTTCAAAACATTCAAGACCAACATACTATACACATTCAAACAACCTTCTCAGTACTCACAATCGGAAACCGTTCAAAAATTTCACTCCAAATGAACCCAGAGTGGATTTAGAAATATCTGGAACTGAACAGTCGGATAAAGAATTAAAACCTTATTCCATCAATGAAAATACCAGGATACATCAGAAACGAACCAGACTGTATTCTGGGTCATCTAATATTGAAACGCCATATCAGACGTCGGGCTCGATCATTTCTTCAGAGCCAGTGCCCAGTTTTATTCCGACAACGGAGGTTACAACCACACTTTCAAATATGGGTATTGTTCCTAGTACAGTGGTTTCAAACACTAGAAAAGATATTAGCAACGGCAAAAGAATTAATTATAACTATCATCCAATTATTGATTTCTTTGAAACGCACCAAAAGCCTGGAAAAGGACAATTGTTGATTCGTAATTCAGCCACCAACTCTATACCAGTAAGCACCGAAATAATAACATCAAGAGATCGTAGAATTGCACATGGCATTGGTGGTCTAGAGAATAATTGGCACCCGGTAATGTTAAATAGTTAAGTGATGTTTCCAAGCACACTTATCAGCGCATTTACTAAATTACTCTTATTTAATTGTATACATACATATATCTTATTTATTGCATATTATTAAGTAATTTAATTATAGAAATAAATTATCATTTGTAATAAGTTGGAAAGTTGTAGTTTAAATCTAAACAATGGTGGTATGCAAAATACGATTTGTCTGAATATTACAATTGCCCACGGACGCGAGAAGGCCGCATTCACGTCGAATCAGTGTACCCTACATAAAGTACATGGGAGTAATGCTTGACCATAGGCTAAACTTTAGAGAACACCTAGCACACACAAGCGTAAAGGCCAATCGGGTGGTTGCAGCAATATCCAGGCTAATGCCCAATATTGGAGGTCCGAAGCAGCCTATAAGAGGCCTACTTGCGACAGTTAGCAAGTCAATCCTCATGTATGCAGCCCCAATATGGGAACCGGCTACAGCTGTATACTCATACATGAGGGGGATTAATTCGGTACACAGAAGAGCATCTCTTAGAATATGCTCCGCATATAGGACAGTATCGGGGGATACAATTAATGTAATGTATATATACTTTGTTGGGTCTATCTTTAATATTTCTCTATGTTACAAACTATGTGTCAAACTTAATATACCCTAAGGATAGGGTATAAAAACTGAAAAACGACTAAATTTATTTGTTATACCCTATCCTAAGGGTATATTAAGTTTGACACATAGTTTGTAACATAGAGAAATATTAAAGATAGACCCAACAATGTATATACATATATAAATGATCAGCATCAATAGCCAAGTCGATTAAGTTATGTCCGTCCGTCCGTCCGTATGTCACCAGTTTTTGGGCGTTAAATTTTGAGCTAGGTTGATGAAATTTTGTATACGAGGTCTTTGGAAAAGTAAGCAATACAAGTGTACAAATTTTTAAAATCCGCCCACTTTTCAAAAAAATCACCTTTTTACACTATTTTCATATGAAACTCGAAAAAACTTACTTGAGCAAATATGTTTTTATATGTAATCGATAGGATACATGAACAAAATATTCGAAGAAACGAACCCATGAATGAAGTGGGGAAAGGCCAAACTCTTACTTGCATTCTTCAACTTCTTCTCCATACACTTTTGAATATTGGTCATTTCTTTCGGTGAGGCACCACATATGTAACACTTGCTTGATGCTGTTTCACCTAAAGCACAACATACCTTTCCATCAACCATGGTTAGTTGCAAGAAATATGTTATCTGAACCTCAATGATACCTTCTTTATAAAGGCATGGATTCAAATTGATAATTTTGTTTTTAAAATAAGCTTCTTCTTCCAAGCAAAGCTCCTTAGTTTCTTTTGTAAATTGAAACCGTATCGGCCTACAATATCGAGTAGATGAGGGAGGTGGATTTTAAAAAAAATATAATTTCCAACTAATATCATATTAGAAAAATCAACTGAAAAAGTTTACAAAATTGATTTTTGAGACTCAAGCAGACGCCTGGCTGTATGGTCAAGTAAATTTTGGAGTTCTACCTCTGCGGACGATTCAGTGATTTTTTCATTCGGTGGATAAGACAATTTTTTTATTCGAATTACTTCCTGATAAGATGGCATTATTTCAGACGATGCGTAGAAGTTCACAAAATTCCTTATCAACAAATACTAATTTTTTGTTAACTTTGCTTGTTGCTTTGTGAAAGAACTTCTTCTAAGCTTGGTTGCTCTCGAGATGTATTTGATTGATTCGATTCATTTATCAATGAATTAACCGCAAAAGAGTCCATTTCTGCTAAAAGATCAAACCTTCTCCGCTTCGACCATCCACTGCACTATACAAAATCCTTAGCAGGTTGCTTAACAGAAGAAGTTGATGCCAAAGTATTATTGTTTCGGGAGATAATACATTATTCTATAGTATTTAGCCATTCCAAATACTTTTGAAAAAGGCTGTATTTCTTTCGATAAGATTTCTTCCAGAAATCTGCTAGCTTCTTACATATATAATCGATACGATTTTTCAGTTCTTTAGAATTAAAATTTGGTACTTTATTGCAAGAATCGAGAAGTACTTTTAATATGGAACAGCACTTATTCCCTCCACTTTCAGACGCAGATAACCAAAGTTGAAACGCAAACATTCTAGTAAAGCGGCATTTTGTTATAGCACCTGAAATACAAGAGGTAATGTCGCTTAAAGCCCAATTAAAAGTGCATCTGCAAGCGTCCCCAGCTGATTATACTTTTATCAGACAGGAAATAATTCAGCCTTTCTGGTGATATATAAACAATCGGGGGGTCACAGAACGGAATTTTTTATGATTTTTCTAAAAGCCCACTTTTACAACACTGATCATATATTTATTCATATTATTTAAAAAAAACATATGAAAATGCTACAATCCGTCTGGAGCGGACCGTTTGATACCCTATCCCTTTCATTTTACAATGCATTTTTCGACTTTTGGCCTACGGTGGAACCACAGTGATTTTGGTCCATGGGCTGGATCAAAGCGGTAACGTTAGGCCGGAAAAACAAAACTTTGATGTGCCCATCAGAGCTAGTTAGCTTTTCTTTATTGGAGTGACAAGATGCATTGAGTAGCAACGCTTTTTTGGCAAATTATTTTCTCTTAGGTACAGTTTAATCTGAAAAAGGGTTAAAAAAAACAACAAGTGGTAAGTTGAATGTTTTGATGTAATTTGATTTAGACAGAACAAATGACAAGTTCAAATATGTAAGGTGCTTACCTCTTTAGTAAAATTTCATTAAACCAATTTTGAATGAATTGACTCGTCATCCAAGCGTTTTTGTTCCACGTATAAATCAGTGGAATTTTGAAACCTGAAAAAGCTCTGGAGCATTTAGACTTCTCGATAACGAATAGAGTCAGCTTATGCCTTCCAGCTGCATTCATGCAGCCCAAAAATGTTATCCTTTCCTTGCTAGTTTTTCTTTCTGGTGCTATACGTTCTGTAGACAAGACGAGTGTTTCTTTAGGAAGAAGCTTCCAATATAGGCTTCGGTTTCGTCAGCATTATAGATTTGATGTGGTATAAGAGACATATCTCTGATTGTTTCATGTAATTTTTCCAAAAATGGATTGACTGCACTTTTATTGCATGATAACTTTTCGCCGCATATTTTTAATGTGCCTTTGCTTAAATTAGTATACCCAACCTTGATTAGCTTTAAAATATCGAGCTTCTTTAAATTGACAAGTTGAAGTGGTTTGCTTTTCGGCAGGGTAAATCTGTTGAAACTGAAACGTGGTTCTCTCTACTTTTTTAGCCACTCGAACAATTCATTTTCTATTTTAGGCATTTCGGATTTCCTTAACGTCTTCCTTTTCCCTGCTCCAGACTCCAGATTCCGTTTGTTTGAAATGGTCCAACAGCTTCTTCGAATTTATTTTATTCCTGTAATTGTTCACTTTGTACTTTTGAGCTTATTTTACACACAAAACGAAAAAAGAAACACGAACCACACCAGACACAACTAACTAAAAATATATAATCACGAACTGAACATTTAACATCCATACCTACACAAATGGCAGTTGTTGCCTAGGCTATAAATGCATTTACTACTTCAAGACAAATAACAGTTATTAAGTCCTTAATATCGCGCGAGTAACATATGCAACGCCAGCAACTCTGGTCATTCCCCCGAAACCACCAAGAGCAACAACATTGTTCGCCCCAATTACGCCACCACCAAATGATGACATAGCGGATAGGAACAAACATGCAAATATGGGCCAACTGAATGGTGCAGAATCATCAATAAATACATATAAAAAGGGAAACGAAACCTCCAACAGCAGACCAATATTTCGGTTATAGTCATCGACGATCGCAGCGGCGCTAAAGACGGCGGGTCGTATTACATTTAAGTTTTAATTTGTAAAATCGATACAATAAATAAACGAAAGGTCCCCGTTGACCAGTTAAGAGAAAGAAAAGTTTTTTTTTTTCTTCACGGCCAACGTAAAAACGTTAGTGGCGCAGTCGGTATTCCCAACGTAAAAACGTTAGTGGCGCAGTCGGTATTCCCAACGTAAAAACGTTAGTGGCGCAGTCGGTATTCCTCTATTCAGAAGAAAAAGAGGAAAGTGAAAAAAAGAACTAAAATCGTGTTTTTTTTTAAGTTTAAGAACCAAATAAAATAGTTCAATAAAAACTCAAAAGAAACGACGACAGAAGAAGTGAAACATAAGATCACAGTGTACTAAGTAAAAGTTAAAGTGCAACAAAGTGACCAAATTCACCAAAGACAAATCACGGTGTTTATAAGGCAGAAAAACAAAGTGTAGTGAGGAACAATTTAACAATTACACGTAGAAACAAGCCAAAGAACAGTGAAAAAAAAAAACCATGGCTCAAAATATAGAGCAATGTCTTATAACGTTAACAGAACTGTTAGCAAGACAAAACCATCCTCAAAGCTGGAGGTCTATAGTGGAAAAAGAAATTAAATACATACAACCGTTTAGTGGTGAATCAAAGACTTTACCCTCGTTTATCGAAACCATCGCCCAAGTAGTAGCGGAATTTGGCAATCAAGCCCCACAAGTGTTTAGAATAATATATAATGAAAAGATTACCGGTGAAGCAAAAAATTACCTGTCAACGGATGCTCCGACAACCTGGGAAGAGTGTAAAGAGAAGCTGAAAATCCACTACAGGGCAACGAAGGATCAAACTACCATTATCAAGGACATCAACAACATCAAGGTATTTACAATAAGTCAATTACTAGATAAAATACAAGAAATTGTAAATAATATCACAGAATGTGCTGCGTTTAGTGACGACGGTCTAGAAATAGCCTCTTGTCTTAATAGCTTACTTATACTAAAAATTAAAGAAGTAACTGCAGGCACTTTAGCCGCAGAAATTTATAACAAATATTCACTTTCAAGAATTAGGGAAATATTACACAAATACATAGGACAAGACAAATATAACCTAGCCATAGAACACAAAACACATAACATCTCATATAAGACACATAACTTCAAAAAACAGAATTTCCAGACACCAAATAACCTTAACCATCATTATATGGGCAATAGGCCCCAACAATCAGGACAATTTAGACAAAATGAATCAGGGCAACGGAAACAAAATGCTAATCACAATACTCAGTCAAATCAATTTAGATTCCAAAATAACAACTACAGGAACTCTGGGCAATATAGATCAGGACAGCGTAGGGTAGAGCCCATGGATGTAGATAATCTCAGTAGAAAAGAAGAAGTTAATCAGATAGAAAACGAGTTTTTTATCAACTAGCCTCGGACAACAAGAAAATATTTATTCAAATAACTATAGAAAGCAAAGATTTTGTAGCTTTGATTGATACAGGGTCTACAATTAGCCTTCTAAACTCAAACAGAATACCACAAGATTTATACAAAAATATAACAGAAAAAGCTATAAAAATTAACACTATTCAAGGTTTAGTGAACGAAAAAACAGAACAAGTTAAAACCAAATGTCCGGAACAATTCAAAATGCCAGACAATGCTAGAATGAAATGGACAAAAATAGGATTGAACAAACCATACGATTTTCTTATCGGAATGGACTGGATAGGGCGAAACGCTAAATCAATAGATCTACACAGCCAGGAGATTGTATTAACGAATGGTGAGCACCTCCCATTTTTAACCAAATTACTAAATGAAGTAAATATGCTAGAAGCAAGTGAAGTCAGCCACATTCAAACAAATCACCTCAATGAAGCTGAAAAGCAATCTATTGATAGACTTCTTAGCAAATATAAAAAGCTCATATTTAAAGAAGGAGATAAACTGACAAACACGAACACAGTGGTTCATGAAATAAAAACCATAACAGACCAGCAAATTAACTCAAAATTATATAGGCTTCCACCAAAACATGAGGCGGAAGTACGCAAACAAATGGAAGAAATGGAGAAACAGGGGATCATTAGGAAAAGCAATAGTCGATACAGTTCACCTATTATAGTTATTCCCAAAAAGAAAGATAATTCAGGAGAACAAAAATACAGAATAGTAGTTGACTATAGAAAATTGAATCAGGTAACAATAGATGATAAATACCCCCTCCCAAACATAGATAGTATTTTAGATAAATTGGGCAAAGCTCAATATTTTAGCACCTTAGACTTAGCTAAGGGCTATCATCAAATCCTGGTAGCAGAACAGGATATTCCTAAAACAGCTTTTGTAACACCATCAGGCCTATATGAATACGTCAGGATGCCATTCGGACTGAAGAATGCACCCGCCACGTTTCAAAGGTTAATGAACGATATACTCCGTGGATATATAAACAAAATTTGCGTTGTCTATCTAGACGACATTTTAATATTTTCCACAAGTCTAGAAGAACACATAGAATCATTAGAGAAAATATTTAGGAAATTACAAGAACATAATTTAAAAATCCAAGCAGACAAATGCAATTTCATGAAACATGATACTGAGTTCTTAGGACACATTTTAACAAAAGAAGGGATCAAACCAAACCCCAACAAAATAAAAGATATTGAAAATTTAAGTTTACCTAAAACTGAAAAACAACTCAAGGGATTTTTAGGTATGACAGGATATTACCGTAAATTTATTAAAGATTATGCTAAGATAGCATACCCCATGATAAAATACTTAAAGAAAGACGAAAAAATTAATACAAATGACCCACAATACATATCGGCATTTGAAAACTTGAAAGCTTTAATCACAGCACACCCTATTTTAAAATTTCCAGAATATGATAAACAATTTGTACTAACAACTGACGCAAGCAATCACGCCATTGGCGCGGTATTATCGCAAAATGGACACCCAGTTTGCTTTGTGTCAAGGACACTTAACAACCACGAAAAAAACTATAGCGTCACGGACAAAGAATTTTTGTCAATCGTATATTCAGTTAATTACTTCCGTCCATATCTCCATGGAAACAAATTTAAAATTATAACTGATCACGCACCTATTAAGTATTTACATAGTAAATATAAAGGTAAAGAGTTTTCACAGCGAAACCAGAGATGGTTATTAAAGCTCCAAGAATATAACTTTGAAATAGAGTATCTGAAAGGAAAAGATAATAAAGTAGCAGACTTCCTAAGTAGACTAGAAAATACACCCAAGATTGAGGAAAGCAATGACATGGAATCAAATATGGAACTAACAGAAACCATGCATTCGGTAGAAGAACAACAATTAGACCACATAGGTATTAAAGAAGAAATCGTTAACAAATACAAAACGCAACTTATATTAACATACAATGTTAACAAAGAAATAGAAATTTTACATAAAAGAAGAATCATATCCCTAAACCCACTTGAAGGAACAAGTAAAATCAAAGATGTGTTAATTAGGTTCATAAAGAAAGGATTAACCGGAGTGTACTCAGAAGTTGAAGACCACCACTACAATATAGTCCAACAAGCTATCATACAATTATTCTCACATGATAGAAGTATCAGATTCATCAAGTGTTCGCAGAGGGCTGCCGAAATCCAAACCGAGGAGGAGGCACACAAACAAATATCTATCTACCACACAAAAGAATCAATGCACAGTGGCATTAACGAAACATACTACACACTTAAGGACAAAATATACTTTCCTAAACTTCACGAACAAATACAGTTAATCATAAATAATTGTAAAAAATGTCAGGAGATAAAATATGATAGGAAACCAATAAAACCTAAGTTTCATATCACAGAGACTCCAACCCACAAAAACGAAATCATACACTTAGATATCTTTCACATACAAAAGAAAGCCTTTGTAACAATTATTGACAAACTAACCAAATTTGCAGTAGCTTATACGATTACTGACAGAAATTGGAGAAGCAAGAAGCAGATATTAATTGAACACTTTTCTAAATTTGGAAAACCCAATAAGATTATCACAGACAACGAGTTTAAGTCAGAACAAATCATACAGTTTTTAAGGGAAAATAACATTGAGATTCATTGGACTAAGCCAAATAGTCATACCGGCAATTCAGACGTAGAAAGGCTCCACTCCACAATATTAGAGAAAATTACAGGTATAGAAGAAAAAGATCTTTCAGTCGAAATGAAAATACAATTATTGTTAGAAAACTATAACAATAGATTTCATTCCACAATTAGAACAACCCCTAGAAAAGCTAAGGAAGAAGTTGATGAACAGGTACTGAATAACATAGTCCAGGAAACAAAAATTAAAAAAATTAATAAACTTAACGAAAAACGAGAAGATTATCTTGAACAAAGACAGGAAGCACCCATAAAAAATTATAGGCACGTTAGGCACAAAGATGAAACTAGATATAAAATAAAAAAAACTTAAACAATGTACATTTAACAAACATTAAAAGACAACATAAACTTACAGGTGCTGTTCCTAACAATAGTACTGTTACTACCAACAATACACGGAACATTACAGATAACACCAATCAATGAACAATCAGGATACTTAAAAATTAGGGTTGACACAATTCAAATCACTAACCAAACCAACATTATCCTACATCTTATTAATCCAGAAGAAATTCTACAAACAGTCATAATTCTTAGAACTAATCTTAAGCACATACAAATAGAAAACAAAGAAGTAGTTCAGCAAAGAATAGAAACATTGATAGCAAAAATTAATTCAATTATGCCTAGAAAAGCAGAAAGACAGAAACGAGGACTTCTTAATATAGTAGGAAATGCAGAAAAATGGCTTTTCGGAACTATGGATGATAATGATAGACAGATCATTCTCAGCCATCTCGAAACTCTGGAAGAAAATACACACAACTCAATTAACACTATAAATGACCAAATCAAAATCAATCAACATTTTAACGAAACAGTACATTCCTTACAAACCGTTATACTCAACGACAGACAAAAAATTTTAGACACTTACAATAAAGTAGATAGCGTTATAAATAACATTTTGAAACAGCAACTATTTTTAGACCAGATCACTAAATTAGGTTTCATTGAAAATAAGATCAATCAAATACAAGATAACATTGTATCGGCAAAACATAACATTGTCCACCCAAGTATACTCACAATGGAAGAAATTAACGAGTACGAAATAGATTTCTATAAGCTAAAATTGTTAAAAGTAGGTGTTACCGAGTATAAAAACAATTTCATTGTGATTGCAATAAAAATTCCAAGAAATTATATATCAGTCGAAAGAAGACTCATAACCCCATTACCAAATAAAGAAAATTTCGAAATAGATAGTAAAGAAGAATATATTGTAGAGATAGAAAATAGAACTTACACTTATCAACCCGATGTAACTATAAATAAACTAAAACCCAGTAAACATTGTACTATAACCAAAAATTGCAGACTAAGATTCAATAATGACACACAAATATACTATACTATACTAACTACCTTCTTAATTTTTACAACTGTCAAATAACATTGTTAAATGAGTCTTTCAACAACAAACAGAAAACATTCCAAGATAAATATTTCTATCCCGATAGTAGCATTAAATCCACATTTGCTAAAGCCATTACATTCGATGATATAATCTCCAGTAACTTTGAAAATATTAAAGAAATAAAACAATTAAGAGTACACAAAAATATATCATATGGTTTAAGCATTAGCATTGTAATAATATTAATTATTATAGTATCCATTTTTACACATTATTGTACTAAATCATATAGAGTAAAAAGAATAGAAAATAAAATTCAGGAGAATTCGTATCTAAACCGAGGAGGAGTAACATATGCAACGCCAGCAACTCTGGTCATTCCCCCGAAACCACCAAGAGCAACAACATTGTTCGCCCCAATTACGCCACCACCAAATGATGACATAGCGGATAGGAACAAACATGCAAATATGGGCCAACTGAATGGTGCAGAATCATCAATAAATACATATAAAAAGGGAAACGAAACCTCCAACAGCAGACCAATATTTCGGTTATAGTCATCGACGATCGCAGCGGCGCTAAAGACGGCGGGTCGTATTACATTTAAGTTTTAATTTGTAAAATCGATACAATAAATAAACGAAAGGTCCCCGTTGACCAGTTAAGAGAAAGAAAAGTCTTTTTTTTTTCTTCACGGCCAACGTAAAAACGTTAGTCGCGCGAGTAAGAAAAAGATGACAATGTAAAGTTTTTTCCGATTCACGTTCTAGAGAAATTTACACTATCGGTAATTCACATTATCGAGGCACTACTGTACTACGTATCGGTGCAAGTAAAAATATCTTTTTTCTGACAAAATTTGTTGAACAAAAAAGCTTGACAAACATTGAAAAAATTGCTGCTACTATTGGATTTGTGCTGCTATTGAAAAATACGTAAATAAATTTTCAATATACATACATACATACATATGTATGTATACATATATTTTTAATTTTTTAAAAGTCCAAACGCTTTATTCTGTCCCAAGTTGCTCGTGTTTTTAGTTCATGAAATATCAACCGAGAAATAATCTAATTGTAAGGCCAGTTAGCAAAGTACCGTTACATACATTTTTAGCCAAAAACTTGATACGCCATTTCATAGTATATGCCTAAACGAACTGAAATATGACATTTAACATTAAATTAAATTTATTCTCTCGTTTAGTCATACAGACAGACAAAATCAGCAGACCTGGTCCGTCGAGCTTCTCCATCATCGTAATGCTAGAATTGTTTAATAGCTCAAATCCAATTTTTTTCACGAATTCAATACTCGTTTTTTTTTTTTTTTCAGTATTACGTAATTATGAACTTTTAATTTCAGCATTTGGTAGAGTTGTTTAAAATTTCAACTTTAACTCACATACATAACATTGTTTATATCTTTTTCTATTCAATGACAATATACAACTTCCGGACCACTATTGCAAAAAGATCCATGCACTTGCCTAATTTTTTTTTTTAATTTTGAAGAACAGCTAAAAGTGCAAGTTCTCTTTTCTTTTGCTTTTGTTCCAAGCTTAATATGTCTGTTGGGATATAATATAGCTACCCAATAACACAATTTTAAAGTTAAGCGTTTAAAAATTGAATTTTACCTACCATAATTTAAAAAGAAAATACTCTAGAAAAATCCGCCGGAATCTGATTCAAAGTAAAAATGAAGTAGAGTCCGTTTCAAATCACTATGTAACTTCCTACGCAGGTTTTCTCTTTTCCAGGCCAAACGATGTAATAAAATCTAGAAGGAAATGAGGAAAGTTTAGCCGTTTCGTAAATATCACTTTCCACTGAGAAAATGAAAGCACGCATTTCCATGCTTGCTCTGCTCAATTTTCCAATTGCATATTGATTTGAAACGGACTCTACCTCGCTGTTAGATAAGCTTAAGTTTGCAAAATGCAAAATACATCTATGCATGGTTATTTATATGTACATATATTTAATAATCTTTTATATGTATTTAAAAATATCAACACGAATCTATTCACAAATTTTGATTCATAAACATTCATAAGTTGCGTATTATATTACTATAGTTATATGTATATTTTCAGATTAACCTAGATATATATTATCAATATGCATATGCACATAATTATGTACATATACATAATTACTCATCATAAAACATTGACTCTAAGAAAGGTCCCCGTGAAGCTCCATCAACATAGACGTCTGCATTGGGAATGTCTGGAAATCCGTGGTAAATGGTTGCTGGATGGTGCTTTCGACTTCCTTCGGTCTGGTAGATTCTTCCATCTGGTTTTACAATATAAAATATTGGCATTCTTGAGTGTATATTTTCGTTGAAAAATAATTTCCTGTTGTGGTAATTCCTGGGTGCAAAATGCGCATTATGAATTTGAGATACAAAATCTTCTATTGGCAACACAACTTGTTGCAGATGAGTAAGTTCGTCTACTGGAAGTGAATAAAAGGCGATACCGTTTTTTGGCCGCACTAAATTTTTTATATTGCTCATAACATCGGCATAGACCAGCGCTGCCGGAAGATTGCTAATTGAGTACCGTGACGAACCACTTGAATCAAAGTTACTATTATCAAATAACTTCCGCTTCATACAATCTATTTTTGTTTGCAATGCTTGAAATCGGTTTGTAATTTTCGATGCGTCCATGCAGTTGAGATACTCATTCACATAAGAGTTGGTTAAAAGTGAAGAATCATTTAATGCGTTTATTCCTAAAACCGTCAACATGACAGGGTCTGTTAGATTCATAGAGTTCTTCATTATTCGATCGAAATCTTTTTCATTAAGAAGAACATCTCCATTACTAAACTGGTTCAATTCATCGTCTTCATCTTTTGATTCGAATGCAGAGGCGTTCTTTAGTAAAACTGTTATGTGTTGTAGCAATGCTCTTCCGGTCAATAGTTCTCCATTTTCTCCCATAATTGTAAGTGCTACTGGCAGTAAACTTCCGCGCATTAGCTTTGATGATTTTTTGCGAGAGTTGGTATCACGGCGTGTTCTGATTTTCTTTTGGATGTTGCTTTGTAGAACACTTAATCGAGCGCGATCATCTTCTTCTTCAAAATCTGAGGTGCTATGTAGCATTTTTGACTGGTAAGTCTTAAATTTTTTTGTGTGTACCCTTTGTTTTACGTAGGGAATTAGGGAAACAGGGTGCGTTCGAACAATGTTCTTATGTCTTACTGCTGCTGAAACCTGGTATGGAAACAATGGCTGCAATGGCATCATTGCAGAGTTGAGCGTACGATATTCTGGTAGCACCGGAGAATCTAAGCCATAGTCAAATTTTCCTAATTTCGGTGGAGCCTGCTTCTTCCTGTGATTAGGAATTTGTTGGGCCTGAATGATACGTTTGGGCGGTTCCTGGTGTGGTTGAAGTAACGCATTTCCATTTGAAGAGTCTGCTTGAGTAAGTAATGCAGCAGACGGTCTATATTGATTCACAGGGTAATTACGAATTATTTGGTTTTGTATATGATATCCATCATTTGTTGTAGCGATGTTATTTCCAGCGAAGTATTGGGAACTTGATTGCAAACCATCCTGGTTCTTCATAAACGTTGGTGGATCTATGATTTGAATTACCTCTTTAGCGCCATAATTTCCAAACTGATTGTTCTGTGAATATTGAGGGCCATTTATCTGCTGCCTCTGCGATGGATTCACTAAGCGGTAGTTATGTTGAAGCGATGACGTTAATCCTTTTTCGTTTTCAAATAGAAATTGGGTTTTAGAGCAGTTGATGTTATTCTCCAAAGTTATGATAAAGACAATGCAAATGATTGCTGGTCTCAACACCAGACTTAACATGATAATCTAAGTCGAATCAACGCACCGACGGACAAAAACACTCTAAGATACTTTCTTTTGCAGGAAGCTTTATATAAAGATTTCTCGAAAATGAGTTTGGTTTCATCTCCTGCAAAGCATCATAATAGATTATAGCTGGTAATCGAATTTTACTTTCCGCTGTCGTTGATTTAGTTTCTGCTATGAATTTCTTGCTTCGTAGAGTATGCTGTAAGAAAATTGAAAACAAAAGCGAACCTACTGGTGAAACTGAAAGTGGAAGTTATCGTGTATGGGTTTACTTCAGTCATGGAAGTTCAATCCAAAGTGTGTAAGGTATGTACATGAACATTTTCTCGTACTTCTTATCTATTAACGGGGTTATGTAGGTAGGTCATGAAAATAAATCTTAAAGAAATGAAGAGACAGGTATATACTCATGTGTGTTTATATGTATGTATGTATAGCCATATGTACATATGTATGCACTGTGGAGAATCAGTAAAGATAAAGTAGTTGATATGAGAACATGCAATTATACGTAATAATGGGTTTATAAAACTCCAAGGCTTACAAATCTCCTATAGAATAGAAAAAAGGAAAATGCGGTTAAATCATAAGGAACAAATCAGATTTGTTTAGAACATGCACTCAGAAAAGAGTGCCCTGTGTTTGTATAATATTACGTTTATGTTTATATAATGTTTATGTAATATTACCTACGAAATGAATAAAATTAAATGTCTAAAATGAAAATACAATTGTATTCTTCTTATACCTACATACATACATACCTTCCTCACACGCAGTTACTCAGAAGAAATCAGTAAATAGTGCAATCCACACTACAATCTATTGTCTGTCAATTTAGTACTCAGTTCCAGGTGATTCGACTGCCTTATCACTTTTAGAAAGAACTAGAATTGGAAAGAGGTGCAAAATATATGTCCTATACCTTTTGCTTAGACAACATCTCCAAGGCTAATCTCAACGAATTTCAAAAGCCATTAGTTGCAGCTGAAAATTTTGGAAATGACATAATTTCTTTGAGCGCAAAGTGAAAAGTATTTTAAATATTCTCTTAGTCAATCATATGCTGTCCAGATTAATCATTACGGTTTTTACAATATATATCTAAAAATAAGGAGAGACACTTCATTAAAAAAGTGTTTAGATTTTTTAATGGTAAGATATCCTACTGTCAATTAACTGTAAGAGTCTTAAGCTGTTATCATAAACAGATTTAGCAAAAAATGCATGTGCTTGTTGCAAAAAGGAAGGTATTTGACGGTAGTTCATGACACAGATCTATACCCTGTTATGCCGTGTTAGTATGAATTTTGCAGAATTTGCAACAGATAATGTATTTTGTCCCTAAAAATTGATATTATTCTAAAAAAAATCGTCAAAAAAATATTTTTTAACAAAATCGCCTCTAAAAAGTGGACGTGGACCTACATAATGTATGAAAGATTTGTAGTGTAAGTGGCGTATTTTTTGTAAAATTGATAAAAAAACATAATTTATTGAAAAGTGGGCGTGTTAGTGAGCGGATTTAAAAATGTGTACCCCTTTACTGCTCAACCATAACCAGGTGAAATTTCAGGATCCGAGTTTTGTTGGTTGATTTAATGCCAACTATGAGAGTATTCTGCCCCCCTGTGCGACGTATGCACCTTATATTTATGTGTACCTTATGAAAAAAACTAGTGGGTGCCGTGGCCCAGTGGTTATTGCGTTGGACTACTACGCAAGGGGTTCCAAGTTCAAATCCAGAAAAATACCATCAAAAGTTTTTTCACGACCGAGTGTCTGACAAGCATTCAAGAGTATAACTGTCCTGAGAAAATTTCTTAAACCCCTCTGCCCTTCGGATACGGCACAAAACTGTAGGTCCCTTCTGTATGTACAGAAATGTATACCACCCTCAATATATACATATTGAGTATATATATATACAGTTGTGAAAAGCTAGGCCTTGGCCCTCTATGGGCTGCTTACGGCCTGATATTTATTAATTTATTTATTATTTATTTTACAAAAAAACTACATACATTTATACATACTTACATATGTATATACCTCGCTACATAAAGTTGGTAAATAACTCTCTTCAGTTATAAGATAGAATAGCAAAAGTACTGCATCTGTATAATGGGGTTCCTTGGGATCAGTAAATACTGATTTCAAATTTTTTTTTTCATATAAAGTTTATTCATAAAAATAATAGAACAAATTTACAAAACAACTAACAAAAATTTTAAATTCACAATATAAACAAAACAAAAGAATTAAATGGATAACAATGATACAATGCCATTGGGCTCTTTTAACGATTCAGTTCGGCTCAGGGTTGCCGAATGCACTACTGACTGAGGATTATTCCTACTCCCTTCTTGTCCTGTCCTGATTTTACCCCCTTTAAAACATTTTGATTAAAGAAAAAGAAAAAATACTACCAATTATGATTTATTTTGTTTATCAAATCGTATAATACTTTGGAAGTAACGTTAAGGGCTAAACAGAATGTGAATCTATATCTTATATCGAGCTGTCAAAAGTTGAATACACGTATAGCCGTAGGCGCGAACACAATGTGTATCTGTATCTTGAAGTTGAATAGCACTCAACTTCGCGATACAGATTCAAGAATTGACGTTCCTGTATTTGTACGCAGTAAAACTGACTTTATACAAGAGGGAGATGAAGTGTTAAGTAAGAATCGTGGTAAAATCTTCATCCAGCCTTGAAGCAGTTAAGCAGCGGAGTAAAATTTTTACATATTCGTTTTAGGAATAAGTATTTTACATAAGTATTTTTTTTATTTTTATTTAAAAATTCCTGTGAAAAATAGAACACTTCTTTGTTTTGCTCACGTACATGTATATAAGGAAATGCAACTAACATTTAAATAAGCATAAAAAAAGCACAGAGTTTCGTCTTGCATCTGTCATTGAAAGTGATGGGATCATTTTAAAGCATCTTGTCAACTGCGAAATGGAAAAGTGAACAGAAAAAAAACCAGTGAAAAATGCTACAATCCGCCTGGAGCGGATCGTATGATACCCTATCCCTATCTTATTTGGTCGTCTCAGTGGGCGGTGGAAAATGTATTCACAAATTTTTTTATTTTGCACTATAAACTAATATTTTTACTCGAAAATGAATTTTTGAAGTAAACGCCCCTAAAAAGTGGGCGTGGCCATATACAATGTATGGACGATTTGTAGATTAAGTGGATATATACATATTTGCTTAAGTAAGTTTTTTCGAGTTTCATATGAAAGTAGTGAAAAAATGTGATTTTTTGAAAAGTGGGCGTGTCAGTGGGCGGATTTTAAAAATTTTTACACTTGTATTGCTTACTTTACCAAAGACCTCGTATACAAAATTTCATCAACCTAGCTCAAAATTTAAGGCCCAAAAACTGGTGACACACAGACGGACGGACAGACGGACGGACGGACGGACAGACGGACGGACGGACAGACGGACGGACGGACAGACGGACGGACGGACATAGCTCTATCGACTCGGCTAGTGATGCTGATCATTTATATATATACTTTATTGGGTCTATCTGTAATATTTCTCTATGTTACAAACTATGTATCAAACTTAATATACCCTTAGGATAGGGTATAAAAATTACATAAAACACAAACCATACTCCTGTACTACTCAGACACAGAATATTCCTATGTAAACTTCTAAAATACTCCCCTTTGAAATTGGAAAACGGCATCCCTCTGTGTATGTGTTAAAAGTATTTGTTTCTATTTTTTATATACACTTAGTATACAACATATGATTTGAATTATGCAAGGCTCTAAAACTGAAGCCCTCTGAACTAGTTCGATGAAATTTTGTGCTCTTTGGAAAGGAATCAGTACATATGTACATAGGTACACATTTTTAAAACGCACCCACTTTTCGAAAAATTCTTTTTTTTTTCAGTTATCTTACATGAAACTTGATAAAATTTACTTAAACAAATATGCAGATTTTTTCTCATTCTATATAAGTATGTTGTGTTTGGCCACGTCTACATTTTAGAGGCATTTTTCTCAAAAAACTGATTTTCATCGAATTCCTTCAAATTACCTAAATACATATGTACATCAATTCTTAGGAATACAACAAGCAATACAAACATAAACATAAAACACCGAGAAACTCGTGAGCTAATGTACAATTGGCTAGATCATTGACAGTTAGATTTCCGGCGAATTGGGTGTATTCGCCTGGAAAATAAATAATAATGGCCGTTCCCTTTTATATCTTTACTTTATTTAAAGTATGATTGTAGAATTTTAACTACTTTAGTAAACATACGCAGTAGCCAAAGGTATAAATTTATTATTCTTAAACTCTCTTTTCAAATTTAACAGTTCACCTTAATTTATTTATATCTAATGGAAACTTGTGCTGAACGATTTTGTGCAAAATGAAGTTTTAAGTTGGTACCTTAAAAATCTTTTCATCAACAAGTAAAATATCTTCATAGACATCACATTCTTGGCTCATTCCCATTCATTAATACATTTTCAAGTTTCAATTTGAATGATTGATTACAGTGAGTAGGTATGGGAAGCTATTAGACTAACACAACTCTTACTCGTCCACAAGAATTAATTTTTGTTTCTAAGAGAATTTACATATATGTTAATATAAATATATTACCTTATGTAAAAAAAATTCTAAAAAAAGAACAAAAATGGGTGAGGCCATACCTGTCCCACTGAAATTCATGAAAACTTATGCAATTTTTAAAAATGAACTTTGCTTTAAAGTTATCGCTTCAAACATATGTTAAATTTACAATTCGTTTGGTACGAATCGTTGCATACCCTATCTATCTCTTCTGAACTCTTGTGTATTTTGAAAATATCACTACTAATGTCTATTTCTATTTCAAGAAACACTGTTTCAGAAACGATTATGAAATGTTTATTTGTTTCTGAAAATTATGAAATTTTTATGAGATATTTAAAAAAATTTTAATTACAAAATTGTTGACCGAAAGTGCTCATAACGCCTACTTTTTCAAGGCAAGAGTCCATTCAAAAATGGAACTCTAGTTACAAAATTACAAAAAATAAAAACTAACAATATTTAATATATCCCTTTGAAATGTGCTTATATCTAGAAATATCAAATATTTTTACTTCGTAATAAGTCTATTATTTTATGGAATTGAAGGTATTTATTTACTTGCTAAAAATGGCTTCGTTTCTAAGTTCGAAGTTTATTTCTGCATGCTTACACTTTTTACTTGCACCGATACGTAGTATAGGGCAGGTATTGGATTCGTGAAAAAAAAAACTCAAGATAACAATGAATGCCGACATTACTATGATAAAGAAGCTGTACCACTTCCTTAAAACAATTTATTCATTTGCTGTTGTTTAACATTAAAGCTCTTCTTGTTAAATTGGCAAAACCGATTAAATAAAGAACAGCTAATTTGATAGATTAAGCCTCAACAATATGGTCGCAATCAGCTGTCAAAGTTTTGAAATCATTATTGGAAAACACATTGTGTTCTTTAGTGTGGCCCGCTGTCATACTTCAAACAAAAAAATTATGCAAAAGGAGTTTGAGTTTGACACCCCTGGTCTAGATAAATGCTTTAAGATGGTGTACCACGTTTTAGGCTAAAAATACGTATAACGGTACTTATTGACTGGTTCTAGAAATATGGCTATTACTCGGCTAAAACACAATGGATTTCCATTAAAATCGAAATGTTGGCAAGATTTAAGGGGTTACTCCACCCTGACCGCGTGAAAATGGGACGGTTTTTCAGGAATTTATTGTGACTAAACTATTTGAGAGATATTTTTTCCACTTTTATTTCTATTTAATGCAACTTATGAACTTAATAAATACTAAACAAATTTTTGTTTTCAATTAAAAATGGTGGAGATATGAGCATCGGCGATCATCGGGTTTTACGGAGCGCTCCTTGATGGTGGGCATGAATCACGTGCCAATTTTTATCTGAAACAAGTAAACAAATATTTTCTTTTAAAAGTGATAAATTTTGAACAGAGTGACGTAGCCGTTTAAAAAAAAAAATTTACGCAAATGAGAGCACTTGAAAAATTGACTTCATTTTTTGGGCAAAAAATTTCGTATTAAAAATTGCATAAAATAATTTTCTAATTATTCAATCGAAAAAATCCTACGTCACTCTGTGGAAAATCTATGTAAGAAGATGTGTTTCAATTTTCAAGTCAATCGGTTGAATAGTTTTTGCTTTATCACGCCCACCATCTAGAAAAAGGTGGTTTCTAGAAAAACGCAAGAGAAGACTTGCAGCTGCTCTCGGTGCCCTCCTGCCGCGCCGCCGACTTCTAATGAACATAACTTTCATAATTATCAAGATATTGTCTTCGGTGACGTCTCAAAATACGCGTAAGAATATAGGCGTTTAAACTAAGCTAAACTAAAAAATTCGATTTTTTGAAAATTTCAGGGCGGCGTGACCCCTTAACGTTTATAAAAATATGGCATTTAAAATCATGCAAAATTTTTAAAAACATTCTAATTTAAATTTTTTTTTTTATTAAAATTTTATTCATTTCAACTAGAGATGAGCTATCTTGTGAATTTGTATTCGCAGTTGTAACTGTGAATGCGATTTATTATTCACTGTGAATGTAAACTGCCAAATCCTTAGAAGGAGTCATATAACAGTTATGTTACTTTAGAACTGCATATGTATACAAACGTCGATGATTGGAATATTGAGTGATGTAGGATTGTAATATTTAATTGATTTAGTTTATTGTAACTAACTATTTTTTACTTGCATCTATAACATAGGGCAAGTATTGGATTCGTGTAGATTTTCGAACTCGAGATTTTGATGAATGTGGACATTACCATTATAGAAAAATCCCAAAAAGTGGGTCTGCCGATGCCGTCTATCTATCTGTCTGTACACGAAGCTACAGCTTAACGGGTGGCGGATTTTTATCAAACCTCATATCTACGGTCCTTGGAATAATCCCTAAAGGATAAATTTAAATTTTTGTTCTAGCCCTTATATTAACGATACTTTACTTAAGGTCATTTTTATAAAAATACGATTTACTCGAAAAATCCTTTAACGATTTTGATTAAATTTTATATTCGATTTATGTTGGAAAACTCCAATCAGATGACATATAAAATTTCTCACCAAAATTGTTAACAACACTACTTTGCTCAAGAGTTTTTTGCAAAAGCCGATTTTCGCAAAAACTGCTCAAACGATTTCGCTTAAATTCCACCTGCGACTAGTACATAAGCATGCAATAAGATGATTTACCACATTTTGACAAAAATTGGTTGCAACGGTACTTAGGACCAATTTGGCTAAAAGACGATTTTCTTGAAAACAGATCAAACAATTTTATTAAAGTTCTCACATAAGATTAAGAATCGCAAATGCTATAAAATGGCTTAAAAAAATGTTGGCCGAAAGTGCTAATAACGGTACAGTTTTAAAGATTTTTATACCCTATCCTAAGGGTATATTAAGTTTGACACATAGTTTGTAACATAGAGAAATATTAAAGATAGACCCAATAAAGTATATATATAAATGATCAGCATCAATAGCCGACTCGATTAAGCCATGTCCGTCCGTCCGTCCGTCCGTCCGTATGTCACCAGTTTTTGGGCCTTAAATTTTGAGCTAGGTTGATGAAATTTTGTATACGAGGTCTTTGTAAAAGTAAGCAATACAAGTGTAAAAATTTTTAAAATCCGCCCACTGACACGCCCACTTTTCACAAAAAATAACTTTTTTCACTATTTTCATATGAAACTCGAAAAACTTACTTGGTCAAATATGTAGATATCTACTTAACCTACAAATCGTCTATACATTGTATATGACGACGCCCACTTTTTAGGGGCGTTTACTTCAAAAATTAATTTTCGAGTAAAAATATTAGTTTATAGGGCAAAATAGAAAATTTTGTGAATACATTTTCCACCGCCCACTGACACGATCAAATAGGATAGTGATAGGGTATCATACGATTCGCTTCAGGTGGATTGTAGCATTTTTCACTGGTTTAGTAAATTTGCTCGAAAACGGCTCTAACGGCTCTCCTATATAGTATGTTAAAATGATTTGTTTAAACAATTCTTCTTACCACATCATGATAACAGAAACTAATTTCTTACAACCTACTGATCACAAAAAAAAGCTTCTAAATATTTCACGCATAGTAGATAGTTGGGAGATTTTAGTTAGTTATAAACGGACTGAATATTACCAGACGATCCCTTAATGCTCCACTAATTATGTGAATATGCGAACCTAGTGACTGCTAATATATATGAGTACACCAAAATGGATGATTGTTTTTTTAACGAAAAAAAGATGATTAAAATATTTAAATTTTTGAATTCCTTCGAAAGTTCAAAATAATTACAATTATTTGCTTATTTCTTCTGTTTACTATGTACTTCAGCATCTTTTTTAGCATCTAATTGAGAAGCCAATTCGGTGATGTGGTTTAGATAAAAGATATGTATAACTTGTCTTTCTGATTAACATTTAAGTAAATTTACTATAGTATGACAAATTTTATGACCAGTCTTACAAAACATACGTTATTATCCAAGCACGAACGGTTAGTAGTTGAAAATGTCAAAACCATACTTCTAACTTTTAATTTTTTAAGCTTTTAGGTTTTCTCATTTGTCTTGCTTCTAATTACATTTCCAGTTTAAATTGTATTTTTTTAATGTGTTTTTTGATATTATATTAAAAAATATTTAGTTTACAGAAAAATATATACATACATATGTGTAATGTACCTATGCTGCAAAATAGCGTTTAATTAAAAATTAAGTAAGCTATTAAAGAATTTGCTTAAGCAAACTTTTACTTTTTTTTTAATTATCCTTCTACCAAGTGCAAGTGCAACAGGTTCAAGTTTGAGCAACATACTCGAGCACTTTTATTTAATAGCGCTCCGACTTCTCCGATTAATCTGTTGAGGAACATTGTCACTACTATCGCTTCGTTAGAAATAGCAGTGTTAGCAGTTGAGGCATTTAGCTTTCAGCACTTTGAAATACCTTTCCGAGATGGTTAGTATTAGTTTGTCCATATTATCCCAAATAATAAATCACACAAAGTGCATAAGTCAATAATCACTATGGATGCATCACATTGTATCTTAATTTTACTTTCAAAATGAAACTTGAATACGACATTCAAGGTGCTTCCTTATGCAAAATGTGTAGTATTCAATTTCATGGTATCAACAACGATATTTGCCATTATATTTGAAAATATTTAAATTAATTAATACGAGTATAACCAAAACAAAAGCAAATTTCAAACTATCAGTTTGAAAATGTTGATTAGACAAAATTGTGATTTATATATATTCCCACGATTATATAAGTTAGTTTTGTTACCAATGCTTTATCATTTCTATCTTACGTCTTGATAATTGCGCAAAGCATCCCACAAAAATGGATGAATAGCAGATTAAATGATGATTGATATTTTGCGCAACTGCTTGATGCGGACGACACAGGAGAACAGCGGAAATCTTCCTTTTCCGCAGCGAGTATGGCTGCGAAGTATGCTAAGATTCACTTCAATGCAATTCTTGCTCCTATCTTAGCTACAGCAAGCAGCACGCAGATACCTCACGTCTACATGTACTGCATTCTACAAGTCAGCCTGATATGTGTTCACGACTACAGGGTGGACCAAATACAAGTTTCATTTTAAAAATGCAATAAAATTAACAAAATTAAATTTTTTCACGTATTATGGCTTTATTAGTACGAGCAAATATTCGCATTAATTGTAGAACACCAATTCGTTCAAGTGGCTGCCTCAGCTGGCTTCGCAATATCGCATTCTGTCACTAAAATTTTCCAAGATCTTATTGGCTGTAGCTCACGGATTGCATGGATGATACTGCTCTTAAGCGCTTGTTTCCGGATTTTTGGAATAACATCGGTCCTTCACGGTTCCCCAAAGGGGTTAAATCGCAGCTCTGACGTGGCCAATTGCCATCACCAAGACGGCTGATAACACGATTTGGGAATTTGGTGCGTAAAAGATCGATGCCATCCCGCATGAACCAGAGGTCGTCCAAATCCATGTTTTCAATTTCAGTAAAAAAATAGTCGGTTAACATGGCTTGTAACGCCCACCGTTGACCGTTCGTTCGTGAATTGTGTCTCACACTCTCGGCTACAGCAGCCACATTCTCATCTGTGCTTACTATAGCGTACTAAGACGGGGATCATGAGTGTTGTTCACTAGCATACTCACGAACTTTTTGTACATACAGCAGGAGCGATGGGTGCTTCACTTCGGCCAAAACTTCTTTTCAAAAAACGCACTGTTTAGGTTACACATCAAGTAGGCTACTCCTTGGAAAAAATATTCTCAATATTTCCCAACGTTGGTCAAGTGAATCATTTTGTTTCGCGGAGGTATGATACTGACTTTTTGCCAAGATTTCGAGCGGGAAACGGAAACTCTTTGCAATACATTCACCAACCAACAACGCGAACAACCAGTGGACCAAATACCACAACACCACCAAGTAGGTAGCTGTGAGCTATTTTGGCTAGTATCTATTACCAAAAAGCAGCACTTAGGATAATGCTGATTACATTCAGTGGAAGAGGGTGACAAATGATGTAGCGCATGACTGAACAAATGTATACCACGCACAACATATGTATACAGTTGTGAGAAGCTAGGCCTTGGCCCTCTATGGGCTGCTTACGGCCCGATATTTTTTTATTTTTTTTAACCCTAATCCTACCAAGGTATGATTTCGATGCACATTGCATTTTGAAAACACTGGCTTATAGTATACTAAACGATGACTTTTTCACTATATAGTAATAGGTTTGAAGGAATAAAATTATTATCTAAGGTTGTAGTACAGAAAATAATTAATCCGACACAGGGTTTTTGACCGGCACAGATTAAAACAGACTCTAGAAAATAGATTATGTAAACGTGAAAAATATTAAGTGTTTAAGAATTTAATAAGTTTGGTTACGTGATAATGCACCTCAAATTTGTGATTAAAAGGCATCAGCTTTCAGCATATCCGGGATCATAAAAAAAAAAAACATATGAAATGTTACCATCCGTCTGGAGTGGATTGTGTGATATAATAACCTATCCCTTGCATATAAGTACATATACATACGTAATCTCCATCTTCCATCACTATACTTCTTTGAAAATGTTTATTTTTTTTTTGTTCAAAATTCTTCTAAAATTACTCCAAAACTTTTTGAGAAAATTCATAGTGGGCAGATTTTTATAACATTTTGTCTTATGTCGTTCTTTAATTTGTATACTTTAAAATTATACTAAACCAGCTGATTGCCAGCCGCTCCGCTTGTGTGTATTACAATGTTTAAAGTGTAGAGTACTATGTACATACATATGGGTGACGTGAAATAACGCCCCCATTCGAAATAAGGCCTTATTACCATAAAAAATGGAAATAACGCCCGGCGGGTCGTATTTCCAAGGCATCTTGGAAATAAGACCACATTTTATATGGAAATAAGGTCATATAATATCCCCAATGCATAAACAGTAGAATATGTATAAGGGGTGGGCCTGCTGCCCCCTGCAACCCCCCTGCTTGGGGTCACTTTAGGATTTGGAGTAGGTGCGAGGTTTTTGTAAGTTAAGTTTGGATCTGCACCCTTTTTTCACAAAATTAAAATAGAAAAAATATCATAAATGAATTTGTAAAAAAAGGGTGCAGTCTCAAACTTGTCATATAAAAAACTCGCACCCACTCCAACTCCTATAGTGACCCTAAGCAGGGTCCTCTGTTTATTGTAAATACAAATACTGTTGTAAGACAAATGAAATATGTAATTTCAAACAAATGTACATAGATGAAGGTTAAAGTTTTATTTTTCAGGAATATCCAAAAGAGAAATAAGACCCGCGGGCCTTATTATTGTATTAAACAAATAAATGACAGTCTTTTTATTAAGCCTCTTAAAAAAATATGCTTTTCCTATAGGGTACAAAAACTTGAACAATATTTGTTTTACTTAAAATAAACAACAACAAAAACTTCATAACCTTAAAGCTAAAATGTGAAGGAACAATAAAAAAAATTAACTTTCACCAGCAGAGGTTTTTTCGTGACAGTCGGGACAAACGATTAGATATTGCATGCTCCAAACCAAAATAAGACATGCAAAAAACCCAATTTTATCGTATCTTTCAATTGTTTTTAGGACGCACAACCAGTGATGCCAGATTTTGATGAAATTCAACATTTTTTGGGATTTTTTTCTTAAATTTCCCCTTTCAGTAAGCGTTTTTTCCCCATTATTTTCCCCATTTTAACTCTTTTCTAACATATAATTAATGACTTCAAAAGGATAATTTAAAACAAAAACAATTTCATTTTCTTTTATTGAAACAAAAACAGTAGTTAAAACATATGAAAATGCTACAATCCCTCTGGAGCGGATCGGTTGATACCCTATTCCTTTCCTATACACTTAGTTTCTTCTTCCACCGTATATTGGTGCTGACGAATTTTCTCAATAAGTGGGCGTGGTAGTGGCCAGATTTCAAAAAATGTTCAACATATACTGTATTTTGTTTCTAAAAGGTGCTATTATTTTGATGAAACTGTCGATAATCAGTTTTTGGACAAAAACGCCCCTTAAACGTGGGAGTGGCCGTATACTTTGTACGGAGTATATGTCGGGTAGAAAAATATCTACCTATGTGCTTAAGAGAGTTTTTTCGTGTTTCATATAAGAAGTGAGTTTTTTGAAAAGTACGCCCACTTTTTTACACTTGTATTGCTTACTTCTGCGAGGACCTTGTATATAAAAATTTTATCGATCTAGCTCAAAAATTAAGGCCCAAAAACTGGTGACACACAGACGGACGGACATAGCTCAATCGACACGGCTAGTGATGCTGATCATTTATATATACATATATATTATTGGGTCTAACTGTAATATTTCTCTATGTTACAAACTATGTATCCAACTTAATATACCCCTGCGATAGGGTATAAACACAATAGCAACGTAGAAACTTCTTTGTTTTGTGAATGACGGTGTTTTGTTTTGAGTTTGAATGTGCAAATCTGCGCATTTGACAGTTGTGTCATTTTCGTCTTACAAATTGGAATCTGGATTTTCTTCCTCATGCATCAACCATATCCTTTCTAAATCCATTTCTAATATTCAATATAAAATACGGCTATATAACATAATAATTATATGACATAAGTACAAACGTATAAATATATGCGTACAAAATAAAAATACCTGCTCAAATCTGTTAAGTGTATACATGTGCCGCCGGTCTCACAGACCAAATGAAGCCTGAAACCACTACACGTGTCCACACACAAAACCACACTTAAATATGGGATAAAACAAATCATGAAGCTACTATAAAGTACACTGCCTTAAATTGCACCGTTCAAGCCGTTTTGACTAATACAATGAACGCACATAACAGATTTACTTTTTGGATCTCTCTTTAACGGTAATATTAAATTTTGCAAATGCAGTACTTGCCCTATGTTATATGGATGTGTGTCAGTGTGTATATAAATACAGAGATGCAAGTTAAAATGAAATTAAGGGGTTCACTGGAAAAACGACATAAGTCCATTTATACTGATTTCGAGAAAAACGAAAACAAAGGTTTTCTTCCGCTACATGGCATATCGTTTCGGTGGTATTTTCAAAAGAATTTAAGCTGTTTTTCAAATGTAAACATATTTCATAAGAAAGTATTAGGAAAATACCATAAGACGGCATAAACAGTTCAGTTCTGACGAAAAATTGACTTATTACGTTTTTCGAGTAGACTATATTGTTTTTCTGAATATGCAACATAATAAGAAAATTTAAATCTAAAACTAAATGTGTATATGTGTATATGTGTAGTGACACTGTTAAGTTTTTAATAAATATATCAAGTTCCGGATAGATATAAAAACTGTTTTATATAAATATAATAATAAATATATCAAGTTCTTGGTAGATATAAAAACTGCTTTGTTGAGCATAAATATGTATACAGATATTATACTATCTCTGCAGAGTTAAATATGTATATGTAGAACTGCACATACCTAGATAGTTGAATTGAATTTAAGGTCTAACTAACTGTTTATTTAATAATATTATATTAAAAGCTGGAAAGGAACTAAAGATCTACAGTTTGTTTAGATAGATCTATTCAAAGGAATGCTCAATTTAATAGTTCAACTTTTACTCAGGCAAAAGAGTTTATTGCCACGGGTCATTCGAATTTGGCTAATCAATTTACATATTTGTTTGATCACATAAAATAAAACAACGGAATGATTCTAATTCATACAAATGCCATGGACACTTAACATGTTAATTTTGTGAGTCAATATAAAATCTATTTTGTGATTCCAGATAATTATCACAAATTTGCATAAATTTAAAAAAAAAAATTACATTGGTTAATTATTTATAGCCACGAAGTCAATAGACATAAATTCTCTGGAAAAAGAATAGAAAGTCAAATGAATCACTTGAATATTATTATAAAATGAACATTATATATTTACTTAACGTATCCGCACATATCAATGAAGATAGTTCACTAAGAGATTAGCTCACCTACATTTATACAAACAGTATTATTTAAAATAGGCTTTTTCGTATTTTTAGTCATCTGTCACTCAACTACAGACTTGTAGCCGAACTGAATTGTTAAAAGAGCCCAATGGCTTTGTAACTAAATAAAGGTTGAAGACACTGTTATTTTTTAAATTATGTATCAGAAATGTAGTCCCAGAAACATTTTTCTATGCCATCCAAAGGGTATATTGAATTTGATACATAGTTCGTAAAATAGAAAAAATGGGACTTAAATATTGAACAAGATCGGTGAAATTTTGCATGCGAGATCCTCGAAAAAGTGAGCAATACAAGTGTTAATTTTTTTTTTAAATAAGCGCACTGAAACGCCAACTTTTCTTAAATATAATTTTCTCAGTATTTCTACATAGTACCCGAAAAAAAACTTACTTAAACATATACACAGATCATACATCCATATGTAGGTATATATTTTCTACTTCCAAAAATTTCCATAGATACATTATTGGTTTTCTTAAAAAAGTGTTGATTGACTATTTTATTGGAATAATGTCAATTCTTAGGAGCAATATCATATAATATAGCATTCTGATACCATTACTTTTTTAAATACTTTGCTGTGGTAAAGTAAGATATAAATATAATATAAATAACAACCATTTTCGGTTGCTATTTAACAACCCTTTTCGGTTGTTATTTAACGTCAAATATGTAAGATTTATAAGTGCTTATTAATAGGAATATAATACTATTCGGCGACTAGTTGCCGTTTATTAATATGATGGTATGTATATAAGCATAGATATGATTGCTAAATTTTTCATATCCCCTTTCAGTAAAATGTACTTGTTAACAATCTTTATAACAAAAACCAGTGAAAAAATGCTACAATCCGCCTGGAGCGGATCGTATGATACCCTATCCTTAACTTATTTGATCGTGCCAGTGAGCGGTGGAAAATGTATTCACAAAATTTTCTATTTTGCCCTATGAACTAATATTTTTACTCGAAAAGTAATTTTTTGAAGTAAACGCCCCTAAAAAGTGGGCGTGGCCATATACAATGTATAGACGATTTGTAGGTTAAGTAGATATCTACAGATTTGACCAAGTAAGTTTTTTCGAGTTTCATATGAAAATAGTGAAAAAAGGTGATTTTTTTGAAAAGTGGACGTGCAAGTCCGGATTTTGAAAAATTTTACACTTGTATTGCTTACTTTTCCAAAGACCTCGTATACAAAATTTTATCAACCTAGCTCAAAATTTAAGGCCCAAAAACTGGTGACAGACGGACGGACAGACGGACGGACATGTCTCAATCGAATCGGCTATTGATACTGATCATTTATATATATACTTTATGGGGTCTGTCTGCAATATTTCTCTATGTTACAAACTATGTGTCAAACTTAATATACCCTTAGGATAGGGTATAAAAAGAGAACAAAAAAGATCCCTACAGAAACAGATAGTGTTAAGAGATCGGAGCTAAAAAAGAGAACATGGTCTCTTTTAAAGAGATTAGATGGACACCCTATATATCACATTAGTATGGCAATCTTTCACATTAAGAAAAATTATTAGCGTGAACATGATTTATAATTATATGGCAAACATAGCTATTATGTGTTCATATTGAAAAATAAAAAATATTTCACTTATTTTTTTGAAAGGTTAATAAAATTGGATTGTATTCCGAAGGATTTTTATTTGCCATTAAACTACTATTATATGTTTTTATTGAAGAAAAAGCTATTTTTCAGAACTATTCTTATCTTGAAAGCATATGCGTTCGCTTAGTAGGTAGTGCATTGGTCTACTCTGCATTGGTATCAAGGTTGGAATTCCAAGAAAAAAAAGATTTGTCGCGCTGACTTCTTGCGAGCATATAAGTGTATCATTGTTTCAAAAATGTACCCCTTACTACACGCAAGAAAGGAAAAGTGCACGAGTCTGAACTGCACTAAAACTCTTTCTTAATAAGAAATTTCAAATCCTATATACTAGGGCTAACTGGGAGGGTAATGTGACATCTCATCTCTTCTGCATAAACATTCCAAAACTAATATATGATGGGGCAGTGCTTGAATTCTTCCACGACTTAAACCTAAAAATCTCCTTTCGCCTGCCCAATCCATATAGCGGAAATCATAGCCATTAAGGATGCCTTGTCGTGGCTAAGATATAATGTGCTACCCTTGCATAATATTACAATGTAAATCGCCAGTCAGCCTGGGATTGAATATCTATGAATCTTTCTCTTCTAAGTGCGCTCTCAATTGCTGCATATCGATATGTCTATATCACGGAATCACTCAATTTTTACCTTATTTGGACGAGAAAAAGGAGGACAATTTTTCAACTTCTTTGTACATGACGACCTCTATCTGTTCTTAAAAACTACATCCTGGAGAGCACTTCTTTAGCCCTTTATCCAAAAGTTTTGGCTAGTCTAGAAGAACCACAAAAATCCTATAGCATCACAATGTTAATGGTCACTTGACCACTACAACTTAACCTAACCTACGAGTTCTACAATCTTCCTTTTTATACCCTATCCTAATTATACTCTATCCTAAGGGTATATTAAGTTTGATACATAGTTTGTAACATAGAGAAATATTGCAGACAGACCCCATAAAGTATATATATAAATGATCAGTATCAATAGCCGACAGAATAATGGTAAACATTTTTAAAATTCGACCACTGTCACGCCCACTTTTCAAAAAATCACCTTTTTTCACTATTTTCATATGAAACTCGAAAAAACTTACTTGAACAAATATGTAGATATCCACTAAATCTACAAATTGTCTATACATTTTATATGGCCACGCCCACTTTTTAGGGGCGTTTACTTCAAAAATTATTTTTCGAGTAAAAATATAAGTTTATAGGGCAAAATAGAAAATTTTGTGAATACATTTTCCACCGCCCACTGAAACGACCAAATAAGATAAGGATAGGGTATCATACGATCCGCTCCAGGCGGATTGTAGCATTATTCACTGGTTTCTTACATTATTAGCACAAAAGTACTTAGTCTATTCTAGCCACTAGAAGACTTAGTTTTCTAAGTAAATAGTTCAAAAACCTGCTTCCCTTTTTAAGCTTCGGAAAATTATTAAATGTATTTCATTTCACTTTCTGATTTTTATTAAAGACTGATCAGTATTTTACTATTACACTATGTCACTTTGTCATATACATATCAATTATATGTCCCAAAATCATCGCCATATATGTATATGACGACATATATAGGGCTATCACCCTTTTGTGGCATATTTTTTTTTAACAAAAAAGCGCTAAAACAATTTCCTTTCTAGGCATTATAGCCCACAGATTAAAGTTTAATCGAAATCCGTCCATCCGTTCAGATTGGCAGACGATATATAGATATAGCCCACCAACTTCTCTGTATAGACGATATTCATCAAAATTTCGATATCGAAAATTTTTACGAAAACATTGGGTGCTCTATAAACCATTTATGTATGTCTATACATACATATATAGAAAGTATTGAACATATGCATAGTGCATATAACAATTAAAATTCTTACATACTTGCATTATGCTTTCATGAGAATTCTATTGTCATTTACTGTTGTTGCAATTCTATTCAGTCCGTTTGTGAGAACTGGGTAATTGCTAATCAACATAATTACTTCTTGTTCTTTGACATTGGCCAGCTATCAATTAGCAATCGGTCATGTAAAACGAAACACCGTGGGGTATTTGGTGACTCTAGGCAATGAAGAAATGCTTGAATGACCTGTTGCGTGAGATGCGCCTATTTGTCAGATATCTGCGGTGGGTTGAAAATAAACACAAAGTGTATAAAAGTGCTACTAGTGAACTAAGTATACCTCAGTTTGCTAGAACCTCCTAAGCTTTGCTTTAAGAAAATGATCAAATACTTTTATTTTGTTTTGTTTGCTGTTGCGATAACAGTGGTCTTAACGTCTGCAGCTCCTAGCCTACAGTATAAAAAGGCTATTGAAAAAAGTCTGGATAATGTTGAAGAGGACAATGTCGATGATCTTGAGGATGGTGTAGAGGCGGGAGATCTTAAAAGTTCGGCTTCCTACGGCTATGGATATTATGGTTATCCATTTGGTGGATATTACAGTGGCTATCCTTATAATTATGGCTTATACGGTGGATATTATGGTATTTTTGCTAATTATTTTATTTCGATTAATTATATCCTAAAGACAATACATCTTTTTAATTAGGTGGGTACTATCCGTATTACGGAGGATACGGTTTCCATGGACACTATTTTAGATAAAGCCATTGCTTACTTTGCGTGTAAATATATAATATAAATAAATTCATTACTTAACTATAATAAAATATTTCAGTGAAAGTGATTTGCGTTTTCAATGTCTGTACTTGTTAATTTTTTTTAACAAAGGCTTCAAGGCGAATATGTTCTTGATGAAAATTTTATATATACAATTTGTTAGTTCATCAATACCTTTATGAAACATTTTTATTCGAAGTTAAATGATGTAGCATGCTCGACGCAAATATAGTATTTTTATTTGATTGAATACAAGGTGTATATTCATGGCTTTGAGTGCTTAGGACTTAAGTCAGGATTCTGAGCAAAGCACTGGAGAACTTTAATCTTTAATCTTACAAATCAAGACTTAACGATCCCAGAGCAGATGTTTGGGTCATTGTCTTATCAAAATATCCACATCAGTAGTAAAATCTCAGCCATTTGGATTGTCATTTAGGATAGTCTTGTACATCTTAATCGTAGTTTTGTCATCATTCCTAACAATTAGTCCCACTAAACATAAAACAGAATAGCTCCAAATCATTTTCGACAATCCCCGATGATCGTGCATATTTTCGATCTCGAGATTTTGATAAATTTGGACATTTTGATCAAACTTCATATCTAGAATCTGTTGGGTAATCCCTAGAGGCGAAATTGAAATTTTTAGCCCTATTATTAACGGTACTTTACTTACGGAAAATTATACCAAAATGAGATTTTCTAGAAAACAGTTAAAATTATTTTTAGCTTTTTTAGATTTAGATTAACAAAAGTACTTTACTTGTGAACTATTTTGCGAAAATCCGATTTGCGTTGAAACGGCTACATCGCTTAAATTATACACTAAGCCAAGTTTAAAGGTGTGCAATAAAATTGCGTACCAAATATTGACTAACAACTGTTGTAACGGTACTTATGGTCAATTTGGCTAAATGACGATTTTCTTGAAAACGAATTGAACGATTTCATTTAAGTTTGTACATTAGATTGATAATCGTATATCCTTTAATATGGCTAAATTCTTGTAACGGTAATTTTGCAAGAATTAAGTGGTTTCAACCAATATGCTCGAAAACGGAGTCTTATAAAATGACGTACCACGTTTTTGGCCAAAAGTGCTAACAATGGGACTTTGTTTATAGCCAACTTAACAAAATGCTCTTCTCATATAAACGGCTAAGATAATGTTGGTTTAATTTCATATTTGAGGTAATTTTGTGAAGTCCTATAAAATAGCATAGCGTACCATGTTCTTGGCCTAAACTGGTTATAACGATACTTTATTACCAACTTAACAAAATTTTATATACTTAGGTCGACCGTTTTTTAGATCTCTCTGCACACAAAACGTTATGATATAGGTGCAAGTTTGTATGCCCCAGTAGTATACACTTTACTTTTCGTGTATTTCGGGTTAACCCAAGGTGTAATTACATGTTTTAAGACATGGGGTAAAATGTTTTTCCGCGAATTAAAAAAATGCATTTAAACAGTAAATAAGGGCCAGATTTGCCAAATTTAAGTCTAAAATTAAGCTTGAGTCTTTCATAGACCAAATCATACAATAAAACATATTTTATGGACAAATATAGCTAAATTTAACATTTGAATATGGCGTCGATTGTAAATTAATGATGAACTGGTGATATTTTCCTTTTCCACGCATTTTATAAAGTTAATGATGTACCTTCATAGCATATGTTCTTCGAGCACTTGTCACACCATATTTTGGATTTCTTGTAGGCCAACAGTGGGAAAATTAAACATCTGGCCGCCAATAAATGAATAATAGAAATAGTAGATACTCGCACAGGATACAAAATATGCAGGTATCTTACCGATTTCCTTGGTAAACGTTCTGCAACTTTCGGTAATTGGATGACCAAGGATCCGGAATACTTTTTTAGCCAATCTCTCTTTCTAAGGGCCAGACGGATAATTGCGGAATTTCGGAATCGTTTCGGGTTGCCTGATAATCGATGGAAAGTCTTTCTTTTTCGACCCATTTTCCACCTTCTTTATAAGTTCAATTTTTCATCAAGAGATAATGTTTTCAATGTATGCTTTTCTGACACACAAATGTGTGTTCTAACCCCTACTATCAAAAAGTATGACAATTCTTACTCGCGCATAACGAAATCAGACATACATATGTATACTACTTATATGGAATCATTCCATATAAGAATCCCAACAAACTATGCACTTTTTTTCTGCTATTTAGAACACTTGCATTATGTACAGCTTATTTCATAGCAAACGTTTATTATTCCAACAAAAATTGTTCTTATATCTCTGAAAGTCAAGGCTAGATCAACAGAAGTAAAACGATTGTCACTAGTCAGATTTCTGCCGACAGTGAGATATTTTTCCATGAAATACATAACCACATTGAATGCACGATTATGGGGAGATATGGTTTGTTGAGAAACTGTATAAATTTGGCATTTTAATGGAAATGCGGTTTTTTATCGGTCGTCCACCATAGCTTTATCACATACTTCGATGGTTTTGATTGCTGAAACTTATTGACTGTTCCCAAGAAGCTGTGTATTTCAGTGGAGGTCGTCAAAATTATGTCCTTCCATCTTTTCGGAAGACATTTAATTTAGATTCATTTCTCTACACTATTTGGAATTGTGAGTCCTGATCTTTAAGTCCAGATGAGTAATAGAACGGATTTGCATATCCAATCTATGGCAAATTTGAATCCACTGCTTTAGTTTTTAGTGGACTTTTGAGGTTTCTTCCTCGGTAAATTGAAAGGTGATATTTTTGCATTATTAGTTTTAAAAGGATTAAAACTTTAAAGCTAGGGAATTTTAAGCTTTCATTTTTTTTTTACCAAACATTAAATAGCCGTCTTTTAATATGAACTACTTATTTATTTATTTCAGCACTTACGCCTTCTACTTCCTAACAATGATCGATCGCTTTTTAAATAGAGTGCATGACTGGATCGTTTCTACTAGCACCTTTATGTAGTTAGTGGAAAATTAATAAATTTGCAAATGAAAAAAAAAAATATATTAACGAAAAAATTAATAAATTGTAGGCATAAGAAAAAAAAAATAGAACACATTCAATTTTACTCACATTTCGAATTTAATCGAAATACATTCAATAGCCATTTTACTAATACCGGGTCATAAGTGCCGTCAAATGCGACGCGCCTTCTTTATGAAACGGTCCCGAATGTGTTTTTGTGTCTGAAATATTGCTGAAAATGTTTAAAAGTGGTATAAACGCTAAATAGATTTATGCAGGTTTCTTACAACATTCATAAACGAGGTCGTAAGTGCTTTTTATTATAGAATTATTTGTTTTCAGTTTCTTTGAAAGTTGGAAGAATATTGGCGGGACTTGAGAAAGACTTTTTGAAAACCTTTCATTCCGAAAACACTAGCACTGCCCCGCGGTTTGTTTGTTGAAACTTCGAATGGGCCTAAGTCATTTAATCACCAACCAAAATTTAATAATTGGTCCTGAGCTTCAGTATTAACAAAAATACTCGTATATTTGCCCGGTGTGTGCTGGTTACTACATAACAATTATAATTAAAAAAGCATATAAAAGAAACTAGAAACGAAAAACAGATGTTCTAAAGTAAACAAAAAAAGCGAACTCGAGGCACTTCATTAATCCAAGCATGAACACTAAATTCATTCACAGACACTTGTAGGTATTCAGAGATTATTTGCCCATTCATCATCCATTATGACGGCACTGGATCCGAAATTAATCGCATCATTATTAATTTACCTGGCAATAAAAAATCTATACAGATTAGTTCCGACTTCAAAATTATTCCGGACTTAAAGCATACAAGAAATATAACTTTTTATAAACAGCGCAACTAAGTAAGGTGTTACATTTTGATTATAGCGAAAATATAAAGTTGAGCAACAGCCAATTAACATATTAACTGGTTTTTTTTACAGAAGTTTAAAAGCCAACGTACGACTAATAAGTTTGATTCTATTATTATTCAAATGTATTCATTTCCGAGTGACAATCCTAATATTCATTAATATCATTTTAGTTTAAAAGAATGCAAGGTAAGCAAAAAACACTTAAAAATTGCGTTTGATGACTTTTAATTCGATCGTTGACGTAGTTAAAAAAAAATCTTATATTTAGTACGCATTATAAGACCCGCGCATTTATTATTAAACGCATTCTTCCTTCGAAATTGTTGGTAACCGTGTAGTAGATTTAGCAGATTTTGGAACATGCGTCGGTAATTACCTTATAGATTAAATGGAAGTATGATGCGCATAGATTTAAGAGGCGGGATGAAAATGACAATTTCGCTGCAGAATCACAGAATATAAAACTTACATACCTATGTATAAGCTCTAAAGCATTTTTTAAACCCTACATACTTAGAATCTGTAGAATGGTTTGTTATGTGAGTTAGTAGCGTAAAATCGTTTGCAAAAGGTCTTAGCTGTTCGCTGCTTGAAGGTTCTTAAGTCTATAACATACGTACATTACATACATACATATGTAGGTATGTATATTGTAATTCAATTTTGAACCTTTGTCACTGGGAGTATTAATTACAGATTTACGTCATTCGAATGCTTTTTTGAATTGTATTTTCTATATTTTATTTTTCCAGATATAGTGGAAAACTCCTTTGTAGCATTACTGCAACTGATAAGTGTAGCTTTTTTATTAACAATCATTCAAAAAATACCAGTTTATTTCTCTTGTTCGATTTTTTTAAATTCTGCTTCATATGATTTCGTTCCTCGTGGAGTAAACTTCGATGCAACGCACCAGAACATAGGTATTTTAGGGAATACTATTCGATTGAAAAATTAGATTTACATACTGTTTCGAAATTGTCTATTCATTTCAACATAAAATTCGATTTTATTAAGTACTAGCTGACCGGTGCTCCCCTTGCTTCGTCATCTAAACGCTCCTCATGCATACAAATATCTATATTATATCAGAGTGAGTGAAGAAGCATAAAATAAAACAATAAATTTCGTGGATTAATTGCAGATTTCCTACTTCAAAAAAACTAATAAGCTCCATTAAACTTGACGAACGCAATTTTTTTCTCGTACTAAAAGGAGTGTTTCTTCCAAATAACCGGAGAAAACATTTTCATTTAATTTGTATTCACACCTAACTCCATCACTCCTACTGCTGGAATTAATGTATGTAATTCTTCTGCTGTTTTCGGTCATTGACACTTCTTCTTGGAAGGTCATGCCCTATGTCTTTCCTGCGATCTTTCAGCATCTGATATGAAAACGGTTTTCACAGTACGTTTGCGGACACTGATTACTGCTGATTGTTGCCACACCACGTGAGAGATGGTTTTTAGTAGTACATCGACTTCCAATAACATATTTGAGCCCTTCGTTATAACTAGGAAATTTGGCTTCTGGGTGTTGTTGTTGTTTATAGTAGTTCGACTGGATATCTACGGGGGCTTTCGAAGTAGAGTAATACATATTCGTTAGGGATTAGTACACACCCGCATTTTACCATCTTATTTCGCTTATTCCCAATGTGTGTAGTCTACATCGCATGAACTCATGTTCCAGTTGAACAAATCTGGAGTTCTGTAGTTCTTCATTCTGAAAGTTAAGGAAGCATCATCACATTTCAGAGACCAATTGTTGGTCGGTGTCGTTACGATTTTTAGGCGCTCTTTGGGACGTTTACCTAGTCAAGAATTGTACTTTTTTTTCGCCTACATAGACACATACGCATAAAAATTTATACATGCAATAGCCGAGGACTATACGAGGTGGTAAAATAATACTAATGTAAACTAAAATAGAACACTTAAAATGACATTGTTTAACTTTTCGATTGTTTTTCGTCTATTAATGATTTGAAGATATTTATCAAGTCGTAGAAAACCGTTACGGGTGCCGCGGCTCAGGGGTTAGTGCGTTTGACTGCTATACATTGAAATCAAGGTTCGAAACCAGAAAATACCAAAGTATTTTCACGACCAATTTTTTGCGAGCGTCTGACAAGCATCGAAAAGAAAAGAACAGTTGATCAAAGGACTCATCCACTCAGATTTCAATTTAGCTGAAAGTTATCCATTCAACTTTAGAAAATCAAAATCATTTAATTTTTCTTCAACCAACTCGAAAAGTGCCAAACAATCAATTAACAACGTTGCAAACGGGGTTATTTGAAGTGCTTAGAAAGCAGTGAATCAATATTTTTAGTATGTGTCGGCCGCTTTTGGGCAAAACATATGTTTATTTTGAGAACCAGTGTGGCTTTCGAAAATATTAAACAGATTCTGAGACAAAAGAATAATGAAGTAGGTTCATTCATGTATCTGAATAAAACGAGACCGGAAAAAAGAAAGTCAACTGACTGGAAACCCTTCAATATAGATATGTATGTATAATGTACATACAGGTATGTATGATGTACATACAGGTATGTATAATGTACATACAGGTATGTATGTATGTACATACATACAGCCCTTATTCTTTTAATTTCGGTAATGTAAAAATGCAAAAGCAAATTAATAAGCGAATCCGGCCTCTCGTTCTAAGAAATTCAATAATAGGCAATGTATCTCTAAATTAGATACCTACTGTGGTAAACGATTTGGTGTAGGTATGGTAGGTGAAGGTACGAACGTTTTTTTTTATATAAAATAGTTCTCTTAGAATAAGAATCACAAAGTTAATATCAAATGCGTTATACCTACCCATGTTAATTTAAATAATTTTTTTTCTTATCCAGGAAATCATAAACTGTACTACTCAGTCGTATAGATACTTAGTTGTTTATTCAGATTTCACTCACTCACTTTAAACTACTTTGGTGCTAACTCAATGCCATATTTCTTTAATATTTAAAATATAAATTAAGCTGTTTAGGTAATTTGATAATTGGGAGGTATCTATCAAGCCAAATAATTGATCGAGTGCATTATACCGTTTAAGACGTTCTTCAAGTACGCAAGTAAGCATTTAAAAATTTCCGTTTACCACACAACCAATTCCCTATAATCCAATTAACGTACAATCACTTGCATAGATTTATTTACAATGTGTTGAAGTATACGAATCATAACATTGTCATTTGGTCGCCTGAAGCCAATATGTCAAATACACAAAAGCTTGCTCTTGTGGATATGCTAAAAGATCGGCAACTACAATCAATTATTTATCTTCAGTAATGAAATATTTGTTCAAGTTCTGACTGCGGAACCAGAAGTGAGATGAACAAGCACTGTTAGCTCCATCAAGTTTTTTAATTGTATAAAAATAAAAAAGCAAAAATGGCACTATTTGGTATACCGATATACATAGTTGTTCACAATGACGCATGTAAACAATGCCAAAGAGTATCAACTATAAAACAAAGAAGCCTAAATCGAGAAAAAGCAACAATTCGAGACTATTAACATTCCACCTACACAATACTTGTTTTAAACACTTCTTCTTCCGTTTTATAAAAGTTCTTCAAACTTGTTTTCACTTGTATTTACCTTTATTTGTAAAACTTCATATACTACATATGTAAATAATCGCAATCACTTAGAAACTCAAAGAACGCAGTGTATGTACCTACTTATCTACAAATCTTTTGTCGTTTATGCTCTGATGCATTTAGACAAAAATGTGCCCTTGCCAAATGGCATTTATGAGTGCGCACATCGCACTTCACGGGTATGTGCGTTGGGCTTGTCTTTTGTTGAAACAAGGTTAACCGATTTTGCACCTTAAAAAGAGGAAACTAATTGAGATAATCCCGCAGTAAGCGACTTCAAATGCCAGTGTTTAATGACAACAATAATAGGATCATTTGAGCGGATGACAAATAAAATGGTTACATTAAAAATGAGTGCTTGCTTTTCTATAGATACATATCTATGCAGATACCTTAACTTAGTTTTATTACTGAATTCTTAGTCATTCGGCTATACAAAAGCTACATTGTAATAAAATGACATCGGGATACACAGCCTAAATGCAGCGGCTACACCTACTTTGCTCGTTGTGAGACGGATTTCGTTTAAATTCCTAAACTCGTTTTCGATAAAAAATATGAATTGACCTTGAACCAAAGCTGCTTTTATTAAAGTGTAATACTGCTTTTGTATTCGAGAATGAACTCATTCTTTTCACCTCATCCAAGACCGCAATTATTGTCAACATTTCTCAATATGTACTAATAACAAAGATCAATAACTATGTACATACACATGTACATACCTACTAGCTCCTTTTAAGATATCCAACAGACTGAATAGTGTTTTTTTCCTTATTTTATTGCACTGATGTCTAATTTGATGCCATCATGTACATGCACCTTGGAAACTTAAGTTGCAACTATACAATATAATCATAAAATGCCTCAGTTTTGTTTTTTTTTTCTATTTTACCGGCAACAATTTAGCTACATCTTGAAAGTGGCTGTGGTTCCAAACATGGTTAATTTAAAATACTGATTTAATAACATATCTTTATTTGCAGCTACTTGTTTAACCTCGTCAGACGTACACACATAATATGCGTACATACATATGGTATATTAATAATTTTTTTAGCTCGTAAAGATTAAAAACAGACTGAAATTTTATTAATTCTAATTTTCATAGTTTCATTGGAAAAAAGAAAAAATATATATATACAGATATTTATAAATAAAATAATAAACATTGTACTTGGTGCTCATTATAGAGCGATATTTAACGAGCGAATCTATATATGTATGTAGGTCTTGAAACAAATGTATCATCCTATCCTTTATCAACACCCATAACATAAGTTTATAATGCAGATGTCAGTGATGCTCTTTAATATTAAGCTAATTGTCTGCTGAACAGGCCGAAACCGTTTGGCATGTACAATTGGGTGCTGTTAAGTAGATATTTAGCACTTTTCATTTTTGCCTCAGGGTTTGCTCCTTCAGGCCCATGCACTATCGGCGCATGTGCAAAATACATATGTGTACGTATGCTTTTGTGTCTATCCACTGCAAAATGCAGACTTTATTATAATAATTTATCATCGCAGCTCCTTTTATTCAGCTCTATATAACTTTTTATTCGTATTTAATTGGCCTTACACTGTTGGTCATTACAACTGCGGTATACAAGGCCGTAACAGTTGCATGTAGTCCTGAGGCACATATATGTTTGTGGACCTTAAATGACCAATTTTCCATATATATGAAAAAATACAAACATCTTAGGAACCCATATTAGAAACCTTAATTTAAAACTAAATAAAAACTTATTTACATTCAACTACTTTTTTATAATAAACTTTAGACCTTAAATCAAAATAACGGCGTGCTATTCTGCAATTTAACGCCATTGCTCTATTGCACATACAAGTAGATACCCAAATTTTGAGATCTTCTCTCCTCAAATTCTAAATCTGCGGTCTAATAGTTTTGTGATACGAACTCAATATGATTCTAAACTGATTCTGAGTCTAAAAAAATTGAAACTAAATTCAAAATTAATATTGAACAAAATTATAAAATACGGACTACAATCCTCTGCAAATTTTGTGGAATTTGACGGCTAATCAGCGGGCTAATCCACAGTTAACCCACAGGTTAATTCAATTTATAGATTTTTCAATAAACTTCGGAAAATAAAAATCTTAAATTTTTTTTTCTTAACCGTCAAAAGATCAGTTGACAACGTTACACACGGATTGATTTGGATGAGTTGACAATTTAACTGAAACTCATATCCACGGTGCGCTTAAAGGCAGTCAGTTTACTTAATATTTTCCTTAGTATGGTAGTAGAGGATTGTTTGTAAGTGGATACTGTTGTTATCTTATAAATTTTTTTTGTTTTGACAATAAATTTAAGGAAACCATGGAAAATAGATTGAACTAGTGATAGCTGATTTTGTGTAGAATACAGTAAAATTAAAATTTTAAATATTAATATTTTACGAAATATAATATTTTTTTTCATTAACGTTGTTAAATGATCCTTTCAAAAGAAAAAAAATAGCTAGTCCTTTGGGTATTTGTACTTTTGTATTTGTATTGATTTATTGATGAAATTCAACGTTGCTTCTTAAGAGAAGCTCGAAAAGTGAGTCGAAATTATATTCATATTTGCAAATGCGTTGCGTTTTTAGCAGGTTTTTTTTGAATAACAAAAGAAGTCAACATTCCTTAATATACCATATTTTATTCAATCTAATCTTTATACATACCATATTTTATTCAAACATATATTTTATATTTCCAATAGGTATATATTTAGATATGCACATATTTATAATGGCCGTAAAATAATTTCTTAAAATGTAAGATTTTTTTTGTGTGTCTAAACCATGACATTCTAAGATAAGCAAATATAAAAAAACATTGTCATTGAAGGTGATATTTTATACAGCGAGGGGCCATTATTATTTATGATGTACAGTGGACGCCTAGTATAACGAATACCCGTATAAGGAACGTGTATAAGAACTGCATTGACATCTCTAAATAACGAACGCTTTCATACAAATTTAGTATCCAATATAACGAATATATGACTGCCAATTTTGCTCACTACAATTTTTGTTCTATGTAATGTGTAGCAGTGTTTTTTTCGAAAGTGTATACCCACCCATAATTTAATAATTGATTTGTGTATTTAAAAACCACTCGAGTAAGTCAAAAGTCGATTGTGGCCTTATGACCCAGCGGCCTCCCTTACTATTTTAATTTCACTCATCTTTAATTTTGTTCATTTTAAAACACTTCTCTTGTATATTTTCATATGTATAATTACAATTATTACAAGAATTTTTGAAATTCCATTTTCAAAAATAGTTTTGTAAGAGATTGAATCAAATTTGTAGTAGAGTTATAGTAAAATAGACATTAGACTCGGGTCGAATAAAACAGACCTGACTAATTTTTTATGAATACTACCTGCGTATGAATTTTAGACTCTAGATTAGTTAGATTAGCCATTGATTTTACCCCGGAATAAGTATGCATACTTTCCGCACACAAAAAGTATGCTTAATCTAATCGATGAAGTCCAAAATAAAGCCTGTGTACTTAAATAACTTAAAGTATGCTAATCTTGAACATGATTATATACATATCTATGTTTAGAAAAATAAATAAATATCAGTCCGTTAGCAGCAAATTAGTAGTTGTTTTCAGTTTAAAAAAAAATTCATTAATCTCAGCGACTTTCACTAAAACAAAAGCCCAAATGATTGAATTATTCTGAAAAGAAGGAATTGTTTACAAGTTGAGATCTGTCAAAATTAGTAAGCAAATATATTTTTACTAATTAGAGATACATAAATAAAGACCAACATTCAATGCACTTTTATCCTTATTATCCAAAATTTATACATACATACCATTCTTTTTTTTCAGAAGCTTGTCTCGAAATTATCCTATTTTTTGAGTTATTTTAACATTTGTCAATGTGGAGCAATGAAAAAAAAAAGATAATTCCTAAAGTAGTAAATTAGCCTATAATTGAAAATACCCAAAAACGCGTGAGCTTACACATTTTGATATCGTGGGGTAGATAACATAAAAATTCAAAGAATAAACTTAGTATTAAAAGCATCTCTAACGGAAAAAAAAATACGCCGTCCAACTTTTTTTTCGCCTTATTATCATGTCTATAAATGTCATTTAAGCATAAATCTAGATGTCTCTAAAAGATCGAATTGTTATTGCTATTCGTTCAATATACAAACTCCTACAAATCCGGTATTTATAGTTTTTTTAATTCTTAAACATGGCTTATACCAAACAAATCTCTAACGCAAAATTCATTCTCATCCTACACTTTATTAATTCCCACATTCTGACTCACACTTACTGATGTGAAGATCAAATCGGACGGTGTCGATGCATTATACACGTACTACCTATTATTACTTTTTCTTTCTTTATCTGTCAGCTGGAACTCTAGTTCTTCAAACGGGAGTATCACTAGATAACCAAACTAGCTTCAGCACTTATCCAAGAACATTCACTAATTTAGCGTAGAGTGGAGATAACAAAACCCCCAAAATCTTGTTATACTTTTGTTGTTCTCTTATAAATACAGCACTCACATCCAATTTTGTTGTTATTTGGTGCGTTGTATCGCTTGGGATCGGGAGCTGGCTTGTATGTAAAGCTCTGGTAACTTGAAGTTCGGAAAAATAAAATATTTAGTAAAAAGCATCTGGGATACACTCCCCAATCATGGTGAGTTTCGCGACATCTATGTACATCTGGCAATAACCCAATATCTTAGGTGCAAAATTAAACTAAAAATAAGTGATTTGTGCAATAGGATATTAAATTCAAAACGGGGTGATAAATTGAAATTGTGAAAGTGACATAGAAGGTACAGACAAAGCGATTTTAAAAGCGGATAAGTCCATCAATCAGTTAGAATCTGTTGCTGTTTTCACGCTTCGTGACGTCCTTCAGTTTCAAAATGTACGCATTCTAAAAAAAAAAAATAATAAAATGAATCCCACTTATGAACGATCGTATCCACTTACAGTATGATACCATTTTAAACTCAAGTGTTGAAATTGCATTATAAGTTCGCAATTTTAATTGAAGTGCAAAAGTGATCAAGTTTTTACTGCTAATTATTATTACTATACCATTAAATTTATTTTCTGATGAAAGGAGTATCGTTTCAAGGTCAATACAGATCATTTACGTCTATTTCGAGAGTGCCTTCTCGAGTAGTTCCGGTTGATACACTTCAGGTTAGATTTGGATCTAGAGGAAAATATTCTAGATGATAATTTATGCTAATGCTTAATCGGTCTTTGTTAAAAATTAGTGTCAGCGGATGTTTTAAAAAAAAAAACAATATACATACATATGTAAGTGGTTAATCTAGTTTTAACCCAATTATAAATGTATCAGAGTGGATAAAATGTAAAGATAATATTCGTACCTACGAAACATTTTGTCGCTAAGTGGAAGAAATGCGTTTAACAATAGTTTTTGTTCGCAGGTTGAGACTTCTCAAATGTCTTTGACATTTGCTTAGTAGGAATAAAATATATGTATTTATTTTATTTTGGCTTTGGTAAATTAATTAAATTAATATACATAATAGAAATGGTTATCAAGAACCTGTTAAATACATAGTTTGTGATTAGTGACAACTTTGATACCCTAATTTGGGTTTTTGTGGTCCAAAAGTTGTATGTATATATGTAAATAGTGTTTTCAAGTTCCAGGAGTAAATACATACTTAATGTTTATATAATCCAGGCTATAGTTGGATATGATACTACCTATTAACTCGTTTTTGCCAAAAATATATTTATTGCTACCATTTCAAAAAAGTCACATTCTTTTTCTATTTGTATTTTCGCCGATTAGAATTTATGTCATCGACTCTTATTCCCACGTATTTTCATTGCCTGCCATTTAAATATTTACTGACTCTGACTTAGGAAAGTAAGGGGTGTTGAAAATTAGAACCAGTATTTAGTGAATGAATTGAATGTTAAGAGCATACACAGCTTGTAATTCTTACTATGTATGCACTCTTTTAGCTTATTTATTAGCAGCCATTCGGAATTGTTAGTTATATATGCATTTGTTTTTTACGGATTTTCAATGTTTTTTTATATCCTGACTAGCAAAACAGTAATTATGTTCCTTTGTTTGAATTAAATTTCATATAATTTCCAAACCGCTTATACCTAGGTATTTTCCTTAGTAGTAGATTAGACAACATAGGTAATATTCCAAAGTCGACAATTCTTCTAAACAATACCAGAATTGTGCTTCTATTTGCTCCGCATTCAGGTGTAAGTTTTTTTTTTTTAATTTTTGTAGTGAGTCAGCTCCTTTGTTTTATGTGAACTCGAAGATGTGGGTGCAACAGAGTGGAAGAATAACTCAGTTGTTCTTCAAAGAGCTAATAAGTTTCAAATTGAAGGGCTGATTGAAGTAACATGATAGGCTGCATATTTCTTATTTTTCGGTATGAAACTTCGACCTACACATATGTAGCTATCAAAACACAAGTACTGGTAACATATTTATGGCACTTATCAATCAGCGTGATAAAAGCCATAATTATTGTGGTTCCAATTAGCAATTATAGCAATTTCTGTTCTTCGACTTAGCTAAATATTACGTAATCGAATTATTAAATTAAGCCCTTCATTTAATAGCGAGTGCCCTGAGCCTGTCAATCTGAGAAAATAAGTATGTATTATTTTGTCTAAGAGCCATTGCACACTCTACAAAATACTTGTAAAGAAATCAGCGCAAAAGACTATACAAACCTAAGGGTGAACACGTGTAGCTTAACATAAGGCTATTAACTTATAGATCTGTAAGTCTCTTATGTACTTGACTTCGTTTGATTATTCACTAGAGATTTCAGACTTATTTTATTTCAAGTTATCGGTCTTAATGGCACGTAGTATAGAAACTTTAAGTTGCACGCAGCTCAGCGACCGGCGAATAAGCGAACTGCGAACAAACCATTTTCACCACATTTAAAGACACAAACTTCTATTTAATTTTTCTATTGGCGAAGAAGATAGTTTAATTTATCTATTGATTTTTAGAAAAAATTAAATTCTATGTTTAATTAGTTTCTGTGAAAAAATGAAGAATTCGCAAATTATTCCGCGAGTAAGCTTAATGTTTCTTTCGAAGCGTCCAATTTTACTTATTTTTTATAAATGTGGAACGCAATCGGCATTCACATGATCGAAACATTCGCGAGAGTTTAGGATGACAATTGTTTTGTCTTTGTTAAATAAAATTCGCAGATTGCTTCGACTAGATAAAAGAGTTGCTGTGAATGTCAAAATTTTCGAATATATAATTCTCCTCAAACCAAAATTCTACTATTTACGGAAGCTATATGCATAGATAAGCATCTTCTAATTAAAAACTAATTCTACATATTTATATCCATTTCTTAAGAAAAGCATATTAAATGTTAGTATGACGTTTATTCTTTAATCTTTTGATTCGAAATTCAGAACATTAGCCATGATATCTTCAAACCAATATTTTACCACAATCACTATTCTTTAGAACTAATAGTTTTTATCTCATTGTGTTTCTTTTGTCCCTAATATTTACATAGGTATACATACAATTGTATATTAACCTCACAGAGAGGGTTATAGGTCTAAAGCTTTTGAACAAATATGAATTTGGTATTTATATAAAGCGCACAACTGAGTTGGACATATTGACACCTTTATGGTGTTGGGTAAAATTAAATATCAATTTTAAAATTAAAAATAAGTAAAATTTGTAAAAAAAAATATGTATTTTCAAATTATTAAGAGTTGGTGTCCACTGTATAGAGGTAGTGTATTCGGTCATTTAATAAAAAATTCAAATTGTTCATTGTTCACTACCGTATCCATTAAATTTTGAGGGAAAAAAATAATAAAATGCTCTCGGAAAACAGTATCTATATTTCAGCCAGAGTGTGGAAAAAAATGTGAATTCCAGACGAATGAAATAATTAATTAATTGCAATTCTCTCCAGTAAATTTAAAAAGCACCCATAGAGAATAAATATACGAACTTTAAACATACTTAGTATTACTAAGAGTGTATTCAATCAGTGCTGTAAGAGAATCCAATAATTTCGGAATAGAGAAGTTATCCTAATAATTCACATGAATTAAAACCAGTGAAAAATGCTACAATTCGCCTGGAGCGAATCGTATGATACCCTATCCCTATCTTATTTGGTCGTGTCAGTGGGCGGTGGAAAATGTATTCACAAAATTTTCTATTTTGCCTTATGAACTAATATTTTTACTCGAAAATTCATTTTTGAAGTAAACGCCCCTAAGAAGTGGGCGTGGCCATATACAATGTATAGACGATTTGTAGATTAAGTGAATATCTACATATTTACCCAAGTAAGTTTTTTCGAGTTTCATATGAAAATAGTGAAAAAAAGTGATTTTTTTGAAAAGTGGGCGTGGCAGTGGGCGGATTTTAAAAATTTTTACACTTGTATTGCTTACTTTTCCAAAGGCCTTGTATACAAAATTTCATCAACCTAGCTCAAAATTTAAGGCCCAAAAACTGGTGACATACGGACGGACGGACAGACGGACGGACGGACGGACGGACGGACGGACGGACGGACATAGCTCAATCGACTCGGCTAGTGATGCTGATCATTTATATATATACTTTATTGGGTCTATCTGTAATATTTCTCTATGTTACAAACTATGTATCAAACTTAATATACCCTTAGGATAGGGTATAAAAAAATAAAAAATCACTATTAACGTTGAAGTCTATTTTCAATTATTCTCTATACTTGAAGTCATTAGAGCTTTCACTGCATTGACTTAAAATCTTTGTAGTTATTGAAATCATTGCAGTCATAGCAACTCTTTGAAGTCATTGAAGCTAACAATGCATTGACTTGAAGTCTTTGAAGTCATTTGAAGTCATTGCAGTCATCTCAACTTTTTGAAGTCATTCAAGTTAACAATTCAATTTATTTTACAGTTCTTTCGCATAGTAAAATTTGCGCAATCGATCATCTTTATTAATGCAAAAACATCTATATTTTGGGACACAAGCACCACACCATAAATTCCTTTGGTAAAAGTAAAGCTTTAATGATGATTGCGATTCGGACGCTTTTGTTTCAGATAAGTAATAATAGTATGCAATTTTACTAATACTAATACCAAACTCATTATGTTGAAAGAGGCAATCAAAGTATATTAACAAGGGTTTTCCCTCACCTGCCAACGATTAAAAAATATATAATTCTGTGGCAAAAAGGAATAACAGCATAAGTCGACTTATGTCGACACCATAATAAAAAATAATAATGACATAATAATGGCATAATGACACCATAGCATTCTCCTATCTTCAGTTCATATAACATATTTTTTTGTGTCGATATTTTTAACGGTTATAAAGTTATAGCTGAATGAACAATAATATCACCTAAGTGCACATAAACAATTACCTATAAATTTTGAATTTAAACAAGGCATAAAAGCATAAGTCAAATTTTAAGCCTACAGATCGCAGTTAAAAGCTTTGAAGCATATTCCTCCGTCCAGTTATTAAACTAAGAGAACGTGTCTGAACCAGGGGATGTACATATATGTATATGTAGTGTTCATATGTGAAAACGTTGTCAGCCCAACTAAATCTTAAGAAAATGAAAATAGAAAATATGCCTCAGGTGTTTCACCACTTCTACTACTGACATTAATCTCATTTGGCAACTAACGTTGCATACTTATAGGTGACTGAGAAGATGTAGGAATAACTGTTGAATTTATTGCATACATCTGAGTTCTTTTTAAATCAATATAATACTACACTGGAAAAAATATTAATGTACATTTCAAAACAGGAATATAAAAAATATAAAAAAAAAAAAATAATAAAATATTTATTATTAATTATATATATATATATATATATATATATATATATATATATATCTATAAGGAAACTGTCAAAATGTTAATTTAAAATATTTAAATCTTTATCCTTATATTGTTATATTGAAAACTTTTTTTTACATAAAAGTAAATGTAGAAATAGAAGCTGCATATTTCAGAGCGCTATGAAAATCATCTAGCGGTAAAAATAACTTTAAAGATTTCAGTATTTGCTAAATTTCCTCAAAAATACTCTTAATATGTTTCTGTGTAATTTTGTTTTTTCAAACTCAATTTTATTTTTGAGAAACAAAAATGCATGCAAAGCAATGATCCATATAAAAAATGGCTTATACAGATCATAGCTGATAAGAAAGCACTGTTATTCTAGTGATAATTCAGCCATCTATGTGTCGGTAGCACAACCGCGTAAAATACATAAGTATCTACCCCAAAAAATTATATCAAAATTGGTATTTACTTCACAGCAAATCAAAATCATCTAGAATTATTTCGTTATCATTGGTGCACATTTATGTTATTCAAATTAATTTTTGGTTTCTTGGCTAATTCAACAAAATTAATTATTTTAAATGGAGTTTTTTTTAGAGTTCCAGACCTTAAAAGGAAATATGGAACACTTATGGGTTTGATACGGTGTCTGTCTGTCCCTCCGTCCGTCTGTTTGTTTGTCTGTCCGTCAGTCTGTCACAGCCATGTAACTTTTGAATCGTTCAAGATAGAGAGCTGAAACTTTCGCTATGTATACATTATGTGGAAGCCCGCACAAGATGGCGGCAATAAATTTCATTTTGGGGGCCCCTTTTTGGGCACCTTGTATGAAGGGCAAGAAAAAAATTATTTTGTTTCCCATTATGTGCCATATCAAATTAAAGAGAATTTTGCAAGGGCTCCATATATGTAAAAAATATTTTTATCGGACAAAATTTCTTGAACAAAAAAGCTTGCTAAACATTTGAAAAACTTTTGATTTTACCATTTGATACAGTTGATTAGACATTACATTGTTCATATCAAAACCAGTATTAGGTGTACCTATGCAGGATATGAATAAATTGCCTTCTATTTAATGATTATATAAAATGTCCGGAACACTATTGCACGAGGCCCTCCTCGAACTTGTCCAATTTTTTCTTTTGCGATGTGTGAGGAGGGACAAAGTAAATATTATTTTTTAGTGTTCCGGACCTTAAAAGGAAAGACGGAACACTTATGGGTTTGATACGGTGTCTGTCTGTCCGTCTGTCCGTCAGTCTGTCACAGCCCTGTAACTTTTGAACCGTTAGACATAGAGAGCTGAAACTTTCGCTATGTATACATTATGTGGAAGCCCGCACAAGATGGCGGCAATGTATTTCATTTTGGGAGCCTTTTTTTTGGGCACCTTGTATGAAGGACAAAAAAAAATTATTTTGTTCCTCATCATGTGGCATATCAAATTAAAGAGAATTTTACAAGGACTCCATATATGTAAGAAATATTTTTTCTGACAAAATTTGTTGAACAAAAAAGCTTTCCAAACATTTGAAAAATGTTGCCCCCTCCCCCCCCTAGCGGCCAGACAATAAGTGATAAAAATATGAAAAAAATTGGAGATACGTGGAATTTTGTGTAGATTGTGAAATAAGTACGAAAATGTCTGTATCTTTTATATTTTCCGAGAAAAATTAAAAAAATGGGGTATCTAGTTACCCCACTGTATCTCCCCCAGTTTTCATGTTATCCAAATAATTTTTACAATAGGTTATTTTGATATTAGAGTTGGCTCAAATTTTAAGTTTCATCCAAATCCGCAAAGTAGTTCCAGAGTTACAGATTTTAGAAGGACGCATGGCCTTCCCTATATTGTCATCTCTTTTGCTGCCACCTCATTCGATTTCGATTTTTCAAAAACAAAGTCATTTGCACGAATAGATCGTATATGTTAGCTCTGTGCTGCTATTGCAAACTAAATAAGTGCAAAAAACAATAATTTTTTTTTAATTTTGGTTTTTTTTTTTCAAAAATATTTTTTCTTAAATTTTTAAAACTTTAAATGCTGTATTCCTTCGCATGTCAAGTATTGCCGGTGTTTTGCTTTCATTAAACCATTTAACAAGCAAAGTACCGTTACATGCATTTTTATCCAAAAGCTTGGTACGCCTAAACTAACTGAAATATGAAATTTTATCAAAATCGTTGAAACCATTTTGGAAAAACTCCGTGTTTGTGAAAATTGTGCTACGTGAAGGAACTCTAAGAGAAGGGTAGAACAAAAATTTCAATGTCCCCTTTAGTGGCCATGCAATAGCTCCCTAACATGAAGTTTGAAGTAAATTGATTCACTTGTCATACAGACAGATAAACTATAACGAGCTTTTCTATCAACGTAATTTCAGAATTGTTTAATATCTCGAGTTCCAATTCGTGCACGAATTCAATATGTACATGTTTTATATCAAAAGTGCAAGTTAAAATGGACTGGAATCTCAGCATAGTATTATTAGGACATACCTACGTACTAGGCATTACATCGTTCATATCAAAACCAGTATTAGGTTAGCCTATGCAGGATATGAATAATATTGCCCTCTGTTTTGTGACAATATAAAATGTCCGGAACACTATTGCGCGAGGCCCTCCTCGCACTTGCCCAATTTTTTTTTTTTTATCCCATAATCTTGGATATTACTCTGTTGAATTCTGACAACACTGGTCGTGTGAGCTCTTGTATGTATAATTTCTACTTCGTCGTCTGAGAAGAAACACCAGTATATTGGGATTATCAGTCGGATATTTGGAGGTATTGTAAGGATCTAAACGCCTAGGATATTACGCATATTTAGATCTCTATATCTAGGCAGGTACATCTGTAGTAATCTAGGAAATGTGGATTGAAGGCACCAACTACAGGTCTTTCCGTAATTACTGAAGGACAATCAAGTGCTTAGGCGACATGGTTTAGGTTCTTAGGTTTATTGTTAAAATAAGTTTTAAGGCATATTCAGTACAAAAGATAAGCTTCCTCCAAATGTACCTTGTAGTGGAAAATGGGTTATCAGACACCAAAGGAAGAAAAATACACCTACACGTACTTTTGAAGATAATTTCTACATTATACCTACCTATATGCATTGCACTTTATTATTATTACTTATTTTTTTTTTTTTACATTTCAGAAATCCTTTCTTTTAATAGTGGGCTGCTGCATAATAAATTGTTCGATTGGACAATACATCTATAATAAACCGGATATCGAATTTAAAACTGGACCGGATGTGAAGCCTGGAGAGGGATATGAGTATTCAGTTCCTCGTGACCCACTAACATTGCCAACACAGCCTTCTACAACTGTGAGTCGTGGCTATGATTATCCTAAGCCGCAAATCCCATTCACAGTCCCACCAGTTAGCAAAAAAGAGAATAACATTGTACCTCATGATAGCGGATATGTATACCCCAAACCTAAGCAACAGTTGACTCTTCCACCCGCGAAACCTACAAATACGTATATCCCTCCTCCCAAGAAAGAAGTTGGATATCAATACCCAACACCTCAAATTCCATTCGAAACGCCAATAATCAAAACTCCGACTCCCCAGCCGACTCCTCCAACATCACAGGGTTATGTCTACCCAAAGCCTAGCAAACCTCTTCCATTGCCTACAAGGCAACCAGAAGAAAAACAATTTACTCCTAGCCGTGGGTATGAATACCCGCCACCATCAATTCCGTTTAATATCCCGTCCACGCCAGCTCCAACAACCACTCGTGCGCCAGTCACTACAACCGGGTACCGTTATCCCACGCCAATTATTCCTTTTGAACCTCCCCGCGTTATTAAAACACCTTCCACGCCAGCTCCAACAACCACTCGTGCGCCAGTCATTACAACCGGGTACCGTTATCCCACGCCAATTATTCCTTTTGAACCTCCCCGCGTTATTAAAACACCTTCCACAACCACGACTAAGGCTCCGGTAACTATAGGTGGCTATAGTTACCCCAAGCCAATTATCCCTTTTGAACCTAGTATTTCCACAATAACGACTAGAGCACCAGTCAAATCAACTGGGTATAGTTATCCGCCGCCAAGTATACGTTTTGAGATTCCTTCCACAACAACGACTAGAGCGCCAGTCAAATCAAGTGGGTATAGTTATCCGACGCCAAGTATTCGTTTTGAAATTCCTTCCACAACAACGACTAGAACGCAAGTCAAATCAAGTGGGTATAGTTATCCGACGCCAAGTATACGTTTTGAGATTCCTTCCACAACAACGACTAGAGCGCCAGTCAAATCAAGTGGGTATAGTTATCCGCCGCCAAGTATACGTTTTGAGATTCCTTCCACAACAACGACTAGAGCGCCAGTCAAATCAAGTGGGTATAGTTATCCGACGCCAAGTATACGTTTTGAGATTCCTTCCACGACTAGAGCGCCAATCACTTCAAGCGGATACGTATACCCTAAACCAATAATTCCCTTTGAAGATGTGCGTATTAATGAGATTCCAAGAGAACAGGTCTCCGGCTACCGATACCCGAAACCTGCCATTCCATTTCAATTTTGAAATTTTTAATGTTAATTTATGAAACTCGATGTTAATTTTATTATAAAGGCATTTATTACTTTGATATTTAGTAAGATTGTTTGTAATTAATTATCACAAATAAAAGTATTTATATTTTTTAAGAAGACGAAACGATTAATTTCTCATAATTGTGTAATACCAACAGTACTCCATGTTTTTCATATAATCTTTCGATGCTCGATTGCAAGTTCAAATATTTCGTGCATTGAAATTGGCATAACTAAGTTTTGTGACAGAAAAACATATCAATCAACATCCTAGACGTGCCCTATACTACATATCGGTCCAAGTAAAATGTATGTGAAAAAATAGGTACATAGGGACTAGGGTTCCCAACTTTCATTGAAACATAAGGAAGACACTGATCTTACGAAATTAAACAATCACAAAATTCGTTTCATTTATTATGTATTATAATATCTAATATTAAAATATTTTAATAAATTGCTTTACATCTCATGCCATAACACATCACAACTCTTTACTATTTTATAAAAAACCATTCCTTAAAACATTTTGTTCCCAAGTAATTTTAGGAACCACTAGACCAATTACATAATTTGAAATATGTTATTTTTATGTAAATGTTAGCTCCTTTATTTGTTTAAATGCTTTTTTTTACAACAAAACTAACCATTTCAACTTATTTTCTTGAGGTGGACTCACATATTCATTCCTAACTGTAGAATAATTCAAAAAAAAAAAAATCTGCAGAGACTCTTGTATTCCAAGTTGTATTTTTATACTGACAAAAGCGGAGAAATTGGGCATTGCTATGTATGTAATCATAAAGGACATATGAATTTAGTAATTTTGAAATCGTAAAGATTTTATGGATAACAACAAAATAGTTATTGGTATTATGACCATTGTTTTGTTTCTACAATTTTTATTTACACGACATTTAGATGATACCAATTTATTGTCATCATATAATGACGATTGCTGGCGGAATTATTTTTCTGATTTTTTCTTTTTCAAATCTAACGTCGTTTGTACTGGCGAATATTAAGGTAAATTTTGACGAATATGACACTCGTTTAAGTCTAACTCGTCTAAGCAGGATAGAAATATGTTAAAATATAATAATAATACTTTCAGTAATATATTATTTTTAATTTCAAATCAATGTGTTTTTGACTTTCATATTGAATAGAATTAGCAATATAGTAAGTTTGATTGCTTCAATCAGTCCTAACAGAAAAGAAGGACAATTTTACTCAATAGAGAACGAGAGGACAAAGCGATGAAAGGGAGTACTGTCCTCCCAAGAGCAGGACGATTGGGAACCCTACGAATGTCCCACGCATTCGTTCATTCTTTTCTAATAGAATGTCATAATTTCTTCGGCATTGTTTTGTACGAAATGTGTTGCTATGTTTTTACGTGGAAGAACAGCTGATGAATCATAATGGTATCATGTGCAACGTACTTACTAAAGATTCCAATTTTTCATACAAGCCCTACTGTAAGACATTGTCATTTTATAATGTAAACATATGCTATATTGGGTTTTAGGTACATAATTCAATAGAAAATACATTATGAAAAATATCTATCATATCATATCATTTTTTCCTAAAAATGGGATGCGAAAAATTTTTCATACATTAAAGGATTTGGCAACCCCACAGTATATGTTCATTCGTATACATTTTGCCTAGTTCTGCTTGAAAAAATCAACTGTGAAATTGTGTTTTCAAGGTAGTAAAGATGAAAATAGAAGAAAATGGTGAAAACTTTCGAAAAAACTTCGATCAATAAGTGACCTCTAGTAATTGTTCACAGAAAATTTTAAAAAACATTACGCGAAGTCGGAAATTTATTAAATTTAACCCATGCGAAGTTTAAGATATGGATATATGATAGATATTACGAAGAAGGAAGGCTGGCAATAGTTCACCTTCAATCAGAATTTGGTAGCTTCTGCAACCCTAAGCAAACAGCAGATGATATTCGGTTTTGGTTGCTTTATAACTCTCCCAAATTCTTCAGAATCCAGCTTAAAGTTCAGATCTCCATCTAATTAACCACCTGTGGAAACATTTATACAGAAAAATACGCGAAATCATAAAGTTCGGGTAAAATTGTAGTAAAATTGTAAAAGTGAAATAGCATGGGCATTAGCATAACAAAAAATCCTCTACGACCATTGTTAAAAAAGCATCATTAATAACAATGGCCTTCATACTAGGTGATAAAATAATAAACACACCACTTTAATACAAGTTTTGAACTTTGTATGAACAATTTTTCTCACACATTTTCGAAGACTAATTCATTTTATCTTATGTATATTGTTAACCTTTCTAATTTTCTATTGTTTTTGTATTCAAAAATGTTTCTGACATTTGTTTTAATAATATATTATATATTAAAATTTAATTACATTCCGTTTTATTTAAAACAGAGTTGTATGAAAAATTATTCTTAGTGCTGTGTATATTTTGTACTTAGTAAAATAGAGAAATGTTACTGTTCGCTTATATTTAGCTCTTTCTCCATTTTTGGAACACCTTTCCCCATATTCCGTGAAAATTCCCCAAATCTGGCATCGCTGGACATTTGGTGCATTACATAACTAATATCAATGTAAAGACCATCAAAGCCATGTAAAATCAAAAATAAATCAAAGAACATCATCAACCCCAGACCATTCCATAGTAATATTGGCGAAAACCAATTCATGTCTTCTCGAACAATAAATGTTTAAAGGCTAAACTATAATGTAAGAATGGTTTCGTACTATGGCTTCCAAAACAGTGCGAATAGAAAGGAATTGTTCGTGTCTATTCTATTCCATAAAGCTTCGTTTTTTCTTTGGAGATGTATTTTTTCTTATTTTAAACAAATCAATAAATTTGTCTATAATTTTGTTTTTTAGATATTGACATTTGTTTTTAAATTAATTTAAAAAATCTGTTGCAAGGAGTTATTAATACAATTCCTAGCTCTTTTCTTACAACTGCTTTAAATCTTATCGTCTTCCAATAGTACCAGAAAATATTTATGTTTTTTAACGATGCGCCAAAAAGCCTCTAAAGTACTAATGCATCTTCGGATTTCGTATATTTCCGTAATATTTTTTTAAGTGCATAGTCTCTTCTTACGTATACACACAATTTTACATAAATATTGAGCTGAACTGGTTCTAACAATCTGGGGATAGTTATCAACATCACACTCTAATATTCTAGAGTTTCTTAACATTGAAAGATGTAGCTACTTACATACATAAGTGTATCATCTTCTTTATATCTTAATCTAAATTTTGTCAGTGATTAAACGTCTGATTTTCCATAACTCTGAAGGTACATACTTATCATAATATTTGCAAAAGTTCAATGGCTATGCAATCATTTTTCCGAGATTAATAATTTGAGCATCAAGTTTTTTTTATAGCATCCTGTGAAATTTCTAACCAGATTGAAAAGTTTGCGAAAATAAAGATAGGGATTGTCTTCCTCGCTTAATAATACCATACCATAATTCAACATCGATACTTATCATCTCTTTATCGATTTCAAGGCCGCCTATGACGATAGGGACGTACTGTATAATGTTTAGTTTTGACATCCCTGCCGAACTTATCCGTTTGTGCAGGATGACGATGGAGAACGCTCGCTTCTCCAACAAGCTCGTTCATGAATGTACTGAGACCTTCGATGTCATAAATGGTTTTAGACAAGGTCATGTGACATCTTTAACATCAAACTTGAGCGAATTGTGCGGAATTCAAAAACCAACACCAGTGGCACAATCTATCAAAGTTTGTACAACTGCTTGCATACGCCGACGATATTTACATAATTGGAAGAACTCAGCGGGCTGTCACCGGTGCGTTTGCAAGCGGCCAAAATGGTTTTAGCGATAAATGATGGCAAAACCATATTCTTGGCTGTCAATAACAAGGGACAATCAACACCGATGAATTGGACAAAACGTCACAGTGGGCAGCTACAACTTCGAGGTAGTAAAGGACTTTGTCTACATTGGCTCTGTTATTAACTGTTTTTTTTTTTTTTTTGGCTAATGAGGCAATTCAACAGTATCTAGCTCGAAGAACTAAGGAGACTCTGTATAAGTCATGATTTAGGGAGCTGAAACATGGACTTTGTTGAAAGCGGATGAAGATATTCTTGATCGCTTCGAGAGAAAAATTTTCGGTTCTGTTTGCGTCGACGGGTCTTGGAGGAAAAGATTCAACGACGAACTATACGAGCTGTACAGCCACATCGATCTAGTCAAAAAACTGCGCATTGGACGTCTGAGATGACTAGGACATATAGAGCGAATGAGGACACCAACGCTCCGGAACGCAGAGTCTTCGAATCAAAACCGGAGGGACGACGCAGTCGAGAGCCTCCTCTCCGCAGGAGGCGATTACAAGTTGAAGAGAACCTTGACCAACTTGGAGTGCACAACTGGAGGCAATTAGCTAAGTGGCTTATTGGTTTAGGCCTAGGTTCACCCGAAACTGTAGCGCCATACAAGAAGAAGGACGTACCAATCGTCACAATGCCATAACATGAGGGGATACTGTAAAACGACATGTCATGCATAGTAAACATTCAATTAAAGACAGAAAGTGATTTCCGTATCTATTGCCTGGTTCTACCCCAAATTATATTATGACTCCCGCGGCAGAAAGTTATTCTTCCTGTGAATTTTCTTTTCTTTTATTAAATTTTGATGACTTGCATATGCATCTATCTACTGTATATACCTACATATATCACAAGCCATAACCGCTTAAGTAGATTTTTCATACTTTTTAGAAGGACACTTTGAAGTTTGGGATCGTCTTAAAATCAAATGGTGATTTACAATTTTTTGAAATGCAAAAATGAAGAAACTGTACTCCTTTTTTATATACTAGACGCAAATTATTTAACATCAGATAATTAAGGAGTAGGTACTCGGCTCGACCCGACATAGCTCGACTTAAGCGGTTATGGAATGTGACTACTGATATGTCTGTACTTATCTTAATTATTAAAAAGCTAAAAACGTGATATATCAAGTATGATATTATGTACGTACGTCTAGCAGTTTGGAGAACCAAGCTCACAATGGTATTCAACCCATTTATACTTCCACCTAAAATATAGGGCAAGTATTGGATTCATGAACAAATATAATCCGACAAACGATTCTGACATTACCATAAGAGAGAAGCTCGTAGAAGTAAATCTGTCTGTCTGTTGCAGATTCTACTATTTCTTAGGGCCGATTTTTCAATCGTCTGAAAAGTAATCAGATAACACAAAAATACATTTTTCAATATGCGTATAGCACTTATTCTAGGTATATATCAGTTATCTGCCGAATAAAATTATCTGGTCATCAGTAAGCTGGATAAACTTTAACTGAACTGTCAAAAGTGAGAATTTTAAATTTTTGTAAGAAATATGGATTTTTTCGATATTTACGATGATTTTGCTATTGAAGAAGACACATAGTTCGTAACATAGAGAAATATTGAAGATAGACCACATAAAGTATATAGTAGCCGAGTCGATTGAGCCATGTCCGTCCGTCCGTCTGTCCGTATGTCACCAGTTCTTAGGGCTTAAATTTTGAGCTAGGTTGATGAAATTGTTTATACGAGGTCCTTGGAAAAGTAAGCAATACAAGTGTAAACAATTTTAAAATCCGCCCACTGCCACACCCACTATTCGAATAAAATCACTTTTTTCAGTAATTTTACATGAAACTCGATAAAACTTACTTAAGGTAATATGTAGATATTCTCTTACCCTACATATCTTCAGTACATTGTGTATGGCCACGCCAAGCTTTTAGGGGCGTTTTTTTTATCAAAAAAATGTTTTTTGAAGATTTTATCGAAATAATAGCACTTTTTAGGAGCAAAATACAGCATATGTTGAAAAAAATTATAAAATCCGCCCACTACCACACCCACTTATTGAGAAAAATTGTGTTTTGGAGTAGTTTCATAAAATATTTGAAAAAAAGTTGCTTAAGTATATTGGCGGAAGAAGAAGCTAGTATGTGCATAGAAAAGGGATAGTGTATCATACGATCCGCTGCAAACGGATTGTAGCCTTTTCATATGTTTATAAATAACTTTGCATTGCATGCCACGACACATCACTACTCATTACTATTTTTTAAGAACTTTTTTTGTTTAAATGCTATGATTTACAACAAAACTAAGCATTTCTACTTATTTTATTGAGGTGTATCCACAATATTCATTCTTAGCTTTAGAATTATTTAAAAAAAAATTATAGCATAACTTATACAAATACAGACGTACAGAGGTTCTTCTATTCCAAGTTGTATTTTTATACTGACAAAAGCGGAGAAATTGGTATGTAACTATATAGAACATATCAATTTAGTAATTTTGAAATTGTAAGGATTTTAAGCATTTTAAAAGAATATATTAATATGGATGACAAAAAAATGGTTATTGGTATTATGTAGAACCTAAAAGAGCACAGAAGCAAAGGGACCCACTGTTTTTACAATTTTTATTTACACGACATTTAGATGATACCATTTTATTGTTATCATATTATGACAATTGTTGGCGGTATTATTTTTCTGAATTTTTTTTTTACATATAACACTCGTCTAAGTTCGGCAGGATAGAAATATGTTAAAATATAATAATAATACTTCCAGTAATATATTATTTTTAATTTCAAATCAATGTGTTTTTGACTTTCATATTGAATAGAATAAGCAATATGGTAAGTTTGATTGCTTCAATCAGTCCTAACAGAAAAGAAGGACATTTTTAATCAAAGGAGGACGAGAGGACAAAGCGATGAAGAAGAGAACTATTTGAACTAGCAATCAAACTTACCATATTGCTTATTCTATTCAATAGGACGGTTGGGAACCCTACTGCGGTGCCAAACCATTTTAAATTTATTGTCGAAATAAATACATATCTATATACTTTTAGAAATGAAAAGTATGTTGCATATAGTCAGGCGCGCATTAATTTTGAACTCAGCATTATTGCATACTTTTACATGATATAATTTAAAATACATTTCAATAAATATTTAGGTATAGTTATAGGACTAAATTATAGATTTTGCGCATAGATAACTGTGCTTCAGCCATATATTTTTTTTGCTTAACCTTTTAAGTTTTCCTACCACATCAATCCAATATTTATACCCTATCCTAAGGGTATATTAAGTTTGATACATAGTTTGTAACATAGAGAAATATTACAGATAGACCCAATAAAGTATATATATAAATGATCAGCATCACTAGCCGAGTCGATTGAGCTATGTCCGTCCGTCCGTCTGTCCGTCCGTCCGTCCGTCTGTCCGTCCGTCCGTCCGTCTGTCCGTCCGTCCGTCCGTCCGTATGTCACCAGTTTTTGGGCCTTAAATTTTGAGCTAGGTTGATGAAATTTTGTATACGAGGTCTTCGGAAAAGTAAGCAATACAAGTGTAAAAAATTTCAAAATCCGCCCACTGACACGCCCACTTTTCAAAAAAAAACACTTTTTTTCACTATTTTCATATGAAACTCGAAAAAACTTACTTGGGCAAATATGTAGATATTCACTTAATCTACAAATCGTCTATACATTGTATATGGCCACGCCCACTTTTTAGAGGCGTTTACTTCAAAAATTAATTTTCCAGTAAAAATATTAGTTTATGGGGCAAAATAGAAAATTTGTGAATACATTTTCCACCGCCCACTGACACGACCAAATAAGATAGGGATAGGGTATCATACGATTCGCTCCAAGCGAATTGTAGCATTTTTCACTGGTTTAAACTTGACTCCTGAAAAGTTACAAGAAATTACAATTAGAAATTTTTGCCACAGATGTATATGCAATAGTCTTTTCGTAACAAATTATACAATTTGAATTATGTACATAGGTATATCACAGTTAATATGTACTCTTGGATGCAAGAAAAATGAAAAAATGTTTGATGGTATTTTCTGGGATTCGAACTTGGAACCTCATGCAAAGCAGTCTAAAGCACTAACATTGAGCATGGACATGTCGTACCTCTTAAACCTCAGCATATCTCTACCAAATATCATAATGCAAACATAACAAAGAAACGTGAAGGCTCTTTATTGGTTTTGGTAAAAGCCGAAAATATCATTTGTCAAGATATCTCGGAAACCCAAGTCCTATCTCTTTCCTGTGATCGGCCGATAATTCCTTTAGCACCAGATGCAAAATTTTTTTTCATCATACGCCAGTAGTCAGAGTTTGGGTGAATGAGTTGGCTGATTGCTTCGACACCTTCTGAAAATAGTCCCTTAATTTCTGGTGTACTAAGAAACCCTCAGTACAAGAGTCAGGTTTCAAAATCTGCCCACTTTTCGAAAACGCTCTTGTTGCAGTAATTTTGCAAGGTTTACCGAAACATTGAATATACTTTGAGGCATGCCGAAGTTTTAACTAACTAAACTGTCAGTGCACACATCCAGCTTTATATGGCATATGTGATCTCCGAATTACTGAGCTAACTCTCATCTTCATATAGTTCAATATAAATTCTGCATAATGCACTCTACGAGTATGTGGGTCTAGTTAAGCGTAATTTACTTCATATCGAATCTCTTCGTATTGGAAATAAAAGCTAATAGCACTCGTTTATTACTACTCGTTAAAATAAAAACTTTTTTTTAAAAGCAAATATTTTATTAATCAAAAGAATAAAGGAAAGGAGAAATGTCTAATGCCGGCGGTATTTTAACTTTCGGACAACTTTGTACCTGTATCCATCATCGACCAGAACAGTATCAGGTTGAGTGGCTACACTTACTGGTGGTAAATATTCCTGTGTAGGGGCAGCTACAGCTGACTGATGTTGTACCGGTGGAAGGTACTCACTGGATGGTAGTTCATTGACATCACGACGGTGGCGATATTTCAACCTGCGAACTGTCTTGTAACGGTAACCATCATTGGCAAGAACAGTTTCCGGCTGAACAGGGGCGCTTACTGGGGGCAAGTATTCTTGTGAAGGAGCAGCAGCTACAGCTGATTGTTGAACTGGTGGAAGGTACTCATTAGAAGGCAACTCGTTCACATCACGGCGATGACGATATTTCAACCTGCGCACAGTCTTGTAACGGTAACCATCATTGGCAAGAACAGTTTCCGACTGAACAGGCGCGCTTACTGGGGGCAAGTATTCTTGTGAAGGAGCAGCAGCTACAGCTGATTGTTGAACTGGTGGAAGGTACTCATTAGAAGGCAACTCGTTCACATCACGGCGGTGACGATATTTCAACCTGCGCACAGTCTTGTAACGGTAACCATCATTGGCAAGAACAGTTTCCGATTGAACATGTGTGCTTACTGGGGGCAAGTATTCTTGAGAAGGAGCAGCAGCTACAGCTGATTGTTGAACTGGTGGAAGGTACTCATTAAAAGGCAACTCGTTCACATCACGGCGATGACGATATTTCAACCTGCGCACAGTCTTGTAACGGTAACCATCATTGGCAAGAACAGTTTCCGACTGAGCAGGCGCGCTTACTGGGGGCAAGTATTCTTGAGAAGGAGCAGCAGCTACAGCTGATTGTTGAACTGGTGGAAGGTACTCATTAGAAGGCAACTCGTTCACATCACGGCGATGACGATATTTCAACCTGCGCACAGTCTTGTAACGGTAACCATCATTGGCAAGAACAGTTTCCGACTGAGCAGGCGCGCTTACTGGGGGCAAGTATTCTTGAGAAGGAGCAGCAGCTACAGCTGATTGTTGAACTGGTGGAAGGTACTCATTAGAAGGCAACTCGTTTACATCACGGCGGTGACGATATTTCAACCTGCGCACAGTCTTGTAACGGTAACCATCATTGGCAAGAACAGTTTCCGATTGAACATGTGTGCTTACTGGGGGCAAGTATTCTTGAGAAGGAGCAGCAGCTACAGCTGATTGTTGAACTGGTGGAAGGTACTCATTAGAAGGCAACTCGTTCACATCTCGGCGATGACGATATCTCAATCTACGTACAGTCTTGTAACGGTATCCATCGTCCGAGAGTATGTTACTTGACACACTTTCAACAGGAGGCAAATACTCGTTAGATGGTTCTGCGAGAGCTTGGTCTACTGGTGGAAGATACTCTGAAGATATCTGCTTGGCAACAGTAGTTGCTACAACTGCAAGTAAAACGACGAAATATTTCTGGATACAAAATAAAACAATATGTTTATCAAATAAGTTGTAATGAATAAGCAACTGTTATTAGAACCCACCATTTTTGCGGTTTTCCTTTTCTTGTCGAAAGAAGAACCGAAACTAAAATGATTGCGGAACTAGCGTTTCCTGTATTTATATTCAGTTAGGAACTATTTTATGTTCTAAGATTTTGCGTGTATCAAATTTACATTTTTACAACTTAACTTGCCAAATGTACCTAGGAACTAGAACTGGTTTTAAGTTAATTTGAATATAAAATATTATGGGAATCCGAATTTTTATTCACATAAGTTTCCTGTGTAGACTTATTAAACTGTGCCGACAGATTTATCTTTTTTTTGTTTTTTTTTTTTTTTTTTTTTTTGTTAAGTATTCCCATAATGTAAATTATCTAATAGTCTATAATCAAATGTGTTGTAATATACAAATGTACATCAGGAAGTCGATGTTATTTTAATTAATTTTGTAGTAATTGAACCAGTATTCGGTCAATGCGTTCTCAGAAGCATATGCAAAATAAAATCGTATATGCGTAAGCAAACAATGTACCTAAGTCTTAAATATTTCTTTTTAATTATAATTGCCATCTTCTTGTTAGTGTATGACTATTGTGCTACTTTAAAAAAAAACTTTGTTTTACACGCAGTTTCCGTTGCCCTCGTGTTTAATCAAGTGAAAGCAAGCTATGATTATGTAATGTTTGCTACCCATACTAAACATGCGATTGTTCTCACCCAATACTGGTCCCTCATTTCTTCTCTATGTATGTCTATATACGTATGTATCTAATATTTTAGTTAAGACTTTTAAAATTTGAAAAAAGTTCTGAAAAGATTAAAACGAAATTATTAAATTACCAAGCCACACAGGTTTTTTGTCATACATCTATTTCTATAGAGTTAAGATACAAACATATATGTATGTATATGTACATAAATATAAGTAGAAGAGCATTTTGTTGATTTGGTCATTTGTGATCAGTGGTCAGCGTTGTTCTGAGTATTTGAACTTTGTAGCAGCGAAGACCGGGCTCAATTCAAAGGTGGAATCTTTGAAATATACCTACATAGCTGCCTGATTTGTTTCTTATTGCATTTCAATATTAATAAATAATATTACGCAGGATTAACAGAAAAAGGCATCAAATGGTTAAGACATTTTATTTAATTGTAAACTTGCCAACAATTTAGTAGCATTTTTGGAATTTTTGCTATAAAACTTAAGCTCTCTGCAATAATTTTTGACATTGGATACTAACTAACAAATAATACATGGTAGATAGGTATGTACATAGGTATAAGTAATTTCGGATAGTGTGACCAATCCACTGTCACTTCATATGGTTTTGCCTATAGATTCATGTCCGTCCGTTAGAGATACGGTTTCGTCAGAGTATCTATCGTTAAGATGTAGACACCTATTGACAAACGTTTGCAGCATCCTCTTTATAGTGACGGTCATCCTCCAGGTACATCCATAACGCTGATTTTGCTTTGTCATCGGTTGAGACTATACTCCCAAAGTATTGGAAATTCTCTACTCTCTCAACCGTCTGTCCAGCAAAGCATATAATGAGTTGATGAGTTTTGTCCGAGGCTGATCATTTTTGTTTTTGTCGAGTCTGCTTCTCTCTCCACACTTGCTGTCATTTGGTGAAGGTCCATTATTATGGGAGACAGCATACATCGTCGGTGTAGTCGAGGTGCTTGAGTGTACCAATAGAAACAGTATTGGTGAAAGTATGCAACCTTGTCGGGCCCCAAAGCACCCAAATAAGTTCCCGATTGACACTATCAAACGCCTTTTCAAAATCGATGAACAGCAGGTGAAGTGGCGATCGGTATTAAACACACTGCTCGATGATGATCCGCAAGGTGTTGATGTGGTGGACACAGGAGGATCCATATCGGAAACCTGCTTGCTCGGCGTCGATTGTGCCTACGAGGTGTTCGTTCATTTGCTCAAGGATGATAGTAGTAATAAATAAGGCAGTAATTTGGACAACAACCATCCACAATTCGATTGTGAAAACTATTTCCACTCATTTCCTTCACCGCACTAATAAATGAAAACTTTAAAGTGTTATGAATCGTTCAGATGAAAGTATCTTTTTTTTAATGCAAATAATTATTTTTTCTACAATTTAAGTTAACAGCAAAGTGCTCTTAAATCTACAATTCAAGCTGTCATTTTTACAACTAGGTAGATCACACCTCTGTATATTACAAACTATGCATATAATTAGCTTTGTGGTATGTATTTTACTTTTGAGTTAGGTAAGGCCTGTTGTCAAAAATTCAGACGATTACGTAGTCCTATATACGGGAAGCTTTTAATCTTTGTATTGCAACATAGTTGTAATGGTACGTAATTTTTAAACTTGTAAATTTCGAAACAAAGAATATCCACTCTGGTCTCCTTGCACGTGTACTCGATATCTCAGGTATACCATAATGTCTGTATATAGTTCACAGAAACTAATAGTTCAACGAAAATTAAATTGCTATCTCCAGAAAAAACATAGGTGTAACCCATCCTTAATTACCATGTTCAATTAATAATTTCAACGGATTATAAAATTGTAATTTTATATAATTGAGTCAATCAAAATCCTTCAAAATGCTGTAGATACTGTAGTCAACTGCACCTGAAAGTGACACATAAATCTTAATAATACTATGCAAATCCGTACACGTTAATTTAACCAACAAAAATATTCAACGGATTCCGATTACCATCTCTGCAACACAAATCCCTTACTCCAATACAGCAACATATCCTGGAATAAATTTAGATGCCAAAGTTAAGTGGAAAGAACACGTGAAAAGGAAAGAACTGAACATTAAATTAAGAAAAGTGGATTGGCTAATTGGTGGAATACTGTAGCAGACACCATTGCAGATTACGCAGAAGTCCATGAGCAAAGACTAAGAGGACATAATCAGTGTTGCCACAATGATACCAAAGTATCAAAAGTGATACTTTTTAATCTCAATTTCGAGTGATACTTCGATTTCTGTAAAATGCCTATTTTGATACTTTTTAATTCCGACAACAAAATACTATAATATTCACGGAACTGTAAGTTATTTTTCCGTCTTTTTTTGAAAATGTACTTAAATATTCTTGTAGTCGACTTGGCGCCTGTCTATTTTTTGTAAAAGACTTGAAAATATTCATATTATTTTAGGCATTATAGCTTGTCTTAATTTTTTTTTTAATATTAACAAAATAATAATAATGGTAGTTTTACTCATAATTCCTATTATGATACCTTGTGATACTTTCCTTCTGTCTGCGAAAATACTTTTTCCAAACTCTTACGGCAACACTGGACATAATAAAGAAGCAGTGAAGCTCACCAATACGAATGGACTTACTCATAGACTAAAGCGCATCAAACCGTATGACCTAATTTCAGGCAACTAATACGATGATTATATGTTTTGTAGTATATGTAATGTAATATTATTTTCTTAAATATATTAATTTATCAGATATGAACTGCTCGTTAGTGTAAACTAGAGTGGTATTATAAAATGTAAAACTTTTTTATAAAGTTCCAATATATATAAGAAAATTAGTATAAACTGGTAAGAAAATAATTTTTAGGGTCATAGACTACCTAAATTAAACAGTCAACTCGAACTTCCCCTGCCTCCTCGTTACAGAAAACAGGCGGAGCCAAAATTTCACTGTTTCTGAATAAATGTGAAGTTATCTCTTTCACTCCTTTTGAACAAAATATTTTTTGCAGCTTGTTATTACATTTACAACAACAAATCGTACATACTGCCTCAAAATGTTATGTCCAAAATTGCACTTGCATTGGTGAGGTCATGGTGAGGTCCCATTTAATTTTGCTGAAATGTCAAAATACAGATGCGTTTTTGGGTGGATCTAAGCCTGGGGGAGCGAATGTGTCAAACCACCCGAAGTTGACTGTCTAATTTAGTTCGTCTATGGACTAAGTATAATGGCCTCATTTCCCCTGCGCTGATTTCCTAAAGAAAATTCGTGTTAAGAGGGTAGTAGTTTTATAAAATAAATATTTGAAAAAGAGTTGCTTAAGCAAATATATTGATGGAAAAAGAGCTATGTGCATAGGAAAGGGATAGGGTATCATACGCTTCGCTCCAAACGGATTGTAGCATTTTCATATGTTTTAAACCATGTTTCATGTGTATGGGGGTTTTATACACAGAACAAGTTTTTAGTTCCATAAACTTTGTATAGGAGTTCATAATTTGTAAAACCAAATGACACATGTCAAGCTAAATACAGTTGCTAGTTTGTGTATAAAGAGATGCTGTGTCTAAATTGTGATATAACTTAGTTAATTTGTGTGACAAGGTTGTTGTTCAAGAAATAACTATGCATATATGTATATAGGTTAATATGCTTGACTTTGAAAATTAGAATATTCTGTTAGAATATAGAACAAAGAAAGGAAAGGAATAGAAAGAAAATTCAGTTAACAAAACACTGTAGAAAATTAATGAAGAATTATGTGCTTTAGAAAACTTTGGATGTACATTTTAGCTTTTGAACGCAAGCACGTATTATTTTATTGAAGTCTTATATAATATCTTCATCTAACCGTATCATAATCTAAACCATATGCTTTGTATCTAAAGAAGATTCTGAAGTGAGCGTTCACAACACTTTCGGGTTCACAGGTTCATTGAACCAATATATTATGAAATATCTGAATCGTGCCGACTCTTAATTTCATCTAACACCTATACTATTGTGTAGCGAACTGGAAATACGAGTGCTTACTCTATACATAAAAGTTTTCAAACAGGTTCTCACGCAAAACGACAACAAAACACATTCTAAATCGAGAAACAAAGCACACAAACTAAAAAAAAAATAATAATGAATTTGATTGCCATGTATGAGAAAAAATTGAAAGTAGTCATACTGGATTTCTTGTTTTTTCATGCCTATCCCATTTATTATCTTTTCAAACCTTTCTGGTGTCATCATACTTTTGATGAATGGATCTTTTGATTGTCAAGACGCTAGATATTTAATTGTGAATACCCTATGACATTTAAGATTCGAAAATTAAATCCTTCTAATTTGTATTATGTACATATACCATATTAAAGAAAATATAGTTTTACATAAGTGTATTTACATATATGTACATTGTAAAGCAATTTTTTTAGTTTCCAACACAACTAAACCATGGCGCACTCTAAACATTGTTTTAATCCCGTCACACTGATATTTATACCACCAATTCCTCTCCGTGATTAAATTATATGGTTTTGTACTTTTCTTAGCATCTTTACTTAATCAATGGCAAACTAATTGGATGGTTCTTGTCGCCAGTGCACTTTTGGCTGTTATTCAAGAAAGTTCCGCAATTGAAGGATAATTATTTCAGCAGAACACACTTCTAATAAATTATTTGTTTATTTTCTATTTCTAAAGCTCGTATGATACTAAATATTTCTCATTTTTATACCCTGTCCTAAGGGTATATTGAGTTTGATACATAGTTTGTAACATAGAGAAATATTAAAGATAGACCACATAAAGTATATATATAAATGATCAGCATCAGTAGCCGAGCCGATTGAGCCATGTCCGTCCGTCCGTCCGTCTGTCCGACGGTGTCTCACCAGTTGTTGGGCCTTAAATTTTGAGCTAGGTTGATGAAATTTTGTATACGAGGTCCTTGGAAAAGTAAGCAATACAAGTGTAAACATTTTTAAAATCCGCCCACTGACACGCCCTCTTTAAAAAAAAATCACTTTTTTTCACTAGTTTCATATGAAACTCGAAAAAACTTACTTAAGCAAATATGTAGATATCCACTTAGTCTACAAATTGTCTATACATTTATATGGCCACGCCCACTTTTTAGGGGCGTTTACTTCAAAAATTAATTTTCGAGTAAAAATATTAGTTTATATTAGTTTCAGTTAGTTTGTCCAGTTTTTGGACCTTACGTTTTCAGCTAGATATGTATTTGAAATACAATATTTATAAGTTTTAATCATTTTACAATCAACACACTTATTTCAGTATTTTCAGTGTTTTTACATAAAGCTCGAAGAAACTTACTTAAGCAAATATATGCACATTCACTTGCTTTCCAAACTTCTCATACATTTCGTATGGACACGCCCATTTTTTAATGGCGCTTTTTTTCGCAGATAGCTTTTTTGTTTCGATTTCCTTCAAATAATTTCAATTCTTAGGAAAACAAATTGCTTAGGTACATATGCGTTCAAAGGTTTTCAAAATCCGTACTACAACGATCACTTTTTGAGAAAATTCGTGTCTTGGAAGTTTGAAAATAAAGTGCACGACTGGGTCGTACAAACTTGCACCTATACCTATAATGTTTTATGTGCAGTTGAGATCCATAAAATTAACAATCTGTATATAATATGAAATTCTTTGAATAATTCCTTTGTTCCTCCTTGTAATTCTAAAAACGCTTCATTATTATACAATGGATCTTCATGTATGTATGTATCCATATGTACCTGGTTGTATTGTCTATGGTAGTATTTTATTGAAGCAATTACTACGGGATGTAGATACATACACATATATATTTAAATCATCCAGTATCTAAAATTGGGTAGGTGCCGTGGCGCAGTGGTTAGTGCGTTGGACTACTGCGCAAGGGGATCCAAGTTAGAATCCAGAAAAATACCATCAAAGTTTTTTCACGGCCCCACCTCTTCCGGATACGGCATAAAACTGTAGGTCCCTTCTGTACGTGCAGAAATGTTTACCACGCACAACACGTACAGTTGTGAGAAGCTGGGCCTTGGCCCTCTGTGGGCTTCTTATGGCCTAATATTTATTTATTTTTAGTATCTAAAAGTATGAAAAGTCAAAGTTGATGAAGATACCCAATGATTCTGCAAATGAATTATTTTTAGCAGTGAAATTTAACTTTTCTTATGTTGTTGTTTTGTTCACTTTCTTTTGCATCATTCCACCGACAAATAGACAGATCTGGTAGATTCAAGATAAACGACAAACTAAATAACTGGTTTTAATACTTGGATTGGTTTTATTACGTTTTGCGAATACAATTATCGTTTCTTATTGAGAGAACCGAATGAAACGAGTGGAATACTATAATGATATCCATCTTCAGATAATATGGTCTCAGGTGTAGAAGCACCAGCCGATGTATCTGGGAGTTCACTAATTTGGTCTAGCGCCTCGGATAATTCAGATGCATTAATACGTATCAGCGGGTCATTTTGCGAATTATCTTCAGCGGGTAAAGATGAGGTGCTTTGTATGTACTCAGGCACAGAGGTTGGTTGGGAAGTAATAGAAACTGGAGTAGTTTCAGATATGAATGTTACTATAGAAGGCTGCGAAGTTACAGTTGTTGCTAAGTCGGAATTGATTATGGTCGATATCTGTGGTACAGTGATTGTACTAAGAATTGGTTGCGATATGATATTTGTAAGAATATCCAAATCATCTTGGTCTTCATTGGATGTTATTGTTATCCCATTAGGTGTAGCGATCGATGGTATGGGTGGTAGATTCTCATTCAGCACAGATGACACAGGCGCAGGAGGTAGGTATTCCCTTTGAACAGGCACTCTAATCGTAGAAGGTGCAAATGTTGTTGATATTGGTGATGTTAGTTCTTCTTCGATATCCAATTTAGTAGAAACGTCCGATGCTGTTGTTTTAATAGTTTCTGGTGCAACGGTACTCTGGACAAGAATATCCTGTTCAACAGATGGTGTCGTGGACGGTGATTGAAGTTCCTGTTGGTACAACGTTGTAATTGTTGGTATCGACGATGGTGAAACAATTAGTTTGGGCAATGCAGGTGGTAAATATTCTCTCGATGGTGGTGGCAAGTACTCCTTAGACGGTTTTATAATTTCCGAAACATCAGCGGATGCAATTGCAAACAATGCAATAATTACGAAAGTATGTATCTAAATTAAACAATAAAAATAAGTTATGCGTTTTGTATTAAAAGGAATAGATTCGCATATCTAACCATTTTTGTTAATTAAACACTGCTCTCGATCGAATGAAACTGCTAATTGTATTCATCGAATCCCGACGCCGTCTTTTATACTCGATATAAATTCAAAAAGAACTATATGCAACATAATAAGAGACGTAAGTAATATTTTCAGTATATTTTTGGGGAAACCGGAATCCAAATAAATCTACGACAGACTACAGTTTTGCAATCAAACAATTCAATTGGTTAATGAATTTTTAAATAGTAAATAAATTTTATATTAAAAGGAGTGATAATACCTTATAGGATCATCGCATCTATGCCTTTTGAGCGTTATGGCAAAATTTTAAAATTAAACCTTGAGTGCAAGCTAAATAGTGTAGATAATTTTGTTTACTTTTTTCATCAAAAAATTTGAAGTCTACTTGACTCACATTTTGCCGTTTTACTTGTATCTTAATAATAACAATTTTTTGGTGAAAAAAGAGAGAAAATATTTATGCAAATAACTTAAGTAAGAAATCATAGTCAACACACGAACAATTTTTAAGTTGAATGAAGATGCAAGACATTTGCATTTTTAACAAAAACAACTTTATTTGACGATGACACATCCGTCGTCTATATGAAGATTAATTTTATGAGTGGTTATTAACGATACTTAATTTCGCATAGACAATCGGGTTAGCAAGAAAATTCACAATCGTATTGATTTATTTTATCCCAGATAAAAAATTATTTCGTACTAATATTTTATATTTACAGATACAGACTTACGTGATACGTAAATTTTATGTTGTTACTCTCTGGACACTAGGTCAAAATCATCCAAAATAAATATCCGAATTATTTTTAAGTTTTTTTTTTTCAATCGAATAAATGTACAGCTATATAACGCCCAACTCTACCAATTTTAGGAAAATTCAGGTTTGGGAGTAATTTTATACGAAATTTTAAAAAAGGAAATATTTTTCAAGCAAGTATGTATGTTTTTATACCCTATCCTAAGGGTATATTAAGTTTGATACATAGTTTGTAACATAGAGAAATATTACAGATAGACCCAATAAAATATATATATAAATGATCAGCATCACTAGCCGAGTCGATTGAGCTATGTCCGTCCGTCCGTCCGTATGTCACCAGTTTTTGGCCTTAAATTTTGAGCTAGGTTGATGAAATTTTGTAACCGAGGTCTTTGGAAAAGTAAGCAATACACGTGTAAAAATTTTTAAAATCCGCCCACTGACACGCCCACTTTTTTTCACTATTTTCATATGAAACTCGAAAAAACTTACTTGGGCAAATATGTAGATATCCACTTAGTCTACAAATCGTCTATACATTGTATATGGCCACGTCGTTTTTAGGGGCGTTTACTTCAAAAATTAATTTTCAAGTAAAAATATTAGTTTATAAGGCAAAATAGAAAATTTTGTGAATACATTTTCCACCGCCCACTGACACGACCAAATAAGATAGGGATTGTAGCATTTTTCACTGGTTTTATCTGAGTTTATCTTTTCATCTCAGCACATAGCTGAAACGTACCTATCCCTTTGGGATTACGCTCAGATGGAACATAAATTTTGTTCTAACTCTTAACTTTATCGTACCTAGTTCATTAAACCAATAAGCATTTTTTTCTGATAATTGTCTTTTGAAAATTTAAGAAACCTTTTTTTGTCGGTTACCTTTTTCTTTTAACAATATTAATCACTTTTTTTTATCTAGCTAGTTTTATTCTTCGTAATCTCCTAGTCAGATTGGCAGCATTAAGTAGTTGCGTCATTTCTAAATTGACGTGGGTGAGAAGCCTAAGTTTTGCCTATTAGCTACTTTTTTGACTTCATCTTCAATCAAGTCAATATCTAGATCTCTATGCAGATCAGAGTTTCTTATGTACCATGGTGCATTTACTATGTTCCGTAGCACTTTATTTTTGAAAGTTTGTATTTTTTTTTAAAATTTGATTTGCATGTGCATCCCCACAGCTGGAGCCCGTAGGTTCACACTGGTTTTAGAATTTGCTTATAAAGCAGTATTTTATTGTAGTTGGACAAACAAGAGTATCTCCCAATAAGCCAATACATTTTACTGTAACGCATTTTCAATTCGTCTATTTTTTTCTTTACATGGAATTTCCAGCGCAGCGTATTCTACTCCATTATTATTTATGAATACTGGGATGTGCTGATCGTTTTTAATCGTAAAATTGATGTGGACCGACTTTAGGTCATTTAATTTAATTTGCCATTTCTTGGTCCATTTTGAAATATTGTTCACTGCCTTCTGTAGCTTTTTCGTCGCTATTTCTACAGTTTCACCCACAGCAAGTACAGCAGTATCATCGGCAAATTTTGCCATAGTTATTTCTTCACTTTCTAATAGATCGCTGGAAAATAAAAGATATAATACAGGGCCTAGCACACTGCCTTGTGGTACACCAGCTTCTATTTCTCTCAATGTGGAGTACTCATCTCCTTGTTTAATTCTTAAATATCGCTGTAATATATAAGATTCTAAAATTTCTGAATATTGCTTTGTTAGGTGCTTTGCAATTTATGGATCAGTCCTTTGTGCCAGACTTTATCGAAAGCTTTTGGTATATTAAGGAACATAGCAGAGCATATCTTTTTCTCTTCAAATGCTTTTTCGATTCCATCCGTTATTCTATGCACCTGATCAATCGTGGAATGCATTGTTCTAAAACCAAATTGATGGTTTGGAATTAGCGATTTTTCTTCGATTATTTTATGCTGACGCTTAATCGACATTTTTTCGAATAGCTTGGACAATATAGGCTGTATCGATATTGGACGATAGGAGGTAACTTCACTAGGCGGTTTTGGTATCATAATTACCTCCGCGACTTTCCACATGCTTGGTACATACCTTATCCTGAATGCAGCATTTATAATCTGTGCTAGTTTCTTTAAACCTGTTTTTGGAAATTGTTTTAGGATTTCTCCATTTTTCAAATCAAATCCTGGGGCTTTTTTATTATTAATGCCTTCATTTATTTCTTTGGCAATTTTGTTCGCCGTTACCGGTTGAATATATCTCTCTTCTTCGCACAATTCTTGCGTTTCTTCATAATCTTTATCTCCATAAGGTTGGAAGACTTTTGCGAGATACTCAGCAAATAAATTCGCTTTCTTTTGATTGCTTTTTGCCCAGATACCTTCGCTGTTTTTAACTGGTGGAATATGTGCTATTGGCCTCTTCATTTTCTTTGTTGCCTTCCAGAGAGAATATTCGGTACTAGCATCATTCGTAAGATTGGTAAGGTATTTTTTAAGAGACTAATTTTTAAATTCTCTTATCGCGATCTTTTAAGAGATCTCTTTTCTGCAATAATTTCACGTATTTCTTTTGGATAGGAGTTTTGTTGGATTTTTGGTTTAGTTTTAGGTGTTGCAGCCCATGCAGCTTTTTCTATATTAGTTGTAAATATCTGCACAGCTTCATCTAATTGGTCTTCTGTGTCAATTATCCCTGAAAGTTGGATACTTTGCTCCAAGTTCTCTCTGAAGTAGTTCCAATCAGTCAGTTGATTAGCTAATCGTGGGGTATTTTCTTTGATAATGATTTTGTCGCCAAGTGTTAAGAGTATTGTAGAATGATCTGAGTCAAGATCTGGCCCCTCTTCTACTTTTATGGCATTTGACGAGATATTCCTTGTTACGAAAAAGTCGACAAGATCTGGGATTTTATTCCTATCTGTTGGCCAATAGGTGGGTCTTCCCCTTGAGTGATATTTGCCGCCAATTTCTCTTCTTGTTTCATATAGTTCTCTTCGTCTCGTATTTGTTAATCTAGATCCCCAATACCTGTTTTTGGCATTAAAATCTCGTCCTGTGATAAATCTATTACAGAATATGCGAAAGAGGCTTTTAAAATCATTTTTCTTAAGTTTATAGCTGGGAGAACAGTAAATTGATGCAACTGATATTTGTCCGCTTTTCGTTGTAATATTTATTGATATTCCTTGAATCGCACATGATTGGAATTTAGCTTCTATATGGTGATCGATCGTCTTCTTTATTATAACTGCAGCTCCTCCTTTTGCAGAATTATGGGGATGTGGTGGGTGCCGTGGCGCAGTGGTTAGTGCGTTGGACTACTGCGCACGTGGTTCCAAGTTCGAATCCAGAAAAATACAATCAAAAGTTTTTTCACGGCCCCACCTCTTCCGAGTGTCTGACAAACATTCAGAAGTATTACTGTCATGAGAAAACTTCTCAAAAACTCCTCTGCCCTTCGGATACGGCATAAAACTGTAGGTCCCTTCTGTATGTGTCGAAATGTATACCACGCACAACATACATATACAGTTGTGAGAAGCTAGGCCTTGGACCTCTATGGGCAGCTTACGGTCCGATTTATTTTTTTATTTTTTTGAGTGATATAACTCGTACCCATGCAGTTTGAAATTTGTTACAAATTTAAAGTGCGTCTCTGACACAAGACATATATCTATTTGGTTTATGTCGAGAATTACTTGAATTTCTTCTTTACGATTCTCGATATCATTAGCATTCCATTCTAGGATTTTTATATTATCCATCTTATTTGTCTTTTTAGTGCAGCCTTTTTGTTGCTGCCTTGCCTTTCAAGGAACGATATTTCTAATATAGTTTATTACCTTTTTCCATGTTTTCCATTCTATTTAGAATTTTTTGCATGAAGGTTTCCATATTAGTAATTGGTTTTGTTTTTGTTGTGTTAGTTGATTTATCAACATGTTTTGATGCAGCTTGTGCATAAGTCATTTCTGTACCAGCCGCTGTCTTTGTTTTTATACCCTATCCTAAGGGTATATTAAGTTTGATACATAGTTTGTAACATAGAGAAATATTACAGATAGACCCAATAAAGTATATATATAAATGATCAGCATCACTAGCCGAGTCGATTGAGCTATGTCCGTCCGTCCGTCCGTCTGTGTGTCACCAGTTTTTGGGCCTTAAATTTTGAGCTAGGTTGATGAAATTTTGCATACGAGGTCTTCGGAAAAGTAAGCAATACAAGTGTAAAAATTTTTAAAATCCGCCCACTGACACGCCCACTTTTCAAAAAAATCACTTTTTTTCACTATTTTCATATGAAACTCGAAAAAACTTACTTGGGCAAATATGTAGATATTCACTTAATCCACAAATCGTCTATACATTGTATATGACCACGCCCACTTTTAAGGGGCGTTTACTTCAAAAATAATTTTTCGAGTAAAAATATAAGTTTATAGGGCAAAATAGAAAATTTTGTGAATATATTTTCCACCGCCCACTGAAACGACCAAATAAGATAGGGATAGGGTATCATATGATCCGCTCCAGGCGGATTGTAGCATTTTTCACTGGTTAAGACTTCCTTCTGTCTCCTTAAGTAGTTCTTCTTCATCTGTTGAGAACTCGACTACTTTAATTTTATCTTTATTTTTATTTTCGCTGTTGAATTGATGTTTCAACGCTTGTAACTCTTGCTTTAAATTATTAATGTCTCGTTGAGTTGCTTAAGCCCATCTCTTTCTTCGCAGGCTTTTGAATATTTAGCCTGCATAACTTTTTTTTCATCTGTTATACGAGATGGGGGTGTTCTCTCTAGCCTTTTACATTTTCCGAAAGGGTCTACCTTGTACAATGCCGTCTGTCTGTCTGTCTAGACACGAAGCTACAGCCTAAACGGGTAAACGGATTTTGATTAAACTTCATATCTAGGGTCTTTGGGACAATCCCTAGAGATGAAATTGAAATTTTTGTTTTAGCCCTATTATTAACGGTACGTTACTTTTGGCCAATTTCATAAAAATACGATTTTGATTAAATTTCATATTCGATTAAGGCTAAGAAATTCTAATCATATGTCGTATAAAAATTCTTACCAAAATTGTTAACAAGAGTACTTCACTTAAAATTTTGTTTGCAAAAATCCGATTTACGTGAAAACGACCCCAGCGATTTCACTTAAATTCCACACTGAGACTAGTACAAACACATGCCAAAAGATCAGGTACCCACATTTTGACCAAAATTGGTTAGAACGGTAGTTATGACCAATGTTGGCCAAAAGGGGTAATAGTGGTACTTTTAAACTAGTTTGGCAAATTTCTATAAAATGGCGTAGCAAATTTTTGGCCAAAATTGTTAATAATGGTGCTTTGCTTATAGAAAATTTAACAATATGTCGTTTTTGTCGTAAGCGGCTTTAACAATTTCGCTGAAATTTCATATTTGAATTTCTTTTCTATAGTCCTATAAAATGGCCAACTTAACAAAATGTCATTTTCATATAAACGCGCAAGACATTGTTGGTTAATTTTTAGATTTGGACTCATTTTCTGAAGTCGTCTAAGATGACATACCATGTTTTTTGACAAAGTTGGTAATAACGGTACTTTAATTATAGCCAACTTAACAAAGTTTTATTCTAAATTTTTTTTAGTATATCGTTGGATTTATGGATCTTAACTGCATAAAAAACTTATAGATACAGGTGCAAGTTTGTACGACCCAGTCGCGCACTTCAATTTTTTTAGGCTGGGGATTTTGAATTTTTTCGTCGGTTTGATCACATTGTGGGGCTGTATAAGTTCTTTCTGGATAGGGGAAATGCAGCGTTTCTTAAAAATATAATGAGACAAGAACTGATGAAAACAATAAGGTCAATGCTCTTACTCGCCTCACAAATATCCTTTCAATATGAATGAGCCCGCTGAAACACGGGCAAGTTTTCCTATAAACAATATAATATACATATCAACACAAGTATATCAGGGAAAAAGCTTAAGTTAAAAATATATTGACCCCTTTATTTTTAATATGCCACATGAGAAAAAGCAAAATAATTTATATGCACATATGTAAGTCGGAAATTTTTCTACAAATATAACGAAAGTAGAAACTTCATGTAGTACAATGTTGTCCGATTGCGAGTTTTTCCTCCAGATTTAAGGGTTTTTTGATCGACGCATGGGGAGAAATACGAGTATGAGCGAGGAGTTTTACATTTGTACTCTACTTTTTTTTTCCAAAAACCTCGTACACCATAAACAATCTGGGGGTTTTACGAATTGTCTAAGGGGGGATATCTTTGAGCATCTGACAACGCTGTTCAGTGTAACATGATGCAGTAATACAGTGCAAAATAAATTACGACACTAACTGGGTCGTACCAACTTCCACCTATGAATATGCGCAGTTAAGATCCATAAAGCGAACGATCGATTTTAGGGGTATCAAACTAAAACTCCTTACGTGTCACTTGTTTGTTTGCTGTATGGCAGCTAAATCTCATGTCAAATTAACTGTGTTTTATTTAAACTGTCTTGCCAACCAACATGAAGAATTATAGCGTTCAACAACAGCCGTATTGAGGATGATAATAATCCACACGATATTTAACTAATTGCAATACACATAGAAAAAGTTGCTGTTTGGTCTGGATTTTGGACAGCCGGCATCATCGGCCCACACTCTTCGAGAACTGAGAATGAATTTGGCGATGCTATTACCGCAAACGGCCAACGCTAGCGGTCGATGATAACCAATTTCTCATGGCCCCAATTGGAAAATATGGACAACGGCACGCGGTTTCAACATGACGGCCCACAGCCCATGCCACAATGGACTGTACGGGCCATAATTTTGATATACCTGATCTATATATATACATATGTATAATATATATATATTATACTTTTTTTTAACTTAAAGTTGGCTATTATTACTTTGCTTTTTATACCCTATCCTAAGGGTATATTAAGTTTGACACATAGTTTGTAACATAGAGAAATATTGCAGACAGACCAATAAAGTATATAAATATATAAATGGTCAGTATCAATAGCCGATTTGATTGAGCCATGTCCGTCCGTCTGTCTGTCACCAGTTTTTGGGCCTTAAATTTTGAGCTAGGACAATGAAACTTTGTATGCGAGGTCTTTGGACATCGGGACAGAACAAGTGTAAAAATTTTCAAAATCCGCCCACTGCCACGCCCATTTTTCGAAGATTTACTTTTTTCAGTAATTTTACATGAAACTTGGCAAAACTTATAAGAGCAATTATATAGCTATTCACTTACTCTACAAATTGCCCATACATTGTAAATTGCCACCCCTACTTTTTAGGGGCGGTTTTCTTAAAAAAAAAACAGTTTTTTGGCGTTTTCGTTGGAAAAATATCACTTCTTAGGAACAATATTTAATATATGTTGAAAAAATTTCAAAATGCACCCACTACTATGCCCAATTTTTGAGAAAACTCATGTTTTGGAATAATTTGAAAAAAAGAACATTTAGAAAAAGGTTAGGGTATCACACGATCCGCACCAGACGGATTGTAGCATTTTTTTGAACTTAAGTGAAAATATATCCCGCAGGTTTTTTGTCGCTTGCCCTTGTTTTACAGTTTTGTCCAAAAACATGATAAGCCATTATATAGGATGTTGCTATTTTTAATCTAATGTAAGAATTTGAATGCAATCGGCTAATCAAAATTGGCAGACCTACTTTTCACAAGTTCGCATAATCGTGATGTCAGAATTGAGTGTTGTCTACAGTTCGAATTTTTGCACGAATCCAAAACTTGCCCTATATTATAATAGGTGCAAGTAAAACCAGTGAAAAGTGCTACAATCCGCCTGGAGCGAATCGTATGATACCCTATCCCTATCTTATTTGGTCGTGTCCGTGGGCGGTGGAAAATGTACTCACAAAATTTTCTATTTTGCCCTATAAACTAATATTTTTACTCGAAACTTAATTTTTGAAGTAAACGCTCCTAAAAAGTGGGCGTGGTCATATGCAATGTATAGACGATTTGTAGATTAAGTGGATATTTACACATTTGTCCAAGGAAGTTTTTTCGAGTTTCATATGAAAATAGTGAAAAAAAGTGATTTTTTTGAAAAGTGGGCGTGTCAGTGGGCGGATTTTAAAATTTTTTAAACTCGTATTGCTTACTTTTACAAAGACCTCGTATACAAAATTTCAACAACCTAGCTCAAAATTTAAGGCCCAAAAACTGGTGACATACGGACGGACATGGCTTAATCGACTCGGCTATTGATGCTGATCATTTATATATATACTTTGTGCGTCTATCTTTAATATTTCTCTATGTTACAAACGATGTGCCAAACTTAATATACCCTTAGGATAGGGTATAAAAAAACAATTTATTAAGGGGAAAGGCTAGAATTTATAAACCACACTCCTGAGGGCGCTGGAAAAACTCCGTAAACCGGTCCCAAAAAATTAGTTGCGACGAGCTCACTTTTGTTTATTTGACTTTGAAAAAAAGACAGAAAACAAAAAACGGAATAGGTTCTTAAATTAATTTTGGAGGAAAATTCTAAGAAAAACTAAATAGGTAAATAAAAAAAATAAAATAAATAAAAAAATATACATATAATATAATAAATATAAATATATAATTATATAACTAATTAAGTAAATATATAAATAAATAAAAAAAAAATTAATAAATAAATAAATAAATAAGTATATAAATAAATAAATGAAGAAAAAGCAAAAATAAAACCAAAAAATAAGTAAATAAATAATAACATAAATACATATATAAATATGAAGTGAACACATAAAGAAGTAGAAACATACAAATAAATAATACAAAAATTACCAAGTACTTAAATAAATATGCGAAAAAGAACATGCTCAGACATTTAATGGGATTCTCTGAGGTAACACAATTTAGCAGAAACTTATCCGTCAGTTTAAGTATTCTGTCAGATATCAATTCAACATTAACTTGGTATGCAAATCAGTAGAGTGGTATCTAGATAAATCTAACATCATTTTTAGCAATTTGTTTTGTTTTACTTGTAACTTCATTATATGGCATGTTGCACTATTTCCCCAAACTTGGCATCCATAAAGGAGTAAGGATTAAAGAATCGCTTTATGTATAATTATTTTATTACCTTTACTGCGCAAAGACTTCATGTTTATAAGCGGGTAAAGCATCTTGATGGTTATAATTACTTTTTTTTATAGTGTTAAGTGTATTATCCTTAAAGGTCAGTCTTCGATCTAAATGTATTCCTAAATATTTGACACTTGGTTTCCAGTTCACAAACATTTAGGCCACAAACGTTAAGGTGATTGTTGGCGAGGTAACAACTATTTCTCTTTCGGCTAAAGAAGATGGATTGTACCTTTTCAGCATTAAGCTTTATTTTCCACTTCGTAAAATATTCAACTAATATTCTTATCGCATTTTGAAGATTAGTCTCAATGTTGAGACTGAACTCATGTAATGAGAATATGGCCGTGTCATCGGCGTTAATCGCTATTTCACATGCTGGGAGGTGTGTGAGCCCTAGGGCTTGCATTTACTTGCTGTGAGGACGATGCCTTACCATTCACATATACACTGAATTATCTATTTACTAGAAAGCTATTAATTGTATAGTGGAAAGCCAAATTTGATCAACTTGTATATAAGCCCATTGTGCCAAACAGAATTAAACGCCTTCTCTATGTCCAAAAGGACTAAACCCGTAGATTTGCCTAAATCGCGGTTAGTCTTAATGTGTTTTCATATTCTCAAAACTTGATGTGACGTGCTATGATGGCTTCTGAATCCAAATTGCTGTCCGTTTATCAGTCCGTCCGTCTGTGCGTCACCAGTTTTTGGGCCTTAAATTTTGAGCTAGGTCGATGAAATTTTGTATACGAGGTCCTTGCAAAAGTAAGCAATACAAGTGTAAATTTTTTTAAAATTCCGCCCACTTTTCAAAAAATTCACTTTTCCCAGTATTTATACCGTATCCTAAGGGTATATTAAGTTTGATATATAGTTTGTAACATAGAGAAAAACCAGTGAAAAATGCTACAATCCGCCTGGAGCGAACCGTATGATACCCTATCCCTATCTTATTTGGTCGTGTCAGTGGGCGGTGGAAAATGTATTCACAAAATTTTCTATTTTGCCTTATAAACTAATATTTTTAATCGAAAATTAATTTTTGAAGTAAACGCCCCTAAAAAGTGGGCGTGGTCATATACAGTGTATAGACGATTTGTAGGTTAAGTGGATATCTACATATTTGCCCAAGTAAGGTTTTTCGAGTTTCATATGAAAATAGTGAAAAAAAGTGATTTTTTTGAAAAGTGGGCGTGTCAGTGGGCGGATTTTAAAAATTTTTACACTTGTATTGCTTACTTTTCCAAAGACCTCGTATACAAAATTTCATCAACCTAGCTCAAAATTTAAGGCCCAAAAACTGGTGACATACGGACGGACGGACAGACGGACGGACAGACGGACGGACGGACAGACGGGCGGACGGACGGACAGACGGACGGACGGACAGACGGGCGGACGGACATAGCTCAATCGACTCGGCTAGTGATGCTGATCATTTATATATATACTTTATTGGGTCTATCTTTAATATTTCTCTATGTTACAAACTATGTATCAAACTTAATATACCCTTAGGATAGGGTATAATTACAGATGGACCCAATAAAGTATATATGTAAGTGATCAGCATCATTAGTCGAATGGATTGAGCTATGTCCGTCCGTCCGTCTGTCCGTCTGTCCGTCTGTCCGTCCTTCCGTCTGTCCGTCCGTCTGTCCGTCTGTCCGTCTGTCTGTCTGTCCGTCAGTCCTAAGGAGCAAAATTCAGTATATATTGAACAAAATTTAAGTCCGCCTACTACCACGCCCACTTATTGAGTAAATTCGCGTTTTGGAGTAATTTGATAAAATATTGAAAAAAAGTTTTGTATACAGGAAAGGGATAGGGTATCATACGATCCGCTCTAGTTTCAAATAGTTTACTAAGTCAACTAAGCCGGTAACTTTTAGGATTATTATATTATGAAATAATATGACCTAGGTAGTGCAGTGGAGGGCCAGGGCCTAGCTCCTCATAACTGTACGTGTTGTGCATGTACAGAAGTATCCATAGTTGTATGCCATTTTTGCAAAAGCAAAGGGATTTGAGAAGCTTTTTCATTACAGAAATATTCTTGAACGTTTGTCAGACATTCATAAGAGACTTCCGTTTCTGAGTAATATTTCTTTTAAAACGATTCAGACTGGCTGGGCCTCAGCCGAATTAAAACATACTATTTTGTGGCGCACCAAGTTCTCCATTTGTTTTCTACCGTTAGCGATTTGCGAAGGAATTTCCAAATGGCACTGCGAAAAAGTGGAAGTAGGGCTAGCTAACAGACCTGCTAGGTTTTTGGCTTCAGCTCCATGGCTCCGTGAAATAAGGCCGGTGAATTTAGGCCGCAATGGAAAAATTAAACTAGACCGCGTGGTCTAAATTCATCAGAGGATATGAATTCCAACCCCGGCTTCTCATAACTTAGAGGACCAACACCTATCCTGAGATGCTCGAGGCCGTTTGTTATACGTTTGGCGTAAGTAAAACAAAAGAAGAAGTACAATATATAGAATACTTTTTTTTGGTTTATTAAGACCAAGTTAAGAAATCTTAGTTAATATCTATGAAATAATAGTTTAAATGTTTTTTTTTTTTTTTGTAAAATTAGATAATGTCTCACTAATTTTATTTACATTAAAAATAATTAACGAAAATTCAGTTCCAATGAATACTCTTTCTGTTTTACACCTTTTAAGTCATAGTCATTTACTTAATTTATGCACGGTACCGATACCTAATTCTTCTGACAGTTTTGTATCTGTATCCATCATTGGCTAATTCATGGGCTGGTTCAGCATTAACTTCAGGAGACAGATTTTCTGAAACTGGTGCCAAATTTTTTACTGCCTTTGGTAAACCATAGCTATATCCATCCTGAGTTGGATTCTTGATTTTCGAAGTTTCTGGCTGCGATTGAGGAACATGAACTGAACTTGCTGGAGGACTATTTACTTTCAACTCATTTGGTGGAATATAGTCAGTACTCGGCTCTGGAGCAGGATTAACAACTGGCGTTATTTCCTTAACATCAGCTGGAGGCACATACTCAGGTGCAGAAGGTGCTGGCAAAGAGCTTTTCGGCTTAGATACAGAAGGGGGAATATATTCCGCCGAAGGCTCTGTTACAGGTTTCGTTTGTAAAGAAATTGGCTTAGATGGTTCGTATTTGTATCCTAGTTGTGATACGTCCGCCCAAACCATTCCTACCAATGTCAACACAAAAAGCACTTGCTGAAAAAATCGGTAACATTAGCACATAAAACATCTCTATTAATTTTCTTTCTTACCATTTTCCGTTTCTATGCTTTCCAGGTGGAAGTCAACAATGAAATGTTAAAGAAAATGTGTTTATTGTTATATTTATAATGCTCTCTGGAAGAAATGTATATAATATAAAAAACTGGTGTGATATTGTTTATAAATATTTATGAGGCTTCTATAAAAGAAGCAGAGTAACTTTTTATCAATGGTTTTTCTTCACGAGCATTAATTTAATTATAAATTTATTTTTCCAATGTGAACCAAATGAAAACTAAAGTATAATAATTTTTCGAATAGTCTTACAACTTGGAGAATTGTATTTTTATGTATAGTTGGTTGACCTTCGGTAAAATGAAATAACTTGAATTATAATTGTAAATCTCATCATCTGCATTTGTAATTGATAAGAAAAGGTTATTTCTGAATGAAGGGAGATGGCTAAATTAGCTTATTTAAATTTTTAGTTAATATCCGAGCATGTGCATCTGTTGAGTATTATGAAAGTTACACTCTAATACATTAATATTATTATTATTATTATTATTATTATTATTATTATTATTACTATTATTATTCATATCATGCATCACAGAAAAAAACGGTGTGGTGAGATGAGAATCAGTGGAATTAGTTTACACACAATCCTCTTTGGGAGCTGTGTTTATTAGATGGTTGTTGTTGGCGCGTTGTTATACCGATTGTTCCTTGGTCAGTAAATTTTATTATACCCTATCCTAAGGGTATATTAAGTTTGATACATAGTTTGTAACATAGAGAAATATTGAAGATAGACAACATAAAGTATATATATAAATGATCAGCATCAGTAGTCAAGTCGATTGAGCCATGTCCGTCCGTCTGTCTGTCACCAGTTTTTGGGCCTTAAATTTTGAGCTAGTTTTTTCCATGTTTGTGTTGAATAAGCTTAGTGGTGTTTCAACCAAATTTTAAAATTGCACTTACTGTTAACATTGGTTCACTCGGGGACTGGATAAACTGCCATAACCTACCTAAATTAGATGGTCAACTCGAATTTCCCCTGCCTGGCTCTGGCGAAAAGAGTCGGAGCTCAATTGACGGTGTTTGTGAATAAATTTGAAGTAGCGTGTTACCAGGACCTATTCATCTATAAATAAATATATGTATATAGATAAACGATTTTATTAAGAATTCATCCACTGGTTCGTAGCGAAATAACTCAAGTTGTTCCACTGCAAACTGTTACCTTGTACTGTATACTCTAATTTAACATCATTTTATTTATACAACTTATGAAATTACCTAAGCAATCGCTTTTCAATGTATCTATAAAACTATCTATCTATGTATTAATATTTATATCACTGTTGGTTACTCTCTTGATGTTTCAGGTGGGTTCTCGTATAGAATGAACTATGCTTTTCCCGGTTATCGTTTGGTTATTAAATTTGAACGAATAGACAATTGTCTACCAGAATCAAGTACATAGGGTATAATATGCGTAGGATATGCACGCGGTTTTATTCTAATAGAAATCCTTACACATACATATGTAGTATGAATAAGCATATTATAAGATGTAAAAATCAATGTTACAGACTGAGGTCAAATTTAAATTTATATTTCCTTTGGATAGCGTAGAGTGTGACACACTCGACGCCGAACAAGCAGGTTTCCGATCTGGATCCTCCTGTGTCGACCACATCGACACCTTGCGGATCATCATCGAGCAGTGTGTTGAATATCGATCACCACTTCACCTGCTGTTCATCGATTTTGAAAAGGCGTTTGATAGTGTCAATCGGGAATTTATTTGGCGTGCCTTGCGCAGGAGAGGCATTCCGGATAAATTAATAACAATTATTAAGGCCACATATGATGGGTCCACATGTCACGTCTTGCACAGAGGGAGGCTGTCTGAGGAATTCGAAGTCCAAAGTGGGGTTCGACAAGGCTGCATACTTTCACCAATACTGTTCTTATTGGTGATTAGCGATGTGCTGAATGCAGCCTTATCAACAGGAAATCGAGGAATTCGATGGACTCTTACATCTGAACTCAAGCAGCTCGACTACGCCGATGATGTATGCCTTCTGTCTCACAAAATAATGGACCTTCACCAAATGACAACCAATGTGGAGAGAGAAGCAGGCGTCGTTGGGCTGAAAATCAACTCGGCAAAAACAAAAATGATCAGCCTGAGACCAAACTCATCAACTCATGTAGGTATGCATTGCTGGACAAATAGTTGAGAGAGTAGAGAGTTTCCAATACCTTGGGAGTATTGTCTCAACCGATGGCGGAACCGAACTAGATATAGCCAGCCGAATAGTTAAAGCAAAATCTGCGTTTGGAATGCTATCCACAGTTTGGCAAAGTAATGCAATTAGCCTTAACACCAAGCTACGACTGTTCCGTTCCAACGTTGAATCTGTGCTGCTTTATGGATGTGGTACCTGGAGAGTGACCGTCACTATCACTAGGAAGCTGCAAACGTTTGTCAATAGATGCCTACGCTACATCTTAAGGATATTCGTATCTCTAACGAACAGCTTAATCAGAGAACGGGCCATGAACCTATAGGCACAACCATACGACGACAAAAGTGGCAGTGGATTCGTCACACTCTTCGAAAGAGTGACAGATCCATAGCTAGCCAAGCGATGCAATGGAACCCACTTACCCAGGATGGTAGGATACGCGGTGGTCCTAGGAGTACGTGGCGTAGAACAGTGGAGAAGGAATCACGGCAACTGGGAAAGAGTTGGGGAGAGCTGAGGCATATATCCAGAAACCGCATACGATGGCGCGTAGGCGTTGTAGAGGCCCTAGGACTCAGAAGGGGACACAGGAATTAAGTAAGTAAGTTTGGATAGCGCCAGAATTAAAATACAGAACATATAGAAATGCTACAATCCGCCTGGAGCGGATCGTGTGATACCCTATCCCTTTCCTATATACAGACATACATATGTATTTACATATGTAGGTATGACTATGCATTCTGCCACTTCCACCAGAAACTTGCATAAATTTGTGCTGACTTTTTTTTTGTAACATCATATATGTATAAATGATCAGCATCACTAGCCGAGTCGATTTGAGCTAGTTTTTATTTAGAAGGCACATGTAGTATGCCATTATGTATGGAATATAAAATCTTTCAATGTTTGGATACCGGGAAAACACGTGTTTCTCAGGCGTCCCCAGGTGGAGAGAGAGAGAGAGGTCTAGTACCTCCGCGGAGTAAGAGTGTTTATTGTCCTTACTAGACATTAAACTGAAACTTTTTCTGTATGATAGACAAACGAATTATTTATTCTTCTCCAGGTGATACTCGCGACAGCAACAATCCACCCGTGGCCTGTTCGACCTCGGTCGGGGCAAGGATTCTTGAGGCCCCAACCAGCATGCAGCACCCCATGATACAGAAGTCACCCTCCTCTTTTCTAATGACCCCTGCAGCTCTCTATCCGAGACTCGGTAGAATCAGCTGGAATGAGAGAGAAAGTGTCTGCCAAAGTGTCTGACTTGTTAACAGGAACGAAGTCTACTTGATCAACCTCTGGTTCTATTAAAAACCGAAGTTCTTACTTCACTGAAGTACGAATTTCTTGTTTTAGGGTATAGTTTTCTCAAACCATTTATAAATGAGTCAGAAGAAACTGAAAAGTTGTGAAACACTTCCACATTTTGCCTCCTCAAAAATGTTCTTAAAAAACTTCTTCGAAAACGCTTTATGGCTTTGTTTCGTGATTCTTGCGCGTCTTCGTCGAGCTGCCCAATAGGAAGAATAGCTTCAGATATAATTTCAATGCTGTGTATTAAAATTTCATGTGCAGTCCTTTTATACCATGGGTACAGTTGCACAAACAAATTTGAGGTATCAATACAGCAATATTCCCTTAATCGTCAGATTTGCTGGATATTATTAAAACAACCCGAAATCGGCATATGATATTTTCAGCCCTTCTGGTAAGATCCCAAGAAGTAGGTAAAAGAGTCAAGAAAAAATCAACGAGCGGTGTTGCCATCGTTCATACTACCACAACGTGGTTTCTGTTTCAAAACTAAAAGTCCCATTCAGCTTCTAAATGATTCATGAACCCTTTTCTTATTTCCTTCGACTTTTCTCTTATTTTCCCAATCACCAGCTTGCCATTTTCTTATGGGCAGTTTAGAGGAGACATGAAGTAAACATTCTAAAAATCGAAAATCAGTTACAATTTTCTTTGTTTACTCTAAAATTTCGATATTGGTTTCGTTTTTGGCCTTTTCTATGAACAAATTATTTTTTTCTTTAATGTCATGAGACGTACAACTTCCAAAAAATTCACATAGTTGATTTCTTGAAAGAAAAATGAAACTTGATCGTGATTTTTTTCTGAGTCCTTAACACATTTTAGAGCCAATATTTCAAAAAGTCGCAAAAAGTCCCAATGTTTTATGATTGTTTCTTATTGCTAAGATATTAATCTTTCTTTTGATACTATTTTCAGTACAAAGCAGTTTGAATCAACTTAACTTTTACATTACCAAAGAAAAAAATCGTTTTTGTTTTTGACTGCTCAAATATGTACATTATCTTAAATAGCTTGAAAATTTACTTCGCGCTTAAAATATTGTGAAAAAGGGCTATCACTATTTTTATACATACCATAATCGCCCAAAAAAGCAATAGAAAATAAAAAAAGCAAAACTACTTCTTTTCACAAACCAAACTTGCTACTGCACTCAAGTTTAAAGTTTGCACTTTAGAAGCATCTACTGATTAAATAGTTACAATCTGCATCGCATGAAAAATCAAATTCAAAGCTCATGTTATTTGTAAACAATTTTGCATTGAAAAAATAACAACAAATCGAAATTTACAAATTTCGCGGCATTCTTGCTGTCTCTCAGCAGAAAAGACTGCAGAAAACTTATTGGCGTTCTTACGGGGCACTTCGCTTTTGCTTAGCATCTTAATAGGATTGGCTTAAGTGAAACATCTGTCTGCGACGATTGTGGAGAGAGTGATGACACTGCGGAACACTTCCTTTGCTCGTATCAGGCGGCAGATTCTAGGTGCGGATGTGGTGAGTGCTGTCAATGTAAGCTCTTTGTCCTTGAAGCACCTACTCGAATTCATTAAGACGACGGGCAAATATATACAGTATAGGGGGCGAAATGGTATGCTTCCTGGCAGTACAATGGACAAGTTGATGTCTGAGTGATCCAGTGAAGCTTTTCCTATCCCAAAAAAAAAAACATCATTCAAATGTGCCTCGCGGCTTATGTTGGTTTTGAGAGCAGTGGACACCCGTAACTAAAGAAAATTTCACAAGAAGAAATCTTACGGGGGCAAATCACACGATCTCGTTGGCCGATTCAAATCGCCTACGCGTAAGACAACTATGTTCGGAAATCGCTCGTGTAATATGTCCATTGTGGCACGTAGCACCATCCTGTTGAAACCGCGTTTCGTTGTTGTCCATATCAACTAATTGGGGCCAAAAGAAATCGAATTCGTTCTCAAAGAAGTATGGACCGATGATGACGCCAGTCCGAAATCCATACCAAACATCAACTTTCTCTGGATGTATTACAATTGGATGGATCTCGTGTGGATTATTATCGTCCTCAATTGGCCAATTTGCTTGTTGATGAGCCCATTCATCCAGAAATGAATGCGAAATGTTACTCAAACAGAAGTCCTACTTTCTTAAAACAATTTAATCATTTGCACATGTTATTGAACATTTAATTTGGCAAGTGAGATTAGGTAAGGCTACAGATGTAGCCTGTCAAAGTTCGGATATTCTTATTGGAAAACCTTTTATGTTCTTTCATGTGACCCGCTGCCATACTGTAAACAAAAAAAAAATGGGACTAAAGGAGTTCGAGTTTGACACCCCTGGACTACACGGATCCAGTTACAAGTAAGTCATAAGCTCAGTACCAAGAAATGCAAAGTACAGTAGGGACAAGGGCAAGAAGGGGTTAGTGGGAAATAATCCCACACTGTTACAGAGTACCGGGCCCAGTTTCATCTTTTGAAGATTACTACTTTCCAGCGCAACGCAAAAAAAAAAACATATCCTAAGGGTATATTAAGTGTGATATATCGTTTGTAACAAAGAGAAATATTAAAGATACACCCAATTAAGTATATAAATAAATGATCAGCATCATCATCTATCTGTCCGTCCGTGTGTCACCACACCGAAAGAAAAACGTTGGTAAAATCAAGTACGTTCCTTGTTTGATTTTGCGTCAACCGATTGTTGATTCAACAAATGAAGCATTGTTGATTTTTTTTTAAAAACGATACAATGTTCCTTGGTTAAATTAACAACAATTAACAACAATAGTTGAATCAACAATGTTTGTGCTAAAATCCGTGATGAAAGAAACACGGCGACAGTGTTACTTTAAACATGAACGTGTTTGTTCAAAAATACCTGTGTTTGAATTACAATGATCATTGTTAGCCAACTATTGCATTGTAAAGATTGCGTGATTCGTTAAAAATGTCCATGCTTATTTTATCACGTAAGTGTTGTTATTTCTCCACGGCCTTGGTGAAGTAGAATATATTGTAAACTTACAAGATAATTTATAATCCGGTTTTATTATACCCTATTTAAGGGTATATTAAGTATGATACATAGTTTGTAACAAAGAGAAATATTAAAGATAGACCACATAAAGTATATATATGTATAAATGATCAGCATCAATAGCCGAGTCGATTAAGCCATGTCCTTCCGTCCGTCGGTCAACAGTTTTTAGGCCTTCAATTTTGTACTAGTAGGAAGACAACACTAGCCAATTCGATGGAGCCACGTCCGCTCGTCCTTGTGTCCTTGAGCTAGGTTTATGAAATTTTGTATACGAAGTCTTTGGAAAAAATAACAGCACATTAAGACAGTGTCAACATCTAAATCTATCGGATTAAAACAAAAAAGTTATTTTGAAGAATGTTTCTATAAAGACAAATCTAGCTTACCTGATTGATTTTGATTAATTAAGTAGATTGAACAATTACATATGTATATCACTTAATCACAAACTACAAAATAATATGTCCTTACACTGGCATTTATTGCTGAAAAGTGTAATATATTTTTGCAAGATGCATGCAGGACGAGTAATATACACAAACGAACATTTCGTTATCCGTCGCGACTTTCGTGATTGCTTCAATGCGAAAACATTTTAATTTGAATATGTTCCTGATACTTTTACAATGTTCGTGATTCTTCAACAATGTTTGTGCTTGATTGAAACTACACATTCTTGGTTTGTATATTATCCGTTATGCATGGGACTTTCAGGCGTCACTGTAATAAGAAATTATCACGTTTATGATACTATGACAATGTTTTCAGGATCAATCGTGATTGTCGTACCACGAATATGGTTAATTTAAAAGAAATGTGGTTGATTTGTATTTATTGAACATTATTGTTGTTAATCGAAAACATTCATGATCAAATTATTTTTACAGGGCCAAATTATAAATTGATCATATCTATTGTTGTTTAACAATGAAATCAACAATGACGCTGCAAATTGACAATGAAACCATTTTTGAAACAACTACAGAAATGTTTGAATTAAACATGTCCGTGATACTTTCGAAAATATTTATCAACAATGCCAAAGTAGTTGATTCAAACATGACGGCTTGTTTGTTTTAATCACATACGTATTTGATTTCACAATTTTGAGCACATTGTTGGTTAACAATGTTACGTGTTTGATTCAACCAATGTTTTTTCTTTCGGTGCAGTTTTGGGGTCTTCAATTTCTAGCTAGGTCGATGAAATTTTATATACGAGACCCTTGGAAGGGTAAGCAATAAAAGTGTACAATTTTTTATCAAACTTCATATCTACAGTCTGTTGAGTAGTCCCTAAAGGTGAAATTTAAGGCTCCAACGTTTTTTTTGGAATGTCATATTTTATTTAAGTCTTACCAAAATTGTTAACAATATTTTACACTTTTTTTTTGCAAAAAGCCGATTTACACCATAACAACTTGGTCTCAAATCGTAAGAACGATATTTCATTAAAAACGTAACAAAGTTTTACATATTTAGGTCGAGTGTCTTTTAGATCTCTACTGCACACAAACCTTTAAGACGTACATATGTGCAAGTTTGTACGACCCAGTCGTATTTAAGGTAGTATATAGATTTTATAGATAAAAATTTCCAGTTACTAAGTTTTTAAAATAAATTTTTCTTAGTTTTCCAATAAGTTATTTCATATTTATTTAATAATTAGATTAGTTGGATTAGGTCGAAAAACATAGAATAAGCATTAAGTTTAGCTTAGAGCGCTCGCATATGGCCAGTAAGTTATAATAAGATAGATAAGTAATTTAAGCTAGTTTTAAAAGTTTTTGCCTAGCTATTAATTTTTCATAATTTAAAAGAATATTCATAAAGGAATGCTTATTACTATTATCCAAAGATTAAATAATCAGGATAAAATAATTACACTGCTAAGCAAAGAGGAAAAAAAAAACACACAACATATGTCAATTATAAAAAATACAATCTAAATTTAACGTGGAATGCAAATGGTTTATTATTTACTCCAACACATCCCTGAATTTCAGGTTTTTCTATGTAATGAAGATATTAATGTTAGCCTGATTTATGAAACTCATTTCAAACAGGGGACAAAGATTAAAATTCCTGTGTATCTTTGTTATCACTATCCCCATCCAGCTGAAAGTGCTAGAGGAGGAAGTGCTGTGGTTGTAAAAAGTACTTTGGATCGATATGAATTGCCAAAAATAGCAAAATAAACAATGCAATGTTTTATTAACCTTAGATCCCAACCAACCAAAATAACAGGCTTCGGTGAAATACCCCACGGAAATCAAACAACTTATACTTGAAGAGAAAAGAGCTCGTAGAAAATGGCAAGCGACAAGATATCCCGGCTACCATATTTAATAGACTCAATAATAGGCTTAAGAAAACTATTATTGAATTCAAAAATAATTCTCTAGCTAAATACATTTGTAATTTATTATTTATTTGTAATCTTACGGCTGACAAAATCACAGACTACTCCTTTGGAGGGCTGCTAAGCTTTTAAAGAGACCTCAAGCGCAAGGTCCCCCGTTGAAAACATCTGATGGGAAATGGATCGGAGATCCAAAGGAAAAGGTTAAAATCTTTAGTCAGCAGCTTTCATATGTTTTCAAACTGTTTCCACCTATGGTAACAAACGAAGATCCTTAATCGTTCAGCAAATAGGCCAATCTCACTTTTACCTTTATTTTCAAAACTTTTCGAGAAACTCCTTCTTAAAAGGTTAGCACAGGCTTTTGATAAAGTTTGACATACGAGATTAGAGTATAAAATTCATAGGGATTTACCTTGACAGTACTATGAGATCCTTAAATCTTATAGAGTAGTCGATTCTTTAGAGTTCGTTATGGCTCAGCGTACTCTGAACTTAAAGAAATTCAAGCAGGTGTTCCACAGGGAAGTGTTCTAGGACCCACCCTGTATTTATTATATTCGACTGATATACCGCATGCGAGTGATATTAGGATAGCCACATTTGCAGACGACACTGCTCTTTTATCGACAGATGGATGTGTGACTAAAGCTACAGAAAAGCTACAAAAACCAATTAACGAGATATTTGTTTGGACGCAGCGATGGCGAATTAAACTTAATGAGTCAAAGTCCACTCATATCAATTTTACAAATAAAAAGATAACGAATCTTCCCGTGATTATTAGTAATCAAGTAGATCCTTACTCTCTAACACAGCTAAGTATCTGGATATGAATTTGGATGCTAAACTGATATGGAAGGAACATGCGAAAAAGAATGTAGAAGACCTAAATATTAGGTATAGAAAACTGTTAGGATATAATTCAAACTTGTCCATTGAAAATAAGATTCTATTATATAATCAGATACTAAAACCTGTTTGGACATATGGCATCAAATTATGGAGTTGCACAAAGAAAACAAATGTGCAAATGTATCAGATACAATTAAAAAGTACGCAATGCGTCACAACGAGCGTTTGCGGATGCATATTAATCCTGAGATAAACGATGTCATAAATATGCGAAATAACATTCGTAGGTTAAGAAGAACCAAGCCACATGAACTTTTTTGACAATTGAAAACTTGTTTAAATAGTTTCGAAAGAAATAACAGTTATGCGATTTAAAACAATTGAAAGACTTATTTAATACTTGTCTTAGCAATTAACTAATATATTTATGTATATTTTGTTAATATTGTACTTTTTTGTAGATACCTGTTCATGTTCTTATAAAAAGTTAGTTTTACATTGCTTATGTTAGTTTGAATTTTCGGCTAGTTTGGCAAAGTGATTTTTAGCCGAAAGCGTTAATAACGGTACTTTATTGTAGCCAAATTGGTAAAAAACTGATTTGCTGGAAAACGGCTGTACCGATTTTGTTTAAACTTTATACTTTATCGAGTTTAGGTAGATGCTACTGATTTCATTCAAATCTAAATTTTGAGTATAAATCTGGGCTAATGCTATTAGATGGCGTTCCACATTTTTAGCTAAGCGGATTTAGCCAATTTGCTTGAAAACGGCTCTAACGATTTAGAGATAACAGTACTTTATTATTAACTGGTTTTGGAAATATGACCATTTATTGGTTAATTATCGTTAAGGAAAAATTAAAAATTTACAATGTTGATTTATGAATTTCTTGTCTATTTTCCATTTGTGTTTTATTTATAAGTTCTTTCGTCTTTTTTTTTATTTTTATTTTAATATCAATTAATTACTTTTATATTAATAAGCAAGACTGCATTAAAAAACGCTATCTTTTCGAACTTACTTGAAGTTATTGCAAAATATGACGATGTGCCACTTATTTTTGTAACTCAGTGTATATTTTAAGCTAAAAATTTTTTTTTTATTTTTCATATTCTATATTCACAGTGTAATTAGCATTTTGCTCTATATCTCAAAAGTATGAACATTTTATTTAGGGCCTTTATAAAAATAGCAGCCAGCACAGCTCTAACTCAATAATGGCTTATCGGATTTAAAAGCAAAAAAATTTGGGTGAAATTAGTAAATGAAATTCGTAAAACGTAATGATAAATTGGTAAGCGGAATTCACAAATTACAGCTCGTTTATGTTTACATTCAAAATAAGTGCTTTTTACTTACGATTAAGAAACAAATTATTTAACGCTTTCATGTCATGTGTCATTACTGAAACAGGACTACCTTCTATCCTATCCTATCCATTTTATTAAAAGTTGTCAGGTATGTCATTCAGTTTGCCGTTACAAGTCTGCTCTACCGGAAATTTTATGAAAAGATGTTTCCTTGTATTATTGATTTTTGTGGTATTTGTCGTCAATAAATGTGAATTTAATTACTAATTTTGTTAATAGTAATGTAAAGATACAGGTAATCAAAAACAAAAAAATAGCATGTTCGATATAGGAAAGGTGTGTTACATATATGTAACGAGAACACTTTAACTCCTGTTTTGTTTTCTACGAACAATCTACGAGATAGTAGCTTCGTCTTCAGTTTTGGCAACTTCCTTAATTCCTTTCTAGGAGTACCTAGTACACTTTTAGTCCCCAATTCAGTTAAAGATTGACAATTAACACTTAACTCACAATTAATTAAATTCAATTGATTAATTGTAACTGCTTGATGATCAACTGTAGAAGATCAATTCATTTATAACACATGTGTTTCAATTTAAAATTAAAATGCATTTGAGAAATAACTTCCATTTTTGCTGAATGACGGTGTCTTTTTTCTCTACAAAACTATTGCTATCGAAAAGAATTATTAATACTATTTGATTCATGTATGTGTGCATATGGAATTTTATCCAATAGAAATGCTGCGTCTACACACATACTGTTAAACACGTGCCAGTATGAAAAAAGCGAAACTATGTACATACATACATGTACCTACCAAAAAGCATGGCTAGACATCAAAAACCAGCTTATAGGGATTTCCCAATTCAACTCGTTTTCGTAGGCAAGTTAGTTTAGCACTATTGGACTATTTCGTTGACAATTCGTCATGATTTGTATGGTAACGTTAGATCAATTGCCGATTGGATCTCAACAATAACTGATATGTAGATGCATTGTAAACCGATTGTAAACAGTACTTTTGTTTTAAAATATAATGAAATGCATTATAATTGTTCGGGAAATTCTGAAATCCTACAAATCGCATATCCGTTTTACCCTTCAATGGCTAACTGCTTAGAATTATATTTGTATATTGTATTCCTATATACATACATACATGCATATGTATGTACATTTGTATAACTATCGATGTAGTTCCTAGAAAGAGCGGTAAAAATATATTTTCCATACAATTATGCGCTTTATTTAATTTTTTTCTTATTTATAAATGAGCGATGATCATCCAGTGATATACGAGACATAAAATTTAAAAAAAAAAAAAAAAACTGTCTGGCAGGTGGAATGTTGCATACTAATGTATTAGGCTTATCATTAGACTTGGCTTTGTAGATATCGATAAAAATAAAATAAGAATTCGCTGAATGAGTTCCTAATACAAAACTTGTTTTAACTGTATCCGCTTGGAAAACACACAGTTTCTTGTTTATTTAATTATTATAATATTTTTCATATTTTGTCTTGCAGTGAATCCCATTAATTTCATCTGTCGAATACCTTCCACTTTTCAGGTAATAGTACTCCGCACGATTTGTACTAAATCCATAACAGGCTGAGGCGATCAATAAATTTAATCTGACCTACCCCATTATGATTTTCTGGTTTACAAATACATACAACAATCGCTTATATATTTATGATTATTATACATTTAGAATATTAAAAAATAGCGGAAGATTTTAACCTTCAAATTCTTTGTTTAACATATTTATACACATGAATTCCGTAAAAATCAAATAAATAAAATAAATAAAGGAGTTTCCATAATTTTATTGTGGTGGTAAGAAATTCGGTAGGTTGTTCTGTATAAATCGCACATATATCCATGCAAGTTTTTTTCGTGTTTTTTTTCACGTTATAAATAATGTGTTTGAATTCTTGATCGTCATTCGTCTACATATTAGGGTAGAGAACAGATCGAGTTTTGTTTGTAACTTTATCGAAAATGGTAATTTTTTTTTCGTTAGAAATGTGTGTATATTTAAATTTGATAAAATAATTTTTTTACAGAAAATTTTAATATTGTTCGCGTTCATTGCCTTTGCGAGGGCCGATGTATCACATATTCTACAAGAGGATGGATACCATTATAATATACCAAATAAACCTTTTCCGTCAAATATAATCGATATTCCAGTTCGACAACCAGTACCAACTTATTTACCTCCAGTACCTGTTAGACCGATTGTTCCAATTGCGCCCGTGAGACCAGTGCCAATTCCCGTAAAACCAGTTCCAACCTTAAGACCAATCCCAACTCTGCCGCTAATACCAGTTCCACGTGTCCCCTTGAGACCATTTAAGCCAGTGACACCACCTCTATTACCATCGCCATCAACACCTATAATAAGTTCAACATATTTGCCTCCTGTACAACCAGCACTTATTCCTAGACCGCAAACAACTCCGCGACCGATAGTGATTACTCCTAAGCCACAACCTACTATTGTACAACCTGTGAGAATCCCACCTCCGGCTCCAGCTCCGACTTATTTGCCTCCTCAGCCAGTACCACAGAGACCTACTGTTGTTTACCAGCCAACACCTCAGCCAAAGCCGGAATACCATCCAAATCCAGTGCTACAACCAACTCCAAAAGTTCCAGTATATAAGCCTCAGCTACCACAACCAACTCCTTCAGTTCAAATATACCAGCCAGCACCAATCGTTGAGCTTGAACACGCTGGATCCGTGAATATTCAACAAACAGGATATGTTTACAACAACAATCCTCAGCCTCCATTCAGCTTTTAGATTTGAACTAAAGGCCTGATTACCATCAACTGAAACTGCAACATATGCATTATAGATTTTGAATAAAATATGTATATACAAAAACTAAACTAGAATAGTATATTTACTGTTTTGTAATACCTATACATACCTATGCAATATATTTTTATGGCTATCACGATTTTCCAGGCTCTAAGACTTTACTTCAATAAAAGTAAATACATATGTAGATGTACGAGTATACATATTGTACTTTTGTATCTGATGATGCATCTCATCAATATCCCCCACTCTACGAATCTAATTTACCAAAGGTAATTTAATATTCAACCATCATGTAAAATTGAGAACCATCTAGCATAAAACTGTACATGTAAAAACGAAAAAGTCTGTTGCTGAAATGGGAAAAAACTTAACTCCTTAACACCCAGTCTCCACGAGACATAATTTCAGTCAAGACTCAAGTCGTGACATTAATAGTGTAGACCGCACTTTTACGGACTTGACTTGCAGTCGGACATCTAAGACAGCCTTTTTGTCTTGTCTTCTCTGTGGACATCAACCGTGACTGAAATTTGACATTTGAAGTTTGGCAGTCGTTTTTTAAAAGAAAAAACGTTTGTTGTGATTTATAAGTGCTTTCCTGACGTGTAAAGATGACAGATTTTTGATTTTTACAAACAGAAACAATAAGTTTGTTGATGTTTTAAAAGCAAGTGAACTTGTTTTGCTGTTGACGACATGTTGAAGAATGAAAAGTCATAACAAAATTCGCCCATCCAATGACATAAAAGTCTGGCGGACTAGAAGTCTGACTGAAAAGTCTGCCTTTTTTCAGACTCGTGAAGACGCAGTGTAAGATGAGAGAGTCGATATTGAGACCATCAAATATATACATAAGTAAGGTGATTATTCCGATGGAATATAAAAATGTTATTTGTTTTAAAAACTCGACCACCAAGATTTTGTTGTAGTTTCTTTGGGTCACTCCTTATAATGTAAGTCCAATCAGGGCTTTTAGAGAAATCAAAAATCTTAACGGGCAAACATATGCGCAAGCCGCCTCACAAAAAACGAATATGGCGGTATTATTCCAGATACGATCTCACAAACTTTCTTTATTATTCTAGCGAAACTTGAGGAGTAATGTAAGATTAATAAGTTTATAAATGATAAACTGAGCAATCTCGAGACTAAAACTCGGAAAACATGAATAAATCTATGAATATGAAACAGTTGCTTAAAATATTAATATGGAATGCAAATGGGCTCTTGGAAAAGATAGAACTAGAAGTGTTATTGCGGAGTAAGAACATTGACATACATATGTTTGATTTCAGAAACACGCTTAAAAAATAAATCTCGTATAAAATAAAAGGATACTGTGCTTATCATGCTTACCATCCTAGAAAGGGCTAGATATAGATAGGGCTCTTCCCTATTTATCAAAGATAGCATTGAGCACTCTATAAGTACAATTATCGAGAACAATGATATGCAAGTAATTTCTGTCGTGTTAAAAATGAACAGTTTTATTACAATACAATATCGCATCCATTTATCGCCCTCCGTGATGTAAACTCGAATAGAACGATTTTGTAAATCTCTTCCCACTTGGACCGAATTTTATTGTTGGTGGCGATTGCAATTCAAAACACACTTTTTGGAGTTCAACGAAAGTCAGAATACTTTACGAAGCCGGCATGCAATTTAATGTTGACTACTTTTCGCCGGAGAAAAACACCTGATCTCGTAGACTTCTTAATCGCCAGAGGAGTACTTTAAAATTTTACAAACGTCGAGGAAAGCTTTGATCTCTCCTCTGATCACAACTCATTTTGTCAATAATGAAAAAAGAAGGAGCGCCTCGATTAACTAACAACAAAACTGACTTTGACGGCTTTAAGAAATATTGTAATGAAAATATTGTACTAAACGTGTAACTTAAAATAAATAGATAGATTTATTGAAGTAATACAGAACGCAGAACAACACTCTCTTTAGGAAAAAAGTCGTACACAGCGAAGATAAATACTAATAAAAAGAAGAACTCGCAAAATATGGCAACAATCCCGGGCTCCCGAGCATAAAACTATTTTGAACCATCTCTGTAATGAACTCAAGATAGCAATTATAGATTTCAGAAATATAGAGACTCCAAATCCAATCGCTTAGACCAATCGTTGAAAACTTTAAGCCATTTTACGGACAGGCGTTTATGGACGACTTCGGTGACACGATCACGACGTCTGACAACTTTAAAAATTAAGAGTGGGTCTATGGCCGAACTTTGCCAGGCAGTACAAAATCTTAAAAATAACAAGGCCCCTGGATATAATTTGATAACCGGACGGATCCTTAAAGAATTACCAAAGAAAGCACTGAACAAGCTTCTGCATATTATTAATGCTGCATCAGATTTCAGAAATATAGAGACTTCTATTTTTTGAGTGCCTAAAAAAGTTCAAGCTAGTCACTCTGGAAAGCCATTAAAGGTATCAAAAAATTCAAAATTCAATCGCTTAGACCAATCGTTTAAAACTTTAAGCCATTTTACGGACAGGCGCTTATGGACAACTTCGGTGACACGATCACGACGTCTGACAACTTTAAAATTAAGAGTGGGTCGATGGCCGAACTTTGCCAGGCCGTACAAAATCTTATATATATAATAATATGATATAATTTGATAACCGGACGGATCCTTAAAGATCCACTGAACAAGCTTTTGCATATTATAAATGCTGCATTGAGATTGTTATACCAAGAAATTGGAAGTCGCCGAGGTTTTAATGACCGATATCACCTCTAACGATAGTGTCTAAGGAAAGCTTTTATTTAAACGCTTGCAATCGGTAAGTGAGGAAAGACAACTGATTCCTGATCCTGCTTCATTTACCAGGCTTACAGAATAACTAATGAAATAGAAAAAACCTTTGAGGAGAGAAGTGTATGTTCTAGCGTCTTCCTTGACGTGTCCCAAGCCGTTGACAAGGTTTGGCATGGACAGGTTCTGCTTGAACAACTATGTACGATTCTAGAATTCTACCTCACTTACAGACTATTTCAATCCACGTTAATTTAACTAATAAATAAATTAATAACCTACCCATTTTCAAAAAATCGGTATTAATACCGTATGCAAACGAGGCTAAGTATCTAGGCATGACCCTAGACGAAAAACTCAAATGGAACTCGCATGTTATGCATTGGCATTGAGACTTGGGAGTAGCTACCGTCGATAATAAGATAACGAACTTTACTCGCAAACGCCGTGTTCGCCTTCATGGACATTGCAATAACTCCATATTTTGGACGTGACAGATCATGTGCGCCGACTGCGAAGAACGCAACCAGCAGGTGCCTTTACTGGAAAGTAAAATATCCTTGGAGCTTAAACTACTTGATAAGGAAACTTAGTTGAAGTCAATAAATAGAAGGGGGTGTTGTTTAGTGAGTAAGAATCTCACAGTAACGGGCTCATAGTGTTTTATTGAAGATTTTTCCCCTACTCACGCAAAAAAAAACTGGAAAAATCGACTTAAGCGGTTATGGCATGTGACCACAGCTTTTTCATATGCTCACAAGAGGTGAGGCCGTGAAAAAATATGAATAGTGTCTTCTGGAACCTCAGACACTGTAGTCCAACGCACTAAACACTCAGCCACAGCAGCCATTAGTTCTGAGGGATAGGCATATTCAACAGTTTAGATATCTTAAGAAATTTGTTCATATTAATTCAAATTTGAATCCAACTGTATATAACGCTCTGACCCATTTCAGGGTAGAACCATTTCAAAATTCATCCACGCATACGGTTATTACATCTTCCTTTTACAAATCAAACTAGCATACTTGTAGACTCTAAACGAATAGCGATTTCTTAGCTTATTGACCTTTAGGATTGATATCAGAAGTTTTAGCAAGAATATATCAGCATAATTTGCTTTGCGATGCTCATTAGGATACACAGGAATTAATGTTAAAGCTCTATCATTCAAATACATCTTTGAAAATTTTAATTCCCGATTTTAAGACGATAAAGCAAACAACTCAGTTAATCAAATTCAATATTATTACTTTAGGTTCTTTATTCGATAGTCATCAGATTTCTGACATTCAGGAGACGGCTCATTTGTCAACAAATAATGGGAAACATGTGGGTCATCATTTCAGTTAATTATCAACACGTGATACATCTGTCTAGGCTGGGAACAACTAACAGAATTGGTTAAATCAGTCAGGAGGCCCAATTTTGTTATTCCAATTTTCGAAAAAGGACCTTGGCATTTGGCACTATTAACACAACTGAAATAAATAAATAAAAAAGTTATCCATAAATTAAGGTAACCTTAATGGTGGCAAGATGTTGCATGAATCTGCAAAAACCTATTGTGAACGTGTAATAAACATTAAATTCATACAACCAGTCTTTCTGGAAAGTTAATAAAAGTAGGCAGTTCTAAAACGTGCGTGCTCATCAATTCTCTTTTATTTAAATATGTATCTACCTACAAACATATTTAGTATATAACACCATGTAAATGACCACATTACTGGCATCGGACATCCGATGGTAGAAACACATAATAGTAATATATTTTATGCAAAACATTGATTCATAAGTTGTAACCAAAGAAATAAAAAACCATCTTAGTCTGTATGATCAATGTGATCTAACAAAAATGCGTGACATCTAATTTTTACTACTCGTAAATATAATACGATTTAAACAAGTTATTAGCGCAAATTCAAATTCAAATAATCTTTAAGAAAATTTTATTTTCCAACTTAACTTTAAATAGACTTTTTGTTACTCATACTTACCTCAAACACGACTGTAAACTGGAAGCCAACTGCAAATTTAAAATAAACAGCTAAGCTATTTAATAGCGATTGTAAGGTTTTTTAGTTCTTTAAATTATTAAGAGCTTTTATGACTATAAAATAAAAGACTAATTATAAAAAAAAAAGGGCAAACAAAAAACACAAGCCAGTAGACATTAGCTATATAAAAAGAAATGTAAAAATAAAAAGAAATTGTTTATTTTGAGAACATTACAAGTACATACCAAAAGACTACTTTATTAAATAACTTCTGTGGGGTAACAAGAAATAGTTTTGTAAAGTGATACTGAAAAAGTGCCTTGAGAAAATGCAGCGTTTGTTGTCGTTTTTATATCCCCTGAATTGATTAGAATTTATTTTAACACACTTATAACCTTTCGGAGCACTACAAATTCAAAAAACGAAACAAGATACATTATTTAGGTAAAAATATTGATTCTATTTAAAACTGGTTGCATTATAATAATATTTAGATTATGATCCTCTTAGTCTCTTAGTCTCTTAGTCGACCCAAATACTAAAACCATTTGATTTGATATTTCCAATAATAATGGCTGAACTTATATATTCATATTTAGAACTGTTTAAAATTGAATGTCGCAGATAAGCTATTTCGGTGCATGACTTGCATAATCTAAAATGTGACGGTTTTGGGATCCCCCCTCTATGACGACGCATTTTACTGGCAAAACGTTTGCCTGGTTCACTGTTGATTGCCTAAATCTAATAAGCACTGTATCTTGTATACTATATAATTCTGCTGTTGGTTAAATGAGTGTTTTTGAGGACAGACTTTCAAGGGCTCACTTGGTTGGTTGGTTGGTTGAAACCGGCCCTCGATGAGGATGCACTTAGACCAGTAGTTGGTCCATTGTGCTGCCGATGTGTAAGGGTGGGTGGGTCACCCTCTTACTCAGGGAACCATTTACTTCTTATTATGAAGGAGCCTATCTTAGCCGTACAGGCATTGTTTAGATCACGTAGATCGTTGAACAGGTATTCACCTAGTGTGGCCTTTCTAATGTTGGCAAGTGCGGGGCACGTGCATAGGAGGTGACTGATAGTCTTCTCTTCTTCTTCATCTCTACATCTTCTACAGAAGTCATTGTAAGGGATGCCCAGTCTTACGATTTTGGAGAGGGTTTCTCTCTTATGTTTCAGAAGTCCGATGGACCTGATTTCGTTTAGCGTGGGCCAAAGCAGCCTTGCAGTGTTATAGTGGCCGAGCTGTTGCCACCGATGGTTGGCTTCTTTCACCGCGTCAGCATCGACAAGGTATTTAGCATAGGACGTTGGCCCCTCGATGTCGGTGACGTTTGTGCTGTTTAGATCTGAGGAGCCTCGTTGGGCCAGTTCGTCAGCTTCGCAATTCCCTGGTATATTACAGTGACCCGGTACCCAGCAGAGGGTGAGGTTGTACTGTCCAACTATCTCGTTCAGAGATACGCGGCAGTCCTTCACTGCCTTCGATCTCGTTGTGCTTGATGGCCGATACGATACGGCACTAACCGCCAGCCAGTCAGCTGCCGGACGAATGGCAGTGACTTCGGCTTGGAAAACGCTGCAGTAGCTAGGAAAGCTGAAGGAGAGGTGAATGTCCAGATCTTTTGAAAAGATGCCAGCAACTTCAGTCTTATTGCTCAGCAGGCAACCAGTTGTTTGCTGACGATGTCAGTTGGAAGTAGGTGGAGCATGGTTTGGAGCGCTCCTGTGGGAGAGGTTCTCAGTGCACCAGTAATACTGAGACAAGCAACTCGTTGAGTTTTTCCATTATGATTAGGTTGGAGGTCTTCTCCAGGGCACGCCAACAGGCCAGTGCTCCATATATGAGTATCGGTTTTATTACCGATGTGTACACCCAGTGCATGATTTTTGGTTGCAGGCCCCAGGTGGGGCCTACTGCCTTTTTGCAAATATATAGGGCAGCTAGAGATTTCCTAGCGCATTCGACTATGTTATCTCTCCAAAGGAACTTGCGGTATTTTGCACTATTTGAGCAGGTGAGGGGGGTGCCTCTTAGCTTTGGGAGAATAAAGTCGGGGAGTTTGTGTTTTCCAGTGAACAGGATTAGATCGCTAGAGATGGACGTGCAGCCGGGAAAGTGAGTGTCCATTAGTAGTTTGAGCGATGCTTCATCTGATTTTGCCTATGTTCCATTGGGATTTATGAGGACACTTGGTATGGTTGGTGTTTTCGAAAGGACCTTGCGTAGTCTAGAGGATTGAGACGTGTTGTCAAAGTATCGTTATGCACTTCTGTCCAAAAGAACTGTGAGCCATTTTATATCATTTGCAATTACAAACTAATGTAAAATTGTTTGTAAACTTTCTTTTGACGCCTGAAATTTGAAGTATTGTTTGTTTTTTGCTTATAAAATTATTATTTTTGATTTTTTCTTAATTTCTATTAATCGTTCGATTAATAATTAAAATATAAACGTACATGTTAAACTAGATCTAAGATGAACTTGAAATAAAAATTATGATTGAATTTTGAACATGAAAAACAGAGGTGTAAACTCTTTTTTGATGCTTACAGTAGGAGCAAACACCATATTCAATGGACCAAATGTATTGACATATGCAGCGTTGGAGCAGCAGCTATGACCGGCAAAATAAAAAGAACTGTGGCAAGAAAAAATAATGTTGCACCGCAATGTAGAAGCAGTCACAGCGTTTTACATCTTCATGCTCTTGTCGCCAAGAAAATTTCACCCGACTTAGAAAAAGTTCTCGATCAAGCCGCACAAATAGTTAATAACTACGTCTAATCACGTCCGCTTTTAAAATAAATGTGTCAAGATGTAGGAAGTCTACATCAATCTCTTCTTCTACACACGGAAGTGAGATGGCTTTCGGGGGGAAAAGTTTTATCTACAGATTTTAAATTGCGCAACGAGCTCAAGATATTCTTCGTCGAACAGCCCATTTCCGCATCTGTAAGTACGCTTGTTGAATTCCTGCACGATCAGCAAAGTTGGTGAAATTGGCTTATTTGGTCGATATATTCGATAAGCTCAACGTTATTTGCCAGTCCTTACAGGGAAGAACCACAACCAAATTTACAGTTAATGACGGCATCATCGGGCCGTATTTTTTTCCAAAATGCGGCCGGTCAGGCAGTTACTGTGAATGGTGTTCTCTGTCGTGAGACGATAACGAACTTTTTAGGTCCCGAATTGGAAGATATGGATGTGGACGATATGTGGATTCAACAGGACGGTGCCACTTGCCACACAGCTAACGAAACAATGGCTCTTTTGCACGACAAATTCTATGGCCGTGTTATCTCACGTGGTGGCGATGTCAATTGGCCGCCAAGATCATGTGATTTGACACCGTTGGACTTCTTTCTTTGGGGTTATTTGAAAGAAAAGGTGTACGTCGATAAGCCAGCAACAATTCAAGAGCTAAAGGATGAGATAATTCGGCACATTAACGGCATAAAACCTCAATTATGCCCCAGCGTCATCGAAAATTTGGACCATCGGATGGAGGTGTGTCGCCGAGGTCGCGGCGGCCATTTGGCCGATATTTTGTTCCATACATAATTGAACCATACCAATATTAACATAATAAAAAGAAATGACAATAATTTCCTAAAAAAAATTGTGTTTTATTCAAAATCAATATCGGCCCTTAAATCTTAACCACCCTTTATTTAGTAAATATGTGAACAAATATCATTCTTCACATTAAAAATTCACAACGTATTTTTTGTGCTGCAATAAATGTTTTCTAAAACTTTAAAAAAAAAATATCATTTATTCATTCATTCTTTCTTTTCTTGTGAAACATAAAAATATACAAACCGCACTTCAAGGAACGATGTTTTCTGTTAATACGAATAATCCACTGGCAGTTTGTACTGTATTGAGTCGTTCACACAGAGCATAATGAGGTAGGGCTCGTTCACACGACGTCTATTCGATTCGATTTTTTCTCGTATACGGTTGTATCGAATACAAGACGCCATTCTTCATTCGATTTTAACAAAGTACCGACTACTACACCAATTCGAGAAAAAACGTTTGTCGTGTGAATGACACAATATATATTCAAAAACTAAGTAGTTGGGCCGCGGAGCAAGTAGGTCCTCGCGAATTACTCAAGAACTGTAAGTACTACACGAATAAGACTGAGCTTGGATGATGCCTTTACTCTAGCGCAACTTTAAATCGCTGCATTATAAGTTTGACACATAGAGAAATATTGCAGACAGATCTAATAAAGTTTATACATACATATATAAATGATCAGTATCAATAGCCGATTCGATTGAGCCATGTGCGTCCGACCGTGTGTCATTTTGAAAAAATGTAGTATTTGGTTTGTCACTGAGTGCATGAAATTATTAAAGCGATATTAGATTAAAGGCTAAAGACTCCTTACGGTTTATTAATGTATATATTAGTTCCTGGGACAAACCTTCCAACATCTTTGATCTATATTTGGTTTTTGTGAAGTTTGGTTGAAATCGGAAAACGTACATATGTGTATGTTGTGCGTGCGTGAAAAAACACATGCGTATCCAACTCAAAGGCATGAGGGCGATACACATAAACGTTTGTTATTGCTTTTGCTCTTTATGTAGCTCTGTAAGGTTTTGGCCATTTTCAAGCATGCAAGAAACAAGAATGCGACTATATGATTCGTCACACTTATGAACACAATTTTAAGGCTTAATTTATATATACATACATATATATATGTATATATACTCCCTTTAATAACAAATTTGAGAGTATAATTTTGGTAAGTGATGTGCCTGGTAAGACTGTAACGTATCAATCAGTAGATACGGTTAGAAATCAAGATGACACTGTCAATTATCCAACGGAATTTCTGAATTCCTTTGATTTGCCTGGATCGCCACCTCATCGTTTTTAAAGTTAGTGTGCCTATTATTCTTCTTCGGAATATAAATCAGCCTCGATTGTGCAACGGAACAAGATTAGCAGTCAAGAAGGTCATGAACAGGGATGGGATTTTGTTGACCGAAAAAAATTTAAAAAGCCAAAATAAAACATCCAAATATGCAAAAAAAAAAAAACATTTACTTAAACTAGAGACAATAAAATTAAAACTGAACTGAATATGAAACTTGACAGAACTTATAAGAGCAATTATGTAGCTATTCATTTACTTTACAAATCTCCCATACATGGTACATGGCCGCGCCCTCTTTTTAGGGGCGTTCTCTTAAAAAAGCTGTTTTTCGGTGGATATATAACAAAAGTCACGGATGTTAATTCCAACTTTTCGGTAAATAAGGCTCGCGGTTTTTTTTTTGGCGGGTCTTATTGCACTGGTCCAGTGTTTGCACTGCATAGAGTTTTTCCGTCAAGTGCTCTTCGTATGCTTTGACTCTTTCTGACGTTCTAAGCCGTCCAACAAAAAAACGAAATTATAATAGGTAATAATATAATTGTTAGAAATAATTTACAGCTTTAAATCTTCAATAAATAAATCAATAAAATAATTTGGAAAATTTGAGAAAAAAACTTCTAATAGAATTGCTGCAATAGTAAACGACTTAAGTATTCTAACAATTTTCTTGATTTTCTTAATAGGAATACGTTGGGAGCAAATAGATAGAGTCGAATTTAAGGATTTCATGCCAGAGTTTATACTTTGCTTAAAATCCAAATCTTGGCTCAAACTTCCGACGCATCTTTTTCATATTTATTTTTCTGAATTTTCAAGAAATAAATACATACTAAACTACAAACGTTGCAGCTAACATCCTCTTCTCAAAGCTATATGTGTTGCATGTTTAACCTGCCTTGCCAAATGGATTGGGTGGGTAAAACTCTCTTAGAGAAAGACAAATGCATATAATATACGGGAACGAGTTGAACAAAAAAGTTGTCCATTTCTTAGTTTGTCAAATTACTTCAAATTGTTTTGCTTTACAACTACAACACAACTATTTCAGAGCTCACAAGTTTCTCGAAAGAAATTACTACAATATAATATATATACTAAACACAATTAGAGCTACTGTGTTAGTGATTTAACAAAGTATCATAAACAAACAATTGTGTACTCATCATACTATTATTTTTTTTAAATCAAAATGTCTTGAAGGGAGTAAAATTGGGACGAGGGGAGTACGGGAGTACAAATACTCCCTTAGTAGTATATTTGGCATCCATGACCTACGGTTTAATGCTTATGACAAGTGCAAAGGAAGTGTTTGAGGACCTTTCTCATGACAGTAATACTCTTAGATGTTTTTCAGATGCGCACAAGAGGTGGGTGTGAAAAAAAGTTAATAGTATTTTTCTGGATTCGAACTTGTAACCCCATGTATAGTAGTCCAACAAGGTAACCAAACTAGATAATATAATGAGGACTCATTATCTTGCATTTAAGCTCATTATCTGTGGTAATACTTTTTTCTTGTTTATCAGACACTTGCAAGAGGTAGGATAGTGAAAAAAAAATACTTTTATTTTTACTTGAGATTCGATTCTTGAACCCAATGTGCACATTACTCCAACGCACTAACCAATAAACCACGACATCACCTCGATATTGGAGTACATTTTTATTTTTCTGAACTGCTAATAATTAGATCCCAAATGCAGATAGCTCAAAGATTGAGTGGCACACCAATCAGATCAGAATAAACACCAACACAGCTTTAACTTTGACATCGGAGTTATAACTCTGCGTTTAAATAGGAGAAATACTTTTCGTTTCGCTGTACAAATGTGTGGAATAATTTTCTGGGCAAACCCACTACTATTTAGGTTTTGCTCGAATATATGTTAACGAAATAGACGATTTTAATTTACAAAATTTTAAGTGTATTAAATAATTATGTAGAAAAATGAATGAACACAGAATGAATCATCTAGAAACGGAACTTAGTCAGGGGTGCTTCGTACCTATAGCCACCAGTCTCGGCTGCGGATTGATATTCCTGAGTTGGTGGAACTGATGGTGGCAGATATTCAGTAGATGGAATGAGTGGAGCTTCTGAAGGAGGGAGGTATTCCTTTACTGGTTCAACCACTGGCTCTGACGGAATTTCTTCGACAATTTCTGGAACTGGTGCAGGCTCACTTGGTGGAAGGTACTCATTTGATGGCGCAACTGGAATAACTGGAGTAGGAATTTCCACAGGTGGCAGATATTCTGGTTTTGGCACAATAACTTCAGGAACAATTACTTCTGGAATTGGTGCTGGTGGAGTAGGCGGCAAGTATTCCTTAACTGGAGCTGATGGGAGTTCAAATGCAGGAGAAGGAACATTGTACACATATCCAGATTGCTTCAAATGCGAAACGTCAGCTAAAACGGAGACGGCCAAGCAAACCACGACCACAAACAATTTCTGAAAAGAACATATTTAATTTGAACTGCTTTTCATTAATAGTTTCGTACGATTACCATGTTGCTCGTTGTTAAGTAGATGTTTAATGTTACTTTGAAAGGTATCGATTGATGTCGCTATTCGACCTGCGACGATATTTATAGCAACCAGTTTAGTAAAGGTAAAAACTTATCAAGGCTTATCGTTCATCTGAATATAACATTCGCAAACCATCACTTCAGACATCCATACATATGTATATGCGTGTACAAATCTTATTCTCTTTTTTTTCTTTTTTTTTTCTTAATCTAATTCACATTAATTGGAGTAAGATACATTTGCAAATAATTATAAAACCGAAAAGTTCAAGCATGTAATACATACTATATATTTTTCATACTAAGTAGTAAACTGTCTGTTTTCCATTTATTCGTACACACATATATTGTGATGTATCATGTAATAAAGCTTTAGTTTTCCTTTTAATGAAAAAGTGGGGGTGAGTTATGTATGACTATTTAATTTTGTACTCAAAAATATCTGTATTGGTGACCACGAAATAAAGTAGAGATTGTATTTCTATATTGTTTCTAAGCATAAATAAAATATAATAATAAATAATTTTATAAAAAGTTCAACCATTAAAAATAATGATATGCCTACTAATTCGCTAATTGTAGGGTTATTCAACCCGAGATAAGTTATTCCAGTCTATAATACTCTTTCTCTTTAAAATTTTGTATGTTTGCATGTAGGTACTAGAGAGAATGCGCCATAAAAAAGTGAAGTTGATTTTTGGCCTTGAACCTGGTCTTCGTTGTAATAAATCCTAATTCCGGCTGGCTATTTGTTTGTGTATGTTTGTCCTGGGTTAAACTGTAATCATTAAGTAGCCAGGCAGGCGTTCAATTTCATCGAGTAGAAGAAACTTTCCAATGAAGCAATGAATTTAATTTTAATGGAGCTTCCGCAACACTTTTTTATATCTCATAAATATAATGGAAATGCTGTACAGTTATTTTTAATTTTTTTTTTAAATTCAATAATACTAGTCGTATTTTATTCTATTAATTTGAAAATACCTCAAAATACAACTTATCATACACATATTTAGTGTCCTCGTAAGTAGATATAATTATTGGACGCATTCATTGTATGCTTATTGTATTTTATTGTTTTATTATATATTGATGTTTTCCAATAGAATTCGTAATACATAAATAAGCCAAAGCCATCCTTTGTGCGGAAAATAAATAATTCTATCACTTACCCAGGCGTTGGCTATATATTAAGTATTGAAAAATAAATATATCATTAACTGATAAGATTGATGCACAAATGTTTTCATGCAATTTATTTAAAAATACAAATCCGTAGCGAAATTTGGTGACCTTGTTTTAAAGTTGATAGTATAGAACTATGCGTTCAATGACATAAGAATATTAAATAGAATACAATCGATATTTAAAGGCTAAATGTGAAATTGTCCCGAATTGTCGTATTCTTTAGTATGGGATTTGCTGTAAGCAGCTAATATTTAGCTCAATTAAAATAGAAACAGATTAATACTTTTCTTTCTAAAATTAGATCATTTGTAGTAATATCAATAAGCGAGCTCAAATAATAAAAACAAATTCAAACCGTATTCGTGTTAATTTGTTTTTTTTTTTCAAAATTGTCTTTATTAAGTTAGTGACCTAATTGTTTACTAACTACATACATACAAATTTTCGGTCTTACGTTGAATTGTGACTGCGGAAATTTCAGATATAAAGAAGACTTGTAACAATTGTGGCAGTTTGTGGCTGAAATAAAATTAACACTTTCTTTTAGTGGAATTTAGACGTGAAATAAAATCGAGAATAAAATACATTTTTTTTACTTGCACTTTTATTTTATATTTATCTTCAGTAACATATTTCATAACTCAATTAATACCTTTGATTAACACTTTTCACTAAAATTAACACATGTATTTGCTTTGTTACCTTACCTACTTCTGTTTGCATTTTTCAACTTTCATTTTTGCAGAGACACCGAAATTTGTGATCGTAGACCAAAAGTTTTGTCATAAAGACGGGGTTACCTCTCTCTCGAATGTCAGGCCAATATCGGGGGTATATATTAGCCATTCAAAAAATGATGCAATACTCAATTCCTTCCGATAAGTACTGTATTTAACTGTAGATTAATTCAGTTTGCTTAGAAATCACAAAACGAATGTCTTGAAAGTATGATCTACTTCAAAGTTAGCTAATTTTAACTTTGCATTATTGTCTTCGAATACATCATCCTGCTTGGAAGCAAACCTACACCAACCAGACAATGCCTTTCACCCACAAAAATGGAAAAATAATTATGCCTATTTGCACGGCTCGCAGTTTGAAAAGAGGAAATACAAATAAGTACATAGTTCGTTATATATAGGTTCTTTACCTCTTGAAAGAACATTCTTCACACAATTTTGTGAAGCAATATTAAATTTGCAAAGAAATTCAGTTATCACCCCATGATACAAGCAAATGCCTACTGACTATCTACTGTTTTTTTTAAAGTGGAAATTAAAAAAAAACTTCTGAATTGCTTTCAAACAATAGTGTTACATATTTTCAAAGACAATTTAATTTGATTAGGTACATAAATATAAGGATTTGATTAATACACGCTTTCTCTATTATTTTTTTTTTTTTTCTTTTCTCATTACCTAGCTTCAATGTAAATTGTGTGGAGCACAACGAATAACTGATAAGGTCAGCTTAATCTACTTATTGTCAAAATTTACAAATGACAGCATCGTAACGTATAAGAAATGATCAGTTTAATTTTTTTTTCAATTATTTTTTACAGTCATCTTTCACTATTGTTTTCCAACAAACACGTCCATCATAATCGAACCCATTTTTAATGAGGAAGGTATTATAATTATTTATGTATGTCTAATGTAGTTTGGTACGCCAACCTTGGCCAGAAGTTGAACAATCAAAGTATTAATGAAATACGGGTCAATCTTCGACAAATGTATAATAATATTCTAGAGTAGGGTAATGTCAGTTGAGTGTCGGCTTGTTGTGAACCATTTTGAATTAGTGTTTCGGTTATGGCAAAGATTATTTGTTGAATCACTTGTGTACAGTTTACATTGCGAAAATTGGTGTGAAAACTCCTTGTCTTTAGAGTAATGAAGCTAGTTAATGTGATATCTTGAATGGCTTAATGGCTGAAGGCTATTCAGTCATAAATTATTAATCTATATTCCAATGGAATGGAAGTTGGTGGAATCAAGCAACCGGTAGACACTTACTATGTGTGTTTTGCTTTGGGTTACTTTACTTGAACTGTGTAGGGGACAACACGTGTGAACGCTAGTAATAATAAAAAGAAGAAGTGGTGTGTCGGCGGCCGATGAATGCCTATAGTATTAATTTCGCGACAAATGTGTGCAAGTAGTATCATATTGAAGGTGAAGATCAGAGAAGAATGTTATAAGAAAATATTTATAGATTTGTTAGATAATATCGCACATTATCGCCTTTCACACTTATTAAACGGATATTAAACCATAATAAATTATTTTTGACGTTGTCACTAATTAGCAGGTGTGTACAGTGATACCAATTCATTCTCAGATGCTTCTGAAATTTTATCTACATACATATGTATGTATGTATGTAAGTAATATAAAAAAGTGTAGCTACTATCATTGTGTCGATTAATTATTTCACACATGAAATAAATTACATAAATAAAAAATATGAGGAACATAGTTAGTTGTTAGTGTTCTAAACAACTATTATGAAATTTAATAAAATGCTATTTTATACACAAAACGAATGGATTTAGCATAAACCAAGTCAATGCATGAAAAGGAAAATAAATAAATAGTGAAAGTACTAATATTAAAATACAGTCGAATCCCTATAAGTCGAACCTCCTCTAACTCGAATTTCCCTCTAACTCGTATTTTTCGACCCTTTTTATTGCATTCCCTTTAGTTTTCCATAGAAAAGTCATCCTTTAAGTCGAAATCCCTTTTAGTCGAAACTCACTCCAACTCGAACGAACTATACGTCGGGCGCATCGGCATCGTATTTTTATGTAACTCGAATTTTTTTACAAATTACTCTAACTAGAACTTATTTTGAACTCCTGTGACAATTCGACTTAGCTCGAACATAAAAGTACTTACTTAGCATACATATATGTATATATTGTCTTAAAACGTTTCCATTCCACTCCTTCTCAAAGTGTACATATGTATGTATGTTCATTTGCCAAACAATTATTTTAAGGCCGTTTAACTTGATTTCTTTGTTCTGATTAACGTGTTTTACATAGTCTCTAACTTTCTTTCTACCTTGCAAATAAAAAAAGCTTTAAATTTAAACTACCTCGATGGTAAATATCTATCATTGGTATAGAAGTAACAAAGTAAGACTTTTAATACGAGAGAGAGAATGAGAAGAAGACCGGTCGAATATTACAGAAGACAATACAGTGATAGGTATTCGAAATAAGGTAACGGCCTTTATTCGTACTTCCAATAAAGCAGGATACGACACCATCTAATATGAATATATCTGTTAGTCAAATGTTCAACTACCAATTGTAAATACAATAGATACATGTACCTAGAGCCAACTTTATTATCACCATCATTTCCTTTTTATACCCTACACCCAAAAAAAAGGTGCTGTAAAAATAGAGTAAAACGCTGTAGATTCTACTGCATTCATTGTCAGAATCGACCCGACAATTTTCGTTGTAAATTTTACAGAGGGGTAGTTGTAAATTTAACAATCTAGTTGTGAAAATAACAGCTAAAATTGTAGATTTCACAGCACTTTGCCGTCGAACAGCTGTAGAACAGCTGTAGAAACAACAACAATTTGCATGTAAAAAAAAAATCGCTTTCATAGCACCACTTAAGCTTAAAGTTCTAATTTATTAGTATGGTGCGAGAAATGGGTGGAAATAGCTTTTACAATCCAATTAGATGGTTCTTGTCCAAGAAATACTTAGTGTGTGTTTAAACCGAATTATATAATTGCATTTACTTACAAAATGTAAAAAATGTTTGGATCTGGCTGGGGTTGAACGTGAAACCTCGTACTCGGCGACTGCATACACTACCCCAACGCAATGGCCTCTGAAAATTATCATGCGAATATTTTCAAATGGTATCTACTTTTTACGCTTTCGTAATAGATGCGGAATCTACAACTTGTTGTAATTTCTACAGCTCCTGCTGTGGTTACCACAGTAAATAGCTGTAGATTCTACAACATTTTGATGTAGATTTTACAAATTCATATCTGTAGATTTAACAGCCGAAATTGACAACGCGCTGTTGATTTTACAGTTGGGGATTGTAGTTGATTTAACAACTTTGTTGTAAAAATGAATGCATTCGCTGTAAAATCTACAAAAATTTGTTAATTTAACCAGATTCGCTGTTAATTAAACAAATCTACAATGAATTGTTAAATGTACTGCCTTCAATTGTAAAATCTACACCGCTTTTTTTTTTGGGTGTATCGTAAGGGTATATTAAGTTTGATACATTGTTTGTAACATAGAGAAATATTAAAGACGCACCCAATAAAGTATATATATAAATGGTCAGCATAATTAGCCGAGTCGAATTAGCCATGTCCGTCTGCCTGTCACCAGTTTTTGGGCCTTAAGATTTGAGCTAGATCGAAGAAACTTTGTATGCGAGATCCTTAGGTATCGAAGCATTACAAGTGTAAAAATTTTCAAAATCCGCCCACTACCACGCCCATTTTTCGAAAAATTCACTTTTTTCAGTAATTAGGTAAAAGCTCTTTATGACTTACTTAACCTAATATGTCGATATTCTCTTGCGCTACATATCTTCAATACTACTACCTAACAACTTTTTAGGGGCGTTTTTACCTAAAAACTGTGTTTCGACGATTTTATCGAAATAATAGCACTTCTTGGGAACAAAATACAGTATAATGTTGAAAAATTGACAAAACCCGCCCATTACCACGCCGACTTATTGAGAAAACTCGTGTTTTGGAGTAGTACTGGTGAAAGAAAGAGCTATGAATGGAAGTAGGAAAAGGATAGAGTATCATACCATCCACTTCAGACGGATTGTAGCATTTTCTTATTTTCTTATTTCTTAACATTCTCGGGCGTCAAACAATAAATTTTCTAAAAATTTAAGTGGAAATGCAATATATGATCATCCTGAAAACAAGAAAATAGTTTTTTTTTCATCCTGGCAATGATACATTTCCTTTGATGGATAATTTAACTAAACCTTATTTTGATAAGGTTATGATACTTTTTTCGAATTGTTTTGCTCAGTACCTTTCAAAGCTTCCAAAATATTCAGTAAGTTCTGCCATTTAATTTAGCATAATTTAATGCTTGCCAAACGTGCGGGGAAATGAAGAAAACATAGCTGCCGTAGCGGCCATTATGGACGATGACCCAGAAATGTCGATTTGACCTTACAATGCCGCAAATTAGATAATTGGGCGCTGAAAATTTGTACTGACATCCGGATTTTGACCAATAAATCACATTCTCCGATGAGGCCAATAGAAGACAAATGTTCCGATCTGACAGCAACTAACAGAGTAGAATCTAATATCTCCGAAACGAAATCTTATATCTTAAGCAAACCCAAGACCCACCTTTTGAAACCAAAAGAATTTCCATTTTCAATAAGTATAAGTAACAAAATGTTTCAAAGTGCCTTGGATCCCTTAAGCGATGCGAAAATATTTTACCCTGTCTAGTCCGACTTCAATTTTTAATTCTTTCATCCGGCCACATCTGGAATACAACGGTATGGTGCATATTCTAGAGATAGTGTTCAGAATCGAACATTAAAACTTATAAGTAGAAGTAAAAGAGCCTCATTTGAACATCGCAGAAATCTCGTATCTTTTATCGCTTTTACTTACGTCTATAAAATAGGGCCAGTATTGGATTAGTGCTCTATTACGATCTATCTTCTATCTCGAGATTTTGATGAATTTGGACATTACCATTATAGAGAAGTCCAAAGAATTGTGTCTGCCGATCTACTAAACGGATTTTGATCAGATTTCATATCTAGTGTTTGTGGGGTAATTACTAAAGGATTCCGACTAAAACTCATATTTGATCTAGATTGGGAAATTCCAATCAAATGGCATATAAAATTTCTTACAAAAATTGTAATATTTTTTCACCTATGCATTTTACCCGTTGTAGGATCACTGTGAGATCATTGCTTGAAATCGACAGACACGTGACTAGTTTGTATTGTGAATGGTGATATTTGTACTGCTTGTGCACTTAAATGTGTAGAAATCAAAACTATTTTGATTTTTGCTCAAATTTTAAGATTTGCGCAGTTAATTTGTGTGGTAAATGGAAAAAATTGCGCAATCTGTCAGCTGTCTGAAATTTTTGGCGAGTGCACATCGACGGGGAATTAAAAATTCAGGAGTGATAAAAAATGTGCATGCACTGAAGATGATAGGTTCATTGTACTGTGGTCAAATGAATATAACTTTGAGGTAAGTTTTATTTATTTTATTTTGATGGTCTCTAGATGAATTTAGTTTTTTTCCAGGTTCATCCTTGACTGTAGCGCCACCTAAGTAAAGTAGGTACCTAAGTATTTAATAGAATTAATAATATGATGTGTTTGAAATGGAGAACCATCCTACCAAAAGGAGGATAGTTGGGAACCCGTGTGCATAAGCATGCCCCCACCTTGCCTTATGTGTGAAGTAGAATGGAAGTAAAATGTGTGTATCGTTCAATCTGTGCTCGGTGTCATCTTTTCAATCCCAATTTGATTTTGATTGTATTATTGTAAGGAATAAAGTGATAAATTATAGATACATATACATATAAAAATATAGATATAGATACATATATTGAAACATATGTATAAAACATATGACTTTTTTATAAGTATATACATATGTAATTATATGTATGCACGTGTGTACCTACATACATCATTTCGGGTATGGTGTTATTATGTACGTTTGCTTTATTTACTTGGTTGGCACTGTCAAAGGTCATGTATGTTTAGATTCTTATTCTTCGTTATGTGCCGCGCTTTACTTATAAGTAGTATGTATTTTGTTATTTTGATTAATTGTTATATATTACTGTTCAGTCGTTGCTATTTTGTTATGTTAATTAGGAAGTTTTTTATAATTATACAGTCTGAGTTCAAAACCAATTTTTGTTCGTTCGAAATCGCCAAGAGGGATTTTTTCGCGATCTGTCTTTTGAATTTTGATGTTTCTGTCTGTATGGTCACTATGCAAGTTACCACCGTACATTAACCTTCACAATACATTGACTTTACTCCAACCTTCTCTACATTAGCACAAAAGGTTCATTGACTTTGATTGTTGCAATCGAGTTTATTGGTTATTATTATACCCAAATTTTTATATTTATCAACCTAGTTGATTGTAGAGTTTCCAAGAAGAATAGGTGGGGAATAGTTTTGATCAAGTAATGTTTTATGATTAAGCAATTTGATATAGTAGGATTTATTTTTAGTTTATTTACTTCCGACCAATGGTGTATAGGTATTTTGTTGTTCTTCATTTAGCTTGGAAACCTCATCTTCAGTTAACAATACAAATACCAGCAGAGAAAGCCGTAAAAAGCAAAACAGAGCCACACACTGCAATGGAAACCCTCATGAAACAAGTCCTAAATAGGATTGATTCCATGAAAAAAAAACAATAAAATGATATTAGATAGAATATCTTTACTTGAGAGACAGAACAGCAATAAAAGAGCTGTACCAAAAAGACAAATAAATAAATAAAATCAAAATTCTAGAATGGAATGCTAATGGTTTCGAGAATCGAAAAGATGAGATACAAGTGATTCTCGATATAAACCAGATAGACATATGTCTTATTTCAGAGACGCACTTCAAATTAAATTCTGACCCTAAACTGAAGGGATATATATTATATCACTCCCCACATCCACATAACTGCGCAAAAGGCGGGGCTGCAGTGGTAATAAAGAATACGATTGAACACCATTTAGACGCAGAATTCCAATCATGTGCCATCCAAGGAATTTCCATTTGCATAAAAACAAGCAGTGGCCAACTATCCGTTGCATCAGTATATTGCTCTCCTAGCTATAGAATAAAGACGAGTGATTTTAAAAATCTTTTCCGCATATTTCACAATAAATTAATCGTGGGAGGGGATTTTAATGCCAAGAATAAATATTAGGGATCTAGACTAACAAACACTAGAGGCAGAGAACTTTTTAAATGTATTAAAGAAGATGGCGCGAAATACCACTCGACGGGAAAACCTACCTATTGGCCAACAGATAGGAATAAAACCCCAGATCTTGTCGACTTCTTTATATCTAAAAATATATCCTCAAATAAAATAAATGTGGAAGAAGGCCCTGATCTTCAATCAGATCACTCCTCAGTCCTTCTTACACTTGGCGATAAAATAATTATAAAAGAACAAAATCCAAAACTTGTTAATAGACTGACTGATTGGAACTACTTTAGACAGATGTTGGAAGAAAGTATCCAACTATCATCAGCTATACAAACAGTAGACCAACTAGAAAAAGCAGTGCGAAAACTAACACTGAACATACAAAATGCTGCATGGGCAGCAACTCCTAAAACAACAAAAAAGACTAAGCAAAACTCTTACCCTCGCGAAATATGTGAAATCATTACACGAAAAAGGAAAGCTAGAAAGCGTTGGCAACAGACAAGGGCGCCAAGCGACAAAACCATACTAAACAACTTAAATAATAAGCTCAGAAATTCTATAAAAGAATTCAAGAATGAGTCTTTTAAAACTTACCTTAGCAGTCTTACAAATGATGCTAGTACCGACTACTCGCTCTGGAAGGCAACAAAGAAAATGAATCGACCAATTGCCCATATTCCTCCAGTAAAAACCAAAGAAGGTAACTGGGGAAAAAGCAGCCAAGAGAAAGCAAACACTTTTGCAGAGTATCTTGAGGACGTCTTCAAACCCTATGAAGATAAAAGTTACCAAGGAATCGAAGAAAGGTGCGAAGAAGATCGACCAATTCGATCGGTAACAGCTAAAGAACTTGCCAAAGAAATTAAAGAAAATATAAATATAAAAAAGGCCCCAGGGTTTGATTTAATTACAGGGGAAATCTTAAAACAATTCCCACAAAATGGTTTAAAAAAACTAGCGCAGATTATAAATGCTGCATTTAAGCTGAGATATGTGCCAAGCACGTGGAAGGTCGCGCAAGTAATAATGATCCCAAAACCAGGCAAACCACCAAGTGAAGTAACCTCATATCGCCCAATATCGATACTACCAATATCGACAAAGCTATTTGAAAAAATGCTGGTAAAACGCCTGCAAAAAATAATCTATGAAAAAAATCACCCATTTGGATTTAGAAATAAGCACTCTACAATTGACCAAGTGCATAGAATCACAGATAAGATCGAAAAAGCATTTGAAGAGAAAAATGTGTGCTCTACAATATTTCCTGATATAGCACAAGCTTTCGATAAAGTCTGGCACAAAGGACTGATACACAAATCACAAAAACAACTGCCGATGCAGTATTCGACAATTCTGGAGTCTTATATATCAGATCGATTCTTCAGAATTAAACAAGATACAGAATACTCAACATTAAGAGAGATAAAAGCTGGTGTACCGCAAGGCAGTGTTTCAGGGCCAGTGCTATACCTTCTATTCACTAGCGATCTGCCTGAAAGCGGAGAAACCACTAAAGCAACTTTTGCAGATGATACTGCTGTACTTGCTGTAGGAGAAACTGTTGAAATAGCAACAAAAAAGCTCCAAATAGCAATAAACCGTATCTCAGAATGGACTAAAAAGTGGCAGATTAGATTAAATGACCTTAAGTCAGTCCATATTAATTTTACGTATAAAAACGTACCACATATTCCAGTCTACATTAACAACAATGTAGTGGAGTATTCAAACACAGCCAAATATCTAGGCATGACTCTAGACGCTAAACTGCGTTGGAAAGCGCATGTAAAGAAAAAAAAAGATGAGTTGAACATGCGATACAGTAAAATGTATTGGCTTATTGGGAGATATTCTTCCCTGTCCAACTACAATAAGTTATTGCTGTACAAGCAAATTTTAAAACCGGTATGGACCTATGGTCTCCAGTTATGGGCATGCACATGCCAAACAAATTTACAAAAAATTCAGGTCTTCCAAAATAAAGTACTAAGGAACATAGTCAATGCTCCTTGGTACATACGTAACGCTGATCTTCATAGAGATCTAAATATCGAAATGGTTGAAGACGAAATTAAAAAAGTTGCTCAAATGCACAGACGTAGGCTTCTCAACCACGTTAGCTTAGAAATAACCGAATTATTAAATACAGACCATGTAATCAGGAGATTAAGGCGGATAAAACCGCTTGATCTATAAAAATTAGCTAAGAATAGAAATTAGATTATATTTTCTACCAAAAAAGTTCAGAAATCCGACAACCGGCGGATTTCTCTTTTAAATTCTCAAACAATTCAAAAATAAATTGCTGATTAGTTGAACAACTAGGTGCAATGCCATTCGGGATGACGAAAGTTAGTCCCCCAGGAGGGAGGTTTTTTAGATGGGTTAAAGTCCCTCACTATTGCAGAAGCATCCCTCGCGTTCTAGCTCTGCAATGTCTTTCGATGATTTTCCCTTCCAGCGAAACCCCATACAAAAAAAAAAAAAATCTTCAGTTAACCCTAGGTAGGTAGGTAGGTAAATTGGTGGTTCAGAGAAACAGAACCTAATTAGTGCTAAAGTGCACCGTTTTGATGCCACAAAAACTTGAGCTAACCTGTATGTGAAAGAGTGTTATCTGATGTGATTGTAAGCGGTCTCCAATCTTTATTTCAGCTATCTTGCAGAGATCCTCGAAGAAGGGTTTTGCCAAGCGTAGTCAGCCTGGTCCTTGGCAGGGCCTGCAGAGGAAGTGGTGTGGAGATTCTCTCTCATTAGTATCCTTGCAGCTTCTACAAAAGGAGTTGTGCGGGGTACCCAGCCTAGGCGCATGCTTACCGCAATATTCTAGCGATATCAGGTCTTGATTTTCTAAGTAGCTCACTTGACCTGTGTTTATTATAGCTGGGCCATGTCTTCTTTGATATGGCGCTGTTTGTGAGACCATTTCATCTGCGATTTGCAAGCTGGACCATATGAAAATATATACGGACCTTAACAAAGCCTAGCGGAGTATCGACAGTTTCCGCTGGAGAACCATCAAGGGCAGATCCCCTTCTGGGCAAGTCGTCAGCCCGCTCGTTGCCGTCATAATTGCTGTGTCCTGGGACCCAGAAGAGGGTAATTCTCAGGTGGATACCTAATTGATTGATTTCGAAACGGCATTGCTCTACAAGTTTCCAGGAAATGGAAACTGCATCAATGGCCTTGATAGCGGCTTGACTATTTGTATAAATAGCGATGTTTTGGTTGGGTGTTGTTCGATCTCTTGGAACCCAGCAGGCTTCAAGAATTGCGAGGAGCTCCGCCTGCAACACGCTAGCAGAGTCTGAAAGACGGAAAGACTTCGATATATTAAGTTGGTCGGAAAAGATGCCTGCGCCGACTCCGCAGTCCATCTTTGAACCGTCTATATATATATTTAGGTATCCCTTTAACATAGTCGTTGATAACGCTTTCGTTTCTACATTCTTCTCTTGTAGGGAATCTGACTGAGAACAGTTTTATAAAGTTTAAAGTGGGTTTTCGAAGACGCAATTAGTTCATATGGAACCGTCTCCAGAACCTTACTATGGCCATATGGTATAGCGTTCCAGCACCCAGATTCTCTGAGTCGAAGTGCCCTACATAGAGCGGTGTATTCTATGTGAAGGGATCAGATGTAGGATTACACTGAGAGCATCCGTGGGACATGATCAATTCAGAAACTTGCGGAGCAATCTTCATACCCCCCAACAGAGTGTTGGCAGTGTCGACATCGTCTGTGTGGTCTCCAGGGCCTGAAGATTTGTATATCTTGAGTTTGGCATATCTTATGCCAAAACCTCAAGCGGTAGTCAGTCCTTTCTAACTCGTCTAAACTTTCTTACTTATTACACTTATCTTAGCAACGCAAGTACCAAGGAAGTCCCTAGAGAAAACATCCTCACACTTGATAACTCTATACCCTCTGACGACTTCGACTGTCGAAACAGGGTGGAGTGCTACCTTTCTTTTCCAGGACGTAGTCCATGACCATCTGAGATAACTTGGCCCCAATTTCTCCCCAGGCATTCATAACCGACTTACCGATTTTAGACATCTCGTTTATTAGAGCAACCTGGAGGTCATCTCTGACCACTTCGCTGACGGTACGAGTGAACACGACCACGTTATTTAAGCGGGATGTGGATGTCGAAGGTTAATACGAAGGAGGGTTCTGAAATTTCTTAAACACACTGCTTACGACTTTGTTGCGTTTTTCTCTTATTTTGAGTTGTTTCGTCTTGAGAACGGTTCCTCTTCAAAACCTCTTTCTTTTGAGTAGGATTCGCCTTGGTTGCCTGGTGCTTGTTGTAGTCTTCAACATCTGCCTGGTACTTTAGCTTGTCCTCACGGTCTCTTTTATTAACTACAACGTCCTTTTTGTTCTTTGCTATCTTACTGAGAATAATAATAGTAGTGTTTTCTTTGGAGGCTTGTATACTTTTCCTGGCTATTACTATTTAAGATACTTGCTGGTATCTTTAGCAATGGGCACAGAGACTGGTTTGGATGAACGCTGGTGGTACTCTCGCTGGTGCCCTCTGCCTCAGTCACGGAAGTGGATGTAGAAGATTTAGACGTCAGTAGCGTAATCAGGCTGGTACTCTATACTTTGCCTGTGGTGTCAATGGTCTCTTGGCTTGAGGCCAGCAACTAATCATTTTTTTCCTTTGTTTTTTTTTCTTGTTTGTTTTTTTTTTTGTTGTATTCATGCGTTGGTCCCCCGAGTATTACGGAATTAAGGTCCATCCTGGCAGAGCCGATTTGCCAGGGTAAGGCTTCTCGACTGAACAACTGAAGGAGCTCATTAGGGACTGGTCTAACCCCCAGCCTAACATTCTTGGGATTTGTGCTGCGGAGCGCTCGCTCCACCACTGAATTCAGGTACCTCAGTCCGATGGTCAAGAGTCATATATAGAGTATTAAAATATTGAGGAGACAAGTCATAAGACCACTGTGGTTAGGAAGAGGATTTTTGTCAGCCAAACACTAACAATGCATAAAATATGCTTGTTTTTTAACCCTCTACCACGAATGTGGAATGTGGTACAATCTACTTGGCTTGGCTTATTCCACATACGGCCAATGAACGAATCTCTGTACTTGACAGTACGTCCAAAGTATGGCTTGAGGGTAAACTGATGTGCATTAAGGGCGTGACGCGTATTGCGGGTGAAAATTTGAAGGGGGGGAATGCAATTTTTTTATGAACCAGTGAAAAGTGCTACAATCTGCCTGGAGCGGATCGTATGATACCCTATCCCTATCTTATTTGGTCGTGTCAGTGGGCGGTGGAAAATGTATTCACAAAATATTCTATTTTGCCCTTAAACTAAAATAGTGAAAAAAGTTAATTTTTGAGAAAAGTGGGCGTGTCAGTGGGCGGATTTTAAAAATGTTTACACTTGTATTGCTTACTTTTACAAAGACCTCGTATACAAAATTTCATCAACCTAGCTCAAAATTTAAGGCCCAAAAACTGGTGACAAACGGACGGAAAGACATGGCTTAATCGACTCGGCTATTGATGCTGATCATTTATATATACTTAATATACCCTTAGGATAGGGTATAAAAAAGTGATAAAACAGGGAAAGACATGAGACATTTTTTTTATGTTCAATTGAGACAAGCTCACAATGTTTCTATCCCCTATAAGTTTTAACGCACACTTTTGGATCCTCTCTAGTAAGTACAAAATGGACTTAGGTGCACCTGACCAGATATGGGCATTAAACTTTAGCTTAGGGCGGATATATGCCTTATAAATTGAGGCCAGATCAGTCGGGGTAAAATATTTCTTGCACCGCTTAAGGAATCCTAGACATTTTGCTGCATTTTTGGCGGCTTCTAATATGTGATCGTACCATCGGAGATGGTTATTGATACACATACTGAAAACAGCAAGTCTTTCAGTTTCTGCGATGCAAGTACCATTCATGGATAGTGGTTTTTGGTTTCGCTCGAAGGACAGACGACAGCATTGTGTTTTGGATGCATTAAATTCCACACTGTTGGTTGAACCCCATTTGAATATGCTGTCAAGATCGGAGTTTAATGAGTTTAACCTACGTTACCGTTCTTCCTCTACGACCGAAGACGTGAGTTGGGAAATGAATATGAAAAACTGAGGGTACTGTCATCAGCGAAGGAATGGATTAGATGTTTCAGGCAAGATATCATTTATAAAAATGAGAAAGAGATTCGGAGGCAGTACTGAGCCGTACGAAAAGGTTCAAGTACTATTATTAAAATAGACACACCCAAAAAAAAAGCGCTGTAGATTTTACAATTGAAGGCAGTAGATTTAACAATTCATTGAAGATTTGTGTATTTAACAGTGAATCTGGTTAAATTAACAAATTTTTGTAGATTTTACAGCGAATGCATTCATTTTTACAACAAAGTTGTTAAATCAACTACAATTCCCAATTGTAAAATCAACAGCGCGTTGTCAATTTCGGCTGTTAAATCTACAGATATGAATTTGTAAAATCTACATCAAAATGTTGTAGAATCTACAGCTATTTAATGTAGTAAATACAGCAGGAGCTGTAGAAATTACAAAGAAGTTGTAGATTCAGCATCTATTACGAAAATGTAAAAAGTAGATACCATTTGAGAATATTCGCATGATAATTGGAAAGAAAAGGCCATGGCGTTATGGTAGTGTATGCAGTCGCCGAGTGAGAGGTTCCAAGTTCAACCCCAGCCAGATCCAAACATTTTTCACATTTTGTAAGTAAATTAAATTATATAATTCGGTTTAAACACACACTAAGTATTTCTTGGACAAGAACCATCTAATTGGATTGTAAAAGCTATTTCCACCCATTTCTTGCACCATACCAATAAATTAGAACTTTAAGCTTATGTGGTGCTCTGAAAGCGATTTTTTTTTTACATGCAAATTGTTGTTGTTTCTACAGCTGTTCGACGGCAAGTGCTGTGAAATCTACAATTTTAGCTGTTGTTTTCACAACTAGATTGTTAAATTTACAACCACCCCTCTGTAAAATTTACAACGAAAATTGTCGGGTCGATTCTGACAATGAATGCAGTAGAATCTACAGCGTTTTACTCTATTTTTACAGCACCTTTTTTTGGGTGCAGAAATCTCTCTGGATTTATTTTCAGAACTCTTCAGAATTATTGGGGGAACACCGTCTGGACCACAGAATTTGTGTATGTTAAGACCTTTAAGGACTCCTGGAACTGTGCGAGTGCGAAAGTGGACTTGTCCCATAGAAGAATCGACACTCTCAAGCACAGGGACTGACATAGCACTATTTCAATTTCATAATGTTTCAATCAATATTACTCAATATAAGCAGTTTCAAGAATATAAAAAGTTTTATCCACTTGAAAAGCCTCACAAGAGGTTGGGGCAAAACATGGCACCTACCGCTGATTACCTATTGCATTCTTGTTGAACCACCAAGCTTCTTATCCATGTTTCCGCTTTAATTCGGTTTTTGATATTCTCAATTGGTTTTAGGCGCACAGCGATAATATGTTGTAGGAATTTAGTGAAAAGGCAAAGATCAAAAATATATACAATAATACTCATTTGCAAAGCATAGTTTTGGGATGGTTTTTTAGTTGGTGGTTTCGTTTCATAGTTTATGGGTGTAAAGTTGATTCATTGACACAATTGCTGGGTCGCGTGTACCGGTGGACCATCTACTGGTTTCTTTTTAAATCATAGGTTATTTTGACACTAACAGCTGTTTCCCGCTCGAATTCTTGACAGAAAGTCAGTATCATAATACCTCTTTATGCTTGAACAACGTTGGGAAATATAGAAAACCTATTGCCAAAGTGAGTCCTGTGTAATCCAATCAGCTACAGCCTGAAAACATGAACAAGGTTTTGGAAAATTGGAGTGACAAAATGCGCTACTGCGAAATATACAGCCCGAAACCAAGTTGTTATCCATAATTCATGGGAATGCTTGTTCCTACTAATAAAGCCATAATACGTGGAAAAGATTTAAAACTTTTAAGGTAGTATGTACTATTATATTTCTTTAAATAGAAGGCATATCCATATGCATATGTACCTATGTATGTATATATGCATGTATGGCTGTAATCAGGATTGCAAATTTCCCAGTATTCCCACTAAAAAAAATGGGCAAGTGCGAGGAGGGCCTCGTGCAATAGTGCTCCGGACATTTTGTATTATCATTATATAGAAGGCAATTTATCCAGGAAATGACAGTTGACAGTTGAATTGTAAGGAAGTCCAGATTTTGTGCGTGTTGATATATTGCAATAATATCACACGCTTAAAATACTTTTTGTTTTGTTTACACGGGAAACGCAATTGTCAAGTCCACTGTACACCAAAAATATAAAATTTGCATCAAAATCAATCGATTAAAGTACTGTTTGTAAACTAACTTCGATACCTTACAGTGCAAGATAAGCGGTACATGCAACCGAAACGGAAACTAGTTGATACGTCGCCTGAACAGCTATCCAACACCAAAAAGGTTAATTCAGCTCAAAGATCTCCACCTATGGCTGTTGGTAATATGTCAGTTGATGATCTTAAACTGATTTTGGATCAATGTTTGACGGCAAAACTTAAAAATATTGCCACAAAAGTTGAGGTCCAAGCATTGTCCGAAGAAGTCCAGTTGCTAAGATCGCATAACTCCTCTTTTGTTGACAGGCCAGCAGCCACGGAAAATTACTGTCAACTCCGTGAAAAACAGCTGGAATTTCTCACACGCCACCAAACCGAGGATTCAGTTGTGTGACATTTTCCAGCAGAGCGGAAAACCAACACGGCAGACTTGGCAAAACAAACCTGTGCTGGTCTTCTCCGTCTACCCGAAGAAGCGAACATACATACCAATCAAAGGAATACAGGAATTTACTAAGCTGCCACGAACAAAACCACCCCCCGATTTTTTTAATTTCCTTTTGAATTATGATATAATAATACTTTTAGAAACTTTTGTTGAGAATGGCAAAGAAGTAGCTTTTTATAAATATTTTAAGAATTATACTGTTAAATGTATCCCCGCAGCAAGAAATAATGTCACAGGTAGAGCAAGCGGTGGAATGCTATGTGCGATCAGGTCAAGTGTAAGTAAGTTTGTTAGTTTTAGAAAAATTCAAAATGAAGTGGCTATTGAAATGAGGGTTAAGCATGAGAAATATAGCATATCCCGATATATTAAAATTATGGTAATTGGGCTCATGATTTTAACAAATTATATAATCTTTTAAATATTATTGATTCCAATAATATCGTAGTACTTGGCGACTTAAATGGGAGAATAGGCAACTATCAAAATTCAACCTCATTAGTCAGGTTGTATAATAATAGCTTTTCTAATGAGAGAGCATCTTTCGATAAAATAGTTAACTCGTGCGGCCAGCAACTTATTCAATTGATGGAGGATTTTGGTCTAGTTGTGATGAATGGTATTTCTAAAGGTGATACGCGAAGAGAGTTTACATTTGTATCAGCTCAGGGATGCTCCGTGATCGACTATTGCTTAGCAAGAGGAGAGTGGTTGATCATAATTGACGATTTTGAGGTGCTTACTGCAGAATTCTCTTCCCACTTACCAACTAAAACAAAGTTAAAATTTCAGGGTTTAGAAAATAGGTCTGAGGAAGTAGGCCTGGGAAAGTTGAAGTGGTCCGAAAACCAAGCGGTGCAAGACGAAACAAACGATGTACTTTCAAAATCTTGCTTTTAAGTTGCGTTTCTGCAGAGACTCTAAGTTATTTTGGTCCAATGTCAAAATATTGGGGGGTTGTAGCCAGAACTACTAACAGCCCTTAAAAGCTCGAAGAATAAGAAAGCTCCTGGCATTGACGGCATACCAGTTGAGTTTTACAAAACTCTAACAATAAACTACTAAACGGGGATACGGTTCCCGAAAAGTTTTTGAGATCAATAATTTTCGCTGTCTACAAAAAAGGAGACAGAAGCTTGCCCGAAAATTATAGAGGAATCTCATTTCTCTGTTCGCTACGAAAAATATTCACCCAAATATTTTACCATAGGTTAATACGTTGGGTGCAAGTAAACAAGCGTCTCAGTAATTTTCAGGCAGGGTTCAGGGCTGGGTGATCCACTGTGGATCAAATTTTTTTCTAATGAGTATTGCGGGAAGCTTTTTAAACAGGACACAAAAGTTATATGCTTTCTTCGTAGATTTCAGGGCTGCTTTTGACACTGTTAACAGAAACTCATTACTGTACAAACTCTCTCTACTAGAGCTCTCAGCTAAGTTGATTAAAGTATATAGGCATTTAATATCAAATACTTGGGCATCAGTGTGGAACGGTAGCGTTCTGTCCCAACACTTTGAGACTGAAACTGGTGTTCCTCAGGGATGTATTCTGAGCCCTATTCTATTCTGTCTGTACATCCGATGATATAATTAATGCTATGCCTGGTGGTGTCAAGTAAGGCCGAACGGAGATACAGGTTTTTTTGTATGCTGATGACATTGCCATTTTAGCTGACAATCCGCAATCTCTTCAGCTACAAATTAATAAACTAAAACGGTATTGCGATCTCAGGGACCTAAAACTCAATACATCAAAATCGAAAATTATGATCTTCCGTTCACCACAACGAAACTCATCTTCCCAGAATAACTGGTCTCTGGAGGGCGAACCCATTGAAGTAGTTAAGCATTATAAATAGTGGGACTCACTATTACATCAACCCTTGATATGCGACCGCACGCTCATCAATTAACACCACATCTAAATTTAGGGTATTCGAAGCTACGATAAACGCCTGTTTATGTTACGCCAACCAAGTCTTTGGATACAAATACCTTGAGGAATTTGAAATGGTACAGCGGTATTTCTTCAAACGTCTATTTAAACTTCCACTGGCAACTCCAACTTATGCTATACATGTAGAATCCGGTCTTCCACAGATATATATAAGAAACCTAAAAGCAAATGCAGATTACATCGTTAAGGTGATGCATAAGTCAAATGACAGTTTGCAAAAGCAAATTATGCAATTTGCATTTCATTGTAACTTAACTCCTTTTAGGGAATGGAATGACCTTGCGTCGACACACAACATCGAACAAGGACTTTTTTTGAAACTAATATTGATGAGTAGGAAGTGAGGTTTTACGAATGCATCCAAAAAGTCGACGATTCTATTTATCGTAGCTTTATAAAAAGAGCCAAAATTTCATCCTCTCGTATTACATACAAGTATCTTAACCACACTCTTGGCACGAGCAACTACTTCAAAAATGAATTCACCGCAAATCAAATAAGTGTAATATTTAAGGCGCGAACGGAAATACTAAACCTCAACTACATGCCACATAGACAAAATTCTTCCTCAAGATGTAGCCTTTGCAACCGCAATGAAGACGAAGATATTTTCATTTTATAGCAGTACGTCCAATATTGTTAGAACTACGTCGGCTATACTTCTCTAAAGCTACTCTCTCATTAGAAGAGACCAAATCAATTTTAAATGGAAAAATGGGATGGCATAAACTCTACCTTTACTGCATCTATGCTCTTAACTACCGAAATAGCTACATTAATCTTTGGATTTCTCTTTTTGCCTAGCTTACGTTCTATTTATATTACAATACAAAATAGACGGCACTTATGTATGCCATGTTCTATTCTTTTTTAAAATGAATTCTGTAATTTAATTTATTTATTTTCTATTTTTTGTAATAAAGAAAAAAAATCCATATCCTGCATAGGTACACCTAACACTGGTTTTGATATGAACAATGTAATGTCTAATCAACTCTATCAAGTCGTAAAATCAAAAGTACGAGTACTTAGGTATGTCCTAGTAATACTGTGCTGACATTCCAGTCCATTTTAACTTGAACTTTCGATATAAAACATGTATCGAATTCGTGCAAAAATTGGAACTTGAGATATTAAACAATTCTGAAATTACGTTGATAGAGAAGCTTGTATAGTGTGTCTGCCGATTCTGTTTGTCTGTCTGTATGACGAGTGAATCAATTTACTTCAAACTTCATGCTACGGAGCTATTGCATGGCCACTAAAGGGGACATTGAAATTTTTGTTGTACCCCTACTCTTAGAGTTCCTACACGTAGCGCCATTTCCCCAAGCACGGTGTTTTCTCCAAAATTGTTTCAACGATTTTGATAAAATTTTATATTTTAGTTAGTTTAGGCGTACCAAGCTTTTGTATAAAAATGCATATACTAGCAGTCTTTGCTTGTTAAATGGTTTAAGTAAATTAAAACACTGGCAAAACTTGACATGCGCAGTAATACATCATTTAGAGTTTTAAAAATTTAAGAAAAACTATTTTTGAAAAAAAAAAATAGAAAAAATAATAGTTTTTTAAACTTATTTAGTTTTCAATAGCAGCATAGAGCTAACATATACGATTCATTCGTGCAGATGACTTAGTTTTCGAAAAATCGAAATCGGATGTGGTAGCAGCAAGAGAAGAGATTACAGGGAAGTCCATGCGCTCTTCTAAAATCTGTAATTAGGGAACTACTTGGTGGATTTAATTGAAACTTGAAATTTGAACAAATCGTAGTATCAAAATGACCTACTGTAAAAATTTAACATAACATAAAAATTGGGGAAGATACAGTGGGGTAACTAGATACACAATTTTTTTAATTTTTCTCAGAAAATATATACGATACAAAAATGTTCGTATTTTTTCCACAATCTACACAAAATTCTACGTATCTCTAATTATACCCTATCCTAAGGGTATATTAAGTTTGATACATAGCTTGTAACATAGAGAAATATCACAGATAGACCCAATAAAGTAAATATATAAATGATCAGCATCACTAGCTGAGCCGATTGAACTATGTCCGTCCGTCCGTCTGTCCGTCCGTCCGTCCGTCCGTCCGTCCGTTTGTGTGTCACCAGTTTTTAGGCCTTAAATTTTGAGCTAGGTCGATGAAATTTTGTATACGATGTCCTTGCAAAATTAAGCAATACAAGAGTAAACGTTTTTAAAATCCGCCCACTGACACGCCTACTTTTCGAAAAGTATTACTTTTTTCCAGTATTTTTATATGAAACTCGAAAAAACTTACTTAAGCAAATAGGTAGATATCTTTGTACTCTACAAATCTTCCATACATTATATTCGGCCACGCCTACATTTTAGAGGCGTTTTTATAATAAAACGGTTCTTCGACGTTTTCATTAGAACATTATCAGTTCTAAGGAACAAAATGCAGTATATATTGAAACAAATTTAGATCCGCCTACTATCGCGCTATTGAACAAATTCACGTTTTGGAGTAATTTGATAAGATATTTAAAAAAAACTTTTTTATACAGGAAAGGGATAGGGTATCAAACGATCCGCTCTAGACGGATTGTAGCCTTTTCATATGTTTTTTTCATATTTTTACCATTTATGGTTTGGTCGCTATGGGGGGTGGGGCAACATATTTCAAATGCTTGGAAATATTTGTTTTTGACCTTCATACAAGGTGCCCAAAATGAAATTCATTGCCGCCATCTTGTGTGGGCTCCCACATAATATATACAAAGCGAAAGTTTCAGCTCTCTACCTCTAACGGTTCACAAGTTACAGGGCTGTGACAGACTGAGGGACAGACAGACACCGTATCAAACCCATAAGTGTTCCGTCTTTCCTTTTAAGGTCCGGAACACTAAAAAAATATTGTGAGCTTACATACGAGGCTAAACGCGGTATGCATAACAATGAGGCAGTGATTTGAACAAGAACCATCCAATTGGATTGTAAAAGCTTTTTCCACCTATTTGTACAACACCATTTTTTGGGTGAAGGAACCAAAGTCAAAAAGCAGTCAAAAGGTGCAGTAGTACAACGTGGGATCATCATTCCAGCATAATGAAATTCAATTCCTTGCTGCAAAGCAAAAAAGCAAAACCCTGTGTGTGCACCACAACGATTCGGTTCGACATTCCAATGTAACTGCACAATGCATATGCAGTTTCTTGTTCATTAGGGGAACTAAAAAAGAGCATTCACTCAAATTAGGATTCAATAAATGGATTGTAACTCAATTTCTTTCTTACAATAAGCACAAATATTTACTCTACCCAAACTAGCAAACGTAGACTTCCATTCAATTGTCTCTATATCACTGTTTATGATATCACTGTTTTTCGCCAGACTATTTACTTTAAAATTGTATTCTATAATATTGTGTGGTTTTTGTTCTTACAACGGATATTTATTTCTGTTGGTAAAAAAATGTCAATGAGATCTCCATTCTTATCCTTCAGTAAGGTAATCGTAAGGATATGCCTAAAACCACATCTGCGAGTGTTGTTCTGACCGAGTGTTGTCCTGACCTTTTTCAGTATGGAGCTTAAGCCAAGCATTGCAATGGGAAAACTGTCCGATCAACTTATCAAGTATAGACACTTTACTCTGTAAGATCCGGTGTCATCTCTAGACGACCCATTTGTTCTCGCGTGCTTCAAACCGAACGTCTGTGCAAGTATTTCAAAGCGTTTAATGTAAACAGGCAGCCCATGTAAGTCGTGACCTTCACAGGTACCTCATTATGTGATATACATACGCTAATAAAAGAATGGATGACAGTTTCAGCCGTGTCGTCTGAAATGTGAATAGTATGTGGCGATCTGCCTTATCGATAGAGGTGTCATATTCTAAGCGGGCAACGAGATGGCTGTTATGAACTAATGCTGTGTGAGTTTGCCGTTGCGTTTTGCACCATCGACACATTATACACTGGAGTATAATGAATGTTTCACAATCTGGAATACTTACGAAAAGGCTTTATTATTAAGGAATTACCTGATTTTGGGATAGCCATAAATTCCAGGCCACTTTCTTGCATTAAAGCCTGATCTTTGTAGGCAATTGTTTTCTCTCGAGAGAGCATCTCTGCAGCATTTTTTATAGCTCCTAGGACATAGCGGACGTCGGTAATAAGTTATGCTATAAAATTGAACTGGAAAAGCGGTCTGCATTCGAAAGTTTAACGGAATTCGTTTGCACATCCATGCATTGCGAGAAGGTCTCTATTATACATATCTACATATGCACTCTACTGATGCTGCGTTACCTTCAGTGGTCTTCTAAACAATCCTATCATCTGGTATTGACCGTCAACTACTTGATCTAGTATTGAATCAATTGCTTTTTCAACATTGAGCGACAAGGTGAAATCAAAGGATGAACAAGGGATATCGCTTTATTTCCCAGTGCCCGAATCGTTTTTGTAAAATTCGACAATTTTTCGAAAAAATACAGGTGTTGAGTAATTTTATAAGAAACTTGAAAAAAAAAACTTGCTAAAGTAAATATATACTTCGGCATAAAAGAGTATAATATGAACCGTACCAAACACATTGTAGCATTTCAATATGTTTTACACAAATGAATCGAACAGTGACTGCTAAGAACTATTCTTTGCTTGAGCTGTGGGTACAGTAGAGTAACTTCGGGTATTGTGATATGGTCGGGTAATGTGATATACTACAATATTTTCAGAAATAAGCAGGTCTCGAAAAGAATTTTCTTATCAACATAATGGTAATGGAAAAAAAACCGTTCTGCAGTCTTATGAGCGCTCGCATTCGTTCTATTTGGTGTCAGTGTGGTAAAATCGAATCAGCGATGCGGTCGAAGTGTTTAGTGCGTGCGCCTTATGTGTTTTTTAAGCCAAAATTATTAAAATTTTTAAAAATAAACTTTAAAATGTGTGTTGTGTGTGAATTCAGCTAGCAACAAATTGGGTGAGTTTTTAGTTTTCTCAAGTGTTTTTTAATAAAAAAATTGCGGTTGTTTCAAAACCTAAATTCGGCTAATGTGATATGGTCAAAGTAGGGTAAAGTGATATACCATATCACATTACCCACATATTATAAGTTAATTATTAGTTAATGAGAAAGGCAATTTTGGCAGTCAGAGGAGGAGCAATGGGCAAACTTTTGGCGTCGAAGACGTTTGGAGTTCCATTTGCAACACTGCAAAGGGCAGCAGAAAATCAGTCGCAACGGTGCTAACAACATCAACGTATAAAATAGTCTTGAAAGAGAGCATTCGAAATATCGAAAAACGCAAAAAACCAGTGACGAAAAGACCCATCACAGTAAAATCGAAACGGACAAATCAAACCAAAGAAGTTCCTCTAGCGATTCGGATGAATGTTTCCACTTACTGAGCTCAGACGACGATCCTTGGGCCGAAACTCCACCTAACCAGGACACTACTTGTGCCTCTTGCAATAAATCCTTCCAGATGGATAAGGAGCATAAGATATGGGTACCGTGGTTGCAGTGCGATTTAGTTTGGGCTCACAGTAAATGTCGTCCAACACGGGAAGCACTTTATTTAAAATAATAAATGAAATCATTAATAAATACTTTCAAATATTTTTAGTTTTCAATTTGAACAATAATTCTGATGTATGTATTTTGTAGTTAAAAGCTATTCGGATAATGTGATATGGTATATCACATTATACGAACCTTGTATATCACATTACCCGCCAATTTCATTAGACGGAGTTATAGTACTTATTTCCATTTTGTTGACATTACTCAAAATTGGCATAAGCTATGGAATTCATACTTCGTAATCTAATGCGCAATACACCAAAAAACTATAAGGTGTAGTGCTGTATGAGATATGTTATAAAAAATGTGCACGACTGGGTCGTACGTACTTGCACCTATATGCTGTTAGTTAGAAATGCATCAATTTTTAATAAAAAAAAATTTCAAAAAATATTTTTAAAAATTTTGCATAAGTTTAAATGCCACATTTTATTAAACATTTAATCCTGCCCACATTTCGATTTTGATAAAAATCCGTTGAGTTTTAGCCGAGAAATAGCCATGTTTCTAAAATCAGTTAATAAGAAAAGTACTGTTATACGTATTTTTAGCCAAAAACGTGGTACGCCATCTTATAGCATTTATCTAGACAAACTCGAATATGAAATTTAATCAAAATCGTTAGAGCCGTTTTCGAGAAAATCGTCTTTTTGTGAAATTGGCCTTAAGTAAAGTACCGTTAATAACAGGGCTAGAATAAAAATTCCGATTTCGCCTCGAATTGCGACCCTACAGAGCTCAGATATGAAGTTTGAAGCAAATCGGTCTAGCCGTTTAGGCTGCAGTCCAGCGTACATACACACAGACAGACAGACAGACAGACCGACAGACAGACAGACAGACAGACAGACAGAATCGGCAGACCCACTTTTTCGAGCTTCTCTATCATCGTAATGTCAGAATTCATTGTTATCTCGAGTTCGAATTTTTGCACGAATCCAATACTTGCCCTATATTATAGGTGCAAGTAAAAATACGAGTAGTTGTAAGAAAACAAATGCCTATATCACATTACCCGAAGTTACTCTACAGATTAAATGTGTATGTTAAATGTTAAATGATGTATGTATGTAGATTAATTTCGTGATTTATTACTCGGCTTAAAGTCTGAGTCTACACATAGTTATGCCTACGTAGAACTATAACGGGTGGCCACGGCGTAGTGGTAGTGTATTCGGTCATTGAATGAGAGGTTTGGTGATCAATTCCCGACCAGGTCCATTCAATTTTCACAGTATTAAAAATTAAATAATTCGCTCAGAAAGCACTTCGTGTATTTCAACATGAACGCGAAAAAAATACTGTGAATTCAAACGAATGCAAAAATCACACACAACTCTCTCCCCAATCGAATTGGATACCACCCATGGAGAATAAACATTGAAACCTAATATCACCTGAGTTTCAAATACCACTACACCAACTCTTTCCTATCCCTTCTTCTCTCTTCCAAAATTAACTAACGCCCGTGCCCTGTTAAACAGTAAAAGGGTATTCATATCCCCTCGATACCATACGAACGTAGAAGAATGCTATGATCTCTGCTCAGATCACTCGGCAGTTCTTTTGAAAATCGGCGGAAGCCTAGCGAAAAAGGAAAGAGCGCCTAGATTAACTAACAGCAACACCGACTGGGACGGCTTTAGAAAATACTGTAAAGAAAACATAGCCTTGAATGTACCACTAAAAACGCCGCTAGAAATGGAAGACGAAATAGAAAAACTCGTGAGAGTTATTCAAAGCGCTGCGTAGAATAATACTTCGCTCCGGAGGAACTCAGTATCGAATAGCGGAACAACATACCCGCGCGAAATAGAAAAGCTCATACGCGAAAAGAGAAAAGCGCGAAAGAGATGGCAGCGATCGCGAGCACATCCAGATAAAGCCATCTTGAACAGCCTATCTAACGAATTAAAGTACTTACTTCAAGATTTTAAAAGTCGCGAGACCACCGCTTACCTTGAAAGCTTGACTGCCGATAGAGGATCGAACTACTCACTTTGGAAAGCCGTAAAGTCCATTAAGAAGCCCATAATGCACTCGGCGCCAATAAGAAAAACCAACGGCGAATGGATAAAAGGCGACAAAGAAAAAGCAGATGTATTCGCAGACCAGCTAGAAGAAACGTTCAAACCATTTGACGGGGAACCATTGGTCGACGATCTCAGTCCCAATTCGGTACTGGACAACTATAGAATGAAAAACGTGTCACTGTCTGAACTTCGTCAAACGATACGAAACTTGAAGAATAACAAAGCGCCGGGCTATGACTTAATTACTGGGGAAATTTTAAAGGAGTTACCGAAAAAAGCGCTAGTGAAGCTCCTCTACTTCATAAACGCCTCAATGAGAATTTCATACGTTCCAAGGCAATGGAAAGTCGCAGAAGTAATAATGGTTCCGAAACCGGGAAAATGCCCGTACGACAAAAAATCATATCGACCTATTTCGCTTTTGCCCATAATATCGAAGATCTTCGAGAAACTTGTGCTCAAACGACTGCAACCAATAATTGAAGAAAGACGATTGATCCCGGATCACCAATTTGGCTTTAGGGTCAAACACTCAACAATTGACCAGGTCTATCGAATAACTAATGAAATTGATAAAGCCTTAGAAGCGAAAATGATATGTTCTACCGCTTTTCTTGACGTATCCCAAGCATTTGACAAAGTATGGCACGAAGGCCTGAAATATAAGCTACGGAAAGTTTTGCCTGTAAAAATGTATGAACTCTTAGAGTCTTATCTTGACGATAGACTCTTTCGTGTGAGATACGGGAGCGAATACTCGGAATTCAAAGAAATACACGCCGGTGTTCCGCAAGGAAGCGTTCTCGGTCCAACACTGTTTTTGATGTATACAAGAGACGTACCTCAAGATGAGACAACGACTGTAGCCACATTCGCCGACGACACGGCAATCCTCGCCACGGATAAAACAGTCGAATCATCAACGGGAAAACTCCAACGCGCTTTGGACAAAATATGCAAGTGGACGAAGACCTGGCGAATCGTCCTTAACGAGACTAAATCAACGCATGTAAATTTTACTTACAAAAGGGTAAACAACTTACCACTCTTTATTAACTCGGTACAAATTCCGTACGCCAACGAGGCGAAATATCTAGGCATGACCCTAGACGCAAAACTTAAGTGGAAGCCACACGTTAAAAAGAAACGCGACGAGCTCGAAATCAAGCTACGAGAAATGAATTGGCTTATCGGACGATCTTCGAAATTAAGCGTATATAACAAACTGCTTTTGTATAAGCAAGTGCTAAAACCATCTTGGACGTACGGTATACAACTTTGGGGCTGTACTAAACCAAGCAACATATCTATTTTAGAAACTTTTCAAAATAAGACACTAAGAGCAATCGTAGATGCTCCATGGTACATAAGAAATAGCGACTTACATCGAGATTTAGGAATCGCAACCGTGACCGACGAGGTGAGAAACTTTGCTCGCAAACTTCGCACTCGTCTTAATGAACATTGCAATGACGAAATAATCCGAACTCTGGATCAGACAAACGCGCGCCGACTACAACGAACGAGACCGTTGGATCTAGCGTCATAAGGAGAAACCGCTTATTATTACGGTATTATAGGTGCTTTCGGTGGAAGGTAACCTGCCAAACACGATTACTATAGAAGCGTGAACTACTTGTTAAGGGAACTTAGTCGTAGTCTAGCCGGAAATGGGAGGTTTTTTAGTGAGTAAGAATCTCACACTACTATGAGCACGCGCGGCCGGTCCTCGTAGTGCCTATGAAGGTTTTTACCTACCCACGAAAAAAAAAAAAAAAAAAAAAAATATCCTCTTTGGCATGTGCAGATTATAAAAAAAAAAAAAAAAAAAAAAAAAATAACTAACTATCATTTTTTTTTTTTAAATTCGAAATATCGTGGTTGTATCAATTCTAAATTGTTAACAGCGCATAAATTTCATTCTTTAAGGTTTTTACTTTTATCTTTATTTCTATTGTTCTTCTCCATGGGAAATCAATGAGTCGTAAACTGCGGAAAATACCAAAAGTCTATTAATTATTTGCCCAGTTAACTGTGGATGGATACTTACCTGATCGAATAGGATTTATCAATTCTTTATATAGCCCACAATTTATTATTAACAATAATTTGAAACTGATGTAAAACTGGGTCAGTTTGTATAACGGAACTGCGTATGTGTGCAATATGTATAAAGTGGGAGAGTTGATATCCATAGTTGATTAATGCATATTTAATGTGATTTGAATTTTTAGGTCCAGCATTAGTAAACAAGTTTTTTGGCGATTGCTTATGTATGAAGAATGGGCTGGCTGCGAACCTGAGAAAATATTTACGGTATCGCTGATTGAACATAAGGCCAAGGTCACCGTTACTGTGGTACCATTGGAACGTTGCGTCGCGGAATCTAGCACGAGTTTAACGCACGCTATCAATGAAATGTAGAACTTGTAATACGTAATATTTTAATTTGATGTAGATAGATCCAAATTTCCAATTTTGATTTACTTTATGGTGAAAGTAGATCAATAAACAACTCAATAATTTTTCCTTTTTAAGCAATTTACTCGTATAAGTTAATTAAAATTGCCATGCTGCATTGAATTAATCACGATGACGAAACCCACATAATTTGTCCAATTTTGAAAGTAGATAAATACGAGACTCGGCTGAAGCGTGTCTTCTTCATTCGGAATAGATTGAAGTTATTCGTTAAGGTTAAATAAATAATTAATAATTATTCACCAATCCGACGTGATGGATATAAAAAATCCAGTTTTGAAAAAAAAAAAACATAATTGACATGATAAATGATGCACGTTAATTAAGTTTTTTACTAAACAATGAGAAAAATTCAAAAACATTAGAAAGTAATTCAAGATCTATTTATTGTAGTTTTCATAAAATAGAGCACACACTATTCCAAACTAGTTTGATGATTCTGTGGCCACATAGAATAAGCAACTGGTCAATCAAATTGCATACCTTACCTTATTGAATACAAGTTTTGAGCCACCGCTATCTTAGAAACAGTTGTACTGCACATGATTGTACATTATTGTACTGCGAAGATAATTGTTGTTGTACCTAAAATTTAAGGCACACAAACTGGTGACGGATGGACGGACAACTCTGTCAGAGTTGTAAAATAATGCTATCGTTTTGGATATAATGACTTCACTAAAGTCACAGATGGTGAAGTTTTGAAGTTCTTACAAGTGTTAATCCTGATATGTACATATGTATTTATATATGTATGTAAATATATATTTTACTGGGTCTATCTTAAATATTTCTTTATGTTGCAAACTATGTATCAAACTTAATAAACCCTTAAGATAGGGTAAATAATCTTTTTTAATGAAGTACCTATAATGGTTGAAGAAGGAAATATGTTTATACGAGTATGTAGAAAATGGATAGGGTATCACACGATTTGCTCCAGACGAATTGTAGCTTTTCTATATGTTTCAACATATAATGACTTTGTTCCTAAGAATTTATATAATTTGAAATAAATCAAAGAAAAACATGGTTTTTGGTTTTCAATTTCTTAAAATAACCTTTTTTTGTACTCATTTTGGGAGCATTTGAATTTCGCACATTTTCGATTTCCGCAAATGGCTCATATTTTACAAGGTGTGGAAATCGAGCTTTGCCTGTGTAGCTTAGTTTTCCAAGAACCTAGTGTACAAAATTTCATCAACCTAGCTCAAAACTAAAGGCCTTTAAACTCGCAACGCATGGACGGACAGATGGATACTGGTCATTTATATTTATAATAATTTATGTAGGTTATCTTTAATGTTTATCTATATAACAAACTATATATTAAACTTAATATGTAATATGTATACCCTTTGGATATGGTATAAAGAACTAAAATTGTAAAAAACAATTTAATTTTATTTATTAGCAGCACATGGGTGCAAAAACGTACGACACAGTCATGTACCTAACCTACCTTATTTTATTTTCGAATCGAAATCGGATTTAGTGGCAGCATAAGAAGAGAATTGCAAAGAAAATTTAATTCTTTATAATAAGTACTAGCTGACCCGTGCTCGTCTTGCTTCGCGATTTAAAAGCTCCTCACGCATACAAATATGTATGTTATATCAGAGCGAGCAAAGAAACATAAATAACGATCAGGAACAATCCTTTTTTATTCGATTTGAGAAATAAATTTCAATTCATAAATACATCAGTTATTAATATTCATATTCTGCGCTAAGTCTTTAGCTTAACTTATAAATATGTCTATAATAGAAAAATGTGTTCGGAAGCATTAGTCAAGTAGTTTCGCCGATTGATTTTGTGTTTTTCCAAAAATAATTCAAATGATTGGAGAAAATTGATAGTATAACTGATTGAAAACTCTTTAAAAAAATAAATTTGATGCATTTCGTGCGTTATAAAACAGTTTTCGAATTTTCCCAAACTGATTGTCAGTTTTTCATACGAAAGAACGAATGGATTGATGATTCGTACTTTCGGAAGTGAAAAAAAGTGACTGAAAACATGATGAATCAAAGTCAAAAGCTATTATGTTCGCACCATACAAAACCTTTGTATTCGCACTGTTTTGGAAGTGCTTGTATGAAACCGCTCTTCTACCTAATATTATTAGAATAGACCTATTATATGTAGTTCAGCCTTTAGTAATGGAGCTAAAATAATTCCATTAACACAATGAAAAACTAATCTATGTACATATACATGTACCTGCTTCATTTTAAAGAGAGAGATATAATGCATAGCTTTTTCACTCTAATCACCAATATTTTTCTCTCTCTTACACATACGCTACGTGGAAGAGTTTTTCTAATCCTAATCTTTAATTCTAGTCCTAATTATACTGATCCTTATTATAAAATGTGTTTTATGTTTGCATTGAATCACCACAAATCCTAAAGTTCAAAACATGATTACGTAGGAGCGTTGGAGGTCTTCACTGAATGAAAAATGTGGGCGATGATATAAATAATTGTTTTGATTATTGCTCAGCTTTAGGACAACATAGAAGAACGTTTTATATCTTAAAATAATCTAAGGCGGATTTACTAATTTCACCTATTTTTTGATTTTAAATCCGATAAGCCATTATTGAGTAAGAGCTGTGTAAGTGATGTAAAATTTAATTTTTCCCCCACTTAAATTCACTATTATCGGTAGTCCTTATTCCTTATTTTATCCAACGCAATAAAATATAGCATTGTTTAAGAAGAGCGAACATATCTATAATTTAAAAACAAAATCAAGTAAATCGGATAAGTGGTATTCCCGCTAGGATGTCACTAACAGGAAATGATTTTGCCTTTTAAAAGCGTTAGGGATTATGGATACATGCATAACTACAAAATGAACACGTATAAACACGAACGCCGCTTGGGCACCGATAGTGTCAATGGTTTCCACTGATCGTATTCGCAATACAATGCAAATAATACATGTTTTATGTTATAACTTTTCTCTCAGGTAACGTACAGAGATAATATATGTACCAATTTGTTAATGAAAGTTCTACATAAATATGTACATAAATTAAATTTAGTTTGTTTAGTAAGAGTTGAAAAAAATTGAGATAAACCACCGAAAAATGGGAAAAATCAAATTTAATACTTCTTTTATTTATTTAAAAGGTTTTTGTTGAAATAAATTAAAAATGTGGTATAGAAAAAACTCCGCAGAAGAATCTGCGACCTGAATCTACAGATGAAAACTCCACTCAAATCCGTTTGGTAGTTTCGGAAATTTCGTGGCAGATACATACATACATATATACATCGAATCTGATCTTACTTTTATAAAAGTAAGTGAAGTGATGATGATAATCTCTAACTCGAGAACTACCTGGTGGATTTTGAAGAAATCTGGAATTTTAGTCAACCGTAGCTACAACAATATTGTTTGTCCTATAAAATTGCATTCAAAATTTTAAGTCAATGGAGCTCATAACTGTACTTTACTTAACAAAGTTTCATTTTCCTTGTTTTCCTTCCTAAACGATTTCGCTTGAAATTCATACTAACTTTGTAAGGTCATATAAAATGGTATACCACATTTATATTTTCAAATAGAGATAAGATATCTCGTGAATTTTCATTCCCAGTTGTTATTGCGAATGCGATTTATTATTCATTGTGAATGTAACTGCGAATGTAAACTGCTAAATTGACAGGAGGAGTCATATTCCAGGTATGAGTTGCGTTGTGGTTATGTTACATTAGAACTATAAATGTATGTAAGTATATGTACGTTGTTGAATGGAATTTTGAGAGTTGAAAATGGACATCAATTTACACCAACTTTTTCATTTTAATATTTAATTAATTTAATTTAAATACTTTTTTTAAAACAAAACAGTATATAATAATTATAATAAATGGTGGCATCTTTACACTTTAAGTTTTCAATTTTTCTTTTTCTATTAATATTTATTTAACACAGAAAGCATTCTACTATATATTTTGTTTTACAACTGTTTGTAAATATTTTAATTTATTTAATACAATTGCGATTCAAATCAATTCAAACTTAGCCGAACTCAACAGCTAAACTTGTGAAATACTTCTATTCGAATGAAGCGCAACTTGTTCGTAAATCCCATGGTTGCGCTTATTCGCTTTAGAAATCGAATTCCAAACACAATTGCTATTTTATTAGCAACAACATCCTGTATTGCTATTTAGCAGCCAACCAAACTTCCTTCCAGTGAACTACTTTTGCTATTTTAAAGAAAAAAAAAAATACATCACAAAATTCATTGATTCATAGCTTATCATAAAAGGAAGTATAATCCTTAAAATATTTTTCTGAAGCACGTTAAAACTCGATAACATTACGTTTCAGTTTCTTAATTTGTAAAAGTTCATTTTTTTATTCTAATTTGACTTTTCTGTTTTTATTCTTTATGTTTCCGCATTGAATCATATTTTTCTTTTTTAAAATTGTATGTTTTTATCGTTTAATATTTTATTTCAGAGACACATCTACTGTGCTGAAGTTTGCTTCTCCAACAAAATCAGACGACGGGTTTTACTGTTTTGTTTTGATGTTTTATCGTTGCGTTTAGGCTTTGTTGTCAATAAGACTTCTTCAACTTTTTCATTTAGCAATTGGATGCCAAATTCTTGTCCCGGCGGATCGACACAGAAGTCAAAATGCATAAGTCGACTAACTGCTTCCTCTCTATCAGTCAGTTGGTGAAGTTTGTTTGGTCCAGCACCAGTACATATACATATTAAGTTTGATACATAGTTTGTAACATAGACAAATATTAAAGATAGACCCAACAAAGTATATGTATATATTAATTATAAGCATCACTAGCCGAGTCGATTAAGCCATGTCCGTCCGTCCATATTTCACTAGTTTTTGGGCCTTCAATTTTGAGCTAGGTTGATGAAATTGTATACGAGGTCCTTGGAAAAGTAAGCAATACAAGTGTAAAAAATGTTGAGAAAATTCAGGTTATGGAGTATATTTAGAAGAAAATAAAAAAAAAAAAACCTTTTCCACCAATTATAATGAAAGAAGTAGGAGATGTATGTAAATATAGAGGCAAGAGAAAGGATATCACACGATCCGCTCCAGGCGGATTGTAGCATTTTCAAATGTTTTTTTTTCGTCTTGCACTTCAAATCAGCCCATACCTACAATTTTAAGAATTATTAACATAAATTTATACATTACAATACAATGCTTACTCTTTGCCACTTAATTGAATCACGTTCTGGAGGTCCTAAACTGTTGAGTTTAACACCGATTTCGTCCCATTTATGTTTCAATTACGGTTTTTTGCAGATACCCTTGGCGATGCCAGGGTACTCTTCCATGATATCTACCAATCTTCCGAGGTGTTCTTTGTTGCTTACGACTTTAATCCTGGACAAACATAATATTAAAGAAATACTGGATTCAATTGAATCCAAAATAACTACATTTTAAGGCAAATTTTAAAAGAAAAACACATCTAAAGACAACCCACAAATAACCAGTGAAAAAATGCTACAATCCGCCTGGAGCGGATCGTATGATACCCTATCCCTATCTTATTTGCTCGTGTCAGTGGGCGGTGGAAAATGTATTCACAAAATTTTCTATTTTGCCCTATAAACTAATATGTATTTTTACTCGAAAATTAATTTTTGAAGTAAACGCCCCTAAAAAGTGGGCGTGGCCATATACAATGTATAGACGATTTGTAGATTTAGTGGATATCTACATATTTGCTCAAGTAAGTTTTTTCGAGTTTCATATGAAAATAGTGAAAAAAGGTGATTTTTTGAAAAGTGGGCGTGACAGTGGGCGGATTTTTAAATTTTTTACACTTGTTCTGTCCCGATGTCTAAAGACCTCGCATACAAAGTTTCATTGACCTAGCTCAAAATTTAAGGCCCAAAAACTGGTGACAGACAGACGGACAGACGGACGGACAGACGGACGGACAGACGGACGGACATGGCTCAATCGAATTGGCTATTGATACTGATCATTTATATATATACTTTATTGGGTCTGTCTGCAATTTTTCTCTATGTTACAAACTATGTATCAAACTTAATATACCCTTAGGATAGGGTATAAAAACCGCGAAATCAAACGTCAAATCACAAATACCCATTCACAAGTGCATTTTATTTACAATAGAAGAAAATTTTATCAATTGAAAATCGTAATACCAATTTATCAATCATTTGATAACTTTTATCGTTTATCAATTATCGATCTTTGATAACCGTAATAAGGGTGTTAGACTGTAAAACTCAACAAAGTATGACTTGGATATGTAAGGCTTGATGTGATTTAATTGAACTAGATTAAATAGATGTTCGATGAGCAACAAAGGAGAGAATGAGGATTTAAAACACTTAAGGAATTCAAAATTAAATATTAGGGCAAGGTGAACTACATGAAGAAGAGATAATTTCCTTACTAAAGGGAGAAGTAGTAAAATCTCATAAGTTACATTCAGATAGCAATAAAATATAGAAAACAACTAATCGATGAATTTAATTACTGATTTTTAGATTATTTGTATTATATGTATACATTGGTATGTTTTTCACCTTTAAATAAAATGAAACCTAAGTCTTTTTTATAATTATAAAACAGATACTGTGATTTAAAAAATGTGAAAGTAAGACAAATATAGAACATGTAAATAAAAAAAATTAACACGTTCTTAAGAAATCTTTACCATAGCAGAAAGCTTAATTTGGCACAAGAAAATTATAATTATTTGTTTTTAATATTTTTATCATTATTATCAAATAATTAGGAATTACAGGCAAATGTAAATCTAATAAGGAAGGTTTTTCCTTTCTAAAGAGTTTTATATAGAACATATGCTAATTTGCATATATTTTGGTTAGACTATGCTTTTTTTTACCCCTACGTACATATGTACTATAGGTACTAGAATAAAGTAACATTCCTTAACTGAACTGAGCATATTCTTAGCGATTTTACACTTTAAATTTGATTTATCTTAGAAATTTATTTTATATCTAAAAAAAAGAATTAAGTTTGAAATAGGTACAACCAAATCATCAGTAAAGGAGGTAATACAAGATGTTGGATTATAACCTACGTACATTAAACTACTTTAACGATACGAGTACATAGGATTAGAGAACTTAAGACCAAAAAGCCATCCATTAAATATTACAAACTGTACTTTATTAATTATAAAAAAAATCGGATACATAAAAAACCAGTGAAAATGCTACAATCCGCTTGGGGCGGATCGTATGATACCCTATCCCTATCTTATTTGGTCGTATCAGTGGGCGGTGGAAAATGTATTGACACAAAATGTTCTATTTTGCCCTATAAACTAATATTTTTACTCGAAAATTAATTTTTGAAGTAAACGCCCCTAAAAAGTGGGCGTGGCCATATACAATGTATAGACGATTTGTAGATTAAGTGGATATCTACATATTTGCTCAAGGAAGTTTTTTCGACTTTCATATGAAAATAGTGAAAAAAGGTGATTTTTTTGAAAAGTGGGCGTGTCAGTGGGCGGATTTTAAAATTTTTTACACTTGTATTGCTTACTTTTCCAAGGATCTCGTATACAAAATTTCATCAACCTAGCTCAAAATTTAAGGCCGAAAAACTGGTGACAGACAGACGGACGGACGGACGGACAGACGGACGGACGGACGGACAGACGGACGGACGGACAGACGGACGGACGGACGGACGGTCGGACGGACATGGCTCAATCGACTTGGCTACTGATGCTGATCATTTATATATATACTTTATGTTGTCTATCTTCAATATTTCTCTATGTTACAAACTATGTATCAAACTTAATATACCCTTAGGATAGGGTATAAACATGTGGAAAGGCAGAAGGCCGAAAATAGAAGAGAAAAAAAAAGCTTTTCTTTTGACAAAGGCCACTAGGGCAATAAATATTTTGGCAGCAAAAAACGATGGCTCTCATTGAGTCATCATGGCACCGTATTTTTTACAGTCTGATGTCACCACATTACTCCCCCGTTAGTGAAACGCTTGGGTTTTCGTAGTACCCAACCAAATCGGGAAAACTTAACAATGGGTTAGTTATCCATGGCAGCTACTGGTTGTTGTTGAGGTGATGCAGATGCGGCTGTTAGTGGTTTATCCACGGCTGTTGGTGTAACTGCTACTGTTGTCTCAGGTTGTTCTGATCTCAGAACGAATGCTGCCTTGAGTCGATCAATCGACAGGTTTTCCATTTATGCGGACGCAGAACTAATTTCATGTTCCGCTTAGAACCTCGTACGGTCCGTTGTAGGGTGGTGTTAGGGCCAGTAGAACTCCTTCGTTCCTCACGAAAACATGAGAAGAGTTAGTTAATTCAGATTGTATACAAAATTTATCTTTTTCGTGGCAAGATGCATTGATTGGTTTAAGTTCGTCATCTTTTTCGAAACTCTTTGAGAATTCAGTCTGGTTTAGGGTCCCTTGTCTTTCAACAAAGAATTATCCTGGCAGTCGTAGAGTTGTCCCCAGAACGAGCTCTGCCGTTATGCCTTTATATCAGGTTTCAGAGAACATGGAATACAATTAAAACCAGTGGTAACACTTCGCATCAATCCATTTTTTGTGGCACAATATCGCCACTTGTAGTGAACGGTGAAGACGCTTCACAAACCCATCCGCTTGAGGATGATACGAGGTGGTTCGGAGATGCGTTATACGGTATAACTTATGCCTTAAACCTTAGAGCGGGGGTGTTAAACTTAAACTCTTTTAGTGTCACTTTTTATACCCTATCCTAAGGGTATATTAAGTTTGATACATAGTTTGTAACATAGAGAAATATTGAAGATAGACAACATAAAGTATATATATAAATGATCAGCATCAGTAGCCAAGTCGATTGAGCCATGTCCGTCCGTCCGTCTGTCTGTCACCAGTTTTTGGGCCTTAAATTTTGAGCTAGGTTGATGAAATTTTGTATACGAGGTCCTTGGAAAAGTAAGCAATACAAGTGTAAAAAAATTTAAAATCCGCCCACTGACACGCCCACTTTTCAAAAAAATCACATTTTTTCACTATTTTCATATGAAACTCGAAAAAACTTCCTTGAGCAAATATGTAGATATCCACTTAATCTACAAATCGTCTATACATTGTATATGGCCACGCCCACTTTTTAGGGGCGTTTACTTCAAAAATTAATTTTCGAGTGAAAATATTTGTTTATAGGGCAAAATAGAATATTTTGTGTCAATACATTTTCCACCGCCCACTGATACGACCAAATAAGATAGGGATAGGGTATCATACGATCCGCCCCAAGCGGATTGTAGCATTTTTCACTGGTTTGTTTTAGGTATGAGGACGACACGCGGTTTCAACAGGACGAAGCTACGTTCCACACAGCCCGTGCCATAATGGACATTTTGCACAAGCAAAAAAATGTATGAAATCAAAATTGAAATGAATCGATGAAATTAGAGCATTATTGATTTGATGTCACGGGCCACAATCTATTGTCTTGCGGGCCAGTCATGGCCCGCCGGCCGTACCTTCACATGCCTGCCTTAGAGAGTTCATTGAATATTGCAGACTCAAACTCCCTGCCGAAATCTGTTGTGATTTTGTCTGGAACTCTAAATTTTGCTATCCACCCGCTTATTAGGTTTCTTGCAACCGTTTCTTCACACATGCCTTCCATTCTATCTATCAACCATGGTTAGACAATAGCGATTTCCCTTGGATGATGGCATGTTGCCTATGATGTCTACATATATGTGCGACAAGCGTTGGTCCTGTGTTAAAATCGTTACAAATTGTGACTTATTATCCCTAGCCAAACATAGCGTTCAGTTTCACTTTTTTTTTTTTTTTTTGTTGATTTTACTCCAGGGTGAGAAAGCCTGTAAAGCGTTTCTATAACTTGTCGACGAAAGGCTTTTGGGACATATGGTCGGCAGCGACCGTGACCTATACACATATGTATGTCACAATAAATCTTTCGAGCACATACTTAAAATGTTTCACGCCCTCACAAATGGCTAAAAGTTATCGATCATACGTGCTGTACCTTACCTGCGTCGTTTGATGATCTACGTATTGTGATAATGCGCCATTTGCCAGAAGCGCAGCATTGACCACGTCTTCTTTACATTTGTCGAACGCCAAAGTAGTTTTCTCATCCCATGTAATTTTGTGACGACCGTTTTTTTTTCATTGCCTTTAATTAGGGTCTGCAGAACCAGCTGATTTATGATGGCATGCGTAATAAATCGCCGATAAAAGTTAGCCATGGCTAAAAACCGTTTTAAATCTTTGACGAGCTCGGGTTTCTTAAATTGGCGTATACATTCTACCTTTTTAGGCAAAGGCTGAATCCCATCCTTGTCGACGAGGTGCCCCAGGAGCTTTTCCAACTCGCACTTGGACACGTTTTGCATTTGTAATGGCAATGGTTACATCCGAAGAGACTTAAGAAAAATCTTTGATTGCCTGCTAATCGTTTCAATTCGATGTACAATTTTGAAGGTTTCTTCGCCCCTAAATCTACTTCGAACAAAAGCTTTTTTATTTTTGCCTGCTTTGACTCGGAAAATCCCTCTGAAATTCAACTTTTGAGATTGTCATACTTGCATGTGAGAGGTGAAACCAATACCGCAGCTGCCACTTGTAATAGCACTTTTCCCTCCATATTATGGCGTGAAATTTAGTTTTATCAGGTGATATGCTGCATGTGATTAAGTGTGCCTCAATTATTTCTGGATTTTTTCCCAAAACGGAGGAAGGCTGATTGGCTGCTGTGCGTGCGTCGCGAGCAAAAATCATTTTTCAAAATATTTCATGTGTCTACAAGCATTTTATATTCTATTAGCAAAATACTTCTTCTATAGATCGCAAAACGATTTATTTAAAATAATCTTGTATACAGTAATGTCTGGAAGCTGCCGTTAACCGCTCTTGATTTCACGTGACAAATTAATTTGACGTGTGATCTCTAAAGTTTTAAATTGTATTTTCTAATTTTGTTCAGTTTATCCGCATTGTGAATGGGTTATACTTTTTCTATTAATATAATATTTTGTTAGTGAGCATTACCCCGTTCAATATGTCAGTAAATTATAGTGAAGGAAATTGTAGATTTGATATTTCAACTAGGATTTCACTTTATTGTATAGCCGAATATTAAAATCATTTGATACACACAGAATAGCTGCAAAATAAAACTATTTCAAAAGCAGAAAACATTCTGCGAAAATTTTCGAAACAACTAGTGGCAATAATAGTTTTAAATGGCTTCTGGAATTCCGCATCAATACATTTTCGATGCTTGGTGTACAAACTCGAGCAATATTAGATTTAATGTTATCATTGATAATGTTTTCAGCTTTGGGCAATATACCACTGCCTAATGAAGTATTAGAGAGCATCAAAATTTCAATTAGAAGTGTGTGTCAACAAATTGAAGCAAAATGGGCCAAAGTTGACAGGCACCGCTGTCGTTCTTTTGAATATAGGTATACCCCGGCTAATGTTGCCACGCACAATGTTTTTAGTGTTCCGGACCTTAAAAGGTAAGACGGAACACTTATGGGTTTGATACGGTGTCTGTCTGTCCGTCTGTCCGTCTGTCCGTCTGTCCGTCAGTCTGTCACAGCCCTGTAACTTTTGAACCGTTAGACATAGAGAGCTGAAACTTTCGCTATGTATACATTATGTGGAAGCCTGCACAAGATGGCGGCAATGAATTTCATTTTGGGAGCCCTTTTTTGGGCACCTTGTATGAAGGGCAAAAAAAAATTATTTTGTTCCCCATCATGTGGCATATCAAATTAAAGAGAATTTTGCAAGGGCTCCATATATGTAAGAAATATTTTTTTCTGGCAAAATTTGTTGAACAAAAAAGCTCGCCAAACATTTGAAAAATGTTGTCCCCCCCCCCCTAGCGGCCAGACCATGAATGCTAAAAATATGAAAAAAATTGGAGATACGTAGATTTTTGTGTAGATTGTGAAATAAGTACGAAAATTTCTGTATCTTATATACTTTCTGAGAAAAATTAAAAAAATGGGGTATCTAGTTACCCCACTGTATCTCCCCCAGTTTTTATTTTATCCAAAGAATTTTTACAGTAGATCATTTTGATACTACGAGTTGCTCAAGTTTCAAGTTTCATCCAAATCCGCTAAGTAGTTCCCGAGTTACAGATTTTAGAAGAGCGCATGGACTTCCCTATAAGTTCTTCTCTTGCTGCTACTGCATTCGATTTCGATTTTTCAAAAACTAAGTCATTTGCATGAATGGATCGTATATGTTAGCTCTATGCTGCTTTTGAAAACTAAATAAGTTTTATAAACTAAAATTTTTTTTAATTTTGTTTATTTTTTCAAAAATATTTTTTTCTTAAATTTTTAAAACTCTAAATGCTGTATTCCTTCGCATGTCAAGTATTCCAGTGTTTTGCTTTACTTAAACCATTTAACAATCAAAGTACCGTTACATGCATTTTTATCCAAAAGCTTGGTACGCCATGTTTTATATTGAAAGTGTAAATTAAAATGGACTGGAATCTCAGTTCAGTATTACTAGGACATACCTACGTACAAGACATTACATTATTCATATCAAAACCAGTATCAGGTGTACCTATGCAGGATATGAATAAATTGCCTTCTATTTAATGCCAATATAAAATGCCCGGAACACTAGTGCACGAGGCCCTCCTCGCACTTACCCAATTTTTTCGCTATAACGTCGGCAACGAATTGTTACCATACCTCCTTTAACGTAGAGTGGCTTCGCTGTAACGTCGTTTGAAAAAACAAAATCAAAATTGAAATCCAACAATAAAACAAAAGTGTCTTCATGGAATCGCCAATTTTGTAAAGGTTTTTAAGATCTTCGACAAATTTGTGTCAAGATATTGCACATATGTAAGTAGTATGTACGTACTATATATCCATTTTATACATCTGTGCCTACATACGTTTTTAGCTTATGTTAGGGGCAGTGTTTAAAAATTTAAAATGAAATAAAATAAGTTATATTTTTTTCCGAGGATAAATAAACCTTAAGGCAATGTTTTTATTATATCTGCCCCGCACAACGTTGTTTCGCTTAGCGTAGCGGTATTCTCTCCAACAAAAATATTGGTTGAAAGTACAGGAGTTTTTGTCAAGTATACAATGACATTTTGTACGATAGACGGCAAAGTGTGTAATGCTGTCGCATCATGTGCCTCAACATAAACTTGCTACTTATGCGGGGCGATGGGACAAGTGAAATGAGCAGTCAAAGATGCATTTCAGAAAAGACTGTATACGCAAATTTCCTTTCTTTTGGATTGCCCCTCTTCATTCGTGGATACGTTTATTTCGAATATTTGTTGCACATTCCCTACAGATTTGAAATAAAAACATGACAAGTACGTGGCGAAGAAAATAAACGGAAATTGGCAGAAAAATGGAAGCAGACTCAAGATAAGTTTAGAAAGAAGTTATTCCTACTGATAGATATACCCAAACAAAAAGCTGGAACAACTAACGATGGAAATACAGCATGCAATTTTTTTAGGAAAAGCGGAGAAATATTCCGAAATAACAGGTATTAATTTGGAGCTGATACCATTTTAGAATGCTTAAACTGTGGGTTTCAGATCAATGTGGATAAATTTAACGAATATACAAAACAAACATGTGCGTTATATTTGAGATAGTATTCATGGTATTAAATGCCTGTAAGTGTGCATAAAGTATTATTACATGGAAAGGATATAATATCATCTTATACTGTCTCTATTGGTCAATTATCTGAAAAAGCCCAAGAGGCATGAAATAAACATAATAGAGAATAAAGGTAACTTTTTACAAGAGAAACATCTACAATTGACACCAATACCGATTTATTTCATTTTTCGTCGGATCCATTCATTACTCTTTTACGTGATCCGCCTAAGATGAAAAAAAGAAAAAATGTTTGAAGTTCAGAAATGTTCAGAAATGTTTGAGTTATTTGGAAAACCCCTAATTGAGTTCAACACATTAGATAATCATGAAGATTCCTTAACAAATGTAGGTATCAGCTGCCGAAAATTGTGATTCAAGCGAAAGTGAATAATCGTCAATTAATTTTAATGAAGAGATAAAAGTCTTATACATACATGTATGTACATATGTACGTTGAGCATTGTACCTATTTATCATATACGAGTATTTTAAAAATATATATTCTTACTTATGTATTTTTGTTACCTCTAAATATGTTATTCTGTATTGTCTTTCTTCTATGTATCTACATTTCATTAATATATATTTTTTTGCTTGTTTAAACTTGTTACATCAACAAAAAAAATTGTTTATATTATATTGAAGAAAAGTAATAACCACAAAAAGAAGTAAAAGTTTTAATATTACACACGAAATAATTTTGCTCGCCTAGATTGCCAAAATTGCACACTGTACGCCGCTGCAAGGGCTAGGCTGCCTGAAGCAGAGTTATCCATTATAATTATGGATTTACTCTGGCCTGAAGCCCAATCAGTTTTGCCTACAAAGTAAGGCATTTCTTTTTGAGGAAATGGACTGGATTTAAAGGTAAGAAAATTCTCCCTACCCTTTAAGACAATGTGCAAACTGTAAAAAATTTTTATTTCCGTTTTTTTGTTAGGCATTACCTCAAAAAGGAGGACTAGAGATCGGAACGTGCCCAATCCATCACATTTTCCAATGATGTTCTATGTTGGTAGAAATTATAACACGATTGTAGCCCTTGTTTATTGATTTACTAAAACCCTCATTTGTGTGTACCTACTATATTATCGTATCGCCATTTAAGTTTTTATTTCAATTAGGCATCCATGATTGAACAAAATTAAGCAAATAATTTTGATTTTCAAATTTCTGACAGAATCAGCATAGCCGGGAAGATATTAGACATACATAAGTATGTAAATATGTACATACATATGTGCATACATCATGAAATATACGAGTAATATACTGATAAGGATAATCTACTAGGAAATAAATTTAAGTTAGAACAAAACGCAAGTACGTACAGCCAATACATACGCTTCATTTAACTATAATTGGATTCGTACACTTCTTACGTAAATTTGTACACAAAACGGAAGCCGTCTTTCAACAAAATGCGCAAAAAGTCCACTTACGTCTCATCAAGTTAATTAGTCATTCATCTTTGGATAGCAAACATTCCAAACAAACGCTGACCAATTATTATCGAGACGGTATAATTCCTTCAATTTGACGTATAACCATTACCTACGCGTCATGTAAAATGTTTAATAACTGAATGGCATCTTGAAGACTTATACATAGGTAATTAAAGTATAATATGTTTCTCATCAACACGAATTTCCGCCTCTTGCATTCCAATCATATACATATTATCTCTTGACCTATGCCCAAGATATTTGCTTTGCTTAAATGATTGTACGATCAAGTCAAGCTCAATGCTGTATGCTGTATTTACCAATCGTTTTTCTTCTCCCTTTTGTGATAATTAATTTCAACATTATTACTATAATGTTAAAGCCCACGTTATTTAGAGCCTAAAGAGTCATATATGAACTGAAACAATCAGCATTTACCTTCTTATTATAATTGCTTCTACCTATGTAGGTACATATATACATGTACAAATATATTTGTCGAAAATTCACATACGAGTGGATACATAATGATGGAAGGCAGCAATGGTATCTAGTACTAAATAGAACTCATATAACATTATGTATGCATTATTGTATGTAATTGCAATGCAGAAGCTGGGTAGATTATTTTCGTTATAAAATCGAGCGAATAGATTCGCACTTTTGAAAGTGGGCAAAAGTGACCGAAAACTGAACGAACCGAATCCAAAAGCTATTATGGTCGCTCAGTACTAATCCTTTGTATTCGCACTGTTTATGAAGTGGTCGTACGAAACCACTCGACTATTATAGTTCAGCCTCAAAAGAAAGCTCGGGGTTACCCCAGAGTAAAATTGCTCCAGTGTTTGATGGCACAACGAAACTGTATTGCAAGTTATAAAGTTCTCCGAAAAAAAAAAATCATGTGAAAACTAGAATACTTCTTTCCTTTTTTACATGCATATGTATAGAACAAAATGCAACGAACATATTTGCATTAAATAAAGAACAAGGTGGCGTCGTGTATCTGTCTTTGAAATTGATGGGATAATTTCAAAGCGTTTTGTAAACTGGGAAATAGAAAAGTAAGTAGAAGAAAGTTTAAAACACAAACTATACTCCTATACTCCGCTTAGACGTAAACTTCTAAAAAAAACTCCCCTTCGAAATTGGAAAACGGCATCCCTGGTCTGAATGCACGTTTACTGATCCTGGAAAACATCAAAAATATTCAAGATTTTAAATTTTAAACAACTTGGCCCGGTGCGGGGTTCCGATATTACTGCACTTTGAGCAAAAAATAAATTTCGTGTCGGCAGTGTTTAAGGAATTGTGCAAGACGGTGTTTGTAAACCAACCGAGGACGACTTCTTCTACTTGTATGGCGGTCCAGTTCGGGGTAAACCTGGGCCTTAACCAATGAGCCTCTCCACTCAGCTCGGTCTTTAGCTAGTTGACTCCAGTTGCGCACTCCAAGTTGGTCGAGGTCCACTTCAACTTGTACGTGACACCTGCGGCAACGAGGCCCTCTACTGCGTCGTCCCTCCGAGTTTGATTCGAAGACTCTGCGGGCCGAAGCGTTTTTGTCCATTCGCTCTACATGTCCTAGCCATCTCAGACGTCCAATGCGCAGTTTTTTGACTGGGTCGATGACGCTGTACAGCTCGTGTATATAGTTCGTCGTTGAATCTTCTCCACCAAAACCCGTCGGCGTATCTTGCACAAACGCACAAATTTGGCAGGGATGTCAAAGAAATGGCGGCCTTGCAATCGATAAGAATATGGTAAGTATCGATGTTGACTTCTTGGGCTTTCTCCAGAATCTGACGCAGTGTGAAGATATGACCCATGGTGGACTTACCTGGCCTGAAACCGCACTGATGGAGGCCAACCAGGCTGTTGATAAAAGGTTTCAGGCGTTTACACTGTATTGCAGAAAAGATATTGTACGCAATGTTGAGAAGACTTATGCCTCTATAGTTGGCGCAGTTAGGGGTCTCCTTTCTTATGGATCGGGAAAACGTCGCTGAGGTTCCATTAATCAGGCATACATTCATCTGACCAGATCTTATAGATGAGTTGGTGTATGCTCTCTACCAGTTCATCATAAGCCGTCAGATCCAGCGGCTTTGCTGGATTTCAGCTAAGATATTGCTATCCTCACTTCACTTAGGTCAGGTGGTCGAAACCCAGCACATCAGTTGCGACGTTTCTGATGGCATGATGGAAGCGTTGCCACAGGTTTTCGGCACTTGATGATGGCGGCACAGGGGTGGTTGAGAGATACGCGTTCAGCGAAGACTCTGGCTGTGTTTTACGATTGTAACTTTTCGACGTTAAATTTTCTCACAGTGATTCTTCTTTGTTGCTCCATTTGGGATATCCGCATTCGTACCTTGGTTAAAACAAGGTAATTATTCCAGTCTATGTTGACCGCTCGGAAGGTTCGGACCTCCAGAATACTGGAGGCAAAACTGGCATGTCTTGCGCCGACCGCAATATGATCAATTTGATTGACTGTTACATGACCATTGAACCACCAGGTCTGCAGCCCTATCCCTTGCTTGTGGATATCAAGATGAGGAAACCATGTGCTTGCTATGGCAACGTTTCGCTCCACCGCGGAGTCAATTAGCCTTAGACCATTGTCGGATGGGATGTCGTGTAGGCTAGCATTACGATACATATCAGGCTTCTGTTGGCAAATTTAGCCTCAATCCGGATTGTCATTTTACGCTCGCTTACGTACCGGAAGCTTAAGACTTCTTGCCTAAGCCTACCGCGTGTGACAAATCCGCATCCAAAAAGGTGCTGCTTATTCTCTCTATAGCAATCACCGTAGTAGGTGTCACAGTTCTGCATCCTTTTTTTGCCTTACCAATTCCTACGTACTTACTGAATGGCGGTTATAACTACCTTGTAGCCACGTACAGATCCGAAGGTCGTTGTCCTTATTTCGTTTGCTAGATTCGTCATCAGTTGAATTGTATTTATCCGAGGGTGGTTGTTTCGGAACCATAATTTTTGACGTGTTGGGGTTAACCCCACGGCACAACCGTGGAACTTGATGCTACAATCGGTTTCAAAAATATTAATTTTAAATACCGATTCGTTTCTACAATGAAGGATGGTTAAATTGCTAATTATATGATGTCGAATAGGTCAGCCCAGTCATGCTACATTTGTGGTGCTAGTCCTAGTGAAACGAGTGTATAAAATGGAAAAATACCACGGCCTGAGTTTTATGAGCATGGATTAAAGAACTTGAATGTTTTTTGCATATAGCCTATAGGTTACACTTGAAAAAATGGGCTATCCAGGAAAAAATACAAAATTTTGGTAAAAACAAAAAAAGACATTCAAGCTCGTTTTAAATCTGTTATGGGCTTAGTTGTGGATAATCTCAAACCAGGTTTTGGCGACACAAATGAAGCAAAAACTTTTAGGCGTTTTCTCACAAATCACCAGCAAAGTGTGGGCATATCTAACTGGATTAGATGAGCATCTTATAGAACACGTCTACATATGTTATTCTAAGTTGTATTTCGTCAGGCTATAACACAGACGTTCCCCTTTAAAATATATGTATTAGAAACAAAAACACTTGATTTATATTTATGTGGTTGGTATGCTATGCATGGTAGCATTCAGATACGTGTTATAAAGCAGTGCATAGTACCGATTATCTAAAGAGTTCCAGGAAGAACGCAATAAGAATTGTAAACATTTTCATGAAGAGTGGGTGTTAGATCCCACTTGCATACAATTTATTTCTTAACTAGGGTCAAACTATCCATCTAGCCAGAATCCAGAATTTTTTACGTCTAACATGTATGAAACGGTTCACTGTGCGACGGTAAAAACCCAATTTAATAGAGTCCTTGGGACTGATAAATATTGTACTAAGGCAATACAAAATGTCTGTCTCTGTTTTTGAATTATCTTATGACTGATTTTCATTTATAAAACATATGAAAATGCTACAATCCGCCTGGAGCGGATCGTGTTATACCCTATCCCTACATCTCCTACTTCTATCATTATATTTGCTTGAAAAAGTTTTTATTTTAAATTTCTTCTAAATTTACTCCATAACCTGAATTTTCTCAAAAAGTGGGTGTGGCAGTGGGCGGAATTTGAAAATTTTTCAACATACACTTTATTTGTTCTCAAGAAGTCATATTTATCTAATGAAACCATCGAAAAACCATTTTTTTATAAAAACACCCCCAAAAAGTGGACGTGGCCATATATAAAATAATAATTATTTGTAGAGTAAGTAAATATCTATATATTTGGTTAGGTAAGTTGTTTGAGTTTCATATAAAATTACTGCAAAAGTGATTTTTTCAAAAAGTGGGCGTTCAAGTGGGCGGATTTCAAAAATGTTTACATTTGTATTGCTTACTTTTTCAAGGACCTCGTATACAAAATTTCATCAACCTAGCTCAAAAACTGGTGACATACGGCCGGACATGGCCTAATCGACTCAGCTAGTGATGCTGATCATTTATATATATAAACTTTGTTGGGTCTATGTTTAATATTTGTATATGTTGCAAACTATGTGTCAAACTTAATATACCCTTAGGGTAGGGTATAGTAAAGACAAAACATGCAATATTATCTTGATACTAATTATAAAAAGCTTTTAGTGTTTGTATTGAGCCATAACAGAAGCCTGCAGGGATGAAAATGGCAACATAGTAGTAGAGTCGCAGTCGGTGATGAGGATATGGAAGAAACACTTCTACAGACTGAACAGCGACGATGACCAATATTCCGCTGTCAGGCAGAATGAACCATTTCATGTGAAGTGAGGAAAGCAATATCTAAACTCAAATGCAACCAAGCTGCTGGACCCAACTTTTCAAAGAAGGAGTGGATGAGCTGGTAAGGAGCAAGCATTAGCTAATCTGCAAAATCTGGTCGGAAGAAAGTATGCCCGATGAATAGATCCTCAGCTTCGTTTGCATCCTGAAGACATGAGACCCTCTGAACTGCGCCAGCTACAGAGGTATAAATCTTCCCAACATTGCATATAAGATCCTGTCTGCCGTATTATGTGAACCCCTAAAACCAATCGTCAACAACCTGATAGGTACTTGTCCGTGCGGTTTTATACCCGGAAGGTCCACCATCTATCAAATACTCACTTTACGGCAGATCCTGGAAAAAAACACAAACGTCTTTTAGCCAAATTGGCTATAAGTACCATTCTAACCAATTTTGGCCAACATGTGGTACCTCCTCTTTTTGCATGTGCTTGTACTAGTCTAAGTGTGGAATTTAAGTAAGATCGTTTAAGCCGTTTTCAAGAAAATCGTATTTTTATAAAATCGACATTAAGTAAAGTACCGTTAATATAAGGGCTAAACCAAAATTTTAAATTTTCCCTCTAGGGATTATCTCAAAGACCCTAGATATGAAGTTTGATCAAAATCCGTCCACCCACTTAGGCTGTAGCTTCGTGCATAGACAGACAGACAGACGGCAGCGGCAGACCCACTTTTTTGGACTTCTCTATAATGGTAATGTCCAATTCATTAAAATCTCGAGATCGAAAATCTGCACGAGTCCAATACTTGCTCTATGTTATAGGTGCAAGTAAAAATAGTGGAATTGATTTACAAAAAAGTCATCTTAAAAGCAGTGAAATATTGATGGTAAGTGCGTTACTATTATTACATTTATCTTATTAATAGATTATTTTTACTGTTTGTTGGACACAAATCTATAAATAAAAATATAAAAATATTTTAAATATAAAGAGAGGAGGCCGACTTAAGAACAGCCGAAAATTGAGTTTACTAACGATGCAGATTCAAAGCTAACTTCGGCTACGGTTTTGATAAAATTTGTGAGTCTTCATTCTTGTTTTTAGTAGTCGGTCCCCTGTTAACAAATTGATAGAATGGACGGCGGACAGAACAGAGATTGTAAAAAAAAGCATTTCGCAAGCGTGGAATATATCCGTTTAAGTAAGCCTGATGCCATCGACTTCACCAAGTGCGTGCGAAATGAACTGGAAACGTAACAGGAAATAAAACAGTGACACCTTCTAGTTTCGAGGTTCCTTAAGAACAAGGTAAACTATAAAGTTGTATGGAAAATAATATAAGAGATGCACCATAGTCATCTTGGTCAACCTGAGCCAAATGAGACGGACAGCGTTTCCTTACCACCTACACCATCAGGTCAATCAGAGCTAGATGGGACCTTAACAGGAACCTACTTTGTATCCAACTCATTAGAGCTCCAAAAGGTTTCTTCGAACGTTTCTGGTTTCATTGATGAAGCAAGTTCAAATGAAAAAGAAGATTCTATTGTTGCTTTTTAAAAAGGGAAGGTGAACTTTTTATCCCAATTGACTAGCCTGCAAGTCTTTCTTTTGACAAACCTGGAACTTCATACATTTACCAACCTGGAACTTCATCCATTAATCAACCTGCAACCATTGGTAGGACCTAACACAATTTATACTTCACGCACTGATTTTAATTAATTTGTTTCCCCTAGCTTACAGTAATGAGGAGCTGACATTAACAACACTTACGACATCTGCACCTAAAATCTGCAGCCTGATACGCGCAAAGGCTGGACAAGAACACGAGAAGAGATTTTTCGCTTAAGCCAATCATATTAAGATGCTTAGCAAAAGCGAAGTGCCCCATAAGAACGCCAATAAGTTGTCTGCTGTCTTTTATACAGAGACAAAGATGAGAGTCAATAAATTGAATCTTGCGACACAGTTCAAAGCTCTTTTGCATTCACCAACTATTTTGGATGAGGTAAAAGGGTTAAGCAATGCCTTAAGCAATGCCTTCTGCAGACACAGATACTACGACCCTTCCACTTTTTCCTAACGGTGTGACTTGTTGCCATTAGGATTGCAAAAATTTCTGCCTAAAAGACAAAGGCATGTTTACACAATGAGTCTTGTGTTATCGTCTTCCTCAAATACCCCAACCCCTGATCCTTGATCGGTTTTGGAACCATCCGTGAAAATACTACTACACCCCATTCAACCTCATACTTCCGCCGCAACTTAAGCCCTGGAGTCATAGCATCAGATCACCAAAGCTCCAGTGCGTTTCATACCAAAAGCCACCACGTCTAAGTCTTTGGATAGCTTTTAGAAAACACCCCATGATATTAGTATCTAGGGGAGGGAGATTCAGCAGTGTAAATAGAGCAGAGTGCGGAGTACTCGGAAAGGCTTCCGTACACCCGACACAAACTGTTTTTTTGTAGTTTGGCGCAAGAGGCCACTACGTATCTACAAGAAAGACCCTTCCACCAAATAACTGACGCATAAGACAGAAATGGTCATACCATTTTCGGACCATTTTTGACAAGCCCCACGTCTATCCAAAAGCACCCTTGCACTGCAAAAAACCGAGAGCGACTTGGATGTTTTGAATTCAACTTGTTTTGACCAGAGCAGCTTTTTATTTAGAATTACTCCTAGATATTTGACTTCATCTGAGAGCGAGATGGTGGCGCCTTTTAGTACTGGCTGAGTCGGACCGGCCAAAATCCTCTTTCTTGTGAAGAGAACAACTTTCGTCTTGAGAGGATTAACCGAAAGCCCATTCGTAGTACATCACTCATCGATCATGTCCAAACCCGCCTGCACATTAGCACAGGCAGTTCTTAGACATGTACCAACAGAGACTACGGCGACATCATCTGCAAATACCTGTGCGTAGATGTCAGAGCTAATGAGAGTTGTCAGCGGAGAGTCCACCACCATGCACCATAACAGTGGAGATAAGACACCACCCTGCGGACAGCCCTTATTTATATTTGGGATTGGTGCAGAAAAAGGATCGGGTGAATATTCGCACTTGACCGTTTTAACTTTTTCTTCGAAGAGTTATTAGTCGAGATCAAAATCAATCATGCGGTTGCTAAACCATTGGCTGAAGTAACGTACAGGTAAATTTTCCATTGTAGATGGAAAGTCAAAATATATGTTGATCAGTGATTATTGCTGTTTTCCAAAACGCATCATTGCTGTAGTACCACAATGGCAACCGTATATGCATACAAAAGGAAGCAATGCATTGTGAATCGATATGATATAACTATCATTTGTGATAAAAACTTAAATATCCGCTAAAATAGACGGGCCTTCTCCATCGTATGTAAATTCTACATTAGGTACACTTTATTCTGCTCGTGAGTCAGCTGAATGTTTTTGTTATCATGTCACCCAAGTCGCCAATCGTATGATACTCCTTTGAATTTATGACTGTTCCATTTGCCAAAGATTTTCGAAAGCGACTATCATATCAAATACATTACCCATACCGATGGTATTTACCCGGTATTTGCCCATCACTAAATACATATGTACATCATGCCATGGCTTTGGCATTTTCAATTGCGTGCCATCCACATATGGTTTCGCTTTGTTTGACTACTTTGCTTTGAGACTCTTGTCCCTGTTTATAAAAAAAAAACTCAAAAGACTGATCCCGTACCTCGTTTGATATGATCAGATATTTCTGGAAAACTACACTGGTTGGTCCATTTTCAGAAAGTTATGGAGCGGATGGTATGATACCCTATCCCTTTCCTATATACAGACATATGTAAGTAGCCCATTCCACCAAAAACTTGCATACATTTTTATACCCTATCCTAATTATACCCTATCCTAGGAGTATATTAAGTTTGATACATAGTTTGCAACATAGAGAAATATTAAAGATAGACCCGATAAAGTATATATATATATATTTCTCGTATACAAAGAAGAATTCATTTTTTCAGTATTTTTACATTGAACTCAATAATATTTAATAAAGCAAATACGTAAATATTCCTTTACCCGACATATCTTCCATACAAAGTGTACGACCACGCCTACGTTTTAGAGGCGTTTTTATCCAAAGACTGATTTTCAACAGTTTCATCAAAATAATAGCGTTTTTACGAACAGGATACAGTATACGTTGAACATTTTTTTAAGATCTGCCCACGACCACGCCCACAATTGGGAATATTCGTGTTTTGGAGTCATAAGATAAAGTTGCTTCAGCAAATAGTTATATTGGTGGAAGAAGAAGCTAAGTGTATAGCAAAGGGATAGGGTGTCAAACGATCCGCTTGAGGCGGATTGTAGCATTTCCATATGTTTTTTTATAAAACTACTCCAAAACAATTTTTTCCACAAAGTGGGTGTGACTATGGGCGAATTTTAACATATTTGAAAATTTTTTTAAGTCTAGTCTTAAGAATAGGTACTAATTTTTTTTAGAATACCACCCCTAAAAAATGGGCGTGGCCATATACAATATATGGAACATTTGTCGAGTAGGCGAAGATGTGTTTATATGTGTTTAAGTTTTTTTTCGAGTTTCATAGAAAAGTACTGAGAAAAGAGATTTTTTCTTACAAACTATGTATCCAACTTAATATACCCTAAGGATAAGGTATAAACATCGTTGGAGATATCAAAAAGTGCTGTCTTTAATACCAAATGAGTAAATAGATTCATATATAAACAGAGCAATTTTTAATTAATGCATAATGAGAACTTACTGTAAATGTGCATCTTTCCACGCAAAATCTAAAAATTTATCGTCCGAGTACAACTTTATTGTTAAAAAAACCCTCTGCCTTTTGGACTTTCCGAAAAGTAAATAATGTTTAGAGCACGCATTAATATCATCTGGATCTGTTGAACAAATTCACACTGTCGCGTTCACCTTTTTACAAATTGAATAGAAACAATGGGCTCTTATATATGTATTACCCTAGGAGTTTCGAACGCTTTCGATCGTAGAACGCCCTATATTCTATCCTACACAAATTGGCAGTACAGGGAAGATAGGTAGTTTGTCTTTTGGTGCTATTCTAACAAAAGTTCTTACAGGGCTTCTGCAGTAAGCATTTCAAATTAGCAAAAATCTGAAAGAATTTTATGTAGGGTTCCCTTCCACTTAGTTAGTTTGAAATTTTTATTTATTTTTTTTATATAATTTTCAGGCTTTTCCGTTTACTTTTTCACATTCTTTCTTATTTATTACACAAAAACTGTGTATTACATGCTCTGCGAAAGTTGTCATTACTCTCCATAAAGCTTAGTTTAATGAAAAAAATAAAAAAAGCTTTCTACAGTCATATATGTACCTACATACATGCAATTTTTATCCACGCTATTTTCGCGTTTGGCAACATTTCATTTAAGGGACAAAATACAATATGTATTGAAACATTTTTAAAATCTGCCCACTAACACGCCCTTTAATTGTTTCATGTTTTGGAGTAATGTGTGTACAGGAAAGGGATATGGTATCATAAGATCCGCTCTAGACAGATAGTAACATTTTCATTTGTTAAAAACTATGTATGTGTCAAACCTAATACACATACGCTTAGGATAGGGTATAAATGACACAAATGACAACACAGCTGCCAAACGTGCAGAAAAATAGAGAGTAGCTCTACTCAGGCGCTGAGGTTTAGATTACGATGTAACATTTAGTATTACCCATATCCAATAAGAACCCTTTGGTTCCAGTCAATATGTCAAAACGAGATCGCGTATTCGAACAGCTGGATATTGAGGCAGCAGTCACCGAAACGTGACCAAAAGTCTGAAAGCCAACCAAATAACTAACATATGAAAATGCTACAATCCGTCAGGAGTGGATCGTATCTATCGTATCCCTATCTCTTTCCTATACATATGACGTAACACTCTATTTTTTTTTTATACACATAAATATATATACATGCATAGGGTATAATTATGGATGATGAAGTTTATAAATTACGAACTTACTTTAAAATATAATATTTCATCAAAATATAGTGTTCAATTTACAGATGTATGTTTATACCCTAAGGGTAGGTATATTAAGTTTGATACATAGTTTGTAACATAGAGAAATATTGAAGATAGACTCAATAAAGTATATATGTATGTATATAAATGATCAGCGTCACTAGCCGATTCGATTTAGCCATGTCCGTCCGCCCGTCTGTCCGTCCGTCAGTCTGCCATCAGTTTTTGGGCCTTAAATTTTAAGATCCTTAGAAAAGCAACCAGTACAAGAGTAAAAATGTTCAAAATTCACTCAATACCGCGAGCACTTTTCGTAAAATGCACTTTTTTCAGTAATTTTACATGAAACTCGATAAAACCTACTTGAGCAAAAATGTAGATATTCTTTTACCCGACAGATTTTCTATACATAGTGTACGGCTACGCCTAGGCGCGTTTATATCCAAAACTGATTTTCGACAGTTTCATCAAAATAATAGCACTTTTTAGGAACAAGATACAGTATATATTGAAATTTTTAAAAAACCCGCCCACTACCACGCCCACTTATTGAGAAAATGCGTGTTTTGGTGTAATTTTATAAGATATTTGGAAAAAATTGCTTAAGCAAGTAGGTATATTGGTGTAAGAAAGAAATATATATGTATAGGAAAGGGATAGGGTATCAAACGATCCACTCCTGACGTATTGTAATATTTTCATATGTTTTAAAATCTTTATAGATCTCGGGTGATAAAAAAAACACGACTAATATCTTCATTCGTTTTTGAAATTTCTTAATTTCTTTGTTACGTGCTTTATATTCATCTGGTGATCTTTATGCTTATGATAACTTTTGGGATACCCTTTCGCAAAACAATATAAACGAAGGACATAAGATAATTTGCAAAACTTTCCGAACATTTTTTGTGTTTCGTTTAAAACGAAAGACGGAACACTTATGTGTTTTATACGGTGTCTGTCTGTCCGTCAGTCTGTCACAGACATGTAACTTTGGAACCGTTAAAGATAGAGAGCTGAAATGGTCTTATCATAATACAGAAATGGTCTTATCATAGCCGTATAGATCGAGCGGACCATTTTCGGACCATTTTTGATAAGCCACACGTCTATCCAAAAGCACTGCAAAAAACTGAGAGCGACTTGGATGTTTTGAATTCAACTTGTTTTGACCAGAGCAGCTTTTTATTCAGAATTACTCCTAGATATATGACTTCATCTGAGAGCGAGATGGTGGCGCCTTTTAGTACTGGCTGAGTCAGACCGGCCAAAATTCTCCTTCTTGTGAAGAGAACAACTTTCGTCTTGAGAGGATTAACCGAAAGCCCATTCGTAGTACATCACCGCAATTTTCGCAATGTATACATTATATGGGAGCGCGCACAAGACGGCGGCAATGAATGTCATTTTGGAGGCCCTTTTTAGGGCACCTTGTATAAAGGGCAAAAAAGCATTTCAAATAAAAGAGAATTTTGCAAGGGCTCCATAAACTTTTGACAAAATTTGTTGAACAAAAAAACTGGCCAAACATGTGTAAATGTTGCCCCCACCTAGCGGCCAGACCATAAGTTGTAAAAATATAAAAAAAAATGGAGATACGTAATATTTTGTGTAGATTGTGGAAAAGAAAATTCCTGTATCTTATATCTTTTCTAAGAAAAATTAAAAAAATAGTGTATTTAGTTACCCCACTGTATCCCCCCAGTTTTCATGTCATCCAAATATTTCTTACAGAAAGTCATTTCAATACTACAATTGTCTTAAAAACTATAATTTTTTAAATACTTTTTTTGAATTTTTAAAACTAAATGCTATATTCTTTCGCATGTCAAGTATTGTTTACTTTACTTAAACCATTTAACAAGCAAAGTACCGTTGTATGCATTTTTAGCCAAAACCTTTGTACGCCTGAACTAACTGAAATATGATAATTATTAAAATCGTTGCAACTATTTTCGAGAAAATCCCCTTTTGTGAAAATGGCCCTAAGTGAATTAACTCTAATAGTAGGGCTAAAACAAAAATTTCAATGCAATAGCTTCCTAACATGAAGTTTGAAGTAAGATGATTTTTTAACGAATTCAATAGGTACACTTGTTATGTATCAAAAGTGTAAGTAAAAATGGACTGGAATCTCAGCACAGTATTACTAGGACATACGTACTTTTGCTTTTAACAATTGAGAGTGTTGATTTGAATTCTAATTTTCACTCACATACATTACATAGTTCATATCGAAAGCAGTATTATTGGTGCCTATCAATCATACTGCCTTCTATTTAATGACAATATAAAACGTCCGGAGCACTATTGCACGAGGCCCTCCTCGCACTTGTTTTGTATGGCGTTCACTATCTTGGTATTATATTATCCTTAGTATGATACACATTCGTATCTTATTAAGGAAGTTTTATCATTTGTATCTTCAGTGTTATAAAAAAAAACACTTTCAAACAAATTCTATTCCACTTACTTGCCCAGTTATATAGGTTTTAACTTGCTTTAAATATATTTGTACAAATAAGATATATGTATGTATGTTGGTCAAAATCAATTATAATAAATTCCACTATATTGTATTAAAGGAGAGTTAGAGAAGAGAGGAATAGAGAGAGACAATATCATCTATTTTTCTATAAACTTTTGCCTAAGGAGTTCAATACAGTACAGTAAATATGTACAGTCTTCATATTCAATACTTAATAACTGTCCTTGCTTGCAATACCTTCCTGAGCCTTGCAGAGATATTAGTTCAAGTATACCTTTTATACTTACTTCCTGCTTTTTGAATTGTTATTATGTTAAATGCAATTCACCTAACCATAGAAAATACTAATGTTAATACGTACTTCTAATTTCATCTTAAATTCATAGGTTTAGTTCCAGTTAAACTCTGAGCTGATGACCGGATCAAGTCTGTGAAGGCAATGGTTTTGATTGATATGTATGTATGTATGCATGTATTTTGAAAACAGTAAACACCAGATTGGCATAATAATAACATTCTATTCATCAAACAGTGTCACATTATTTTTTTTGAATGAAAATATATAACCCTCCTAAACGCAACCCGTTTCAGTAGATCTTGTCTACGAATAATGCGAACCCAACAGCCACTTGACCTTGACAAACAAAAGCAACAAGAAATAGTAATAATAAAAGAGGCGATGATGCTTAGCTAAGTGCCTACAACCATTTAAAATTCAATTGATTTTACCTACACATCGTTCAGATGTGGAAGAAAAAGTGAATGTGAATTCAGATCCGATCACCACTTCACCATTAAAAAAATCTAAAATTAAGAATCTTCCTGAAATGTTATATCAGTTTCAAGAATAAAATGAAGAATTTTATTCAAATTATATTGGTGGTTTTTAAATACATAGACATTTTTTTTCACTTTGAATGGTGGTGATGGCACATCAAGCACGCGAATCGTTACCATACTCAAAATGTTGATATATATATTTTTTGTATTTTAACGAAGACGCAGTGGGCCTCTCACTCTTCGCACTATCTATTCATTAGTTAATATGAAAGGCGATGGTGAGGCTTCAGCATTGGCCGCTGGCCACTTGAATGCCATGTGGTGGTCCATATAAATATGATAGTATTTTGGAAAAACAACATCATTCGTCTTTGAACTTCTCAGTGATATACAGATAATCGAAAAATTACCAAAATGGTAGGTGATCGACCTTAGTTACAGACCAGTGATTTGTTTGTTTGTTATTTTTTTTTTTTTTTGCTTTAGACAAATAATTTGAACTTTTATTACATTTTTTTTGTTGAAATATATTGTGGAAGTGAACTAAAGCATAATTGCATTTTGATTTATAGAAAATTGTGTTGATTGCCCTCGCATTGATTGGATTTGTAGCTGCCGATGTTTCACATTTGAGTGCCAGTCGCCGGGCAGTTCTGGATTCCGCTACTCAGGGTCCAAATCCACAAGATATTGCCACTCCTGAACCAGAATATATTGATATCGACCTCCCTGAACCTCCAAGGCCAGCACCAGTTGCCCGTGCCCATGTTTCTGGATTAAATGCTATTCCATCAATAGAATCGGCTCCAGCTCATGTCTTCACATCCAGCGGATACCGATACAAGCGTCCTGTAACTTACAGGCGTACACATCGTCTGCGCTACTAAGTCCTTGGCAGCATTTGCCAACACTATCATCAGTGCAACATTAACTTCATTTGGTTTCCATGTGATCAAATTATGATTGAATTTATTCATGACTATTTGTCTTAAGAAATTCATAAGCGCAAACATTTCGAGAAAATTCTGTAGTTAAATATTCACAAATAAATTATTTATAACTCAATATTGAGAGTTTTAATGCGAGAATGGCGCAGAACAAAAGTGAAAGTAACTAATCTGGTATGAATTAGCAATGATTTCTTAATTACGTAAGATTTATAAAGAATTGACTAGGAATAGTTTGTGAGATATAAACATAATGATTGCTATTCAATCAAATGAACTTCAGGACATAACGAATGCCGTTCAATCAACTGAACGTCAGCAGTTCATCTGAAAAGAACGCCTCCTAAACGAGAAGTAGATATATGTAAATATTGCATATTATGCAAGTGTAGTTTTTGAACTGTATCCCGTAGATTGTTTTAAGCTTAGAATATTTTACTATATTCCAAATACATATACATATATACATACATTTGTATGTACACCCAAAAAAAAGGTGCTGTAAAAATAGAGTAAAACGCTGTAGATTCTACTGCATTCATTGTCAGAATCGACCCGACAATTTTCGTTGTAAATTTTACAGAGGGGTGGTTGTAAATTTAACAATCTAGTTGTGAAATTAACAGCTAAAATTGTAGATTTCACAGCACTTTGCCGTCGAACAGCTGTAGAACAGCTGTAGAAACAACAACAATTTGCATGTAAAAAAAAATCGCTTTCATAGCACCACATAAGCTTAAAGTTCTAATTTATTGGTATGGTGCGAGAAATGGGGTGGAAATAGCTTTTACAATCCAATTAGATGGATCTTGTCCAAGAAATACTTAGCGTGTATTTAAACCGAATTATATAATTTAATTTACTTACAAAATGTGAAAAATGTTTGGATCTGGGGTTGAACTTGGAACCTCTTACTCGGCGACTGCATACAAATACCACAACGCCATGGCCTCTGAAAATTATCATGCGAATATTCTCAAATGGTATCTACTTTTTACGTTTTCGTAATAGATGCTGAATCTACAACTTGTTGTAATTTCTACAGCTCCTGCTGTGGTTACCACAGTAAATAGCTGTAGATTCTACAACATTTTGATGTAGATTTTACAAATTCATATCTGTAGATTTAACAGCCGAAATTGACAACGCGCTGTTGATTTTACAATTGGGGGTTGTAGTTGATTTAACAATTTTGCTGTAGAAATGACTGCATTCGCTGTAAAATCTACAAAAAATTGTTAATTTAACCAGATTCGCTGTTAAATACACAAATCTACAAGGAATTGTTAAATCTACTGCCTTCAATTGTAAAATCTACAGCGCTTTTTTTTTTTGGGTGTATATGTATACTAAGAACATAAACTCAAAGAAAATTGTTATTCGGAAACTATAGGCATCTATAACCAATTGATATACATATGAGAGGGTCATTTAATTGCGAATATTAAGGTTGGAACGGGCAAGGCAAAGAATATTTGTTAGTAAATTCTACGGAAAGATACGGCTACATAAACCAACGCGGCGTAAAAAGGTGAATGCTATTTAATCAGGTCATGAACTTTTAAATTCAGTTTTCTGATGTACTAAAACATAATTTAAAGGGTTTTTTAAAAGGGCCATACAATTCTTTTTGTTTAAATAAAAAACACACTCTTAAAGTATTTTAATGATCTGTCAATGTCAAAACGTCATTCAAGGCTTACATTTATGTAGATCATGGTGAAGTTCACAAACCAGCAACGTTTTGGAATTATTAAAAATTACTACTGAAATTAAAAGTGGAAAAGTCGATGGTTCGTTACTTTAAGAGCGCTTATTTAATTTTCAGTCGTAATAATCATCCCACCCACTGTACATGCTTTAGTGGATAAAGTTGAGTTAACATATCGCAGCCTAAAAGGCATATACATATGTACATATAGGTATGTAGATATGTATTCTTTATTCTTTAGATATTATGTATGTGCATTATAATTATTGACCTGCAAAGCCACATGGCTTTGCTCAATCATCAAAATAAATTATTAATAGTTATTGATTTAAAATATTTAATTTAAAGGTCTAGTTTTACTTTTTATTTAGCAAAGTACATACATATTGTTATTAAATTAGAGTTATGGTGAAAAGAAATATTCTTATAATATACCTTAATCAGATCAGATCAGATTGTTCTTTCTATAAAAAATGAATTTAATTTCCCTTTTCTAGCATTGACTAAACTCATGTTTTTCAAGTTTTGAGGTAGACTGTTGAATATTTTGGGAACGGTGTACATACTTCACTCGTCTTTTGCTGTCCTCAATTATTTAAAAGCTCTTATATTCTTCGTTTTGGTATCTCTTCTCGATAGAATCTTCAGCGCTCGGTCTTAGATGTTCTGCAACTTCTCGATTTGTAAATATTTGTTCGGGCTACACCTCCCCAGGCTAGTACTTCATACCTTAACTTAATTTTGTTTCTGGTACATTGATTACCAGCCCATTGTCATGACACCATTTGCTGATTTCCTGCGACTAATGACAAACAGAAAACGTGATATTGCTCTGCAAACATCGTAGCATTTCATTCGTATGTAATATGAAAAGCAAGTTCTGAGCCTTGAGGAACCCCATATTGCGCTCTTTGTTGACTGCTACAACCATCCACAATATTCACTCGAAAAGTTATTCGAAGTAGTCTATTAACCAGTAAGTTAGCTTTCCCCTTATCCCGGCTCTTTGGACAGCATTGATAAGTTTTTTGTGATGCAGTGTATCAAATGCCTTGCTTAAATATAGAAACAAAACTAATGTGTAATGTCTTTTGCTCTAAGTGGTATTGAATATGTTCGCATGAGTTCAAAATAAGTCAAATCAGTCGATTGGCCTACACCCTTACAAAATCAAATTCATTCGAAGACTCGTGCGTCTTAGTTATTTGAAGCTTAGTAACTTCTCCCATTGGGCTCTGCAAAAGTCTTGAGAAAATTCTACATTTCATCCAAAAATCATCTTCAGCGAAGAGGCTAATTTTTGGCTTAATATGAGTTTTTGAACAACAACAAACCCACATATGTATGCTACTTGAAGTGATTCTATTGCATTGAAAAAGTGACCGTGATTTCGTTCGCAGGTGTATACCATATTTGATCAACTCATGCTAGGGTATATAAAGTTTTACACATGGTTTGTAACATATAGAAAGATTAAAGATAGACCCAACAAAGTATATATATACATAAACGATCAGCATCACTAGCCGAGTCTATTAAGCCATGTCCGTCCGTTCGTCTGCATGTCACCAGTTTTTGTGCCTTAATTTTTGAGCTAGGTTAATGACATTTTGTAAACGAGGTCCTTAGCAAAGTAAGAAGTAAGTAATACAAGAGTAAACTACAACTACAACGCCCACTTTTTGAGAAATTTCAGGTTATGGAGTAAGTTTAGAAGAGATTTAAAAAAAAAAAAAACTTTTTCATTCAATTATAATGATAGAAGAAGGAGATATGTATATAGGCAAGGGATAGGGTATCATACGATCCGCCCCAGACGGATTGTAGCATTGACGCGGAATTGCGTCACCAATGATCAAGTTACTGGTTAATGTCTTCATCCAAAAATTTGTTCAGTTTATAAAGGGTGCCTTAAACTTCCACTTCGATACATTTCCTACTTAAGATTATTTAAAGAAATAGACGAAAAAATTGAGAGTATTGGAAATGCTACAACCATTGTAGACTCTATCCCTTTCCAATGTTATAGCCCCTTTTTTCCGCAATATAGGTCCGCTCTCCCAGTTTCTGCACCAAAATTTCTTGTAAAATTACAGAAGGTGTTTTTTTTCATAAAATGAGCGTGAATTAGATTTAGAAAATGTTTACACTTGTACTGCACTTCTTTGCAAAGACTTTGTATACCGGATGATTCCATCTTTAATATTTTCTTATATGTATTACAAACTTATTATACTCTTAGGATGAAACATTCAAATTCTGGGGGTTTTACCGAAAAGAATACCAAATCAGGGGGTTTTTCGAATTGTCTAGGAGGGGTAAATATTTTGAGCATCTGGCAACGCTGCTCCGTAACCACTATCGCATTACTTTAAAGTGGTGTCGTTTTTTTTTATTTATATTTTTTCGATTTGCGGGTTTTATTAATCTTGCCAGTAAGTCTCTCATCAGTGTTACGTGTATTTAAAGGATAACATTATCTTGGTGTTTCCTTCTCTTCTTTGCCTTAAGTACTTTCTCTATGAATAGCATACTTGGTTCCAATATTCTGCTCACTCGCTGACATTTTTTCGACGATGTTGTCTGAAATTATGTCACCGATCAATGCTTCAAGCACACTTCTTTCGATTTCCCCATCTGGAGCGGACGAAGAATGTGTGGTAAGCGTTGTCAGCTTCGGACTCACTATACTGGTAGGCTGCACTCCTTGTTTTTTTCCATTTTGTGAAGGTAGGCGTTGAAAATTCATCGGATTTGTTTTTATTGGGCTAGCGTTAAATCACGCTAAAACGTGAGAGTAGCTGAGGCAACGTATTGAGCGCAGTGTCAAAAAATTCTCTCTACGGAATCGATATGGTCAAAATAAAAAAGGACCTTTTTGCATTAGACTTTATTACATGGCACCCGATTTATTATTGAGAATAAATTGTGACAGTGTACAGTGGATGGCAAAAAATTTCTTTCCTTTACTTGCTGTCTTTTTCATGCAAAGCTGACACTTTATTTTATTAGTATATATGTATTTAAGTATTATACCTACATTGGATCTAAAAAAAAAATCGCAGTAATTACCAATATTGTTTATTAAACTCTAAACTTGATTAAAAAAATGTGAAAATATGCAAATTTTTTAATAGCATATCATTTTTTTAGTGTTCCGGACCTTAAAAGGTAAGACGGAACACTTATGGGTTTGATACGGTGTCTGTCTGTCCGTCTGTCCGTCTGTCCGTCTGTCCGTCAGTCTGTCACAGCCCTGTAACTTTTGAACCGTTAGACATAGAGAGCTGAAACTTTCGCTATGTATACATTATGTGGAAGCCTGCACAAGATGGCGGCAATGAATTTCATTTTGGGAGCCCTTTTTTGGGCACCTTGTATGAAGGGCAAAAAAAAATTATTTTGTTCCCCATCATGTGGCATATCAAATTAAAGAGAATTTTGCAAGGGCTCCATATATGTAAGAAATATTTTTTTCTGGCAAAATTTGTTGAACAAAAAAGCTCGCCAAACATTTGAAAAATGTTGTCCCCCCCCCCCTAGCGGCCAGACCATGAATGCTAAAAATATGAAAAAAATTGGAGATACGTAGATTTTTGTGTAGATTGTGAAATAAGTACGAAAATTTCTGTATCTTATATACTTTCTGAGAAAAATTAAAAAAATGGGGTATCTAGTTACCCCACTGTATCTCCCCCAGTTTTTATTTTATCCAAAGAATTTTTACAGTAGATCATTTTGATACTACGAGTTGCTCAAGTTTCAAGTTTCATCCAAATCCGCTAAGTAGTTCCCGAGTTACAGATTTTAGAAGAGCGCATGGACTTCCCTATAAGTTCTTCTCTTGCTGCTACTGCATTCGATTTCGATTTTTCAAAAACTAAGTCATTTGCATGAATGGATCGTATATGTTAGCTCTATGCTGCTTTTGAAAACTAAATAAGTTTTATAAACTAAAATTTTTTTTAATTTTGTTTATTTTTTCAAAAATATTTTTTTCTTAAATTTTTAAAACTCTAAATGCTGTATTCCTTCGCATGTCAAGTATTCCAGTGTTTTGCTTTACTTAAACCATTTAACAATCAAAGTACCGTTACATGCATTTTTATCCAAAAGCTTGGTACGCCATGTTTTATATTGAAAGTGTAAATTAAAATGGACTGGAATCTCAGTTCAGTATTACTAGGACATACCTACGTACAAGACATTACATTATTCATATCAAAACCAGTATCAGGTGTACCTATGCAGGATATGAATAAATTGCCTTCTATTTAATGCCAATATAAAATGCCCGGAACACTAGTGCACGAGGCCCTCCTCGCACTTACCCAATTTTTTTTATTTTCCACAAAAAGTTAAATTTTGACTTGCCCCCCTTGAAAATGATATAATCAAACCAGTGCTGTCTACATTTTGTGTTAAAGTACTTTACTGTGAAAAAAAGGAGAACAATTTAGTAAAAAGAGGATAAATTACTGTCCTCTCCAAGAAAAAAAGGAAAACGATACCGAAAAAGAGGACTGTCCTCTAAAACAGAGGACGGATGGTCACCGTAAGTATGTTCCACGTTATAAACGCTTCTCTTTGAGAACGAAAGCGATTTATTTTGGAATTAGGTAGAGCGAAACTAGATAAAATTAACAAAAGGACTTAAAAAGAAAGGAAAAACTGCTCTAATGGTCAAAGAAAAAACCTTTCGCGGGGAAAGAAAAAGACCCCGGGAGAAAAGATGTGGCCACGATCGACGAAATGGTACCGTAACTCGTTACCCGAACTTCTAATACTGTACACTAAAGGGTCGCGTGTCCTGCTTTCACCGGAAAAACACTCGTAACAGAATCTTACGGTTTTTTTTTTAACTAAAAATCAATCCTACACAAACGATATCTATATGAAAATGAAATCAACTACACTTATCTGTTCTTTTGTTGTAGCCATCCTGCGTCTCCTAAGCTCTTACTGCTTTGCTCTTACTCCTCTTACTCCTTTCACTTTCTTCTCCAAACACTTTTCTTCTATTAAAAAAAATTACTCTACGACTGTAGTGAGAACCTTCCTAGCCACTGATCAACCAAGGATTGATAACCAACAGAGGGAAAAGTCTCATCGAGCATCAGGTCACACGCACACCACTATGCGTGTTGGTGTAGGTATTCAATCCTTGGATCGACGAAGTAAAACAAAACCCGAATAATAAGACTGTGGGCATTCTCCCACGAAACTAAAAGAAAAGTGTTTATGGAAATAGCTGCAGGACACACAATATACAATTTCCCCGTTAAATTAATTAAGCTAAAACTAGACTAGGACGAAACAAGGACACTCTTCTTTTAAACAAAACGCGATTTCAGCTTATCTAACTGGTATGATTCTGTGCAGATTTAAGGGTTTAAGTAACCGCACTACTTCTTACATACAAAACGTATAAAATACAATTTAAGCTTAAGGGTGGGCACTCGGCCATCGTTGGATTCAACTCGAAACTTAACCCATTGCCTATTTCGATACGTCCTCGAAGTTGCTGAATACGAATTGCATATTTTCTGGTTTGCTCGGCGGACCGACCATCCGCTGCAGATATTTGCCAACCGTCCGTTGGGCTCTGTTTTCGCGGTACCTGCTTGGTTATCACCTTCAAGCATGTGGAGCCGCCGAAGCACTGGATCGGATACCACTCCAGAAATGCTTAATAAGCCCACTGTTTCTCAAAGGACAACGGAAGGAAGAAAAGATAAGAGCCAAAATAGTGTATTGTGGGAAAATGGAAGAAAGGAGCGAACCAGGAATTTGTGTGCGTTTTTTTAACTAAACAATATTAACGGTAACTATAAAAATATATAAAGTGAACGACTTGATCGCACAAACTTTCACCTACATCTTTAAGTTTTGTGTGCAGTAGAGATCCAAAAAACTATCGAATTATGTAAAACTTTGTTGATTTAGTAATAAAATATCGTTATTACCAATTTAGACCAAGAATGTGGTACGCCAGCTTACAATTTATATGACTCCATAAGAGTGATACAAATATCAAATTTAAACGAAATCGTTGAAACCGTTTACGAGAAAAATGACATTTTGCTAAGTCGGCTATAAACAATGTATTAGGTCGTTGCACATAATATGCCTTAATGCGCTCAAAGACTTACTTATATCGTATAAAACACCTACAGCCAATGCTATATTCTATGTCTCTCTGTATGTAGCTATTTAAGTCAGATTGCAGCCTTATTAGAACGCAATTTTATATCAAACATACATGCGTATATGTATACCTATGTTATATACGTATATGATCTGGATTTAAGGAAAAATTGGATTTTTGTTCTTGCTCTTGTACTTTACTCTGGAATACATCGCTTGGTTTTTATATTATCGAATTTTTATTAAATTGTATAATTGTTTTGCTACGATGAACAAACATTGTTGCATACTTCTGGGTGTTACCACGAAGTTGGTTCAAAATTTTATATGATACAATTTCAAATAAATTTCAATAAATAATTAGGTATAGTTCTAGGATTGACTTGACAAATGCAAAAGAAAAACATATCGAAATGCTACACTTCGCCTAGAGCGACATATGTATGTAGCCTTTTCACAAAAAACTTGCCTATATTTATATAAAATGTTTTATAAGATTACTCCAAAAGAATTTTATATCAAAAAGTGGGCGTGGAAGTGGGCGGATTTTTCAAATATTTAAACATATACTCAAGTCTGCTTCTAAGGATTGATATTATTTGATTGAAATTTACGAAAAACAGTTTTCCAGAAAACCACCCCTAAAAAGTGGGCGGGGTAATTTACAATATATTGGAGATTTGTAGAGTAAGTGAGTATATACATATTTGCTGAAGTAAGTTTCATATAAAAGTACTGGAAGAACTGATTTTTTTGAAAAGTGGCCAACACGGCCAAAGTATATACATACTACATATATAATATATAAATGATCACCGTCAGTAGCCGAGTCGATTGAGCAATGTCCGTCTGTCCGTGTGTCACCAGTTTTTTGCCTTAAATTTTGAGCTAGGTTGGTGAAATTTTGTAATACAATACAATACAAGTGTAACCCTTTTTAAAATACGCGCACCGACACGCCCACTTTTCGAAAAAAAAAAAAAAAACAATTTTTTTAGTACTTTTATATGAAACTCTAAAAAACTTGCTTTTTTTAAGGATAGTGAGAATATAATTAGTTTTTCTGTGGTTCAGCAGAATTCTAGTTCATTTATGAATCTAAAGCTATTTATAGCTGAAGCTGAGGAGTCATCAGAGGGAGATGTGAAGCCTTTATTAAAGTACCTACTTAAGTCTCAGCCGAGCTATGGCAGGACATTCGCACAATATGTGGTGGGCTGTTTTAGAGTTTTCAAGACATAGGCGACACCTGTCCGATTGAACACGGCCCATTTTCATGAGATGATAATTGAGAGAGCAATGACCAGTTAGGAAATCAGTGATTTTCTTGACTTTGTATTTGCTCATACAGAGGATATCATTTGCTCTCTTCTTTGAGAAGTTGATGAATTGTTTGGCGTGTTTTAAGCCATTTTGAGAGTTCCAGTGGGAGAGCGATTCTTGCCGTTCCCATCTGCTGAGCTTTATTCTGATCTGACTAGTTTGTGGGCCACAAAAAGGTTCAAGACCAATGAAAGGATCTTGAGCACCTTGTCTGGCAAGCTCATCGGCGGCTTCGTTGCCAGGAATGCCCCTGTGTCCAGAGACCCAAGTTAATGTGACATTATTATGTGCATCAAGCTGCAAGATGGATTGGAGACAGTTCCAAACTAGCTTAGACTCAAAGTTATAGGAGTTGAGAGCATTGAGTGCTGCTTGGCTGTCTGCAAGTATGTTGATATGAGAAGGGTTCTTCTAATGCATTCTCTGGCACAGAGCTCGATAGCGTGGGCCTCTGCCTGGAAGATAGTAGTTGTTTTTCCTAGAGGAGCAGAGAATTTGTAGTTTGGACCCACTTGACATTTTAGATCCGTCAGTATACCAATCTACTGATGAGGAAGTTTGGGGAATAAGCTAATTGTCCCAGAAACTCCGGATTGGGACAACGACCTTAAAAGGGTGATTGATTCTCTTAGGCATGAAGTCCGTGAGGCACACTGCTGGATTGGACAGCAGAGGATTCAAGGATTTTCATGTGTCCGTCTAAGTTAGGGAAGGAATTATTGCATAGCAGTTGAAGCTTTAATGCACTAGCAGCTGCAGTCTTCATAATAGTTATGCGGAGGGGTGGGACGTCTAAGAGAACCTCCAACGCAGCTGTCGGGCAGGAGCGCATTGCACCCGTAATACCTACACAAGCTAAGCGTTTGATTCTTATGAGAGCAGACCGCGTGACAGTTTGGTTGGCCTTTTCCCACCCTACTAGCGATGCGTAATTGATAATTGGAGTGATGATTGTGAGGTTAGTCCAGTGAATAATTTTTGGGTTTAATCCCATGTTTTACCGAAGAGCCTAGAGCAGGCCCAGGAGGCTCTAGTCGACTTCTCAATGGTACTGCCTTCCAGCTCAGCTTATGGTCAAGAGTTACCCCAAGATATTTGATTTCTTTAAGAAATAGATTTGAACACTGTTTAGTGTTAAGGTTTGGAGGCTTATATTTCTTCTTCTGGTGAAGGGTATGATGGCGGTCTTGGGTGGATTGGCTTTAAGCCCTTCTGATTGACACCAGTTGCTAACGTTGCATTTGATCTTTAATGTGGAATTCTTCTTTGCCCTTTATAATTATGACTACGTCGTCGTTTATAAGTTTTTCCACCACAACGGACCACAGCAAGGGTGATAGAACACCCCCTTGCGGACACCCTTTGGTTGTTTTAATGGATAGCGATGTTTGTCCAAGTTTCGCTGTGTGTGATGGAATGAATCCATCTGATAGTTTGCGAGTCAATAACTTTAGCATCCGCAGCAGCTTGAATGGAATTAAATGTCGTGTTGTCGAAGGTACCAGAGATGTCCAGAAAGGAGCATAAGGCGATTTCCTTCTTTGATAGAGATTATTCAATGGAGCTGACTAGATGGTGTAGGGCCATGACTGTAGATTTCCAAGATTGATACGGAAATTGCATTTTCATTAAGAGATGTTGAATCAAGGCGCTATTGCGAATATGGAAATCAATGATATTGAATGAATGAGCTGGGAATACTCCATCACCCCCAAGAGCTTTGTATGGCTTTTGTGTGGAGATGGCCCATCTGATGGAATCAGCAGAGAAAATTCTTTTGGCTGAGTTCCTAGTACGTTTATTGCGTGGGTATTGCATAACTTCTTATGAAGTAGATGTGAGTGGGTCAGCTGTTTCTGAATCTGGGAAATGAGTTTGGAGGAGAAGACACAATGTATCCGAATAGTTCAGAGTAAAGCTGCCGTCGCATTTTTGTAGGAGACGAATGCCGTTGCAGTGACTTTAGGCGAGAGCCTTTTGAGTCCTGACAGCATAGGGGAGATCATTAATGCTTTCGCAGAAGGTTCTCCATGTATGGCGTTTTGACCTCCTAATAGCAGAGTTGTAGGTCGTGAGAGCTGTTTTATATTCGCTTCAAGAGTTGATGCGCTTACCTTTATTAAATAGCCTCCTGACCTTTCTTTTTAGAGCTTCGGGCTCATCAGTCCACCATGGCACGTTCCGAACGGTTGCTTTACTTTTGGCTACACAACTTCATTCGTATGCCTGGGTGATCATAGAGCTAAGTTTTAGAGCTTCTTCTTCGAGAGTAACGGAAGAATTTATTATTGAACAGACAGGGTTGAATTCGCTCCAAAGGCTTGGGATTTTGAGATCCATCTTTTCTGATTTAGTTTGCAAAAAGTTGGCAAAAGTTGGCTCACAGACTTTATTTAGAATATCAAAGTTGGAGGATATGAGAAAATTTAGTATGGGGATATGGAGATGGGATTATTGGAGGAAGGAAGAGGAGTTATAGAGGAGGGAGCAGTGTGGGAGGAGGTAGCGACTGCTATGTTAGAAGCGCTTAATTCAGAGATGGGATGGAAGAGAGAGCGGGCCTTGGGTAGTTTGGTGTTGCTTTGGAGTGCGGAGAGTAATTTCTCCGAATTTGTAAACAACAGTAAAGTTGGTTTTCTTGAGAGTGTCCATTGAGTTGACTTATGGTCAATGGATAGGATGAGCAAGGTGAATTTACCCTTGTCCTCCCGCTTTATACACCTCCAGTCAGCAGCAAGAAGATCTGCGTTTTGGGCAGCAGCAGCCCTTAGTATCTTATCGCTACTGAATGATGGGTTAGCCGGGAAGTGTCCTACCAGAATTTAGTCGCGAGGAATGTTATCCTCATCAACCGCCTTCAGCGAGGCACCCTCCCAGGGAGCGATTGTAGGGACAATCTCCTTAACCCAATTTGCTGTTGTTTGATCTTTGCAAGTGAGGATCAACCAACCCGGTCGGAAGGTTGTACCCCGGAACTTAAGTCTTACCCTATCTTCCTGAAGCTCAAGAATCCTCTCGAAGATAGTGTCCTGAATTTGAGTCATTTGTTCATTGTTCAGAAGCTTGTCTTGAAAGTCAGTGGAGAGAATTCCCACCTCAAAACTTTCCAGAGCTTGTTTGAATGAAACAGTAGGTCTAAATGGGCATTTGGAGCCAATGCGGAAATCACATTTTTTGCCATAGGTGGCGATAAGTGGGCGGGTTTTGAAAACTTTTCAACATATACAGTATTCTGTTCCTAAGAATTGATAACATTCTGATGAAACCGTCGAAAAAGAAACTTTTGAGAAAATGCCGCTAAAATATATGGGAGATACATACGTAGATTAAAGGGATTTCTTAAATGCTAAGGAATAAATTGCATTGAAATTATCCTTATATAAGCCTAATGGTTTTTGCTGGGGTGTGACGATTTGTTCCTAAATCAATAACACTACCATTCCATGCTACATACACTACACCTACATGCTGTATTTACTGTTTACCAACTTGGAAACTTAAAATTCATGGAACACAAAATAATAATTATTTGCTCAGGTATCAGTATGCCATCATCACTGATACAAAATAAAGCCATTTGATATGATATTAAATAAAGTTTGTTCTGCGGTGTGAGAGGAATACTAAACGATAACGCATTGGAATTGGCCGTTGTGTATTGCATAATAAACTACTAAAATATTTTTTGTCTTTTTTCCTCAATTTCTATTGAAATCAAAAGTGCAAACACACAAAGAGATATTTTCAAGCTCTAACTTTAAAGGTATGTACATATTTATATACATTTCGAGATAAAACATTTACATGATTTCTGCAAAACAGTATTTGTTCCTCATATATAACAGTTTTATATCTTAATTTGGAACATTAAATTTTGAGCGTCGAATTTCATCAATACCTATATATATATATATTACTTACTTTTAAATTTAAAGTGTAAAGGGATGTTTTTTTTCAATTGCAACAAGTGATGGGTTGGTAACGTATTTATTTACTCAGTGAGTAAAAATTACATTATTGTGCAAAATAATAAGCACAGGCACGTCATAAGCAAGTGCTAAAACCAGTATGGACTTATGGTATACAACTCTGGAGTTGTACCAAAATAAGTAATATAAATATTCTACAAACTTCTGAAAACAAAGTGCTAAGAGGAATTGTTAATGCGCCTTGGTATACTAGGAATAACGATATCAACAGAGATCTCGGCATTAAAACAATCGTAGATGAAATTAGAAAATACGCGAGAAAGCATAAAATTCGACTAGAAAGTCACGTTAATATCACAGTCCTTCAAGTTTTGGATGAAAGTAATCTACTGCGCCGTCTTCAAAGAACTAAACCTCTAGACCTGGCGCGATAAGTAACCGCGTCTTAACTGCGGAACTAGCAGGAGTTTCTAATGGGAAGCTAACCTGCCAAATGTTCTTATTTCGTGAGAAGAAAACTGCTTGATAAGTCGAACACTTAGTTGTAGTAACAATAAAAATCAGCAAATACAATAGTTTGTTGAAGGGGGGTTTGTTAGTGGGTAAGAATCTCACACTACTATGAGCACGCGCTGGCGATCCTCATAGTGTCTTTTTGAAGATTTTCACGTACCCTCGGAAAAAAAAGGCACCTCATAGACAATGATACAGAATTTTAAAACGAAATGCAATTCAATTCAATTTAGTTTTTATTATTTCACAAAATCGTAAGAACATAAACAAGAATGATAAAATATAAACAAGTAAAAAATTAAATAATAGTGACATATGTAGGTATTTTTGAATAAAGAATAGAATTAATGCCACAGAAATGACTAATTGTAGGAGCATTTTAATGCTCTACTTTCTGATATCGATTTTGTGTAGATGTAACATCGTTAATATTATATGAAGACGAATCATTAAAAACGTCGTCCCCAGGTAATTTCAAAAAATACTGAACCGATTAACGTAAGTCAAATTTTATAATATTTAATATTTTCATGTTTATATTTAATTTCAAATTTCTTAAATCTTTGCGAAGTAAAACGAGCTATCAGCTAGTGATAGATAAGCAGAGATTCGATAAAGACACTGAAGTACTCTACCTTGGTGTTTAGTTACTGCATTTCCAATGTAAAATAACCCAAACACATACACAAACATTTGGGCAACACAAGCACTATCTTTGACTATTCTGTTTGTAAAATTAATAGGTATTTTGGCAATGAAAATGTAATAATAGATGCCGATGCCGTCTGTGTGCGAAGCTACAGCCTAAACGGGTGAAAGGATTTTGATCAAACTTCATATCTGGGGCCTGTTGGGTAATCATTGAAGGCGAAAACCGGTAGTCGGCTATGAACGCTTGGGGTGAAATTGATCCCAAGTTATCTCAGATGGTCATGGACTACGTCCTGGAAAAGAAAGGTAGCACTCCACCCTGTTTCGACAGTCGAACTCGTCAGAGGGTATAGAGTTATCAAGTGTGAGGATGTTTTCTCTAGGGACTTCCTTGGTACTTGCGTTGCTAAGATAAGTGTAATAAGTAAGAAAGTTTAGAGGAGCTAGAAAGGACTGACTACCGCTTGAGGTTTTGGCATAAGATATGCCAAACTCAAGATATACAAATCTTCAGGCCCTGGAGACCACGCAGACGATGTCGACACTGCCAACACTCTGTTGGGGGGTATGAAGATTGCTCCGCAAGTTTCTGAATTGATCATGTCCCACGGATGCTCTCAGTGTAATCCTACATCTGATCCCTTCACATAGAATACACCGCTCTATGTAGCGCACTTCGACTCAGAGAATCTGGGTGCTGGAACGCTATACCATATGGCCATAGTAAGGTTCTGGAGACGGTTCCATATGAACTAATTGCGTCTTCGACCGACTATAGAAAACCCACTTTAAACTTTATAAAACTGTTCTCAGTCAGATTCCCTACAAGAGAAGAATGTAGAAACGAAAGCGTTATCAACGACTATGTTAAAGGGATACCTAAATATATATATAGACGGTTCAAAGATGGACTGCGGAGTCGGCGCAGGCATCTTTTCCGACCGACTTAATATATCGAAGTCTTTCCGTCTTCCAGACTCTGCTAGCGTGTTTCAGGCGGAGCTCCTCGCAATTCTTGAAGCCTGCTGGGTTCCCAACCAAAACATCGCTATTTATACAAATTGTCAAGCCGCTATCAAGGCCATTGATGCAGTTTCCATTTCCTGGAAACTTGTAGAGCAATACCGTTTCGAAATCAATCAATTAGGTATCCACCTGAGAATTACCCTCTTCTGGGTCCCAGGACACAGCAATTATGACGGCAGCGAGTGGGCTGACGACTTGCCCAGAAGGGGATCTGCCCTTGATGGTTCTCCAGCGGAAACTGTCGATACTCCGCTAGGCTTTGTTAAGGTCCGTATATATTTTCATATGGTCCAGCTTGCAAATCGCAGATGAAATGGTCTCACAAACAGCGCCATATCAAAGAAGACATGGCCCAACTATAATAAACACAGGTCAATTGAGCTTCTTAGAAAATCAAGACCTGATATCGCTAGAATATTGCGGCAAGCATGCGCCTAGGCTGGGTACCCCGCACAACTCCTTTTGTAGAAGCTGCAAGGATACAAATGAGAGAGAATCTCCACACCACTTCCTCTGCAGGCCCTGCCAAGGACCAAGCTGACTACGCTTGGCAAAACCCTTCTTCGAGGATCTCTGCAAGATAGCTGAAATAAAAATTGAAGACTGCTTACAATCACATCAGATAACACTCTTTCACATACAGGTTAGCGCGAGTTTTTGTGGTAACAAAACGGGCACTTTAGCACTAATTGGGTTTCTATTTCTTTGAAACCACCACTTTACCTAGCTACCTAAATTCGTGTTTTGGGGTAATTTGATAAGATATTAAAAAAAAAACTTTTGTATACAGGAAAGGGATAGGGTATAATACGATCCATTTCAGACGGATTGTAGCATTTACATTTTTTCACCGCATGAACACATTTTTTTTTTTGACATGAAGAAGCAAGAGTGACATGCACGTAGATATGCACATATTTGTTCCATCTCTTCTACGATGGATTGCTACCGAAAAAAAAAGTTTTTTGGTAACTAAAGTAGGCTACACACTATCAGTTTTCAACTGACAGTATTGCTAAATTGATGGAAAACTGATAGTGTGTAGATAGAACTGATCAATGAGGATGGAACTGATGGCGAGGGTTGAATTTTTTCGTGGATTTTGCTGGTGCAGGTACACTTCATGATATGGCATTTTGTCGAGCGAGGGTCATATTTGATAGTCCAGGCTTCTGTGTCCTGCATCTTTCGAATTAGATTACAGTGCGTAAAAATTTTTGCCTGCGCCCAAAGAAGAAAAACCCAAAAATAAACAAAAAAAACTGGAACTGATGAGGGTTGAATTTTTTCGTGGATTTTGCTGCAGTGACGGAGAATGCTGCATGTATGTGTATAATGAGAGGTAGATTTCATGATTTGGGTCGAGCGAGGGTCATATTTGATAGTCCAGGCTTCTGTGTCCCGGATCTTTCCACTTTTTCACACACTTTTTTTTGTTCTTAGTGCAATAATAATACATACACACAGGCAGACAGACAGACAGACAGAATCGCCAGACCTACTTGTGCGTAAAAATTTTTGCCTGCGCCCAAAAAAGACAAACTGAACAATGCACAAAAAAAAAGGAGAAAACCTTCGAAAAACGGACGAACCACCTGGAATGATAGTGTGTAGCCTGGAATGAATTGATGAGAACTGACAGTCCAGGACTGTCAGTTGAAAACTGATAGTGTGTAGCCTACTTAAGATAATAGCTTAAATAAATAGATAGACCGAAATCAAATAAGTCTTATAACACATGCAAGAAAGTCTTTAGGTCACCAAATAATGTATTTTCTTTATGTGGTACCTTTAGTGGATATCAATGCTTCCGAATTTTTTTTTATTTCTGTTTATTATCTACCGCCTTAAAGTAGGCTACACACTATCAGTTTTCCATCAATTTAGCAATACTGTCAGTTGAAAACTGATAGTGTGTAGCCTGCTTAAAACAAAAGAGTTGCTACTTATATATGCATGTTGAAACAGATTTGTTTGAGTGATTCTTGCTTTGATCTAATCCTTTTCAAATTTAGAAAGTATATTTCTTAAAAAAAAAACAGAATTCAGAGATTGTGGGTGAACGAATCCATTTCTATTAAAACGTAAACGAGAGCTACTTAAATGTAGAGCACATATACTGCTTTACCATATAAAAAAGCATAGAATTACAAAACTCGTTTTGATCTGTTTAGTGATTTATATCCATCTTCTATCTTAGGTACATGTGTTTTAGAGGTGATGTTTATATTTAGTTCTTTGCTTTGCTTGTACAAATTAATATCCAATTCAATGTTTCAGTTCGGGGAAGATGCCATACATACACATAGTAAGTAAAATCTCTAAGTTTCTTTTAGAATCATAGGTTATTTTGACACTGACAGCTGTTTCCCACTCGAAATCTTGACAGAAGCTTGAAGAACGTTGGGAAATATTGAAAACTTATTCCCAAAGTGAGTGCTGTGTAGCCCCAACAGTTAGTTTTTTGAAAAGAAGTTTTGGCCGAAGTGAAGCACCCACCGAACCTGCTGTACGCAAGTTTCTGCAAAAAGTTCGAGAGACTAGTATGCTAGTGGACCACACTCATGGTCCCCATCGTCGTACTGTGCATCCACAGAGAGCGACAGTTTGGTGCGGATTGTGGAATGGTGGCATCATTGGACCATTTTTCTTTTAAAATGGGTATGGGAACAAAGTTTCAGTCAACGGTGGGCGTTAAAGAGCCATGTTAACCGGCTTTTTTTTTTTACTGAAATTGAAGACATGGATTTGGACGACCTCTGCTCATGCCACACAGCCCATGCCACAATAGATCTTTTGCGCACCATTTTTTTTAAATTCGAATTGAGCTTTGTTTATTTCAATTGGAAAAGCATTAAACAAACCAGTAGCCAGAAAGTAGCCAGTGTTACCTCAAAAGTTTGGAAAAAAGTATCTCCGAAGACGCTAAGTCGACTACAAGAATATTTAAGTAAATTATCAAAAAAAATTACGGAATAATAACAGTTCAGTGAATAAGAGTATTGCCTGGCATATTACAGTATTTTGTTGTCGGAAATAATAAGTATCAAAATAGGCATTTTTCAGAAATCGAAGCATCACGTCAAAAATAAGATTAAAAGGTATCATTATGGCAACACTGAAAGTAGCCGGTGTTAATAGTTTACAAATATAAACTAACTAGCTTACGCACGACAGACTGAGGACGATATCACCAACAACAACTTCAACTTTAACAGCAGAATAAGGACTTAAGGCTGAAATATGAATGGTTTCGTACGACCACTTCCAAAACAGTGCGAGTAGACAGGATTAGTGCTGAGCGACTATAATTGCTTTTGGCTTCGATTATTTGAGTTTCGGTCACTTTTGCTTACTTCCGAAAGTGCGAATCCATTCGCTCTCACTTGTAAAAGTCGGCAGTCAAGTTGGGAAAAATCAAAAAGGGGTTTGATAACGTACAAAATGCATCCAATTTTAGATTTTCAATTCGTTATATTATCAATTTTGTCAAAACAATTGAATTTTTTTATTGAAAAAAGCAAAATTAACTAGCGAAACTACTTGACAGATGCTTCCAAAAATAAGTTATTTTCTATAGCTAGTCGTTGGTTTTCCATCAATAGTTTTTGTTCTTTCTTTATACCCTATTCTCAGGGCATATTAAGTTTGACACATAGCTTATAACATAGAGAAATATTGAAGATAGACCCAAGAAAGTATTTATAGAAATGATCAGCATCACTAGCCGAGTCGATTTAGCCGTATCCGTCCGTCCGTCTATCTGCCTGTCACCAGTTTTTGGGCCTTAAATTTGAGCTAGATCAATGAAATTTTGTATAAGTACGAGGTGATTGGAAAAGGAAACAGTACAAGTGTAAAAAATTTCAAAATCCGCCAGCTGCCACACCCATATTATGAAAAAATCACTTTTTTCAGTAATTTTACAAAAACTCGATAAAACTTAGGTACTTAAGTAAATATGTAGACATTCTTTTACCTTACATATCTCCCATACATTGTGTACAGCCAGGCCCACTTTTAGAGATGTTTTTCTACAAGAGCAACTTTTCGAGAGTTTTCATTAAAATAATAGGACACCTTATGAACAAAATACAGTATTTGTTGAAAAAAATTTAAAATCCGCCCACAACCACGCCCACTTATTAAGAAAATTCGTGTAATACGATCCGCTCCAGGCGTATTGTAGTATTTTCATATGTACATACATATAATATATTCTTACATTACGTTGGTAGAGAAACTAAAAAAATAGGTCTCCTGATTCTTTCTGCCTTGTGGATGTCCCTCTACAAGTTTGTCTTCTTCTTCTAGATGTTCCATATTGCTGGATTGGTTTTCCATAATCTTTATTGGTAATTTTTTTCAGAAAATCACATGTTTGTAAAATTTTCTCTAAATAAAGTTATATTAGCGCAACAATTTAAATTTAGCCTTAGAGACCCTAGATATGAAGTTAGACTAAGGTCCGTCCACCAGTTCATACTGCAGCTTTGTGCATGGCCAAACAGGCAAAAAAGATTAGTGTTTCAAAAGGTATGCCCAGCATAGCACATATGCACGTCATGTACTGCGAAAAGCTGGCTGATTGAAGAACAAGAAGCAAAATCCTACTTTAGTAAAACCAACGACAAACGTGCACAATTTTCAAAGCACTGTAGATTTTTCGATAAAATAATTGGGGTATCAGGTTTGCTGGCAATATCATTCACGTATAGTAAAAGTCTTATTCAATTACAATTACAAAAAAGATGTTAAATGAACTTTTCAACAGATTTTATATGAACCAGGAAAATGGGATATCAATGCTCCGGCTATGTCTAAAAGTTTACTGTTCAAACTCTAGAACAAAGAATTCTGTTTTTTATGCTGCTACGGACATATTTGCTAAAACAGATATTTTTTTTAGTGTAGTTTAAAATAAACATACTGATATAGAGCTTGGGAAGCAGAAGATCGAGTCATGGACTTATTGTGGATTTGACTCATGAAAGGGACAGTACACAAGATCCTGTATCGCACGTGCTTTCCATAATTCTTGCAAAGCTTGAAAAGCAATGCAAGACTAATAAATTAGTTTTCGAAAGAATAGTTGCTCTTGAAAACAGCATACAGAACACGCGTAATCAAAACCGAATATGAAAGAAACGCTAATTTATTCCATAATTCGAACATGGAACGCCAACGGGCTTATACAAAGACTCGACGAGTTAGAAATATTTATTAGAGAAAAAGATATTGATATTTGCCTGGTCTGTGAAACCCATCTGACAAAACTATCGTGCGTCAATATAAGGGGATATAACGTGTACCACGCATTCCACCCATCGGAAAGGGCCAAAGGCGGATCATCTTTGTTTATAAAAGAATGTATTGAACACTAAGCAGAAGTAAAAATTGAATTAGAATCAATGCAAGTAAGCACGGTTCGCGTTTGAAATACACATTTTACATTCACTGTTTCGTCTATATATTGCCCACTGCGTTGTAAAGTTGAAGAAAGGGATTTCACAAACATCTTTAACTTCCTTAAACTTCCTTAAACTTCAATGCGAAACACCCTTTCTGGGGCCTCTCAGAAAGTTAGGGTGTTCTATAATGCGGGTATGCCAACATATTGGCCGACTGATAGAAATAAGATACCGGATCTGATTGATTTCTTTGTTGTTAAAGGAATATCAGGCAACTTTATAGAAGTTGAAGAAAGCTTTGACCTCTCCTCTGATCATTCTCCAATCATTATGACTGTAAGCGAAGCTCTAATTAAAAAAGAAAGAATGGTCAGATTAACCAGCGCGAGAACTAATTGGGATAGCTTCAAATCGGGTTCGTTGAAATCTTACAAAGTGCCGCGTGGAAAAATACTCCATAGCAAAAGAAAACGTCGGTCAGTAATGTTCAAACTTATCTCTTATACAAGAGATGATTAAGGAAAAGAGAAAAGCGCGTAAGAAATGGCAACAAAGTCGGGCTTCGCAGCATAAATCACACCTTAATCGTTTGTGCAACTCACTAAAAAAGGCTATTAAAGATCTAAAAAATAAAGAAATAGAAACTTACCTTGAAAGCTTATCGGCAGAAAAAGATTCGAATTATTCGCTTTGGAAAGCTATAAAAGGTATTAAAAAGCCTATAATACAAACCGCACCAATCAGAAAAAATCAATACGAATGGGTCAGGCAGACTACCGAAAAATTGCAAGAGGCATTGGATAGAGTAAATGAATGGACAAAGGTCTGGCGAATCGCACTCAATGAAACCAAATCTGTGCATGTAAATTTTACTAATAAGAAAATAATTAATTTGCCGATTTTTTTTAACTCAGTTCAAATTCCGTTCGCAAACGAGGCTAAATATCTTGGAATGACACTTGATGCAAAGCTAAAATGGAAATCGCATGTAAAGAAAAAACGCAAAGAACTAGAAAATAAACATAGAGATATGTATTGGTTACTTGGAAAATATTCCAAACTTAATATAGAGAACAAACTTCTTTTGTACAAGCAAGTGCTAAAACCCGTATGGACTTATGCTATACAACTCTGGGGTTGTACCAAAATAAGTAATATAAATATTCTACAAACTTTTGAAAACAAAGTGCTAAGAGGAATTGTTAATGCGCCTGGTATATTAGAGATAACGATATCCACAGAGATCTCGGCATTAAAACAATGGACTAGAAAGTCACGTTAATATCACAGTCCTTCAAGTTTAGGATGAAAGTAATCTACTGCGCCGTCTTCAAAGAACTAAACCTCTAGACCTGGCGCGATAAGTAACCGCGTCTAAACTGCGGAACTATCAGGAGTTTCTAATGGGAAGCTAACCTGCAATATGTTCTTATTTCGTGAGAAGAAAACTGCTTGATAAGTCGAACAATAAATACAATTGTTTGTTAAAGGGAGGTTTTTTAGTGGGTAAGAATCTCACACTACTATGAGCACGCGCTGGCGATCCTCATAGTGTCTTTTTGAAGATTTTCACCTACCCTCGGAAAAAAAAATTTGACTCATTCTATGAGAGCATGAGTGACTGCTTCGAACCTCCACACAAACGCCGACTACTTCATATTGATTCAAATACAAATTATAGTCTAGTTTTTGTAACAATTAAAGATAATGTTACGACTTAGGTTAAGAATATCATATCCTATATCATAGTTCATTCCGTTCATATAAATTTTCTTTGATTTATTAAACAAATCAAAATATATTTTTCTAATTTATTGCCGGAATACAATATATCTTATTTAATTACATAATTTTCTGGATTTTACCACTTTAAAAAATGAAGCCAAATTTTTTTAGACTGGGTTGCGAAAGAGTACGAAAAGGTCTTGACTAAAACATTTTACTTAAAACTTTTATTGGCTTCCCTCTCTTGAAATTTCACACCACGCCTCTGATAGCTACATATGTATTTAGAAATATAAAAATTTTCAAATTTTATAAGAAAACATCAATAATAAATTAAGAACATATGAAAAGGCTACAATCCGTTTGGAGCGGATCGTATGATATCCTATCCCTTTCCTGTGTACAAAAGTTTTTTTATATCATATCAAATTACTCCAAAACACGAGTTTTGTCAATAAGTGCGCGTGGTAGTGGGCAGATTTTGTAAATTTATAAGCATATACTGTATTTTTCTTCCAAAAAGTGCTATTATTTCAAAAAAACCTTCAAAAAACATTTTTTGAGAAAAATGCCCCTAAAAAGTGGGCGTGGCCATACACTATGTACTGAAGATATGTAGGGTAAGAGAATATCTAAATATTAGTTCAAGTAAGTTTTACCGAGTTTCATGTAAAATTACTGAAAGAAGTGATTTTTTCGAAAAGTGGGTGGGCAGTTTGCAGATTTTAAAAATATTTACACTTGTATTGCTTATTTTTCCAAGGACCTCGTATACAAAATTTCAACAACCTAGCTCAAAATTTAAGGCGCAAAAACTGGTGACACACGGACGGACATGGCTCAATCGACTCGGCTACTGATGCTGATCAATTATATATACTTTATGTGGTCTATCTTCAACAATTCTCTATGTTGCAAACTATGTACCAAACTTACTTTACCCTTAGGATAGGGTATAAAAAGACAGGGAGTAAAAATTATAATTTTGTAGACAGAAAACCCGCACCAAAAAGAATGGCCCTTAATAAGCCTGAGATACGGTTGCCTTCCATCCTCTGCGGCCCCAGGCACACTGCTTCCAGTTGCGAACACCAAGCTTTCTCGCATCCGTGACAACTTGGTCTTTGTACCGGAGGTTCGGTCTTCTGCGCCGTCTCGCACCTGGAGGCTGCGATTCAAAGATTCTCCATTCGCTCGAAGTGGCTGAGCCAATGTAGTCTGCGTATCATGGCATTTTGAACTACATTCACATCTTGATACAGCTCATAGAGTTCGCTGTTGTACATATCTATCCAACAATCCATAACTAGAACACAGTTAAAAAAACATCCGGAACACTATTACACGAGGATCTCCTCGCATTTGCCAATTTTTTTTTACAAAAACAATAAAATGCTGTCATTTAGTAAATACAAAATAGATATACAGTCCAACTTCGATAACTCGAATATTTGGTAGCTCATGTAATTTTGATTTGATAACTCGAATTTTTTTTTGTGGCAAGTGGTGGTTCGACTAATCGAAGTTCGACTGTATTTAATCATTAGAATATATATGGTTAAATACCTATACATATATATTTATATGGTATAAATACCATTTGTATTAAGAAAATGTAGTGAAACACCCAAGCGCAAAACCAATTACACAAAGTGTACCCACAGTTACCCTTCGTGAAAACCCACGATGAAGACATCATGTTCTTTGTGAGATATATTTACGTACGAATCTTTGCATATGCATGCTCGTACATACATACACAGATATCTTTTGGAATTTCAGGATATGTAATTCCCCAGTGTCATTTTCTTTTGCTCAGAACACCAATATTCGTTAAATAGCCACAATAATATGACTTGTAACAACCAGTCACGTTTCTACATTATACTACAATTCCTGGTTAGACCGGAGTTAAGACAGTTAAAACGACGAAATCGCTTTAATTTTCTTCAATTTCAAGATCATCATCAATTACATCACCAAACGAAGCGTATTATATATGTACATACATTAAACAACAGAAATGTCTTACACATATCAAGTCTAGAACAGCAAGCAGATGATTCATACTCATCAGTAAAACTGAAAGTAACCGACACATCAGTAGGTATATGTATATGTATGTATGTAGGGAACAAAAATTTAATAACATATGGAAAATTTACAATTCGTGAGGGACTTAAATAGCTACTCTATTCCTCTTTTCTTTGGTTTCTCAAAATGTATGAAAAATTCCTATATTTTATATAATTAATAAAAATTGTAGGCTGGTCTTCTCTTTCCAATTATAAAATTGCAGACTTATTTTAAGAACAAGAAAAGGGCAAAAATATTGCCGATTTGCGGTACTATTCAAATTTCTTTTGAAATATGTTTTTTTTAAAAATGAAAAAATGGAAATGCCACAATCCGCCTAGAGCGGATCGTTTGATACCTTATCCCTAAATTAAGACACTCGTAGCTAACCCCACCTTGCCTAAATTTGTATTTCAATTTGTTTTTAAAAAACTACTCCAAAAAAGTGAGCGCGATAGTGGTTGGATCTTTTATATATTCATATAAATATACTAAAAAACATGGGGTTTTAGTGGGCCTGTCAGTCGGCAGGTTTGAAAAATCATTACACTTGTGTTGCTTACTTTTGCAAGGACCACGTATCCAAAATTTCATCGACCTATCTCAAAATGTAAAGCCCAAAAGCCAAAAGACACACGGACAGATGGACGGACGAGCATGGCTTAATCGACTCGTCTAGTGATGAATACATACTTTCTTGGGTCTCGATTGGTCCGGAAATATAATAAATATTCTATTCTTATATGTATGTATGTACATGCATACAAGGTAAAATATTGCATAGTTGGTATGGCTTTGTGAGAGTTTTATACACCAAATAGTGCGTACGTATTCCACTATTTTAAGTGCACACTTTAGTGGATTATAAGAATTGTGCAACTGTAGGTTATACTATGTACATCCGTAAGTATATAACTATAAAAGATAAGTATATACAAAAGATATAAGTACATATGTATGAATGCATATAGGTATGGATTTTGATCCATCAGCTTTCCGCATATTTCATTAAAACCGTTTGCAAAATTTATTTGCTTTAATAATATTTTCGATTGTTCTATCGATGACGTCTGGGAACTTGATTCCACAACAAGTGCACAACATGACCTAATCTGCTTCGCACAAGTAGTTCCTTCTTCTGGTGCCACTCATAAGATATTCGTTCGTAATTACAGCGACGCGACGACGGAATCTCATTTCACCAGCCTGTATCCGTAATCATATTCTCTCTATTGGTATCCGAAATTCACTTCATTATTAACATTATTTTTAAATATGTCAATGATAACCTTAATGTACATATACTAAGTGCTTAATCTAAGTTCTCTGAAATTGCAATATTAATTATATGATCATAAAATTATAACTTTAATGAATGTCATATTCCAACAAACTCGTGTATAAAAAATCCTATAAACATTTAAAGCTCAGTAATGTTTTACACACTGTCAACTTTAATTTATATCAAGCAGATTAAATTAACATAAAATTACTTTGAAAATAAAGTGTAAATACTTTTTCTCAGCACCAGTATAAGATGTTTACCAATCTCTGCACACTAGAGCCTCGAAAAAATTTAACACTGACAAAAGAACTGAAGTAGGCAGATAGATCATTCACGAGTTTTCTTCAGCTTACTGCAAAATATGGTAACGACAGTGATTAGGTAATCTGCACACTTATGTACTTATTCCTTGTAGTTGTCTAATTCGCCGACTGAGGCTCTGGTAACTAAGACTGCAGTCATACACAGCCTCTGTAACCCGTAAAGGTATATTATAGTGATGGCAAGTGTATTGTGGTTATTATCAACTGTCTTTGTGATGATATGTTTGATGGTCTGAAAACGTCTTACTCCCATGCCGCACTTGCAAGCACAATAGAGTTAGCACGTTTTATATAAATATTGCTGTGAGAGAACTATTGGTCATCATTCGAATTGTTAACTTGTGTCTGATAACTTTGCAGGCACCTCAGCTAACTGGCGGTAAAAACATAAAAACACAGTGAAAATGGTGAGTTCGTTGAATTTTAAAAGTAAACAAATGTTAAGCAACAAGTATGTGCTGCAACGAAAGTGATTTATGAAGCAATTTGGAGTGCTTAACGCCGGTACACGTACAAGAGTGGGAGTGTATTTCTGTGCAAGAGGCAAGAAGATGCACGATTGCGGCAAGAACTACAGTAATTGATAAATTAACTTTTTTTTAAGTGAAATAAAGTGAAAAATAAAATTGTATAATGACGTACAGTCACACAAAAACGAGAAATGTGATATCATCCGACGCCGCAATTTAAAAAATAAAAGTAAAGCTGAAAGCAAATTAAAACACGGATAGCTCGCAATAAAATTCCTTAACCGGAAGTACATTTTAATGGATTTGACTTTAATGTGGATTTCTCGTTATTAAAAACGTTCCTAGTCACTATATATTATCAGTGCATTTTTAACAAATACATAATAGATTTTATCAATTTCATTTACAGATTTTAGTAGTGCTCATAGCCGCACTACTAGCCATTTGCAACGGCGATGTTTCCCATTTGGATACAGATTTGCGAGAAGATGGATACCATTACAAGGCTCCTTCCCAGCCGTTCCCACCAGATAATAATGGGTTAGATAGCGGCTTCGATGTTGACGTTTCACAACAGCCGTCTAGTAAGACAAGAACCCCTTTGCCTAGGCCCACACCATCTAAGCCAGTAGCAGATTATCTCCCCCCCGTGGTTATAAAACCGGTACCGCAACCCTCACCTTCATCGCAACCGCAAGGGTCAATAGACGGATTTGATTCGCCATCAACTGATGAATCACAATCACAGCCCCAGCCGGAATACGGACCACCACCAACTTTCGCTCCAAAACCACCACAGTCATCTTTTTCACCCAGACCACAGGTAGAGTCAAGTCTCCCGCCCTCTCCAAAACAGCAACAGCCAACAAACGACTACGGCACACAATCTCAAACGCCACCATTTGTACCGAGGCCAATACCACCGCAACCAAGACCTTCTGTGCCCGGCCCAGAGAGAGAATATTTGCCACCGAGTGAAAATGAAATATCTTCAGAACCAGAGCTGACCCAAAGTTATCCTGCTGCGCAACCAACAACTTCCCGATCTCAAACTCCAAAGTCTCCAGCGCCAAGACCAACATATCCATCACCTTCACCGACAATTTCAGGCCCGGGTTCAACATACACAGCACCGCAATCAACGTATCCGAGACCACAGCCAACTAATCAGGTGCCACAATCGACTTACCAGACACCGCAATCCACGTATCAGACACCACAGTCCACTTATCAGACACCACAGTCTACTTATCAGCCACAATCAACTTATCAAGCACCACAGTCCACTTATCAGGCACCACAGTCAACTTATTCCGGACCAGAGCCCACGAGTATAGATGCACAATCAACCTATCCCGCTCCCCAATCCACTTACCCTGCCCCACAGCCAACATACTCAGTGCCACAGACTACTTTTACCGGTTCGCAACCGACATATACTGCACCACAGCCAACATTCCCTGTTCAAGCTCCACAGCCCGAAGAACCTGAGCCAGCACATGAACTTGGACCCGATGGTTATAAATATAAGATACCATCACAATCATTTAAATATTAGAAATCCTTATGTGTTATTGATTTTAATATTTACTCTATTAAATTTAAGACAGGAATGTATGTATGTGAAAAGCCAAATAAATAGTAAACGAGAAGCAACTTCATAGGTTTTTTTTTTTTCTTGTTTTGCTTGCTGTCACTTGAACTGCACACATCATATTCGTACAACCTTCTGTAATTTAGTTCTTTTTTCAAACGAGGTTATGAGGTTTGTAAAGGTTATGAGGTCAAGTCCAATAATATAAATAAGAAGTCATGCATTAAAGCATCAAAGCTTATTAAAGAATAACCTTTGATTTCCAAGTTGGAAGCTAACGTGGACAAGAAGCAACTCTAAAATGTATTTATTCAAAAAGTGTTTACTATTCAAGCAATCACTGTGTGATTTTTTTTGTGTATTCTTCCTCATAAGGTAAACACTGTTTGACACATTGCTTATAGTTATAACATAAAGAAATATATATACATAACGAAATAATAAAAAAAAAAATCAGTGAAAAAATGCTACCATCCGCCTGGAACGGATCGTATGATACCCTATCCCTATCTTATTTGGTCGTGTCAGTGGGCGGTGGAAAATGTATTCACAAAATTTTGTATTTTGCCCTATAAACAAATATTTTTACTCGAAAATTTATTTTTGAAGTAAACGCCCCTAAAAAGTGGGCGTGGTCATATACAATGTAGGTTAAGTGGATATCTACATATTTGCTCAAGTAAGTTTGTTCGAGTTTCATATGAAAATAGTGAAAAAGGTGATTTTTTTGAATAGTGGGCGTGTCATTGGGCGGATTTTAAAAATTTTTACACTTGTATTGCTTACTTTTCCAAAGACCTCGTATACAAAATTTCATCAACCTAGCTCAAAATTTAGGGCCCAAAAACTGGTGACATACGGACGGACAGACGGACGGACATGGCTTAATCGACTCGGCTAGTGATGCTGATCATTTATATATATACTTTTTGTGGTCTATCTTCAATATTTCTCTATGTTACAAGCTATGTATCAAACTTAATATACCCTTAGGATAGGGTATAAACACCATAATACAAGCACAGAAACTTCGCTGGAAGTTTAAAAATACTAGGCCGCCTTTTTACTCTTTGTAAATAGCCTTAAAAGAATCTCCTCACAGAACAAATTTCGGATTTTAGGGACTTACACTCTTCAGGAGCGTTTTTCCCCCAAGCGCCGATATACAAAATTTCTTGAAAACCAGTGAAAAATGCTACAATCCGCCTGGAGCGAATCGTATGATACCCTATCCCTATCTTATTTGGTCGTGTCAGTGGGCGGTGGAAAATGTATTCACAAAATTTTCTATTTTGCCCTATAAACTAATATTTTTACTCGAAAAGTAATTTTTTCAAGTAAACGCCCCTAAAAAGTGGGCGTGGCCATATACAATGTAAAGACGATTTGTAGATTAAGTGGATATCTACATATCTGCTCAAGTAAGTTTTTTCGAGTTTCATATGAAAATAGTGAAAAAAGGTGATTTTTTTGAAAAGTGGGCGTGTCATTGGGCGGATTTTAAAAATTTTTACACTTGTATTGCTTACTTTTCCATAGACCTCGTATACAAAATTTCATCAACCTATCTCAAAATTTAAGGCCCAAAAACTGGTGACATACGGACGGACAGACGGACGGACGGACGGACATGGCTTAATCGACTCGGCTATTTAATATTTATATTTCTCTATGTTAAAAACTATGTATCAAACTTAATATACCCTTAGGATAGGGTATAATCAGCTAAATTTAATTACAAAAGGACTACGTGAGTTATAAGGTATAAAAAGATCCCCTCCAAGTTGTTTCTGAATTTTGTATACCCTATCCTAAGGGTATATTAAGTTTGATACATAGTTTGTAACATAGAGAAATATTACAGATAGACCCAATAAAGAATATATATAAATGATCAGCATCACTAGACGAGTCGATTGAGCTATGTCCGTCCGTCCGTCTGTCCGTCCGTCCATCTGTCCGTCCGTCCGTATGTCACCAGTTTTTGGGCCTTAAATTTTGAGCTAGGTTGATGAAATTTTGTATACGAGGTATTTGGAAAAGTAAGCAATACAGTGTAAAAATTTTTAAAATCCGCAAAGGCAAAATAGAAAATTTTGTGAATACATTTTCCACCGCCCATTGACACGACCAAATAAGATAGGGATAGGGTATCATACGATTCGCTCCAGGCGGATTGTAGCATTTTTCACTGGCTTTTTTTATATGCTGAATTATGTAGAGATTAGTATCACTTCAACACATCATGACATTCTACTCATTGCACATTTCAAACATTTCCTCATCAAAGCTTTGACGACAGATCAAATGTTACGCAATGCACGTAATAGCCAGGTACAGTATAATATACTAAAAAAAGTATATTTATTTTGTCATCTAAGTAGGCAATTAAGAGAAGAAATTTAGCTGTTGTCATTGAATTGAACTCTACGTACAGTTGATACATTGTAGACTATAACAATCTACAATGAACATGTTTAAGATATGTATGTAACAAGAAAGACTTTTGATTATTTGTTACACTTAAACGAAAATTGTAATAAGGGCCAAGTTCATTTATATAAAAAAACCTCCAATTTTGCATAAAAACTATATTATCTACTCAAAAGTTTTGCAACACTTGCGTTCATTAAAAGTCAGTTGACAGTAATATGACAACAATATGAGTTAAGCCAATGCACAAAATTTTCTATTTTGCCCTATAAACTAATATTTTTACTCGAAAAGTAATTTTTTGATTTTAATGAAATTTTGTATACGAGGTCCTTGGAAAAGTAAGCAATACAAGTGTAAACAATTTTGAAATCCGCCCACTGACAAGCTTACTTTTCGAAAAAAACGCTGTTTCCAGTATTTTCATATGAAACTCGAAATAACTTACTTAAGCAAATATATAGATATTTACTTACTCTACAAATCTTCAATACATGATATATGGCCACGCCCACTTTTAAGGAGCGTTTTTACTAGAAAACGGTTTTTCGATGTTTTCATTAGAATTATATGACTTCTTGAGAACAATCTAAAGTGTATGTTGAAAAAATTACAGCATGCGCCCACTGCCACGCCCATTTTTTGAGAAAATTCAGGTTATGCAGTAAATTTAGAAAAAAATTAAAAAAAAAACTTTTTCAAGCTATTATAATGATAGAAGTAGGAGATGTATATAGGCAAGGGATAAGGTATCACACGATCCGCTCCAGGCGGATTGTAGCATTTTCATATGTTTTAATTTCGTCTTCAACCATTTCGATATTTAGATCTCTATGAAGATCAGCGTTACGTATGTACCAAGTTGCATTGACTATGTTCCTTAGTACTTTATTTTGGAAGACCTGAATTTTTTGTAAATTTGTTTGGCATGTACATGCCCACAACTGGAGACCATAGGTCCATACCGGTTTGAGAATTTGCTTGTATATCAATAACTTTTATTCTGTAGTTGGACAGGGAAGAATATCTCCCAATCAGCCAATACATTTTACTCTATCGCATATTTAACTCATCTTATTTAGTGTTCCGGGCCTTAAAAGGAAAGACGGAACACTTATCGGTTTGATACGGTGTCTGTCTGTCCGTCTGTCTGTCATTCTGTCACTGCCTTGTAACTTTTGAACCGTTAGGCATAGAGGGCTGAAAATTTCGCTATGTATACATTATGTGGAAGCACGCACAAGATAGCGGCAATGAATTTCATTTTGGGAGCCCTTTTTTGGGCACCTTGTACAAAGGACAAAAAAAGATATTTTGTTCCCCATCATGTGGCGTATCAAATTAGAGAGAATTTAGCAAGGGCTCCATATATGTACAAATATTTTTTTCTGGCAAAATTTGTTGAACAAAAAAGCTTGCCAAACATTTCCAAAATGTGCGCCAATAGCATCGTCCGAGCTAATGTTGCCACTTGTCGGAAGAACATGGGAAGCCGGATGAGTGGAAGAAGGGAATGATCGTCAAGCTCCCTAAAAGAGGCAATCTAATGCAGTGCGAAAACTGGAAGGGTATCTGCGTGCTGCCTGCCGCGGCCAAGGTAATAGCTAAAATAGTCCCAGAGCGAATGAAAAAACATCTTAAAGACACACTCGACGCCGAGAAAGCAGGTTTCCAATCTAGATCCTTTTGTGTCGACCACATCAACACCTTGCGGATCATCATCGAGCAGTGTGTTGAGTATTGATCACCACTTCATTTGCTGTTAATCGATTTTGAAAAGGCGTTTGATAGTGTCAATCGGGAATTTATTTGGCGTGCCTTGCGCAGGAGAGGCATTCCGGATAAATTACAAGCAATTATTAAGGCTATATATAATGGGTCCACATGTCACGTCTTACGCGGAGGAAGGCTGTCTGAGGAATTCGAAGTCCAAAGTGGGGTTCGACAAGGCTGCATATTTTTACTAATACTGTTGTTAGTGGTGATTAGCGATGTGCTGAATGCAGCCTTATCAACAGAAAATGGAGGAATTCGAAGGACTCTTACATCTGAACTCAAGCACCTCGATTACGCCGATGATGTATGCCTTCTGTCTCACAGAATAATGGACCTTCAGATTTCAATTCGTTCTCTAGTTAGTCCATTCAAACTCGAGTAGCGTAACTGGTTTCAGTGAGATATTCAACATAGCGTTATTGTTATACATTCACAGAAAAACGTGAAATTTTCTTAAGGCTCAACCATAATGGACTTTAGTGGGACTAACCTTATTTCCGAACGAACCAAATGAAAAATCCTTCAATTTCTCCCAACCGCTCTAGTTGCCCATAATGAACCTAAGCAAACTTCACAACCTATCAAAAAAAAAGAAGAAAAAAACAAAAATAAATCAAATAAACGAAAATTTTTCAATCTTGCAATGGACGAGATAAATAGCTATTTATTTGCTTGCATCATTAGATTCAAAATATTTAACAAATCGTATTTCTGTTTGTGTTGGCTGTCAAATTTACGTACTAAATGTCCCATTTCACTTACACCTTCCGTAAGCCCACAGATCTTAACAAAACTCGACTAAACTGAACGTATTCCCATTATGGCTTATGGTTATGGTTACGGTTTATTATGATTCTACCTTTACAGCATGAGCTACATGCAAACAAATAGTAATAAAAGGACAACATAAGTTTTATGGGTACTGGTATTTTTTCCAATAATAGATATCTAATAGCGGTTACCATTTATACAGACTTGCAATGCAGTATTTGTGTATACCAGTGACATCGGTGCCTTCTGAATATTTGTTATGGAACTTAAAGAAATAATATGTACTGTCTGTTTCACAGTATGTACATACTTTAGATAAATGATTTATCGAAAAAAAAAAACAACTTTAACCTTTTCTCTTGTAGCCGAGTCACATTCCTATTCTAGTACAACTCGTTTATTTTCGTAAAAGAAACGACTGACAGTACAAGTACAATAAAATCACTCGAGTCCCATCACTAGGCTGAAAATTAAGTCAGCAAAAACAAAAATGGCCTAGGACCGAACTCATCAACTCATATATGCATTACTGGACAAACGGTTGAGAGAGTAGAAAGTTTCCAATACCTTAGGAGTATTGTTTCAACCTATGTCGGAACCGAACTTGATATAGCCAGCCGAATAGATAAATCAAAATCTGCGTTTGGGATGCTATCCACAGTTTGGCGAAGTAGCGCAATTAGCTTAAGCACCAAGCTAGGACTGTTCCGTTCCAACGGATATAGTACCTGGAGAGTAACCGTCACTCACACAAGGAAACTGCAAACGTTTGTCAATGGGTGCCTGCGCTACATCGTACGGATATTCTGGCCAAACCAAGTTATGCAATGGAACCCGCTTGGCAGGGTACGCGGCGGTCCTAGGAGTACGTAGCGCAGAACAGTGGAGAAGGTAGCACGGCAACTGGGAAAGAGTTGGAGAGAGTTAAGCCACATATCCACAAATCGCACACGATGCACAGGTAAATTTCCCCAAATTCATAGCCAAAAGTATAAAAAAATGTCAGTTTGTTATTTTTTTTTTCGATGCAAAGTTGTATACAAATAACATGAGCTTTAAATTTGATTATTCATGCAATGCAGATTGTAACTATTTAATCAGTAGATGCTTCTGAACTGCAAACTTTATATTTGAGTGCAGTAGCAAGTTTGATTTGTTGAAAAAAATAACAGTTTTGCTATTTTCTTTTTTAATGCTTTTTTAGGCGATTTGTAAAATAATTTGCCATGGATTCTGTTCCTTATGGTATGTAAAATAAAGTGCACGAATGGGTCGTCCGTACTTGCACCTTTCAGCTGTCAGTTGAAAATGAATGAACTTTACAAAAAAATTATATTAACAAATATTTTTTTTTAATCTATAGGTATATATAATTATTTTGGGGTGAAGCTCGATGACGTTATAACTCGATAACGGCTGGACCGATTTTTATGATTCTTTTTTTATTATGTTCGTATTGCTGTACTTTAGGTTTATAGAAAAAGAAAATTTGGAAAATTTGCATTTTTTGCATTTTTCGCATTTTACAAAACATAGTTGGAGTTGGGGTGTCGATATTTGACAAAGTTGTTTTGTATGCGATGCGCGATATTATTTTGTTTCAGAAGTAAATTGAGTGAATCTTGAATTTCAGGATAGTTGGCGTTGGGTGTGTCGATACTTTGACAAAGTTGTTTTGTATGCGCGATATTATTTTGATTCAAAAAAGGAAATTGAGCAGGTACATATATCTTGAATTTCAGGATAGTGTTGATTTTAGATTTTTTTCACCTCTTTTATAAAATTGACGAAGGTAAGAATTAAATATGAAAAGTTTGAAACGTGGAAAAAATAGTTATTTATTAAAAAGTAAATTTAAGTGATTTTTTGAAAATGCCAAGACCAATGCGCGCAAACATTGGCCGACAAACAAGGCAAGCAAGACGACAAGAAATATACCAACGAAGCCTAACTGAAGAAGAACGTGAAGCACGTAGATACGTCGATAGTATGGGACCAAATTAACAGGCAAGCAAGATGAGAGTGCATCGCATAAGGACTGCGTCAAATCGTACTGCTGCCGATATGAACCAATGGAAAACTATGGTGGTGATGCGATTTTCCATATTGAAGCGATGACTATTTTGTGCCAACATTGAGATTCAAAAGCGAAACCCCTGGCCTTTGCTGCGCGAGCGGCAAAGTAAAATTGGTTCTATTAGATGCATATCAGGAGCCATTGAAATCATTGTTTGAATCGGATGATTTTCTAAATAACATTCGACAGTACAACAACTGTTTCCGTATGACTTCATTCGGAACAAAAATCATTAAAGAAAATGGTTTCATGCCTACTTGCAAGGTATTTTTTTCTTTCATCATCATATACCCTATTCTAACAATGACACGGGATTCTGCACTGCACAATTCGTGTTTACAAATTCAAGGCCAAATTTACCATCAGATGGGTGCATTCCTGCCGGTAAACGAAGATGACCAAGTCGATAGGCGGTACAAAGGGAAAACAGGAGTCACAAAAAACGTCATTCGACAATTGCAGCAATTCTTTAATGGAAACAACGCTTTGATTGCTATGTTTAAAACGGCGATGGAGAAAATGAACTCAGAAAACTGCAGATTTGTCTTCAAACCTGATAGTGCTCCAGCCGGAGAACATTCACGGCGATACAATGCTACAACTTCTGCAGACATTTGTGCATTAGTTGTTGGCGATCAAGCACACAGCCGAGATATTGTTCTTCAGCAAAGAACCGCTGGACCGTTGCAAAGAATATCTGAAACGCATAGATCGTATGACGCACTGCAGTACCCCATAATTCATTGGCATGGGCAATTTGGATACGACATTACGATGAAAATGCTCAATCCATTTACAGGTAAAACGTTAATCAACACTTGATCCTTCAACTGCTTATACCCTATCCTAAGGGTATTTTAAGTTTCATACATAGTTTGTAACGTAGAGAAATTTTACAGATAGACCCAATAAAGTATATATATAAATGATCAGCATCAATAGCCGAGTCGATTGAGCTATGTCCGTCCGTCCGTCTGTCCGTCCATCTGTGTGTCACCAGTTTTTGGGCATGAAATATTGAGCTAGGTCGATGAAATTTTGTATACGAGGTCTTTGCAAATGTACACAATACAAGTGTAAAAATTTTAAAAAAATCGCCCACTGACACGCCCACTTTTCAAAAAATTCATTTTTTCAGTTTTTTTCATATGAAACTCGAAAAAATTTACTTAAGTAAATAGCTAGATATATTTCTACTCTACAAATCTTCCATACATTATATTCGACCACGCCTACATTTTAGGGGTGTTTTTTTTTATCAAAAAACTGTTTTTCACGTTTTTATTCGAACAATATCACTTCTAAGAAATATAATATAGTATATATTGACAAAAAATTAAAATCCGCCCACTAACACACCCACTTATTGAGAAAATTCATGTTTTGGAGTAATGTGATAAGATATTAAAAAAAAAGTTTTTATACAGGAAATGGATAGGGTATCATACGATCCGCTCTAGACGGATTGTAGCCTTTTCATATATTTAATTTTGTATTTGCAGGCCTTCCGACCAATAAAAATCTTAGCTCCATGAACTACTACGCCTATCGAATGATGCAGCGTCTATATGATGAGAATATCATTTTGGAGTGTCGCCGTTTATTTCAACAATATGCGGTCGATATGTATGTCAACGTTGAGAGTGAGCGACTACTGTTCATTAAACTGAACCAGGCAAAGCTACGGTGCGACGACTACATCCACTTACGAGATGCTGTAAACACTGATGGAAATGCGCAGAATCTTGGACAACTGGTGATTTTGCCATCGACTCATGTTGGAAGACCTCGCCATATGCACGAGTATGCACGAGACGCAATGGCATATGTACGCAACTACGGAACTCCGGACTTATTTGTCTCTTTTACGTGTAATCCGAAGTGGAACGAAATTAAAAGGGAATTGTATCAAGGACAAAAACCGGAAGACCGTCACGATATAATTGCGAGAGTATTCAAGCTGAAGTTGAAGGTGATGGTGGATGCGATCGTGAAGAATCGAGTGTTCGACATTACACGGTGTTGGATGTATTCGGTCGAGTGGCAGAAACGCGGTCTACCCCACGCACATATTCTGATTTGACTGATAAACAAATTCCGGTCTGATGAAGTAGACTATATCATATCAGCTGAAGTCCCCGACCCAATCGCTGATCCAGAACTGCACGAGATTGACAGAACGCAGATGGTCCATAGACCGTGTGGCGCATCAAATACAAAATCACCCTGCATGGTTGATAGTAAATGCCCGAAACGATAATCACGGCCATTAGTAGCTGAAACGGTAACAGGGTCCGATGGATATCCAGTTTATCGGCGACGCTCACAGGACAATAATGGCCAGAAAATTGTTGTGAAAGTGAAAGTTCATCGTCAGATTCGGGAGATTGAGATTGGAAACGAGTTCGTTGTGCCGTATTGCCCATTGCTATCTCGCGTTTTTAATGCAAACGTAAACGTTGAAAGTTGTCATTCTGCAAAATCAGTCAAATATTTGTGCAAATATGTAACTAAGGGCAGTGACATGGCAGTGTTTGGAGTTGGTTTTGCAAATGCCATTGATGAAGTCTACCAATATCAAAAGGACCGATATGTGGACATCGTGGGTGCTGTGGCTCAGTGGTTATTGCGTTGGACTACTGCGCAAGGGGTTCCAAGTTCGAATCCAGAAAAATACCATCAAAAGTTTTTTAACGGCCTCACCTCTTCCGAGTGTCTGACAAACATTCAAGAGTATAATTGTCATGAGAAAGCTTCTCAAAACCCCTCTGCCCTTCGGATACGGCATAAAACTGTACATGCAGAAATGTATACCACGCACAACATGTACAGTTGTGAGAAGCTAGGTCTTGGCCCTCTATGGGCTGCTTACGGCCTAATATTTACTTTATTTTTATGTGAACACCAACGAGGCGTTGTGGCGTTTATTCTCTTTCGCAATACACGAACGACATCCCACAGTTGTCCACTTAGCGGTTCATTTGGAAAACGGTCAACGCGTGTATTTCACTGCAGCAACGCTGACAAGTTTCTTTGAGATATGTGCAACTGACCCATTTTCCACTACATTGGTGTATGCTGACATGCCCAAATACTACACTTCGAATCAGTCAACGAAAAAATTTCAGCGTCGAAAACAAGGAGTTCCAGTAGCGAATTGGTCAGGTGTATTCTCAACAGACGCGCTTGGATGCATTTACACTGTTCATCCATCGAATGCTGAATGTTTCTACTTACGCTTGCTATTGATTAACGTACATGGCCCACAATCATTCACACATTTACGAACGGTGAATGATCAGCTTTGTCAAACCTATCGAGGGGCATGTCGGCGTTTGAGTTTATTGGAGAACGATTCCCAATGGGACCAAACAATGGCTGATTCCGTGCCCACATCAAATGCGCATCAAATAAGAACGCTGTTCGCCATCATTTTGACTACATGCTATCCGACTCAACCTATAGAATTATGGAACAAATTCAAGGACGACATGTGCGAAGACATATTGCATCGCGTAAGAAATTCCTTGCACAATCCGGAAATGCCAATGTATGACGAAATATACAACGCAGGACTGATTGCCATTGAGGATTTGTGCATGGCGATAGCAAATAAACTTTTAACTCAGGTTGGCATGATTGCGTTGAATCGACCCATGCATGAGGCGTTTGATCAAGAATTAAACCGTGAGCATGAATATGACCGTGACATGCTGCAAGAAATGGTTCAATGTACCATTGCTAAATGATAAACAAAAAAATTCTTACGAAGCATTGATACAATCGGTGGACAACAACACTGGTGGGCTCTTTTTCCTGGATGCGCCAGGTGGAACAGGAAAGACATTCGTTATTTCGCTTATTCTGGCCGCGATTCGATCACGAGCTGACGTTGCACTAGCTCTCGCATCATTCGGAATAACAGCGACACTATTAGACGGAGGACGTACTGCACACTCCGCACTCAAATTGCCATTGAATTTGAATACAACGGAAACTCCAACGTGCAACATCACCCGCAACAGTGCAATAGGAAAACTGTTGATTGAATGCAAACTGATTGTTTGGGACGAATGTACAATGGCGCACAAGAAATCAATTGAGCACTTAACATCTCACTGCAAGATATTCGACGCAACAACAACATCTTTGGCGGTATAATGAGTCTATTGGCTGGAGACTTCAGACAAACGTTGCCAGTGATTCCCCGTGGGACTGCTGCAGATGAGCTCAATGCTTGCCTGAAGGCATCATCGTTGTGGAGGCACGTCAAAATATTGTCATTGACTACGAATATGAGAGTTCAGCTTCAAAATGATCGAAGTGCTGTACAATTCTCAAAGCAATTGTTAGAAATCAGTAACGGAAAAGTTCCAGTAGATGCGATGACAGGGTAAATAACGTTTGGCAACGATTTCTGCCAATTTGTGGACTCACAAACGGCTCTCATCGGCAATGTGTTTCCCGAAGTCAATCGAAACCATCGTAATCACGCTTGGCTCAGTAAACGCGCAATCCTCGCCGCAAAGAATATCGATATCAATGCATTAAATTTTGCTATTCAATCGCATATTCCCGGAGATTGTGTAACCTATAAATCAGTTGATTCCACCATCAATCAAGAAGATGTCGTAAATTATCCGACGGAGTTTTTGAATTCTTTGGACATACCTGGATTTCCACCGCATAATTTACAAATCAAAAATGGTTCGGTCATCATCTTGCTACGGAATTTGAATCAACCACGACGGTGCAATGGCACCAGACTTGCAGTTAAGAATTTGAAGCCGAATCTCATAGAAGCAACAATTCTAAATGGAAAATATTCGGGGGAAAATGTGTTCATAACAACCGATATTCCTTTTAATTTTAAACGACTACAATTTCCAGTAAGATTGGAGTTCGCAATGACGATCAATAAATCTCAGGGCCAATCCTTTAATGTTTGCGGCCTGAATTTGGAGAATCCATGTTTTTTGCATGGTCAATTATATGTAGCGTGCTCACGTGTAGGCAAACCATGGTCTTTATTTGTGTATGCTCCAGACAAAAAAACCAAAAATGTCGTTTATCATAAAGCACTCCACTTGAATTTCTACGATTTGAATGAAATAAAATGTCGAATGTTGTCTTTGCACCTACTTATTTCTCGCACTACAGCTTTTCATAATTTCTATTGTGTTTCTTCATCCAGCCTATTTACTTATAACACTCTGTATATAGGTATATAGATTTGTAATTATGTATATAGACTAACTTTTTTTTAAATTCTATCAATGAATTCGTTCCGATTAATAATTAGGTAGGCATTCAATTTCAAAGTTCGAATGTTCAATCAAGCCTGCGTTACATTAAATTCAACTTCGTCAAAGGGCACAACATATTTGCAGTCTGGTGGCCAACGGTTACGGGCAAAACGGAGTTATGCCGGGTCCAGCTAGTTCTTCATAAAATTAAATGCCATATTTTTGTATTCATTGAATCTTACTCACGTTTTGATTTTGACCAAAATGCTTTGAATATTAACCGAGAAATGGCAATATTTCTAAAACCAGTCAATAAGTAAAGTACCGTTATACGCTTTTTAAGCCAAAAACGTGGTACGCTATTTTATGGCATTTGTCTAGACTAGCTCAAATATGAAATTTAAACAAAATCGTTAGAGCCGTTTTCGAGCAAATTGGCTAAGATTGCTTGACCCTAAGAAAAGTACCATTATTATCAATTTTAGCCAAAAATTTGGAACGCCATTTTCTAGCACACTAAAAATGTGAATAAAATCGGTTGAGCCGTTTTTTAACAAACCGGCTTTTAACCAAATTGGCCTTAAGTCCCGTTATAACAAATTTTGGCCAAAATGTTGTAACCCATTTTATAGAATGTAATTAAACACGATTCAGCATAAATTTTAAACAAAATCGGTATGGCCGTTTTCCAGCAAATTAGTTTTTTACCAATTTGGCTGTAAGTAAAGTACCGTTATTAATGCTTTTGGCCAAAAATGTAGTACGCCATCGTATAGCCCTTTACCAAACTAGCCGAAATATGAAATTTAATGAAAATCGTAGGAACCGTTTGCCAGCAAATCTGCTTTTTGTTATATTGGCCCTAAGCAAAGTACCGTTAATATTAGGGCTAGAACAAAAAATTCAATTTCGGCTCTAGGGACTACCCCACAGATTCTAGATATGAATTTTGATCAAAATCCGTTTACCCGTTTAAGGTGTAGCCTCGCTGAGCGACAGACAGACAGACAGAATTTTCAGAACCACTTTTTTCGACTTCTCTATAAAGGTAATATCCGAATTTATCAAAATCCCGAGATCGAAAATTTTCACGAATCCAAAACTTGCCCTATACTACGTATCGGTGCAAGTTAAAAGAGTGCCCTTTTTCACAATATTTTAAGCACGAAGTAAATTTTCAAGCTATTTAAGATAATGTATTTGAACAGTAAAAACAAAATGATTTTTTTTTTCTTTGGCAATGTAAAAGTTGATTCAAACTGCTTCTTACTGAAAATAGTATCAAAAGAAAGATTAATATCTTCGCAATAAGACCAATTCACGCAGCATTTCTTTCTCTGATCTGACTAATTTTGCGCAGGGTTAAACATATAGGGGCCAAAATTTACCTATTGATTGTGGTTTTATGGGTCAGTGAGGTGGGTATACGTCCTCAACTGTTAAGAGTGCTCGAATCGTGCCCTACCGAGAAAAGGGTGAAATCAATATACGTATGTAGTTACTTATGTAGTCCCACAATGCGTTAACGGCCAAATGTTTATGGGGGCATTCTTTGGGGGACTATAATGTATAATATAATAATATGTGTTGCTCATGGCTCTAAAGTTCAATGGGACGTTGACTCTGACTTGGACCCAACATCACCCGGAGGAAATATAAGATCATCATAATGCTGAAAGCGATTCCTTTGAGAAGAAAGAACAAGCTGAAGTTGAGCGATCATAGACGCCTACAAAAAAAATTTGTTGAGACTAGTAAAATTATTCACCATTTTTCTATCTCCTGCCCGCTTCAGTAGATTGTTCATGTGTACCGGTGGTTGAAGTCGGATGTAAAACAGCGGTGTTACACCTTTCGCTTTACCACTAGCCATTTACAAGTTTTTGTTTTATTATTTTTTGTTCCTTAGTTTCACAGATACATAAACAAAAATCATATTCCGGGGTACAAACATTCTTACCTCACTTACTCACTGTTTCGGTTTCCTTAGCTTTCACGTATTCGGCAACGCGGATTCCTAGCCAAGGTTACGAAGTGTAGACTTATGATCCTAGAAAAAGCAAAGGTGGCAACTACAAACGGTGAGAAGATTTAAAAATTGTTACTTTCTTTTATTAAAAACGAATGCCGTGTTTATTTCATAATAGTTATTCTACAACTTAACAAGCGAATCCATTCTCGTAACTGTGACTAGTGCACAAATTAACAAAGGTATACAAATTTGTCATTATTCTAAATGTATAAGGAATCACAGCAATTAACATTGATTATAGAGCGTGAATTAATTAACAGCATGCCCATATAGGCATATTTCTGTGGTATTAAAACACCATTGTAATCAGTTAATGCACTGTTGATTTCAACCTTCTCATGGCATTGAAAATATGTGTACCAAAGACTTTCAGTTTCTTTAACTATTCAGTGTTAAGCAACTGTGCATAACAAATTTTTATTAAATATTTATTCAATAAAGTTAACACACGATTTTACCGTTAATTTCAAGTTAATATAGGCATGTATATACACCTTCGCATCACGGTTACGAAACAACAAAAAATTAAACTGCGTTCCACGATGTAACTTATAGAGTACCTTGCTCTCTTCCGAGGTTAGATGAACTCAGATTACAAGGTTCTAGTAGAATAATTCTGTTTTGTCTCGTCTAAATTTTGTTATTCTTTTAATTGGTACCGTTCGAAGGTAACCAACAAAGCGTGAAGAATTATTTTAAAAAGTCACATAGCCATGCATGCTTAGCATTATCTATATTTTGCAAACCTTTATACGAGTATGTAATACGTTGTTTAGACTCAATTAGATCAAACTGGTTAAGTTATTCTAAGATAATCGAATACATAAATCAGAATAATTGGGAGCCCACATATACACAATCGAGGTATATGAACTTATATTAGGCAACCACTTCATTATAGGTGGCACCATGTTTCCGCGAAGTCTCTGAAAAACAGATGATAGACCCTAGGTAACCCTTAAAACCTTAACACTCTGCCAAGGAACCGAACCGAACGGATGCATCTGTGGGATAATCCTAAAAGCCATTTCAACTGGATTTCACTCCTTTCTACGGTGGTCACAGAATATACCGTTACTTCAGTATACCGTTACTAAGACATTACTGAGCTCTGTCTTAAAACCAATTTCTTATGTTTCTGGGTACTATTGCTCTTGCGGACATCGTTAGATTTTTCCTCTTTGTGTCGGCTATAGCTCGATATCGGCAATTAGCCCCTTTTGTATCACACGTTTATCCAATTCATTCATTCTGTATCAAACGATGTGGCTTTTTTGTCTCCGTATCCCACATAACTGCCTTATGGGTATTATTTAAAGATTAATACTTAGTTCGCTCTCTTTTATATTCAAAAAAGATAAATGGAAATGAGTTTAATAAAATAAAACAATAAAATAGGTCAACTAGAGGCATTTTAGTTGAATTTAACTAGGATTTGTGTATTCATAAATTGTTTATTCATGTATTCATTAGATTGATATATTCTTTGGGCGCGGAGGGATTTGATGACCGCCTGGCTGTCGATGTAAATGACAATATCCGATACTGATAGTGCATTTAACGATGCCAGCGATTCATGGTGAAGGACATCTTGTTGTGTCCATTCAGCTCTATCGGGTATTAAGCATTTGTAGCCCGTGCTTAAGTTTTATTCAGTGGGCATGTGGTCGGTGAACTTTGGAAGATGGCGATGATCATCGGTAGTATTCTGGCGCGTCCTGTGTGTTGTTCCTTCCATTGTTTGGAACTTCTCAGTCTTATTGCTGAGCAGGAAGCCAGTTGTTTGTTGACGATGTCAGTTGAAAGTAGGTGGAACATGGTTTGGAGCACTGCGGTGGAAGAGGTTCTCAGTGTACCAGTAATACTGAGACAAGCAACTCGTTGAGATGAGAAGAATGTGTGCATTAAGTTCATGAATTTTTGTTAAAAGTAAATAAATTTCGTTCCTTCATACTATGGTTTTTTGTGTACAAATTTCACAATTTCGGTTAACGTTTCTGTTAGCTATTCTCTCTGTAAGCTTCTGTAGTTACAACAAATCAAAAAAAGTCCAACCTACTCTTCCATTCAAGATGTCGTTTGGCAACTCATTTATGCCTAAGTTTACGTACTGATTTCTGCAAAGGGGTATCATGAAGGGGTATCTGCAAGGGGTACCTGGCTGAGGGCCCATCCCAAAAATAGCTCAGTCTCGAAAGGAGTATACGTATACCTGGCGATCTCCGTATGAACTAGCCTTATCTGTGTATTGCGGATTTCTGCACAGACGGACATTCCCTTCTCCGCTACTTGTGGGAATCACAATGAATTCAACAACAAACAAAAACCAAAAGCGATGAGGACAGTTCCATCGCCCCAGACAAATGGAAGCTTATTCCAGCCAAGCTTCCATCAGTTTTCTCGTCGCACCCCACGCAACATCCACCCATCTTTAGCCAATGAAAACAAATTCTCTGATATGGAGTCGGATGATTGCTTTAGAAACTTACATCCTCTACTTTTGAGTGAGGACGAATCTTGTATCATCATCAGACTAGGAAGTACTGGAGTCCACAGTGGCTCTGGGAAGATATAGTCTTGATCCAAGAGCCGTGGATTGTTAACATCTTGGTTTCTGGACTCAAGACTCCTAACGACTCCATCCTGTATGCACGGGGCGAAGGTAAACCTAGCTCGTGTATACTGGTAAAAAGTAACCTTAATGTAACATTACTCCCTAATTGCAGCGATCGACATACAACAGCGGTAAGAATTGACACATGTAGCGACTCCTGCTAAATGTTTTCGACGTATCTCGCCATGTTAAAATGGACTGAGTTACTTTTCGATTATATTCTAAGTAAAAACCTGTTTATAGGAACTATCGTAAAACGGACTGGCTCAAATACAGACCAGTTTTAGATCATACTATTGCCTCCAATTTCCTAAACCCCTGGACCCGGATCTGATATATGCCTTCAATTTATGGACACAAGTAAAAGTAGTCTTTATACCCAAAGCAGGCAAATGCTCTCATATTAATCCAAAAGATTTCGGACCTATCAGTCTACCTCCTTTCCTCTTTAAAACACTAGAACGAGTGTTTAATATCCACTTACGCAACAGTATTGACAAGAAGCAACTCTCAACATCACAGAATACATATTGCAAGGGTAAATCAGTGGAGACGCCATTACACTCACTAGTACGTAATATCAAATAACCATGGTTCATAAGGAGTTTTCGATGGTTGCCTCCCAGGGTATAAAAGGCGCTTTCAACAATGTCAATGCATAGGCGATTACCGATGCACTATTAGCTTTGAAAGTTGACAACTCCCTTGGCGATTCATCAGCCTATTTTTTTTTCAGACAAAGCTAAATGTTTGGGTCTCATCCTGGATAAGCTGGAAAAAGAACATACAGGTAAGAGCTAAGAAAGCTACAGTAGGACTCTTCTCTTGCAAAACAGCTATCGGGAATAAATGGGGTTTACAACCTCGAATAACTCATTGGCTCTATACTTCGGTTTTAAGACCGATACTCACTTATGGGGTAATTGTCTGGTGGACGGCGTTTTTAGCGCAAATTGTAATTTTCTAGGCAAGGTCCAGCGCTCCGCCTGTATGTACAAGAGCCTTGCACTACACAATACACCCTCTGCGGCTCTGGACAGCACTCCATATATTCGGCAAGCAAATGGCGGCTAATGAGGCCATTCTCCTTGAAGCAACCACACCGTGGTGAAGAAAGAACTATGGCCACGCTTCTATTCTGAACAATTACAGAACCTCCCCAGAAAATACTGATTACACCACCCCATGCCTAAACTTTGACATGAAATTTTTCATCACCATTCCCTCCAGATCAGACTGGAGTGAGAATGGCTTCATAGAAGATAAGGCGATACACTTCTATACTGGCGGTTCAAAGACTAACGATAGTGTGAGGGCGGTGTCTTCTCAAAAAGCCTAAATCTTAAGATCTCATTCCGTCTACCAAACCATTATAGTGTGTTCCAGGTAGAAATTTTGGCGATCAAAGAAGTCTTATGTTGGCTCAAGAAAAACTTGATATCCACTAAAGATATCCATATCTTTTCAGATAACCAATCTGCCATCAAATCCCTGGACTCGATCTCTATATCTTCTCTAGTAGCCCTCGTCTACCGATCGTCCTTTACGGAGATGGCAGAGCAGTTTAATATTTACCAACCTGTGTTGTGTGCCGGGGCATAGAGATTTTCCAAGGAACAGTAAGGCCGATGAGCTAGGAACAACCTTACCTAGCCTTATGCCAGAAAAAGGTACTATAGATATACCAATCTAAAACAAAAATTCAAACTGGATGCAATCAAGAGTAAAAATCTTAGGTGGACAATTGGAATAACATGTCTCTCAACAGGTTGCAAATCGATACCACAATATGTGTTAGCACTGGACACTGTCTTACAGGCAAGCACGCAACAAGACTAGGCCTTTTCGCAAAAGACTTTTACAGAAGCTGCAGAAATTAGGAAAAGGAGGAAACTTTTCATTACCTTCTTGTTGTCTGCCCAGCTCTCTCCCGTAAAAGGTTGCTTCACTAAGGAGCCACTTCCAACAAACCAACTAACCATCATGAAGCAAAATTTAAAATTAGATATACTTAATATACGTACTATGTATGTAGCTAATTAGCAGCCTAAGCCATAGAGTAGGTTTCGGTTAACCTAATACAGTTTTAATTTTGAGTTTAGGACTTAATACTAAGAAATTATTAACATAAATCTTAACACTAGGTATTCTTGCAAATCAAAAAAAAAATATGAGGCCAAGTTTCTCATAAGTAGATATTTTTGCTTTTCTATGCACTTTATATAAACGCTATTGTTCTGATTCGCTTCACACTGTTTCGAATCGTCGGTATACCAACATCGGTTAAATAAGATGCTATATTGCTTGTGTTGATTTAGTGTTAAAAAAATTTCGCAATTAAATTTCCGTTGTCGGTCACATATGAGCGATTTTATAACTTATCTCGGAGTGTTGAAAAAAGTACAATCTTAACTGCCTACGTTTTACAAGTTTTATTAAAAAAAGTGCTGGTGATGAAAGAAATGTTACATCGAATAATATGTTAATCTCATCATAATCATAGATACACACATATGAGGCAAAAGAAGTTCAGCGTTACTTAAAGAAGTGAAATGTGCGTTAGACAAACATTAAAAAAAACGTCGTTACAAATACACCCTTGTCTTTCATTTGTTACGAACAAAAGATAAATGTGAGTTTTTTTTACAGCACAGCTATAATCAAAATTGTTCATTTTTTTTTTATTTACTAATGAGTCTGGGAATTAAATATTAAACCCATATTTGAATATTATGATATTTTAAACAAAATACGCTACTTTTTCATAATATTCATATCAATATTCACGTATTGATATTAGTCGACTCTACCATGTTTGGATCTGTGTATATATACGTATGTATATAATGTTACATATATATATTTATGTACATACATTTGATAACTATATTTTGCAAACCAAAACACATATGAATGTACCTATAGATAAATGATAATTTGTTCTTTCTAATCTTTGCTGGGCAGTTTAATTCAGATTCCATTCAGATTCAGATTCAGTTTAATAGAGATCTGCATTTAGTGCCTTTGACTACTATGCATGAGGTGCCAATCGCAGGAAATTGTGTACATTATTATCATCCTAATATTTTACGGATAAAAAAATCTTTTTCGTGTTTCAATAGAAAAGCAAATTTAATTTTAAACTTCCCAATTAATAAAGCCTAGCAGTTAATTGCAGCACGGTTAATCGGCACTTCAACTCCTTCTTCATAAGTGATAACAACGAATTCATTTATTGCTCGACGGATTAGATATGAAATCCAAATTATATAGTATAAAGACTTAAATTTCCGATTTAAATTAGATAGTTTTCTGATCTAGAAATGTTAAAATTAGATACATATACATACATATATATTACAATGACGACGAAATAGATAGCAAGTTTTTATTTTATATTTCAATTTTATAATAATACATACAAAAGTTGGTACATATCGTTGAAATTTCCTTACACGTAAAAGGGTAAATTTCACAAATATCATTAGTTTATAATAAACTAGCTGCTTGCCCGCGTCTCCGCTCGTTTGAACTACAATGCTAGATGTGTTTTGAATTATACCCAGTTCATTATTGAAGGAAGGATAAATTCAGATATTTTCCATAGAAACAAATATTTTTTTAAGCCGCAATACAGTACACACTGATTCACGAGAGAGTGAATTTTCGACACAACGAAAGCTTATAACAACTGCATTGACATCTCTTAAAAGCGATCTTTCGCTCAAATTTGCTATACAATATAACGAACATATGAGTAACAGCATATTTTTACGCCTGTTCTTGTTTCTCATTATTGAATTGATTTTACATAAAACAAGCATATACATACATATGTGTGTAAAATACACACTATGTTTTCAATAATAAGTATTGGGTACAGTTTTTCTTGTTTGAATCACGATGGTTTCTTGATTTTCTCGAAAAATAACGGTATAGGTCGTGAGTTTTTTTTCTTTTCTACTTTCATGCGAGACAATATTTTTTTTATGGTAGGTCCATTGGTTGTAGGGTTTTTCCGGAAAAGTCTAAGATTGTCTCTTTCATCATTTATATTTAATTTGCGTCGGCGGCCTGATCTGTGCAGGTTCTCCACGATTCCTGACTTTTTGTATGTTTTTATGATGTGTTGTATTGTAGACTAATGTTTTCTCACAGTAAAAGGCAACATCCGCTAATGATTTGCCTTAAATATGCAAATTTATAATAACCACTTGGCGGCAATCCTTCCTTGTTCCTTTTCGCCCTTCTTGGCCTGACATGACCACTTTTTGTTGTAAATGGTATGCACTGACTGAGCACTGCATCCAGAATGACATGATTTTTGAACAAATTTTAATAAAGAATGGATAAAACAACGGGATTTTTTCATCGTACGATGAATTATGTCGTTTATGCTATAACACATTTTATTTCTTTTTGGAATAACTTGCTTAAAAGGATGCAATAAGGAAGGACATTTGGATGACTAACACAACATTACCTAATGTATTAAAAAATAATTCTATTACTTCATACCGAAATATTAGAATTTTCTTTATCGTACGATGAATAATGTCGGCCTATGTATGTGATAAATTAAGAAAAATATTGTTTATTTTGTACATTGTACTTATTTCGTCAAGATTTAAAAATAGCGTTTTCATACGTTTGGGCACATTAAGGTGCCCTTTTCAGTAAGGAGTTATTTCCCACATTAAAAAATAAAAAAAAAATAATAAATATTAGGCCGTAAGCAGCCCATAGAGGGCCAAGACCTAGCTTCTCATAACTGTACATATTGTGCGTGGTATACATTTCTGCATGTACAGAAGGGACCTACAGTTTTATGCCGTATACGAAGGGCAGAGGGGTTTTAAGAAGCTTTCTCATGACAATTATACTCTTGAATGTTTGTCAGGCACTCGGAAGAGGTGGGGTCGTGAAAAAAACATTTGATGGTATTTTTCTGGATTCGAACTAGGAACCCCTTGCGCAGTAGTCCAACGCACTAACCACTGAGCCACAGCACCAACTATTTCCCACATTAGATTAGGAAAAATACTTAGTAATAAATGGAAAAAACGATTAGATGTATATTTTTTGAGCATTACTTAATTAAAGGGCTCCCGACCCTTGTAGAGTCCCTGCCTGAGACATCGTTACTTCTATCCTCTGCGGTCCGGGCACACTGCTTCCAGTTGCGAAGACCAATAGCTTGGTCTTTGTACCGGAGGTTCGGTCTTCTTCTCCGTCTCGAACCTAGGGGCTGGGATTCGAAAATCCTTTTGGCTGGAGCATTGTTGTCCATTCGCTCGATGTGGCCGTGCCGATGTATTCTGCGTATCTTTGCTTTTGGACTATATCCACATCCTGGTACAGCTCATAGAGTTCGCGGTTGTATCATCTCCTCCATTCGACCTCCTCGCAGAAGGGACCTAATATCCGACGAAATATATTTCGCTAGAAGGTGCCCAATATTTGCTCAGCTTTCTTACTTATCGTCCAGCACTCGGCTCCATATAACAGAACTGGTAAGATGAGCGTTCTATAGAACATTAATTTGTTCCGTTGGGTTAGGAGTTTTGATCCCAGTTGTTTTGCCAAACCGAAGTAGCAGCGGTGTGCTAGGGTTAAGGTTCCCAACCGTCCTCCTTTTGGGAGGACAGTTCTCCTTCTCATCGCTTTGTCCTCCCAATACGATGTTAACGATGTTAAATATGTAAAAACACAGTGGAAAAATGCTACAATCATCTTATTTGGTCGTGTCAGTGGGCGTTGGAAAATGTATTCACAAAATTTTCTATTTTGCCCTATAAACTAATATTTTTACTCGAAAATTAATTTTTGAAGTAAACGCCCCTAAAAAGTGGGCGTGGCCATATACAATGTATAGACGATTTGTAGATTAAGTGGATATCTACATATTTCCTCAAGTAAGTTTTTTCGTGTTTCATATGAAAATAGTGAAAAAAAGTGATTTTTTTGAAAAGTGGGCGTGTCAGTGGGCGGATTTTAAAAATGTTTACACTTGTATTGCTTACTTTTCCAAAGACCTCGTATACAAAATTTCATCAACCTAGCTCAAAATTTAAGGCCCAAAAACTGGGCGTGCCAACACACAATGTACTGAAGATATGTAGGGTAAGAGAATATCTACATATTACCTCAAGTAAGTTTTATCAATTTCATATAAAATAACTGAAAAAAGTGATTTTTTCGAAAAGTGGGTGTGGCAGTGGGCGGATTTTTAAATATTTTACACTTGTATTGCTTACTTTTCCAAGGACCTCGCATACAAAATTTCATCAACCTAGCTCAAACTTTAAGCCCTAAAAACTGGTGACATACGCACGGACAGACGGACGGACGGACATGGCTCAATCGGAATCGACTCGGCTACTGATGCTGATCATTTATATATACACTTTATGTGGTCTATCTTCAATATTTCTCTATGTTACAAACTATGTATCAAACTTAATATACCCTTAGGATAGGGTATAAAAACATATAAACATTATTATTTTACACAATAAATGCAAGGAATTTACAAGATCAGTGTGCTCCTTTTGTTTGAATCAAAGTTGGGAACCCTATCTAGGGTTATTCTTCGTCGGAAGGTGTAATTTGTAGGTACTCCTCTCTCGCTGCTCTTGTTTTGCGCTGCAGCGCTTCCTTGTGTGCATCTTCTGTCACCCTCTTCCGCTGAACGCACTCATCCATCCACAAATCACCTTGGTGGTGATTGGTAGCTAAGGGTGGTCACGGCTACCATTTTGATGTCTTGTTAGACTTCTGAGACGCAGTAGTCGTTCAGATCAATCAGAAATCCATCGTCATGGTTAGTTCACTACTATGTAGCCAAAGGGCACCACGTGAATCTGATAATGCGACATTTTATCCTTTGAACATTAGATGAAGTAAAAAAATTCAAAATAACAAAATAAATGCATAAAAGTTTCATATACATATGTACATAATATGTATATATATGTATGTAACCTTGCACTTATTCCAAATCCAACAGTGATCGCAGGCAGGGGGGTTGTAAGTGGGCATGCTGCCCCCCATACATATTTAATTTTCATGTAGTGAGACATAACTATGTATTATATGAAGTGGAGTAATTTCCCACAAAGAAGTGATACTAATTCTCAATTCTAGGGGGGAAATACCTCCATACTGGAAAAGTCGGCGATGATTTAAATAAATGTTTTGACTATTGCTCCGCTGAAGGACGTTTTATATCTCAAAAAAATCAGAGGCAAAACTACTATTATCACCTGATTTTTGTTTTTAAATCCGATAAGCCTTTATTAAATAACAGCTGTGTAAGTGACGTAATATTTACATTGTTATCGTTTTTTTTATCTTACGCAATAAAACATAGCCTACTGTAAGGAGAGGGTACATGTCTATGATTTAAAAAAATCACGTTAATCTGATATGCGGTACTCCAGCTACGATGTCACTAGCTGGAAATTATTTTGCCTTAATCTCTCAACCAAAAACCTGATTTTTCCATATACTATTCATTTTTAAGACTTTCATTAGTTTTTTCAAGAGTTATATTATTACTGACGGCACTTATACAATAAGCTTTCGATCAGTGTTCGAATTATTAAAATTGGTGCAGAAATGAAGTTTCGCGTTAGAGGTTTAATTATATAGAAAAAAAAGAAGATAAGAACATATTACTATTTTCGGGCTAAGAAGAAACGGTTAAACGAAATAACACATTTCTTTAACTCAGATAGCCCACGTTAAGATTGAGTACTTGTTTGTTTATTTTTTATTATTATAGCGTAAAACTCATTGGAGAAACCAAGTTTAGACAACGATCTACAGAAGACATACTCAACCCCTTTTATACGGCCCACAAACACGTTTTAGCTATGGTGCCTCGGGCCGCAAAATAACTTCATTTACTTAGGTGTTAATTAAAAACGTAATATAAATTTAATGGTAAATTTATCTTATTCAAAAACTATTGGCAAAAGTTTCTGTAGTTTTAATGAGATTTCTGAAATTGTAAACACTTTTTAAAAACGTGGTTAAGTTCTGGCTTGTTGCTGCATGCTAACCTTATTATATCATCAAGATGGGAGTCCTTAAGTTTGTTTCTGTGCACATTTTCATTTTTATATTTATCTACGCCCGTCTTATTCACATTTTAGAAAATTCGAAAAGCAACTAGCTTTGATTACAATTAGTTTCGTTTCGAGTTTGCTAAAATGTATCAAAACTTGCATTAAAAACAAATCTGTACCTATTACACTGGTCAACACTGAAATTTTTTCCTGAAATTTAATATGTAATAGAGTACGATATGTGTAAGGCACTTATTATGAAAAAAATATTAATTTGTTTTTATCAGCTTTATTTTTTTATTTACACATAATTATAAATTTCTCCAAAAATTCAATTTTTTCTCAGATTTTTGGGGATTAAATACTATGAAATGTCTTTTTATTTGATGATTTTCTCGAATGTTATAAAAAATACTTTTGAATTGAGTTAAACTAAAAAATGCGGTAAATTTAAAAATATACAATGCCTCGCTCTCGTTTTATCGCAGCATTGTGAGTCGGGCATGATCTTATCCGTCCGTCCGTATGTCACCAGTTTTTGGGCCTTAAATTTTGAGCTAGGTTGATGAAATTTTGTATACGAGGTCTTTGGAAAAGTAAGCAATACAAGTGTAACATTTTTTTAAATCCGCCCACTGACACGCCCACTTTTCAAAAAATTAATTTTCGATTACTTCAAAAATTTATTTTCAAGTAAATATATAGTTTATAGGGCAAAATAGAAAATTTTGTGAATACATTTTCCACCGCCCACTGACACGACCAAATAAGATAGGGATAGGGTATCATACGATCCACTCCAGGCGGATTGTAGCATTTTTTCACTGGTTTTTTTTTAATATCTTATCAAATTACTCGAAAATACGAATTTTCTCAATAAGTGGGTGTGGTACTGGGCGGATTTAATTTTTTTTTCAATATACATATACATATTGTAATTTGTTCCTTAGAAGTACTATTGTACGAATAAAAACGTAGAAAACAGTTTTTTGATAAAAACGCCCCTAAAATGTAGGCGTAGTCGAATATAATGTATAGAAGAATTGTAGAGTATAAATATATATACCTATTTGCTTAAGTAAGTTTTTTCGAGTTTCGCATGAAAATAGTGAAAAAAGTGGGCGTGTCAGTGGGCGGATTTTAAAAATTTGTACACTTGTATTGCTTACTTTTCCAAGGACCTCGTATACAAAATTTCATCAACCTAGCTCAAAATTTAAGCCCTAAAAACTGGTGACATACGGACGGACGGACGGACGGACGGACGGACAGACGGACAGACGGACAGACGGACAGACGGACAGACGGACAGACGGACAGACGGACAGACGGACAGACGGACAGACGGACAGACGGACAGACGGACAGACGGACGGACGGATATGGCTCAATCGACTCGGCTACTGATGCTGATCATTTATATGTATACTTTAAGTTGTCTTTCTTAATATTTCTCTATGTTACAAGCTATGTATCAAACTTAATATACCCTTAGGATAGGGTATAAAAACAATGCACTTATTGGTCTACAGGATCTCGGTAGCTACCTCACTAAGACTAATATCCGGCTTGAGAATGAATGTCACATGGTTAGTATATACATATGTGTGTATGTACAATTGGAGCTGGCTCTAAATAAAACTACCTAAGCCTGAGGACACGCGATCAAGCGACGAGTCTGAGTGACGCATGGGTGGCAACTTACTTACTTATCGCTGATCGATCAGTTGCAAAAATGCAATTGTCAAGTGCAGTTCATCGTAGTCTTTAACTTAAAAGTCTTATTCATATTTATAGAACCATTGCTGAACAAATTTTGCACTATGTTTTGGGTCATTATAATGATATCTGTTACATAGTGACACGCAACTCTTAAATGCTAAAGCAATTTATGTGTACCCAGGACATAAAATGTGTGACGCACAATATTGCAATTCGGAAACAAAAAATTTCTGAATTTGAAGCTTTTAGTGAAATTCATGATGTTGTGAAATCTGTCGAAACTCACACGAATAGACTTAAATTATATTTAATGTATGTATACATCAAAACTTTAACTGAAAAACATAATTGGTATTATATATACATATGTACATATATAAGTAGCATCCAAGACATAATAAGAATTTCAAAATTAAAAACAATATATAAACCAGTGAAAATGCTACAATCCGCCTGAAGCGAATCGTATGATACCATATCCCTATCTTATTTGATCGTGTCAGTGGGCGGTGGAAAATGTATTCACAAAATTTTCTATTTTGCCCTATAAACTAATATTTTTACTCCAAAATTAATTTTGGAAGTAAACGCCCCTAAAAAATGGGGGTGGTCATATACAATGTATAGACGATTTGTAGGTTAAGTGGATATCTATATATTTGCTCAAGTAAGTTTTTCGATTTTCATATGAAAATAGTGAAAAAAGTTAATTTTTGTGAAAAGTGGGCGTGTTAGTGGGCGGATTTTAAAAATGTTTACCTTAAACTTAATATACCCTTAGGATAGGGTATAAATATGTAGGTACATGAAAAAGTATTTATACCCTATCCGAAGGGTATATTAAGTTTGATACATAGTTTGTAACATAGAGAAATATTGCAGACTGTCTTAACGCTTTTGCCCCAGTTTAGGCATGTTGAGTTGGGGAGAAGCCCACTGGGCGCAGTTTGCTATGGATATATATGTCGATCAGTCTTTCAAAAGTTTTAAGGATAAAAGAGTTAAGGCTGATTGGACGGCTTACACTTCCTGCTTTCGAAATAAAAACCACATTTACCAAATCTAAAAACAGCATCCCTGTTTATAAGACCTAATTTTAAAAAAAAATTTTGATGGTATGCCTAAACATTTGCAACCCTTAACTTTGTGTTAGCTTTTATTGAAGTTATTTCTTCTTTATTTGTTCATGTAAATCGAATTAACCATTGGTTGATTTTTGCTGTTATTAGTGCCAAATGAATTTTCCAACATAAATATTGACTGAAAAAAATATACGCTAAAGGAAAAAACATATATAACGCCCACACTGCGGCCATGAAAATGATGGCTAAAAATAAGTATCGTGCAAACATCAAGGTCACCACATGAAAAACGAATATGTATGATCAAAATTTACATGTTTCTTGAAACAAAAACAACGGCAGTGGCCTATTTCACCAACTTACAAATTTGTATTTACGAGCATTTTTTAACAAAATTTGTAGAATAATCAGGCAATTACGTTTCACCATATTTGAGCTTTACAAACGTTTGCTGTGAACCAAGGCCCCAGTTTAGAGGTTTGTAGTTGGTGAGCACAAATTTGTAGTTGTAAGTTGTAGTTGGTGAAATAGGCCACAGGTATGGCGATTTCGCTGCGAAATTGAATCAATATTGACGTCTGTGGTTGACATTCATTCGATAATTCAGTTGATCGCATAAATTTGGTTTACGGGGGTAAACCAAATTGTTATAGATTGACGTAAAAAAACTTTGCGTTTACACGGTTGATGGATGTCATTGTGATCAACATATAGCAACCATTCTTTTTTAAGTTGAGGTACATACATATGTAGGTATTTTCTTAAACATAGTTATTTTCTCTAATTTGATATATTTCAATGGCTACAATATTTATATACACAAAGTACACTAATAAATTATTTCAGTAGAAAAATAAAATGATTCAAAGTTAAAATATCACTAAATATCAAGATTTCACTGTAAGAACCATATCCATTCTTATTAAGAAAAAAAGAATGTTAAATTACACATTTTGTTAATGCACGCGTTCATTTTAATCCAATCATAGTACCTAAACAAATATGAAGAAGAAAAAATGTGCGCCCATAGAATGGATATATTAATGAGGTTGTTCAAAATTATCGGATGTTTAATGCTTCGTATAAAAAATGGGACACACTACAGATATATTTTACTAATTCTTTACTTTTTGCATTTATAGATAAAGATGGTGAACGATGGATATGGATGCGTTGAGTTAGGCATACGGAAAACTCTCTTACGGCAGTCCTTATTTCTCATTCAAATATTAACCCTACATGTAAGTACATTTGATAAAACAAGAAGTGATTTTTGAAAGGCTTTAACTCTTTTGCAAGGAAACAAAAACAAAATAGAGACTGGTGTGAGTTTGAACAAAGCGTGAAAGTTACCACATGTAATTAGGAAAACAATTGAAACATGTTACAATATGTCAAATAAATGTTTGCATAAGGAAAAATTCTTTGCAATTTCAGCTGAAAAGTGAAAATTAATCAAAACATATTTCTTTATTTAAATTTTTTATTTCATAATTTCATTAAAAAGTTTATTCTTAATAGCTTCAATAAAAAAAATAACACAATTAAAAAAAAGTGCGGAAAAAACAAAAATAACAAACATATTCATATTTTGAGCTGTCAATTAATTGTTTGCAAAATGCAAACATAGCATAAAAAAAAACAACTTGTATTGCAGCTTTTGACGGTTTTGGGGATTAATAAACCCGAAATTTACTGGACTACTTGTCAGCTCATTTTGAAGTATGTCCAAGTAATATTCCTTGGTCATTATATCGTTGAAAATGCTCACCTCTCCGACGCCCTTGGATGAAATGCATCCCCATACCATGACTTCCAGTTTGCCAAACTTTATTGTGATGATAGTCACTGTTGCCATTTTGACTGTTTTCCAGTCAGATCTGACTGGATTGATATCAATTTAGCTGGAAGATTTTTTAGAATCCAGCCGGCTGGTTTTTTTAGCTGAATATATTTTTTTTTTGACTGGTTTGTAAAATTTATTTTCAATCGATACTTTTTAATTTTTTAAAAACTTTTGCCGTGCATTTACTACTTTTGTTCTTAACTTGGAAACATTTTTTCAAGATTTCCACTTCTCACCATCGTACAAATGTATATTTCGAAAAAGCACTTGAACACAATATCAAAGTTAGTGTTGCCTTTATCTAATGAGGAAGTGGAAATAATATGTAGTCACCGAAATATTGTAATATAAAGTTAGGAACTCGGATGAACCAGTATGAGACGAATTTGATTCTGATCAATTTTCTTATACAGACTGAAGTAACAAATAAAATTGGTATATATGAAAGTATGATACAGATGCAAATAATAATGATAAAGAGTCAATTAAAGCACTCAGGCACATTAATATATATAAAGTTTATGTTTGAATTGAAACAACGAATTAGTATGTATTAATGTTTCTTTAAATGTTTTAAATCGTTATTTAATTCTTAAACTATGCTTCACTTCATTCTACCTACATACTTACAAATAAAGGATTCTGTGTTGTTTTTTTGTTCTGAATAAAGTGTTAATTTTTACTCTGACTGGATTTTTCAGCTGGATTTGTGTTAATAATTCGTTGACTGTTTTTGTTGACTGAATTTTATTTTTTTGACTGGTTTTTTTCCAGTTAAATCTGACCGGAAGGACAGTTTTGAAATGGCAACAGTAATGATAGTATTTTTAGCGTGCAAAGCTGTGTTTGGTTTTCGCCACACCATTTGAGGCCCATCGTTGTAATGCAACATAATTTTTGTCTCATCGCAAAAAATTACGTCATTCCAGAACTCTGCCGGCTGTGCGATGTGATGTAGTGCAAAAGTCAGCCTTTTATGTACATTTTTCTCGGAGAGTAACGACTTTTTGCAGGCTATTTTGGACGAGTATTTATTTTTGTGCAACACTTGCCGAATAGTCTCATGAGAGACCTGCTTATTGCAACTGGTTTTAATATCAGTGGCTAATTGCCTTAAACTGATTTGGGCTTTTCAGTCACAGCTCTGAGGATTTTGGACTCATCTCTTCGAGAGAGCTTTTTTGGTCGGCCTCCAGAACTTTTCAACTCCAATCGATTTTCTTTTTCTGCCCGATTTATTATGTTATACACAGTCGTCAATTTAACAGATAATATTTGCGATATTTCTTTAGAAGTTTTCCGTTATAATAGTTGAAATAAACCAACTCTATTACTTTATTATCGGTTCGATTTCCAGGCATTTTTTAAACTGCTTACTAGTCGGCAAACGCTGTACAAATGATACATAAATAGCTAGCAGTCACACAACGAAAGTAGAATTTTTTATTGTGCTGAAAATTTGTACCGTAACATCGAAAAACCGTTAATTTTCTTTTTTCTTCTTTTAATTGTGGTATTTTTTTATTGCAGCTATTAAGAATAAACTTTTTAATGAAATTATGAAATAAAAAATTTAAATAAAGCAATGTGTTTTGATTAATTTTCACATTTCGGCTGAAATTGCAAAGAATTTTTCCTTATGCAAACATTTATTTGACATACTGTATGTGTGTATTTAAGAAAAAAATAGTAAATAAGCATTCAACTTCAGATACATTTTAATTGAAATAGAAAAAATAATAATCCACATAAACTAAATTCTTGTACACATGAAAAAGGGTGATTATAATATTATAATATACTTATATAGGTAGACTACCTGCGATATTATGAATAAAATGTACGACTGAATCGCTCGTACCTTTATGAAATTAATAAACCTTAAAACAAATTAAAAAATTTAAAAAAAATATTAAAAATTTAATAATTAAGTTTAATTGTCATATTTAGTTCACATTTGATTTTGATCAAAATCCATTGAGTACCTAGGCCTACGAAATTATGAAATTTAATCAGCTCTTTAGGCTGGAGACTTGCGCACATCCACACAGCCAGACAGAGGGAATAGGCAGACACACTTTTTCGAGCTTTTCTACCATCGTAAAGCCAGAATTGATTGTTATTGCGAGTTCGAATTTATTCACCAGTCCAATACTTTCCCTAAATGTATGTTTGTATATTATATGTATGTAGTTGAAATGAAAAAAATTGCTAGGATATCCTACGATTTGTCCCAAAAGCCAAGATTTACATAGAGCTGTAGAATAATGCATTTATTTGGGAATACTTTCATTAACCCCCATATTAATGAATCAAAAACTAGTCGCCGAATAGTATTTTATTGAGTGAATATGGAAAAATCTTATTAGTAAACACCTTTAAGAACTATTTGACGTTAAATAACGACCGTACGTGCAGAAATGTACACTACGCACAACATGTACAGTTGTGAGAAGCTAGGCTTTGGCCCTCTATGGGTTGCTTGGCTAATATTTATTTATTTGTTTGATGAAAATGAAAAGGAAAGCTTGTGTGAATACCTTCGAAGTTTTTGAAACAATTTAAAGACTTATTTAATACTTTTTTAGGCAATTATCTAATTTTTTAACATATGTGTATTTTGTTAATGTTGTACTTATTCGTACCTGTTCTTGTTCTTATAAAAAAAATATTTTTTAATGGTTTATGTTAATTTGAAAAAAAAATTGGTTTTTAAATTCAGAATGTTTCCTTTTTTGTTCTCTTTTTCCCTCGAAATTCTCTTTTTTATAGAGTATAGAGCAAAATGTTCTCTTTTTAGAAAGGTCCCAGATGGACACCCTACTCAGAGATGAGAAATAGGAGGTTAGTATACTTTATTTTCTTCAGGAAAACCGCGTAGTCTAGGATATATGGGTCGTTTTTCAAAATGTTTTTAAATCTTATATATTAGAAAGCAAAATATTTTAATATTGTCAAAACACTAACAAACCGATGTTGTTATTGACATTGAAATTTTCTCAATAGTTTGGAATCTCGGCACTACGCTTAACCAAATTTAAAGTCATTACACTGGTTTTGATACTATAAAATAAAATGTCGCTCTTAAATAGTGTCATTATCGTCACGGATCTAGAAACCAATAATCGTCCGTTTTAATCGCGTTTTGGTATCTATGTATGCTATTTTAAAGAATAACTGTAACTTAAATCCACTTAAATGTAGAAAATATTAATGTTATATATTACTTACTCTATATATTATTATTTTATATATGCTTAAATTCATCCATTTCGCAATCAGAAATTAATAAGAAATCTCAATTCATTCTTTAAAAAATTATAAAAAAAAAACTAGAAAATGACTTTTTATACCTAAACTTAATGTTTTTCCCAAATATTATGGATTTTGAAAAAAAAAAACATAGAAAAAACAGCTATTTCGCATTTTTATGTTGGTATTTTGAAGCTTTGTAATTATTATTAAATAAAATAACAAATACATTGAAAAAAACTCAAAAACAAACCAAACCCTTGCTAATTACAATGTCTTTTACTTCACTATAAAATCATTCTCGTCACCTCAAAAAAAAGTGACGCTAACGACAATTCACACTGATAACTACGGCTAGGTTTTTCATGTACTTAAAAACCCAAAATATACGCTTAAAATATGCTCTTAAAAATGGGAAATATGCACTATAAATATGCATTTAAAACCATGTCGAAGTCTCCTATAACGACGTGGTTTATAACGACCAGTCGCTTTTAACGACCGATTTTCCACCACGTGGTTGGTTTTTGCACAAGTAATCTTTCTATGTATTTTTGATAAGTCGGAAACGACCGTTGGCAATAGCGACCAGTTAAACTGTAAGACTGTAATTGAACTGTATATTTTTAAATGAAAATTTAAAAAAACATCCAGTTTTAAACAAATTCAGTCTTTTTATTTTATGAATTAAATAACAATAAATAAAATAAATAAAAAGGTTAACAAAAAATAAAGATCTTCATTTAAAAAAAAATAAATAATAGAAGTAATATTATTTTAAGATTTAATTAAGGTTGTCAGAATTTTCATAGGTTTTATTAACATATATGATAAAATTTTTTTTAAATTTTTAAATGTGAAAATTCGGTCGTTGAAATGTTTTGTACATAGAGAAGGATCACTCGACGTCAACTGACGTAATAGATGCATTTTTAAAGACACATACTTCTTCAGTCGTTAGGTTTTTACTTGCACCTATAATATAGGGCAAGTATTGGATTCGTGCAAAAATTCGAACTCGAGATAACAATGAATTCTGACATTACGATGATAGAGAAGCTCGAAAAAGTAGGTCTGCCGATTCTGTCTGTCTGTCTGTCTGTCTGTCTGTCTGTCCGTCACTCTGTATGTATGTACGCTCGACTACAGCCCAAACGGGTGGACCGATTTCTTTCAAACTTCATATCTGGGGTCTGTTGTGTATTCTCCAGAGGGGAAATTGGAATTTTAGTTCTAGCCCTATTATTAACGGTACTTTACTTAAGGCCAATTTTACAAAAACATGATTTTCTCGAAAACGGCTCTAACGATTTTGATTAAATTTCATATTTGAGTTAGTCTAGAGAAATGCTATAACATGGCGTACCTCGTTTTTGGCTAAAAATACGTATAACGGTACTTTTCTTATTAACTGGTTTTAGAAATATGGCTATTTCTCGGCTAAAACTCAATGGATTTCCATAAAACTCGAAATGTGGCCCAGATTAAATGTTTAACAAAATGTGGCATTTAAACTTATACAAAATTTTCTAATTTTTTTTTTATTAAAAATTTGTGCACATCCAACTAAGAGCATATATGTAGGTGCAAGTACGTACGATCCAGTCGTGCACATTTTTTATATAATTTTCGTCCACGCAACTCAATGTAAACGCTTTAGATAAATTTTTCAGTTTTAAAAAACCTTCATTTCTTATAAGAACATTGTCAAGCTTTTTCTTTATAGTTGCGCCAAGAGATCCTTCAACTGCACCAATTTTTGAAACCGCGGCTTCAATTAAATCAATTTGATTTTTTAACGTATCCCTTCCCTCAAGTTTTGCAATTGTGTCACAGAGGAAACTGTAGTTTGAACTTATGAATATAAGTTCGCTTTTAAAAAATGGCTGAAGCAATATTTCTTTTGCATTTTTTATTGCGACCGCATCAGAGGCATCAAAATCATTAACTGCGTCTTCAAAGGCCTCATAGTGTTTTGCATCAGGAGTGTAGTACATACAACATATTTGGGACATATTTGGGTGTTTATACAAAAAGATATTGTAAAGTAAATAAGTTAAAGTTGGTAATTGGTGAGAATACCTTTGTAATTACATTTTGCGTAACATCATGAATTCATTTCTAATTAACTGCATGCAGGTGCAAATACGCAGTTTATTAGCAAAGTTGGGTATAGCAAAGATATACATATGTTTATGACGCAATGGAGTCTCTTTTAACAATTCTTGAATTCATCGCCGGATGTATCCAAATATCAGATGCGAACAAATTGTTAAATCGATAAGATTATAGACACATGGAACAAATGTTAATCTGTATGGATATCGAAATAGTTCAATATCTTCTTATAGAACAGCTAGCCCCAATGTTTATTTGTACACTCTTTGTTTTGCTTTGCAGATAGTTTCACAATGTTCCGGAGAACCAATAGATCCCACGACAGAGTATACCGTAATAAGTAAGACCTCAAGCGTAACGAGTCGAATAAACAAAACAAATCAGTTGCCATCTCTGCCTTTGCCTTCTTCACGGACTGTTACCCCTACACAAAATCCTAAACTAACTAAAAGAGCTGGCCTGTTATCAGATTCAAAAGTTCAGGTGAGTATCAACGGGTGGTGGGCATTTTCTCATTATTATTTTTTTACTTTGTTTAAAATTACAAAAGAATAATAATTTGTCCGCTGCAGATCGCATAATACCCTATTCTTTATCTTTTAAGCTAGAAGTATATTAATGGATATAAGAATAATAATTTTAATAAGCTTATTGGAAACAAACTGGTGCTTGCAACTTTCTGAAATTAATTATGTATATATGTATATTGGCTACAGAAGTGAAAACACAAAACGAAAAGTAAAATTGTATATATGTATGTACCTACACAGTAGAGTATTGAAATTCTTACTTACGAGGTATTGATGTCCAAAACACAACAGCGCCTCGACCTTCGCCTGACGTTTATGAGTTAAAACATAGGAAATGTATGTATCCTATCGCAATGTCGCTTCGACCTCGACCTCAAGTTTGCAATTCGGAGAGAAAAAAAAGAGTACTACAACATAAATAACGTAACGAGACAGTGCTGCGGTCTTAGATTTGACGAAAACCAGTGAAAAATGCTACAATTCGCTTGGAGCGAATCGTATGATACCCTATCCCTATCTTATTTGGTCGTGTCAGTGGGCGGTGGAAAATGTATTCACAAAATTTTCTATTTTGCCCTATAAACTAATATTTTTACTCGAAAATTAATTTTTGAAGTAAACACCCTTAAATGTGGGCGTGGCCATATGCAATGTATAGACGATTTGTAGATTAAGTGGATATCTACATATTTGCCCAAGTAAGTTTTTTCGTGTTTCATATGAAAATAGTAAAAAAAGGTGATTTTTTTGAAAAGTGGGTGTGTCAGTGGGCGGATTTTAAAATTTTTTACACTTGTATTGCTTACTTTTCCAAAGACCTCGTATACAAAATTTCATCAACCTAGCTCAAAATTTAAGCCCTAAAAACTGGTGACATACGGATTTTTTTTTTTGAATCGGCGAGGTAGTGGTCGGATTGTGAAAAATTTTCAACTTGTTCTGTTTCCTTTTCCAAGGATCTCGTATATAAAATTTCATCGATCTGGGTCAAAATTTAAGGCCCAAAAACTAGTGGGACGGACGGACATGGCTAAAACGACTAGCCTAGTGATGCTGATCTATCTATGGTCTATCTTTAATATTTCTCTATGTTACAAACTATGTATGAAACACAAAAACCCTTAGGATAGGGTATATTCCTTTCTATTGAAGAAGTATGCTACTTCCAGTCGTTTGGTTAAGTCTTCGACGTATCTTGAGATGGTAGTTGGCTGATCAGGAGGAGGTCCGGTGTACAATTCTGTAGGCAAATGTAATTCGCGACTTAAAAAATTAGGGGGTTTGTTTGGTAGCTTCGTGAGCCGCCGTGCGATAGGCTAATAAAATAAATGACAAATACTCGTCCCAGTCGCAACACAAGTCTTACAATACAGCTCAACATCCTGAGACCTTCCAATCCAGTAGAAGCGTCTTTTGGTTTTTGCGAGAGTTTTCTTCAATCCGAAATGGCTGCGGTACTATCATGAATCGCCTTTATGAAAGAAATAGGAGCTAAGACTTGGTAATACTCACAACTGTCTGTAGTCATTCGTCGACACAATATCCCATTTCGATACCCAAAAGTGTCGTACATTTCCCGGATGCTCTAACCAACTAGCCATTTGTCCTTCTGGCTTTCGAAAATTGATTGACCAGCCAGCGTTAGGAACTATGGAATAGTGGTGAGGAGGTGGATCCAATAGTCTGGCATCAGGTGTATGTATGCGTAGGTATGCTTGGGTACGGTGTAGTAACAAAAATTCTCCCTCGAGCTGCAAGGTGTTGTCTCGAAGATTTATTTCACAAAAGAAGCGGCCGGCGCATGAAATCCATGCCTATAGGGCAATCGTCGGAGATTGGTGCGATATAACTGATGATGGTGGGATACTGGGATGTAAACTGCCCGATTCGGATCGCCATTCGACCATCTTCTCGAAGACTCGGGGATAAAGGATCGATTGGGTGGCACCTTTATCCAGTACGGCTAAACAGGCGACGTTATTGACTTGAATCTGGATTACAAGTATATTTGGGCGAACGAACCTTCCCCACTAATTTTGCCCCTGGAGAGCTAGTGGGTGTTGATTTTTCACCGTAGGGCAAAGTTTTCGTTGATCAGAAACCGCAATCGATAAGGTGGGGTCTTCCTTCAGTTTGAGATAAATAGCACTAGGTCCCAGACGCGCAGTTTCAACATCAAAGCTCACTGCCACCCTTTCGTGTCACCGTCTTAGTTCGCTGCGGGATATGTAAGCCACTTCTTCGTTGTCGTAGCGGTTAACCAAACCATATCCTGTTCGGTGGATGTATTTAATTCTTTTATGGATTGCTGTTTCAAGTATTTTTCTATCTTCACTGGATATTCCATTATTTTGAAATGAAAATCTGGAAACATTTTTTAGTCTGAGCGCACCAGCGCGATTCGCTTTTCCCGGCAGAGTGGGCAAATCTTCACTATCTGCCTCACGGACATTGGTGTCAGCGACTCGAATCTCATTGGGACTATGCCGGGTGGCAGAACGACTGGCCTCTACGCGGACCGCAAGAGACAATGCTTTTCCAGCGTGTCTGGAAACCTGCCTGTCTGTCTGTCTGTATTTTTTTCTAAAGGTTTTTATTAATATAAATCAAGAAAACTTAAATGCTAGATAAAAACGTTTACAACTAGCTTAAGTAACTTAACTACATATCTTATTATAACTTACTGACCCTATACGAGCGCTCTAAGCTAAACTTAATGCTTATTCTATGTCTTTCGACCTAATCTAATTATTAAATAAATATGAAATAACTTATTGGAAAACTAAGAAAAATTTATTTTAAAAACTTAGTAACTGGACATTTTTATCTAAAAAAACTATATACTACCTTAAACCTAAATAGACTTACATACTACCTTAAAATAAACATAACGGCTAATTGTTTTTTTTTTTGCCAACAGGCTTTTTTTAGGGTTTTTGTATTTTTTTGGCTGCCAACGGACATTTTTTTTTAATTATGTTTAATTTAACCTGCACATACAGACTAAGGAACTATGTAAGTCGGCCATTAGTAGCAATATGCTACGGCCAACTAACCGTACTGCCCCTATCCGGGATCTATGGGAATCGACGAGGGAGCTCGCTCTACGAACCATCAGAATTGCTGGTGCTGCCGCTCGACGTCCTTTGTATTTCGAACTGAAACCGGCCTACTAAACCGGAGTCGCTCCTCAGCGCTCCGTACGATGTCTCGCTCGTAGTTGACAGTTTTCCGGGCCACGTGGAAGATTATCGGCACAGCCGCTCTATCCTGAATCAAACCTGCCTGATCGTAATAGAAGATTGCTTCTGGGGCGCTAAAGCCGCTAAGGCCCACGCTCTCATGGTACATGTTATTGGAGTAATAAGCCCCGGAGATCGGGGTATTCATCGAGGTCATTGCTCTCGCAATGTGCCTTCGAGTCATCTTGATCAGGAAATTGTCCACTCTTATCAGATTCGCATTGTTGTAAAGGACCTCGTTGGAAAAGAATTTTATATACTGAGACTCTGGAGTGAAGTGAAGGCACTCGAATCCTCTTCATCCTGCTTGCCCCTATGTTGAACCACATAGGACATCCATATGCGATCATGGGCCGAATAAGGGCCATGTAGCAGATTACCTTCACCCTTGCATCGAGTTGGCTGCTATAAAACAGTCTCTTTGCAAGAGCGAAAGCGCCTCGGGCTCTGGTTAGAGCAATATCTACATGTTTATTAAAATATAGATATTGGTCTAGCCAAATCCCCAGGTATCTGACTATACTATATATAGCGTACGCTATAAGATGTTGAAGAGATCCTAGCAGATCAGTTGTGTAAATATTGAAAACGATCGGCGAATTAACCGCCCCCTGTTGCAGACCATTTTTAGTTTCGAACGTTCCAGTGGAAGTTACGCTGCCATTTTTCACAACGAACTTTCTACACGTGAGCATATTAAGCCACATGTACAGTAGTGGTTTACTTATACCCAACCTACTCAACTTGTAAAAGAGCTCTTCCATCGAAGGCCTTCTCCAAGTCAATAAGGCAGGCAGTCGTGCACTGATTCTGGCTTTTGTTCCATTAGATATCCGACACAATTTTAGACGCGGCATGAATTGTATTATTGAAAAAAGGCAGTGAATATTTGGATTGATGCGTTGCGTGCACTGCTTTTTGTTTTTCCTTTTTTCTTGTCATAAACAAAGGTCGTATTTGTTGTTTGTACTTGCTGTGTTCTTTGTCAATACTTTGAATGAATGAATGCTTTGAATGGAATATAGAACATTAAACCTAAGGTAAACTCGTGGTTTGATCAGAGCTGTAAAGAGGCTATCAGGGTAAAAGAAGTAAGTTTTCGGGCTTATAAAGCCAACAAATCTGAGGAAAACCGAAAGAAGTTTAAACAAGCCAGAAATGACTGCAGTGCCCACATTCAACGTGTTAAATTCCTATACGACCAAAAATTGAGGCAAAAAATTCTACAGTGTCCCAAAGGTAGTAGAAATTTTTGGTCATTCATCAAAAACATTAAAAATTCTGCCTCATCTGCTATCCCAACACTCATTTACAAAGATATTCCAGCTGTCAGCTCCTTAGACAAAGCCAATCTGCTCGCTGCACAATTCGCAGCTAATTCCACACTGCAAGATAGTGCTATGTCTGTCTCTGTGCTCGAGAGCGTAGATTCTTCTATGGGACAAGTCCACTTTCGCACTCGCACAGTTGCAGGAGTCCTTAAAAGTCTTAACATACACAAATCCGCTGGTCCAGACGGTATTCGCACTATAGTTCTGAAGAGGTGTTCTTCCACGCTGGCAAAGCCTCTGCGTAAGCTTTTCTGTCTGTCCTACTATTCTGGACTCTTTACGAGTAGATGGAAAACAGCATTTGTCCAGCCTGTACCTAAAAAGGCGAATCCTCCTCTCCAACCAATTATCGACCCATTACACTTACGTCCCTTGGAAAGAAGGTCATGGAAACGCTGATAAATCGTCAGCTCATGAAATATATTGATTCACGAAAACTCCTCAATGACCGGCAGTATGGCTTTCGTAGCAACAGGTCCACTGGTAATTTGATGGCATATCTCACCGAGAAGTGGAACCAATCTCTTCATCACTTTGGCGAATCACAGATAGTTGAGCTTGATATTGATATTTCAAAGGCATTTGACAGAGTTTGGCATCAGGCTCTTTTGTCGGAAATGCGTGCATATGGCATCGATAAATCTCTTCTTTATTGGAATAGAAATTACCTTTCGGGGCGTTCAATACAAGTCGTATTGGATGGCTTCAAGTCTGATATCCACCACATAAATGCTGGTGTTCCCCGGGGCTTAGTTCTGTCTCCGACTCTCTTTCTTATTTTTATTAATGACCTCTTGTCTGCTACCTCTAATCCAATCCATTCCTTCGCTGATGACAGTACCCTCAGTTTTACATATTCGTTCCCTAACTCACGTCCCTGCTCTTCGGCCGTAGAAGAGGAACGGCAACGTATGTTAAACTCATTAAATTCCGATCTAGACAGCATAATCAAGTTGGGTTTAACGAACAGAGTGGAATTTAATGCATCCAAAACACAATGCTGTCTACTGTCACTCAAGCGTAACCAGACCTCCCAACCATTATCCATGAATGGTACTTGCATTGCAGAAACCGAAAGACTTGCTATTCTCGGTATGTATATCAACAACGATCTCTGTTGGAACGATCACATATTCGAAGTCGCCAAAAATGCAGCAAAATGTCTAGGATTCCTTAAGCGGTGTAAGAAATACTTTACCACGTCTGATCTGGTCACAATTGACAAGGCATACATCCGCCCAAAGCTGGAATAAAACGCCCACATCTGGTCAGGTGCACCTAAGACCGTTTTGCACCTACTAGACAGGATTCAAAAGCGTGCGTTAAAACTCATAGGTGATAGAAACATTGTTAACTCCATAGCCTCTCTAGAACATAGACGAAATTTCTCATCTCTTTCCCTATTTTATCGCTTTTTCCATAAAAAATGCTCCAGCGAAATAGCCAGTTGCATTCCACCCCCTCAAAATTTCACCCGCAATACGCGTCATTCCAGAATGGAATGTGGAATAATCTTCCCGGCTCCGTATTCCCTCACCACTACAGCCTTCAGACATTCAAGGTCAACGTGCACAGGTACCTCCTCTGTTCCTCTTCCCTCTTTTCCCAAACGCCCGTGCCCTGAATATTCAGTATACGGGTATTCATATCCCCTTTGGTGCGCGCAAATTATAAAAAAAAAATCGTTATCTTTTCCTACATGATTCATACTCGCTTGTTTTCTATTTATGTGCGTGAGACTGTGAAGGGCTCGCTTTTAAGCGAATGTTTCACAGATGAATGGATTCATGCAGTTCTCTGCTATGTAGGTACATTTGTACATTTGTACATATGTCTCGACTCTTAGAAAAAATCATAGAAAGAAGTCCTGTATACTCATAACAATAATAATGCCATAACATGTAAATTGTTAGACCAAGTATTATGACACTGCTCTGATGGATTGTAACTGTTCTATCGTATATCTACATATCTATGTACAATAATATAAAATTAATCTGTTGGACATTTTCTAGGAAGATCACATTCCCGAGTCGACTGGTTACGTGCCGATTACATCATATCGACCTGGAAGACTACATATACCCCCTCGTGAGCCTTTTGTCGACAATTCAGCTGGTCACAAAAGCGCCTATCATACAGCTTTCTATGACAGCGACAATTGGAAACCTGACAATTGGGAACTGGATTATACAAAAAAACATTTAATTTTTAACAGCACTAGAGTACAACGTAAGTATTATTATTTACTGCTAAGTAAAATAAAAAAGTATTATTTTAGATATTGAAGCCGAATGCCAGGATGATTACATGAAAATAAGAATAGGATTTAATGGAACTTTTAACGGGCTTGTCTATTCGGCAGGTAACATTGTTATAATATTTTAATCTGAACACAGCATCATACCAAGAAATATGTACATGTGTACATACTTTCAAAACAAGTTTATTTGCAAATGTATATTTTAATTAGTTCATCCAATCTATTTTCATTGTTTCAGGATATGCATATGACCCAGACTGTATGTACATTAATGGGACTGGAAGTGATTACTACGAATTCTATATACAATTAAATAGATGTGGCACACTTGGCAAAAATGCGCTGCATGAGGAAAAAAGAAAAAATCCCACGGTAAAATTAAAGACAAAAATGCACATATACTCAAACAAAAACAAAATAATAAATTGTTTGGTTATGTAATGTATTCGTTATAATAAAATGCCAAATAAGGGGCGAATAAAGCTTAACTTGATCCTTATCTCCAAAGGGTTAAACGGCACACGCGAGTCGATAATTCCGTTAAGAATATGTTAATAACTATGTATCAGGAAGGCGCCTAGGGTAAATGCGCTAATATCCAGACAGTGGTGATAGAAAAGTTATTAATAATAACTATAAGACTAACTAATAATCGGTTAAATAATATCCAAATACATGCACAGTTTCAAGTTAATTAACACTCTGCTTTAAGAGTGTCAAAATCTAAGAAGAATGTAGTAACTCATGCTTTTTATTTAAAAATTAATGCGACAGCTTACACAAAGCAAACAAATTAATTTTATTAAATTAATATAATCAAATATAATACAGGCCAACGATGAAAAAACTTTTTGAATAATTTTACCTAATTCCTATGTTTTTTTGTGTCCTGAATCCGAAAATATAAATAAAAAAAGTCGTATCACTCATCAATTTTTCACATTTTAATATTCAAAATGTGCAAAAGGTTATTTTTAGTCATTCAAATGTTATCAGGTCGGCAGTAAAATCAGGGAAAGCTGTGTACCAAAATGTTGTGTCTCAATCGGATACAGCTCTTATTTTCGGGGTAAAAAATATATATACCTACATAGCTAGGCTAGACTAGGTATTTAAAATGAAATTTTATTTTTTATTAACTATGCATGTTTTTAGGGAATAATAAGGGAGACACAAAAAATTAGCACCTGAAATATTTGCATTGAACTGAAATATGTTAACGTAAATTTAAATTGTCCTACATATGTTTTGTACATTTGTATTTCCAACTTTGTAGTGAAATTAAAGAATACCACCTTATTACAATGTATTTATATTTTAAGTCACAAATTAAACATTTTTGTAATGTCTTATGTATGCGAAATAAAAATTATAATTTTTTTATAGAATTTTATGTGGAACACAATAACAGTACAGTACAACCCGCTAATAGAAGAAGAATTCGATGAACATTTCAAGGTTACTTGTGAATATGGCTATGATTTTTGGAAAACTGTTACATTTCCATTTTTGGACGTAGAGTAAGTTTAACTACAACTGTTTAACTGTGTTTCATTCCTAAAATAAATTAAAAATCTTGATAAAGCTAATAATATAATCACTCTGGAAAAACTCCCTTCTTTGCGTAATTTTACAAGAAACCTAGATTAAATCCTTTAATTATTATTATATATTTTTTTTTAAGTTTTTATAGACAAAAAATTTAAAATTTTTTAAAAATAAAACAGGGTGTTAGTAAAAATATTTTTAATATCCGCCCACTGACGCTATCTGTCAAGCTAGATTTTTTAAATTTAAGTGAAATTAGTTTAAGCTTGTTTAAGTACAAATAAATTAGTACCTCATTAGATCTCTATTATAAACATAGGTCAGGGTAGGTTTAAAAAGGGTTATGCGTTCATCATATAACACTAAGCACCATGATGGGCTAATCGCTAGTGAGTCCTAAATGGTAGAACACACCTAAAAACCTAAATCATATCGTCATAGCATTAGAAACTCAGTAAGGCCTTTACTTGGTAGCATAAACCTACTTCTTCAAGATTACTTAAAAAGTATCTGCCTAGATATAAAAATCTAGATGTGCTCACATTCGCACAGTATGTGCGTGATATCCTCTGAGAAAATCCTCACAATACCTACAAATATCCGATTCTGCATAGCCCTAGTCTACTGGCGTGTCTTCTCAGAAGACAATATACAGAGAGGATCCCGATCATAGTACTGATCTGATTTGTGTTCTCCCTGCGTTTATAATTTCGCCTGATCTATTATGATTGATCTAAGGCCGTAAGGCTCTGGATACCCTGTGTCCCTCCAGATTATCCAAGTTGTATAAACAATTGGTAATACCTCTCCTGGTAATACACAGAGCCCTGATGCTCTCTTGGCCAGTCTATCGGCGCATTCGTTACCCACAATGTCACAGTGTCCAGCTACCCAGTATAATTTTAAACAATTCTGCGTGCATAATGCCTTGAGCATTGCGCGGCAATCCTGAGCTCAGATTTGATGACAAAAGACTCTAGCGCTTTGAGCGCAGCCTGACTATCAATGAAGATGGCAATATGCTTGTTGGATATAGATCCCATCTCAAGTAGTTCCGCAGCTTTGAGCACGGCAAGAACCTCGGCCTGGAAAACATTGCATGGGCCCGGGAGTTTTAGAAATATTTCTAGGTTCAAGTTTTTCGGGTAAATACCTGACCCAGTTCATTCATTGGTTAGACCCGTCTGTATAAATGGCAATCTCATTCTGAAGGTAAACTTCGTCATTGTGCCAGTCTTCACTGCTGTAATAGACTACTTCGTACGGAGTATCGAAGTCGAGAAAGCCCAAAATATCATCAGATTTCTTCTGTCTCGGGGAACGTGTTCCTATGAATGTAGCTGTGCCCTATACTACTACCCTTTAATAGTCGAGCAGCAGAAGGTCTAAGAACATTTCAAGGGCTACAGTAGGCGTGGTAGGCAAAGCGCCCATGATAGCAACACTCGCTGATCGCTGTACCGTCGTCAACTTCTGTATGTATCTTGCAATTCTGACTTCTAGGTCGATATTCCACTTGTGCTGCTATTTTATTTATTGCATCCCCCGATACTGTCATGTATGTGGAGCATATTGTGAGAAATGCTTTTCTGTGCACCGGATTTATACCGCTTATGTATGAGTTCATGGCTGTAGCCGGTTCCCATATAGGGGCTGCATGCATGAGGATTGACTAGCTAACTATCGCAAGTGGGCTTCTAATAGGCTACTTTGGTCCTCCAACATTGGAAATTAGCCTAGCTTGTGTGAGTTAGATGACCTCTAAAGTTGAGCCTAGGGTCAAGCAATACTCCTAGGTACTTTATGTAAAGCTTTGAGTTGCTCTATTGTCTGACGCTCAACTTTCTTGCGGCTGCTTATGAGGATGGCCTCCATTTTATATTCTGGCATTGCAGGCCTGATGAACTTAGCCACGTTTTCACGTCTTTGATTGTGTTATTGCAGTGTTGCGTCACTTCCTCTACTGTTTCAGCTACAACCACCACCGCTATATCGTCAGCGTAGCAAAATATTCTCCATCATATATAATGTTCCACAAGGCTTGGCCCAACACTGATCTGTGGTGATTTTATACGTTTTTGGTCCTTCTTCCGTATTATAGTGGAGGGTCCTATCCTCAAAATTGTGGGTGCCGTGGCGCAGTGGTTAGTGCGTTGGACTGCTGCGCAAGGGGTTCCAAGTTCGAATCCAGAAAAATACCATCAATGTTTTTTTCACGACCCCACCTCTTTCGAGTGTCTGATAAACATTCAAGAGTATTTCCTCAGCGATCTCATAATGCAGTTCCATTTGGCAGAGTTAGTTTAAGACATTCTTTACGTCGAGGGTAAGCGATGTGGCTTTGAGTGCTACCTTGCAAACTGCTTGTATCGCATGGGTAGTGCTTCGTTTCTTTCTGAAACCATATTGTAGGTTGGAGAGTCCATTTTGTTCTTCTTTGGTGTACTGGTCCAGTCTGACGCACACTTTATTTTCTTTGGCACTTTTCCTACTGTTACTCGCATGCACAGTGGTCTATATGAAGATGGTTGCTCTGTAGGCTTGTCGCCTTTTGGGATTAATACCAATCACTGTCGTTTCCATTGTAGGGGAAACTTTCCTTCTATCAGACAAGCTGTATAGAGGTTAGCAAAAGACTCTGGTTGGGCTTTAATAGCCGTTTTTAGGACAAAATTAGGGATGTTTTATTACTCTTTATTGATTGAATCCACTATCTTAAGTTGTGACGGATGGTATTGTTTCCCTACCCGTTATTATTATTTGGGGGATGCGGAAACTGGTATGGCTTGGTAATAGCCCGCTCACGATAGTATCCATCATTCTCGGGCATGTCGGTGCCGTTGCTGTGGCGCATTTTAGTTTGTCCATAACTATCTTGTAGGCGTTTACCAACGGGTTGCGTTGGAGGTCTTCTCTTAATCCCCTATTGTAAGTGTCGATAGTCGATCGATAAACGACAACTGTCGATCGTCGCTTGCAGATTTTGACATTGTGTATTGTGATTGAAAATCGCTTGTAGTCGATCACAAATTTCTTGGACGATGCTTTGTGTGTGCGCATGAAATGTAAGTAATTTAAATAAAAATAATGTAATTTTGTTAAAATTAAATAATAATAATGACGAAGCATCTTACAAAAAAGGGACAATTGGAACTGGTTTCATTTTCTGCGTAAGACCCAAGCACAAAGTCGGTGGAATATTAGAAACACAAATAAATAGCTATAGACCTTCCGTGCGTTGCACACAGGTCTTTCACAAAAAGATGGCAAAAATTATTTTTTGTATTTTTTCGATTTGTTTTTGCATGAGAATGTCAAAAACTGAAAGTTTTATTAAAAAGGACCATTTTCAAGTAAATTTACATGAAAATTCGATAAAAACTGAACAAAATTATAAAAAAATTTTGTTTTAAATTTTTTTTTAAAAAACTAAAAGTCATTACATATTCCATAGGTTCCATTAAATAATACGATATTGAAATAAATAAAAGTGAAGATAAAATAAACATAAACAAACATGTGTATGTACTTACATCATTCAATGACTTGTTAAACTGGAACGAAGTCTGCTTGATCAACCTCTGGTTCTATTAAAAACCGAAGTTCTTTAGGGTCTAGTTTTGTCAAACCATTTATAAATGAGTCAGAAGAAACTGAAAAGTTGTGAAACACTTCTTCCATATTTTGCTTCCTCAAAAATGTTCTTGAAAAACTTTTTAAAAACGCTTTATGGATTTGTTTTGTGATTCTTGGGCGTCTTCGCCGAGCTGCCCAACAGGAAGAATTGCTTCAGATATAATTTCAATATTGTGTATCAAAACTTCATATACAGTTGTGGGCCTATTATACCATTTGCGGTATCAATACAACAATATTCCCTTAATCGTCAGATTTGTATTAGATATACGCTGGATATTGTTAATAAAACAACCCAAAGTCGGCATATGATATTTTCAGCTCTGCCGGTTAGATAAAAGTCCCATTCGGCTTCTAAATGATTCATGAACCCTTTTCTTATTTTCTTGGACTTTTCTTTTATTTTCCCCATCACAAGCTTGCCATTTTCCTATGGGCAGTTTATAGGACACATGAAGTAAACATTCTAAAAATCGTATCCACGCATACAAGGAAAATCAGTTATAATTTTCTTTGTTTACTCTGAAATTTCGATATTGGATTCGTTTTTGACTTCTTCTATGAACAAATAATTTTTTTCTTTAATGTCACGAGACGTACAGCTTCCAAAAAATTCACAAAGTTAATTTCTTGAAAGAAAAATTAAACTTGATCGTGATTCTGTGTCAAAAATAGCCCTAAAAAACAACACTTTTTTCAGCGTCCTTAACACCTTTTAGAGACAATATTTTAAAAAGTCGGAATGTTTTATGATTGTTTCTTATTGCTATTGTCTTTCTTTTGAGACTATTCTCAATACGAAGCAGCTTGAATCAACTTAACTTTTATATTACTAAAGAAAAAAAATGTTTTTTTTTTTTGACTGCTCAAATACATTATCTTAAATAGCTTGAAAATTCACTTCGCGCTTAAAATATTGTGAAAAGGGCTATCACTCTTTTTTTACATACCATAAGGAACAGAATCCATGCCAAACTATTTTACAAATCGCCCAAAAAAGCAATAAAAAATAAAAAAGCATTACTACTTTTTTTCACAAACCAAACATGCTACTGCACTCAAATTTAAAGTCTGCACTTCAGAAGCATCTAGTGATTAAATAGTTACACTCTGCATTGCATGAACAATCAAATTTAAAGCTCATCTTATTTGTTAACAACTTTGCATTGAAAAAAAAACAACAAACCGAAATTTTCTTTTATAGTTTTGGCCATGAATTTGGGCAAATTTACCTGTGTGCGTTGGACTTAAATGATTACTACAATATAACCTTTCCTTTCTAGTTTTTTTTATTTCTAAAACAAGAATATGAATTAATGGAATGAAATTAATAGCACTTTAAAGTATTTTATTTAATATTGTTGCTGATTTCTACCGCTTCGTTGTTTCCATAAAGTTATCCGTCTAAAATTTCTTCGCACTTCCTCAATCAAAACAATTATAGAATTTATAACGGAAATGAAATAAAACCTACACTAAAATTTACAACAAAACATTTAAACAAACAGCTGTCAAAGAATAATACATTCAAAATATTCACACTTTTATTTTTATTCAATAATCTATTATTCCATCGGTTGGGTTTACACATTAGCAAAGCTAAAATTATCGACGCTCACAATAAGGGAACAAATGCGTGGATATGATTCTAAAAAAAAATTTATTTTTTATCATCGAACCGGGCAATGGCAGCTTTATGAAGAGTAATTAAAGCTCTATAAAGAGTAATTATAACTTTCGAAGAGCATATAATGCACAGCTTTTGTGTGGAAAATAAGAAAGGATATAAAGAAGTAAATGGAAAAATCCGAAAAATAAGGAGAATATTGTGTGCAAATCGGTATCATAAAAAAGCAAGGAAACGAGGAAAGTTCAGCAGTTTAGTAAATATCATTTTCCAGTGACCAAATGAAAGCTCGCATTTCCATGCTCTCTCTCCGCAATTTTCCAATTACATAGTAATTTGAAACGGACTCGACTGAGCATCGATAGGGACCACATTCTCATTTTCTTTCTCATTCTAAATAAAAAAAAATACAAAGTGATAATACATTGTTTAATACATATATTTTCAATTAAGCTAAAATATAAATTGTAGGACGATAGATAAATACATATCGCACACACACGATCGACGGTATATTAGTATCTTTTCGATATCGTTTAGTCGATAGTACTACTTACATGAAACAAAAGGCAAAACTATCGTCAAATCGACATCAATAGACGATTGTTGTCATGTACATTGTATATGATGAGAGTCCTGGATTGATCGGCGCAGTAAATACTTTAGGTGGTATTTTTCTGGATTCGAACTTGGAACCCCTTGTGCAATAGTCCAACGAACTAACCACAGAGCCACGGCGCAATAGCAGACTTGAAGGTTCTCACACACCCCGGACCACACCGCGCGATAGATTGCGATTTGAGCAGATGTGGAAAAGTTTATTACTTGTGTGAAAAATTCTCCAGTGGGTTTAGGAGAGGATTCTCATTTGAATAATAATGAGTACAAAAACGTACTCCATCGTGCTGGTGTATTTATTACTTTATAGCAACAAAGAAAGACGAAAATAAGACGATTAGGTGAATGTAGATATGTCTGAGTCACAAATATGAAATAACCTACTATATAGATCACTTATTAATTATCGATTATTATTTTTTAATAATAAATTGTTGATTATTGATTATTTATTATTCTAAATTTATTAGCTTTATTAATTTAGAGTTAAGAGACAAGATCACGTTACTAAGTCAGAGAAGTTAATGAGGGAACTTGAAAATATTTACAATTTTATTAAATTACAAATTTCACTGTAATGTATATAATGTATATATAATTATGTATATTATGTATGTATTTAAGAGAAATTATTTATTTTAGAGTTGCAACCGGAAATCCAGTGGTATTTACATTAAGCCCCCCTGAATGTTATATGGAAATTCAAAATGGATATGGAATTGGTGGATCGCGAGTTACTGGGCCTGTTCGTGTTGGCGATCCATTGACGCTTATAATTTATATGCGCAGCAAATACGGTAATTGTGCAAGCTTGTTAACGCAATATAAACATTCATATATATTGATACAAAATTTAAAAAAATTGAAGGGACGTTTTTGAAAGTTTTGATAGATTTTAACAACAACATCACTGTTTCAGATTTATATGATTAATATCATTTAAGACTAGCGACTAGCGGATTTGAGTGGAGTTTTGACCTGTAGATATAAAACATAAAATAGGTGAAATTAGTAATTCCGCCTTGGACTATTTTAAGATATAAAACGTCCTTCTACGTTGTCCTAAAGCTGAGCAATGATTAAAACAATTATTTAAATCATCGCCCACATTTTTCCTTTAGTGAAGACCTCCAACGCTCCAACGTAATCATGTTTTAAACTTTGGGGTTTGTGGTGATTCAATGCAAACATAAAACACATTTTAATCTAAGGATCAGTATAATTAGGACTAGAATTAAAGATTAGGATTAGAAAAACTCTTCCACGTAGCGTATGTGTAAGAGAGAAAAAAATATTGATGATTAGAGTGAAAAAGCTATGCATTATATCTCTCTCTTTAAAATGAAGCAGGTACATGCATATGTACATAGATTAGTTTTTCATTGTGTGAATGGAATTATTTTAGCTCCATTACTAAAGGCTGAACTATAATAGGTCTGTTCTAATAATATTAGGTAGAAGAGCGGTTTCATACAAGCACTTCCAAAACAGTGCAAAGAATTTGTATTGTGCGACCATAATAGCTTTCGGCTTCAATTCATTATGTTTTCAGTCAGTTTTGTTCACTTTCGAAAGTACGAATCATGGATTTCGTATGAAAAATTGACAATCAGTTGGGGAAAATTCGAAAACTGTTTTCTAACGCACGAAATGCATCAAATATATTTTTTTAAAGAGTTTTCAATCAGTTATACTATTAATTTCCTCCAATCATTTGAATTATTTTTGGAAAAACACAAAATCAATCGGCGAAACTACTTGACCAATGCTTCCGAACACATCTTTCTATTATGGACATATTCATAAGTTAAGCTAAAGACTTAGCGCAGAATATGGATATTAATAACTGATGTATTTATGAATTGAAAATTATTTTCTCAAATCGAATAAAAAAGGATTGATCCTGATTGTTATTTATGTTTCTTTGCTCGCTCTGATGTAACATACATATTTGTATGCGTGAGGAGCTTTTAAATCGCGAAGCAAGGCGAGCACGGGTCAGCTAGTTTTATATAAAACGAAAATAATTTTTAGTCTTTTAATCCCAAATACATTATTTGTTTGAGCAATTTCGTTCGTTTTAATACTCTCCTACATTACATGTATATATGAAGATGATGTGATTCATTAAGAGGTCATTAAAGTATGTACTGAATTGTTCTCGCAATAAAGCCATGGTTTCACAGGCATGTAATGGTAGCTTTTCAATCTTTTCGGGTTACTCCTCAGCATATGGCAATTTTGATTATTGAAGTACCGATTAAATCAGAAATGTACACGAAACACATTCCTCGTAGAATGATGGTTATCGTAAAGTAGGCTACACACTATCAGTTTTCAACTGACAGACCTGGACTGTCAGTTCTCATCAATTCATTCCAGGCTACACACTATCATTCCAGGTGGTTCGACAGTTTTTCGAAGGTTTTCTCCTTTTTTTTTGTTTATTGTTCGGTTTGTCTTCTTTGGGCGCAGGCAAACATTTTTACGCACAAGTAGGTCGGGCGATTCTGTGTGTCTGGCTGTCTTACTGTCTGCCTGTGTGTATGTATTATTATTGCACTAACAACAAAAAAAAGTGTGTGAAAAAGTGGAAAGATCCGGGACACAGAAGCCTGGACTATCAAATATGACCCTCGCTCGACCCAAATCATGAAATCTACCTCTCATTATACACATACATGCAGCATTCTCCATCACTCCAGCAAAATCCACGAAAAAATTCAACCCCCATCAGTTCCAGTTTTTTTTGTTTATTTTTGGGTTTTTCTTCTTTGGGCGCAGGCAAAAATTTTTACGCACTGTAATCTAATTCGAAAGATGCGGGACACAGAAGCCTGGACTATCAAATATGACCCTCGCTCGACAAAATGCCATATCATGAAGTCTACCTGCACCAGCAAAATCCACGAAAAAATTCAACCCTCGCCATCAGTTCCATCCTCATTGATCAGTTCTATCTACACACTATCAGTTTTCCATCAATTTAGCAATACTGTCAGTTGAAAACTGATAGTGTGTAGCCTACTTAAGACAGCAGAATAATATGTATGTAGACGCTATGGCGGGCTAAGTCTTTCCATTACGATATTTCAAACAATTCTATAAGAGATAAGCTTGACCCATGCATCATCTGTCAAAAACTCCAAAGACAAAAAAGTATCATTAAATAAATTACCCTCTATTTCAACTGTGTTAAAGGCGTAGTTGAGGTTTTTGGTGAAACTATAACTGGGAGCGATGCAAAGAAGTGCGTATGTACATACATATGTAGATATGTAAGTACATTTATACATAAGTAGTCTTTGGGCATAGTAATTTAGATATGTCTGTTTTATCTGTTAATAACACTAGTTTACAAAGGATTTGTGCGTAAAAAATGTGTTTCAAGGATGCATTTGAGCGATAGCTATAACTGCCCCCTAAGACAGAATAATTTCACCACAAACTTAACAGAAACAATCAGAATGTACTTTACACGACCTGTTGGTTCAGCCCGTATGACACTACATTTTTTTCTGCATTTTAATGCTATTGATATTAAATTAGAGCAGTACAAAAAATTCACCACTAAAATTGTCAGTAGGCGTGAGTGTGTACGTACGACGAAGCAGAAAAAACGTGAAAACGTCAAAAATATACTTTGAAAATATACTTACCTCTAACGACATTTTTCAGCCACTGGCAGCTTTTTTTTTTACATTTCTGCATTGAGCTTACACTTTGTTGGTTGTTGTTTTTGCTTTCCAGTCAAATTTGAAAATGAATTATGACAGTGTACAGTGGCTTGCAAAAAATAGCTTAGCTTCTCGTAAAAATAAACTTGCTGTATTTTTCCCGCAAAGCTGAGACTCTAGCATTATTAAGTATGTAAAAAATACGAACAAAATATATACGGGCTTCAAAGCTAACTGCACAGGTAGTCGAAAACAACAGTTGTTGTATTTTGTAAGTCTAAGAACACACCGGATCAGACAAGACGTATTTTTATTCACAGACAAAAAAACATGTCTTAGGCTCGTTTAACACTATGCGGTTTTAGTCGTACGGCAAAAATCCGAATGCTTTTGTCCATTCACACTATACGGTTTATGCACGGCTTTTTTTCATCGCAAGCTCAGTTTCTGATTAAGCGCTGTGTTACTACACTGGCTTGAAGACAACTGATCGTACGATTTAAAGCCGGCAAATGTGAAAGCGCGCATTTGGTTATGTACACCACTGCGTTATCGGTAGCCGTACGGTCGCCGTTAGTCGCAGTGGCAGTGGACGGCTGCTACACGGCATCGTGACGGCATTTTGCCATAACCGTATAATGTGCAAGGGGCCATGCTTTTCTTCGGGTCACTAGAATAATTTCGCCGTACGGCTAAAACCGGATAGTGTGAAACGAGCCTTATTCCAACACACACAAACCGAGACACAATGCAATAAAGAATCGGATCTCGTTTTTCCGTCTCGCTTTGTGTGTGTTGAGATGAAACAAAACCGAGGTCGCTACTGTCGATAATAATTTTATTTGAATGATATTTATCTTTGTAATTATATATTTGGCCTCTTGCCTCGATTAAATATATTGACCTCCCTGCGTCTAAGCCCATTATGAATAAAAACTCAAATAAATTAACACCAGTGCAAAGGAAACCACAACAACAACCTATAAATGTCTTTGAAAGACAATGATTCAGCTATCGACAACTTGTGGTTGAGGAGTACCACGATCTCCGTACCCTGTTCAGAATGGGCACCCACTTCTAGAACTTCCCAGTTTTCACTGAAGAGTTGAGGATTTACATAGGTGCCGAAGATTCCTTTCAATCCTTTTCTTTGGGATATGCGGGCCAGGAATGAAAATTCGGCCCTTCGGTCTAGTGAACTCTAGCAGGTTCTTCTTTTCGATAACTCGAATGTCGGCATCTGCCCACGGAGCATGTGTCTTTTCGACGAAGTTCTTCAGTCAGTGCAGTGTGAAGTTGATATCACACGAAAGGATTTTGAAACCTTTGTAGGTGGAGAGATACTCAAAGAAGGGGGATTGTCCCTCACTATTAACGATAGAATCGTCAATTCCTTCAAGGATACGCAGTTCCATGAGCCTCCACTGGTCTACATATAGCCTTCGTTCCGGCTTGTTGAAGTCCACGAAATTCGCGTTGGAAATTCGCGTTGGCAGCGATAGCTAATTTTGCGCTCTTGCACGATTGTCTCGACGGTGGGGATATCGCGTCTTCTTCTTTTTGAGCTTCCTGCAGTCGGCTTGCCTTGCGACAGCATCCGTACCAGTAGCAGGAAGTCTTAGCCTGTCAGAGAGCGAGGTGGAAGGCATGTTGCCTATCTCTTCGACCCTGACCCTACGGGCCGTACGCCTAGTCTGTCCTGTCTTGGGTCCTTCTAGTGTCCTTGTACTTTTGACCTTTTTGGAACAGGAACTGTCGAAGGCTGAAGTCAGCTGCGGGACTACCCCTGCCTTAGCTGAAGAGGACGCGACCTCAGCCGATGAATGTGGCACCACTGAGAGGATATCAGACTCGAGGTTCCAGACAGGCAAGTGCTCGTCGCAGAAATGGGCGGTCTCTTGCATTATGGAGCCGTTTACGTTCAGTGTCAGTCAGTTCCTCTCACTTCCTAGTCCCTAATCTCCTTACGATCAACTTGCAGTTTTTTGTCCGTTTTGAGCTGGTTGACGCGTGTGAGAGGGATGAGCTGGCGATGAAGCAAGTGTCACTTGATTCAAGAAAGATTTCCAGATTCATGTCAATTATCCCAACGCTTTCCTCATCAGAAGTGAGAAGAAGCGCTTCTCCTTCCTTAGTCAGGCCTATGTTCCGGTCGGTTATTATAGAGCTAGGAGTGCCCGACCGGTTTACACTCTTCGCTTTAGGTTTTAGAAAGTTGTAATTAGAAGACATTTTTGGGTCCCACGATTAAAGGGGAAGATTAAGCACACCTGCACTCACCCCCCGTATGCAGGTAAAGGAAATTTAATTTAAACTGGAGGTCCCCAAGGTTTCCACAGTTCACCGTTATAAGACACCGTAACGTGATTCCATTCCTCCACATAGGCACGGTAGTTGCATACCCGGGATTACGGGTTTTTTTCAAGTTTTCCTCTTTAGATCCACTGTATTTTTGTTTTAATGCTTTTTATTACTTTAATTCATGTACATATGCTTACATGCTAGATAAAAAATGCTTAAAACTAGCTTAAGTAACTTAGCTATCTTACTCTAACTTACTGGCCCTATGCGGGAGCTCTAAGCTAAACTTAATACTTATTGCTATGTCTTTCGTCTTAATGATTGTCTTACTTTTGTTTTACGAATTTAATTTAAACTAAGAAAAATTATTTGATAAAGAAAAGAAAAAACTTAGTGTCCGAACAATTTTTTATTTTCTTATTATATAAAACTTCGACTACCTTAAAATAAATCTTAACTAAACTTATCTAATTGCATAATTAAATATGCACCTTTTTTTTGGGTTTTGTGCTGTGTTGTTGTTGTTTTTAGTGTTCCGGACCTTAAAAGGAAAGACGGAACACTTATGGGTTTGATACGGTGTCTGTCTGTCCGTCTGTCCGTCAGTCTGTCACAGCCCTGTAACTTTTGAACCGTTAGACATACAGAGCTGAAACTTTCGCTATGTATACATTATGTGAAAGACCGCACAAGATGGCGGCAATGAATTTCATTTTGGGAGCCCTTTTTTGATCACCTTGTATGAAGGGCAAAAAAAAATTATTTTGTTTCCCATCAAATTAAAGAGAATTTTGCAAGAGCTCCATATATGTAAAAAATATTTTTCTCTGGCAAAATTTGTTGAACAAAAAAGCTTGCCAAACATTTGAAAAATAAATACGAAATAAAAGTCCGTCTTATAAGTTCAAAAAGTAGTAGTAACATAAAAAAAATTTTTTACAGAGGGATTTGATATTGTTGTAAATGACTGTTTTGCCCACAATGGAGCAAGTAAACGAATTCAACTTATAGATGAATACGGCTGTCCAGTTAATGAAAAGCTTATATCTCGATTTAGAGGGTCTTGGTCGGATGGTGGCATATACGAAACACAAGTTTATGCTTACATGAAAACTTTTCGATTTACTGGATCTCCCGCCCTCTACATTGAATGCGATGTTCGAATGTGTCACGGAAGATGCCCGGTAAGTACATTGTATAAGTTCTAATTTAAATATTTATTTCATATGTTCTGGGTAACCTACTCGTAAATCACTGACAACTAAGCCTATAGTTTAGTGTTCAAATCCTAACCTATGCAATAGTATAACAGTGTTTCAAAAATTCAACTTGACAAATCTTCTGCAAAGTAAAGCCATATGTAAAAAATAGTAGAGATTTTCCCTCGTGAAAGCGTGTCAATGTTGGAACAGCGTTGACATAACACTTCATTTGAAGCAAAGACGATCTTGAAGTAAAAAGTGTAATATGCATCAGCTTTTAATGTCATGATCATTTTATCTTAGATATTACTGAATTTTGTTTTGGATTAATCTAAAATGCTTGCTAAATGGAGTTTTTGAGGAAATTAATTAAAATAGTGTAAATTATATCGAATTCATCTCTCTAGCTCGAAAATCATACTACTCTTGTATTATCCTCTAACGCTTATGTCGACAGCACTACATATTGTTTTACGGGTATTGTAACAGCAGCTTGAATTCAAAATGAAAAGTTTTGCAAAAGTTCATTTTTATCAGAATAATATTAATAGGAGCTACTAAACCCAAAGCCTGTTTATTTATAAGGAAAGTTATTACATAAAATTTAAATTTAAATAAATATGATTATGAAACTCTTACATTTTTAATTGTAACACATTGATATTACATATTATTAATTTTTTTTTATATTAAGTAAAAAAATACAAGTTGGTATTTCATATTCATATTTATCAAAAAAAAAAAAAAAAAAGGTGACAAATAAAACGTTTATACATCTTTTCTAGAGTCAACCATGTCATTGGAGAAACTTAAAAGCAATTTCTAAGCGAGACGTAATAAATGCAACGACTGGTTTTCCAGACAATGGATCGTTATCGGAGAATGTAAACTTATTTCAATCCTTAAGAGTACTACAAGAAGGAGAGGATGAAGTTATCAAATCGAATTCACAACAAAAAAACAGTATATTGGAGACTTGTGTAACTACGTCAACGTTTTCATCCATTGCCGCTGCTGTATCACTCCTAATTTGTATTCTTTCTGCACTTTTGATGATGACTTGCCTCAAAATTAGGAATCTATCTACCCGGGCAGCCGGTTATGAATCATATGTTACACACAAAGGACAAATTTCATAAAATTTACCATGTAAATTTTAGCTTTAGGATAACTATGCGTTAAATAAATTCATGTACATAGATACATATGTATATATATTAGTATTAAATAAAATAGATAGATGACACATTAACGTTAAAAAATGTATTTGGCGTTATTTTTGTTGTTTTTTGTTTCCAAGAGGGCCAAATCTAGGTTTTAAAATAAGGTAATATCAAATTTTGTTATTAATTAAATAATGAAATAAAATAATCAAAAGATTTTTTTAGCTCATGAAGAAATAAAATCTCAGAAGGGATAACAAGTTCATGCGTTAGTGTTCTAATGTGTTCTAATAATAAAATGAGATGATCAACAAAGTGAAATTAAGTAGGTACACTAACTCAAAATATTTGTACATTAATGTATATTAAGTTTGAAACATAGTTTGTAATATAGAGAAATATTGAAGATAGTCCCAATAAAGTATATATATGTATATATGTAAATGATCAGCAGCACTATCTGAGTCGATTTAGCCATGTCTGTCCGTCAGTCTGTCTGTCACCAGTTTTTTGGCATTAAGGTCGATGAAGGCACGAGGTCATTGAAAAACGAAGCACTACAAGTGTAAAAATTTTCAAAATCCGCCTATTGACACGCCCACTTTTCGAAAAATGCACTTTTTTTAATAATTTTATATGAAACTCGATAAAACTTACTCAAGCAAATATGCAGATATTCTTTTACCCTACATATCTTCTATACGTTGTTTACGGCCACGCAAATTTTGGGAATTAATCTAATCTTGAAGCATATGCGTGCATTGGTCTATTGTGCAAGGTTCAAGGTTAGAATTCAAAAAAAATAATAATTATTTATCTCGCTAACTTCTCGCGAGTATCTGACTGACATCCAAAGGTATTGTTTTTGAATGTACCCCTTAATAAACACAAACAAGGCTAAGTACTTGAATCGAACTGAACATTTATCCCTTTTAGGGTAACTCTTGTTATACCCTATCCTAAGGGTATATTAAGTTTGACACATAGTTTGTAACATAGAGAAATATTAAAGATAGACCCAATAAAGTATATATATAAATGATCAGCATCAATAGCCGAGTCGATTAAGCCATGTCCGTCCGTCCGTCTGTCCGTCCGTCCGTCCGTATGTCACCAGTTTATGGGCCTTAAATTTTGAGCTAGGTTGACGAAATTTTGTATACGAGGTCTTTGTAAAAGTAAGCAATACAAGTGTAAAAATTTTTAAAATCCGCCCACTGACACGCCCACTTTTTACAAAAATTAACTTTTTCCACTATTTTCATATGAAACTCGAAAAAACTTACTTAAGCAAATATATAGAGATCCACTTTATCTACAAATTGTCTATACATTGTATATGGCCACGCCCACTTTTTAGGGGCGTTTTCTTCAAAAAAATTTTTGGAACAGGAACTGTCGAAGGCTGAAGTCAGCTGCGGGACTACCCCTGCCTTAGCTGAAGAGGACGCGGCCTCAGCCGATGAATGTGGCACCACTGAGAGGATATCAGACTCGAGGTTCCAGACAGGCAAGTGCTCGTCGCAGAAATGGGCGGTCTCTTGCATTATGGAGCCGTTTACGTTCAGTGTCAGTCAGTTCCTCTCACTTCCTAGTCCCTAATCTCCTTACGATCAACTTGCAGTTTTTTGTCCGTTTTGAGCTGGTTGACGCGTGTGAGAGGGATGAGCTGGCGATGAAGCAAGTGTCACTTGATTCAAGAAAGATTTCCAGATTCATGTCAATTATCCCAACGCTTTCCTCATCAGAAGTGAGAAGAAGCGCTTCTCCTTCCTTAGTCAGGCCTATGTTCCGGTCGGTTATTATAGAGCTAGGAGTGCCCGACCGGTTTACACTCTTCGCTTTAGGTTTTAGAAAGTTGTAATTAGAAGACATTTTTGGGTCCCACGATTAAAGGGGAAGATTAAGCACACCTGCACTCACCCCCCGTATGCAGGTAAAGGAAATTTAATTTAAACTGGAGGTCCCCAAGGTTTCCACAGTTCACCGTTATAAGACACCGTAACGTGATTCCATTCCTCCACATAGGCACGGTAGTTGCATACCCGGGATTACGGGTTTTTTTCAAGTTTTCCTCTTTAGATCCACTGTATTTTTGTTTTAATACTTTTTATTACTTTAATTCATGTACATATGCTTACATGCTAGATAAAAAATGCTTAAAACTAGCTTAAGTAACTTAGCTATCTTACTCTAACTTACTGGCCCTATGCGGGAGCTCTAAGCTAAACTTAATACTTATTGCTATGTCTTTCGTCTTAATGATTGTCTTACTTTTGTTTTACGAATTTAATTTAAACTAAGAAAAATTATTTGATAAAGAAAAGAAAAAACTTAGTGTCCGAACAATTTTTTATTTTCTTATTATATAAAACTTCGACTACCTTAAAATAAATCTTAACTAAACTTATCTAATTGCATAATTAAATATGCACCTTTTTTTTGGGTTTTGTGCTGTGTTGTTGTTGTTTTTAGTGTTCCGGACCTTAAAAGGAAAGACGGAACACTTATGGGTTTGATACGGTGTCTGTCTGTCCGTCTGTCCGTCAGTCTGTCACAGCCCTGTAACTTTTGAACCGTTAGACATACAGAGCTGAAACTTTCGCTATGTATACATTATGTGAAAGACCGCACAAGATGGCGGCAATGAATTTCATTTTGGGAGCCCTTTTTTGATCACCTTGTATGAAGGGCAAAAAAAAATTATTTTGTTTCCCATCAAATTAAAGAGAATTTTGCAAGAGCTCCATATATGTAAAAAATATTTTTCTCTGGCAAAATTTGTTGAACAAAAAAGCTTGCCAAACATTTGAAAAATAAATACGAAATAAAAGTCCGTCTTATAAGTTCAAAAAGTAGTAGTAACATAAAAAAAATTTTTTACAGAGGGATTTGATATTGTTGTAAATGACTGTTTTGCCCACAATGGAGCAAGTAAACGAATTCAACTTATAGATGAATACGGCTGTCCAGTTAATGAAAAGCTTATATCTCGATTTAGAGGGTCTTGGTCGGATGGTGGCATATACGAAACACAAGTTTATGCTTACATGAAAACTTTTCGATTTACTGGATCTCCCGCCCTCTACATTGAATGCGATGTTCGAATGTGTCACGGAAGATGCCCGGTAAGTACATTGTATAAGTTCTAATTTAAATATTTATTTCATATGTTCTGGGTAACCTACTCGTAAATCACTGACAACTAAGCCTATAGTTTAGTGTTCAAATCCTAACCTATGCAATAGTATAACAGTGTTTCAAAAATTCAACTTGACAAATCTTCTGCAAAGTAAAGCCATATGTAAAAAATAGTAGAGATTTTCCCTCGTGACAGCGTGTCAATGTTGGAACAGCGTTGACATAACACTTCATTTGAAGCAAAGACGATCTTGAAGTAAAAAGTGTAATATGCATCAGCTTTTAATGTCATGATCATTTTATCTTAGATATTACTGAATTTTGTTTTGGATTAATCTAAAATGCTTGCTAAATGGAGTTTTTGAGGAAATTAATTAAAATAGTGTAAATTATATCGAATTCATCTCTCTAGCTCGAAAATCATACTACTCTTGTATTATCCTCTAACGCTTATGTCGACAGCACTACATATTGTTTTACGGGTATTGTAACAGCAGCTTGAATTCAAAATGAAAAGTTTTGCAAAAGTTCATTTTTATCAGAATAATATTAATAGGAGCTACTAAACCCAAAGCCTGTTTATTTATAAGGAAAGTTATTACATAAAATTTAAATTTAAATAAATATGATTATGAAACTCTTACATTTTTAATTGTAACACATTGATATTACATATTATTAATTTTTTTTTATATTAAGTAAAAAAATACAAGTTGGTATTTCATATTCATATTTATCAAAAAAAAAAAAAAAAAAAGGTGACAAATAAAAGTTTATACATCTTTTCTAGAGTCAACCATGTCATTGGAGAAACTTAAAAGCAATTTCTAAGCGAGACGTAATAAATGCAACGACTGATTTTCCAGACAATGGATCGTTATCGGAGAATGTAAACTTATTTCAATCCTTAAGAGTACTACAAGAAGGAGAGGATGAAGTTATCAAATCGAATTCACAACAAAAAAACAGTATATTGGAGACTTGTGTAACTACGTCAACGTTTTCATCCATTGCCGCTGCTGTATCACTCCTAATTTGTATTCTTTCTGCACTTTTGATGATGACTTGCCTCAAAATTAGGAATCTATCTACCCGGGCAGCCGGTTATGAATCATATGTTACACACAAAGGACAAATTTCATAAAATTTACCATGTAAATTTTAGCTTTAGGATAACTATGCGTTAAATAAATTCATGTACATAGATACATATGTATATATATTAGTATTAAATAAAATAGATAGATGACACATTAACGTTAAAAAATGTATTTGGCGTTATTTTTGTTGTTTTTTGTTTCCAAGAGGGCCAAATCTAGGTTTTAAAATAAGGTAATATCAAATTTTGTTATTAATTAAATAATGAAATAAAATAATCAAAAGATTTTTTTAGCTCATGAAGAAATAAAATCTCAGAAGGGATAACAAGTTCATGCGTTAGTGTTCTAATGTGTTCTAATAATAAAATGAGATGATCAACAAAGTGAAATTAAGTAGGTACACTAACTCAAAATATTTGTACATTAATGTATATTAAGTTTGAAACATAGTTTGTAATATAGAGAAATATTGAAGATAGTCCCAATAAAGTATATATATGTATATATGTAAATGATCAGCAGCACTATCTGAGTCGATTTAGCCATGTCTGTCCGTCAGTCTGTCTGTCACCAGTTTTTTGGCATTAAGGTCGATGAAGGCACGAGGTCATTGAAAAACGAAGCACTACAAGTGTAAAAATTTTCAAAATCCGCCTATTGACACGCCCACTTTTCGAAAAATGCACTTTTTTTAATAATTTTATATGAAACTCGATAAAACTTACTCAAGCAAATATGCAGATATTCTTTTACCCTACATATCTTCTATACGTTGTTTACGGCCACGCAAATTTTGGGAATTAATCTAATCTTGAAGCATATGCGTGCATTGGTCTATTGTGCAAGGTTCAAGGTTAGAATTCAAAAAAAATAATAATTATTTATCTCGCTAACTTCTCGCGAGTATCTGACTGACATCCAAAGGTATTGTTTTTGAATGTACCCCTTAATAAACACAAACAAGGCTAAGTACTTGAATCGAACTGAACATTTATCCCTTTTAGGGTAACTCTTGTTATACCCTATCCTAAGGGTATATTAAGTTTGACACATAGTTTGTAACATAGAGAAATATTAAAGATAGACCCAATAAAGTATATATATAAATGATCAGCATCAATAGCCGAGTCGATTAAGCCATGTCCGTCCGTCCGTCTGTCCGTCCGTCCGTCCGTATGTCACCAGTTTATGGGCCTTAAATTTTGAGCTAGGTTGACGAAATTTTGTATACGAGGTCTTTGTAAAAGTAAGCAATACAAGTGTAAAAATTTTTAAAATCCGCCCACTGACACGCCCACTTTTTACAAAAATTAACTTTTTCCACTATTTTCATATGAAACTCGAAAAAACTTACTTAAGCAAATATATAGAGATCCACTTTATCTACAAATTGTCTATACATTGTATATGGCCACGCCCACTTTTTAGGGGCGTTTTCTTCAAAAAAATTTTTGGAACAGGAACTGTCGAAGGCTGAAGTCAGCTGCGGGACTACCCCTGCCTTAGCTGAAGAGGACGCGGCCTCAGCCGATGAATGTGGCACCACTGAGAGGATATCAGACTCGAGGTTCCAGACAGGCAAGTGCTCGTCGCAGAAATGGGCGGTCTCTTGCATTATGGAGCCGTTTACGTTCAGTGTCAGTCAGTTCCTCTCACTTCCTAGTCCCTAATCTCCTTACGATCAACTTGCAGTTTTTTGTCCGTTTTGAGCTGGTTGACGCGTGTGAGAGGGATGAGCTGGCGATGAAGCAAGTGTCACTTGATTCAAGAAAGATTTCCAGATTCATGTCAATTATCCCAACGCTTTCCTCATCAGAAGTGAGAAGAAGCGCTTCTCCTTCCTTAGTCAGGCCTATGTTCCGGTCGGTTATTATAGAGCTAGGAGTGCCCGACCGGTTTACACTCTTCGCTTTAGGTTTTAGAAAGTTGTAATTAGAAGACATTTTTGGGTCCCACGATTAAAGGGGAAGATTAAGCACACCTGCACTCACCCCCCGTATGCAGGTAAAGGAAATTTAATTTAAACTGGAGGTCCCCAAGGTTTCCACAGTTCACCGTTATAAGACACCGTAACGTGATTCCATTCCTCCACATAGGCACGGTAGTTGCATACCCGGGATTACGGGTTTTTTTCAAGTTTTCCTCTTTAGATCCACTGTATTTTTGTTTTAATGCTTTTTATTACTTTAATTCATGTACATATGCTTACATGCTAGATAAAAAATGCTTAAAACTAGCTTAAGTAACTTAGCTATCTTACTCTAACTTACTGGCCCTATGCGGGAGCTCTAAGCTAAACTTAATACTTATTGCTATGTCTTTCGTCTTAATGATTGTCTTACTTTTGTTTTACGAATTTAATTTAAACTAAGAAAAATTATTTGATAAAGAAAAGAAAAAACTTAGTGTCCGAACAATTTTTTATTTTCTTATTATATAAAACTTCGACTACCTTAAAATAAATCTTAACTAAACTTATCTAATTGCATAATTAAATATGCACCTTTTTTTTGGGTTTTGTGCTGTGTTGTTGTTGTTTTTAGTGTTCCGGACCTTAAAAGGAAAGACGGAACACTTATGGGTTTGATACGGTGTCTGTCTGTCCGTCTGTCCGTCAGTCTGTCACAGCCCTGTAACTTTTGAACCGTTAGACATACAGAGCTGAAACTTTCGCTATGTATACATTATGTGAAAGACCGCACAAGATGGCGGCAATGAATTTCATTTTGGGAGCCCTTTTTTGATCACCTTGTATGAAGGGCAAAAAAAAATTATTTTGTTTCCCATCAAATTAAAGAGAATTTTGCAAGAGCTCCATATATGTAAAAAATATTTTTCTCTGGCAAAATTTGTTGAACAAAAAAGCTTGCCAAACATTTGAAAAATAAATACGAAATAAAAGTCCGTCTTATAAGTTCAAAAAGTAGTAGTAACATAAAAAAAATTTTTTACAGAGGGATTTGATATTGTTGTAAATGACTGTTTTGCCCACAATGGAGCAAGTAAACGAATTCAACTTATAGATGAATACGGCTGTCCAGTTAATGAAAAGCTTATATCTCGATTTAGAGGGTCTTGGTCGGATGGTGGCATATACGAAACACAAGTTTATGCTTACATGAAAACTTTTCGATTTACTGGATCTCCCGCCCTCTACATTGAATGCGATGTTCGAATGTGTCACGGAAGATGCCCGGTAAGTACATTGTATAAGTTCTAATTTAAATATTTATTTCATATGTTCTGGGTAACCTACTCGTAAATCACTGACAACTAAGCCTATAGTTTAGTGTTCAAATCCTAACCTATGCAATAGTATAACAGTGTTTCAAAAATTCAACTTGACAAATCTTCTGCAAAGTAAAGCCATATGTAAAAAATAGTAGAGATTTTCCCTCGTGACAGCGTGTCAATGTTGGAACAGCGTTGACATAACACTTCATTTGAAGCAAAGACGATCTTGAAGTAAAAAGTGTAATATGCATCAGCTTTTAATGTCATGATCATTTTATCTTAGATATTACTGAATTTTGTTTTGGATTAATCTAAAATGCTTGCTAAATGGAGTTTTTGAGGAAATTAATTAAAATAGTGTAAATTATATCGAATTCATCTCTCTAGCTCGAAAATCATACTACTCTTGTATTATCCTCTAACGCTTATGTCGACAGCACTACATATTGTTTTACGGGTATTGTAACAGCAGCTTGAATTCAAAATGAAAAGTTTTGCAAAAGTTCATTTTTATCAGAATAATATTAATAGGAGCTACTAAACCCAAAGCCTGTTTATTTATAAGGAAAGTTATTACATAAAATTTAAATTTAAATAAATATGATTATGAAACTCTTACATTTTTAATTGTAACACATTGATATTACATATTATTAATTTTTTTTTATATTAAGTAAAAAAATACAAGTTGGTATTTCATATTCATATTTATCAAAAAAAAAAAAAAAAAAAAGGTGACAAATAAAAGTTTATACATCTTTTCTAGAGTCAACCATGTCATTGGAGAAACTTAAAAGCAATTTCTAAGCGAGACGTAATAAATGCAACGACTGATTTTCCAGACAATGGATCGTTATCGGAGAATGTAAACTTATTTCAATCCTTAAGAGTACTACAAGAAGGAGAGGATGAAGTTATCAAATCGAATTCACAACAAAAAAACAGTATATTGGAGACTTGTGTAACTACGTCAACGTTTTCATCCATTGCCGCTGCTGTATCACTCCTAATTTGTATTCTTTCTGCACTTTTGATGATGACTTGCCTCAAAATTAGGAATCTATCTACCCGGGCAGCCGGTTATGAATCATATGTTACACACAAAGGACAAATTTCATAAAATTTACCATGTAAATTTTAGCTTTAGGATAACTATGCGTTAAATAAATTCATGTACATAGATACATATGTATATATATTAGTATTAAATAAAATAGATAGATGACACATTAACGTTAAAAAATGTATTTGGCGTTATTTTTGTTGTTTTTTGTTTCCAAGAGGGCCAAATCTAGGTTTTAAAATAAGGTAATATCAAATTTTGTTATTAATTAAATAATGAAATAAAATAATCAAAAGATTTTTTTAGCTCATGAAGAAATAAAATCTCAGAAGGGATAACAAGTTCATGCGTTAGTGTTCTAATGTGTTCTAATAATAAAATGAGATGATCAACAAAGTGAAATTAAGTAGGTACACTAACTCAAAATATTTGTACATTAATGTATATTAAGTTTGAAACATAGTTTGTAATATAGAGAAATATTGAAGATAGTCCCAATAAAGTATATATATGTATATATGTAAATGATCAGCAGCACTATCTGAGTCGATTTAGCCATGTCTGTCCGTCAGTCTGTCTGTCACCAGTTTTTTGGCATTAAGGTCGATGAAGGCACGAGGTCATTGAAAAACGAAGCACTACAAGTGTAAAAATTTTCAAAATCCGCCTATTGACACGCCCACTTTTCGAAAAATGCACTTTTTTTAATAATTTTATATGAAACTCGATAAAACTTACTCAAGCAAATATGCAGATATTCTTTTACCCTACATATCTTCTATACGTTGTTTACGGCCACGCAAATTTTGGGAATTAATCTAATCTTGAAGCATATGCGTGCATTGGTCTATTGTGCAAGGTTCAAGGTTAGAATTCAAAAAAAATAATAATTATTTATCTCGCTAACTTCTCGCGAGTATCTGACTGACATCCAAAGGTATTGTTTTTGAATGTACCCCTTAATAAACACAAACAAGGCTAAGTACTTGAATCGAACTGAACATTTATCCCTTTTAGGGTAACTCTTGTTATACCCTATCCTAAGGGTATATTAAGTTTGACACATAGTTTGTAACATAGAGAAATATTAAAGATAGACCCAATAAAGTATATATATAAATGATCAGCATCAATAGCCGAGTCGATTAAGCCATGTCCGTCCGTCCGTCTGTCCGTCCGTCCGTCCGTCCGTCCGTATGTCACCAGTTTATGGGCCTTAAATTTTGAGCTAGGTTGACGAAATTTTGTATACGAGGTCTTTGTAAAAGTAAGCAATACAAGTGTAAAAATTTTTAAAATCCGCCCACTGACACGCCCACTTTTTACAAAAATTAACTTTTTCCACTATTTTCATATGAAACTCGAAAAAACTTACTTAAGCAAATATATAGAGATCCACTTTATCTACAAATTGTCTATACATTGTATATGGCCACGCCCACTTTTTAGGGGCGTTTTCTTCAAAAATTTATTTTCGAGTAAAAATATTAGTTTATAGGGCAAAATAGAAAATTTTGTGAATACATTTTCCACCGCCCACTGACACGACCAAATAAGATAGGGATAGGGTATCATACGATTCGCTCCAGGCGGATTGTAGCATTTTTCACTGGTTTAGTGAGAATTTTGAGACCCACATACCATTTAGGGTTAATTAGGAGGATGACATCTCATATCCCTTTGCATAAGCTTATACTGAAGGCTTCAAATCTAAAACATATACGAGGCGGCGGTGGTGTATTCTTCGACGACTTAAACCTTAAAAATGTCAGTTCGTCTGCCCAATCTTTCAGGTGGAAATCATAGTATTAAGGATGCGTTGTCGTGGCTAAGGTATGATGTGCTACTGTTGCGTTGTATAACAATGTAAATCGTTTACTTAGTCACTGGCCATTCACTACACATAATAACTGCGCAAATTGACATTTCACGCAAACCAGTTTGTGCACAGAATCTTGCAGCATGCATAACAATCAGTAAAATGTTGAAGGAATACATCAATGTACAGCAAACACTACAATTAATTGTTTACATGTCATGTATACCATAATGATGATGTATGTACATATACATATGTATCTTCTACCCCCGCACCAAATTTCTCTGCAACCTACAGCTTATATTCCTGATTTTTCATAATTCTAATGCTGCACTCCGAACTCCTGAATTTTTTATTGCGCATTTTTTTCCATTCACCACACAAATTAACGACACAAATCTTAAAATTTTAGCAAAAATCAAAATCGTTTTCATTTTACACTGTTCACTACACAAACAGTACAAATACCACCATTCACAGTACAAATGCACTGTGCAACGCTACTTTGCACAGTTTTTTTTGTGTAGTGAGCGGCCTTTCGTATACTTTTTGGACTTAAATCCAAAGAGAACTAAAATTACGAAAAAGTAAACGAACGAGTTGAACAATTAAAACTTAGAAAACACTGGTTTGACAGATCTTACAGTTTTTACAAACCAGCTGAAAAAAAATGTTTCTGCACTAAAATTCGTAGCAAGGCGAAATTTTCTACCTTTTTACGCTCTTGTGTGAAAAACTACAAATATTCGCTGTTTTGGGAGGGTACGCGAACTAACCTACTATTTGCTACCCAAAAAAATTCTATAAATAGTTATAAATTGTATGAGGAACAAAATCCAGTATATAATGAAAAAAAAATAAATCCGCCTACTACCACGCCCACTTATTGATAAAATTGGTGTTTTAGAGTAATTTGATAAGATATTGAAAAAACTTTTGCATACAGGAAAGGGATAGGGTATCATACGACCCGCTCTAGACGGATTATAACCTTTTCATATGTTTTTAACTGACTTTAAAAATGAGGCCATTTCTCGGTTAATATCTACTAAACGAATTTCGATCAAAATCGAAATGTGGGCAAAATTTAACATGTGCTTAAATATGACATCAGATGGAAATGGGAAAAAGGACAGCGACGGCAAACGCGTGCACCCACGACGACAGACAACAGGCCTATATCATCTTCATTGCACTTACTAGTGCCGACTTGGGGATGGTTCACATCTGCGGATTGCAAAATTTATCATTATTATTAGTGAATCATTCTCCCCGACGGATTCCATGGTAGCGGTGATTATTAACACCCATTTTCTTAAACCATTCCTTAAAACTCATACATCGGTACCAGTTTAGTTAAATTTGATAATATTTGATCAACTAATTCCTTTATTCAAATAAACAACAATACATATCAATCAAAAAAAGGAATGAATTCTAATAAGCGCTTGGCGAAAAATTAGCAAACACTTCAGAAAAGATGATTTTTCAAGAAACCAGTTTGCTTACAACCACAATGTCTCATCTCCAACGAAAGCAAAAATGTATGTTTCTTCCCCTACAAGCTCTCCTTAAGGGGACCCCCCCCCCATTCTCGATTTAAAAAAAACGTTTTTTTTATTATTTAATTTGAACCTAAAACTATTCAAGAATGTTCCTTTAAAATTTCAAGTGAAAATTTCAAAAACTCTTGAAGATATAGCCGATTTATGGTGGAACGTAGGTAGGTTTTGTATCCAGTAATTTGTTATCAAAATTTTATACGCGTTTTTCTCGAAACAGTGTTTTTACGACTGGCGCATGTGATTACTCAAAAACTATTAATTCTATCGGTTCCAAATTTTAATACGTTATATACATATATAGCTATGGTATGAACTAGGATAAATCAAATCGGTGAAGATTTTCTTTACTTTTTAACTTGATTGTGGCTAAAAAAAAAGGCGATTTTCAAAAAAAGAATTTCAAAGGTCCGCCATTTTGTTAATTTTTGTGCGAAATTAATAATCCTAGTTCATACCAGAGCCGAACATGTACTCTTTCTAATCCCGTTGGAATTGTCGGTTTCAGATGTTCCAGTGATCAGAAATCACACGCGCCGCCGAAAAGAAGGGCTTTTGCTTGATCACAAAAAACAACAACAACAAAAAAATTATATATAATTTTTTCCTTCTTTTTTAAGTCTTCAAGATGTATGCAAAGTTACAAGCCTAAAAAATAATTTATGTTCATTTACCAGCCCATTGAAAATCGTCAAAATTTGAAATCGCGAATAAACCGGTTTTAACACATTTTAAGGCAAACATTTGACAATTTTACTATTCCAAAAAAAAGAGTGTTTAATTTAGCTATCTTTTTATAAAAAACAAAGTTAAATTGTTATTAATTTCTGCGAAAAAATCATGGTTGATGCGTTGGACTTTGAATATCTTAGGAGAGCATTCAATTTCATTTGATTTTAAAGGATATACATACCTATTAAGTTTAACAAATAGTTTGTAGCTTAGAGAAATTACTTTTCGGGGCGTTCAATACAAGTTGTATTGAATGGCTTCAAGTCTGATATCCACCACACAAATGCTGGAGTTCCCCAGGGCTGAGTTCTGTCTCTGACTCTCTTTCTCATTTTTATAATGACAGTATAATCAAATGGGGTTCAACCAACAGAGTGGAATTTATAGCATCCAAAATGCAATGCTGTCTCCTGTCACTCAAGCGAAACCAAAACCCCCAACCACTATCGATGAATGGTACTTGCATCGCGGAAATCGAGAGACTTGCCATACTCGGTATGTATATCAATAATCAACTCCGATGCAACGATCCAATTTTCGAGGTCGCAAAAAATGCAGGAAAATGTCTAGGATTCCTTAAGAAATATTTTACCCTGACTAGTCTGGCCTCAATTTATAAGGAATACATCCGCCCAAAGCTGGATTACAACGCCCACATCTGGTCAGGTGTACCCAAGACCGTTTTGCACTCACTGGATAGGATCCAGAAGCGTGCGTTAAAACTTAAAGGTGATAGAAACCTTGTGAGCTCCATAGCCTCACTACGACATCGAAGAAATGTCTCATATCTTCCCCTGCTTCATCCCTTTTTTCATCAAAAATGCTCCAGCGAAATAGACAATTGCATTCCAAAAAATTATCAGCATCACTAGCCAAATCTATTTAGCTATGTCCCGTCCGCCTGGCTGTCACCAGTTTTTGGGCCTTAAATTTTGAGCTAGGTCGATGAAATCTTGTTTACGAGATCCTTGGAAAAAAAGCAGTAGAACTGGAAAACCGCCCACTTATTGCGAAAATTCGTATTTAGGAGTAGGCTTATAGGATATTTGGAAAAAGTTGCATAAGCAAGTATGAAGAAGCAGCTATGTGTATAGGAAAGGGATAGGGTATCATACGATGCGCTTCAGACGGATTGTAGTATTTTCATATGTTTTACCTTACTTTTCACAGTCTCATACAATTTATAACTATTTATCGAATTTTTTTGGGTAGCAAATAGTAGGTTAGTTCGCGTACCCTCCCAAAACAGCGAATATTTGTAGTGGAGCTTCTAATGGGAAGCCAACCTGCCAAATATTCTTATATCGTGAGAAGAAAACTACTTGATAAGTCGAACACTTAAGGTAGTATTACACTAGCATATAAATATGGCAATTTTGTCAAACAAAATATCGCACACAAGTCATACTAGTGAGAAAGCCATATTTATATGGCGACATACATATATATGTCATCATATATATGACGAAGATTTTTTTGAAGATTGAAATTGTGTTCGTCGTATAACATAATTATTTTGAAGTACATATATTGCTCAGTCTTTGATAAAAATAAGGGAATAAAAATGAATTTATTAATTTTTCGGAGCTTAAAAAGGGACGGAGCTTTTGAACTATTCACGAAGAAAACTAAATCTTCTAGTGGTTAGAACACACTACGTACTTACCTATGTATGTATGTATGTGCTAATAATTTAAAAAAGGAAAATATGTAGAACTCGTAGGTTTTGTTAAATAAACATGAAACAGCCACAGTTCGCCTAGTGTAGGTTTATTGTAATGCTATAGGCTTTTGGTGTTTTTTCTAGGCTAGCCAAATCTTTTGATAAAGTGTTGAGGGGACCTATTATAGCGCTTGCCTTTTCGCTTGTTTTCCAAGGAGTGCATTCCAAGGTATAGTTTTTAACAGCAAATACAGAACGTCATGTACAAAGAAGTTGGAAAATTATTCCCCTCTTTCTCGTTCAAATAAGATAAATATTGACTGATTCCGTCATCTAGGTATGCAGCAACTGAGAGCATACCTAGAAGAGAAAGTAACCGATTCTAGATATTTAATCGTAGGCTGACTAACGATTTACATTGCAACTGTAGCACATCATACCTTAGCCACGACAGCGCATCCTTAATAGTATGATTTCCACCTGAAAGACAATAAAGAAGAAGAAAATAATGATAAATTTTGCAATCCGCAGATGTGAACCATCCCCAAGTCGGCACTAGTAAGTGCATTGAAGATGATATAGGCCTGTTGTCTGTCGTCGTGGGTGCACGCGTTTGCCGTCGCTGTCCTTTTTCCCATTTCCATCTGATGTCATATTTAAGCACATGTTAAAATTTTCCCACATTTCGAATTTAATCGAAATCCGTTCAGTAGATATTAACCGAAAAATGGCCTCATTTTTAAAGCCAGTTAAAACCAGTGAAAAAATGCTACAATCCGCCTAGAGCGGATCGTATGATACCCTATCCCTATCTTATTTGGTCGTGTCAGACGGTATTCATGGTTATAAGCCAAGTTTAAACCTATACATTCCACTTGTAGGTACACCATGATACGCTTCTGCTATAATAATTCACTTACCTACTTACATACACTGACATCAGTGTTTGCTTAAATATGTATATGTATATATACATTTCCAATGTCATTAAATGTATAAATCATTACCTATTTCCTTGTAGGTACTTACAAAAAACGATCATCCCACAATATAATTTTGAAGGATATCAATTGCATACTTACCTACGCAGTTAATAGATTAGACGATAATCGAAAACCCACATCCACACCTGCACACAGGGTGTTCGCCGGGAACGTATAATACTTTGTTTTGCCGCTATTTTGGTAAACATTAGTCTTGACAGTTCATATTTGGCAGTCGTGAAGTAGACACGTGGCAAATTTATTATAAACCAACGTGTTTTAATCGTTAAACCATTTTATCAAAATCAATCATCGATTACTGTGACGATGAGAAAGGTACGTGAAATTTTTGGCAGAAATAACGTGCCAACAAAACGCACTATTTATCGTGTAGTGAATGATTTCGAAAAAAGAGGGTCTGTAGGTGATAGGCCCAAGCATGGGCCACAACGTACTGCAAGATCAGGTAAAAACATTACTGCTGTTCAAGGAAGTGTTCAAAACAATCCATCAACCTCAATTCGACGCCGTGCTCAGGAGCTTGGTCTTCAAAGAACAACTTTGAATATAATTGAAAACTTTTTAACGCCACAACTGCATGCTTTGGGCTTGATTAACATGTAGTATCAACAAGATGGTGCCACATCGCATACAGCAAGGATTACAAAGGAATTACTGCGAGACCTCTTTCCACAACAAGTTACTTCAAAAAATGGTGATGTTGATTGGCCTCCACGGTCGCCTGATTTGACTGCTCCTGACTTCTTTTTATGAGGATATCTGAAAAGCAAGGTTTATGCAAACAAACCAGAAACGCTTGAGCAACTCAAACAAAATATTCGTGATGAAATTAATGAAATACCGCGTGAAATGTGTGAGAATGTAATGAAAAATGTGCTCAAGAGGGCTCGCATTTGTGAGACTAGCAGAGGCGGACATTTACCTGATATTGTATTCCATACATAATTGCCGACATTAAATAAAACATTTATCAATAATCAAAAATTATAAACAAACAAAGTAGTATACCTTCCCGGCGGACACCCTGTAGATATGTGTGCAAACACTGAAAGAAATTCATTCATTCATTCATTCATTCACACGCGCAATCGATAATCCACAGGCACCAAGCCGGACGGGCTGGTGAAGCTAAGCTCAGGCGACTGTGTGGGTCACAGGTGGCGGATAGTGAACGGCCTGTAGAGCTGCAGGTTAGCTGCAAATACCCAATAAGCAGCCCCCGACCAAGAGCGGCAGAGAAGGAGGGCGTGGCTTAAAAGGCTACAGGAGTCCCTATGAACTATCTGTGATAAGACGAGTAAGTGCCGTCTTCAAATAAGTGCTCTCTACCCAGAGGGTAGCTACGTGGGATAAAGAAAGAATAAAATGACGAGACCCAGATGTACCCGTCACAACGTGGGATACAGAAATAATAAACTGGCGAGACCCGGATGTACCCGCCACAACGTGGGACACAGATGAATTAAACGAGGCGAAAACATAACCCCGTGCTCCTTACACAGAAGAGAAACACAACATGGGATACATGCCAATATCTGGCAAGACCCCAAGGTCTTAGTTATAACGGGTAATGCCCGTTCTAAAATATTATTAGCTTATTGATCATTAAGACTGAGCCCAGTAAAGTCTTAATTAAGGTATACTGGAAAATGATTCGGAATAAGGAAGCTGAGGGCTGACGTCTGAGGTATTCTGTTACCTCGGTAAGCAGGAGTGAAATCCGGTTGAAATGACTCTCAGGCTAATGCTACAGACGCCCCCGTCCCGTTAAAACCTTGGCAGGACTCAAAGAACGCTCAATGTTTCGTCACCATTTAGTTGGTGACGTAGGCTCAGATGTAACATTTCTGGTTAGCACCTCTGTCTTTGGCACAGCACCCCATGAAGGCCTGTGTCAACCCTTGCACGGCCTCCTTGATACTAAGAAAACCATGAGATCCTTTTTGGTGACTACGCATCCGAACATTGATAACGGCTTTGAGTGGGGACCACATAGAAATGAATACAACAAAACCAACAACAACAACAAAAACAAACCAAAACGAGGAAAAAAAGGAGATCCAGGCGAACCCTTTCCTAAGGAGCTCCAAAGTAGTTAGGTCACCGATAGACCAGAAAACAACGCAGGAGGAAAAAAGTAACACCCCACAAAGAGAAATAAGGGACGAGACGACACACCAGCTGACAGTCTTCGAAAAACTCGGAGAACAAATTAAAACCCTGGTGGACATGTTGGAAGACGGCAAAAGACTAAGGTAGTATCAAAGCACTCTACGAGCTACTGGCAACTGACACGCTGGTTGAAAAGGAGAGAAAAGTTGCCAGCAAAAGCAACGCCTCACAAACATCACCATGGCTAAACCCGACACATGATGCAAAACGGAAACCGGAGCCACTGGCGGAACCAGTAAGCCCCAAACGCCCGCAGAAGACGCCCCAAGAAAAAACAAAAAGGGGGAACTCCGCAGGGGCACTAAAAGAAAAGCAGCCAGAAAACGAGAGCTGGACTAACGTTGTAAAACAAAGGCCCAAGGAGAAAGGAGGAAACAAAAAGGACAAAAAAGAGCCTCCTAGGGAAGAACCCAAAAAGAGCAAGCAAGCTGAGGATAAGAGCAAGAGACGAAAAAAACCCGGAAGGCCTGATGCTATTATCATTGCAAAAACCGGTGAGACGTCCTATGCAAGTATCCTCAAAAGGATGAGAAAAAACCCTGATCTTAAAGAACTCGGCGAAAATGTCAACAGGATCAGGAAAACAGGCAAAGGTGAACTGCTCATAGCGCTGAAAAGGGGAAACGATGGACAGACCACGAAATTCAAGGAGGAAATGTCCAAAGCCCTCCAAAACGAAGCGGTGGTTCGGATGATGAGCCACAAAACCACAATAGAGGTACGTGATCTGGACGAAGCAACGAACCAACAAGAGATACGCACGGCCATAGCAGAGCAAACCCCATCTGCAGCTAGTATCACCACAGATGCTGTTAAGTCAATGAGGAAAATGAGGGACGGAACGCAAACTGCCCTCATCAGTCTACCAGTAGATGTGGCGACCCAGATTATCGCGGTCAAAGAAGAAGAAGCAGACCTAGCCCCATACCAGTAGTACAAAAGCTCCCATACCAAGGCAAGATGGGTAGATGACACCACCAAGAAAGCAGCAATTTGGAGCTGCGGAAGCTATGCATTTGAGCTCAAGAGCACAAACAAAAGACCAAATTTCACCTACGCAAAAGTGAAAGGAATCCATTTCTTTAGTGGCTATGCCCCACCTAGTATAAGTATGGCAGAATACCAACAGATGCTGGATGTACTTGTAAATGATGTGCGAGGGAAATCACCGGTTATTATAGCTGGAGACTTCAACGCATGTGCAGTCGAATGGGGCAGCACTAAAACCAACCACAGAGGGGAGGCATTACTGGACGCATTTGCTAGCCTCGACCTGGTGCTTCTAAACGAAGGAAACAAAGACACCTTCAATAACGGCAGATCAGGCTGAATCGTAGACCTAACATTTGCCAGTAGAAACATAGCTAGGAAAGTAAAATGGCAAGTCTCCGATCTCTACACAAACAGTGATCACCGAGCCATCATATTTCAGAAAAGAGAGCCGGGACGGTTCCAGCACCGGGAAGCCATTAAAAAGGTACAGAGCCGAGGTTGGAAGGGAAATAATCCAGATAATGAGATGCACGATTTCTGGATGACCAACATGAAAGTATTCTTCGGCACTGCTGAAGAACAGGCCACCCAAATGACCGCGTATTTGACCCAAGGATGCGATGCATCCATGCCACGAAAAAGCAATGGGAATGGGAGAACACCGGTGTACTGGTGGAACGATTGCATCGCTAGACTAAGAGCAGAGTGCCTCAAATTACGTAGGCGCCAGCAGCGAGCAAGACAAAGACAAAAAGAAGACTCAGAAGAGATACGCGAAGATTTCCTAAGAAAACCAGTAAAAAATGCTACAATCCGCCTGGAGCCTATCTTATTTGGTCGTGTCAGTGGGCGGTGGAAAATGTATTCACAAAATTTTCTATTTTGCCCTATAAGCTAATTTTTTTAATCGAAAATTAATTTTTAAATTAAACGCCCCTAAAAAGTGGGCGGGGCCATATACAATGTATAGACGATTTGTAGATTTAGTGGATATCTACATATTTGGTCAAGTAAGTTTTTTCGAGTTTCATATGAAAATAGTGAAAAAAAGTGATTTTTTTTGAAAAGTGGGCGTGTCAGTGGGCGGATTTTAAAATTTTTTACACTTGTATTGCTTACTTTTTCAAGGAACTCGTATACAAAATTTCATCGATGTAGCTCAAAATTTAAGGCCCAAAAACTGGTGACACACAGACGGACGGACAGACGGACGGACGGACGGACAGACGGACGGACATAGCTCAATCGACTCGGCTAGTGATGCCGATCATTTATATATATATACTTTATTGGGTCTATCTGTAAGATTTCTCTATGTTACAAACTATGTATCAAACTTAATATACCCTTAGGATAAGGTATAAAGAAAGGAACTCCGAAAATTCATAAAGAGGAGCAAAATCGAATCCTTTCACAAATTAAGAGAAGACCTCCAACGCAATCCATGGGGAAACGCCTACAAGATAGTCATGGAGAAACTGAAAAGCGCCGCAGCAACGGCACCGTCGTGCCCGAGAATGATGGATACTATAGTGAGCGGGCTATTTCCAAGGCATACTAGTATCCGCATCCCCCAAACAACAATAACGGGTAGGGAAATAATACCACCCGTCACAACTGCAGAAGTCCTTAAGTTAGTGGATTCAATCAAGAGTAACAAGGCTCCTGGAATGGACGGCATCCCTAACTTAGTACTAAAAAAGGCCATTAAAGCCCAACCAGAGGCTTTTGCTAACCTCTATACAGCTTGTCTGATAGAAGGTAAGTTTCCCCTACAATGGAAACGACAGAGATTAGTACTTATCCCAAAAGGCGACAAGCCTCCAGACCTACCGTCTTCATATAGACCATTGTGCATGCTAGACACAGTAGGAAAGGTGCTTGAGAAAATAATCCGTGACAGACTGGACCAGTACACCGAAGGAGAAAATGGACTGTCCAACCTACAATACGGTTTCAGAAAGAAACGAAGCACAACCCATGCGATACAAGCAGTGTGCAAGATAGCACGCGAAGCCATATCGGGGACCAGATGGAAAGGAGGAAAGAAGCAGTACTGCGCCGTCGTTACCCTCGACGTAAAGAATGCTTTCAACTCTGCCAAATGGAGCTGCATTATGAGAGCGCTGAGGGACATGTGCGGCCCTAACTATCTGCGCCGAATAATAACGGACTATTTTGAAGATAGGACCCTCCACTATGATACGGAAGAAAGACCTAAAACACATAAAATTACAGGAGGAGTACCACAGGGATCAGTGTTGGGCCCAGCCTTGTGGAACATTATGTACGATGGGGTACTACGGATACGTAAACCAAGAGGAGTACATATAATCGGCTACGCTGACGATATAGCAGTGGTTGTTGTGGCCAAAACACTAGAGGAAGTGACGCAACACTGCAACAACACAATTAAAGACGTGAAAACGTGGCTTCGTTCATCAGGCCTGGAACTGGCAGAACACAAAACGGAGGCCGTCCTCATAAGCAGCCGCAAGAAAGTTGAGCGCCTAACAATAGAGGTAGGCGAACACACTATCGAGTCGAAGCCCTACATAAAATACCTGGGAGTACTGCTTGACCATAGGCTAAACTTTAGAGAACACCTAGACAACACAAGCGTAAAGGCAAACCCGGTGGTTGCATCAATATCCAGGCTAATGCCCAATATTGGAGGACCAAAGCAGCCTATAAGAAGCCTACTTGCGACAGTTAGCAAGTCAATCCTCATGTATGCAGCCCCCACATGGGAACCGGCTACAGCTGTAAACTCATACATGAGGGGGATTAATTCGGTACACAGAAGAGCATCTCTTAGAATATGCTCCGCATATAGGAAAGTATCGGGGGATCCAATTAATGTAATAGCAGCGCGAATGCCTATCGACCTGGAGGTCAGAGTAGCAGCATGCATGTAGAACAGCGACAACGAGGAAAGAAGCACCATCAGAGCGACTGCAAAATTAGAATGGCAACAACGATGGAGCACGTCAGAAAATGGCCGATGGACCTACAAACTGCTGCCAAATATCGAAGAGTGAAGAGTGAAAACATGGGGAGGTAAACTTCTACCTCACTCATTCCTAACAGGACATGGAAGTTTTCGGGAATACCTTCACAAATACAATATCGCAGATGATCCTTTCTGCCGGCACTGTGAAGGGAAAGTCCAAAACGCGGAACACGTCCTTGTAGAGTGCAAACAATATGAGTCTGCGAGAAACATCCTAGAACGAGAGATGGGAAATGCGATAACCCCAAGACGCCTAATAGGTTTCATGCTCTCAAGAAGAGAAGCTTGGATGTTTGCCGACAACATTATTGCAAGCATAATGCAGGAGCTACGGCTGGAAAACCAAACACAAAGAGCCGAAGAAGAACACAGCCCTGCAGCATAACGAAGAAGACATGACGTCAAAAGCCTGCCCCTACGAAGGAATGACAGGACAGTCTGGGGGGGCGGTGGTTTAGCACGTAAACATGCTAGAGCATGGAGTCGGGCATAACTTCGTAGTACGGGCTGCGAGTATCCATAAAGAGTCCATCGCCTCCAGCGCATCAAAAAAAAAAATCGATAATCCCTATGCATAATACAAGAAACAAATGTAATTACGCAACAAAACAAAACAAAAACAATCCACACACATCTCCACCTTATAAGAATCCAATCGCTTTGATCGGATACAAAAAACTTCCTTGCGCAAAAGAATCTACACACATGCCAATGTTACAAGAAACCCGCCCTAATTATCACATGCAAAATTGTTTTTGTTTTTTTCCATTCCATCTCTTCCGTCCTCTGATGGCTTCTCAAGAATTACATACTCGTCAATACATATTTATATCTACATATATCCATGTCATAATTATCAACAATACATACATATATGCGTACATATGTTTATATAATGATATATACATGTACACATATATTTATGTATATATTTTTTTTTTTAATTACATGATTTGTTCCAAATCAATATCCCTAATCTTTAAAGTGCAAACCAAATAAAATCGCTCGAAGCAGTCATACATATATGGCGATCCGAAACTAATTTAGTGCCTTTTAGTGCCGGGAATTTAGTTTCGTGCCTTTTCGTGAACCGAAATTATTTTAGTGAATAGCCGAATAAAGTGATCCGAAACTATTTTAGTGCCTTTTCGGATCACATCTCTGGTCTTAAGTGGAGTTTATCTTTTAACTTCCACTGTGAAAACCAAATTGTTTATCCTAGGATTTACACCTAAGCATTAACCTTTAATTTTTTTTCTTATAGGTACATACATACATTTAAATTTTTTTTTTCTGTTTCTTATTTCCTGACAATTATTTAACATTTTTTTATTGATCACAAATGCATTTGCAAAAGTACTACGTATAACTTTTGTTGTCTTGACTTTTTTTAAACATACTTTTCAATTATGCTGTTTTTTATTGATTTAGTTTTTATCCTTATTATAGATTGATAGGTCACGAAGGATGTATACACATTGAGCTTTATGATATGGAATTAAAATTAGAATTTCCAAGAAAATTTTCCGTTATAAAAGAAATTGCACTCATAAAGATTTCACAAACACCAAACCATTAATTTGGTTTGACCTGTAAAATTGCTAAGATAATCCTTGTTCAGTACGAAAATTCTTCGGAGAACAACGGACAACATGAAGATATCTGAGATTAAAACCAAAGAAAGGAAATTCAAGATATGTGTTAATTTATTTTCAACAGTGGCTAACGATTTTTTGAGCAAAACTAGTTTGCATGGATTCCATTGGCTGGCTGATAGCAAACGCAAACAAAATGGAAAATTATACAACCTCATTGTGTTTATTATTTGGTTAATTTCAGTCATGGTAGGATTGTTTTTTGCTTTTTATTTAATGACTTTAGTTTGGAAAAGGTATGCCGTTTCACCAACCATCACTACTATTGAAACCAACAATTATCCAATTTCAAATGTTCCATTCCCTGGCGTTACTATTTGCAACATCAATGCTGTGTACAAACCTAATGCTTTTGGAATAGTTCAAAAATTGTAAAATTCTTACATGAAAAGAAAGAGTAAACAAATAAAATTTTTATATCAATTAGAAAAGCATATGGAGTCTCAGCAGAGAATACGGAAATGTTCCTTACAAACTTATCGGCGCTTATTAATTACAAAGAAGTTAGTAATGAATATCTTGCTGTTTTTGACACTCTTATACGATTGGGGTACAATGCTGCTAAACTTATGTTAGAGCTTGCACATCCGTGTAAACAAATGTTAAAAAATTGCGTTTGGCTTGGTAAAGCTATTCCATGCCGAAAGATCTTTCGCACAACCAAAACTGGCTTTGGGTACTGCTGCTCTTTTAATTACCAGGCCTTGCGAAGCAATTTAGAAATGTAAGGCTACCTGCATATTGTAAAGCTTAACACTTTAACATTAATACAAATATTTTGTGTACAGTGAAACGAATTTGGATGAATATTATCAAATCAATGCTTCTTTAATCCGAACATCAGGTGCAGGAGAAGACGTAAGTCTGCACGTAACTGTCGACGTTGAATCTTACAATTATATAGCTGCTAAACGACCATTCTATGGAACTGAAATTATAATACACGATCCTGAAGATTTTCCGGAAAAATCTCTCTTAACAGCATTTGGACAACAAGGTACTGACGTATTAATAGCTGTACGAGCATCTGTAGTTGACTCAGTAAAGGATGTTGAAAATTTGCCACCCAATCTAAGATTCTGTAGTTTTAGCCATGAGGTATGTAGCTATATTTATAACATTAAGCGTACCTGCACATGTATTTTAATTAATTTTTACAATAGAAGTCATTGCAAATAACAAAAAAATATAGCTTTCAATCTTGCATCACTGAATGTAGAGCTATAACAATTATTAAAGTTTGTAAATGTCTGCCATTTTTCTATCCTTCAGTTAGTAAGTACTTTCTTGCATATGTACCCCTATTATACATTTACAACAATAGCTAATATTTTCTTTTCATAGAAACAGGTAACAGAACGATTCGAATTTGTGGTTTGAGAGACGTTGGATGTCTAAGCGAGAATAAACGTAAGTTATAATTTAAATTATAAACACATACTTTGTAACATAAAGAGACCGAGTCGATTTGAGCTTATATCTAGATTGATAAAATTCTGTATGCGAAATACTTTGAAAAGTAAGCAATTCAAGTGGAATGAATCTCTCCAAAAAAGAATCATGTGATATCATCCCTTTCTCTTTCTAAAGCTTAGAATAGTTTTTCCAAAACTCATATTATTCGAAATCCAGTCAAAACTCGATTAACCGGAATTTTCTTGAGTTAATTGTACATTAAGAACTCTGTTAACCGGTATTCACTCTATTATTCGTAATTCCCAGTTAACTTTAAATAATTTTTTCAGAAGCTCTATTATCCGGTATTACACCTGTACTATCCGATGTAGAAACAAAATTATGTTATCTTTAAATGAAGATATTAAGTTAAGTTAACCAAATCGAAAAAAAAACCTTTTTTCATAAAAATTCTCAAAAAGTGTTTGTGGCGATACACAATGTGCATATGGAAGATATATACAGTGAGTGCTTTTGCACATATTTGCTTGAGCTTGTAAAATTAGTGGAAAAGTGCATTATTCGAAGAGTGGACGAATTTCACGTGAGCCCTGCAGGTTAGGAGCCAATACTAAGTAGTTCGAATCACAGTTTAGAGTCTATTACCACGCTTTCACTTCAGTTTTTTTCTGCACGGACATTAATTTGACGCATTGTTGGCTTTAAGTAATTTAATTCGTGTGTGGTTCAAAATTCATCGTTAACACGGCAAACTCAGTTTAACGATTAGGAGAATCAACAGTGTTGTTCCTCTGCGTCTTGACTTTAGTTGTATACTTTCTAGAGTAGATAATTAGGTAAACAATGTCGACAATATCAACAATGGGCACGTTCCGAGCTCTAGTGCTACTTTTTTAGGTAAAGCCTAGCATTTGGAACGGGAAACACTTTTTGACAGTTTTCACATCGACTTAAAGGTAGGGAGAATTTTCTTACCTTCATATCCAGTCCACTACCTCAAAAAGAAGTGCCTTACTTTTATAATCAAAACTGAGTCTGACCAATCAGAATCGTTTGACTACCTAGTCCCTAGAGTACGGAACGCCCCCAATAGCAGTGCTTTTATTCAAGCACCTCTACGGGTCATTGAATTTATGAAAAGGACATAAAAACTGATAGTTTGGCACGTCTATTGTAGCTAAAACTCCTCCAAATTCCTGCTTCTTCAGCTCAAATCTAGAAAGTTTTTTTAAGTTGGTCACATGTACATTCTGCTGCGACAAAAAATAGTATAACATTCGAGTGATCTAAGAAGCTTCTTCATTTATACGTACCTAATATTCACTTTGAATGGTTGGTTGGTTGATAGTGGCTGCCAGCTTAGAGCGCCGACACACTTAGACCAGAAATATGTCCATTGTGATACCACAGAGTATGGATCCTAATCGTTAGAACTATTTTGAGCTTCTTTTGAACCGGAAGAGACTTTGTATGTCTATGTTATTTAGATCTTCTAAGTCGTTATAGTATGAAGCGCCTAAGTGAAGCAACTTTCTACGCGAGAGAGCTGGGCAGACACAAAGAAGGTGAGGAATAATTTCCTCCTCTTCCTCATCCCTGCAGCTTTTGCAAAAGTCGTTTGCGAAAAGGCCTAGCCTTGTTGCGTGTTCGCCTATTAGACAGTGTCCAGTGATGACATCTATTGTGCTGCCGATATGCAACCTGTTGAGAGATAAGAACGTTTCAAATCCAGCTTAGGCCAAATTTGTTTAGTCGCTAGACATGTTGTACCAATTGTCCACCTAAGATTTGTACTCTCGATTGCATCCAGCTTGAATTTTTGTTTACATGTAGCGATTGGTATACCTATGGTACCCTTTTCTGGTAGCATGGGTAAGGTTGTTCCTATTCTGGCGAGTTCGTTGGCCTTACAGTTCCCTGGAATATCTCTATGCCCCGGCATTCAACACAGGTGAATATTTAACGGCTCTGCCATCTCTGTAAGAGACGATCGGCAGTCGGAGGCAACTAGAGAAGATATAGAGCTAGAGTCTAAGGATTTGATGGCAGCTTGGCTATCTGAAAAGATATGGATATCGTTAGCGGATATCACGTTTTTCTTAAGCCACGATAAGACTTCTTTGATCGCCATAATTTCCGCCTGAAACACGCTACAATGGTTTGGTAGACGGATTTAGAGCTTAAGATTAAAGCTTTCTCAGAAGAAACTGCCCCCACTCAATCCTTAGTCTTTGAACCGTCAGAACCGTATAGAAGTGTATTCACTTTGAATAGAGGATGGCGAATGTGATTATTCAGATTAAGATGAATTTGAATAATTTTAACATTTGAACAGTTTTTCTTGAACTTCATATATTGTTTTGTTTCAAATATTAATATATATAAAAATTAGTCCCTATTTCCCTTGGTTACGGCATCACGTGTGAACGGCTGGATCGATTTCGATAATTCTCTTTTTGTTGTGTTTATTATTGTTATTATTGTTCTTATGAAAGAAAAAATTAACAAAGTTGCATAGAAAATTAGAAAATTTAATAAAACTTAACGACCATATTAACTTTTCTAATGTGACCTTTGCGATTTTGACAATATTTACTTTTCTAATGCAATCTTATGGCGTTTGACATAACTGTCACTCGTTTGACAGTTGGCGCGTTTGATAGAATACGCGCTGCAAATATCGTTTAAAACAGATGCATCGGTCCGAAGTTATATATAAAAAAACTGGCAAGTGCGAGGAGGGCCTCGTGCAATAGTGTTCCCTTCTAGTTTTGCATTTCCACTAATACTCGTAGAAGGCATTATTAATCATTTCATACACCTGAATTTGACTCCCATATGGATAACGTAATATATGTACTATGTATGTCAGTGAAAATTGACACTCTACCAAACTTTATGACAGTACAGGCCTAAATACATACATTTGTCGAAAGGTGTTCAGAGATTCCATACCCACAATACAGGTGAAGTATTAAATTTGTGAAAATTAGGTTACCTGAATCTGTCAGTTTTCGTTGTACCCTTATTATTAACGATGCCTTTCAGAGTCATTTCGCTTACTTTTTCTTTTTTTGAAAAATAGAAATAGAATGAAGTAGCAGCAAGAGATGAGAATTGAGGGAGTTCTGTGCGTTTTTCTAAAATATATGACTCTCGAAGAGGCAATTTGAAATTTTTAGCAAAATGTAGTCTCTTAATGACCCTGTATAATTTTTTTTTGGGGATTATATAAAAAGTGGGGTGACTAAATACCCCATTTTTCTCAAAAACTGTATAAGATTTTAGAATTTTCATATTTAATTCACAATCTACACAAAATTCTTCGTATCACCAATATTTCCTTGAAAATAAGAACATTGTGGAAAAACTGAAATTGCAAGTGCAGAAAAATGACAATAAGTGTCTCCACCCACATCTACCCACGCACGTATTTGGTTTGGACATTACATTCCGCAGTGTCGCTACGTTCGTACACACTTCTTTCCAAATAAAATTTTGTGAATGTGTGTGGTTGGGTGAAGATTGAAAGATAGTATAGTTTTGAACCTGATAAGCGTCGCCTGTTTCCATGGGTAGACTTCGTAACCACAGAACCAATTGAGTTCGAATTTTCGCCCAAGAGTGTGTCTATAAAGTTTGTGGAAAAATAAACAATCAAAAGAACTTTTTAAAATCCGCACACTGACACGCCTTTTTTTGAAAAAATACTAAGAGGAACGCGCGCCATCACTTGGTATTGAGCAATCCGTAGCACAACTCGTGTCATTACACGTGCACTCTTTCGCGTGCGAAATTACGCATTCCTCTTTTTCGCTTGCTAAAGAACGGACATGTAAAGGGGGCTATTCCCTTACTCTAAAAATCCTTCATACATCACGTATAACCACACGGTTTGTTTTGTTACGGTTTTTATTTAACACTAAGCCTATTGACTTTCACCGTGAGTAAGGAAAGGATAAAACAACGACTGCCGCGCCATCTAGTTTGTTAAGGATAAATATTTTATTTAAAGTTTAAACACAGAACTTGTTTTTTATTTAAATTTAAATTGAATAGGTCTTTAGGTAAATTTTAGAAGGTACAATTAAAAAAGTTTACCTATTGATTTATGAATTGTCTACATTGTCGACAGGCACGTGTAGACAATTTTAAATTGTTTACGTTGAATTGTTTAAACGTAGACAATCGTGTAGTCTACACGGCACAGCACTGAAAACCAGCAAAATCAATCAAACTACGTTATATCTTTTTGTTTTACTCTTATATTTTATTATTTAATACGTAACATATAATTACAAATTTTATTTTTTTTAGATTTATTCTCAAGTCTTCGTTCTGGACGAAATGGTGCAACAATAAACATCAGCGAAAGTGGCATGCCATGCGATTGCCTACCGAGCTGTACCGAACAAAACTATGGCGCTGAAACTTTTATATCACATCGAGTATATGGAGTTGGAATACCAAACGAAAAGTACCTATATAATTTCGTAGCTTTAATAAATTAATATAATAATCTACATATTTACGGGCACGTACTAGTGCGAAGACACACGTTTTAAAAAAAAATGGTGCGAGGAGGGCCTCGTGCAACGTTTTATATTTTGGGAAAAGTTCAGAAAAGTGACAGATTCTGGGAAAAGTAGTCTTCCCGAATCTGTCAGTCAGTTTGTATGACCAAACGAGTTATGCCCGATTCACAATGCTGCGATAAAACGAAACGAGACCGAGGCAAGGAATCCTCGTTGTCATAAAATCGTTCCCCGGTACATAATGAATGCGATATTTTTGGCAGCGAGCTCATGTAATCCATGTAAAAAAGCAACAATGACAACCCTTCAACCGCATAACTTTACTTTACAAAATCACATCAGCCTGCTGTCACCAGGGTTGTTAAGTGTCACACTTTTTGGCTTTTATATATATATTACCGTATAAAAGCGTATAAAATTGTAAAAAATAGTATAAAATTGTGTAAAGGTGTATAGCATTGTATAAATTTATATAAAATTATAGAAAAGTGCATAAAAGTATGAAAAACTAAACACGTTTTTGTTAAACGCACTGTAAAGGTGGCTACAGACACTAAAACATGGTACGCATACCATTTGGCTCCGACCCCAAAAATCAAACTAAATTTAGTCGTATCAGACATCAGCCAATTGGTTTCTTAACTTGGTTGTGTACAGACGTTCAACATTTATTGCGACCGTACCATGTACGCGTACCGTGTTTTAGTGTCTTTCTCAGCAAGAGAAACAAACAGATACCAGGAAACAGAGTACCTAACCAAATCGCGAAGTATCGTATTTTTACTGTAAAAACTTCTTCTTTTTGGTTCGTTTTCGCTCATGTTTGATTCAGCTATTTCAATTTCCTCTTTGCACATTCTGTAGGTAGTCGAGTCATCATCAGCACAGCAAATTTTTTCCTTACTTAGTGAAAAGCTTGAGGACGGCGACTACAAAGTAGCCACATACTGGCATTTCGCTAAAAGGCACCACATGGAACTTGCAGAATACGCCCAAAAATTTTTAAGGAGGTATATCCGGACTATACTGCAATTGCAGTAGATCTACTGCGATTTAAAAAAATGTGCACGACTGGATCGTACGTACTTGCACCTATATGCTCTTAGTTGGAAGTGCACAAATTTTTAATAAAAAAAAAAATTAAAAAATTTTGGATAAGTTTAAATGCTACATTTTGTTAAACATTAAATCTGGGCCACATTTCGATTTTTATCGAAATCCATTGATTTTTAGCCGAGAAATAGCCATATTTCTAAAACCAGTTAATAAGGAAAGTACCGTTATACGCATTTTTAGCCAAAAACGTGGTACGCCATTTTATAGCATTTCTCTAGACTAACTCAAATATGAAATTTAATCAAAATCGTAAGAGCCGTTTTCGAGAAAATCATGTTTTCGTAAAATTGGCCTTAAGTAAAGTACCGTTAATAATAGGGCTAGAACTAAAATTCCAATTTCCCCTCTGGAGAATACACAACAGACCCCAGATATGAAGTTTGAAGGAAATCGGTTCACCCGTTTGGGCTGTAGTCGAGCGTACATACATACAGAGTGACGGACAGACAGACAGACAGACAGACAGAATCGGCAGACCTACTTTTTCGAGCTTCTCTATCATCGTAATGTCAGAATTCATTGTTATCTCGAGTTCGAATTTTTGCACGAATACAATACTTGCCCTATATTATAGGTGCAAGTAAAAAATATATTTAAAATCTACTGCGCCATTGCGCTTAGCTTCCAATCTACTGCGATTTTTTAAATTTTAAAACAGTTGAAAACTTGATGTTTTCTAAATGCTTAACAGAAAAAAAAACTGAAATTCATATACCACCAGCTACATTAATGAAGTTCCTAAAATAACATAAATTTATTAATGGCAAATTTCCTTTTAGAACTGAATTTGACTGGAAATTAATAGATTAACAATATTATAAAAAAAAACTTCGTACAAAGTTTTGTGATTTAATTTACTTTAAATTTTAATTTATGTTTACTTTATCCTAAAAAATATACATATGTGTATAAATCTAAACCCGATTATTGTTGTATTTTTTCAACAAAAAAAAATCTGCTGCGAAAAATATGGATCTGCTGCACTTTTTGTAAGAATCTACTGCTAAATCTTATTATTGCAGCTGCTTCGGCTGCTTTCAATTGGTCTATGATTTAAGAAACCGTTTGGATTTTAATAAGTCCAAAATGGTACTAAACAATTATTATTTACTCAAAATCAAATAAATCCGAGCAGTATTAAAAATCAATTTTTTTTTTGTTTTACTTTTCAAATGCTTATTTTTAGGATCTTTATACATTTCTTTGATATTATAAATTTTTTTCAGTTTTATACCTATTCCTTACTTTTATACACTTTTAAACACTAGCAATATTTTTCAGATGTATAATACACAATTTTATACACGTTAAAAAGTGTGTATAATACACCGACAATTATACGTCTACAACCATTGCTATCACGCAGTCACCACGTCGCGAGAGTTTTTCAATTTTTCGAAATGCTTCAATCAATGCAATGAAACATTGTGAAATGGGCATGAAGCGACTTCAAACATCATATATGTACATATTAGAAAATACTGTCGGGTCGTTTAAGCCCTATTATTAAAGTTACTTTACTTAGGGCTATTTTTATAAAAAAAAAAAAAAAAGAAATGGCCTGCCACGTTCTTGGATAAAATTGCATATAATGGTACTATTCATGTTAACTAGTTTTACAAAAATAATTATTTCTTTGCTACTACTTCATGAATTTCTGTCAAAATTTATCCCATCTCATTATTATTTGAGATGGGACATTATTTAATATAACATTAAAAGTTTAAAAAAATAATAGTTAAAGAAAATAATATTTAATTACAAAAAATCAAATAAAAATATAAAAAAAAAAATATTTCAAAACTAATTTATTTATCACAAGCAGCATAGAGGAGCAAACACATATGATCCAATCGTGCACGTTATTATTTAAAAAAAAAAAACATGAAAAAGAAGAAAATTCTAAAATCTATAAAGCCAGCTACAGACGAGCAACTAATCGGCCAACTGGTTGACAGACTAGTTGCAAATAACCCGTGTGTAGGCCAGTCTGACGATGAGTTAAACGATTTCATCGAGTTTGCCAACTAGTCGTTCAAAAATCAAAATATTTTGATTTTTCGGTTTGTGCTTACGGTTTTCTCCAACCAGTTGGATTGTGTGTAGCGAAATCAGCAACCAAACAAACGATTTCATTCTACAAATTATGATGTTGAGTGCGGTTCAATTTTTTATTGTGCTCTGCGGTTAATTGGTTTTCCGTTGGCTGTGGATAAAGTACCGTCCTAAGCACTTTTAGCCAAGACCGTGGAACGTAATTTGGAAAGACTTTAGAAATCTAACATAAATATAAAATTTAAATAAAATCGTGGGAGCCGCTTTCGAGCAAATTGGCTATTAGCTTTTGGCCCTACGAAAAGTAAAGTTATTTTCACTTTTAGCTAAAATTGTGGTGCGTCATTTTTGCAGCGTTAGTCCAATTTTATAGAAACTAGAAATTTGAATGAAATCGGTAGAGCAGTTTTTAACCGAATTTTAACTACAATGTTGTAAGCCATCTTGTAGCATTTTCTTAAAATGGTATGCAGTGTAAACAAAATCGCTGTAGTGGTTTCCCAACAAATCATTTTTTACCAATTTGGCTAAAAGTAAAGTGCAGTTATAAGTACTTTTGGCTACAAATGTGCTACATGATCTTATAGCACATTGCACTTTGAACTTTAAGCAAAATCATAATCAGAAATGGTTATTTTTCAAAAAATCGTTACTCAGCAACCAAGCGAACGGTTTAATTCTACAAATTTTGATGTTAGTGCGGTTTATTTAGTTCTTTGCGGCCATTTGGTTTTCCGTTAGCGTGTGTTTTATTTTCAAGGAGTGTGGTAGGAATTCTTTGCAAAATTCGAGAGCTTACCGGCGTTAAGGAAAATAAAATGGTATTAAGACGACTTGATGTTTTTTGAAAGATCAAGAGACTCAACTAACCGGTATTTCAACAATGGACGATTCTTGTACAGGTGACGAAGTTAAAGATATACAGGTAAACATTGGCTGAAGTCTTGTTTGTTAAATAAACGTACTATACGTATTTACTATTTATTTATAGGAAATCACAATAAACGAAACCAGTTCAAGGAAGCGACAAGACAAGCAGGTTGGATGAAAAAAACAAGATTTTAAAAGCTGCCGTTGAGGAAATTAAAAATTTAAATATAGATGGGGCTAAATCCTACCGAGCATTTTTCGAGAAGGTTGGGCATGCTTGTTTAGAAAATTGACAAGCGAACAACAAATTTTCGCAAAAAAATTCTTGATAAAGTCTTTTGTTGGGGCAGTTAGGACAACTCAAGATGAACAGTGTTGTTTCGACTTTAACTGCAACATCAACTGCGATTTTAAATCTTACTTCACAGGACTCTTCGCAATTATTTACATATCCTGCATAGAGCCTATCATCAGCCTCAACGTCTATGCCAGAATTGACCACACATATATTTCCACGTGTTCCGGCTCCCAGCACACCAAACAACTACGCAAGTTTTTCGCAGTTGTTTAATGATTCGCATTATATGTAATTAAACAAAAAGATTTACTTTTATGGTACCTACTGTTATTTTTCTGTGTTTTATTTTTTTTTTTTTTTATTTGTGCGAAATAAGATGGTTCATATCTTTAAAAATAATACATGAATTACAAGAGAAATAAGATTTTGTTTAATTCTTATTGTCAAGATACAAACGCTGCCATCCAACTGCACCGACACCATTAAAATATTTACAGAACGTGCGTCTAACATATTTTTCTGAAGTTTTTGAATTTCTAGCCGGTGATGACTAGGTTTGGAAGTTGTGTTTCTTCCCTCCATTCTGCTGTTATGACTTCTCCCTTATTCTTGTCTTCTATGTCGACACTTCCTTAAATATAATTTTCTTGTTTTTACGCCTTAGATATTTATGTAAATAACATGATGCCAACACTAGTTTCGCGACTTTATCAGGATGAAGATTGATTGGTTTTCGAAAAATTCTAAACCTTGATACCCAAATTCCAAAAGCATTTTCGACAATCGGTAATTAAATATAATTTTTTCATCGCCTAAATTACCATGGCGCCACTATCGTCCATTAGCCCCGCACTCAACCATAACAAACTCATAATTCGTATTCACAATTGCCAACAAAACAATACTAAAACGCTTCTTATAATTATAATAGTAAGACCCTGATCCTGGAGGCTTTTGAATGTCCACGTGTTTGCCATCTATCGCTCTTATGCAATATGGAAAATTCCATTTCCTTTCAAAATCAGTGGCAACAGATAGCCATTCATCTTCTGTTTGAGGGATCTAAAATTAACGAAGTAAATAGAGAAAACGTATGGGTATTGTTTATTTATTTTTTTACCTGTATGTTGTCTTTCGGAGCCTTAATTATAGCCGAACAAGCCTCCATTACAATGTATCCTAAGCTTTGTGGAGAAATAGCCGTTAAAAATTGCATATCCTCGTACGACCCACCACTTGCCAGAAAACGAAGCGTTGCAGATAGTCTATCATTTGGACTTATTGTACTACGCATAACGGTGTCTTTTTTCAATATATGGCTTAACAATTTCCAAAAGTTTTTCATAAACAAATGCGTCCATTCTCAAAAAGTTTTTGAAGTCCATTGGAGTAGTTTCTTTCAATCTTTTTAATAATCGCGTATGCATCAATTCCGTTCTTGCACTCAACCAATCGTTTACCCCAATTCTTTTCTTTTTAGTAATATTTAACATCTCTTCGTCTTCAGAAAGCTCGTCTATTATTCACTGGTTAATTAAATTTTACCCATTTTCACACCGCACGATTCCATTTCAATGAAATAGAGAAAACAACTGAAGTTTGCAGACTGATCTTTGCTTCTGTAGGGAAATGATTACAACCAGTTGGCCGATTAGTTGCTCGTCTGTAGCTGGCTTAACTCAAGAACAACTTCTTGATTTATAATTTTGGCAAAGCGTAGTATTCCAACAGCTGTCATTTAAAAAAAAATTGGAATTGCATGAAAAGCAGGGAGAGATACATTGCGGTGACCAACTAACCACCAACCATATATCCCCAGAGTTTGGTATTTTTATTTCTAACAAATGAAAATATACCCCAAAAGTTAATAGGAATGCTTTCATTTTACAGTGTGGATGCCGTGGCTCAGTGGTTAGTGCGTTGGACTACTGCGCAATGGGTTCTAAGTTCGAATCCAGAAAAATACCATCAAAAGTTTTTACTTGCACCTATAATATAGGGCAAGTATTGGATTTGTGAAAAAATTCGAACTCGAGATAACAATGAATTCTGACATTACGATTATAGAGAAAAAGTGGATCTGCCGATTCTGTCTGTCTGTCTGTATGTACGCTGGACAACAGCCTAAACGGCTGGGCCGATTTGCTTCAAACATATCTGAGCCCATTCGGGGCAAAATCGGAATTTTTGTTCTAGCCCCGCTATTAACGGTACTTTACTTAAGGCCAATTTCACAAAAAGACGATTTTCTCGAAAACGGCTCTTAACGATTTTGATTAAATTTCGTATTTGAGTTAGTCTAGAACCCGTCTGCCCTTCGGATACGGCATAAAGCTGTAGGTCCCTTCTGTACGTGCATAAATGTATACCACGCACAACATGCATAGTTGTGAGAAGCTAGGACTTGGCCCTCTATGGGCTGCTTATGGCCTAATATTTATTTATTTATTTATTAAATAAATCATGGGATTTACTACTGACTTAATAACTCTAAGTCGCAGTAGGAGATCTGCGAAGCTATCCTTCCAAAAGAATTTGTGAAACCAGAAGTAGATTCCATAAACAGTGAAATTTTTTGAAAGTTTTCTTAATTAACAGTAACCATTTTAGTTTTTAACCTAAGTTATCTCTCCCGCAGAAAAATAAAAATAATGAAATTTTTTGGAATATTTTTTAAATTGGGATTCTAAGGTATGGATTGGATAATATAAGAATGTGGATATTAAATAAATAGCTCGAGAAATTTCCTAATGTGTCGTATACGTACATATATGTAAGTACATATAACATGATTTCGAGAACCGGGAGATAAGATACGACATATGTGTCATTAAATACCTATACATACATATGTACAATATATCTTTTGCTTACATTTTTCGGGTTTTATTTGATTACAATCCAGTGAACGAGTCTCTATCGATAAAAGAGTTTTTTTTATTATACCAATGAATATAGAATTTTATAAGAAAATAAATTATACTAATTTATTTATTTTGTCTTTTCTTTATTTTTAGGGAATCAATGTCAAACCTAAGTTCAATCGTAATTTACTTTAAGGATCTCTCATGCATTAAATACCGCAGGGAACTATTTAAAACGTGGGACGATTTTTTAGGTAAGTTTTTATATACAATACAAATTAATTTTTCTTTAACACGAAATGTCTAAATTTAAAATTCGCAAATGTGCATATTGCTTGTTGATTAAAGCAATATGTACATATGTATGTCCGCGTTTACTTTTAGGGAGAAAATACTCGTATAAGAAAGAAATACAACATTATTTGAAACATTTTCGAATAGGTAATTTTAAGAACACGATGGGTCAGATGGGTCATATTTTTCTTTGTTTTCTTTCTGTTCTTTTTTTAAATGGTAAACCTATATTTCACTCGGCCTCTTTATATTCTAAATCTATATTTGCGAACAATAAACGTCTGTATACTTTTTTTCAGCTTCGTTCGGAGGTATTTTCGGTCTCTGCCTTGGAGGGTCAGTAATAAGCCTCGTTGAGATATTTTACTATTCAACATTCAAGTTCTTCGAAGTATACTATTTAGGTAATAAGAAAACCGGACACTACCCGAGCTTTAATTTACATAAAAAGAAAATTGATCACAAAAGGATATTTGAACAAAAGAAAGTAAATACTGATTCTAAGAACATCATTTTTCTCCAATAACAAAAAGATCGGGTTATTTAATTAGACTCATATTTCAGAGTAACATTTTGAAATTCTAATTAAAGGGACACACTTCTGAGTAATGTAATTAAATATTTAATATATGTGTATCTATTCAAAAATAAAATAATAGTTCATATCAATTATTACAATATAAAAGATATAAAAATTGTTGCTTTATATGCAAAAGGGCACATGCCTAAGGTGACAATAAATCGCAAGTACAAGGAAGATAGGAATGTTTGTCTCTTGTTTGCACTCTTTTGTTTGCTGTAAGGTGCTATTCTAACAAAAGCTCTTACAGGGTTGCCGTATTAACATTTCAGATTAGCAAAAATGTGAACGAATATTATGTAGGGTTACCGTCAATTTTTTTAGATTGAAATTTTCATTGATTTTGTTTTGTTTATAAAATAAAATAAAAAGTTAGCTTTTTTTACACCACCAAGAAGTAAAAAAAATAAAAGGCGCGTTTTTGAAAGGTATACCCAGTAGGCCTAATTCCCTTAAATAAAAAACAAACACGGACAGGAGGACGGAAACAAAAAAAAATATACTTACTGCAATAAAAGATATTTACCTACCCTTTTTCTGTGTTCTGTTGAGATGAGCGTAAATATATAATATGGGCAAATCCACCTGGTTCTGAAATATTTTCTGCGTAAAATATTCTAACTCAGCATTGTTGATCAAAAATATCTTTGTCCCAATCTATGAATATTCACTGGCGACATCATCGAGGAATTTTTTTTTTATTCATGAGAGACGAATCGGCAAAGGTTCCATTTTTTATCCATTGAAATGCAAAAACCGTCAACTAATTTTCCTATAATGTCTAACTAATATTGAAAGCTGTCAATCTATTTCGTTGATCAAACAGATAATGTAGAACAATGCTGCTCACTCACTGCATTATTTGAAAGTAAAAAGTAAACGTACTATTGTACCCGTTGCGTATTTTATGTATTTTTCAACGTACTGAAAATTGTACCCAAACGGAGAGAGAAATGTATGCGTACAAAGTGCAAGACACTAAAATATAAAATAGAATAGAAAACAGCTTATAATTTTGTAATTACATTTTAACATATTTTCCACACATTAAAAAAAATAATATATAAGATCAAAACAAGATCGCCACGGTAGCACTTATCTTAAACTTAAAGCTCTTTAATAGAAAAAAACTGAACGAGTTCCAAAACGGACATTGGTAACTCTGAATGCACATCAATATAATAGGGGTTGAATGCAGCAGCCAATAAGCGCACACCCTTGTGAAAGGTAAAAGGCTATTTCATGAAAAAGGAACAAAAAAGGGCCCGATCCTTACTAACAACGAGCAGAGAGTTAAATTGCTGATTGGTGCACCGATATGTTAAAAAAAAAAAGTGGGTTTCTGTCAGACTGATGAACTCCTTAATACGGTGCAAAAAATAATTAAGGATTCGAAAAGGGAAATACTTTTAAAGATGATCGACCAGGTAATACATGGCTCAAATCATTTATGAAAAGAAATCCTTCTTTTGCTAAGAGAGAAGCTGAAAGCATAAACAAAGGCAGGGCCGTCGTCACAACAAAACATTATTTTAAAATGGTTTAAAGAGCTGGAGAACTATTAAAGAGCATAAACCAGGAGGAAATAATGCACTTTATGTATTAACAATTATTAACTATCTCAAGTTAAGTTAAAAAGTACGTATATAAATACATACATATACATATATTTATTGTTATGTACTTACTATTTGAATAATAAGTTAACAAAAGTGTGAATAGATTTCGTATAAAACTAAATAAAACGTTTAAATAATGAAAGAAAACGTTAATAGTTGATATGAATTTTGGTGTCCGGCTTCTGAAACTAAAACGTCCGGACACTAAATTTGACTGTCCACATTAATAAATATGTAAGGCAATAAATATGTTTAAGGAGTTTTACTAGCTTTTTTTTAAATTATCTACATTATTATAAATCCAAACCTTTTCACTGAAGCTTTAATAAATAGTTAAAAAATAAGAAGAAGTCAAAGTTAAGTTAAGCGTGCTGAACCGTAGTAGGGATTCATAAGCCTCGTCTCCTCACTTCCAATATATGTTTTTTTCATATTTTTATATATGTAAGTACATAATTCGTTTTATGTTGTATGATATAGATATATTATTGCTTTAATATTCATAAAACAGCTAACCGCCGATTTCGCGATATTGGTCCACAGTTAATTCACCGATTTCTATAAATATAGCGAATCAGATGGGATCCCACCGCAATCAATCCGTCGGGCTTCATAATAGGTATGATATCATCCGCTTCTATAACTGAAAGTTATTAACTACGAATGAAATATTTAAATCAAACTTATTCGAAGAGTTAAGTAAACAACAAAGTTAACTTTTATTTAAATATTTTGTGTTTTAACATTAAATTGTCTATTTACTGTGCCAATGTCACAATGAATGTTGAATTTAAATATCCGAACATAAATATCTTGAACTTAGTATCTGAAGTCTAAGTTAATATTACCAAATTTACATACTTTAAAGTATAGTTTTATTATATTTTATGTTGTGTAATGACATTTCCGTAAAATAAACTTTTTACATTGGTCTATTGTTTCCGACAAATATTACAAACTATTTTGTTAATTTGCTTTCATAAAAATGATATCAATTAATATATTTTTTTATCAATTATAAAGTCCAAGCATAGTATATATTTCATTTAAATAACTTAATATGTACAAAAAACAATGCAATCATTTTATATATTTTAATTTAATGACAAAAACAAGGTAATATAATTTACTATATATAAAACAAATGTGAATAGGTCGGAATTATAGGATCATATTCTGTCATTCCCCGTACATAAAACCTCTTAGTTTCAAGTAATTAAGAAACACGATACACAAATAAAGCATTATATTAAAAATTTATAAAATTTACTAGTAGCCTTACTTTAAAAACAGATTACATAGAAATAAAAAACATGCTACTTGTTTTTATATTTCATTCAGCAATTATATTTCTAAATTATTTACCACACAGGTTTTCTATGTGGCAAATTTAGAAAATAATCTTAGTCAGTCTCATTGTCGCGATGCACTATTTTAATTATTATCAGAATAGCATTCATTAATTTAAATTTCAGCAAACAGTTATAAATATTACAATATACATATTAAAATAAATACCAAAATTGTTTCATGTTCCATGCATCATAGGCCTACTTCTTAAAATGTTGATCTAATTTCGCCAAATTTTCCTAATTGAATTAAAACAAAAAAAAAAAAAAATAACAATATTATTCGTGACACAAGCGTGTAATATTTGCAGCACAGAAGGGGATACAAATTCAATTTATGTTTTTGATACAATACATTATATTCACTTCTTTCAATTTATAGATAAAAAACTAATTTCTTTAAAGAAACAACATGACGTAATGTAATACAATAATACATTTATGTATAATAATGGGCAAAACACAATGTGGCGTTCGTGCGTTCGCACATTTGACAGGATGGTCTTACAATAATATTTGTCAAAACGCGCGACCTCAAAATTCTCGGCACCAAATGAGGCTTCATAAAACAACGGTAAGCTGTCATAATACTTTTAATCAAAACATAAGCAATTTGAATTTCGGTTCGTATTATAATAATTTTTTGAAATAAAAATGTGGACGCATTATTTCGCATTATTTGCTCTCTTGGGGTATGCTGGACTCGAAGCAATGAAGAAATGTTTAAGCCGTTTCTGATAGACTTCTATGGGTTTGAGAACTTAATTTGAAAGGGTTTTATACCCTAAATTACATAAAAATGCGAGAACGGGATTCAGAGCCATTTTATAAAATCACTCGCAAAAGTCACAAACATTTGAGTTGCTTCGCACTCTGATGGAATTAGCGCTAAAAAAAACGTCGTGGAGGAAGCCAATATCGCTTCATGGTTTTGCTATAGGTAGTGGTTCAGTTATATGCGTTATGTAGGTAACATTATTTTATATCTATTTATATCAAGGTACTTATTTCAAGGAGTTCCAAAACAAGTCTTGGGCTGGATTTATAGACCGGGCTACTCTACAGTTTCAGGAATAATTTATGAAACTTGTGCGATTCTGAGGAAAATATTGATGCCATTGTATTTATCACCACCATCAGAAGTGAACTGGAAACAGATTGCAAGAGATTTGTATAATATGTGGAACTTGCCAAATCTTGTTTCATTATATTTTTGTAACTCCTGGATTTTGTATTATAAATAAAATACTGCTCTTTCACAAAAGAAATAAGTCATTCCGCGAAAGAACTCATTATTTTCTTTAAATAAAAACAATAACTAATAATTTCACACAAGAAAAAAAATCTTATTCAAAAAGCCCGACAATAGTAGAGAGTTGCTCTACTCCGGCGTTGAGGTAGCGCTTACAATATTATCGATAAAAAACCCACTAAACGCCTGAAGTCACATTTGGTGTAACCTCATAAGAGCATATAATTTCTACTCATTCGCCACATTATGTTTCTGCTTTAAGATAGCTACTTACTATACAAACATCTACCGATAATTCCAATTATTGACATGAAATTGGTTTCAAAAAACTACAATCATGCATCTTCGACAAAACAATTTTGGGGTTTTTAGAAAATATTAAAACTATCGTTCCATCAACTTTTTTTCAAATGTACAATTCCTGGTTTGCAGTGTTTAGCGCTACTGCTAATTATATACAAAAAAAATCAATAACATTGAAAATAGCGATACATATCAACATCACTTCTATTGTTAGCTTAATATAAAAGTTTTAATAACAAAGAACATGTTAGCATTTTAAAACGACCAGGAAGTTGGATAAGTGTGAACCAAGAAAATTGGAAAGTGTTAAAAAGAAAAGATCGAAATCAAATAAAACATTATGGAATGAGAGATGAACTAGCAGAGCCTCTGGTAAAATAATAGTTCACGCTATAAAAAGATGTGTATAAATATATCAAGGAAAGTCAGATAAGTAAGTTATTTCGATTTAAAAACAAAATCGATTCTGCAACAATAAAAATGATATTTCGAAACATTATTTAACTACACCATACAGTTACATATTGCAAGCTAGATTTACTTAAATGTTTCAAAATTATAGAAGACTTATTAGAGTAGGTTTTTCAACATCCTTTTATTGCGGGTTTAATACATGATGCAAGACAAATATGAAATAATAAGCTGATCCGCACCAAATGCTGTACAAGAAGGAAATATTAATTAGGAAAAAAACATAGCTATCAGCATGACTGGAATAGGTACATATGTAGAAATTCATTGAGGTGGACCAGTAGGATTGCAGTAATGTGGCAGGGTTGTGATCCTCCTACTCTGGGCTTAAATTAGAAGAATTTATACATCCATCCATCACCCATTCGACTTATCTCAAAAAAAAAAAAAAAAAAAAAGGAGTCAAAAAATGTAAATGAGTCCTATAAAAACACGGAAGAAAGGCAGGCCTAAAAAGTCCTTGATTACAAAAATACAGCATTTGATTGGCCATTAGTGATGTATGAGATGTTTAGCAATTATGTTCTGCATAGAACGAAGAATATAATTTTTAGTTCACAGTAACACTTGTAACATTTTGACTGAACGAACAATTTCATGTTCTCGTTTACGGATGTGGCGATGACAAATTTCGTTAATAACGCATAATGCACTTTTTAGAAAATTGCGAAGGAAGAAAGAAATAGAAATAGCAAAGATTTTTTGTGTGTACTATATAAAAGTAACACAGGGACACTAAAAGATCTTCGTCCCCCATCTAAAACTGGTCATATTAGACTTATATATGGTGCGAGACGACTTTGCCGACAATCGATTCTCATGAAATGGGAGGAGGAAAATGCGTCTCGTTCTCAAATGCCGGATATGCTCAAATTTTTACTCAGATAGCTCAGTCAATTAATTTTGACCTCATAGACTGTGCGATCAACATTACAGCTTTGATGTGTGAGAGCTAAAAAAAACACGACCTTTTTTGACAACTCAAGCTCTACTCTAAACTAAAAACTAGAAGCGCCTGATTGAAAAAAATTTTTCGTTCTGTTTATACCCTATATTAAGTATATTAAGTTTGATACATAGTTTGTAACATAGAGAAATATTACAGATAGGCCCAATAAAGTATATATATAAATGATCAGCATCACTAGCCGAGTCGATTGAGCTATGTCCGTTTTGACGTCTGTGTGTCACAGTTTTTAGCTAGGTCGATGAAATTTTGTATACGAGGTCCTTGCAAAAGTATGCAATACAAGTGTAAACATTTTCAAATTCCGCCCACTGACACGACCACTTTTCAAAAAATTCAGTTTTTTTCAGTATTTTCATATGAAACTCGAAAAAACTTAAGTAAATAGGTAGATACATTTCTACTGTACAAATCTTTCATACATTATATTCGACTACGCCTACATTTTAGGGGCGTTTTTATCAAAAAAAAATTTTGACGTTTTTATTCGAACAATATCACTTCTAAGGAACAAAATACAGTATGTAATGACAAAAAATTAAAATCCGCCCACTACCACACCCACATATTGAGAAAATTCATGTTTTGGAGTAATCTGAAAAAAAAAGTTTGTATACAGGAAAGGGATAGGGTATCATACGATCCGCTCTAGTTTTATATGTGAGTTAATGTGGTGAATCTGTGAAGAAAAAGAAGAACCCTAGACAAAAATCACAATTTCCGCAAAAAAAAAACTATTTCTACGCAAAACTGAATTCAGCTCACTCAACTGACACAAAATTATTCACCCCGCACATTCAAACTCACAATATGTTACGGAATTGCATAAACCGAAAATAGCCAATGAATGTGCGTTCTTTTTTTTATATTTTAAAAACAGAGCTACCGCATCTACTACTATGTGAAGCGGATCGAATGCGTGAAGTTAAACTCAATTTCGATGATTCTAAAATTGATGTGAATAATTATGTATGTCAAAATTAAAAGAAATTACGGTTAGTTAGTGTATGTATCAAAAGGGTTTGAATGTTCACATTTTTGAACGCGGAATAAGCTGTTGATTCATAAAATCGCATGAATTAAGTAATACTTAACCTACCTACCTATAAGATAACCCACCTATTAATAAGGCGATTACTATGGGATTTTGATTAATTTTCTTTTGTATAAAAAACCTTTTCACCAGAAAATATACCTAATATTCCTCTTATAGAATTTCTTACTATCCCTTACTATTCTTAATTGGACTAGAAACACGCTAAGCAATTGACATAAGCAAAGCAGACCGTCCCACCCCGTTTAACGACTTCTTCAGAAGCTGCAGGGGGACTTAAAGTTAAGGGCATCTTTGCAGTCTAAATGTTGCCGTATCTTACTGCATTTGGATGCGTACAGTCACCCCTACTCTGATCATAATACAGGGTGCTACTTTACACTGGGATATTGACTACTCTATGTATTTTCTATTATTCTTAAATATGTAATTGAAAAATTAAATAACTTTTATCAGATCACCACTTTGTTTTTTCTTTGCTATTCCAGTTTCGGCTTAGTTATGCTATGCACATATATTTGTTATTTGCGAGATATTCAACTTTAATATTTTAATAATGAAGGTCAATATGAATTTCGATTATTCGAAGCGTACATTTACACTTAAAGCACTGCATAAAAGAATTATACAATTTGTAAAGTCACTTTTTTCATACATAATAGAACAGTACGTAAATAATTGTGTAAATGATAAATATTAAACTAGTTAATAGCTTGTTCTGTCATCTGCAAACATAAGAACTCTAATTGCTCTAAACTTTTTATATCACTAATGTTATTGTTTTTCAGATTCTTCTCCTTGCCTAACAATACACTGGATGGAGAAGATATAAAAAAGTTATTTGTTATAGCTGAACATATATTATTAGATAAAATAGACGAACATGAATTTGATGACGTACAAACACCAACGCAACTTACTGCACTTTCTCTATTTATATTGTTATTGATATTATCGAAATTGTTAAGGTCGCTTAAATCATTAGCTTTATTACTAACCAACACAACTGCAGCCATAGTTTTTTCTAGTGAGTTTTTAGAACCAACATTTGACGAAATTTGATTCAGTGGGATTTCACCAGGTTGCTGATTTCTGAGAGATGTGGTTAAGACAACACTTTGTTTCCTATTTTTTCCTTCGTTCATTCCTGATAAACTGGTTTTTGGAGACATGGGAGAGCTGCTTAAGCAAACGTTAGAGTTTGAAGTTGATAAATTTCCTTGGCCAGGTGATACAACTATTAAATTATTTAGGGAGCGCCTATGCTGTTGATGGTTGACCTGTTGGTGAGCAGTTGACGAAGAAAAGTGTTTTTGATGAGCAAAAATTGGCGGTTGATTAACTTGTGATTTTGCCTGATGGTACGATTGTCCCTGAACTGCACTACCACTTATAAAATTCGGATATGAAGAGCTTTTATACTGCGAAGAGCTTCCAGTATTACTATTATTACCTTTATTTAAAGAATTGCGCTGTAAATATAAAATTATCAATAAATACTATGCAGCTAACTAAAAACAAGCTTTACAAATAATGCTTTACCGATGAAGCCACATGTTGCTGTTGTGAACAACTCAATGAAAAGTTTATCATATCGTTTGAATTTTTTCGGTTTATTCTATCATTGCTTCCATTTTTCTGATCTGTCTTTCGTGTTTTACAGTTCCACCTATAAATATAGTTAATTGTTGTAACTTAATTTTGATGTCATGTTTACAGTGTAGTTTTACCTAGGTTTACTTAAATTCCCACTGCTACCAGTCTTGGGATGATGTACTTTAGGAGCAAACGATATTTTCAGTTTAGAAAGTTTGAATTTTAGTTCCTTTAATTGATTTGTATGGGCAACAAAGGCTTCGCCGTGTATGGTACGTTCTAATATCCATAGCAAAACAGAAACATTTTCTTCGTCTTGTACACAAAATGAGTCCTTTTGAATTATGCTACAAGAGACTAAAAAACATTTTCATATTTATTAAGCGACTTATTAAAATTCTGATTTTATACATACTTAAATCAAGAACTTTAATAAATTTGTATGCAACATTTTCGGTAACAGGATCCACAGGTTTCATTGGTGTCAAAACAATGGTAGCAAGCTCTTCGATCGCAAGATGTAGTTTTATTTGGCCGTTCATTAAATCTTGTTCAATTTTCGTCAAGTTGTTTCCTCGATCATTAAGTTTTTCAATACAAAGAGCTAATTTATGACTGGCACCTTTGGTAACTCCTAAATCTTGTAAATACTCCTCTGTTATTTCAAGCATTGCTTCATACGTGATATTCTTGAAAAGATCAATATATTTATGTAGTCTCAAACTTTTTAGCCACTGCCCAATATTAGACATTCCACTATTATGAGTACTAAATTTTAGGTAATTTGGTTTCATATCATCTAATCTTGTTTCTGAACCAGTCGATATCAAAGAAGTTCGTGGATTTTCAATAGAAAGTGAGAAACTTCGAGGTTTCTGAACATATTGGGCTAAATTTTCAGATGAGTTAGAACAGTTATCACTAACAGCTGTCGCCGAAGCATCCGAAGACGTTAGGGAAGATATAGCTGTTGTTAAACTGTTAGAACGCCTCGTTTTCAGGCATGCAATTTTACTATCTAGACTCCAACGATTTCCATTAAATTGATCACAAGTATTCAGCAACGAAGAAAAACCGATTTGAGCGCAGCTGCAATTATCACAGAGATTTGAGTCGAAGTCAATTATTTCCGTTCCATTTTTCGAAAATGACGTATGGTGGTCTTCGGTGTTGTTATTGGCATTACCAATATCTGCTTGACTACTTGATCCAAACGAACAATTTCCTGCAGCACCTGCTGTTGTCCCATTATAATTCAGCCCTAAACTATTTTGACTAGAACCTAATTCGTTTATTTTAATACAATTAAAATTATCACAGAGATTATCAGAAATGTTTGGTATAGTAACATTCCATTTATTCTTGTCAGAAGTAATTGGTGGTTGTGATTGTTGTTGACTTTTGTGTGTAGATTGTTGTGGAGGAGCTATTGCTTGCCAAGCATTTCGAGATGCAACGCTTCCTACTGATGACGATACAGAAGTAGATGAATTCGATGAACATGCATCTCTATTACTAGAAAGTACATAAAAATTTTGCTGCGCGGCAGAAGCAAACGACGACTGAATGTGGTCTTCTAAATGTCGCAGCCAATGGCTAAGAGATCTGAAATACAAATCAATATATTAATATTCCCATAACCCCAAAAAATATGAAATATTTAACACATTATTTTTTTTCTCTGTGTTGTTTTACACAGTTAATCTATTAGTAAATCTACTTGCGAACAACAAGAGAGTTTTTATAACCTTTTAAATGATACCAAAAACGATAAGAAAAAGTTGGTGAAGCGTATTTTATTGGGTGGCACCAAATACTGTCCGAGCGCAATATTGTATTTCAATGACTACAGTTGAGATTTGAAATCTCAAGTTAAAATCAAGAATACACAGCTACGATATTTGTTGATGTTAGTTAAAACATCCCGCTAAAAATTTAAGTGAATTGATTTGAAATCTTCTTCTATATACTAGGGGATAGTAGGTAGCGTTTTATTGGTAAGCCTCGTAACGTCGTAACATTTGTTGTTTGTGCATAAAAAACAGAAAACTCTCTTGGTCAATATTTCTAGGAACTATATAGGTCACACCTTAAAAATAAAACCTACCATGTCAACGAAAAGTTTAGGTTCTGATTTGTGGTAAAATCCTTGATTTTGATTTTATCAAAATGCAACAATTGTGCATGTTCAAAACAAAACTATTCGGCCAATAGTGAACCGATTGTAACGTTTATTATGGCATATTAGATTTAATCTAAGTTTTGTTCGAGCTTGATTTTTGAAAAATTGTTTTTTTGCTGTTTTATTCAAAATATACTCCGAAAACTTTAGTTTTTTTTCCGAAAAATTAAAATTTTCACAACAAAACTTCACCCAGTAAATATAGTGATAGTGTTAACATAGAGAGCACAAAGAAAGTCCGTCTGTCAATTAAATCTGTTTGCATGTCTGGTCATCTGTATTCGTTTATTGGATTGCCGCCTAAACGGCTGGATCTATGTTCTTTAAACTTCATATCTGAGGTGTTGGGTTTTTGAAATTATTGAATCAAGACAGTTTCAGATTACCGATATTATAAAAATAATTGCTAGCGGGATAAAATAATGTCCTAAGACATACACAGGCTTTGCCAAGAAAAATAGCGAAGGACCAAAAGTCCACAGTCCAACAGTTCACAATTGACTTTTGACTTATCTGGTTAAATTATAAGTTCACTATTGATTTATGGATTTTTTGCCTACCTACTCAAATGGTCTAAAAGTTATTATTATCGATTGTGGTTTTATGGCTTATTGAGGTGGATAAAAGTCAATTGTTAAGAATGACAGTTGCTGATATACCTTTTGGAGAAAAATGCGAAATAGATAGACATACATACATATATGCATAATGTACATACATATATGTATATGTATGCATCGCATTTAATGTTTGCAGGGCCGGAGCTACATACCATATGTGCAGAATGAGCAAATGCACAGGGCGTCAAGGCCTTGGGGGCGACGCATTGTAAAACAAAAAAATGCATTTCTAAACGCTGCGCTGTCCGAACGAAATTATTTTATAACAATACAAATTACATACTTCATCTCAGCTGTTCACACAAAAGACCATTCTCACACACCAGAAACTAGTTCAATAAAACCGAAATACAATATCCCACCAGGAATGTGCAGGGTAATTTCTTGCGCAACTAGTTCGAATAGAACCGAAATGAGAAATCCACAGCACTATGCAGTGTAATTTCTTTCACAACCAGTTCGAATAAAACCGAAATAAAAAAATCCCACCAGGTCTGTGCAGGATAATTTCTGCACAAGCACTCAAAAATTTTCATAGGAAAAAATCACAAAACAATAAACTCAATACGTAATTCCTATGGAATCATTTGAGTGAAAATGTGCAGATTTTATTTCTGCACCTATGAGATTTACTCATTTGAGAAATTTGTTTGATAAGAGAATGTATAAAGCGGCCCATACACAGCACATATCTGCGCACACTGGACTGTTGTCGATTCACTGAAAATCGTACTGTATGGATTTGTGTACGATTTCAATGTCAGACACGATGCTAGTAAAATCAAATCAAATAGTTAGAATTTCGGTGTTGATTGGTGTGTGATGTGTGTGGTGAAGGCAACGCTGGCGGGGGTAATTTATGACGCCAAGACTGAAAAATTGGGCGCTAAAGGTAAGGCTTGCACAGGGCGCTCAATTGACTCAGGCCGGCCCTGAATGTATGCATGTATCGCATGGATTTTAGGTAATTTTTTTTGCTTTATTACAAAAACTAGAACAAAAGTACAGAATTTATTTTCAAAAAGAATAGAACATGGCATACAAAAGTGTCGTCTGTCGAAAATATTGACAATTTGTTAATAATTTTTGTATTTGGAAAAATAAATTAGAGACATGCATATGTACATGTATGAATATAGATTTTAAGTAATATTGCAACAGTGACTTTGTAGATGTATGTATGTATACATATATATCTCACATTGGGCAAAAATATCTGGGTTTATGTTCTGATGGGGTTGGGCTCCGATCGAAATTTTGCACAATTTGTCGCTCAACGGGAAAATTTCAAGCTCGTACGCATATATTTTGCACTAACGTTCGTAGATCACCAATTTACATGGAGTGAAAGCAAAATTCTCTCAGAGGGAACTTAAATTACAAAAAAGTAAACGAACGGCAGTGATTCGGCAATGTTTTCACAGTGAATCTTGCACTAAGATTCGTAGCATAGGGAAATGTTTTGCTTTCTCGTAAGCGCTCACTTCTGTAAAAAACTACGGATTCGAATTCACTGTTTTTGAAGGGTACGCGAACTTCATATTGTTAAATGCGGGTTAATTTCCTAGAGGGTTATTTTACGCCCCCATAAAATCTTGCCAGCTGACACCAGACTGCCATAGTAAAATCATAAGATTGGTTGTGGTTTTTTAGCTCAATTCCTTTGTAAGATTTTGGAACTATGGTCCCGGATGTTGTGGTCTAATAACCCACATGGGTGGGCTATACGTTCTTAGGTAATTGATTTATGAACTTATAATTCTCCCGGGTAAGTGAAAAGCCCATTATGATCCATTATGGTTTTTTGGGTTGTGACACGCTCATATTCCGGTCATATTTCGTAATAACTTTTGTAGAAGCTGCCCATTCGAGGAAAAATTCTTTTACAACTATCTTAACCATATCATGGGATAACTCAAATTAGTAACAGTAAGAGAGTAAGATGGATACACCAGACATATACTTAGTCGAATTACATCCTAATCGAAATTGATTTTCAGCTTACCAAAAATCTACAACTCCTTCATTTAGAAGGAATTAATAAAAAAAATGTTATTACTGTACTTTTATAACGACTAATTCAACAAATAAATACAAATTTGAATACAGAAGATTCAATTTTTCTTGAATTCAAAATTAAAATAAACATACACAAAAGTTTGCCTCATACAAATATATACGTGCATATGTACACACTTTTTATTTTATTATTATTATTATATAAAATATAATAAATTGTTCATTGTGACACGCAGCTGTGCGGTCAAAATTATTATGATCAGCGGTTGGAATTGACAGAGCATATGGAAGCTTTTCTGTCAGTTATGAGTCATGATTCGTTTTTAAAAAAAAAAATATTTGGCCGGATTTAAAATGGTAACTTAACTCAAATGGTTACTAATCACTTACAAGATTTTAGAAATACAAAGTTATTACTAATTGTTAATACCTATTTGCTGAATATTAATTTCAAACATAAAAATTATTGGATAACGTTTGGTTTGCAAATAATATTTCATATTATAATCTGGTAACATGGGTGTTTGACTATCGTGGACAATCACATTACAGTCACGAATAAAAATATAGCTTAGTGAGCAGTAGTATTAACTAGCTATTCGGATATAGAAAAAAGTTCCTGATAGAGTGCTAGATCTCATCTTACTGTTGGTGTAATGCATAGAAATGATTGATCCATATGGATCTTGAATGATAATAAAATACGGCTATTATTGTTAAGGCAAAACTAGGTAATAGCAATAGAATACATCAGAGAAGTATAATTTCACTTCTACTATAGTTTACACTTGTAAATCAAATCCTAAGTATAGATTGATCAAGGTATGCGAATGACATGATGATATGCTCCGAGCAGGAGCTAACTGAGGTCTGATGCTTTTTGACACAACAATCAACATATCTAATTGCGCCGTGACACAATGGTTAGTGCGTGGGATTACTGTGTATGGGGTTCCAAGTTCCAATCTAGGAAAATGCCCTCTATATTTTTTCTCGGCCCTACCTCTTGCAAGCGTTTGACAAGCATCCAATTAGTATTTACTGTCATGAGAAAGCTTCTCAAAAAACCTTATGCCCTTTGGGCACAGCATAAAACTTGCTTCATCTAAGCCTCATTACTGTGCTAAATATAACGTAGATAAACAATACATCTCTGTAAAAAGAAACGAGCCAGTGAAAGTAAATGTAGGCCCGTTTATGTTAAAAAAATAATTTACAACAGAACAACAATTTTTACATTTGGATAAAATAAAAACATTACCTTCTGTCTTCATTTGAAATTGCAGGATGAATAAGCAAATATGAGAATATCTGCTGCACCAACTCCGTTGAAACTATTTGACGCACAGTATCTTCCACAAAGATCGGAATTAGCGATAGATAAATTAGTTTGGCTTCTTCATTTCCTGGTTTCAAAAGTGGCAACATTCCCAATACATCGTTTAAGACGTCCTCTTTCTTATTATATGCTTTTCCATCACTTTTTAAGAAAAAATCAGAGCCAAAATATATGGCTTCCTTGTCTGTAATATCCATCATTTCTGATCCTGGAAATGACTGGTAAGCACTTACTAAGTTTTGTAAATATAGTGGGCTGTTGGCATTTATATCAAATGCTGTCATGTGGTTTTGTAGCCCTAGATTTTGAGTTAAATTATTTTCGATTGAATGCTGAAGGAACTTCAGACTTGGATAATGTAATCGTTTTAACAGAGCATAAATTACAACTGTACGCTCACAATCGTTCCATTTTTCAAATAAAGACGTAACTGTGCTCACTTGTTCACAAAACAATGTTGACGAATTCCCACTTGAGTATTTCATGATGCTGTTTATATCCTGTAAAAGGAGTATATATTGTAAATTAATATTTAATAATTTATAATAAAACATACAAAAAAATATGCCACTCGTAGCGGATCTTATATTATAACAAGAAAATTTGTTTGACTCATTACTTTCTCTAAGAGACTCATATTCAAGGACAGTACACCTCCTCCACACGTAGTGGCGATAGCGGCCTCAATATACCTGTCAGTTAAATGGTTAAGGGCATATTAAGTTTGACAGATAGTTTATAACATACAGAAATATTGAAGAAAGACCACATAATGTATATATATAAATGATCAGCATCAGTAGCCGAGTCGATTGAGCCATGTCCGTCCGTCCGTATGTCACCAGTTTTTAGGGCTTAAATTTTGAGCTAGATTGATGAAATTTTGTATACGAGGTCCTTGGAAAAGTAAGCAATACAAGTGTAAACATTTTTAACATCCGCCCACTGCCACACCCACTTTTTTCAGTAATTTCACATGAAACTCGATAAAACTTACTTTAGGTAATATGTAGATATTTTCTTACCCTACATATCTTCAGTACATTGTGTATGGGCACGCCCAGTTTTTAGGGGCGTTTTTATCAAAAAAAAAGTTTTTTTTGGAAATAATAACACTTCTTGGAAGCAAAATACAGTATATGTTGAAAAATTTACAAAATCCGCCAACTAACACGCCCACTTATTGAGAAAATTTATGTTCTATTCTATGTTCTGTTATGTTTTATAAAATATTGAAAAAAAGTTGCTTAAGGAAGTATATTGGGGGAAGAAGGAGCTAGTATGTGCATAGGAAAGGGATAGGGTATCATACGATCCACTCCAAACGGATTCTAGCCTTTTCATATGGTTTTTAAATGCAAATACAAATACTAAATGCATATATGTATGTATATACATATATCATATACATGTATGCACATCAAATGCCGTTATCTGGTTAATATTCATGATAATTGTACTAACTTATCTGTTATATGCGTTCATCTATTATGTCACTGTAAAATTATTCTCATACCTCTATTTTGTAATTTTTGAAAACGGTTTAACATACGCACATATTACATAGGTAATAGTTTTAAATAACAAAAATAACACTTGGACAACATTCAAAGTGGAGCTTAATTATAGTCTTCTAGAGCTCTGATATTCTTTTTTCTGTTTCTAGAAAATAAATGTATTTTTCAAGCTTTTTTTACACATACTATGTGCATACAGTAAAAACTCAATAACCGGCAACCTTTAATATCCGGAATTTTAATATCTGGAGAAACCTCTAATATCCGCAATGCTGTGTACAGATGATTTTACACAAGCATTAAACATGTTGCGATTTGCACAAGAAAACGAAAACAAATTTGCCGTCTGCGTTTTAGTCTGAATAATAAGTTTTGCCTGAATCTAATGGAGTTAAGATAACTGAGGCTATCCTCTCACTTGGAAAACTTATTAATTTTTTTGGGAAAAAACTTTATTTCGCAACAAGAAGTGATGCAGCTATGCAGATTGCAAGACAAACTTATAAAAGAAAAACCGGAAGTGCTAAGACAACAAACCTTGGATATATTTCTTTTTAAAAAACACCTGTATGTACTTGCAAAATGTTCACTGAAATGTATTTACACATATGTATGTATATGAATTAAATAGAGAATCATATACATAAATACTTATAAAAAACTGTTTTATTTTCGAAATCTCTTAACCTCTAATATTCGGAAAAATCGATTATCCGGAACACTGTCGGTCCCAAGCATTCCGGATATAAAAGTTTTTACTGTACTATGCTCAATATGAGCATTAAGAGACAACTTGCTATCAATCAAGATTCCTATGTATTTTATTTCACCAAATATTTCCATTGGGTCGCTATCGATACATAACGTATCTTACTTTTGCTTCTTCTTCTTCTTAAGGTTCCTCTCCGCTTCCGAAGTTGGAAATCATCGTTTTAATTTTCCGTTTATCTTTCACGCCTCTTAATATATCTGGTATTGAAGTCTATGACGACCTGGTGTTCCTCTTCCCTCTAACATTTCTTGAATGATGACATTGAGTAGTTGGTATTTGTTATTCCGGAGTACATGGCCTAAGTACTCTATTTTACGTCTTTTGACTTGGAATATAAGCTCTCTACCGCATCTCATTCTTCTCAGAACTTCCGTATTAGTGATCCTGTCCACCCACGAGATTCGCAGTATCCTTCTGTATAGCCACAGTTCGAACGCTCCCAGTTTTTTAATCATGGTTTTATGCAGCGTCCAGGTTTCAACACCATACAACAGTACCGACCACACTTAATATTTAGTAAGCCTGATTTTTATGTCTAACTTTATATCTTTGCTAGAGAGCACTTTCTTCATTTTGCAGAATGTAGATCGTGCCTGCTCTATTCTACATTTTATTTCTTTCTTGGGATCTGCATTGCTTTTTATCATAGTTCCGAGGTATTTGATGCTAGTAAGCTTTTCTACTGTGATATCTCCTATTTTTAATTCGGCGTTCTGTGGTTGTTGATTCTTTGTGAATAATATGAATTTTGTTTTCACCGCGTTAATTTTTAGCCCATATTTGCGACTTATTGAGTCCAGCTTATTCATCATGTCATTGAGTTCATTGATATCATTTGCCATCACAATCGTATCATCTGCATATCTGATATTTTTAATTTTATAGCCTTCAATGCTGATCACACCGTCATAGTCAGCCAATGCTTCTTTGAAAATCTGCTCCGAATACATTTTAAATAATAACGGCAAAAGAATGCATCCTTGTCGAACTCCTCTTTGTATAATCATGCTTTCCGATTCTTCTCCTTCTATAGATATTTTGGCTTCTTGGTTCCAGTATAGGTTTTCGATTATTCTGCTGTTCTTTGTTTTTTCTTTCTTTAAAGTTCTTTGGACAATCATATTAAAAGCAATCAGAGCTTCCCGTGTGCCGAAGCCGTTTGTATTCCAGTTTGCTATAAATTCTTCTGTTGATAATTTTTAAAAATATCTTAAGTGTATGATTCATCAGGCTGATTGTTCTGAATTCGCTACACTGTGACGCCTTATTTTCTGCGGAACCAACAATTAAGGCAACAATTACTGCCTAGACTTTTAACCAGTAGAATATGGCTAAGGCAGGCAGTCCATAGATACCCCCTGGTAAAGAAAAAAAATATTTTATAAAGAAAAATAAAAAAAAACATCTCCTCCGTGACAATGCGTGAATATTACCGTGACCAGGATTCGAACCTGGGTTACTACGGCCACAACGTAAGGTCCTAACCAAGGTTCAAATTCTGGTCACGGTTTCGCACTTGTATGGGGTTTCAAGTACTTCAAGGGTGTTCGTGGATGCCCATGAATCACCTGTGATTTCTTATGGCCATGGGTAAGTTCAGCTGTACTTTAACCATTCGTTGGGAATACAACCTTTTCTGTATATCTCGTTAAATAGATCTATGACTAAGTTCAAGTTTCCCTCCTCTATAAGTTTTAATAATTCATTTGGTACTCCATCTGGGCCTACTGCTTTTCTGTTTTTCGTTTCATTTATCGTTTTAATTATTTCTTCTTTTAAGATTTCAGGTCCAATCGGCCCGTCATATGGTTGGATTGGTTCACGCTTATCACTGAAAAGTTCCTCGATGTGTTCTTTCCATCTTGTTAGTTTATCTTTCGTGAATATTGCCATTTTTATGTTTTAACAATCCGACTTGCTTCTTCCTTTCCGTACCGGAGATCTCTTTTACTTTCTTATTGAGGTTGAAACTGTCATGGATTCTGTCAAAGCTCTCTAGTTCTTCACACTGTTGACGTAGATGCTAATTTTTGGCCTCTCTAATTTTGTTCCTGATAATTCTGTTTATCTCTTTGTATCTGGTAATATTTAGTTTGTTCTGCCTTCTCTCTTTCATAAGTAAGTGGATTTCCGCTGTCATCCAATCCTTTTTTGGCCATCGGTTACTGGTACTGAGATATTTTTTTCCCGTTTCTACTAAAACTTCTTTTAGTTCCGCCCATTTGGAGTTAATGTTTGAAGGTATTGGTCGATCTCTATTTAATAATGCTAGCTTTTCATTTATTTCACTTTTTACTTGCCTTTGGATTGTTTGATCCTTTAAGAGCCTCAGATCCAGTCTTTTCCGATATTTTTACTTGCACCTATAATATAGGGCAAGTATTGGATTCGTGCAAAAATTCGAACTCGAGATAATAATGAATTCTGACATTACGATGATAGAGAAGCTCGAAAAAGTGGGTCTGCCGATTCTGTCTGTCTGTCTGTCTGTCGGTCTGTCTGTCTGTCAGTCTGTGTGTATGTACGCTGGACTGCAACCTAAACGGCTGGACCGATTTGCTTCAAACTTCATATCTGAGCTCTGTAGGGTCGCAATTCGAGGCGAAATTGGAATTTTTGTTCTAGCCCTGTTATTAACGGTACTTTACTTAAGGCCAATTTCACAAAAAGACGATTTTCTCGAAAACGATTCTAACGATTTTGATTAAATTTCATATTCGAGTTAGCCTAGACATATGCTATAAGATGGCATACCACGTTTTTGGCTAAAAATACGTATAACGGTACTTTTCTTATTAACTGATTTTAGAAACATGGCTATTTCTCTGTTAAAACTTAATGGATTTTTATCAAAATCGAAATGTGGGCAGGATTAAATGTTTAATAAAATGTGGCATTTAAACTTACGCAAAATTTTTAAAAATATTTTTTTTTTAAATTTTTTTTTATTAAAAATTGATGCATTTCTAACTAATAGCATATATGTGCAAGTACGTACGACCCAGTCGTGCACTTTTTTTTTTCTATCTTCTTCATTTTAATTTTTATTTTTGCAGTTACGGGATTGTGGTCTGATCCTACATCAGCTCCTCGATAAGTTTTCACCGCCTTTATAGCATTTCTAAACCGATTATTGACGACTATGTAATCAATTTGGTCTCTTACTATTGATTCTGTCGTATGCCTTGGTGAGGTCCAAGTATATAGTCTTCTTGGAGGGAGTTTAAACCATGTATTAATTATGGCAAACCCATTTAGTTAGTAGCAGTTATCGACAGAAGCGACCCTGAAGGTAGGATAACTGCTGAAAGATGGAGGAAGGTCGAAGTCGAACTAACCAAAGTCTTTGTCAAATCGAAGAGGGACCACCCTGGCCCCTTGCCGATTTGTAGGGACGCGGGCTGGTACCAAGGGCACGTTAAGTTGATCACCTGCGTCGACCAGAGGTCCAAGGACTTCTACAAAATCCTGGTCAGCAACATGAACGTCAGCCGTCTGTGGTCGGGTGCTCGCATCGAGGTGGTCGAAAAGGATCCGATTCCTAGTCAACCGAGATGCCGCACTCGTGTCCCAGCTGAACCAGAGGATCCAAAGGACATCCTGGATCTGATCCGGGTATGCAACCCAACGCTTCCAACTCACAACTGGAAGGTTGCGAGGGTCGAGGAAGCTCTTCATGACACCAGAGGAGTTATCATCGTTATTAACGATGAATCCCTGGCGCCTCTTTCCGCTACCAAGGGTGTTATCGGCTACGGCATTAAGGCGATTACCCTCAAGGTATACCGTAGCGATCAGGATGCGGATAACAAGATCGCCCCTTCGTCAGTGGCTTCGTCATCTGGCAACATCTCCAATAGCGCGGCAGAATCCTCTATGGAGACTGACTGCGGCTCCCTCACCATGCCAGCTTTAACACCTCTAGTTGGGGTGGGTTCCTTACCGACGAGGGAGAGCCCACCGTCCTATTGAGGTCTGAGGAGAGTAACAGCTACAATGCTGCGCCTTCTTCAGATTAACCTCCACCACTCCACTACGGCCTCGGCCGCCCTTGTTCTTCGCCTTTCTCAGGGCTCCAAGAGCCTTGGGTCAATGGTAACCGGGTTCGAGGACTCAAGATCCCTAATTACAAGCTCCTCTACGTAAGAATTGAAGGTAAACCAAGATCCTGCATTCTTGCGAAGAGCAGCCTTAATATTTTTCTTTTCTCTAATTTCAGCAATCAGGACTTCATCGCCACTTGCGTGGAATCGACGACCCATAGGTACTGGGTGGTCTCAGCGTACTTGGGCCACGATCAGACGGGTCCTTTTCCGCCGACCGTGATGAGGGATCTGGTTGTAGAGGCAGAGAGGACCTACACGCGCCTCATCATTGGGCGTGACGCAAATGCACACCACTCAATTTGGGGTAACTCAGACATAAACGATCGAGGGGAGGAACTTTTAAACTTTGTAGTTAGTTCTAATTTGTTAATATGCAATAGAGGTTCCAAACCCACCTTTGTCACCTGCAATCGACAAGAGGTGCTTGACATCACACTTGTCTCTGTTAATCTTGCCAATTCGATAACGGACTGGAAGGTGTTAGAGGAGCACTCTTTCTCTGACCACCGTTATCTTCAATTTGGTTTTATTGACCCACAACCAGTCCAGGTTAAGACTAGGAATATTAAACGAACCTATTGGGTTCTTTATAGGGAATCATTAATCAGATTCCTCCCCCCTGAGTTGCCGGTCTCTGTTTGTTCAGCAGAGCTTGATGCTGCGGTGGGAGTGCTAACAGAGGCTCTGAACAAATCTCTGAACAAAGCCTGTCCTTTTAGCACTCCGCGTGGCAAAAAGAAGCCCGATGGTGGAATGCCAATCTGGGACGCCTTAGAGCCAATTGCCGGCAACTCTTTAACAAAGCTAAACGCTCCAAAGCCAGGTTGCGCAAGATTCTATCCAAAGAGCCACCAACACCAAGCTACCTGTTAAGACCAGATGGTTAGTGGACCTCCTCTTGCAAAGAGAACATTGATCTTCTGTTGGATGCTTACTTCCCGAGCAGCTCCCCTGTTGTTGATGTTCATCCTTCTGGTGTCGTTAACCACCAGCTGAGCATCGACCCCTCGAGTATAATTACTCCTGAAAAGATCCGCTGGGCAGTATTCAGCTTCAAACCCTACAAATCGCCTGGTCCTGAGGGCATCATTCCGGCCGAGCTCCAGCAGTCCTTTGATATTATTCAGCCCTGGCTGTACTCTATCCTGGGGGGCTGCTTGAAGCTTGTCTATATTCCCAGATTATGGACTGAGGTCAATGTAGTCTTCATTCCCAAGGCAGGTAGGATCTCTCATACTAGTCCTACGGATCTCCGACCTATCAGTCTGTCATCTTTTCTCCTAAAAACCCTGGAAAGACTGATTTATATCCATCTACGTGGCTCAATTGATCCGCGCCAACTCTCTCCATCCCAACATGCTTATTGCAAAGGAAAGTCGGTGGAGACCGCCCTTGTAACCTTCTTAGATATAGAAGGAGCCTTCAACAACGTCAATCCATGTGCAATTATTCAAGCATTGGACAAACTGGGGGTTTATCCCTATTATAGACCCCCCACGTTAAACGGCACTAAGCTTGTTTTTTCCGATAAAGCCAAATTCTTGGGTCTCATTTTGGATATGAAAGCCAACATTATAGAACGCGTCAAGAAGGCCAGCATTGCCCTGTACTCATGTAAAAGGGTACAAGATGGGGACTAAAACCTCACGTCACCCTCTGGCTATATACGTCTGTCGTCAGACCTATACTTCTTCATGGCGTGCCCGTCTGGTGGACAGCTCTTCAAAAGACTGTTAACCTCTCTCTCCTGGGAAAAGTTCAAAGAGCTGCATGTATTTGCATATGTGGAACCCTAAGAACGGCTCCTTCCGCAGCTCTAGGTACCATTCTTCACCTACTGCCCCTAGACATCGTCAGCAAACAAATAGCGGCTTCAACCGCAACCCGTTTGTCGGCCTCTTCCCAGTGGCTGTCTCTCAACTACGGCCACTCCTCTGTTCTTAATGAGTTTAACCTCATTGATGTAATCACCGACTACACCCCCGCTGAACTCAGCTTTGGTCGTAACTTCCGCACATCAATCCCAGCTCGTGAAACATGGTCTGATGTGGAGCAGGTGGATGTTGGAACGATTCACATCTACACTGATGGATCCAAGACCTCAGACGGAGTTGGTGGTGGTGTATACTCCTCTATGCTTAACTTAAGCATCTCCTTCCGTCTCCCTGATCATTGTAGCGTTTTTCAGGCGGAAATTATGGCAATTAAAGAATCCCTGTCATGGCTGAAGTGTAATGCACTATCTGCCTTGGATATTAGCATTTTCACGGACAGTCAGGCAGCCATTAAATCCCTGGAATCACCCACAACCACATCATCGGTCGTAAAAGATTGCCGTTCTTCTCTGATGGAGATCTCGGAACAATATAACATTCACCTATGTTGGGTGCCAGGCCATAGGGACATTCCAGGCTGATGAAATTGCCAAACTTGGCACTACCCTCCCAACTGAATCCGCAAGGACGGGAATTGGCATGCCAATTGCTACCTGTAATCACCTGCTCAAACTTGATGCTATAAGGAAGGCCAATGCTCGCTGCTCTCATTGTCCCTTTAGGATCTCGAGGGAGCTCTGGCCTAACCTTAACCAGAAACGTTCAAAAGAACTGTTGACTCTGAACTTGAGCACCATTATTGGTGTCCTTACGGGACACTGCCTAATCGGCCTGCACGCTAAACGTCTGGGCCTATCTAACGATTTCTGTCGGAGTTGTAGGGACGAGGAGGAAGAGGAAACGATTCCTCATCTTCTCTGCAACTGCCCTGCCTTAGCGTCAAGAAGAAACCTCCACCTGGGGTCCTTCTTCTTTGACGACCTCTGTGACCTGACTGGTATACCCATCAGGCACCTTCTACGCTTTATCAAAAGCTCCGGTTGGTTCTCCTGATTCAGCGGAAGAACCTCTTCTAAGTGTAATTGTGTCTGGCAGCCTATTTGTACTGGTCCTCTGTCTCATTAGAGGTCACCCACTTTGGGGGGCTATAACTTGAAATGGGGTGAGAATAGACCCCCCCCCCCACTGCCAGACAATTTTGAGTTCGGCAGAACTTCAGAAATCTCACCTTAAAAGATTATACTGCTTAACTGGGACACCCTGTATAATTAAGGGTAATTAAAAACATGATTAAATATACAGTTACAGTAAGCTAATATAAAAAAAAATCAATATGTTCTGTGTAAACAGTGTTATTGAAATTAATAATTCCATCCCAAATGTCACTTATTCTCTTCAAATCGGATACAGTGGCGAGTCATTTAAATTCAAGTGTGTTAATATTACCTATATTAAAAATGTAATAAAATCATTAAACCAAAAAAAGACTTTAATCATATAAGCGCGAAAATGTTCGTAGATGGAATAAACTTAATAGGAAATATTATTGTGTGCTTAATAAACAATTCCATGAGAAGTGGGCTATTTCCTAAAACATGGAAAGAATCAGTTGTGACCCCTATTAAAAAAGTGCAATAAATTCCCTTCAAGTATACGAAAAAATACTCGAAAAAGTAGTACATACAGATCCAATTAGAAGAGCATTTTGAAACAAACAATTTATTTCTCGAAAGTCAATCCGGATTCAGAAAAAGACATTCATGCGAATCAGTCTTAAGCAGTATTATAACTATCTGGAAAGAGGAAATCGCAAAGAAAAATCACGTTATAGCTATTTTTCTTGATTTTAAGAGAGCCTTGGAAACCATTGACAGGGACATTCTCCTGAACGCACTAAATGGATATGGTATAAGAAGTACTGAACTGATGTGGTTTAAGTCTTTCTTGAGCGGGAGAACACAACGAACTGTGATATGATAATGATCAATCATCCGACAAAATTGAGACAAAATTAAGAGTTCCTCAGGGATCCATACTTGGAGCGGTATTCTTTATAATATATGTATATCAACGACATAGAGAGCGCACTAAAATTCTCGCAGATTGCGCTATTCCCTCCTATTCATCTCAGAAAAAAACATCGTTGAATGTGAACAAAAACTAAAAGAAGACCTGCACAGATTGAACATCTGGATTAAATGGAACAAACTAAATCTAAATGTATCTAAGTCAAAATGCATGACCTTTAAAAACGTCCAAAGATTAAGCTTAGTAGTAGACAATGAAATAATTGAACAAGTTGAATAAATCAAATATTTAGGTATCATAATTGACCCGAAGTTAACATTTAACCCACATATAGATTTCTTAATTAAAAAAGTGTCCAAAAAAGTATTTTTCGTGAGTAGAATAAGAAAAAAGGTAACAACAATAAGTGCAAAAACATATATAATGTGATGATTAAACCTCATTTCGAGTACTGCCCGTCAATTCTATTTTTGTGTAGTGATTATGTATTATTAAAATTACAAAGTATCCAAAACAGAGCAATGCGAATAATCCTAAGATTAAATAAGCTTTGTCAGATCTGAATATCCTTACACATAATATGTATTCTCCCTATATTTATATTTATATATTTTATACTTATTTATTTTATTAAATTAAGTTTCCTGTAATTTTTTGTAAAAATGAATTTAAATAGTGGAATATCAGCTAAATAAATAAACAAACAAACAAAATGAATGAAAAATTAAGGGTCCATAGAATTCTTCGAAGTCGGAACGTTGACATTTAAATTGACGTATTGCCAGAACTGTCAGTAAATTTTTAACTCAAATTCTCAGTAGATGTGAGTGCGTAAGCACTAACCTTATGAATATGATATCGACAGCAGATTATTTTTTACATTTCTGCATTGAATTTATGCGTTTCTGTTTTTTGGTTGCTGCTGCTTACCAGTCATTTGAAAATAAATTATGGAAGTGTGCACAAACATTAAAATAAAATAAATAAATATAAGGCCGTAAGCAGCCCATAGAGGGCCAAGGCCTAGTTTCTCACAGCTGTACGTATTGTGCGTGGTATACATTTCTGTACGTACAGAAGGGACCTACAGTTTTATGCCGTATCCGAAGGGCACGAGGGTTTTTGAGAAGCTTTCTCATGACAGTAAATACTCTTGGATGTTTGTCAGACGCTCGCAAGAGGTGGGACCGTGAAAAAAACTTTGGTGGTATTTTCATGGATTCGAACTTGGAACCCATTGCGCAGTAGTCCAACACACTAACCACTGAGCCACGGCACCCACATTACTGTGAATTTTTTAACTTCAATAACTTTAGATAACTTTAATTGCTTCAAAGGCTTCAAGTGCATGCAATGAATGCTAGTGACTTCAAGGTGACTTGAATGAATGCAGAGCAATTAAAATGATTGCATTCATTTTGACTTCAAAATAATATTTTTGAAGTTCAGGTAATTATTAAAGACATTAAATTAAAAAATATCTATGTGAAGTCAAATGCATTCAAATGCATGATTGACCAACAGAAAGACCGATAACTTAATGAGCGGGGTCAAGTAATGGTATGCAGAACATTCTTTGTCAGATCACCATTGGCCCACGTCCCAATCAGAAGAACGAAGTACTTATAGATTATTGCCATTTAACCTGTAAAGGATGATAGAAGCGACAGAATTGGTAGCGAGACAAATGCCTTTTAATTGCAGAAATAATAAAACTGCAAAAGAAAAGAATAAAAATGATGATTTTCAATCTCCGGAACGGAGAGTAAATTGGAAAAATACACATAAATACAAAAAAAAAAATATATTCATTGAAAATTTGAAGAGTATGAAAACAAGGTTTAGCTTTGGATGCAGATGACACAGAATAAGCAAACCTTTTGGCACTTGCCAATTTTTGTTTTGAATTCACATACTAGTATAATGTAATGCAGTTTTTGTGATCACTTTATTGAATTAAATGTATAATAGAGTGTAGGTCAGACCTAAAGTAGAACATACTGCTAACATTTCCGCTCATATAGGTACATATTTATGTAAATTATCTGTCGTGTGTGCGTTTGAGTTACTAGTAATTTTAACGGCAAATGTTAGTTTTTTAAAAATATTTTAATCCTGTTCATTTCTTATTTAGCCCCACTAATGTTAATTAAATTGCAAGGAAATAAACTGAATCGCTTAAAATTAATTACTACATATATTGATTGCACGAACTCTACAAACCCAGAAGTGCTTAGGTAAACTTTATGATTTTGATTTAGAGACAACGCTCCAATTACTTTATCATATTCGTTTACTTCCAATGAATTGATTTTTTATAAAATATGTTCTTAATAGAATAGCAAAACCATGACCGTTTCTTCTAAAAAATTAAACTTTATCTTTTACCGGGCCAGAACGAATACCTAACTAAAGGGCACGATACATAAATCTGATTTAAATTATACATTCGTGAAATTAAAAATGGCAGGGGTAGCTAACATTACTATTGTACTCTTCATTGCAATTTTATTATGTAGTACCGTTACGAAGGTAGTGTTATCAGTAACGTTTTTAAGTCACACATCCAGATGTGCTCTACGTACTGAAATTATGGTGCAACCTTGTTTCATTGTATTAATTTATGAGTATAAAATCGAATTTAATCTTAGCAAAAATGAATAATAATTAAACTATACTTACTATGCAAGCTTCCAACAGTAAATATTTGCAGAGAAATGTAATCAGTAAAATAAACTCATATCGAATTTGCAGATCAAAAAATTAGGTTTCACTTAGAGATTATCACCCTTATAGAACGGAAAACTATATTTAATTGCAAGTATTCCGATCCACCATTATACTTTTTATTGGAAATAAAGCTTTTCGGCGCCTTTTCTTCAGCAAACTGTTTTTTCTCCTCAAAATGTACCGTTCTATGATCCGTTTATTATATCTTTATTTTATTAGACCATAATTCATATGCCACATAATTATATTAGTATGCAGTTTTATTTTAATTGCGCGATCTATTTACCAATTTATTGTCTTACTTTATAATGTAAACGGTTGTACCCAACTACATTATTTTAGAATGGAAATATATGAATACATCAATTTTCCATCAGAAAAAAATTGCACAAATGAAGTAAGAAATTAGTTGTCAAAATATATGGTACTGTCAGAAAAAGAAAAGCAGAAGTTGGATGCAGTTAATATTTGTGAGGAATGTTCGCTTGATGCATTATGTAGATGCAAAATTGCCATCTGGAAGGCAGTAGAAGAAATGTTATATAGATATTACAAGAATTTGTACAAATTTTCATAATCTATCAATATCTGCTGGTGTAAGTTTTTCCTTATAAGATAATAAAGATATTAACATAAATCTTCATAATTTTGCCAGTAGATGACACAAAAAGATACCACAATAGATAGCTTGATGAAAAAGCTAAAGAAGGAACCACTTATTTTAGATACCTTCAGGGATGATGGCACCAAAGTAACTTAACCGGCCGTCCGAACTTCGTAGCTCTGCAGATTGCAGACCCTTTTTGGCTTCATCAAAAAAGTGTTGTGACAAAAGATAAAAATAAAAGTCATTTTCTTTTAAATCAGACTTTTATTGTCAAGAATTTTTCTTAGTTTAACAAGTAAGTAATTATTTATTGAATTTTTTAATCATAACAAGAGGATAAATAGATATATTCATCTAAACAAAACACTACGGATCTTTGGGCTTGACTTTCCAAGTTGGAATGGTCAGATAACAATTCCAAATGAACAAATTGATCTCGCACAAAATGAATTACCTACGTGTTTTAAGTCCCAATATTTATTAACCTGTTCACATAGTTTAAATAGAGACCAGTTTTACTCAAGATCAATGATTTTATAGAAATATTTATAATATAAAAATGATACTTTTCATTTAAATAAACTACCTTACAATGACTAATAGTACCACTGGATTATAATAATAATTATTAAGCCTATATAGAATACGAAAAAAACACGCCTAATAATAATACACATAACCAGATTTGAATTCTTTTTTACACCCAGTCTCCATGAGACATAATTTCAGTCAAGACTCAAGTCCTGACTCAAGTCTCGTGTAGATCGCACTTTTACGGACTTGACTTGCAGTCGGGCATCTAAGACAGCCTTTTTCTCTGTGGACATCACCCCTGACTGAAATTTGACATTTGAACTTTGGCAGTCGTTTTTTATAAGAAAAACATGTGTTGTGTTGTGATCGATTAGTGCTTTCTAGACGTGCAAAGATGGCAGATTTTTGATTTTCACAAACAGAACAATAATTTTGTTGATTTTTTAAAAGCAATTAAGTTTGTTCTGCTGTTGACGACATTTTGAAAAATGAAAAGTCATAACAAAATTCGCCCATCCAATGACATAAAAGTCTTGCGGACTAGAAGTACGACTGAAATGTCTGCCATTTTTCAGACTCGTGGAGACGCAGTGTTAAATCGATCACTCAACTAAATTCGCTAACAGCGAGCATCATGCATGAAATTCATTTCGTTTCCTTTCGACTCATATAAACGGGTTAATTGTCAGCTGATGAAGGTACTAGACTCTGAATAGAGTGACATCTCTTGCGGAATAGCTTGACTCATTGAGTCTACGCTTTGTACATATGTTTTTGACAAATAAAATCCAATCAAAACGTCAACACCATTTGTAAAATAATCCAATGTTTTGTTCGGAATCAATTGAAACCTTAGTGGAAAAGAATAGATAAAAAATCGTCGTTTTTTTTTTAATATGCAATTAATTGCTTGAAAGAAACAATCAGGATGTTTGGCTTGAGTGAATCTCAAAAGGATTCCTTTCTTGAGCAAACTAAATTTGCTCGCGAAGAAAGAGCATTGGAAAAGAAAAGAGAAAATGCTGCAATCTGTATTCAGTCGTGTGTGAAAGGATTTCTTGCTCGCAGAAAATACAGGAAACAAATTTTGTAAGTTAACGAACACCTCAGTTTAAAGAACTAATTCATTTTGAATTTATTTATAAAAGAGACGACTTTGATGCGGCTGTAATACATATTAATCTTGAGGAATGCGGTCATAATTTGTCTCCTGCCGCTGAGGTTTACATCGTGGCTAGCCGCTTCCTTACGCAATTTCGGTGTAATGATATGGAGCTGAGGGAAAGATTCGAACGCCTCTGTAGATATGTAAACAAATCTGTGGAGTCAGAATCTCTGAAAACAAACTACTCAAGTTTGTGTTTACAAAAAAATTTAAGGTAATAACAAAAACATGATTTTAATGGAATATTTGGAAAATCACATCTGATTGCTTTTTATCTTCTGTTGTTTTTAGCCGCATTTGTTGAATTTTTTGTTCATTCCATTTTTCTATAATTAAGTAATAAGAATGCATTTTCATAAAATATGATATTATTTAATATAGACTTCTTGAAAATGCGGGGGCCAAACGATAATAGACCACCAACATTTTTTGCATATTTAAACTCTGCTCACGAAAAGCAGTCGGAATAAAATAAGAGTTATTTTTACAAATATTCCGGAAAAGCAATATCTATCAAAAATTTAAAATGAAATAATTCTTTTAATTTTTATTTTATTCCTTTGTTAATTTTAGTTTGTCCTGGATTTCTCATATAAAGAAGCTTCTGAGATACTGCTGCCAGATAATGGAAACTCTCAAGCCAGGTATTTGAAATCTGATAAAAGTGTTGTTTAGGAATATAATATAGAGATACAGGTAGATTTTATTTAACATTTTATTAACTTGTGGCTGGTATGTATTTTCAACTAAATTGTCCCCATGACATTTCACAACAATTGTAAATAGGTATTACAAATTGTTACGTACATTCTGTAAGCATATACATATGTGTGATGAACATACGCAATTTAATTTAATATATCGTCACCTCAGTATTGGAGTGATCTAAAGGACAAAAACCTATGTAGTTTCGAGGAAACAACTTTTGAAGTTTGGATATGAATAAAACAATAGTCGTATGTTTTCTTCTTAAAGTTTTTTTCCGCTGCGGAGGTTGGTTGGTTGAAACCAGGAGTTGGTCCATTGTGCTTGGACATGGTATTAAGCATAGGACGTTGGCGCCTCAATGTCGGCGAGGTTTATGCTGCTTAGACCTGAGGAGTGTTGTACTGTCTAACTATATCGTTCAGAGATACGCGGCTGTCCTTCACTTCCTTAGATCTCGTTGTGCTGGAACCGAGGGATTTGATAGCAGCTTAGCTATCGATGTATATGACAATATCCGATACTGACACTGCATTAGCCGCCAGCCAGTAAGCCGCTTGACGAATGGCGGTGACTTCGGCTTGGAAAACGCTGTAGTAGCTGCGGAGGTTGTTTTTAATGTTTGTATGTTTTTGATTCCTCTTATTCTTTCGGTGGTGGAAAGATTGAGTCACTCTTTTATATTTGACATCCATGACTGTCTTTGTCCCCCCACAGTTCTTCTCCCATCTAGTCGTATGTAGTACACGCGTATATAAAATTGATTAAAATAGTGCCCAGTGAGCATTACTTATAGGAACTCTATTTATTGTTTGAATCGGCTATGTGAAACTTTTTACTAACCTACATATTATGTATTTACGTGTCATTTAAATACGGAACGAGATTGGGATTTCTAGATGCATAGTCTTTTGAAGTAAGTTTTTGTTCACTAAGAAAGGAAAAAAAAAATAAATGAAAAAAAATTTAAATAAATATTATGCCGTAAGCGCCCCATAGAGGGACAAGGTCTAGCTTCTCACAACTATACATGTTGTGCGTTGTATATATTTCGGAACTACAGTTTTATGCCTTATCCGAAGTGCAGAGGGGCTTTGAGAATCTTTCTGATGACAGTTATACTCTTGAATGTTTGTCAGACACTTCGACGAGCTGGGCCGTGAAAAAACTTTGCGCAGTAGTCTAACGCACTAACCACAGAGCCATGGCACCCACGACTAAGAAAACACTCCTAACTCAAAAATGGTGAAAATTCATTTAGGTATCTGCAATACTGAGGTGACGATATGTTACCGATATTAGTAGTATCGAAATCAACTGAAAATGCTGTGGATGTGTTGCCCACTTTATACAACACTTGAAGTAAATAGGAAACGTCTTTAGCGACGAGTAACAGAAATCGTGCACTATCTTGGTATTATATTATCTTTGACAGAACTCATGAGCTTTCGCTTCTAGGCAACCAAATGGTTCTAGATTTACATATACTGATAATTATACTAATATTGTGTTAGTAAATGGGTTAATATTAATTAGGGTGTTATGTTTTATTTCCTTTCTTTTAGAAAACCACACCGACAGTATTTCATTGACACTATATTTACATACGTTGATCGTGTTTACGTCACCAAGATCATGGGCGCTGGTTCATAACAAAAATATGGAGAAAATTCAGCCAGTATTACAAAAAATTTGTTGCAATGTACAAGGATATTTGGTTCAAAATGGTTTTTTTCCAACAATGAGGGTAATCACCTTATACATATAAATATATTATACTTTGATAATCTCTTTTTGTTAGTCTATAATGTTAAAGGGATGTGTACGTGAAGAATTGTCAATAAAGCCGGTTTCACTCAAAGCCATAATTACACTATGCACTCGCCCACTAATCGATGGAGATTACAGTGAAACCTTGATTTCGAAATTTCTGACAGATATATTATCAATTCCTGCATTAATTTTACATTTAGAATCAAACGCTCCGCAGAGTGTTCTTCAATTACAATCAATGAATATTCTTCAACGATCATTAAAAATGTCACAGAATGGAGGTTGGCACAAGGAGTTCGTTAAAAGTGTTTCAGTGAGTAAAAAACACATAAAGAAATACAAAAAAAAAAAAAAATAAAATCCATTATAGGGGACTAAATCCCTGGCATTTTTAGGCAACCTTATAAACCTTTTTCACATCGAAAATCCAGATGAAGCTAAATTGTTGGCATACCCTTCAATGACGGTAAATTTTAACAAACTGTTAATAAATAGTCTCTTGAATGTCTATATCTAATTTTAGGAAGTGACAACTTATATCTTAGAAAAAATTCCAGAAAGTGTAGGTACAAAAGGTGTGTTCTCCCAATGGCATGATCTGCTTGGCTGGTACACCCCCTCGCAAGATACAGCTCAAAACCAAAACGTACCTCTGCTTAAAAAACAGTTTCATATGCTATGGGGTTACAAATGCATAAAGTTGCTGCTTGGAGATGTCCTCAAGGATATTAATAAGAACTTTGAACGGCTTGAGTTCCAACCACCTCCCCAAAATCCTGGAAATAATTTATTACGCCGTGCCCTCGAACGAAGTTCAACTAAGGGTAGTTTGAATAAAAGTGGAAAGCAATGGAGAAAATTGGACTCACCCGAGTTTTTAAATGTTGCAAAAGTCTGTTCAATGTTCTTTGCAGCATTAACAACGTTATCACAACTTAAATTGGATATTTTGTCAGGTAATAATTTAGTGTTTAATTATTACCGTTATTTATTAATTTGTTTTCTAGGAATATGTTATAAAGATTCCATTCTTTATGATCTGTGGCAACTTATAACATCAGTCGGTCAATACTGTGGGATAAAGGAATACGTAGATTTGTTGAAATCTGACCCAACGGGTTCACAGCCACAAATTTATATGCTTATGTTGTTTTCTGATTGCATGACTCACTATGTCACGTAAGTTTTGTTGTAACACAGAATGAGTTATTAGAGTACACGGCTTGTTGGTCGAATAAAATATGTAATTAAGATTTTTTATTAACTCGACTCGACAGCGGACTTGACTAGTTTTCGACTCCCAACAAACATAATTGGGGTGATTACTTTTACAGTCGTGAATAGGAAACATGCCAAAATTAATAAAAAAAAAACATATGAAATGAACAATCCGTCTGGAGCGAATCGTGTGATACCCTAACCATTTTTTTATCATCATCACACAGCACACGTTCTCTCAGTAACGCTTTACACATCAGATGTTTGCGGCGCGACTAATCAAAAATCAATCCATAAACGCAATTCCAATTGATTGGTTCTGTGTCTTCTATCGTAAAGTAGAGTTGGGTTGTCCGTCAGTCGGACACAGTTCAGTTCCGCAAACTCAACGAAAACATGTCCATAGTTTCATTCAAACTTGCAACTCATCACAGACAAAACGAAAAAAAATGCAACCGAACATATCTCATACGCCATACCCCGTAGTATACAAAGAAAACCAAAAATAAAATGTGAATAAATACATGCCCTACACCTATCTATATAGAGAGCCAATTCAATTTAACCTAACCTAGAAATTTAATTAAGTTCATATAAGGTAAGGCACTGTTTTTTTTAGATTCATTCAATGTTTTTTTTAGATTTTCCTAAATACTGAAGCTGAGATTAGACAATTTTTGTATATACGCAAACATCTGTGTTTCAGAGGATTTGGATATACTACACAAACAGATTTTGAAAATATAATGTACATATTTGTGTTTAGATCAAATTGATTTTAATTCGATAACGTGTTGACGTGTATTAAAATGTTTACGTTAAGTTTATTTTAAGTAATATCTATTAACAAGCGTTTTAGTTAAATGATAATACAATTACTTGCAGAATTTTGGACGAGTATGAAATGTACACGGAACAGAAGCCGTTTTTGCTAAATGACTTTGTTGGCTTATCCCATTTTTTAAACAATTTTCTATATAGGATTATACAAGATAATATACTGGGTAATATTTCAACTGATTTGAAATATAATTTAATTAAATTATAATTATTACAGACCGGAAAAATTTGACATCTTTACCTTTATTTGTATCATTACACACGCTTTTACTGTGTCTTTATCGCCGAGATTGCCGTAGATCTTTTGCTCCACCAAATCATTGGCTCATTCAAGAAATAAAACCTTCGCATTTTTTGGCGGATTTGGAAAAAGGAAAAAAACACACACAAATACTTTTGCAAAAAATGCCACACATAATACCACACGAGGATCGTGTAAAACTTTTCCGAAGATACGTTCAAAATGAGAAAGCTGTTCTCGGCTTAACTGAATCTGCATGTGCATCGCCAAGGTCGGCTTTGATTGTAATACATCGAGAAAGAATTGTTGAAGACGGCTATCGACAACTAGCTGCATTGCGGGCACACGCCTTAAAGGGAGTAATCCGCGTGAGATTTATAAATCAACAAGGTCTTCATGAGGCTGGAATAGATCAAGATGGTGTATTTAAAGAATTTCTAGAGGAAACTATTAAGAGAGTATTTGATCCATCCTTAAATTTGTTTAAAACAACGTCAGATCAACGTCTCTATCCTTCACCAATCTCATATGTTCAAGACAATCATCTTCAGCTTTTCGAATTTGTAGGAAGGATGTTGGGAAAAGCTGTTTACGAAGGAATAGTTGTGGATGTTCCGTTTGCTTCATTTTTCCTGTCCCAATTGTTAGGACAAACACAACAAGCTCTTTATTCTTGCATCGATGAATTGCCATCCCTAGACAACGAGCTATATAGAAGCTTAACTTTTATTAAGCACTACAAACAAGATGTTTCGGATCTAAATCTAACTTTTTCAGTTGATCAAGATGTAATGGGAAAGATTGTTACTCATGAATTGCATCCTGGTGGAAAGGCACGTAGCGTTACCGATCACAACAAGTAAGTCCCTTGGTTATTATATATGTAGATGTAAGATCTGTTGGAAAAGAATGCATTTACATATGTATTTAAGACATTAACTAATTTTATTTTATTTAATTTATGGGTTTCATTCAAACAATTAGAATATATTTTTTTTAATTCAGTAAATTGAATTAAATGCAACGAATTGAAGCTTTGTGATTTATTTTAATGGACTGAAATACGATTTGTCATTTAATATTTATCTAATCTAATATTTATTTATTTATTTAGTAAAGTCAATAACAAATTAACTCGATTCGCTTAGAAACGGCACTAACGCTTTTGTTTTCATTTCATATTGAGATCAGTAATAAAGCCTCATAAAATGGCATACCGTGTTTTTTTACCTTTAGGGTATATTAAGTTTAACATTCAAGAGTATACACTACGTACAGTATTCGTTCTAATATTATTTGTGTTAATTTAGTTTCCAACATCTATAATACAGTAAGTATTGGATTAGTTACACTGATTCTTCCGGGTTTATATATTCATTTACTTAAAGTATTACTTAATATGATTTGAAGTTCAAGTAATTTTTTTATTAATATTCGTAAATTTTACGAACTTACATACCTATGTTGATATTTTCTTTTCTTTTTATAGGATTATTTACATCCATTACATGGCTTATTTTCACATGCATACTCAAATAAAAGAACAAACTGCAGCATTCAATCGCGGATTTCGTAGTATAGTAAATCCTGAGTGGTTATCCGTATTTTCAGCCCCAGAGCTCCAAAGGTTGATATCTGGCGACACAGCTCCGTTAGACCTGAGGGATTTACGAAAACATACACAATATTATGGAGGATTTCATGATTCTCACCGTGTGGTCGGCTGGTTATGGGATATTCTAGCAAAGGACTTCACTGAAGAAGAACGGAAGTTGTTTTTAAAGGTACTTGTTTCTTAGACTTACTGAAATAGCGTTCCATCTAAACTGTCGCCATTAAAGATGAGAAGTTCGTAAATTGAAAACAAATCGTTTAACGGGAATACCTCGCCTGCGAAAGCAGCGCAGTATTATGCCTATTTGGCATCAAGTGTTTCTTTGAGGTTTTGTTTTATTCACTCTAGCATTATTATCTAGTTTTTATTTGTTTTTAGTTTATGAAGCTTGACGCTTTAAGTTTCCCTTTGATTTAATTTTTTTGTCGTAATTGCGATTGTCGCGACGTACGCTACGCTGTACTTTGCTGCTGGAGTAGTTGATATGTAAGCATTCACCTACTGGAGGTATCCAAGAAGGCTACGTTCTATTCGCTATGAACCAGATGCAACGGCATTTTGCACAGCAAACTAGTGTATTAGATGTTTGCGACCAGTGAGCTGCTATCCCATATTTGTTGGCGCACTAAAATTATAAAAAGTAAACGAATGGGTTAAAAAAGAAAAAGTTTAAAATACGCTGATTCGACAGTTTTCACAAACCAGCCCAAAGAAATTTCCTTCACTAAAACTCGTAGCATGGGGAAATTTGTTACTCTCTCGTGAGCGCTCTCTTCTGTGTGGATCTATGAAAATTATCTTTACGCGAACGGCTTTTAGTTAAAATTACGCGAACAGAGATATGGTGATCTCATAGAGACTACTTCTAAGCCGGCGGCTTATGGCAACGTGATCAATTTGTTTGGATGTTGCTTGCCTGTTCTTAGAAGCCCTATTAGCAGGATTTGTGCTCAAAGATATTCACCCTTTCTTATATTTAATTTAATTTATATTTTTTAAGGGTAAAAGTAACAAATGAATAAGCTACAGTTGCGCGGGGGGTGAAATTTCAAGAGAGGGAAGCCGATAAAAATTTAAGTAAAATGTTTTAGTCAAAACATTTTTCTGCTTCTTCGAAATTTTCAGATATGGCCTTATTTCGTATGACCTTATTTCACGTGCACCGATACAGCGAACATACACTGCATTATAGGATAAGACCAAATTTTCAGATATGGCCTTATTTCATATGGCCTTATTTTACGGCACCATTCGGACACATGTAACAGCGAGATTACTTGAAGGATGATACTGTAGGTTATTCTTGTGGTATGTTTTGGTAACCTTGAACTACTGATCTTCCCTGAAACACTGTGTGGAAGAGAAGTTCGACGGGAGATTTTACCTTGAACACAACACAAACGGTGACAAGTGGGTGATGTCGAGTGTTTTAATTGGGCTCCACTCGTTTCTGATGATGTAGAGAGGTCCTTCAGCTCTTTTATAGCGCTGTAAAGGGACAATCGCAGGCGGTTGTTGCCTAAAAATTTAAAAAAAAACTTATGGTTGCTCAATGTTACTATAATGAAGTTTTTATTTTATTGTCTCTTGTTCAAAGAAATGCCTTTTTTTGCCTATTTGGATATTTTATTTTGCCTTTTTATATTTTTTAGGTCCACAAAATCCCATCCCTGGTTATAATATTTTGTTTTTGTTTTTGGCATCATCAATCATTTCTTTGTCGTGATGCAAGGTTTTCATGAGAATGACTATGCCCAGTTTTTTCGATAACTCCGCAGACACCTGTACAACTTTAGAGTATTTTTTATTTCGAATTTTGGTGTTTGAACATTGGACGAAAATAATATATTTTAAATATTTTATCTATTTTCAACAGTGCAACAAGCGCACCTGTCGCCATGATCTCACTCCGAAGTTTATCTCACAATTGAAGTCTATCAAGCATGTTGCAGATGCTAGGCAATATTTGGTGGGCAAGCAAATCGATAAGATAAATGGTTCAATGTCACCCTAGCTTTTATACATATGTATTATCAAAAACGAAATGGGAAATCTTCTCCGGCCCTTACATCACCGTCCACCAATTGCTTTATTTCTTTTCAACTCAACTCACCCATATTAATTATGTACATAGAACAGAAACTAGAACAACACTTTTTTTTTTTTTTTGTATGGGGGTTCGCTGGAAGGGAAAATCATCGAAAGACATTGCAGAGCTAGAACGCGAGGGATGCTTCTGCAATAGTGAGGGACTTTAACCCATCTAAAAAACCTCCCTGGGGACTAACTTTCGTCATCCCGAATGGAATTGCACCTAGTTGTTCAACTAATCAGCAATTTATTTTTGAATTGTTTGGGAATTTAAAACAGAAATCCGCCGGTTGTCGGATTTCTGAACTTTTTTGGTAGAAAATATAACCTAATTTCTATTCTTAGCTAATTTTTATAGATCAAGCGGTTTTATCCGCCTTAATCTCCTGATTACATGGTCTGTATTTAATAATTCGGTTATTTCTAAGCTAACGTGGTTGAGAAGCCTACGTCTGTGCATTTGAGCAACTTTTTTAATTTCGTCTTCAACCATTTCGATATTTAGATCTCTATGAAGATCAGCGTTACGTATATACCAAGGTGCATTGACTATGTTCCTTAGTACTTTATTTTGGAAGACCTGAATTTTTTGTAAATTTGTTTGGCATGTGCATGCCCATAACTGGAGACCATAGGTCCATACCGGTTTTAGAATTTGCTTGTATAGCAATAACTTATTGTAGTTGGACAGGGAAGAATATCTCCCAATAAGCCAATACATTTTACTGTATCGCATGAACAGTAAAATAAAACACTAATATTGCACAAATAAAGCAATCAGTTTTCCCCTTTTCTAAATGGATAAGAGATCAAATAATATTCAGTATTTTCTTTAATTTTTTCATAAGCAAAATCTTTCTAAAACTGATCTCTTACTGTGATACATTCTGAGTATTATCTTGATTTGTTGTGCAATTTTGGAAACAAATTAATTAGTGTAACAATGAAGCAAGAACGAGTGAGCTAAAACAACTTAATAGAAATATATACCTACATGAGAACTGACGTAAAAGATAACAGTAAAATTCCAGTCATTTATAAATAAAAGGAAATTATCAACAACATCAGTAGAAAATTCATATTGGGCAATTTCGACCCACAAATACAACGACGTTATTCGAAAAAAACTTGTCATAAAATCTCACATTTCAGCATATGTATATAATAAAATTTGATTAAAAGTCAAGAAATATAAAAAAAAAATCCAAAAATGAGCGAAATGAGTCCTATAAAATGTGGCTTTTGGGCAATTTTGACCCATGTGTACAAGATAAGGGTTAAGTACCTAGTTGCCAGCAATTATCTTTAGTAGATTGGATCTTTTAAATGATTTCTTGAAATACCTAACGATACTGATTGAAAAAATGAAATAAGAAATATTTTCTAACGAGCATACATGAGCATAATTTTCATATTTTCAAAAAGAAATAATTAGCATCAAGTTTTATGGGCCATACACATTACATTTCTTAGTGCTCCTAGACAAGTGTGTGCACATGTGTGGTGTGTATGGGCCGCTTAACAAATATCTCAAACGACGCACATTGTTGCCTTCATGTCTACAATAAAAAAAAAAACTCCCCTCGCACAAAAACATTTCTCTTCCACCCATAATCATCCACCACCAAACAACTATACTCTGTCCAACATAAGTTGTCAGTACTGGGGAGATAGGGATGTTTGTCTCTCATTCGCACTCTTTTGTTTCCCGTAAGGTACTATTCTAACAAAAGCTCTTACAGGGTTGCCGCAGTAACATTTCAAACTAGCAAAAATGTGAAAAAATATTATGTGGGGCTACCGTCCAATTTTTTTAGATTGAAATTTCCATTGAATTTTTTTATTTATAAAATATAAAACAAATTTATCTTTTTCCACTCCACCAAGAGGTAAAGTAAAAGGTGCGAAACAAAAAAACAATTATTTACTTTCACTGCAGAGGTCAATTTAAAAAAAAAAACACTTGAAAAATCTCGACATTTAAAAAATACTTCATGCAATAAAGCTATAAAATATATGTACATACCCTTCTTCTGTGTTCTATTGAGATGAGCGTAAGGGTATAAGATGACCTGCTTCTAAAATATTTTTTTGCGTAAAATATTCTACTTATGCATTCTTGGTCAAATGTGTATTCTATATACACTGGCGGCATTATCGAAGATTTTTTTTTTTGATTCATGAGAGACAAAGGTCAATTGAAATGCAAAAATTGTCAATTAATTTACTATAATGGCTAACTAATATTGAAAACTGTCAATCTACTTCGTTGATCAAACAAATACTGTAGAACAATGTTAAAGAATTTTAAATCATTCACTCACTGCATTGCCTGAAAGTAAAAAGTAAACGTCCTATTACACCCATTGCGTATTTTATGTATTTTTCAACATACTGAAAATTGAACCCAAAGAGAAAGAAAAATATATGTGTACAAAGTGCAAAACATTAAAAGATATAATAGAATAGAAAACGTCTTACAATTTTCTAACTGCATTTTTACGTATTTTCCACACATTAAAATAAATAATATATCAGATCAAAACAAGATCGCTACGGTAACACTTATCATTAAGAACTTTTTTCAAAGCTCTAAAACCAAAAGCTCTTCTATAGAAACCCAAGGAAAAAACTGAATGAGTTACATAACGGACATTGGTAACTCTGAATGCACATCAATATAATAGGGGTTGAATTGCAGCAGCATATCAGCGCATGCCCAGATGTATATGTATGTATAGTCATTATTTGTTGCAACCAAATTTTCTCTACCCATTGAATGTTCATCCACAAAAGCCGAAAAATTCCGGCTTATTATCGATTACCCGCAATTATAAGCGAATGGATTTTAGACAAAGAAATTGCAAATGTACTTTCACTATACCCCAGAAAGGGACAGAATTGAAAGATCGTACCAGCGTTACCTTTCGGACCCTTTAGCAAATTTGACAATTGCCCTTTGAGCAGACATTGACGTAGTAAGTGCTTTTCGTTTCGCATACCTACAGAATAGGAAGTTTAGGATTCCAAAGAATTGAATGTGAATATGGCCAATATCACTTATAACGACCAAATTCTTCGGTCCCTTGAAGGTCGTTAAAACCGATTTTGACTGAATTAAAATCACTACTTTATATTCCTTGTTCTTTTTTTATTTTAATAATTATTTTATTCAGAAAAGTAAAAAAAAAAAGTGGAAAATAAATAAGGCAAATATTATTTGTTTCGCTAAATTTCGTTCTTCAATTTTATATGGGCCCCTTTTCTTTCGACAGGGACCCTTTTCAGGACCATTTCCGAAATTTTGCAGAGGTAGCACTGGATCGTACTGTGGATAAATGAACGCATAAGCCGAAAATTTTCAAAAAATTCATTGCACACTCTTACTATTTGTCTCTCACTAGCGGGGATCATACATGCCTCGGCTATATGAGCGAGTTTTTTTTTGTGTATGAGTAAAAATGAATAAACAACCGACGTGGTGCATTTCATTTTCTAGCGTGTATTAAGTTAATTGTATTAAAGAACAAAAAATGGTTTGATAAACAATGAATGTAGGAAAATAAAAATGTTTGATATTTGAAAAGGGAATCCGGTAGGAATCGTGTTACATATAATACCCGACGCACTGATAAGCTGGAAGAAAATGTTGATGTTGGTTTGGCAACCAACTTGATGTTCCCCAAATAGCTTCACAGAAAACAAGGTGACTGTAAATAAATGTCTGCATTCCAGTAATTACTTCAGTCAAAATCTTGCCTACTGTAGGTTGTGCTAAACTCAACATGAAGCCTACACCAAACTCAAACTCCCTTAATGCCACTTTTTTGTATAATATAACAGCGGGCCACTTTGAAATATATAACGTGTTTTCCAATAGAGATTTTCAAACTTTGAGAAGTGATTGCGACCAAATTGTTGAAGCTACATCTGCCAAATTATTTTATTATTATTTAATCTGTCTTGCCAAATAAAAATGAAGAATTATAGCATTCAACAACAGCAAACGATGTAATTGTTTTATGAAAATTGGACTTCTGTTCCAACAAAATTTCGCATTCATTTCTGGCTCGACAACAAAAAATTGTCGTATTGGAGAAGATAATAATCGAATCAAATCGTCCATTGTGGAAACCGCATGTCCGGGGGGCGATGATGCCGCCAGTCCAGACTGCAATCTACTACTTATTTTTATTCTGGTTAAATACGTTTGTCATGCTTCCTCTTGGTCTTCATCCTCGTTGCTCCACAACATAAAAATTATAATAAAGTTTTCTTCTTTGTATTTTCACAAAACTTCCTACTTGGCGTACTTATGCACTCATGAAATTGGAATAGTAAAAAATGTAAGTAGCTAAATTCATAGGAATAACCATTTGTTATAGCAATTTTATTCTGTGAAATATACGCAGAACGTAAATAAAATTTAAATCAAGTTGAAACTTTTTTGGGAACACCTCTTTTGAAGTTGGTTGCCAAACCAACATTTTCCTTTCATTTGTTTATTATTTGTTCCTTTTTTTATTTTTAGTTTATTATTTTTGTTTTTTGTTATAGGTATTGTCATTAAATAGAAGGCAATATTATTCATATCCTGCATAGGCACACCTAGATTTGGTTTTGATACGAACAACAGCAATTAAGGAACTTTACCAAATGCTAAAACCAAAAGTAAATACATATGTTCTATACTCTGTCCAACATAAATTGTCAGTATACGTCTTATGGGAGAGCTTTTTAGAGATCAGTAGCGTGTCATATTTTTGTACCATACTAAATTGAGAGAAACCCCGCATAAAATGTGTATACCCGCCTGTGAATATCCATTTGGTGTGCGCTGATTGGCTGCTGCATTTCAACCCCTATTTATATTCATGTGCATTCAGAGTTACCAGTGTCCGTTTTGTAACTCGTTCAGTTTTTTTTCCTTGGGTTTCTATTAAGGAGCTTTTGGTTTTAGAGCTTTGAAAAGAGTTATTTTTTGATAAGTGTTACCATCATGTTTTGATCTGATATATTATTTCTTTTAATGTGTTAAAAATACGTTAAAATGCAGTTACAAAATTGTAAGATGTTTTCTATTCTAAAATGTTTTACTGTTTTGCACTTTGTAGGTACGCATACATTTTTTTCTCTTTTTGGGTTCAATTTTCAGTACGTTGAAAAATACCTACATAAAATACGCAATTGGTAAAATAGGATGTTTATTTTGTACTCTCAAGCAATGCAGTGAGTGAATAATTTAAATTTCTTCAGCATTGTTCTACATAATTTGTTTCCATTATAGGAAAATTAATTGACAATTTTTGCATTTCAATGGATAAAAAATTGGACCTTTGCCGATTCGCCTCTCATGAATCAAAAAAAAAAATCTTTAATAATGCCGCCAGTGTATATACATAAACTCGGACAAAGATATTTTTGACCAACATTGCATAGTTAGAATATTTTAAGCAATAAAATATTACAGAAGCAGGTCAATTTGATCATCTTATATCATAACGCTCATCTGAAGAGAACACAGAAGAAGGGAAATTTTTCAAAACTGGGTTTTCTTGTATTTTATCTTATTTCCCTGTATGACTTAAGAATTAATTGCTTTATTACAGGATGTACGACATTTAGTTCCGTTCTCGTACAAAAACATAATACAGGGGGGATAGTCCTTGAGTTCTTATTTCGTTGCCAAAAATAGATACAGTTTTCTTTTTCGATCCCTGGGTGTTAAGACGGGTAGTGTTTTAAGAACTGTTTTCAAATTGTTTTTTGAAGAAGTATTGTGCAATTTGTATTTTTAAGTCGTGAATTTTGTGCTCAGTAGTAATAAATGGCTTCCAAATCATCCAAAGACTTAAGTGCCGGAAAAAAAAAGAAATTGTTGACGTGGTGATTTCACCACGATTATCAATCTGAAGTCTTTATTGAAGTCATTGAATTGAAACAAATCTACGTGAATTCTTAGTATGACTCTATGTGAATGTTTTCCGCAATGATTGCATTCTTTTACAGCCCTGCAATACGTACGATCTATTCGTGCAAATTATTTATTTTTTGAAAAATCTAAATCGAATGAATAGCAGCAAGACAAGAGAGTGCTAAGAAACTAAGAACGTAAAATAAATAAATAAAAATCGAATAAAAACAATGGTATTATCTTGGATTCGAACTTGGAACTCGTTGCGCAGTGGTCTAACGCACTAACCTCTGAGCCACGGCACGGCCCACACTGTTTTTAAATAAAACAATTAATTTAACACAATTCGCCAATAACACTCGAAGGTAACAATTATTGAGAATAGAAGAACTTAGTTCTCAAAACAAATTAAGTGCTCGAGAAAAAATTCCCCGGGAATATTCGTGATTGGGCTGCATATGATTAAACCTTTCTTTTTCAGTTTGTCACGAGCTGTTCAAAACCACCGTTATTAGGCTTTGCTCATTTGGAGCCGCCTTTCTCGATAAGATGTGTAGAAGTTGGTGACGATGAAGACACTGGAGATACAATTGGAAGCGTAATACGTGGATTTTTTACTATCCGAAAAAAAGATCCGCTTAATCGGCTTCCGACATCTTCTACTTGTTTCAATCTGTTGAAATTGCCAAATTACCAAAAAAAATCAACACTAAGAGACAAACTACGCTACGCTGTATGCAGTAACACTGGCTTTGAGCTGTCCTAGTTTTGCACATTTCAAAGGTAACACTGAAACATAAATAACAAAAATTTTAATTCTCTGGTTTCGATTTATTTAGGTTCATACTTATATTAATAATCTGACGTACTCAACATAACAAATTAATGCGTAACATTATTCGATTTTTTAGACCAAAAGAAAATATAAAAAAAAATTATTTTAGTTTTATGAACAATAAACAATTTATTTAAATTATTAATATGAATGTACATATTGGGTATGTATCTGTGATAGATTAAACATTATTATAAATATAAAGAATACAGAAAAATGTTTGTAATATAAATAAATAATGAAAGTATGTTATAAGATGTATAGATATCAATTTCGTATAAATAAATATTATTTGTATAACAAGTCTAAAGAGTTTAATACTAGATTATTATATAATTGTATACCATATTTTTTATAGCCTGCAGCATAGAGAAATATTCTAGAAAGACCCAATAAAATATAATCACAAATGATCAGTCCGTCACACACTGGGATCTCTTCAAACACCGTTTATGTTTTATAACAATTGTGGAAAAAAGGAAAAGCGATTGAAACAGTAAAGTTGACACTCTTCATTAGTTTTTTGCTTCAAGCCCAGTATAGTTTAGATTTTGTCCTTGCGTTTTTTTTTAATGGAGTTTGGTTAATTAAAGAAAAGTACAAGTACAAGTAAGTGTTGATTGCGTTGTATTTTTTTTATGTTAATAGTATTAAATAATACATATAGTATATTATCATCCTTATGTGTCGATATTCGAATTCATTTGATAAAGATTTTGAAAGTCTGCATCTGGGTTGTGAATTTGCAAAATATTTTATTTATTTTTTAAGGTTTGGTTTAGAGTCCAGGAAAATACGGCTACATAACAAAAATAGAAAATTACCCCAAAAATTTATATGGAAAACAACAACAACGAAAAATTGATTAAATTATGTTAACCTTTTTTTTATGGCCTTTTTTCATTTTGAACTTTGAATAGACTTCAATACTATTTGTTGGCAGTTATTGAAAAGTATAAACAGTGTAATATGTCTGTGGGGACAACTTGCTTCCCTGCTTGGAGTCACTGTTGGATTTGAGGTAGGTGCGAGGTTGGATGTATGCAATATCCATTCTATATATCCACGTTTCGCATGGACTTAACCCTCATCCGGTTTTAGCGTAAATTTTACAAGATTTTTATGTTCAATTGTCTATATTTATGGTATTTCTTATCCAATCGGCTAAAAATGTTGGCTCAATGTGTAAATCTCTATTTGAATTTTTTAAACATGATATATATTTGAGAACCAGAAGTCCCATTGTAGCTCTGCAAAAAATTTCCTCAATCTGGTGTTCTGTTCAGAGGGTAAAATTTACATGATGATATTTTGCAGTCCATTATTTCCGTTATTTATTTATGACGCGGCTTATATGTAATATAAAATGTTAGTTTCAGTTTATCATATACTGCGTGTAGTTTATTTTTCTGAATATTTTACTATAAAAACTAAAAAAAATATATAATAAAGTCAATACTTGGTGGTTTGATGAGGTTTCAATATAGATAGAATAGATAGATATATTTGCTGAATATTAATGTATTCGAACATACAAATTCATTTCATATTATAATCTGGCAACATGGACGTTTGACAATTGTGGACAGTTACATTCACATTCATTCCAGGAAATCATTATCTACCCTTAAGACTGAACTATAATAGTCGGAAGCAATCGGAAGCTAATGTCAAAATTCTAAGTTTAGTTTCCTTCAGAGCAGTCATTTCCATAAGTAACCCATGATGGGAGTATGCGTTTGGAAGCATCTGTCAAGTGTTTCGCTGGTTAATTTTGCGTTTTTTAATAAAAAAAAAAAAACTCAATTGTTTTAAGCAAATTAACAACATAATTTATTGAAAATTAAAATTGAATGCATTTTACATGTTATAAAATCTCATTTTAGAATTTTCCCCACCTGACTGCCGCATTTTTATAAGTGAGAGCGGATTGATTCGCACTTTCGGAAGTGAGCAAAAGTGACCGAAACTGACTGAAAACTATACGAATCGAAGCCAAAAGCTAATATAGCCGCTCAGCACTAAAGTGAGAAACATAATCAACATTTAGCTGCATATGCACGCATATGTAAACCCACGAATACACGCAATCTTATGAGCCAACACATAATAGGTTAGGTTAGGTGTATGGGTGCCCTTGTTGACAATAGGTGCCAACGGCTCACTTAAGCCACTATGAGTCCATTGTGACCAAGGATTGATGGCAACCTAAAACCCATTAAACCGCTCAGCTAAACCATCCAGATAACAGTATAAACTTAAGGAGTTTGCTGAGCTCTATGTTTCCTACATCGTCCAGCTCCGGAAGGAAATAATTCCCTTTAGTATCTTTCCTTTTCACGGCCAATGCTGGAAAATCACACAGTATGTGGCGAATGGATTCTATTTCCTCTTCGTCCCTACAACCTCGACAGATACTAGAATGAATTTTCGTAATGAATGCACTCAACTCATTCTTTACACCTTGGTCAAACGGGGAAAAATGAAAAGATTTGAACCTGACTTTGGGATGGGATTTGAGTTAAGAAAAGGCGAAATACAAGAATGCCTGGATGTTATGCATTAGTACAAGCATTTTTTTTTTAGCAAACGCTTTCCTGTGAGCATTATACATACATGTAATGGAGTGATGTTGTGCATTCTCAGTTGGAGTAGGAGGAACATTTTGAGTTGTAGTAAGCAAAGGGATGATGTGCGGATCTTTGTGTTATTTTTCATGAGTGATTGTGATAAAAGATAATAATGTTTCCAAAATTATAGTGGGATTTTATTAATCTACAGTGGAGAAAGATTTCTTTGAATTGCTTAACGGAAGCACTCATTCCACTCAATATATGGAGGCTTCGTCCCTGCTGTGCAGTGTGCTAAGCGGTGTGCTGGCCCCAGGAAGGTCCTGCAAAGAGTTAAGATGTGACCCTTCCCTGGCCAGTTCATCTGCCTTCTCATTCCCGGGGATCTCCATGTGGCCAGGCATCAAACAGAGGGTCACCTTGTTGGCCTCTGAGATATCGTCCAATCTTCCGAAGCACGTTTTTAAGAGCTTGGATCGTACCGATGCTGACAGCAACGCTTTGATCTGTCGACGTAGATACTGATTATTTTTCCTGAAACATTTTTCTCAATAATCTTATCCGCAGCTTGTTTTAGCAGCAACCTCAGCCTGGAAGACACTACAACTGTCACCGAGTCTGAAGGATCGATTTATATTTCGGGACTCGCAGTAGACACCGGCACCAGTACCTACATCAATTTTAGATCCGTCGGTATAGATGGCGAGTTCATTTTCAGCACAGACCGTACCTATTACCAAATGGCTTCGCCGTCCATAGACCAGCTGCCCGTAGTCTCAGTTCGGTCCTAGCCGCCAAGCTGCCACAGTGAATATCAAGTGGAAGAAGATTCAGTATTGTTTCCAGTGCTGCTATTGGTGTTGATCTCATCGATCCCGTCACAGCCCGTTGAATCTTTGTAGCGTTTTCAAGGTGATATTTCTTCTCAAGCGCTTTCCACCAGACAATTAAACCATAGGTTAAGTTGGTTCTTACAACCGCAGTGTATAACCAGTATACCACCTTAGGTTTAAATCCCCATGTCTTCCCAAAGGTACGTCTACATCCATATAGTGCAACGTAGGCCTTCTTGATCCGATTGGCTATATTTTCTTTCCAATTCAGCCTGGAATCCAATATAATGCCGAGATACTTTGCGGTTTTCTGAGGTATTAGGTCAATGCCATTCATACTTGGATATTTGTATTCTGGTATCGACCCTTTCCTTGTAAAAAGCACCAACTCGGTTTTCGCTGGATTGACATCCAATCCTATTCCCTTGACCCAGTTACTTACCAGAAGGAGCGCCTAACTGAGTCGTTCACTGATTACGGGAAGGAATTTTCCACATACCAGAATGGCAACATCATCAGCATAGGCCGTTACGTTAAAGCCATTACTTTCTAGTATTTTAATCATTTCGTCCACTACTAGGAGCCATATGAGTGGCGATAAGACTCCACCCTGTGGAGTGCCTCGCTTAACCCTCATTCTGCTGCTAATAACACCTAGAGTGGAGTTAGTTATGCGTGTACCAAACATCTCTGCAATACTCCTATGACATTGAGGTCAGTCATTGACGTTTTTTTCAATTATGTCTTCTTTTTGTTTGTTTGGGGTTTGACATTTTGTTCCCACGAGTACGGCCGGAAGTAAATATTCACTCCGACAGAGCCGCCGAGTATCGGAGTAAGGCTTTATACACAGAGGCCTCGCCTGGGCGCCTATGAGAGCTCGTTCTCGGTTGGTATAGTGTCCCCCAACCTTTCATCCATCGGCACGGTTTAAATTTCTGCTCACTCCACCACTAGAATAGGGTCGACTATCTCTAGGTTTTCGGCCTTCACTGAAAACTGTTCGAGTGGAAGACGCGTGTCTTTGATTTGATTCCTAGCATAATCTACTTAAGCCCTGGCACCACGACATGGTGGATAGAACACATAATAAGCCCTGCGTCGATTGGTTTAGTTTTCGGTCACTTTCGGAAACATTACCGAACATTAGAGAGAGCGCTCTCAGTCGCTTATTGCATATGCGAATTTGACAATTGGTCAAAATTATCCACCCCTATGTGTTTCCATTAATGTTTTCTCTCATATTTCTTTGTACTAGGGCAAGAATTTCGACCGAAAATTGGAGTTAACGATTTTAAAGTTGCGATCAGCGACTACGAATTTCGGTAGAACATTTTTATAATTTGTAGACGTTGCTCGTTCGTGTACTTTACCATGATGTAAATGTTGAGTTTACTGAATAAATTGACAGTAACGGTTTGATGATTAGTGAAACAGTGCGTTCACAAATTTACTTCAAAGTTGTCAAGTCCCTTTTGGAAAACCCTTTATTTTATATTTGGAAATTTTCCAATGATTTCTGCTTTCATTCTCGTTGTATTAAATTCCTGTTATTCCACCAAAAAAAAAGCGCTGTAAATTTTACAATTGAAGGCAGTAGATTTAACAATTCATTGTAGATTTGTGTATTTAACAGCGAATCTGGTTAAATTAACAATTTTTTGTAGATTTTACAGCGAATGCATTCATTTTTACAACAAAGTTGTTAAATCAACTACAATCCCCAACTGTAAAATCAACAGCGTGTTGTCAATTTCGGCTGTTAAATCTACAGATATGAATTTGTAAAATCTACATCAAAATGTTGTAGAATCTACAGCTATTTACTGTGGTAACTACAGCAGGAGCTGTAGAAATTACAACAAGTTGTAGATTCGGCATCTATTACGAAAACGTCAAAAGTAGATACCATGATAATTCGCATGATAATTTTCAGAGGCCATGGCGTTGTGGTAGTGTATGCAGTCAGCGAATGAGAGGTTCCACGTTCAACCCCAGCCAGATCCAAACATTTTTCACATTTTGTAAGTAAATGCCATTATATAATTCGGTTTAAACACACACTAAGTATTTCTTGGACAAGAACCATCTAATTGGATTGTAAAAGCTATTTTCACCCATTTCTCGCACCATACCAATAAATTAGAACTTTAAGCTTAAGTGGTGCTATGAAAGCGATTTTTTTTTACATGCAAATTGTTGTTGTTTCTACAGCTGTTCTACAGCTGTTCGACGGCAAAGTGCTGTGAAATTTACAATTTTAGCTGTTATTTTCACAACTAGATTGTTAAATTTACAACCACCCCTCTGTAAAATTTACAACGAAAATTGTCGGGTCGATTCTGACAATGAATGTGGTAGAATCTACAGCGTTTTATTCTATTTTTACAGCACCTTTTTTTTGGGTGTATTCATTTGTTAAGCGAAAAATAAACACTAAACACCAACAACGATTGAGAAAAAAATTGTAGATTGTTTTGACGCGTATATCTGTGCTGGCAATGTTTAATGGTCAGTGGTTGGAGTTGAAAGAACATAAGGAAACATTTCGGTCAGTTATGACATTAGCTTATGCTTCCCAATGTTGACTATGGTATCCTGTGTATTCGCACTGTTTTGGAAGTGGTCGTACGAAACCACTCGACTATTATAGTTCAGCCCTTACACTTTGCTGCCTGTATTTGGAAAAACGCAGTAAATGTTTCGATTGGTGCGTGCTTTTTGTTTTTGCTTTTTTCCTGTCATAAAAAAGCTCGCATTTGTTGTTTGTACTTGCAGTGTTCTGTGTTTTCTAACTACTTTTTAAACCCAAAAAAGGCTCGTGAATCAGGTGCACATTTCACTTTTTTTGTGAATACTTTGAATCAATGAATGCATTGAATGGGAATGTACTACTCACTCAAAGATTCATGAAGACCAACACCATGATGATTCGTTTTTATTTCGTTTCGTAAAGTGAGCTTCGTTATCTTTTCTTACATGATACACACTCGCTTGTTTTCTGTGTGCGTGAGACTGTGAAGGGCTATAGCTTTTTAGCGAATGATTCACAACGGCAAATGAATGGATTCATGCAGCTCTCTGGTACATATGTATGTAGCCTTTTCCACAAAAAACTTGCCTAAATTTGTATTTAATTTTTTTTTTATAAAATTACTCGAAAACAATTTTATTTGAAAAAGTAGGCGTGGTTGTGGGCGGATTGTTCAAATACAGTCGAACTTCGATAACTCGAATATTTAATAACTCGAATGAAATTGGTTGGCGCCAAGTTGGAATTTACATGCAATTTTTAATTGGATAACTCGAACGTCTTGATAACTCGATTGTTTTTGTGGCAAGTGGTTTGACTTATCGAAGTTGTTAGCTAAGCTCATTCCAAGGTCTTTTGCTGTTAACTCGTCGGCTTCTCCCTCGTTCTCGTCGTCAGTGCTACTGCAACTGGAGTTCGGTTAGTTATGATTCTCTGCTAAGATTTCAATTAAGTCCGTTTCTGTTAGTTCTATATCTTGCAATAAGCCTTGAATATCTTCGGCTTCCATATCTTCTATCCATATGCTGAGTGCTTTTTCCATTTTCCCCATAATTATCGGACGCACACGCTGTCGGCTTGAATATTTAAGAGATGTTGACGAACCGACAGCTACAGCTTTTCTTATTGCCGATTCATTTTTCTTTATGGTCCTTATCGAAGCTTCATTCAACTTTAAGCTCTTCGCATTTGCAGTTGCATTTTCACCATTGGCTAGGCGATTTAAAATGCTTAGGTATCTTTGCTTGTAAAGATATAACATTTCTCTTAACTGGTTGTTTTTCTTTCTTCGCTGACATTTCAAAGCTTGAAAATTGAACAGTGATTTCTAAAACATACTTTTTACGCGATTACAATTCACCTATGTTATCATAAAAGTACGTACCGAGCTTCGCGAACACAAAAAAGGAACTGAGTAAATTGGACTAAAACCGGTTTCCACACTTCTACATGTAAAATGGGGAAGTCCTTTTTGAAACAAATGTTCCTATAAAATAAGCTGGTACACGTCTACTGGCCAGAAAAACATGTATACGTGTGGCATGTGTGCAAACCAGATAGCATGCTAAAAAAATGTGTCTCGCACACCGTGCTAAAGCGAGGTTTTTTTCGTGTTAAACAAAAATATGCCGCAAAATGTGAGCTTGTTACAACGAGGCCGTGTTGTAAGAAGTACATGTTAAGTGAGGCCTACCTGTACATATTTTTTTCCTCCTTATAAACAAAACACTATAAATGCATTATACCTATGGAGTTGTAAAAAAAGGAACGCATAGTATGACTCAAAAAATTTTAAAAACGAAGGTGTCGTGTATGTTGTGTGTTGCTGTTGCTATTCATATAAGGGCTTCATATATGAAGGACCCCCCCCCCCACCGCTTAACGGCGTATTGCTTTTTTCACAGAATTATGCAAAAAAAAGTCATTAATTTCTCAAACGACAGCGCTGGTGCAGAGTGATACTCTGCCTACATTGAGTAGGGACACTCTCCATGAGGTTCTTATCAGTTCCCAATTATACCTCTCACAGATACGAGAAATAGACGGTAATATGAATTGAACCAATCACTCTTCTTCGCGCACAAGAGTTTTTGGTTTTTGGAGTTCTTGGTAACTGCACACGCATATGAGTGTGCGCAAAATAAACTCGCGAGTTATGTATGCGTCAGCATCTCCCACAGACAAATACGACACATTTTTGTCACAGGCAACGAACTACCTTCAAAGTAGGAGTCCAATTGCAACAAGTCATTCACACAAGTTTCCCGTGTGAATAAAGTAAAATAATTAAGTACTGATAAGACACTTTTGATACATTAAATACTAGTGTGTGGATGAATTGCAGTTGGTTTTTTCGTTGACCGTCGGTTATTCAAGTGCTAGCTTATTTTAAGTTCTAGATTGTATAAGGTTCGATTCTTTTAATAAATAAAGTTTTTTTTTAAAATCAATGCTCGGTGCATTACTAAATTGGCGCAGTCGGTAGGATAATTCTAAAAGGATTATCCAGTGATACGAATAGTATGAAAATAAGTGGTAAAAATTGAAAAATACTGGTGCAAAAGAAATAGAATTTTTTTTCTTCGTCAGTGAAAAATATCAAAGTGCCGCGAAAAAGAAATTGAAACACACATACATAGTTCTCATTACTTCTTACTAACCTATGGACATTTCCAGTTAGTTTAAATAAGAGTAAAGGACATATTAAAGTAATAAAAAGTTTATGAAGAAAGACAGAACCAAATATTATAACGAAAACAGAAAAGGTCTAGAAATGGCTACAGTGGAAGAATTAACGGCGGAAGTTTTCCGAAAAACCCAACAATTGGAACAGTTAACAGCAGCGTTCCAAGAACTGCAAAATCGCGAAATAACACGTGAAAATACGCAGCAGGTATGGAAAGAAGTGAAACACATGTCCACCTTCACCGGACAAGGTGATGTTACCATCAACTCTTTCATCCGCAACGTCGAGTATTACTTATCTGGAGTGACAGACGAAGGATTACAAAAATGCATGATAAGGACGATATACCATGAGAAGATACAAGGAGAGGCCAAGAACACCATCATCAACTTACCTCAACCGGACGATTGGGCAGCAATTAAAACAACACTCAAGCTGAAATACAAACCGGACTTGGAACCAGCTGATTTATATCGCAGAATTACGAATTTGAAAGTGAATAATGTAAGTGATTTAGCTATAGAAATACAAAACTTAAAATATAAGTCAGATGAGTTAGCAATATATTATAGAGATGATAGGGGTGTAGATCTAAGTAATGTGCCTAGTATATAAATAAACACAATAAAAGAAATGACACAGGGCGTACTTTTGGACAAAATATACGAACTGACAGACTTATCAACAATAGTTACTATAATGAGAAATAGAAGATTTGAAGATACTTGTATTAGGGAAGAATTTAAGAAATATAAACACACAAATAAAGATAGTAGGAGTAGCAATAAATATAATGCCAATAACATTAAGCATAATAGTGCATATCATATGGAAAACAATAGACAAAATAATCAAGGTCAGGGAACTAATCGTTCAGCACATTATCATAGCAATTATCAAGGTCAGGAGGCTATATATTCAGGACAGTATAGACAAGGACAGGGAATAAATTCTGGACAATACAGACAACAATATCAGGGACCAACAAATTACAATTCTGAACAAAGACGACAATTTCAACCAAGAAACCAAGGGCAGAATTCAGGACAATACAGGCAGAATTATACTATACCCGAAGCTATGGAAGTAGATAATATTCAGAGAAGGAGAGAAGTGAACGAAGTATACAGACAACACCCAAGATCAGGAAACCTCGGAACACATTCGGGCCAAAATCGCCACCAACAGAATGGTCCTGAGCAAAGATCGGGAATGTCAAATTATCGTACTAGTAATAGAGATATAGATAGTGAAACGAGTGCTTTGGAGATAAACAATTCAGAGTTTTTTATCAACTAGCCTCGGATGAACTACCCATAATAAAAATTACGATAAACTCAAAAAAATACTTTGCTCTAATAGACACTGGGTCTTCACTGAGCATAATCGACGACAAAATAAATCATTTTAAAACAGTACAAATTAAACCAATATATTTTTCCACAATAAATGGAAAAGATTCAATTACTCAGGAAGCTCATACACCAGCACCAAGTGAATTAAATACACCAGTAGGTACACTCATAAGATGGAAAGTAAAACAGTTACCAAATAGGAAATACCAGTTTATTATAGGTACCGATTTGCTTAACAAACTAAACACATTTATAGATTTAGAAGAAGGGATTATAAGGCTCAACGATCAAATAATCAGATTTTATAACAAACCATACCCCGTCAATGAATTACATACTTTAGAGACTATAAGCAGCAATATTAAGCACCTTAAGTTAGAACACTTAAATACGGAAGAATATGAAGCCATAGATAAACTTATTAAAAGATTCCATAAACTATTTTTTAAAGAAGGAGATAGGCTAACTAGCACTCCGGAAGTAGAACACGAAATCACAACAATTACAGATCAACAGATAAATTCCAAACTATACAGATACCCCCCGAAACACGAGGAGGAGGTGAGAAGACAGATTGCAGAAATGGAAGATCAAGGAATCATAAGAAAAAGTAACTCAAAATATTGTAGTCCACTGATAGTAATCCCGAAAAAGTCTGATAATTCAGGAACCAAAAAGTACCGTATAGTTATTGACTATCGCAAACTTAATGAGGTTACAATCGACGATAAATTCCCACTTCCTAATATAGATTCTATATTAGACAAGTTGGGAAGAGCACAATATTTTACTACTATAGATTTGGCAAAGGGATACCATCAGATATTAATAAAGAAAGAAGGAGTAGAAATACATTACACAAAACCAAATAGTCATACAGGAAATGCAGATATTGAGAGGTTTCATAGCACTATTTTAGAGAAATGTAGAATTCTTAAATTAAGAAAACAAAATGTATCAGTTAAGAGATTAACGCAAATAGCTATAAAAAATTATAATGAACGTTTTCACTCAACTATCAAAACAACCCCAAAAGACGTACAACTTCACAAAGCAGACTTTGACAAAATTAGACAAAATTTAAAAACAGTTAAAGAAATTAATCTAGAGAGATCTAATGCAAATCGAGAAGACTACGTAGAAACAAGATCTACAGGGTTTATAAGAAATTACAAGGCAGTCAGACATAAACATCAACCTAGGTTCAAGAAAAGTAAATTAGATAACATTCATGTAACGAATATTAAACGACAACCAAAATTTTCAGCTCTTCATGATGACATTATTAATATTTCTAATAATACCAACTAACGGACTACTGACTATTGAAGAAATAAAGGAACAAACTGGTTTTACAGAAATTCAAATTACTGAGGCCGATATAATAATCAAAACGGATATAATAATTCATTTGATTAAACCACAAGAAATAATAGACGTAATAAATGATATTTCAACAAATATAGAAAAACTAGACGAGGGACACAAAGAACTACTTAAAATAGAACTTAGACACTTGACCAATAAAGTAAGTACCATTATGCCTAAAGTTAACAGAAAGAAAAGAGGATTAGCTAATTTCGTAGGGAGCACATCAAAATGGCTCTTTGGCACAATGGATGACGAAGATAGAGTAAACATTGAAAATCATCTCAGAAATGTAGAAATAAATAACCATAATGCAATTACTAGCGTAAATCAACAAATTGTAATTAATGAAAATTTTAGCAAGTCATTTAAACAACTAAAAGAGATAATAGAAAAAGATAGAAGAATAATAGTAGAACAGTTAAATAATGTAGCAAGTAAAACAATAAACCAAAACTTATTCTATGATCAACTTTTTAAAGTACAATTAATAAAAGAAAAACTTGATCACATACAAGACAATTTAGCGTCAGCCAGATATGGAATTTTACATCCAAACATACTTACAGATGAGGAAATACAAACATATAATATTGATTTAAATAAAATGAAATGTTTAAAACTAGGAATAAGTAAATTTGAAGAAAATGTATTAATATTTGCAATAAAGATTCCAAAAGAAAGTGTAAAAATTCCATTAAGAATGATTATACCAATACCAAATAAATACCAGAAAGAAATAGATTATCCAAAAGAAATTGTATTTAGATATAATAATCTGACATATAAATATGAAGAATTAAAATCTTTAAATGAATTAAGCTTAAGTAAACATTGTTCTTATCAACATAATTGTGAACTTGTAAGAAATAATAAAACGGAAATTCTCACACTAGATGATGAAACCATTGTAATAAAAAACGCAAAGCAATTGAAAATAGAACAAAATTGTGATGAACGAAATTTAAATATATCAGAAAACGTACTAATTAATTTTAATAATTGTGAAATTAAAATTTTAGATCACTATTTCTCCAATGTTAAAGAAAGTTTTCAAGAAAGATTTTATTACCCATTAAATCAAAATTTTAAGAATTTCAGTGACAAAATAACATTAGATGATATTGTACTAGAAAATAAGATTAATATCAAGAAAATAGACGAATTGCAATACCACAAAAACGTGTCGTATATAATAAATTTAAGTTTAGTAATTATTATGTTCATTCTAATAATGAGCATTATCATATTTTGCAAAAATAATAAACACATTAAAGTTAAAGTAAATAATAAAATTCAGGAGAATTTTAAAATAAACGAGGGGGAAGTTATGTATGCGTCAGCATCTCCCACAGACAAATACGACACATTTTTGTCACAGGCAACGAACTACCTTCAAAGTAGGAGTCCAATTGCAACAAGTCATTCACACAAGTTTCCCGTGTGAATAAAGTAAAATAATTAAGTGCTGATAAGACACTTTTGATACATTAAATACTAGTGTGTGGATGAATTGCAGTTGGTTTTTTCGTTGACCGTCGGTTATTCAAGTGCTAGCTTATTTTAAGTTCTAGATTGTATAAGGTTCGATTCTTTTAATAAATAAAGTTTTTTTTTAAAATCAATGCTCGGTGCATTACTAAATTCGCGCACATGAGTTTTTGGAAATCGCACACGCACGTGAGCAGTAAATAAGCAGTGAGCTGTTTCATGTGCTCACGAAGAAAAAATCCATACAACAATGCACCTATAATTTGGGAAACTAAACTAATAACAACCCCACGCAAGGAGAATTGTGTGAAAACTAATTCCACCATAGTCAATAATCTCTCTCACCACACCGTTTTTACTTGCACCTATAATATAGAGCAAGTATTGGATTCGTGCAAAAATTCGAACTCGAGATAACAATGAATTCTGACATTACGATGATAGAGAAGCTCGAAAAAGTGGGTCTGCCGATTCTGTCTGTCTGTCTGTCGTCTGTGTGTATGTACGCTGGACTGCAGCCTAAACGTCTGGAGCGATTTGCTTCAAACTTCATATCTGGGCTCTGTAGGGTCGCAATTCGAGGCGAAATCGGAATTTTTGTTCTAGCCCCGTTATTAACGGTACTTTACTTAAGGCCAATTTCACAAAAAGACGATTTTCTCGAAAACGGCTCTAACGATTTTGATTAAATTTCATATTCGAGTTAGTCTGGGCAAATGCTATAAGATGGCGTACCACGTTTTTGGCTAAAAATACGTATAACGGTACTATTCTTATTAACTGGTTATAGAAATATGGCTATTTCTCGGCTAAAACTCAATGGATTTCCATCAAAATCAAAATGTGGGCAAGATTAAATGTTTAATAATATATGCCATTTAAACTTATACAAAATTAATTTTTTTTTTTCAAAAATCTATTGTAATTTTTTTTTTAAACGAATTTCCAACTACCAGCATATACATACATATGTAGGTGCAAGTACGTACGACCCAGTCGTGCACATTTTTTTCTGTTGATGAAACAATGCATGACAACATTGAATCAATTTATTGACTCTAATACCATTTAATACCATACGAATCGAAATCTCGAGGTTTTGATGAACTTTTGCGAAACCTTATAATAAAATATTTGTATGCCTTAATTTTAGCTCAGAAGAGATAAGCATTGGGAACTTTATTAATTTTTTTAATGCTACGAGATGGATTTGAATAATCACTTCTCTTCTTCCTTTGGGTTACATGACTGCGTGGTAATAAAACGGCGCTTTTTGTGGCAATTATGTGTCGACAAGGTCTAGCAACACAACCATACCTCCTACCGACCTATAGGAAAGGGATAGGGTATCACGCCATCCGCTCCAATGTTTTTCTATTACTTCTACTAGGTACTTCTGTTAAATACGGTTTAAGTGATGTGTATTTAAGCAACACTCTGTATATTATGTTCAAGTGCATTATATGTATGAGTGCACACCTTTTTGAAGTTTCATTAATTGATAGGTAAGTATTAAAAGGGCGGTAGTGGACAAAAACAAAACAAAAAAGACGGTGTCTGAATTCGACGTCCTGCGGCAAGATCATACATTTTTAGGCTAAGTTGATATCGATTTACCTTCGCTTCAAGACGTAAATACTTGTGTATGTATTAAGGATTAGGATCATGGTTGAGTGATCACACATCTTTGATCGAACTTTTCGTTGTTTAAAGTGCTCGACTGCGGAATGCGCATGACTACCTATTCGCAATAGGGCATAAGATGCTTACATACATACATACACACTTTTCTTTTGAAAAAAAACCTCATTGAAACTGCAAGCAGTGTCTGCTTTATGTCAAATAATTGTTTCAAATGGGAAAGTGAAAATCAGTCATGTAGAAAGACTATTTGATTTTTTACCGCTCTAAAATGCCGCTAGGATTACTTTTGCGTTTTCGGTGTTAACACGTTTTTTTCCGAAGTTGAATTGGATGATAATATTACAGATTTATTACGGATTTGACTAGAAATTAGAAATAAAGTGAATGCTTGAATCGTATGTTGTATGTATTTTAAATATGTATATGGCGTTCTACATACCTATTTACCTATTTATGTTTGTCTTATGTGAAAATCAAATAACAAAATCTTTTATTTTTTCAAAACTTGGAATGCCGTATTTTTAGCAAAGTAAGTATTGCTCTTTTGTACGCCGTATGCAATTATTAATGCATACATATGAATATGTACATAGGTTTTTACATAAACGTACATACATTTGTATACTAAAGAAATGTACGGTAACGGTATTAGTGGTCGGTCACTCTAACCCTTTTCTTCATGTAATATACATATATAAATACTGTTAGGAATTTTCTTAATGCGAAGATGCAGATACAAGCAGATATGTATATGTCCTACATACGAGTATCTACGCTCAAATTTGATATTATTTCCAAATACTGCAGCTGATAGATACACATCAGTCAGTATGCATTTGCGAAAGTGTAAGATCATGGTGATTGCTTCTATTTTTTAGTACGGCGCAATTTATGGAAAAAATATGGCCCACCCAAAACTATTAAAAAAATTTAACTAATTTCTTCACAATACTAAATCACAGTGTTGTAGAAACAAAAATATAAAAAATAAAGATAAGCCGTATGGCTTCTTCCCAAAGCTCTTTAGATACATTTTTTTCTTGTTTTCGCATGTTTGAAATAAGTGGATCTGATGTCAATATCCTTGTTGGTTGCTACTCTTGAACACTTTCTAGAATGCGCCAATCTAATTTTCTTTTAATCAAGCAATCCTTATTACGCGACTCCTGGTCATCTTCCGATAATTGACCAAGAGGTAATACTGCGGAATACTGGATGATCGCTTCACCATGTATTAATATTTTATGCACTGAATATGGCATGTAACACCATTTATTTTTCACATAAAGCTGGGCAGTTACCAAGCTATACTCGCCAAACTTCTGAGCATTAACTGACATCTCTGAGACTAGCGCTTGCAGTTCCTCGTACACGCCTGTTATACTTGCAGAACATTGATAGTTTTGGAAATATCTGCAAGCAGTATTGCCATCATTACTGTTACCAGTGCCTTGTCGAAGTTTATCCGCATATAAGCATAGTTCAGCTCGAAAATGGTTTTGAACCTACTTTTTTGTCTTCTTTACATTTTTTGTTCTCGGCAGTTTTTGCAAGCCACTTCTTAAATAAAAGGTTGTAGGAGATATGTAGAAACAATTCCATGCATCTTATAATTAATGATTGATTGATCATTAACAACTGCTTTTGTGTTATGAAGAGCCTTTTTTGAAAATTCTATCAAGATTTGACGACAATAACGCACAAAAGAGCAATTATTATTTAGCCATAAAACTATATTAGTGTCTAGATTTATAAGTTTGATTAGAACAAGTGACGCTATAAAAAAGTTGGCGTCAGATATTACTTCACTGTCTCCTACTAATACTTGTTTATACTCACTTTATCCCGAAGAGTCATCGCAGCCCCATTTAGTGAAAAGTTTCAAGTTAAGAGATCCAGACTTGGAGATAGAATCAATTTGCAAAATGCGTGGTATGATCTAACAAATCTTGAACCTGAACTATAGCTCCAATCTCAATTATAGTAATGCTCGACTCTGGAGGGTAGCTTAGATGTTTCGCAAGTGATAACACCTGATAAGACGGAAGTATAGAACATTGTTTTTCAGCTAAACAAGACCTTAACTATTTATACTGATATTTGGATAAGTCTAAATCGATAAAGATACTCATAGCCTCTCTAGTGGAATGAAAAGTACTAGTTATACCCCATCCTAAGGGTATATTAAGTTTGATACATAGTTTGTAACATAGAGAAATATTAAAGATAGACCACATAAAGTATATATATAAATGATCAGCATCAGTAGCTGAGTCGAATGAGCCATGTCCGTCCGTCTGTCCGTGTGTCACCAGTTTTTGGGCCTTAAATTTTGAGCTAGATTGATGAAATTTTGTATACGAGGTCCTTGGAAAAGTAAGCAATACAAGTGTAAAAAATTATAAAATCCGCCCACTGACACGCCCACTTTTCAAAAAAATCACCTTTTTTCACTATTTTCATATGAAACTCGAAAAAACTTACTTAAGCAAATATGTAGATATCCGCTTAATCTACAAATTGTCTATACATTGTATATGGCCACGCCCACTTTTTAGTGGCGTTTACTTCAAAAATTAATTTTCGAGTAAAAATATTAGTTTGTAGGGCAAAATAGAAAATTTTGTGAATACATTTTCCACCGCCCACTGACACGACCAAATAAGATAGGGATAGGGTATCATACGATTCGCTCCAGGCGGATTGTAGCACTTTTTCACTGGTTTTTGTTTCATGTTGCAATTCCTTCAACATTCTTCGTTTTCCATACTAATTTAAATTCCTCATCTTGATTCTAATATAGAGGCGTGAAACAGCAATAAAATAAAAGAAATACCTATGTAAACAAAATATTTCCCCACAAAAAGTGACTGAAATTTAATAATTTTTTTTTTCGCTTTGCACTTCATGATGCGCTTATCGCTTGTAATCAGAGGGGGGCAGATCGGGGCAGAACATTTTTTTTGTCTTTTTAACAATGCATTGAAGAACCAATTGCAGTATAAAACTTTACAGCGGAAGGCAGCGGAAGTATTTAAAACTCTCATTGAAATTAGAAAACAACAAAAAATTAATGTATTAGTAAAAACAGTTAATATTATTAAGTACATCATTATCTTCAAATATTTTTTTAGCAATTCAAATAGCTCAAAATACAAGCTTTCCAGTGATATATAATACTAGTAAAATTACATCAATAATAACTTAAAAAAAATTGGTTAAAAAATAACCTCACTACGTTATTTTTAAAGTATGGTCACTAGCGCCGACTTCAGATAGAGTTTTCTAGTGTAAGGACTTAGTTTAAATATAAAACTTGTTTTGTAATATATATTTTGCCCTTCCTTCTTTCCTTTTTTAAAAAAAAATAAAGAACTCACATTAATTTTGAAAAATAAATTTTTGAGACGAAAAGTGTTACTTGGGCCCATAGTGCGGACATGTCCGTCCGTCTGTCACCAGTTTTTGGGCCTTAAATTTTGAACTAGGACAATGAAATTTTATATACGAAGTCTTTGGATATCGGGACAGAACAAGTGTGAACATTTTTTAAATCCGCCCCTCTGGCACGCCCACTTTTCAAAAAAAAATCACCTTTTTTCACTATTTTCATATGAAACTCGAAAAAACTTACTTGAGCAAATATGTAGATATCCACAAAATCTACAAATCGTCTATACATTGTATATGGCCACGCCCACTTTTTAGGGGCGTTTACTTCAAAAATTAATTTTCGAGTAAAAATATTAGTTTATAGGGCAAAATAAAAAAATTTGTGAATACATTTTCCACCGCCCACTGAATCGACCAAATAAGATAGGGATAGGGTATCATATGATCCGCTCCAGGCGGATTGTAGCATTTTTTCACTGGTAATAGTATGATTTGACCTGACGAGAACGTTTATGGCCGAGCACTAAAAATTTGGCGGCGACCACTAGCCCGATTTGACTTTTTTATGAATTTGGTAGTTTCTAGTGACAATGAGGTTTTTATTAAAAATTCTCTTTTTTATCTATTATTATTTGTTTCTATTAAATATTTTTTATCAAATACTTTAGTAACTGGAGAAGAGTTACTAAAAAATAGGTGGCCAACAACTAGAGGCAATTTAAATGTATGCTATTTACGTTATATGACAGTTCTACTAAGATAACGATTAGTTGGGACATCTTACACTAAACATGAACATGCATAACTGAATTAAAAATAAAATAAGAAACATAACTTTTTAGTCATATTTACGAACATGTTTCATTTACCTTGAAATTTGTATTTGTTTGTATACTTACAACGACAGTTGCTTGTTCCTATTTATTTTCATTTGGAATGCTTTTGATTGTTTATTGATTGATTTTTAATTTTGGTTTTTTTTTATTTTTTTTTCTTAAATTTTAAACATTGCCCGTGTCTTACTTTACTTAAACCATTTAACAAGCAAAGTACTGTTTCATGCATTTTTATCCAAAAGCTTGGTACGCCTAAACTAACTGATTATGAAATTTTATCAAAATTAAATTAAGTGAAGTAACTCTAATAGTAGGGTTAGAACAAAAATTTCAATGTCCGAAACAGAATCGGCATACATACTATACAAGCTTCTCTATCAACTTAATTTCAGAATTGTTTAATATCTCGAGTTTCAATTTTTGCACGAATTCAATACATGTTTTATATCGAAAGTTCAAGTTAAAATGGACTGGAATGTCAGCACAGTATTACCAGGACATACCTACGTACTTTTGATTTTACGACTTGATAGAGTTAATTAGACATTACATTGTTCATATCATAACCAGTGTTAGGTGTACTTATGCAGGATATGGATAAATTGCCTTTTATTTAATGATAATATAAAATGTCCGGAACACTATTGCACGAGGCCCTCCTCGCACTTGCCCAAATTTTTTAACTATTTAAATTTCAGTGGAAAGGTTTGGATTTATAAATAATGTAGATAATTTTAAAAAAGATAGTAAAACTCCTCAAGCATATTTATTACTGTGGATAAATATTTTTTTAATTCTTAAAAAAAGTTCGTTTTGAACTGAAATGATTTGAGTCATGTATTACCTGGTCGACCATCTTTAAAAGTATTTCCCTTTTCGCATCCTTAATAATTTTTTGCACCGTATTAAGGAGTTCATCAGTCTTTGACGGAAACCCGCATTTATTTATTTTTTTAACATATCGGTGCACTCAGCTATTACTCAGCAATTTAACTCTATGCTCGTTGTTAGTAAGGATCGGGCCCTTTTTGGTTCCTTTTTCATGAGAAAGCCTTTTACCTTTCATCGGTCATGAAGATTGATCGAAACAGACCATATTTGGTAGCTGCTTTTCTTAAACTCAAATTATTATATTTTGTTCGAATATCTTATAAAACCCATGTTAAACTAGTTTCCTCCATTTTTAAGTAATTATATCTTAAAAATATGATCCTAACCTAATTTTTCAGTATTCAACAAGCCGGTTTCTTGTTTAGAAAACCAAGAATATATATTTAATAATAAAAGACGAAGTGTCCGGATACTAGAACTGTTCGGGTACTAGTGCCTCTACCCTACTATGCGGGCGCTTTAAATGTGTTTCTTTAGGTAATTTTTATACCCTATCCTAACGGTATATTAAGTTTGACACATAGTTTGTAACATAGAGAAATATTGAAGAAAGACCACATAAAGTATATATATAAATGATCAGCATCAGTAGACGAGTCGATGGAGCTCTTGCGATTCCGGTTCCAAGGATGTCAAGCAATTTGAAACAGGTAATGCGTTTGCTATTAAGCTTAATTTTGGACAAATGAACCAGATAGGTTCATATTCAGGTGAAATCACAATTCGCGATTACTGTTGAATTATCGAAATTTCATTATGTTATTGAACGTTTTCCACACGACGACGTGGATGCAAGTGTAAAATCTATTTTAATTGAAGACTCCACTACTCTCTACACCAGTTTTAAAAAAAGCACTTACAGAACGTTATACTATGAGTCAAGTCTACATTGTAGAAGTACTCTTGTCAGGTGAGGAGATGGGATGTAGAAAATTATAGGAATTGTTTCGCAGCGCATTGTAAGTGCTGCCATTGTTTATACCCTATCCTAAGGGTATACTAAGTTTGATACATAGTTTGTAACATAGAGAAATATTGCAGATAGACCCCATAAAGTACATATATAAATGATCAGCATCACTAGCCGAGTCGATTGAGCTATGTCCGTCCGTACGTCCGTCCGTCCGTCTGTCCGTCCGTCTGTGTGTCACCAGTTTTTGGGCCTTAAATTTTGAGCTAGGTTGATGAAATTTTGTATACGAGGTCTTTGGAAAAGTAAGCAATACAAGTGTAAACATTTTTAAAATTCCCCCACTGACACGCCCACTTTTAAAAAAATTACCTTTTTTCACTATTTTCATATGAAATTCGAAAAAAACTTACTTAAAATGTAGATATCCACTTAATCTACAAATCGTCCATACATTGTATATGGCCACGCCCACCTTTTAGTTGCGTTTGCTTCAAAAAATTAATTTTCGAGTAAAAATATTAGTTTATAGGGCAAAATAGGAAATTTTGTGAATACATTTTCCACCACCATTTTCCACTGACACGAGCAAATAAGATAGGGATAGGGTATCATACGATCCGCTCCAAGCGGATTGTAGCATTTTTTCACTGGTTTTAAAATGATTTTTTTTCATTTTAAGTAATTTTTTTCTAAAACTGACCCTCCCTTCTAAAAAAAGCTTAACCTTAAAGTACATATGTTGGTATCATACCAATAGGGGTAAAAAAGCTGAGAAGTGCACCAAAACATGTGTTTTTGATAACAACTCAAACTTAACCCTTCTCGTCGCTTATAAATGCCCCAATACAACAAAACAAAATAAATAAATAAATATCAGGCCGTAAGCAGCCCATAGAGGGCCTAGACCTAGTTTCTCACAACTGTACATGTTGTGCGTGGTATACATTTCTGCATGTACAGAAGGGACCTACAGTTTTATGCCGTATCCGAAGGGCAGAGGGGTTTTAAGAAACTTTCTCATGACAGTTATACTCTTGAATGCTTGTCAGACACTCGGAAGAGGTGGGGCCGTGAAAAAACTTTTTGATGATATTTTCTGGATTCGGACTTGGAACCCCTTGCGTAGTAGTCTAACGCACTAACCACTGTGTCACGGCACCCACTCAACACTACAACAAAACAAGATTTATAAAGCGACAGGTAGTTGCATCCATATGAACATGTACCAATTGAAATGCAATGCTTACATTAAAAGTAACTCAAACAACATGTGTATTATTCTTTCAAGGAATGAAAATCGACTGTCGGTTGGCGCCACTAATAGTTTTTGAACATCGTAATTAAATTTTATTCAATCGCATGGGTTTTATTTGATTTTCGGATTATTTACGGGCAGTCAAAGGTTACACCTATACCAAACCTGATGGTGATAATAAACGTTATGACAGATTTATTTATTTTTATTTTCTTTCTTTTGGTTTCCTTGTAGAAAAACCTCCCTTCAACAGACTATGTAGGTACCTGTTGATTTTTATTGTTACTACAATCAACATAATCGACATATCAAGCAGTTTTCTTCTCACGAAATAAGAACATTTGGCAGGTTAGCTTCCCATTAGAAACTCCTGCTAGTTCCGCAGTTTAGACGCGGTTCCTTATCGCGCCAGGTCTAGAGGTTTAGTTCTTTGAAGACGGCGCAGTAAATTACTTTCATCCAAAACTTGGAGGACTGTGATATTAACGTGACTTTCTAGTCGAATTTTATGCTTTCTCGCGTAGTTTCTAATTTCATCTACGATTGTTTTAATGCCGAGACCTCTGTGGATATCGTTATTTCTAATATACCAAGGCGCATTAACAATTCCTCTTAGCACTTTGTTTTCAAAAGTTTGTAGAATATTTATATTACTTATTTTGGTACAACCCCAGAGTTGTATACCATAAGTCCATACTGGTTTTAGCACTTGCTTAACAAAACCAGTTTGTTCTCTATATTAAATTTGAAATATTTTCCAAGTAACCAATACATATCTCTTTATTTATTTTCTAGTTCTTTGAGTTTTATCTTTACATGCGATTTCCATTTTAGCCAGTTTGTTCTCTATATTAATTTTGAAATATTTTCCAAGTAACCAATACATATCTCTTTATTTATTTTCTAGTTCTTTGAGTTTTATCTTTACATACGATTTCCATTTTAGCTTTGCATCAAGTGTCATTCCAAGGTATTTAGCCTCGTTTGCGAACGGAATTTGAACCGAGTTCGAAAAAATCGGCAAATTAATTATTTTCTTATTAGTAAAATTTACATGCACAGATTTGGTCTCATTGAGTGCGATTCGCTAAACCTTTGTCCATTCATTTACTCTATCCAATGCTCTTGCAATTTTTCGGTAGCCTCTTCGACCTTTTTACCTACTGCCAATATAGCAGTATCGTCGGCAAAAGTGGCTAACTTCGTTCCTTCCTGTTGCGGTATATTACGAGTGTATAGTAGATATAAAAGTGGACCAAGAACACTTCCTTGCGGCATCCCAGCCATTATTTCCTTAAAATCCGAATATTCATTTCCACACTTGACACGGAATACTCTATTCATAAGGTATTTTCTTAGAATATTATATAAGTGCTCTGGCAAAACTTGCCCTAATTTAAATTTTAAGCCTACGTGCCAGACCTTGTTAAAAGGTTGAGAAACGTCAAGAAATACACTTGAACAAATCTTTTTTTCTTCAAGAGATCTTTCGATTACATCTGTTATTCTATGTACTTGTTAAACTGTAGAATGCTTACTTCTGAATCCGAATTGATGATCCGGGATGAGACGCTTTTCTCCTATTATCGGCTGTATTCGTCTAATCAATATTCTCTCGAATACTTTGGATATAATTGGAAGACGTGAAATTGGTCTATATGACGATTTTTCATTTGGTGGTTTACCGGGCTTAAGAACCATTTTCACTTCTGCAACTTTCCATTGGCTGGGAATATGTTCAACTCTAAATGCGGCGTTTATAATAAACAGAAGCTTAATGAAAGCCTTTCTTGGCAGTGCCATAAGAACCTCTCCCGTGGTTAAGGCGTATCCAGGAGCTTTCTTGGGTTTGAGTTTCTTAATTTCTTGAGCAAGAGCTTGTCCATCAAATGGCTTAAAAGTATCTTCCAAATGCATTGCAAAAATTTGTGCTTTTTCTTTATCATGCCTGGCCCATTCGTATTGATTTTTCCTGATTGGTGCGGTTTGTATTATAGGTTTTTTAATACCTTTTATAGCTTTCCAAAGCGAATAATTCGAATCTTTTTCAGCCGATAAGCTTACAAGGTAAGTTTCTATTTCTTTACTTTGTAGATCTTTAATAGCCTTTTTCAGTGAGTTGCACAAACGATTTAGGTCTGATTTATGCTGCGGAGCCCAACTTTGTTGCCATTTCTTACGCGCTTTTCTCTTTTCCTTTATCATCTCTTGTATTTCCACGGGATAAGTTTGAACATTACTGACCGGCGTTTTCTTTCGCTTTGGAGTATTTTTACACGCGGCACTTTGTAAGATTTCAACGATCCGATCAACTTCTAATTCAAGTTCATACGGTGTTTTAAGAGATACCCTCAGATCGATATTTACTTCTATATCTTTTTTGAAGCTATCCCAATTAGTTCTCGCGCTGATTAATCCGACCATTCTTTCTTTTTTAATTAGAGATTCGCTTACAGTCATAATAATTGAAGAATGATCAGAGGAGAGGTCAAAGCTTTCTTCAACTTTTATAAAGTTGCTTGATATTCCTTTAACAACAAAGAAATCGATCAGATCCGGTATCTTATTTCTATCAGTCGGCCAATATGTTGGCATACCCGCATTATAGAACACCCTAACTTTCTGAGAGGCGTGCCGTGCCCCAGAAAGGGTGTTTCGCATTGAAGTTTAAGGAAGTTTAAGGAAGTTAAAGATGTTTGTGAAATCCCTTTCTTCAACTTTACAACGCAGTGGGCAATATATAGACGAAACAGTGAATGTAAAATGTCTATTTCTAACGCGAACCGTGCTTACTTGCATTGATTCTAATTCAATTTCTACTTCTGCTGAGTGTTCAATACATCCTTTTATAAACAAAGATGATCCGCCTCTGGCCCTTTCCGATGGGTGGAAAGCGTGGTACACGTTATATCCCCTTATATTGGCGCACGATAGTTTTGTCAGATGGGTTTCACAGACCAGGCAAATATCAATATCTTTTTCTCGTATAAATATTTCTAACTCGTCGAGTCTTTGTATGAGCCCGTTGGCGTTCCATGTAAGAATTCTAAGCGTTTCTTTCATATTCGGTTTTGATCACGCGTGTCCTGTATTTCAATTCAATTCCAATTTTTCAATTCAATTAAATCTTTATTCAAATATGTACAAAGTATGTAAAATTACAAAAAATACAAAGCAAGTTTTAAATATAGCTAGTACATAAAGAATAGTTAGTGACATCTGTATTTGAGAAAAATAGAGATGATGTTACATTAGATATAGTTAACTTTGTGGGGTGTACAAAGGTTGAAAAAGAGAAAAAGAATGCAAGTTAAGATTAGAGAATGACAGCAATTAAAGAAAGAAAGAAAAAGTAATATTTAACAAGTGACAAAAAAGTAAAATAACCAGTGAAAAATGCTACAATCCGCCTGGAGCGAATCGTATGATACCCTATCCCTATCTTATTTGGTCATGTCAGTGGGCGGTGGAAAATGTATTCACACAATTTTCTATTTTGCCTTATAAATTAATATTTTTACTCGAAAATTAATTTTTGAAGTAAACGCCCCTAAAAAGTGGGCGTGGCCATATACAATGTATAGACGATTTGTAGATTAAGTGGATATCTACATATTTGCCCAAGTAAGTTTTTTCGAGTTTCATATGAAAATAGTGAAAAAAGTTAATTTTTGTAAAAAGTGGGCGTGTTAGTGGGCGGATTTTAAAAATTTTTACACTTGTATTGCTTACTTTTACAAAGACCTCGTATACAAAATTTCATCAACCTAGCTCAAAATTTAAGGCCCAAAAACTGGTGACATACGGACGGACGGACGGACATGGCTTAATCAACTCGGCTATTGATGCTGATCATTTATATATATACTTTGTTGGGTCTATCTTTAATATTTCTCTATGTTACAAACTATGTGTCAAACTTAATATACCCTTAGGATAGGGTATAAAAATAAATAAATAAATAATAGAGAACAAATTCAAACAGTACATATCTATTACAGCTACTTAATCAACTAAATTAGCGAATGAGAAATTCTTTTTTATGTATATAAATAAATTATTATTATGCAGTATAGCGTAACAGCGTTTTGATTTCATCATGGTTGAAAGCAAGGAGCCAAATTTTCGTTAGTTTTATAAACATGCGGAAATTTCTTATGGACCAAATTTCAAATGGCAAGAAGTTAAAAAGTTTGCGTGAAACAACGGAGTAGAAGTTTCTGTAACTAGTAGTGCGAACCGAAGGTAAATTCACAACGAAATCATAAAAAAGACCTTAAGAACTTTGAAATAATATAAATGACGCAAAGGAAGAATTTTCCACGACCTAAACAGGTCTTTAGTATGAGCTAAACGACGAGAGCTACAGACTTTGCGTATAGCAGATTTTTGAATAACTGTTAATTGCTGTAGCATATTAAAATATGCGCCACCCCAACTGCAGAGACCATATTGCAATCTTGAATGGAATAATCCGTAATAGACCATTTTCATTGTGTCAAAAGAGCAGTACTTTTTTAGACGAAAAAAACAACGAGTAGAGGAAAGAAGATATTTTTTCAAAAGAGAGATGTGCGCGGACCAGTTCAAATGTTGGTCAATAGTAACACCAAGGTACTTAAAATTGTCAACGCTTTCAATTTTGAAGCAGTTAGGACTGCAATCTGCGTTTCTATTGAAAGAAGGAACATTTTGAAAGCTGCAGATGTTGTTCGACAGCTTATGACTAGCGCAATCATAGGAATGAAAAACTATTTCTGAGTCGGGGAACTCATGTTCACTTAGACTGAAGTACATCAGTTTAGTTTTGCTACTAACAATAAGCCTGTGTTCTGCAAACCAGCATCTTAGTAAAAATACGTCATGGTTTATGTTAGAAATTAAATCTAAAGGACTAACTGCACAATAAGCAATACCAAGGTTTTACCCAAAAACGGAAGTGAAAATAAGGAATTTATATATATTAGGAATAAAATTGGACCAAGTACAGAACCTTGGAGTACTCCCAGGTTATTCGTTTTAGGACTGCTTATACTGCTTCCAACTTTAAGTCGCTGTATTCTATCTTTAAGATATGACTCAAACCAATTGTAAATGAATCCTCTGAATCCGGCCTTATATAATTTATCTAGGAGAATTGCATGATCCACCATATCAAACACCTTGGTAATGTGGACAAACAGGCCAGCGCAGAAATGTTTGCCATCAAAACCCTTATATAAAATGGAGCAAAAGTCCAGTAGAGCATCCTCAGTAGAACGACCTGTACGAAAACCAAACTGTAGGAGACTAAAAAAAATCTAACTTATTAAGATAGGCTAAGATTCTCGTTTTAACAACTTTTCCAAAAACTTTATAAATAGTAGACAACAACGAAATTGGTCTATAATTGGATTTGTCTGATTTATTACCCTTTTTAAGTAATGGAATTACTATGGAGCATTTCAGATCTGTGGAAAAAGATCCAGACATAATGCTGAAATTAAAAAGGTAAGACAAAATATCTACTAAATTGAGACCAATATTCTTTAGAACTAAGTTCGAGATCTCATCACTACCACAGGAATTAGAGTTAGGCAGAGAATTAATAGTTTTTAGCAATTCAAATCCTGTGATAGGCTCAAAAGCGAAACTATTTCCAAAGCCATTGCATATAGTAACAGGCTTAGTGCAACAATAACATGAAGTTTACGAGTTATCTGAAAAAGAGGATTCTCCGATGGAGGAAAAGTAATTGCTAAACTCGTTGGCTATTTCCAAAGGATTCGAAATGTCAGTACCACCGATATTCAGTACGATAGGATCAGTGTTAGTGGTAACATTTCGACTAATAATACTGTTAACGACTTGCCACTCCTTCTTAAGATTACCATTTGCCTTTACTATTTTGGAATGGTAATACATATCCCGCGCATTAATCACTTCCTTATTCACTTTTTTACGAAAAATTTCTGAAACGACTTTTTAAACTGTTATTCATTGGATGTTTCCAACATTTTTTTCTCAATTTATGTTTAATATTTATTTTTTTGATAAGGGAGCGAGTAATCCAGGGTTTAAGACGATATTCCGATTTTTTACGTGAGGAGGTAGAAGAACCAATATATCTTTTTAAAATTTGAAGAAATATTTCATATGCTATAGAAGCATTTTGTGCCACATAGACACTATCCCAACTTTCATGCAAAAGCTTATTGTTTAATGCAAGGAAATTAATTTTATTATAAGAGGTTGATGAGTCATATGCCCTACTACATTTCGTGTTTTCAAAAAAGATTCCTTTCATACAATGGTCAGTTATATTAAGATCAACAGTCGAGGCAGGTGCCTGCAGTTGGCCTGGTAGTTTCCTCAATGAAGGAAAAGAGTCCGTGTTCAGCCATGACTGCTTGATACGAATCAGAAACAGAGTTAGAAACTAAAATATCTAAGTTAAAATCACCTAAGATGATAAGATTTCCAGATCGTTCATTTGCCAAGAAGATAGAAAATTCATCTAAAAAACATGTAGGTGATGATGAATGAAGTCTATATACACAGACAAAACAAAATAATTCATTTTGGATATTGCAACACACCTTGATGATATCCGCGCTTCTTAGCTTAAAAACATTAATAATAGGCACAAGCAAGTTTGAAACAAAAACCCCCACTCCACCGGCAGCGTATGTATCATTAGTATTTGGAAAAAATATTTAATTAGGAATATGATAATCGTCGACTTCGCATGAATAGAAGAAATCTTATGACAACAACCTCACTATTATCAGATTTTCTCATTAAAATATGAGAGTTTTTGAACCATACATATTTGAAATTGTTCTCCTTCTTACATCTTTTAGCTGCCATAAATAAAGCTGTAGAATATTTAGTTAAGCTATCATTAATGAAAATATTTATTCTGTATGTCATCAGTCGAAACATATATATTTAGAGCTTTTTCAAAGATCACATTTAATCTCTTTATATACTTTGTTTCGTATTTCGCATGGACTTTTTAAGCGTATCGCGCCTTTTTTGGAGCTCTTTTGCTACTTCGCAACTTCTATAGTTCGCTGGATGCTTTCCTTGGCAGTTTATACAAGTTGCTGGCGTTTTATTTCATCTAAAAACAACTCTTATTATTAAAAACAAATCACCAAGCAAATGTTTATTTTACTACTGACAGCACTCAAAATAAAGGTAGAGTGACCAGATTTGTGCTGAGTATATGGTGGGAGAAACTTGTAATTAAATATATATGTACGTTATTTTATTTTGCTTCGTTTTCGTGCTCGATATTATTAAAAGTATACAAAACATGTTTCATAAACATTTAAACGCGCCAAGGTATAACTAATAAAAATATTTCAATAAGAAAGAGAGGAGTTCTAACGCAAAAAAAAAATAGGTATTAAAAGAAATGTCAAACAGCTGACTTTGAGAGTTGAATTTATTTAAGTTCGTTTTGCGTTATCATTCGAAAATGAAACTTTTTCATTCGAATCTCAAAATACACAGAATGCGATTTAATCTGAGTTCGAACTTGATTTTTGTAAAATTACTTTAAACATATGAAAATGTACTTTCATGGCGAAAGGAAAAAAAAAATTTTTTGCCTGGATAAAAATATTTGTATTGTCATACTGTAGTTCAATTTTAGTACAATTTTTACTTGCGTCTATTTGTAATGAAATGCAACTATTTTTATCCTGAAGAAAATGTACTTCTAGAATTTGATGGATTTTGATAGTGTTATTATACACCCAAAAAAATAAGCGCTGTAATTTTACAATTGAAGGCAGTAGATTTAACAATTCATTGTAGATTTGTGTAATTAACAGCGAATCTGGTTAAATTAAGAAATTTTTGTAGATTTCACAGCGAATGCATTCATTTTTACAACAAAGTTGTTAAGTCAACTACAATCCCCAACTGTAAAATCAACAGCGCGTTGTCAATTTCGGCTGTTAAATCTACAGAAAAGAATTTGTAAAATCTACAGCTATTTACTGTGGTAACTACAGCAGGAGCTGTAGAAATTACAACAATTTGTAGATTCGGCAACTATTACGAAAACGTAAAAAGTAAATACCATTTGAGAATATTCGCATGATAATTTTCAAAGGCCATGGCGTTGTGGTAGTGTATGCAGTCGCCGAGTAAGAGGTTCCACGTTCAACCCCAGCCAGATCCAAACATTTTTCGCATTTTGTAAGTAAATGAAAATTGTCGGGTCGATTCTGACAATGAATGCAGTAGAATCTACAGCGTTTTACTCCATTTTTACAGCACCTTTTTTTTTGGGTGTTGACTTTTGACTCACATTGTTGAATTATAATTTTTAGCATACCTACTCAAATGGTCTAAAAGATTATTATTAACGATTGTGGTGCAGGGCGATTGGATAAGGGCAGCATGCCCACGATGGATACACCTGACATATGCTTATTCGAATTACATCTTCATTGAAAGTGGTTTTCAGCTTACCAAAAATCTATAACTCCTACATTTAGAAGAAATCCATTAGAATTAATAAAAAAATCGTTATGACTGTACTTTTATAATGACTAATTCAACTAGGACACAATATAAGCAAATATACAGAAAATTATCTTGAATTCACACTTAAAGTTTACCCCATACAAAAATATGCGTGCATATGTACACAACTTTTATTGTATTATTATTATAATATATAGTTGCTTGCCAATCAAACAATCATTAAAGTGGAACAACATTGTCCTATAACTATTCAGCTCCGCGTCAACGAGCTTACTGAAACCCTGAAACTCATTTTGTATTCGAAGATAATAGTTTTCTTTTTTCAAACATGGATCTACACTTAACTACGCCTGGCTTATGTTCGACATTTTGGGTCGGGTGGAGGCCTCTCATTTATTGAGAAAATTCGTGTTTTGGAGTAGTTTTATAAGACATTTGAAAAGAATAGTACATTGGTGGAAAAAGGAGTTATGTGTATAGGAAAGGGATAGGGTATCATAAGATCCGCTCCAGACAGATTGTAGCATTTTCATATGTTTATGTCAGCCTATCCTAGGGGTATATTAAATTTGAAACATAGTTCGTAACCTGGAGAAATATTGCAGACAGACTCAGTAAAATATGTATGTAGATAACTGATTAGTATCAACAGCAGATTCGATTGAACCATGAACAAGAGTGAACATTTTTAAAATCCGCCGACTTTTTGAAAAGTTCTCTTTTTCAGTATTTTAACATGAAACTTGATAAAATCAACTTACAAAAATATCTAGATATTCTTCAATTCTACTTATCTCCCATACATTGTATATAGCCACGCCGTTTTTTATTAAACGGAGGGCAAAATGTTGCATCATCACCTCCACGTGGTGCCCTCTGGATAGCTACATAGTAGCTAACGATGCCAAATCCGTCTACGCTTGTGTAGCTGAACACTCGGACTTGCGCGAGCACATCTGGGTGAACTTCAGCACTCATGTAGGACCGGACGAGGCATCTCTTGTTGACCTGAACGAGTACTGCGTTTCAGAAGTCTAACAGGAGCCCTCAGAAGGAGAACAGAAGGTGGATGATATTCGAAGCTCAGGTCTGTAAGGATTTCCATGATGAACCCTAAATGTCGTTCTTTCAGACCGGCCCTGGGTCCTAGGGGCTAAAGCCTATGGAACAGGCCCTCCAGGTTGGGAGTTGTGCATTTTGGGTAACTGCCTTACCATGTACAAAATTTTTAGTTATGAGAGAGACATCCGCTTTGGATAATAATAACGATCGCCCTCATTTGGCAAATCGTACCGGAACGTCCACGGACTATGATCTACGAGTACCTATGCACCTAGAATGTACAAACTCTGCAAACTCCGGGTGCAGCTCAGAAACTCGAATCTGCCCTCTCGCAGTACAATGCAGATATGACTCTGATCCAGGAGATACGATGGATAGAATCAAGTATGAAGAAAAGACGTAGCTGTGACATTTATTACACCTGCCACAAAAGACTGCACATGTTAGGATGCGGATTCGTCGTGGGAAATCGGCTCAGATCAAGAGTTATTGATTTTAAGCTGATAAGTGAAGGCCTGGCTGTAATCCGCATCAGAGCCACATTTCAAAACATCAGCCTAATATGTTTGCACGCCCCTACCGAAGAACCTGAAGACCCTGTCAAAGAAGTATTCTATGACCTCCTGACGGAGCCTGTCCGGAGTACGTATACTATAGTACTTACGTAGTACGTAGTATGGTGATAAGTAGCACTAGGTTTTATAGGCTAAGAATCCACACAGCAACCAGATGCCGTGCCGTGCTAATTGAGGCAAGGCACGCATCCAACATCTTAGATGTGCGTACCTTTCGAGGGGCAAACGTTGACTCTGACCGCTATCTTGTGCAGCTGCAGAGCCCGACTCTCCAACGAGAAGAAGCTGCGAGCCGTAAAGAAAAACCAGCTTAACGGTGGACGCCTTAGCACATCAGAAGGAGCTAAAGCCTACAAAGAGCACCTGGCCGTGAAACTCTCTGCAGTGTATTCACCCAGCACAAACGCTAGCAACCAGTGGACCGAATACCGCAACATAATCAAAGAGGTAGCCGTGACAAACCTTTCTGTAACAAACTAATGGGCACGTACCAGTATGGCTTCCGGCCCAACAGATCGACAATAGACCAAATTTTCACACTCAGGCAAATCCTGGAAAAGACCAACGAATTTCAAGTCGAAACCCATTACCTTTTCATTGATTTTAAAGCCGCAGTATTCATCGTCTTGTGCTCTACCAGGCGATATGGCCCAATTCGGGATACAAGCAAAACTTATCCAGATGTGTCGCGTAACGCTGGAAAACACGCGATGCTCTGTGCAACTTGGAAACAACTCGGTTATCATATCCAGTCAAATCCCTAGAGGCTAATTTGAAATATTTGTTTTAGCCTTTATATTAACGGTACTTTATTTAAGGCCAATTTTACAAAAATAAGATTTGCTTGAAAACAGGTCTAACGACTGACTAAATCTCATACGTATATGATTAGGATCGGAAAATTGCAGTAAGATATCATATAAAATTTCTTACTTAAATTGTTAACCACACACCCAAAAAATTTAACAATTGAAGGCAGTAGATTTAACAATTCATTTGTGTATTTAACAGCGAATCTGGTTAAATTAACAATTTTTTTTAGATTTTACAGCGAATGCATTCATTTTTACAACCAAATTGGTAAATCAATTACAATCCCCAACCGTAAAATCAACAGCGTGTTGTCAATTTCGGCTGTTAAATCTACAGATATGAATTTGTAAAATCTACATCAAAATGTTGTAGAATCTACAGCTATTTACTGTGGTAACTACAGCAGGAGCTGTAGAAATTACAACAAGTTGTAGATTCGGCATCTATTACGAAAACGTCAAAAGTAGATACCATGATAATTCGCATGATAATTTTCAGAGGCCATGGCGTTGTGGTAGTGTATGCAGTCAGCGAATGAGAGGTTCCACGTTCAACCCCAGCCAGATCCAAACATTTTTCACATTTTGTAAGTAAATGCCATTATATAATTCGGTTTAAACACACACTAAGTATTTCTTGGACAAGAACCATCTAATTGGATTGTAAAAGCTATTTCCACCCATTTCTCGCACCATACCAATAAATTAGAACTTTAAGCTTAAGTGGTTCTATTGAAAGCGATTTTTTTTACATGAAAATTGTTGTTGTTTCTGCAGCTGTTCTACAGCTGTTCAACGGCAAAGTGCTGTTATAAATTTGTTAAATTGTTAAATTTACAACCACACCTCTGTAAAATTTACAACGAAAATTGTCGGGTCGATTCTGACAATGAATGCAGTAGAATCTACAGCATTTTACTCTATTCTTACAGCATCTTTTTTTTTGGGTGCACGGGCTTTTCGTTGGTCTGTTATTAATCTCCCTAATTACGTTTGTCGGGAGTCGAAAACGACTCACACCGGCCGTCGAGATGAGTCGATTAAAAATGTAGATTACATAGTTTACTCGACCGACAAGCCGTGTATAGGGATGCCAGATTTAAAAAATTTCCCTGCGGGACACTTTCTATACTGCCATTAAAATTTCAAGTATTTAAGCCTCAAAATTTAAGGCCCAAAACCTGGTGACACACGGTCGGACTCGGTTAGTGATGTTGATCATTTATACATATGTGTATGTATGGTAAAGTACTTTAATTCGAAAGTTTTTTCAATATCTTATCAAAAACGCGAATTTTCTCAATAAGTGGGCGTGGTAGTGGGTGGATTTACATTTTCTCAATATATACTTCATTTTGTTCCTTAGAACTGATGATGTTCTAATAAAAACGTCGATAAACCGTCTTTTAACAAAAACGCCCCTAAAATGTAGGCGTGTCCGAATAAAGATTTGTAGGGTAAAAAGATATCTACCTATTTGCTTAAGTAAGTTTTTTCGAGTTTCATATAAAAATACTGGAAAAAGTGAATTTTTTGAAAAGTGGGCGTGTCAGTTGGCGGATTTTAAAATTGTTTACACTCGTATTGCTTGCTTTTGCAAGGACTTTGTATACAAAATTTCATCGACTTAGATCAAAATTTAAGGCCCATAAACTGGTGACACACAGACGGACAGACAGACGGACGGGCGGACATAGCTCAATCGACTACTGATCATTAATATATATACTTTATTATCAAACTTAATATACCCTTAGGAAAGGGTATAAAGATTGTAATTTGTTAAATTTCTTAAGCAACTAGAAACTTTAACCATGAAGGCAAGTGATTGTCTTTAACTTGTAGTTACATAATTAAGGCTCAATATAACAATAATAATGTATATTTTATTATTTCAAGAGAAAAAGTAAAAAAAATAGTTATTTATTAAAATTTGTTGAGGGCTCGTTACTGGGACGAAAAAATAAGGGAATCCAACTGCGAGCTATGCGGTGCTCGGTATTGGGTTATCAAAAAATAATCAAGTTCCAGTAACGAGCACAGTCGATTTTCAACAAAAGTTTAAAATACGACATTTTATGTAGGTAGGCTTTTTAATAATAACACTTCCAATTATCGTTTTGTTATTGTTTTTATGCTATGTGTGATAAGTATTTAAGTATATTAATTTTGCGCTTTGCCATAAAATTTGTTACATATAGAAAGCTCTTTGAAATGCAAAATCCTGTTTATGTACATACTATGTATTCATAACCAAGGACAACATCTGTCATCCGTGCAAAAGTATTTTAGCAGCTAGATTAGCGAAGTGTTGGAAAAGTGGCCAATGCCATTTTTGTCCGGCAGTACTAGATTGATCGTTTTAGATTAGGACATTATTAGGACACGCAAACAATTGATGTTTATATATGAAAACTATTCATACCAATTTGTAGTTAGCTAGCAATTTTTTTTTGATACTTTATAATTATGTGAAGCCTTTTTCATTCGTTCAGTTCGTTATTCATTCGAAACTCATGGATCTACCCACAAGAAAATAATGTACGCAAGTCTGCAGCAGGGCGGAAACCTGCTATGGACGGATACCTGTCCTAGACAAACTGTTTTAAAAAAATTGGGCAAGTGCGAGGAGGGCCTCGTGCAATAGTGTTCCGAACATTTTATATTGTCATTAAATAGAAGGCAATTTATTCATATCCTGCGTACACCTGATACTGGTTTTGATATGAATAATGTAATGTCTTGTACGTAGGTATGTCCTAGTAATACTGAGCTGACATTCCAGTCCATTTTAATTTGCACTTCCGATATAAAACATGTATTGTATTCGTGCAAAAATTGGAACTCGAGAATTAAATAATTCTGAAATTACATTGATAGAGAAGCTCGTTATAGTGTGTCTGCCGATTCTGTTTTTCTGTCTGTATGACGAGTGAATCAATTTACTTCAAATTTCATGTTAGCGAGCTATTGCATGGCCACTAAAGGGGACATTGAAATTTTTGTTCTAGCCCTACTCTTAGAGCCCCTTCAAACAAACAAACAAACACGGAGTTTTTTCCAAAATGGTTTTAACGATTTTGATAAAATTTCATATTTCAGTTAGTTTAGGCGTACCAACCTTTTGGATAAAAATGCATATAACGGTACTTTGCTTACTAAATGGTTTAAGTAGAGCAAAACACTGGCAATACTTGACATGCGAAGGAGTACAGCATTTAGAGTTTTAAAAATTTAAGAAAATTAAAAAAAAAAAAAAACCAAAGTTAAAAAAAAAATTATAGTTTTTTTTAAACTTATTTAGCTTTCAATAGCAGCATAGAGCTAACATATACGATCCATTAGTGCAAATGACTTAGTTTTTGAAAAATCGAAATCGAATAAGGCAGCAGCAAGAGAAGAGATGAGAATATAGGGAAGGCCATGCGCTCTTCTGTAACTCGGGAACTACTTAGCGGATTTAGATGAAACTTAAACTTTGAGCCAATCCTAGTATCACTAATGACCTACTGTAAAAATTATTTAGGAAACATGAAAACTGGGGGAGATACAGTGGGGTAACTAGATACCCCATTTTTTTAATTTTTCTCAGAAATATATCTCAGAAATATATAAGATACAGAAATTTTCGTACTTATTTCACAATCTGCACAAAATTCTACGGATCTCCGATTTTTTTCATATTTTTAGCATTTATGGTCTGGTCGCTGGGGGGGGGGCAACATTTTTCAAATGTTTGGCAAGCTTGAAGGGCTCGTTATTGGAACGCTAAGGGCTCGAATGAGGAACACAGGGGGCTCATTACTGGCTCTTGTCTCATTTTCTACTTTATCTAATTTTTTTCATGCAAGTGCTACACCTACTTAAAAAGTTATTAATTATATCAAATATTAATACATTAAGCTTTCTTTAAATGATAAAATTGTTTTCATATACATATCTAAGTAATTCATTTTAAGAGAGCAACGAACTCAAAACTTTCCTTAAGGGGGCTCGCTACTCGGATTTTTACCCTACCATGCCGCCCGCACGACAATAACTTGTGGCCCGTGACATCTATTCAATAATGCTCTAATTTCATCTTCATGTTCATTTCAATTGGTGGGTGCCGTGGCTCAGTGGTTAGTGCGTTGGACTGCTGCGCAAAGGGTTCCAAGTTCGAATCCAGAAAAATTCCATCAAAAGTTTTTTTTCACGGCCCCACCTCTTCCGAGTGTCTGACAAACATTCAAGAGTATAATTGTCATGAGAAAGCTTCTTAAAACCCCTCTGCCCTTCGGATACGGCATAAAACTGTAGGTCACCTTCTGTACATGCAGAAATGTATACCACGCACAACATGTACAGTTGTGAGAAGCTAGGTCTTGGCCCTCTATGGGCTGCTTACGGCCTAATATTTATTTATTTATTTTATTAATTTCAATTGAATTCAGATGAAATAGAGGTTCATTGTATTTTTTTTCAAATTGGATGAAGAAGTTATATGACAACTGGAATGTATGTTATTGCGACGATATAAGTAGATTTTAAATGACTAAAAAAGCACGGCTGCTTTCCTAAAAAATCCACCCAAAATCTTTTACAAATTAAAATAAGACATAAAGATAAGTTTGAGTTTTTAACCCATGAAATTAGGACATAAAACTAAACTTGCGGGACAGCAATCATTTTAAAAAAAATTAAAACAGAGCGAGAATGCAATGAAAGTTAGGAGAAAATTGCAGTAAAAGCTATGTGGCACGTAGCGCCGTCCAAAAGAAATTGATTATCATCGAACCAAAGCGCCCGCCGTTGACGGTGATGGCCTGGTCAAGTCAAGAAGTGTGGACTAATGATGCCGACAGCTCAAAATCCACACCAAAGAATGACATCATCTAGTTGTATTGCAATTAGGTGGATCTCGATATCGAAAATTCGACAATTTGACTTTGTCGCTGAATATGATTTTTCAACGGAGCTCTGGAAATGTTGCTCGAACAGAAGCTTATCTTTCATACATGTTGTTGAACGCTGTTAAATACTCTTCATGTTGATTTGGCAAAGCAAACTAAATAAAGAAAACAGTTTGACAAGTGTAGCCTCAACAATATGATCGCAATCACCTGTCAAAGTTCGAAAGTCCGTATTGGAAAAGCCATTCTGCTTTTTAATGTTTACTTTAAAAAAAAGTGGCACTAAGTGAGTCTGAGTTTGACACCCCTGCTTTAGACGATAAAAATTTATGGTTATACAATAGTTAAAGAGAATTTAACATTTAAACTAAAAAAACAATCATCTGGCGGGACATACGGAAAATAAAAGATGAATTGCGGGACAGGCGGGACGAAACACGTTTCGCGGGACAGTCCCTAGCTGGCGGGACGTCCAGCATCCCTAGCCGTGTACTGCATTTTTTTCGGCAGCGAAACTTACGAAAATTTTTAGTCGAAATCTAAAAACGTAATTGGAGTGATTTTTAATCGCCTCGACTGCCGACTTGAGTTGTTTTCGACACCCGATTACCGTAATTGAGGTGAATAATGTTCACGAGTCTATAGGTCTGGCATATGATTCAAATGAATGCAAATTAAGTGGTAAAAATGATGATATGATATAAAAGTACATTTTATTATATCATTCACTAAATATTGACAGCAATAGCAGTATACGAGCACTTAACTCTAGTATATGTAGCTCTTTTTGGTGTTTCGAACCGAATTATAGCCGATCAAGGGCTATTACTACTTTTTTTTTACTTTTCGTAAAAAAAAAATGTTATCAAAATAAAAAGAGAACAAGAAATATAAAGTTGTGATTTCAATTCAGTTAAAATCGGTTTTAACGACCTTCAAGGGACCGTAGAAATTGGTCGTTTTAAGTGATTTTGACTATATTTACATTCAATTTGGAATCGAATTCCTAAACTTCCTATTCTGAAGGTATACGAAACGAAAATCACATTATAACTTGAATGTATGCATCTGTTCGAAGCGCGAGTTAATGTACATTTTTTGGCGTTGGAACAAATACATCAACACAAATCAGTTTAATGAGAAATGAATGCGTCAATTCTGTGCAAATTCGTAAAAGGGTCCAAAAAGGGTCGTATATTTCAATTTTTTTTTTTTTTTTTTTTGATTATTTGATAATTTATTTTATACTTTTTTCTTTGATCATCGTTACAATTTTATTCATACCTGCGAAGCCACAAGGCTTATCTGCAGGAGGTTGTATTTAAAATTCAATTAATTTTCAGTATTATCATCAAAACGAAAGGTGATTTTAACTAATTATCTATGTATGATGCTAAATTCATTAAACTTTATATAAAAGAAAAAATACATTTATAAAGTAGAGGAATTATGAAAAAGATTTAGATTAATAGAAGAAAGATGTAAATATAAATTAAGTTATTGCTTCTAAGAAATATTGCTTAAGTTTTTTTTTTCTCAGATTAATTTGATTTAAATTTCGCAAATTACTAGGAAGTTTATTTAGGATGTTTGGTATGGTGTACATCAGCTGACGCTTGCCATATAGGTTGTTGAAGGATGGAAGATGGTACAGCCCCTCTGCTCGTCTTCTGGTATTGATGTTATGGCTAATTAAAGTTCGGAATCTGCTGTCATCATAATATTCCAGCGCCGCTGTCATATTATATATACTTTTCACTGTGAGAACTCTCACACTGCCATCTACGCTGCTTCTTGTATTCAGTAATTTGATCGCCCTGTTTTGGATGCTTTGAAGTTTTGCGATGTGTGTATCTGCTACACCTCCCCACGCAAGTATGCCGTATCTTAGCCTTGATTCGACAAGAGCGTGATACACCTGTTTTTGCATGCAGTTTGTAGCCTTATACTTCAGGCATGCCAACGCAAAGAGGGATCCTTTCAGCTTTTTCCGTAGATCGTTTATGTGTGGTTCCCATAGAAAGTGGCTGTCAATTGTTACACCCAGATATTTGTATTTATCCACGACATCTATAACCTGGCAGTTGCTTGTATCAGCGCAATTGAATGCCTTTATTTCAATTTCTGACTTCGGGTATTGTGGGCTACGTATGTGTAATAATTTTGTTTTTGCCGCGTTTATTACAAGCCCATTATCGTGACACCATTTCCCAGCCTCGTCGAATTCTGCCTGCATCATCCTGGTCGCTTCTAAAAGCGATTTGTGACAAACAACAATCGCAGTGTCATCTGCATACGCGAATGGAAAGCTCATCTTGAAGGATTTTAGGAGTTCGTTGGTGTACAATATGAACAATAAAGGACCAAGTTTAGAGCCTTGTGGAACTCCATATTGCACTGGGTTTGATTTGCTGCGGTACCCCCTAATTCCTACGCGAAATGTCCTATTTCTGAGATAGTCTTTTAACCAATATACTAGTCTCCCTCTGATTCCTATTCTTTGTATTGCATCTATGAGTTTATTGTGGTCTAGGGTATCGAATGCTTTGCTGAAATCTAAGAAAAGCTCTAACACATGATGGTTTTTGTTAAGGCTGGTGTTAATTAGGTTTGCAAAATCGCCGAGAAGTTGATTGGTACTTTTTCCCTTCTGGAAACCGTACTGATTCTTGCTTATTAGCTTATGCTTATCAATAAATTTCTATATTCGATCTGCAATTATTTGCTCAAAGATCTTTTCTATCACTGGCAATATTGCAATTGGACGATAGTTTGCTATCTCATGTTTGGCTCCACCCTTGTAGATAGGTCTAACAAGTGCCTCTTTGAGCTTTTTGGGTACCGTGGAAGTACTGAAACTGCTATTGATAAGGTTCGAAATGATGGGTGCAAAGATGTCCGCATTTGATTGTATGTCTATTGCTCTGATATCATCCGTTCCTGGTGCCTTTTGGATATTTAATCGAGTTATAAGATTTGCAACTTCTGTACAGTTTGTATCTTCTAGGTAAATTGTATCCCGTAAAAGTGTGTTCCTGTGGCTGGAGGTTTCTTTGTTACAAACGTGGATTATTGATGCAGCTTGTTGTGAAAATGAACTTGCAAATGTTTCAGTCAACTCAGCAATGTTCATGTTAGGTGAAAAATGTTTCTCTATTGTTTCATCTAACGACGGTTTCTTTCGCCCCAATACTTCATTGATGAGTGTCCATGTTTTCTTTGGGTCACATTTGGCTTGCTCGAACTTCCTTTTATAGTATTTCTCCCGACTTCTGCATACTTTTTTGTTGACTTGGTTTCGCAGCCTTTTGTATTCTATTTCATATGTTATATTGGCCCTATTATTCTTCCACCTGCGATACAATCGATCTCTCTCCCTACAGATTTCAATGATGTTCCTTGTAATCCAGTCGGGATTTTTCCTAGTAGCCACTTTACAAGCAACTTTCGAATTCCTGTATATTTCGCCCATTTGTTCAGCTAGTGAGTTATAGAGACTTTCAGTGTTAGTTTCTGTTAAAATCGCTGTCCAGTCGGTAGCTCTAATCAGCTCATTCACTTTTGTATTTTTGATGTAAGATCGCATTGGTTGAACATTTTCTCTTGTACACACATCGTAGATACCATAAATAGTGCTGTAATGATCTGATATATTACTATGTACTACGGCCGAGAATATATTTGAATGTGGCAGGTTAACCAGTATATGATCGATCAATGTGCTGCTCCCTATATTTAAATCTATTCTCGTAGCTGCTTTAATGACATTACGTAGTCCATTCGAAGCCAAAAGTTCCTGATAGCTAAGAACGTAATTATTCTTGCTATCTTTAATGTTTAAGTTCATATCGCCTAAAAAGATTATGTCATCATTTCCTCCTTTTTTGTTTGTAATTGTCTCGAACTCCTCAATAAATTCATTTTCATTGCATTTCGGTGGTCTATAAATTCCGCAGACTATTTTCTCTTTTTTAGTTGACTTAATTTTCACAGTTAAGTTCTCATACGCTGCAGTCGTAATATTTAACCTTTCGTAGTTTATATGATTTTTAATGTACATGGCAATTCCTCCACCTTTTCTTTTATCCCTATTAATAAATTCACCACAGAATCCATCAAGACAATACAGACTATTTTCTTCTTTTTTTGTATTTATTTCCACTAATACAATTATATCTACATCACTCAGAATCGGACTAACATTTGCCACTCATCGACTGTATATACAAAGCTTCCGCGTTTTCCTCTCTGCGTGCGAATACTTTTCCAGCGCTCTCCCACACAAATCTCCACCCTTCTTCCCTTGCCATCTTCTTCGCTTGCCACAGCAACTATTTGTTCACACTTGTGAGCAAATTATTGAAGTAGACATTGTTGCTGTTGGTCTCGATCAATTTTGCATTGCTACCCATTTTTGATTGATTTTGGCGATTATCAGTGGACGTGTTGCACGGGCATTCTTTAAGAAATTTGTTTTAATTAGGTTACTGTTGAAAGTGGCGACAATTGTGGAGCGGTTTGTGTTTTTTGTTTTTGTGCGGTAGATGTCAGTTATATCCGCGTTTGTTAATTCCTGTTTTATTGTGCTTCCTATCGCTTGTACAATTTCGGTTAAGTTTTCATTATTTGTTGGTGGAATATTTTTTATTTCTATTGTGTTTTTTAGTTGTTGTTGCTCTAATTTATTAATTTGTACTTGTATTTGCGAGATGACTATGTCTTTTTCATTATGTGCATCTTTTAATTTTTGAATTTCGTTCGTGAGTGTGTCCATAATGCTATTGTTTTTTTCAATGTTTTTGTTTATATCGTCGAATTTTTGTGAAACGAAGTTGCAGAAGTCTGCTATACTTTTAATTTCTGTTTTCATGTTTTTAAGCTCCAATAGTATTTCATTCTTATTTGTTTCCGCTACATTCCCCTTAGATTTCTCGCTGCTTGAATGTTGTGGGCTAGCGATTTCTGACCGATTTCGCTTGTTTGATTGGATATCAGGTGTTAATGGACGTAGGCATGATTCCAAAAGAGTGTTGCTTACATTTTCGCTGACATTTCGGCAAAATTGGCACTTCCAAGTATCTCTTTTTGTACCCATCGATCTCCAGGACCTTTCCGTGACTGTGGTGCAATCGAAATGTAATTTTCGGGCGCACATAGGGCAGACGACGAAGTCACCCGCAAGCGGTAGGTTCTCTTTACAGTGTCGCACAGGTTCATGATAGGTACTTACTGCGTGTATATGAGAAACGGTGAAAATGCGAAGTAATATACGAATGTAGGGGAAGGAGTTGCAGTTATTTAAAATTTCAATTATAAACACTTCTGTATTTTAATTTATCAATAAATCAATAAATATTCAAAAGTCACTATCTTATTTGGCTTTTATTTAATTCTGTGGTATGGATAAATTACTTTTAAACATGAAATTTTCAGTATAATTAAGAGCACTCGCAGAAAACCAACCGTTCACTTCAATGACAATTGACCCTAGGCTCTAAAGGGTCCGAAAGGAAACGCAGCTGATATGATGAACATGTAAATGTTTTTGACATGAGACAGCAGGCGGCGTGGAACATAGAAAATAATGCTAAAAACGATAAAAAAAAGGTTTGATCAAGGTAAAGCAAAGGTTTCTAGATTTGATGTAGGTGACTATGTATTAATTGAAAACGAGAAGAGGCACCAAAACAAAGACCCGTTAAGTATTATCAAGGTGTTGGATGGTAACTGATATCTATCAAAAGCAATGAATTCAAAAAGATTGTACAAGTATTCTCATGGTCGTGTAAAAAGAGCACCTAATCATCAAGTTCCTCATGAGTTAGATTTGAATATTGAAAATGTTGAAAAAGATTTTAAAAGAATTAAAATGAATGAAGTTACCGATGGACTTGTTCACGGTACAATAGTTGTTTTGTTTTTGTTTTATGTTGTGTTGTTGTGGCTGGTACAAAAGTTGTTTTGTTTGATGATTTAAATAAAAAAAATCATTTTCTTTGTTGCAAAGTTGTCAGTTAATATAAATGCCAGGAAAGCCGTGTATTAATACGTTCGGTAAGTAGTGGAGGGCCAAACATTTTGTATGCTCGGTTTTCTATTCTACGAAAACGATAACCCGAGGACTGGTTACTTGTCAAAGATTGCCGTGTAGTAGATAAGTGGCATCTCTAGCAATACTTAAATGATTGAGAGGGTTCTTATTTCTCTAGCTTGGACGCGACCATTTAAGCTATGGAACTGCAGGAATAGAATCATTCATTCTACCTTAGGAAAGCATACCGAGTGGACTAGAAGCTGAAGAAAAATTTAGAAGAATACAAACAAGTATAATTTTGGAATAAGAAAATGGAGATTGGGAATTCTTCTCCGATATATATATGTATATGAATAATCTACTGTAGATGTCCTTTGTTTATGTACTCAAGTGCACAGATAATTTTAAGGTGTATGTATGTAGGTGCAAGTTTGTACGACCCCGTCGTGCCCTATATTTTCTCTTTCTCTTGCAGATTCAATTCTATGTACATAAATTTATCGTATTCGAAGAGAGGTGTGGCTCAGGTTCCACGTCATTGGCGGACGCTCTAATTACCTACTTACAGATAGACGTTGTGCAATAGTAGACACAGTGGATGTCCAGTATAACGAATACCCATATAACGAATTTTCGATATAGCGAACGTGTATAAAAATTGCATTTACATCTCTAAATAGAGAACGCAAATTTTATTTTTATGAATATATTTATTTTTACGAATATATGTATGACTGGAAGTTTTGCTACCTGTAATTTTTGTTTTATGCAATATTGTCACTCTCAGTATATCTATTATCTTATGTTTTGAATTTAATTTTAGATAAAAGGAACATATACAGACGAAATGCACTTATTTTCAATGAACATTGTAAGAGATATGTAAAAATTATAACTTTCGTTATAGCGAACGACCTCAAACATTAAATCATTCGTTATATTGGAGGTTCACATTGGCAAAAAAGGGGTTGAATTTACCGAAAACGACAGTCAACTTTTTCCGGTCTTGATTTTCAGCTAATCCATGAAACGTTGAATTTACGATTTTGCTCAATTGTTAAATCAACTACTAATCTGTTGAATCTATCGAGAAAACTGCATTTGAAAACAACGATAATAATAGTAATATCAACATTATTATATGTTGATATTAAAATTCTTTCGGTAAAATCAGCTACTCATAGAAGTCAAAATTAATAACCAGTTTGTTATATTTACAGTGGAAACTGTAGAAATCTAATAATTTTAGCATTTGTTTTAACATACTTGTGTGTTGGTATGACAGCTTTTCCTGTACAATCAACTACTGTAAAAAAGTTGGATTTACCGACTTATAAGCCTTAAAACTGTATATATAACAACCACTTTTGTTGTTTTGTAGGCGTGTTTTTTTGGTATTCTATATAGGCTTAAAAAAGTATTTGCAAATAAAACGACATTTAATTATTTTAATTTTAGCAATCCCAACACCTTCTCCTAACGGCGATATGATGACAATCTTACAAATATTTCGGCAATGACAACAGACACATCTGTATATTTTACTAATTTAGCCACTGGCATAAGACAATATCAATAAAATCAACAACTTTCTTGGACGTTGCAGTAATAGTCTGCACAATTGAAACCGAAATGGCAGTGAAAACAACTAGAAAATAAGTTGAAATTTTGTTTCGGTGAACAATGTGTATTTCGTTAAAATCAACAAACTTTCCGTTGCTTTAACAGAAATTGTTACTAAAAAATGTCCCAAATCAACCAATAAATCGGTTGAATTTACTTTAAACAGATGATTACAACAGATTTGGAAGAAAATTCTTACCGATTTGCTTTTAACAACTTTTGTTGTTGTTAAATTTACGACTTTTTTTCTCTCTGTGCAATAGAGATTGAGAAGAATACTGCGAACATTTAAAAGGCGATTTCTTGTCACAAGCAGACTAAAAATAGTTCAATCTAGTGAAATTATTAGAAATGTAAAGTTAAATTGTATGCGAGTGCATGTACTTTTTTCACGTACATACATAGGTGCATGAGATAAAAAAAAAAAAATGTTGTGGAGTATGCGTCTAGACTATTCTGAGGATAACTTTCAATGCACAGGGGAATAAAAAAACATACCCTCGTTATAGGGATTTATTTTAAGTACCTACTATATCGAGACAAAAGTTTATTGTTGGCTTAGAGTTTTATGTAACGCACCTTGTTTATAATTCTGAAATTTGTTTAGAACTTGTATTGCTTACCTTTCCAATGATTTCGCGAAATTTTATTAATCTAGCTCAAAATTACACAAACTGGGTAATCATCCCGCTCAGTGAATGAACTCCTCAATTTTTTTTAAAGGCAATATCAGATGGAAAAGAGTAATGAAGTGCATCACATCCCAAAAATATTGCCAGAATAACAGCGATTACGATTGCACTGGCCTGTTAGAGTATATGGACTGCGGAATCCTTCTTCAACTCTATTGAGAAGATCTCAGGAAAGAATGTTAACCATTTACTTGGATTCATATAAATTTCACAGGATGGATTAAGTGGCTCTTCAATACACACTACATATTATACAGGTCACATGAGTTGTGGTTGGGATAGGGTATACAAATTCTTTAATCAAAGTTATCAATATTTCATCATAATAACATAAAAATATGTATATACATATAAATACTGAAATCACAAATTATCATTATTTTATGAATCTAAAGTTTGGCTGTAATAGGTAAACTGCAACTTTATACATATTTACATACATATATAATACAGCGTTTGCAGTAAAACATTATATAAGGAACAACTGAAAAAGCGAAACAACATTCGTTAAATATTTTTAAGCAAACATAGCCTCGTATGACCATGTTAATACTTATGAATTATTTACGATACAAAAGTAATATTTTTTGACTGTAGGTAATTTAATGAATTCACGCCTCACGAACTGTTACGTTTTTTTTATTTACAATGGTACTGCTAATGTGGTATACAACACATTTCAGAGAATAGCTGCAGTAACTTGGTACCTAAGAAGACTGCTTACCTGACAAACAAACAAAAAATGCTGAAGTATGCTGTGTCATTCACGACACTTCGGTAGGTGAGAAATAACATTTGCATATAACATCTGTATTAAAAAATAAAATTTACATTTGAAGAATTGGAAGTCACGATCAATTTGAGGTGCTAAGTTTATCCTTTTAATTGAAATTGTAATCGTTATCAAACTTTAATTTGCTTATAATGGCGTTCGATTAGTGTACAATGCATAAGCAAGCATATACTATAAACTATAATGCATAGAAAGCTAACAATCTGTGTTAAGATAAATTTGTCTTCATATCCATAAGGATGCGAACATATCCATAATAACGTGATATTCATTTTTATACTGCATGCTACTTTGGGCCTTAAATTTTGAGTTAGGATAATAAAATTTTGTATAAGAAGTCATTGCATATCGGGACAGAACAAGTGTAAACATTTTCAAAATCCGCTCACTGACACGCCCACTTTTCGAAAAATGCTCGCCTACATTTTATGGGCGTTTTTATAAAAAAAAAATAGTTTTTCGAAGTTTTCATTATAAAATATCACTTATTCGCAGTCGTAGTTACATTTTCCCAGATGCCCTGGTGACCGTCTAGCTCTTCTGAAAGTCCATAGGGGAGCACATCCTGATACTCTGGAACTTGATTTCTATACTCAATTCCACCGACTGTTACGTTCTTAATGTTAAGCAGCCCATACACAATTCAACTTGATTGTAAACTGAGTTGTCAACTAAATTGATGCTTGGCCACACACTACATTAACTGAATTGAAAGACTGCTTATACTGTCAAAAAAGTATTTAAAAGCTACAATCATTCTGAAGCGGATCGTGTAATACCCTATCCCTTCCCTACACAGCTCATTGTGCCACAAATATAACTACTTGGCTCAATCGAATCGGCTAGTGATGCTGATCATTAATATGCATACTTTATTGGGTCTATATTTAATAGTTTTCTATGTTACGAACTACATATGTATCAAACTTAATATACCCCCAGGATAGGGTATAAGCACAACCAGCGCACATGCAAACGATTTCACAATGAGTAGGCTACTGAAAATGCTTAAATTTGACAGCTAGTCGACCGATTTGCTCACACACAATTCAATTGAGTTGAGTGACTTGCTAGTCAACTTCGAAAAATCAAAATCTTTTGATTTTTCATCAACCGTCAAATCGATCAAATGACAAAGCCACACACGGTTGATTTCATTGTGATTTGACTAAGTTGATGACTGAATTGAATCGTTTATGGTCTGCTTTAGGCCGTCATATTAGGGCAGGTCTTGGGTCACTGTATAAAGTACACCATACACAAGTATGCTAGCAACAATTGCTTGCCCGGCAAAATATTTGTAAAACTTGAAGTTAATTTGTCAACAAAAAATGTTTGCTGTATACGATAAAGCCTGGGAATCTGTCAAATATTGTAGTTGCACATCTGAAAACTCAAAAAAACCTAAATGAATCACAATTCTACTTGATTCTCTCCTCGTTCACTAAAAAATGATTGATATGCCAGGAATTTAACCAAAATGAGCTGGGAATCAAAGCCGTCTTGTGTTATTTACACATCAGCAGGAGGTGAGATGGCGCCAGTTTAGTTCTGACCTTCCATTTATTTCATTCTTGATGAGAACGCGTTTAAGACTGTATTCAATGGATAACTTATAGACTGCACACGAAACCATATGTGTATAGTACCTACATACATATCCAAAGAATGATTCTCATATCTGAAAAAAAATTGTATATGTAGTTTTTTTTACTATTCATCAAATATCAAATGTTTAAAAAAATGTGTCGAATCTTTCCTTTTTCACGTTTTTTTTTTGTAATTTTATTCCGTTTTAATGTATGGTATTCGCTTTTACCGAATAACTTTAAAACTCTAAAATGCGACTGATTTTTCGCCAAACGTAGGTGATAAAAGAAATGCCGCAGGGCTGTCATCAGGAGTTTATTTAATTTAAAATGCCACACACATTGCCTGGTAATTCTATAAATATTAATGTTAACGAAATTTCAAGACACATCATTAAATATGTGCATTTTTAATTGGAGCACAGTTTTTCCTTCGATCGAGTACGATCGCAGGAATTAATCATAAAGTTCGCGGAGTCCCGCCTTCTACATAGTCGTAATTAGAAGATAAATTCAACTAATCTTTATTAATGCTTGTCAACAGAAGTATAGGTAATATATGGGGATGGGTGTATCAAAAGAATGATGATAAAGAATAATAAATAGAGTACTCCGATTGGACGCATACATTGGTGTCAAAATCAAGTTTATTTGTAAATCACCGCAATTGCAAAGTATGTTAGATTAATAATTTGTTTAATCCTCACACATAATTCATGTTATAAATGTATGTACCTACATATATGTCACCGTTAATCTGTATAATCCCGCATATAAGGTACAATGCCTAAGTGTTCTGTAGAGTGCCTAACATTCCTTAGAATGACGAACAGGCGGACATGGCTCAATAGACTTACATAGGTAGTGACTAGTGATGCAGATAATTTATAAATGTATATACGTATACTTATTTTAGGTCTGTCTTATATATGCTGTTGGTTGGTTTTGAAACGTCTTTTGATAGCCGTGCTTATCATCATGAATATGCATGAGGGATGAAGAGTAAGATGCTCACAGTTGTCACCGCAGAGTTCCCGTTCAAAGCTGGTGTGTAAAAGGGAATCGGGCTAAATCGCTTTCTATATTGCAGTCTTCTCTAATTGGAAATGCATTTAGAGATACTTTTTTAAAAGAAAAAAAAAACTAATGGAAAATTGCCGCTCTAGACGAAAAGTTTGCTTTTTGTTATTATCATTCGCAAGCTTTTCGATTCGCCTGAGGTTCAAGCGAATCGTTATAAATATAACGAGTGATGGCTGTCAAGTATTTGAAAGAAGGAAAAAAAAATTAAAATACATAACTGCTTGCTCCAGTGGACTTAGCGAGATAGTTCGGCTTGGTCCACCTCCAGTGGCCACTACTTCCTTTAATTTTAGCTTGTAATCCAACCAAACCTAAACACTGGTTTACTATACGCTCGGTCAGTGTTGGTATGTGTTTGGAATGGTTTTTACCTCGAAAAAGTCTTGTTTTTCCCTTATTTCCCACCGTATCTCGCCAAAATTCCCTTTATTTTTCCCTTAAGGCTTTTATTGAAAAAAAATAAGTTTTTCTGAACCACATTTTTTTTAAAACAATTTTGTACTCAAAAACAAAAATATATTCTTTATTGACAATTAAAAATAAATCACATTTTTGTGTAGACAACAAAAGGTAAGATCTTAATATTCTACATATTCTGGAAAAAAAAAGAAACATCTGAAATACAGGATTTTTTGTTTGTTTTTACAACTCTTAAAAATTGACTATATTATGAAAAAAAAAACCTTTTTTAAACTGCAAATCTTATGCAGTTGAGTGCCGACGCCAGGAAGGAAATTACTAAATATAGGTACAACAAAACACCAAAAATTGGAAAGGCATATGAAAACAAATGAGGAGAAAGAGCCGATAGCCCTGAGCCGGGGAATGTAAGGAAATACTTTTCCGTAGTAGATTTATTGTATTATCGCAGATTAAGATAGCTACATTTTTTCTTTCACCAAAGTTATGGTCGAAATCCAAGTTGTTTCCTCCCTTTTTCGAGTTCACCGAATTTCCCTCATAATTGCACAAGAGAGATATTTTTTTACCCTTTTTCCCTTTAGTCGTTTTTTGTTCATGGTTTTTCCCTCGAAAAGGTAAATTTACCTCGACATACAACACTGCGCTCGGTCATTAAATATAGGTGCTCACTTTATGCCAATATTTTTCTTCCCTTATTGGTAGACCAAGGGTGTTAAATTTTATGCCAAAATCATTCCAATAATCTTTAAAACTTTTTTTACTTGAACCAAACTTTCCAAGGCCTTTGACAACATCGGGACTCTGTTCCATAAGCTTCACGAGTTTACTGTGTATCAAACAAGAAAACTATTCTTGACAATAATTTGTAAAGATTATTTCCCTCAAATGTTGGCCATTACTGCGGTTAATATCCCAAATCCTCAATTGTACCCGACTTATCAATGTAGACTTTTGAGTTTACATAGCCCAAAGAAAAAAGTCTCGAGATGTGATACTACACGATCTAGGAGCCCAATTCACCGTTCGGAAGGGAGAAGGGAGCTATGTGGCAATTTTGGGCAGCAAATAGTCCGTTATAATGGTGCGAAAACAAGCGTGATTGACAGTTATGTCCCGGCCAGCATCATTCTTGAAGAAATATGAACTGATGATTCCACCAAAGTGTTGTTTAGTCTGGATGTAGTGACAGATCTTCAACCTTTTTGTGTTGCTCTCTAGCCCAAATACAGAGATTTTGCTTATTGATGTACGCTTAAGCCAGTCATATTATTTTGGTGAAATTGTCGAAAAAGATTTTTGAGAAAAACGCCCCTAAAACGTTGGCGTGGCCGTATACAAAGTATTGGAGATATGAAGGGTAAATATCTAAATATGTATTTATCGAGTTTCATGCAAAATTAACGAGAAAAGTGACACGCCCAGTGGGCGGATTTAAAAAAAAAAAACTTGTAGTGCTTCCTTTTCCAAGGACTTCGACAAAATTTCATCTATCTGGTCAAAAAACGGGTGACAGGTTGACGGACGGACGGACGGATAGAAAATTAATGTGAAAGCTTTATTGTTTCTGAAAATGGATAGAAGGAAAGGCAAAATATATATTACAAAATAAATTTTATGTTTGAACTAAGTCCTTTCACTAGAAAACTCTGCCTAAAATCGTCGATAGTGACCATACTTTAAAAACAACGTAGTGAGGTTATTTTTTAACTAATTTTTTTTTAACTAATTTTTGATGTAATTTTACTAGTATTATATATCACTGGAAAGCTATTTGGATTGTTTAAGATATATTTGAAGATAATGATGCATAAATTTTTTGTCGTTTTTTTATTTTGAAGAGATTTTTAAATACTTTCGCTGCCTTCCGCTGTATAGTTATACCCTATCCTAAGGGTATATTAAGTTTGATACATAGTTTGTAACATAGAGAAATATTACAGATATATATAATAAATGATCAGCATCACTAGCCGAGTCGATTGAGCTATGTCCGTCCGTCCGTCCGTCTATGTGTGACCAGTTTTTAGGCCTTAAATTTTGAGGTAGATCGATGAAATTTTGTATTCAAGGTCCTCGTAGAAGTAAGCAATACAAGTGTAAAAATTTTCAAAATCCGACCACTGACACGCCCACTTTTCAAAAAATTCACTTTTTTCAGTATTTTTTTTATGAAACTCGAGAAAATTACTTAAGCAAATAGGTAGATATTTAGGTACCCTACATATCTTCCATACATAGTATATGTTTTAGGGGCGTGTTTGTCCAAAAACTGATTTTCGACAGTTTAATCAACCGTTTAGGAACAAAATACAGTATAATACAGAGTTTCTAAGGCCCACTGTGTGTCTTTACAAATTTTGACCTTCATTAAGTAAGACAAACATTTTGCGGATTTAATTCCATTAACGAAAATGCATTCGACTGAATGAAACATTTTTTTAGATTCTTCATTGTTTAAAATGTTATATTTTAGTACACAATAAAGTTTTATTTCGATTTTGACCTAAATACATTGTGCTTTAACCGATAATCCGCAGTAGTTCTAGAACTAGCTAAGTTAATAAGCAAAGTACCGTTATGTGCATTTTTTGCATACAAAATTTTTTTGAGCTTCTCTATCGTCGCAATGTCAGAATTGATTCTTATCTCGAGCTCGAATTTTTGCAGGAATCCAATACTTGTCCTATATAATAGGTGCAAGTAAAAAAGCAATCGAAATAAAAACGTCAAAATATTAGAGTTTTTCTATTCCGATCGTCATCACACTCTCGATTCGAACTTTTTTCGAACATTCGAATATTCGAATTCGTTTTCGAACGTAATACATATGAAGGGTCCACTTGAAAAATGTCCTAAGTCCACTTTTCGTCAGAACTGAGCTGTTTATGCCATCTTATAGTATTTTTAGTGTTCCGGACCTTAAAAGGAAAGACGGAACACTTATGGGTTTGATACGGTGTCTGTCTGTCCGTCTGTCCGTCAGTCTGTCACAGCCCTGTAACTTTTGAACCGTTAGACATAGAGAGCTGAAACTTACGCTATGTATACATTATGTGGAAGCCCGCACAAGATGGCGTCAATGAATTTCATTTTGGGAGCCCTTTTTTGGGCACCTTGTATGAAGGGCAAAAACAAATTATTTTGTTCCCCATCATGTGGCATATAAAATTAAATAGAATTTTGCAAGGGCTCTATGTATCTAAGAAATTTTTTTTTCTGACAAAATTTGTTGAACAAAAAAGCTTTCCAAACATTTGAAAAATGCTGCCCCCCCCCCTAACGGCCAGACCATAAGTGGTAAAAATATGAAAAAAATTAGAGATACGTAGAATTTTGTGTAGATTGTGAAAACAATACGAAAATTCCTGTATCTTATATATTTTCTGAGAAAAATTAAAAATAAAGGGTATCTAGTTAGCCCACTGTATCTCCCCCAGTTTTCATGTTATCCAAATAATTTTTACAGTAGGTTATTTTGATACTACGATCTGCTCAAATCTGCCAAGTAGTTCCCGAGTTACAGATTTTAGAAAAGCGCATGGACTTCCCTATATTCTCTTCTCTTGCTGCTACCTCATTCGATTTCGATTTTTCAAAAACAAAGTCATTTGCACGAATGGATCGTATATGTAAGCTCTATGCTGCTATTAAAAACTAAAATTTTTTTTAGTTTTGTTTTTTTTTCAAAAATATTTTTTCTTAAATTATAAAACTCTAAATGCTGTATTCCTTCGCATGTCACGTATTGCCAGTGTTTTGCTTTGCTTAAACCATTTAACAAGCAAAGTACCGTTACATGCATTTTTATCCAAATGCTTGGTACGCCTAAACTAACTACGAGTAAAATATTAAATTTTATCAAAATCGTTAAAACCATTTTGGAGAAAACTCCGTGTTTATGAAAATGGCGCTACGTGAAGGAACTCTAAGAGTAGGGCTACAACAAAAATTTCAATGTCCTCTTTAGTGGCAATGCAATAGCTCCCTAACATGAAGTTTGAAGCAAATTGATTCACTCGTCATAAAGACAGACAAACAAAATCGGCAGACACACTATAATGAGCTTTTCTATCAACGTAATTTCAGAATTGTTTAATATCTCGAGTTCCAATTCTTGCACGAATTCAATACATGTTTTATATCGAAAGTTCAAGTTAAAATGGACTGGAATCTCAGCATAGTATTATTTGGACATACCTACGTACTAGGCATTACACCGTTCATATCAAAACCAGTTTTAGGTGTGCCTATGCAGGATATGAATAATATTGCCCTCTATTTAATGACAATATAAAATGTCCGGAACACTATTGCACGAGGCCCTCCTCGCACTTGCCCAATTTTTTTTTTCTTATACCGATGTAATATGTTTACTTCTGGAAAACAGCTTAAATTTTTTGAAAATACCACCAAAACAATATGTCTGCATTGGAAGAACGAACCAACTTAAACTTTTGTTGTCGATTTTCTCGATTTTTTTTTTCAAATTTCATTTAAATAAGAATTTATTTAATTTTGAAAGTTGTGAATTTTTTCAGGAGAATCTTTTTCATTACCAAATGCAATAGCTAGGTATAATAAAATATCTATTAGTACCTAAAAATAACTTCATAAATTCCAATTTTAAACTGCTGCAATAGAAATTAAAATCATGTACAAGAAGTAGGTTTCTATATTTCTTCACTTCCAGGTAGCTGGTAATACAAGTGCCTACTTGCATGTCTGTATCAAAGAAGATATTGTGTAATACACCCTTGTTCTATTAGGAATAAAAGATGTTCAGACAAAGGCAAGTAAGCACTTGTCACCATGAAACAAATATACCCTCTGCCTGATGACAAGTGTCTCGTCACAGAAGCCTTTTCATGGCGGCTGAGATAAGAGAATAGAGCAGCCGGCAGACAGAGGTTTGCAGCAAAAGACCACATGATCTGGTGTTTGAGTTCAGACGCCGTATTTTTTTTTCAAGTGCGGTTTAGGAGTGTGAATTCCTTCAATTGTACAATAAAGAAATGAACAGGTATCTATCCCAATTTGTGTCGCCAGAAAATGTTATGCTCTTGTGATGAGTAAACGCATTATAAAGTGGCGCCATACTTGGTCAATAATTCAAATTTAATGCCCAAGTCAAAGAGGATTCTTATGTTCGCACATTTTATTGATATGAAGGATAAACCTACATGCGCACTGGTATAGCCTTTTTTTTTTTTAAAGCCGACCGCTTTTGATAATGCGGTGCCCTTGCTTATTTTGCAAAGACACGTTATGTAGAATTCAACCTATTAGATGAGGTGACGTAGAATGGTATTTCAAATCGTTGTATTTGTTTGATATTTATGTTTGAGATTTCATCACCCATATATAAAATTATCTATATGTGAATACCTTAAAAAGGAATGCAAAAAACCCAAAAAAATATTTTCCTAATAAAATCCTGTAATACTTAAAATTTTAATTAAAGTAGGATTGTACTTAATATATTATAATAATACCATCATAACTCACATATATATCCTTGTACTGATACATACGCATGCGCAAATCAAAAGTAAACCATTAGGAACGATGAACAATTTTAAACAACTGTGTGTCTAATTGCAACCGGATATTGATTCAGGTTCTTGTTTCGTCTAGTTCCTAAAGTAATTAAGTATACGGTGAGACAATATCCTGTTTGTTTATTTGAAGGACTAAATTAGGGATATGTACCTACGGTGAGTGTTTTCAGTCTGATATGGGTTTGGCATGCCTTACGCTTAAATTGGATAGGCGTCATCTCCTCATTGTTATTTTTTTTCCTTTTTGGTTCAAGTTGACTAATTATTTTTCCTGGTGTTTACTTTGCCTACATCGCAAAATATTGAACCTTGCTTTTAAGGTGATTTATTTAGATAAGAAAACGGTTTCGTATACAACGTATTTGCAAGACTTATTATCATACATAATTAAAGAAATGTGCTGTTATACATCTACCTATTTACATTGTCTAAGGCGGTAGGTAAAATCTGGCATACAGCGTAATTTAGATTTTAACAGAAAGATTTTAGGAAGTGAAAGGAAATTATTTATGTACTTCTGAAGCGACTCGACGGTATAACTTTTTTTGCTCCTGCAAGATTTCTGTAAAAAACTGAATCCTATATTTTACTTACCGCCAAAAACACTGTAAGACCATTATATAAAATTGTGGCCGGCCACTTAAAATGAGGACATTTCATATCTATTGTATCCGTTAATTGTATCATTTATATTTGTAAACAATGTACCATTTATAAATAAACAATGTTCACGGAATCCATTCCCACAAAATAATCACAAAATTGATATTAAAGGATGTTTCCGAAGAGTTTGAACTTGATTCGGGGGCATCTTGCACGGTTATATCCGATAAGACATGGAATCGTATTAAAAAATCAACGCAACAACTGAATACGTAATCATCATCACTTATTTAAAAAACTGGTCGAAAGAAAAACCCAAAGTTTTAGGATCTTCACTGGTGAATGCAAAATATAATCGAAAAGAATTTAATTTGCGAGTTGTTGTTATTTCAGGTAGTGAGAGGAGTTTGTTAGGTCGCGATTTTGGATTATTATTATTATAAAACATCGACACGTTCCGTTCGCTTTGCGAAAGCCGGTGGAGGATGAAATTCATAAATTAATGAACCAAACGATTCAGTTGGGGAATACCTATCGTTCCAGTTATAAAAAAAAAGACGGGTCAATGAGAATATGTGGGGATTACCGGAACACGGTTAACATGGTTATAAAAGCTAATGCATATCCTCTCACATTGTATTCGGAAGTTATGGCTGCGATATCAAATGGAAAGGTGTTTACGAAACTGAATCTGCAACAGGTATATCAACAGCTGATTGATTGATTGGATAATGAATGGGCTGATTTTGACACTCAACACACATATTGCCTTTTGGCGTTGCTGCCTCACCAGGGATTTTTCAAAATTTATGGATAGCTTGCTGCAGGGGATCTCGGGCGTTAAGGTTTATATCCACGATTTCGTCGTTCCGGGCAAGGATGAAGATGCCCATAATAAAAATCTAGAACTAGTCTTAAAAAACTAGCTGAAGCCAATATAACTACTCGAAACTCCAAATGCATTTTTGGCAAATCGATGTTTTAAGGTACAATATTTCAGGTGATGAAATAAGACCGAATAAATCAAAGGCAGAGACAATACAGAAAAAACTCTTCCTCAAAATAAAGAAATGCTTCAGACTTTTTTGGGAATGCTTAATTTTTACAATAAGTTCCTTCCAAACAAAGCTACAATGACAGAAAAAATTCGTCGCTTACGACCTAAATAAAAGTGTAACATGGCAGTGGACGAAAGAGCATACAGTTGTTTTCAACGATTTAAAAGACTTTTTGCGGTCCGATAGGATTTTGACACACTACGGCGAATCAAAGCAGATAATCCTGTCATGTGACGCCTCCCCGTATAGTATTGGTGCCGTTTTGGCGCACCTGGATAAACAATAAACGACCTATCGCGTTTGCTTCCCGTATGTTGGGTTCAAGCGAGAGCAACTACGCACAAATTGATAAAGAAAGATTGGCGATAATATTTGGAATTAAACGCCAATGCTGGTTGCTTAAGTAGATTGCAGCTTCAATCATCAGTAGATTGCCCTTCGGACCTGGGAGACGTATTATTACTTGAAAAAACTAGAACATATAACCATACGAGGGGAAGATGTAGCGGCAGAAACCTCTCGAGACGTCGATTTTGCGAAGATTATGTGTTGGATACTCCATGGATGGCCAGAAAATATTGAAAAATAATTCAAGAATTTCTTTGAAAAAAGAACCGAATTATCAACGCATAAGGGCTGTATGTTATGGGGAATGCGTGTAATTATACTCCCAGCATTACAACCAAAAATTTTGAATTTATTGTATGCAAATCATCCGGGAAATGAAATCGTTGGCTCGTAGTTACGTGTGGTGGCCACAAGTTAATCAACAAATTGAGGAAAAAGTGCTACGCTACGACAGTGTCAAAGCAACCGTTCAAATCCATCAAGTGCTCGCCGGCAGTTCATACCCCAAAAAACGAGTCCATGCACCGCAGCACCGTTTAAAGGCCATACCTTCTTGATTCTTGTCGACGCAATGTCTAAATGGCTGGAAGTGAAAATTGTTGCAAATCAATTAACGGTAGAAGTTTTAAGGAAATCACGAGAAATTCTTGCGATACATGGTTTGCCCAAGAAAATAATATCAGATAATGGTACTGCAGTCGTTTCCGAGGAGTTAAAAGCATACCACCCAGCAAAGCGCAACTGGAAGAACCCTGGAGTTACTTAGGGGAAGGAAGTTGAGAACAATGTACTTCCCATAAGTACCATATTAATGAGAGGTACTTTTCCAAGTGAATGGAAGTTGGCAAAAATCTTTCCAATTCCCAAGTCTCGTAAAGGTGACGATTTTAGACCTACATCCATTATCTCTTTTTATACAAAGTGCTCGAAAGGATTGTGCAAAAACAAATCTAAGTTTATCTTAAAACGCATAACCTGTTGTCCCTAAAGCAGTGTGGTTTCCGTCAAAAAAACAGTTGTACGCCTACCACTTCCATTATAGACATTGTTGATGACATCAGACAGGCCCTGGATGAAGACCATGTTACCTTTCTTGTTCTTCTCGACTTCTCTAAGGCGTTTGATACAATCGAACCTTATATACTTTGTGATAAACTTTTAAAACGTTATAAATTTTCGACTTCTGTCAACCTGTTGTCTTTATGTCTTTGTCAGAGAAAGCAAGCTGTTGGTGTGGGTACCAGTAAGTTCAGTTTTCTACCCAATGTAAGTGGAGTACCTTAAGGGTCAGTACTGGGGCCCATGCTTTTCTTTCTCCACATAAATGAACTCACCTCAATAATTTCATCTTCATCCATTCAGATGTATGCGAACGATGTTCAGTTGTTTAAAAGTTGTCCCCTTGGACTTATCGAAGATTGCGCTAATACCATCAACATCAGCCTGGAGAAGATTTTGTTGTGGTCAAAGAGAAATGGTTTGTTTTTAAACCCAATAAAGTCAAAATGTATCGTCATTAACAGAAACCTTGTAAGTCTTACTTACTTTCAAGCTGTCACACTTAATAGTTCTCCTATTAAATACTTTGAAACAGCAAGGAATCTGGGAATGCTATTCAACAGAACCCTATCATGGGATAGGAACATTAACGCGATTGTGGGTAAAGCTTACGGTGTACTTCGTATGCTATGGGTCTCGCAGTATTAAATTAATAAAATAAATATGAGGCCGTAAGCAGCCCATAGAGGGCCAAGGCCTAGCTTCTCACAACTGTACATTTTGTGCGTGGTATACATTTCTGCACCTACAGAAGGGACCTACAGTTCTATGCCGTATCCGAAGGGCAGATGGGTTTTAAGAAGCTTTCTCATGACAGGAATATTCTTGAATGTTTGTCACTCGGAAGGGGTGGGGCCGTGAAAAAACTTTTGATGGTATTTTTCTGGATTCGAACTTGGAACCTCTTGCGTAGCACTCCAGCGCCACGACACCCACAGTATTACACACCATTAAAGACCCGTTTAATGCTTGCTAAAACACTCGTAATACCAATTCTGACATTTTGGTGTGAAATCTTTTGCGACTGTGATGCGGTCAGCAGGAGAAAGATCAATGTCGACTTTAATAACACTGCCCGGTATGTATATGGTTTGAAAAGATAGAAAGCGATCTCTAATTATTCAAAGCAGATCTATAATATTTCTCTCGATCAGCTCTTACGTTATAAGACACTCATTTTACTCTTCAATGTCAACTAAATACGACAACCTAGCTATCTATTATACAATAGACTAAGGTTTGGTTCTTCACGATCCCTAATATTATTACATCATCACATTATCACCTAGAAACAAATGTTCACAAACGGAAACAAAATTAACAATTATGTTTGTACTCATTTTACATTCCTAATTCTTTTGAATTATCTTTCCAATTTTTATTATACATATGTAATTTGGATTCGATAAATTCCGTTAAATAGCATTGTCACTCACAATTTCTACAAATTCATCGACATCCATTGCGGCGAAGAAGATTTGTTGCGTACAAATTGATAGACGTATGTACTCTTCGGTCTGCGGCAAATTTATATACATACAGTGTTGGCCAAAACTAAAGCAACTAATACACCACACAATTGTTTTAAGATTTTACAAGTGCTTATGAGCCAGAATATTTTTATATTTATTTTTCCCGATATCTCTGAATATTATAGATTAGTATATAGAATCAATAAACACTCTTATGAGTAAATTAAAAAAACAATAAATACAAAACTGAATTAAGGTCCATTTTCGGCTGGCCAAAACTAAAGCAACTTTTCGTTTCTTTCTTCAAAAAACGATTTTCTGTTATGGAAAACAAAAAGTAACCGTTGTTTTGAGTATTTACTGCTATAGAAATGCTGCCAATGAACAAACAAGAAAAAATTGGACGATTTTCGGGTATAATTTTGCTGCAGAAGACATAAAAAGCTGCTCTAACTTATTTTGTAAAAATGGCAAAGAAAAGTATTCTGAACGGACAAAAAAAAATTCTGATTTTGAATATGGAACTACCCAAGGAAATCTATGCTAAATTCTACTCATAAATCAGTGAAACGTCATTTAATTAAATATTATAAGGCCAGCAAATCCGTCAAAATGATTCATCGAGTGGGCAGGCCAGGAGTTAGGACGCACCGGGAAGATAAATATGTGATAAGAAAGATTAGGAGCAGTCTATTCATGTCATCTGAGAGTTGAGATATGAATTGAACATGAATATCCGCACCAGAACGATTCGTCGAAGGGCAGTGAATGGTGGTCTTTCATTTTTCAGTGTCGTGAAGAAACCTTTTATTTCGGTCAAAAACAGAACGGCTTAGTTCAAATTTACAACTGGCCACATCAACTGGACAGTGTCTAAAAGGAAGATAGCTCTATTCTCTGATGAATACAAATTTAATATTAAGAGATCGGATGGATTTCGACGTCTTTGACGGCTCAGCAATGAAGCGCCTACTTCTCGATATTCGATGGGTATGGTCAAACATGGAGAAGGCTATGTCATGGTCCGGATATGCTTCCATGGATATGGAATTGGCCCAATCCATAAAATAGAGGGAATTATGAACCGATTTGGGTACAAAACTATCCTGTAAGGCGTTATGCTGCCACATGTCGAAGAGGAGTTGCCTTTGAAATGGGTACTTCCACAGTATACCGCACCTAAACATACCTCAAAACTTTTAAAAAATTGGTTTCAGGATAGAAAATTTGGGATTATGGAATGTTCTCCGGAACTTTATGCTATAGAAAACCTCTTGGAAATCGTAGATCGGAGAATAGTTCGGGATACATATCGAAATAGGGGGGCCTTTTTACTCAGGTCAAGGAGGCATGGAATAATATCCCCAGTTCCATAATTTTAAATATTTTGGAGAGTATGCCAAGGAGGTGTGCAGCGGTGATCTGAAATAATGTTTTGCCATTAAAATATTGAGTTTAACACAACGAATTTGAATATAAATACAATTTTGCTTTGGAGTTGCTTTAGTTTTGTCCAGCTGAAAATCGGCATATTTTAGTATTATTTGTTTTTTCTTTGTTTTTGTTATAAATAAATGGATTTTTTTTTTATAATCTAATTTTGGAATGTAACCACTACATTCCTACATAAAAATTTTAAGGAATATATTTTCATTTAAGCAATTTTACTCATGTGTTTGTTGTCTGTGTTTAAGTTGCTTTAGTTTTGGCCAACACTGTACATACATATTTTAGATTTGAACAAATAAAACTTAATTCCTGTCATAGACATAAGCTCAAAACGTTCGTCTGCTCTGAAGCGACATTGTGGATTGCAAAATTTGGAAGCCGCGCTTACCTTTGACAGAAGTTTTCATAAATTAGGTATTTACTATTTACGCAGGCAAGCGCTAACACGACGTTGTAATTTGGCTATAAAGAGTAGTTCTATTGAGGCATTTTAACGGCGTTTACGATATATACGATATTTACGATCTTACACGGCTACAAAGCGAAGTGAACGTTTCAGATTTCCCGGCAAGCGCGTAATTTTTCTCCTCAGTATGAAAAAATAACGCATGCATGCACGCGATATTGCAAATTAGGCTTTATTGGCAGCTTTTATTGAATTCTTAATGACAAAAAATATAGCATAAGTTTACAATTATACGATATCTTCTGACATTTACTGATGAATTACAGTGGGAATTACTCGTATTTGTTCTTACTTTTCTCATTTATGGGTGGCCATGCTGTAGTGGTAGTGTATTCAGTAATGAGGTCATGCGAGGTTTGGTGATGAAGTCCAGACAATATCCACTCAATTTTCGTAATAATAAAATTAAATAATTCACTTAGAAAGCACTTGATGTATTTCAACATGAACGCGAAATTACGAACGATTGCAAAAATCACACACAACTCTCACACCAGTCAAAATTCGATAGCACCCAATGAGAATAAATATTGAAACCTAATATCACCTGAGTTTTAAATACCACTACACCAACTGTGTCCTATCCCTTCTTTTCTCTTCCAAATTAAATAACTGTGCCCTGATAATCAGTAAAAGGGTATTCATATCCCCTTTGGGATGTGCAGATTATAAAAAAAACAAGTGAAAAAATTCTACAATCCGCTTGGAGCGGATCGTATGATACCCTATCCCTATCTTATTTGGGCGTGTCAGTGGGCGGTGGAAAATGTATTCACCAAATTTTCTATTTCTATTTTTGAAGTAAACGCCTCTTAAAAGTGGGCGTGGCCATATACAATGTATGACGATTTGTAGATTAAGTGGATATCTACATATTTGCTCAAGTAAGTTTTTTCGAGTTTCATATGAAAATAGTGAAAAAAAGTGATTTTTTTGAAAAGTGGGCGTGTCAGTGGGCGGATTTTAAAAATGTTTACACTTGTATTGCTTACTTTTCCAAAGACCTCGTATACAAAATTTCATCAACCTAGTTCAAAATTTAAGGCCCAAAAACTGGTGACACACGGACGGACAGACGGACAGACGGACGGACATAGCTCAATCGACTCGGCTAGTGATGGTGATCATTTATATATGTACTTTATTGGGTCTATCTGTAATATTTCTCTATGTTACAAACTATGTATCAAAATACCTGCTGTTCTAAAATTATATTCACAACTAATGTTCTTTAGACATTAGTAGTAAAACCCGACGCTACTAATAGATGTCATGCAGGGTTTTTTGCAGGTACACATTACTCAATTTCGTTTTCTATTGGTTCTAAAGTTTAAAGTTAAAGTTTTACAGAAAGCAAAACCATACGTTGCATTTCTTTAACACCGTTACAATACTTTGTTGGAGCTCTGATAACCGGTTACAATAATTGTGTTTAGGTACAATATAATAATATATCCGATTTTCTAATATGTACTTATTCCTTATCAGCCTTCTGAAAATATAATGCCCAAAATATTTCTTTATAATGAACAAAAATTTCAATGTCTCCTTTAGGGGCCATGCAGAAGATTCCAGATATAAAGTTTGAAGTAGATCAGTTCAGTTTTGTCATACAAAAAGACCGACAGAATCGGTAGACCCACTCTATCATCGTAATGTCAGAATTGTTTAATATCTCGAGAATTTTTTCGCGAATTCAATATTTGTTTTATAATAAAAGTGCAAGTAAAAATGGACTGAAATTGCAGCACAGTATTACTAGAACATATGTTAGGTATTGTTAGGTGTTGGTTTTAGTATTTTCATATCGAAACCACAATATGTGTGCCTATGCAGGATATGAATAATACTTATTGCCTTAATGACAATATAAAACGTCTGGAATACTAATGCACTACGTCCTCCTCGCACTTGCTCAATTTTTCTTTTTGCCGAGTTAATTTTCAGACCAACGACACGACGTCTGCTTCCCTCTCCACATTTGGTGGATTAATTTATTTGGAGAAGGTCATTATTCTGTGAGACAGTACGCATACATCTCCAGCCTTCCTGTTGATAAGGCTGCATCCAGCATGTCGCTTATCACCAATAAAAACAGTATTGGTGAATGTATGCAGCCTTGTCAAACCCCACTTCCTCTGTGCGTAATGTGACATGTGGACCCATCATATGATAATTGCTACAAATTAACCAGGAATGCCTCTCCTGCGCAAGGTACGCCAAATAAATCTCAATTGACACTATCAAACGCCTTTTCAAAATCGATGAACAGCAAATGAAGTGGTGATCAATATTCAATACATTGCTTGATGATAATCTGAACGCATGATCGCTTCCCTGCGATCGACCGACAATCCTTTCAGCACCTGATGTGAAAACAGTTTTCACAGCACACCAATGGTCTTGAATGATGGCGGGCAATGAGCTGCTGATTGTTTTCACTCCACGTGAGAGATGGTCCCTTAGTTCTTGGCGCACTGTGGGAACTCACAGTCGGTCTACGTTGAACATGGGTATTCTTGTGTAGAACGGCAGCAGTGCGTAATTGGACAGTAGCTATCATAAGATGGTGATCTCGTACCAACCCAATGTCCGCTCCTCGTCTGTTTCGGACTTCTAGAAGACTACTTCTAAAACGGTGACTGATGGCAAAATGGTCAATTTGATTGGAGGTAGCTTGCCTGTCAGTTGACACCCAACTGATTTTATGGCAGACCTTTTGCTCAAACATGGTGCCACTTATGATCAGACGATTTGCGTTGCAAAACTCAACAAATCTTTTGCCTAGCCCGTGTCGTCCCATAACATGTTTGAGCCCTACCTTGGCATTCAGGTCCCAATCATCACAATGACAATGTCGCCGTTTGGTGTTGCATTATAAACAGCTCCCAACTGGTTGTAGAAGGTCTCCTTTTCTTCCTCAGACAAATCATCCGTGGGGGCGTGACACGCATGTAGCCATCTTATCTCCCTTACTCACAATATGTCCACCTTATATCGCATAAACTCATGCTCTAGTTGAAGGAATCTGGCGTTCTGAGATCTTTTACTCTAAGAGTCAAGGAGCGTCTTGACATTCCAGAAACCAATCTTTGTCCGGGTACGATAGCTCAATGTCCTCAACATGTTATCAGCCCTTATCCGAGGCATTGTGTCGGTGTCCGTAGCGGGCTGGTTTCGGTAACGCGGATTGATGGCTATGATTTAAGATCATAGCACTTGCAATTTTGGCCTACATATATAAGGATTTTTCCAAGCTTAGTTCCAGTCCAGCGTTGCAAAGAGAGAGCAAAGATGCCGTTTTTGAAAATTTTTAGGGGCTTTTTGGAAAAAGTTGATTCAACAGGCAACTTGGTCCAACTTATAAGAATCCTAATTTTAAAACATAAAATAAAAATGAAGTTCAAACAATCAAAACACTGGACGAGATAAACAATGCGTTTATTTGTTAAGGTCGAATATACTTTGCAAATGGCGATAGGAAGGGTTAATATTTATTTTTGTGTAACTTATTTTTTCATTTATTTATTTATTTTATCTTCTGAAATTGTGATTTGAGGACTTATTTAAAATGTCCGTGCAAAGGGCAAAACTATAAATCAGGGAGCAAATTTGCCCCATCTTGTAGCAACGCTGCTTAGTTCACACCTAAAAAATTTATTAACGAAATGAAAGCTTACTTTTTTCAGTCTGAATTTAAATGTTTTGATACAAATCAAGTAGGTACCGGCAAAAACAATAATTATGAAGTAGCCAGCTGTTTGTTTTGACAGTTTCGTAGCAGATTCTAGTTTTCGAAGTTTCATAACAAAGTTTTATAAAAGTTCGAAACACAGAATACCAATTATAAAAGATCTTTTATAATTCATAACAGAAAATGCATAAGAGAATAACAGATTTGCCATTAGGCCTAAATATCATTAAAAATATGATTACATATATTGGACACAATTTCCATATTTACATATTTTCCATGTTTTATGGTTATCACACTAACCTTTATAATAGATCAAAGTGTTCAAAGCCAGTCAGGTACCTTAATTCGTAGCCGAAATCATGTGGCTAGTTGTTTTCCAAAAAGAAATGCAATGGGTCTGCGATCTCTGGTTCCAACAGGATGGTGCTACCGCCCACACTAGCCATCAATCAAATAATTTATCGCGTACGAAAATTGAAGATCGCATTATTTTGGTTAGAGGAGGTCATCCTGTGGGCTTATTTAAAGACTGAGGTACATGCCAATAACTCAGCAACAATTCAGGATCTCAAACACAAGATTCAAACTGAAATTATGGCCATTGACCCAAAAACTTCAAAAACTCATTGTTAATTTTGACCTTCTGATAAAATTATGTTGTGTTCTATTCATTTGCCATAGACCGAAATTCATTAATCAACAAAGTTCTACATTGTTTTCATAATAAATGTGTGTTTAATCTAATGAAAACGTCCACACTAATTGTTGGCTTACCCTTTAGTATAATACCCTCTGGACATTGTCTTCTGAGAAGGCACGCTCGTATATTAGGACTATCAGAATAGGATATTTGTAGGTCTTGCGAGGATCTACACGCCTCAGAGAATATCACGCACATGCTGTGCGAATGTGACGCTCCCTCTACAATTAGATTTTTACTCTTACTAAAACATCTATGAAATATTACCTTTTTCATTATTGGTTCTACGTAGGTATAGATATGTATGTACATACACACGCATTTGCGCTATATTTAAATTTAGTCTCAAGATGTGCTATCTAGTCCTCTAAAATTTTACTAAATATCATCACTGCTTTGAAGTACATAAGCTATGCAAATGACGAAGCGCTCATACATACATAGGTAGTTATGTAGTTGAAATTTAAGTAGTTAAGAGTCGTTGTTTTGCTTTGTTACTCATTTAATCATTCGTGTGCTTATGAATGTTCAATTCCAAGTGTCTCAGACGTTGATGCACATTCTCACATAAGTAGCGTTTCATTTATTGACATATGGTAATTCGAGTGCAAACATCAAATAAGAAGTAATATATATAAAAACCCGATTAAACACCTCTCAATTATTTTTCTTCACGATTCTACTTCAGTGAAGAAAGCCCTCTTAGAGGTGAGTTCGAGAGCTGTGAGCGCTGCTGGTCTTTTTTCGTGGAATTTCGTTCAATTTGAAAATCAGTCAGTTTGTTTATTCAGTAATTTTGTCACTTGTTAACACGACTTTGTTGGAAGTGGCTCACATTGAGCATTCTGTTGTTGATTCCTATGCTGATTTTCTCTTAAGACGTTGTGCATAACAACATATGCAAATATAGGATATAAATAAATCCAAAGTGCTTGCGTTTTCTTGTACAAGGTAAATTGTATGTGATTTCGTTTATTCCACATACATTCTTTTTGTTTATTATCCGTGGAGCTGCAGCATTTGTTCAGGTCTGAAGAAGACGATGTGTGTGAAGTTTTAAATACCATTTGGATATTTAAGTTAAGTTCTGTAAACGAGACGTTTTGACATTATATGTTATGCACTTTGCTTATATGTATCTACTACTTTCTAGACGATTACATAATGAATCTTTAAATGTTGCACGACGAAAATTCGGAAGAAAGAGATTTTTTTTTAGATTAGATTTATTTATCCCTTAATAATACAATATTCATAACATAAAATTACAATTATTAAAAGAATTCATTTGGCATTCTATATTTTTTATACATAAGTACTAAAATAAAGTTGAGTGCCATTTCAATTTGTAATTCAAACATTTCAAAAATAGATAATTCAATTTGGGTGGGTTGACCCTTAAGTAAAATAATTTAAGAGATTACATAAAGATTATTTCATTATTTTAATTGTCCTATTCTAACCAAATATTTATTTGCCTTATAATTACTTCAAAAATCGATTGATATTTGCTCGTTTCCACCCAAACAGGACGCCCACTCACTTCACACTTTCACATCGTTGCTTTTTTAAAGGTAAGTGCCCGGTATTTGCTATAAATTATAACTCGATATGTGACTTTCTTACATTTGCCTACATCTTAGATTTTATGGTATCCATAATTAATTCTATTAAAATTGTGTAGACCAGTAGTTAAGACCAACTTCTCTTCTAAAACTAGACCGATCAAATTACTTCAAAACATAAATTTTCTCAATAAGTGGATGTGGTAGTGGGCGGATTTTAGCTTTTTATACCCTATCCTAAGGGTATATTAAGTTTGATACATAGTTTGTAACATAGAGAAATATTACAGATAGACCCAATAAAGTATATATATAAATGATCACCATCACTAGCCGAGTCGATTGAGCTATGTCCGTCCGTCTGTGTGTCACCAGTTTTTGGGCCTTAAATTTTGAGCTAGGTTGATGAAATTTTGTGTACGAGGTCTTTGGAAAAGTAAGCAATACAAGTGTAAACATTTTTAAAATCCGCCCACTGACACGCCCACTTTTCAAAAAAATCACTTTTTTTCACTATTTTCATATGAAACTCGAAAAAACTTACTTGAGCAAATATGTAGATATCCACTTAATCTACAAATCGTCATACATTGTATATGGCCACGCCCACTTTTTAGGGGCGTTTACTTCAAAAATTAATTTTCGAGTAAAAATATTAGTTTATAGGGCAAAATAGAAAATTTGGTGAATACATTTTCCACCGCCCACTGACACGACCAAATAAGATAGGGATAGGGTATCATACGATCCGCTCCAAGCGGATTGTAGAATTTTTTCACTGTTTTTTATACCCTATCCTAAGGGTATATTAAGTTTGATACATAGTTTGTAACATAGAGAAATATTGAAGATAGACCACATAAAGTATATATATAAATGATCAGCATCAGTAGCCAAGTCGATTGAGCCATGTCCGTCCGTCCGTCTGTGTGTCACCAGTTTTTGGGCCTTAAATTTTGAGCTAGGTTGATGAAATTTTGTATACGAGGTCCTTGGAAAAGTAAGCAATACAAGTGTAAAATTTTTTAAAATCCGCCCACTGACACGCCCACTTTTCAAAAAAATCACTTTTTTTCACTATTTTCATATGAAACTCGAAAAAACTTACTTGGGCAAATATGTAGATATCCACTTAATCTACAAATCGTCTATACATTGTATATGGCCACGCCCACTTTTTAGGGGCGTTTACTTCAAAAATTAGTTTTCGAGTAAAAATATTAGTTTATAGGGCAAAATAGAACATTTTGTGTCAATACATTTTCCACCGCCCACTGATACGACCAAATAAGATAGGGATAGGGTATCATACGATCCGCCCCAAGCGGATTGTAGCATTTTTTTTTTATGTAGGTAACATCTGCACTATAAGACTGCAGACAACGTGAGCTGCAGTAAAGAGCCTTTAATCCTGGTTTTTTCTTTAAATTATTCCTAAACATGAGTTTTACAAAAAACTGGGCATGGTAGTGGGCGGATTTTGAAATTTTTTCAGCATGTATTAAATATTGTTGCTAAGAAGTGATAAAGGGTCCGCCAAATAACTTTTTTTTTTGAAAATGCTATAAAAAAAACTACTGAATATTTTCTCAAATTTCTTTTTTTATTTGAAAGTACAATCCTTCCGGTTAATAATGGAAAATAATTTCATTCAAATGGCTGCCTCGGCTGGCCATGCAGTAGCCTACACGATCGGTCCAATTTTTAAGCACATTATCGATTGTGTGCACGAATATTCTCCTTTAAAGCGTCAATTGTCTCTGGCTTGTCGGCGTAACACTTATCTTTTACGGCACCCTACAAATAATAGTCCAACAGTGTCAAATCGCAGCTCCGAAGCGGCCAAACGACATCAGCTCTGCGGCTGATAATGCGATCTTCAAAAACAGGGCGCAAAACATCGAGTGCAGCTTCGGCTGTGTGGCACGTAGCGCCGTTCTGTTGAAACCAAATGTTGCCAATGTCCTCCTCTTAAATTTTTGTGAACAAAAATTCGTTCAACATGGCCCGAGAACCATCGCCATTGACTGTAACGGCCACTCCTTGCTCATTTTCGAAGAAAAATGGCCCAATTATGCCTCTGGACCAAAATCCGCACCAAACAGTGACTCGATTTGGGTGTATCGGCTTTTCAATGTATGCGTGCGGGTTTTCTGTGCCCCAAATGCGACAATTTTGCTTATTTACATACCCGCCAAGATCAAAATGAGCTTCATCTGAAAAGATGATTTTTTTTTGGCAAAATCGGCATCTTCTCTAAGTCGATCGCAGGCGCACTTAGCGAAGCGAAAACGCATTGGATGGTCAGTTGGCTTCAACTCCTGAACCAATTGGACTTTGTATGGCGTCATACAAGGTCTTTATGCAAAATTCGTCTCAATGATGTCTCCGAAATGTTCAATTGTTGAGAACGACGGTGAATTGATGTTGATGGCGCTTCACGCACACTTTCTGCCACAGCAGCAATTTTCTCGGGTGTACGCACTGTTTTTGGCTTATCACGCTTTGGTTTATCGATGAGGATGCCAGTTTCTTTCACTTTTTTCACAAGATAACGAACATACGGAGCTGACGGTGCTTCTCTTCTTCCAAAATCCGTACGCAATTTTCGCACACAATATTTCCCAGCGTTGTTCAAGCGTATACACAACCATATTCGTTCAGCGGAAGGATAAAACTAATTATCTGTCAAATCAGACATGAGCTAAGTGTTACCATTCACGAAATAAGCACTAGTTGAAAAAAAAAACGTTAGATGGCGGACCCTTTATTTTTTCAACGAAAACGCCGAAAATCATTTATATATATACTTTATGGGGTCTATCTTCAATATTTCTCTATGTTACAAACTATGTATCAAACTTAATATACCCTTAGGATAGGGTATAAAAACAAGCAAGCCATCGCAAAAGAAACCCTAAAACGATAAGGTAACGTATTTGAGTAATCGGACTATTTCAACAGGCCTTATGCCGCGGTATGTCAGGTATACATGGCACGAATAAAACTAAGGGGCCAGTTATAGCTTTCATTGAAATGCATCATTGAAAATTTTGATTTCCGATTTTAAGACGATTAAGCGAACAATATTAGCTCTAATTGGAATCAAAATAAAGCTTATTATTAAACTAAAAAAAAAATAAAAATAAAATAATTCTAATGAGAACTTATCTTTAAATATCCTTTTATTATTCCACTGATCATTAAAAATGCAATTCTATGATAGCTATAACTGGTCCTTGGCCCTAAGACGGGAAATTTTATGGAGCTTCTGCAACCTACCTAGTTTCCTTTATAAGTATGTACATTTCGTCACCTTAATTTCTAATATATTTTTCATAGCCAAAAGAGTAAACTTAATAGGTACGTATGTATGTACATATACATATACATATCTAAAAGGAGGATTTTTTGATAAAAATACTCTATCAAAATTTATGTGTACATACATATGCACATATGTATATATGGATGTACTTATAGGTAGTTTATCAGTAGGAATCACTCGTACATAAGATAAGCAGTGGAACTAAGTTTACGAAATAAAACATTATTAAATCACATTCACCAACTGAAATTCACAAAGAACGACCGCCTCCTGTTTACGATGTCTTTTCTCGACTTATTGCTTGTTATTTGCAGACATGACAAGATAAAAACGACGGCTGGATACATAATACCCGCGCTGAGAGACATATTTTTTTTTTGTTCTTACATTTGTGCCTCGGTTCTTTTCTCACAGGTCAAGCTGGGTAATCGATACTGATATTATCTTGTGAAGAGTTTTGTGTAGATGCCGGCGATAAAATCGCGGGCGTCGTTTTTATCTTCCTTTTTATAGGCTTGTCTAAAATGCTTTTTCGGCTTATCTTCTGGTCACTTGTCACGAAAAACGACATTACACAATTAGCTAGTTGCACTTATTCATTCATATGTATGTATGTATATAGGTATGTACATATGTACTTCTAATACATTTGCATATACAAGTCAGCTTGTATCAATCCATATTAAACTCTTGCAGAAATATCGGGGCGAAAATATTTCTTAGAAATATTTTGCGTAATAAGTTTATGTATGTTGAATACCTATACGATTAAAATGCTGCTCGTTCACAGAGACATCCATTCATCCGTCTGTTTCTTGCAAGAGTTTGTTTTTGCACGGTTTGCGCGGTAGCTGAATCGTTTGTTCACTTCCCAATAAAAAAAAATACGATAGATATACACTTTCATTCCAAACATTTTCCAAGGGTGCATTATTAATATTTTGCCTTACAGGAGTAAACAAATTTCATTTGATTTTGATATATTAAGTTTTCGCATTGTATTTTTTGGAATTGTTCTACGTAATAAAACTAAAAAACAAAAGCCTGATTAATCTTGGTAGTAGGTATTAGGTAGGTAGGTAGGTAAAGTGGTGGTTTCAAAGAAATAGAAACCCAATTAGTGCTATAGTGGACCGTTTTGATACCACCAAAAATTCGCGCTAACCTATATGTAAAAGAGTGTTGTCTGTTGTGATTGTATGCAGCTAAGCACAACCCGTGGAGTTTAAATAAAGAAAGAGGTCTCTGACAGGGCCATGTCTTTTTTGATATGGCGCAGTTTGTAAGACTATTCCACTTGTGATTTGCAAGCTGGACCATATGCAGATATATATGGCCCTTGAGAAAGCCTAGCGGAAAATCAACTAGAGAATCATAATGGACAGATCCCCTTCTGGCCAACTCGTTAGCTCGCTTGTTGCCATCAAAATTGCTGTGTCCTGGAACCCAGATGAGGGTAATTCTCAGGCAGATACCTAGAATTGGTTGATTTCGAAATGGCAATGCTCTGTCCGTGTGCGTGTTGAATCGCAAGGATTTCCGCCTGAAACACGCTAGCAGAATCTGGAAGACGGAAAGACTTCGATATATTAACTTGGTCCGAGATGATGCCTTCGCCAACTCCGCAGTCCATCTTTGAACCGTCTGTATATATCCCTATATTATAGTCGACGATAACGCTTTCGTTTCTCCATTCTTCTCTTGTAGGAAATCTGACTGAGAACAAACAGTTTTATAAAATTTAAAGTGGGTGTTCAATAATCGGTCGAAGACGCAATTAGTTCATATGGAACCATCTCTAGAACCTTACTATGGCCATATGGTTAAGCGGTCCAGCATCCAGATTCTCTGAGTCGAATTGCGCTACATAGAGCGGTGTGTTGTATGTGAAGTTCAGAAAGGAACATATGTAGGATTACACTGAGAGCATCCTTGGGACATGATCTCATCGCTCCAGTGATGCCAACACACTCTGATCTTTGTACTTTGTAGTAGGTAATATTTTGTCCTGCAGTATTTGCATCTCCTTGTTTACCTGCACCAAATAAATTGTTTTATTAACGCAGTAAATAAAGAATAAATAAATACCTGGCAGCATATAATAATAGCCCTGTTTATGCGCTCAAAATGGACATAACTAAATTTATCCGGCTTCGGATTACTTCACCTATAAGCTATATTTCAAAGCACCTTCCAGAGAAAGTGCTGCAACCTGACGTAACCATAACCAATCGGGAAATGCTGAGAACCCTGGTTTTGAAGCAGCTCTGGTTAGGATGTCCAGATTATTTGGTTTGTGTTTATGAAAACAATGGATAACTCTCCACTGGCAACACGTTCTACACATTTATGTGTTTACTGCGTGCACTGTATCCCTGTAAACTCGTTAGCCTTATAGCACTCTGATTGTGGATTCTTACTTAAATACATGAACTAATGATTGTTGGGTCAGTTCATATATTGGAACCGTGTTCAGTATGAAATAGTCTTTTATGAAACGGTTTAGAAATGGAATTAAAGAACATATTTACTTACTTCAATAAACTAATTTGTTATTTGACATTTTTTGAGTTAAGCTCAGTTCAAAAAGTTATCAAGATCGTATTTACTTCTAAAATTTTTCAAAAGAAATTCGCTTACTTGACCATCGTAAGTGCGCGCAGTATATTGTTTAGAGTATTAGTTGATATAGTTGGCGGTTCATATTTTGGAATAATTTATTTAACTGAGTTCATATAAGTGAGACTTTACTGTATTCCTTAAGTTTTGAAAAAAACCTCAGCTTTAAGGGATAACTACATTCAGCAAAAAGTGGAAAAAAGTGAAGAAATTAAAAAAAAGCTTTATTTTATATTTAGAAACCAAAGAAAAAATATCTCAAAATCTCAAAATAAATCATCACTTTCATTATTTTTATTTTAAAACACCTAAGCAACCAACAACAGTAAACATTTAATTGATAACACTGTAAGTTATTCTATATTAAAACGATTGGAACGTGTTTTAGGTAAAACCAGTGAAAAATGCTACAATCCGCCTGGAGCGAATCGTATGATACCCTATCCCTATCTTATTTGGTCGTGTCAGTGGGCGGTGGAAAATGTATTCACAAAATTTTCTACTTTGCCCTATAAACTACCTAATATTTTTACTCGAAAATTAATGTTTGAAGTAAACGCCCCTAAAAAGTGGGCGTGGTCATATACAATGTATAGACGATTTGTAGGTTAAGTGGATATCTAAATATTTGCTCAAGTAAGTTTTTTCGAGTTTCATATGAAAATAGTGAAAAACGTTAATTTTTGTGAAAAGTGGGCGTGTCAGTGGGCGGATTTAAAAAATGTTTACACTTGTAGGTCTTTCCAAAGACCTCGTACACAAAATTTCATCAACCTAGCTCAAAATTTAAGGCCCAAAAACTGGTGACATACGGACGGACGGACATGGCTTAATCGACTCGGCTATTGACGCTGATCATTTATATATACTTTATTGGGTCTATCTGCAATATTTCTCTATGTTATTGTTTTTCTCAATCCTAAAGGTATATTAAGTTTTATACGTAGTTTGCATAAAACATATAGTACATATAGAAAAGATTAGCATCACTAGCCGTATTTTTACATAATTATTTAGCTCTTCCAACTATCTGTCCAATCTGTCTATAGGTTTTACCCTCAACATATAGCTTGAAAATAATTTTCCTCTCATCGGCACAAATTTCTTTTCCTTTGTTTTCCATAGTGCTATTCATGTGAACTTAACTCGCCAAAATATCAGTTAACGGTACTTGCATATTTTCTCAATGTGCGCAGCTGTAAACGTTTTTAAGAAATAAATTATTTAAAATATTATTTCTTGGAAATTGAATGAAATATTAAAAGTCATTAGAAAGCAAAATCATTAATGTATATAATAAAATAAAAATGAACTCGATGCATGCTATAATTGCTGAAATATTTACGTTTGAAGTTAATGTATCTTCTTTTTTTTCGTTGTACGCAGACTTATGCGGGCAAGTGTATGTAGATATTCACTTATACTCCACAAATCTTCCATACGTTATGTATGGCCACGCCCACTTTTAAGGGGCGTTTTTCTCAAAAACAGTTTTTCCACGGTTTCAGAATAATATCACTTCTACGTGATCTTGGTCAAGAGGGACATTTGGTTGATCTATTCATAACCCTCTATCATGAGAAAAACCTTCATATACACTCATATTATATGTATGTATGTATATCCAAGAGTAAGCATGGACTAAAAGTATACAGATAGTTTTGTAGTCAAAGAAAGCAAGATGCAACATGTTTGAGCTGTGTAAAACAAATCCAGTGATGCAGTTGATGGGATATGTTGAACTTTCCATGTTACCCCCATGGCGTGGATTGTTCTGGGCCGTTGGTTGTAAAATTTGGTAGGTAGGTATCTTCACCTGTTCTCAGCAAGTATGCAGCTAACTACGATAGCATTCCGTGAAAGTTTCTCCTAGCATATTCACTGTAGGGGAATGCCTTTTCCAATCTGTTAAAGTCAATGTTGAGTTTGTGCTCAGATGTGTAGTTTATCATAAAGTTGTCCTAAGAAATACCTTTATGGACACTGAGGACCAAATTAACCTCCGACCACTTACACAGATTCTCGTTATTTCAAAAACTCTAAGCCACTTACACCTAATTTTAATGCTTCATTTTGACGATGCGAAACTCTTCAAACCACACTTTTCCTATCAAGTTTTCTTCTAAAGGTGCGTCCAAACCGAGCAAAACATTTATTTGTTTCTGAACTATTTCAAAAATATTTCACTCGGTCTAGACGCTTTGTGTTACATTTCTGAAATGTTTCACGTTTTTTATTTGAAATAGGAAAATTATTTTGTTTTTCAAGCTTTACTTGCAAAAAAATAGTGTTGAACTTTATTTTACATTTCTGAACTCAGCACAGGAACAGGCTTTCAATTTTGATTGTGATTTTGTAACTGTCTGTCCGATTATAGGGTAATGGCTCTTTACAGTAATAGATATGCAATGGTCATTTTCACTAATATTAAGGAAGCACTTCTGAAACATTTCAGAAACGTTTACGAAATGTTTCAGAAATGTGTATGAAATTTTTCAAAAATGTTTCTAAATCGTTTCTGAAATGTTTCGCTCGGTTTGGACGCACCTTTACATATAGAACTTTCAGCAATGGAAATTCGATAGATTATTGCCACCATTTTACATACATATGTTATAACTTAATAGATACCAACTAAAGCAAATTAAGTTCTGCTAAGCTTAAATATAAGCACATTGGGTACAAAAACGAAAACTAAAACAAAACATATGAAAATGCTACAATCCCTCTGGAATGGATTGTGTAATACCCTATCCTCTTCATAAATACATACACCCAAAAAAATAAGCGCTGTAAATTGTACAATTGGAGGCAGTAGACTTAACAATTCATTGTAGATTTGTGTAATTAACAGAGAATTTTTGTAGATTTTACAGCGAATGCATTCATTTTTACAAGAAAGTTGTTAAAACAACTACAATCCCCAACTGAAAAATCAACAGCGCGTTGTCAATTTCGGCTGTTAAATCTACAGATATGAATTTGTAAAATCTACATCAAAATGTTGTAGAATCTACAGCTATTTACTGTGGTAACTACAGCAGGAGCTGTAGAAATTACAACAAGTTATAGATTCGGCATCTATTACGAAAACGTAAAAATTAGATACCATTTGAGAATATTCGCATGATAATTTTCAAAGGCCATGACGTTGTGGTAGTGTATGCAATCGCCGAGTGAGAGGTTCCACATTCAACCCCAGCCAAATCCAAACATTTTTCACATTTTGTAAGTAAATGAAATTATAGGTATAACTTGGTTTAAACACACACTAAGTGTACGTCTTGAACAAGAACCATCTAATTGGATTGTAAAAGCTATTTCCACCCGTTTCTCGCACCATACCAACAAATTAGAACTTTAAAGCTTAAGTGCTATGAAAGCGTTTTTTTTTTACATTGTAAATTGTTGTTGTTTCTACAGCTGTTCGACGGCAAAGTGCTGTGAAATCTACAATTTTAGCTGTCATTTTCACAACTAGATTGTTAAATTTACAACAACACCTCTGTAAAATTTACAACGAAAATTGTCGGGTCGATTCTGACAATGAATGCAGTAGAATCTACAGCGTTTTACTCTATTTTTACAGCACCTTTTTTTTGGGTGTACATAACTTCTTATTCCACCATTATACTATAGCGAACGTAGTGGTATCTACAAATATTAGACCCCTTAACATTTAACCGATGCTTTAATTTAAATACAGGATTAGGAGCTAATCCATAAAATATTTAAAGCAGTAACTGTATGACTGGCTCAATGTTTAGTTTGTTGGAGGAAAATACCATCTTAGTTTTTTGACAGCTACCTCTTGCAAGCGTTTGATCCAAGAGTATTTATTGTCATGAGAAAGCTTCTCAAAAAGACCATCTGCCCTTCTTATATGGCATAAAACTATAAGTCCCTTCCCTACCTGCAGAAATGTACACAACGCACAACACGTACAAAGCTAGACCTTGGCCCTTTATGTGCCTAATATTTATTAATTTATTTATTTATATCAATACACAAACCTAATTTGAACCGCTGTTCGTGCAACTATTCGGTGAATAACCAAGTTATTCGTGAAATAACTTTTCGTATTAATAAATACCTTTTAACAGACAATTGCTTATTTACCATTGTAGTTGAGTAACTTCTATTCAAGTGGGAGTACTATTGTATTAAATTATAACTTTTCATTTAAACTGCTTTTCATATTTTTTTCTTTTTTTTTCACAGCGACATTTTGTTCAACAATTTGCTTATTCTTTGTGGTTTTTGATGTGGCTTTCTATGTATATTCAAGTAGGTAGGCGGGACAAGTGCACAGAATGTGTGGAATAATTTCTTTCTGTCTGCAGCTCCCGCCGAAGTAATTTAACGCCTAGAATGAGGGCCAATCGGATAGTGTCTGATTAGAACACCTATAATTATTAGATATTAGACATAAACAGCCCCCAAACCGTCTTAAAATAACAAGAGATGAGGTAACACACTTAACGCAGTAGATGGCTTAGTTATTACAGTGTCACAGGCGCATTTGAAAGCGACTCTCTTTACATTAACCAGAAAATAATTTATTAATTTGTTTCGATACCTAGGTACTACATATTGTTTTTTCCGACACCTGAAAGCTTAATGAATAAAGCTAGGAAAATAACAATCAATAGACTCTAGACAAGGGATAGGTACCAACACTCTTTGGTGAATTAGCTACTTAACATCAGATAACTCTAATAATAGTGGTTCTTTATACATACATACATATCATGTTTCCTTATTCACTCAGTAGGTACATATGTATCTAGATCTACCTATTGTAGGTACAATTCGGCCACGAGTTAAAGTAAGCGGGAGAAGTTTCCAAAACGATCACTGATCAATGAGTTGTTTCTCAATCAATAGTATCTATAGGTACCTACATACGTATGTAGGTACGTATAAAACTTACAACTTTAAATTTAATACCAAACTTTGTATGCATTTCAACATATGTAGGTATGTATCTACCTACCTAATAACATCCGTAAATACGCAAGAGTAATAAATTGTTTCCTTATCGAACATGAGGTGCCAATTCGATCCTGACTTGGGAAAAAAAATTGTTTCCACCTGCATGAATAAAGAGACCACCTTTTAGAACAACCACTCTTAAGTGAGATTTACTTTACAGTCGGCAAAATGCACAGGAAAAATTGTTTGATGTTAAAATCAAATAAACAAATAAATACAACCCAACCTAAAATTAAATCAGGGGGAGGAGCCTACACTGAGCTCCACGAATACATGATAACATACAAAATTCAAAATGGAGTAGCACATTTGTTCTACACCGTTGCGGCTCTGTATAACCAGCCAATAAACGACCGTCTAGCAGTCCAACGAAAAATTCACTGGAATAGCCGAGAACCTGTTCGTATCTGTGTTGATCGCATTCGCTCGTATTGGTGACAACATATTATGATCGTACACAAGGTAAATCCGACAGTAAGTATGGAAAACAGGTAGCTGTGAGATTTGTCTCTGGTATCTGTTGGTACCTCTCTTGCTGTGGAACAGGTTGCAAATCATGTATCAGCGAAGAACTTGCTTTGGAAAATTTGGAACCCTATGACGGGTTAGTTAGAGGACGGATCTTGTTTCGTTAAGACGTCGGATTTATTTTTCGTTAAATGTTTTAATACCATTAGATCGTAAAATAACTATTTGAAGCGAGTGCGATATAATCAATTATAGTAACTGTTTGCAAATTAAAAACAAAGTGTATTAATTGTAATTTTTAATAATAAAAAGGACTGAAACAAAAAAAATAAAAATAGTAGTTGAAATAAAATTAATATGATCACAATGAATGAATTTGTCGATTTAAGAATGCAGCAGCACTTAGCACATGAAATCTACCGACACCAGATCATGCAACGCATCCCTGGTAAGCAGACTAATGCAATTGGATTAACCGACGGCAAATTGGGAATTGTTAATAAATGTCCGACGGATCTAAAACGTGTACTAGAATTATGTTTAGAGATTACCAGAAAACTATAGTTCTTGTATAGGCACTCTTTGTTTAGAATTTTACTGTTTAGAATGACATTCTAAAGAGCCTGTGTTAATTGTTATAAGTATTCGTAGAGTTATTGGCCTTTATGTAATACTGTGAAGTTCCATCAAATGACTGATTATTAAACAAAAAAAAAACTAAAATATAACATTCCATATCGATGTTTGGGTCATAAGAACTTTCATGTTTAGATGAAATTCTCTCAAGTGGATCAACGCAATTAACAGTGGAGAATTTAGTGCCGGTCAACAAGTTCGGTTTTTATCACTTCTTTATACCTAGAAACAGAGTACCTAAATATACGTTTATAACTATAACGTGTAATCGATGTTGTTTGAGTAAATATAATATTGTAACTACCTATATACAAATCTATTTTTTACGAAATTTTCCGCTTTTGTTTTCTTCCAGTCAATATATCTTCACTATTCTATTATATTTAGTATTACATAAAGGCCATGATCCATTTTTATGGTCCTAGCTTCAGCACTTTTTTTTAAACAAATTTTTAAAACTTCTTTTGCCTCTACTGAAAAATCACAAAATTAGACATAAGCTACTTTAACTTATTGCCACAGATTTACATACGCTCTTAGGTCCGTCAACAGCAATTGCCAACTGTTCAGATAGATAGGGTCTGATGATGGAAACCTCGATTGCACATTCCTTTTGGATAGATTAATTTTGACTTTGCCTGGTGCGCTAGACATCGATATGATGATATTGGAAAATACCAATGAGCGTATTAGGCGGTAATTTTACGTGAACTTCCGTCTGGTGGTGATATGGCAGTTGATCTCCGGCATTCTTGTAGAATCCGCTGAAATGGGGCAGGCATGTATGTAGACGCTATCATGGTAAATGCCATCCTGCCAAGTGTTCTTTCCAGACTCATTTAAGTCTGTTTTCAAGACAACGGACTTCTTCATCGCTCATTTGATGTACAACCAAACACCATGTGTGCATACATGCACAATCATACTTCCTCCAGGAAACTACACAATCTAGATCATACACGTTCAGTTTTGCATCCACAGACATTAGATTGTGCATGCATGCATGTGGCTCTGTTCGCATAACCTCAACAATGTTACACAAATTCTGCTTGCCACCGAAGTATTTAATCCGAAGTCCTGAAATTGAATTCAATTTTTGCTTCTCGAAAGGGTAATTAAAAATTCAACTAAAAGCTGCACTTGTTAGTGGTTTCCACACGAAATTCAAGATTTCCAATTCCGTTGGGTTTTATTTCATCAACGACAGGCAGATCTTATGTAAGTGGGTGCCGAGATTCAGGGGTTAATGCGTTGCAACCCCTACTGCACAAGGTGTTCCAAGTTCGAATCCAGGAAAACACAATTTTTCACGGCCCCAACTATTGCTAGCATTAATTATCATGGGAAAGTTTGTCAAAAACCCTCTGTAATTCGGGTACAGCATAAAACTGTACGTCCTTTCTGTACGTGTAGAAGTGAATACCACGCACAACACGTACAGTTGTGAGAAGCTATACCTTAGCACTCTATAGACTGCATATGGCCAAATATTTATTTACTTTTATTTTTTATATCTTATGTTATGACCATACTGAGTTCCTAAAAACTTGGTTGTATCCAGGGTATGGTTTTCAGTACATTCCGTCTAATTCATTCCTAAATTTGAAAAATTATAATAAGAAAACACGAATACCATAAGAAATCAATCAGTAACATATTTATGAACATACACACCTATAAATGTGTACATTACCCAGTCACAAATAAATGAACATGTCCTGTTTGAAATACTACTGCAGCTGTCTTTAACAGCTTTGTTTTTTTAACAGCACTTTTAGTGACAAGAATACAACAAGTATCATACGCATACCGCACAAAGATACGAAATAACTGGAAAATTAGCGCGATTTAAAAAATATAAGACTCTGAAAGTGGTCATATAGTTTTGAAGGGGTACTGTAAATTCTTGTAATTTTATTGACATTGCAAATATGTAAGCATGTAAAATAAACTGCACCACTGGATCGTACGTATGTACTTGCACCTTCATATGTATATTATGTTTGTTGGAAATGAATAAATTTTTAATAAAAAAAAAATTCTTCAGTTGCTAAGACGTCCAGCGTACATACACACAGACAGACAGACAGAATCGGTAGACCTACATATTTTTTCGAGCTTATCTATCATCGTAATGTCAGCAGAATTCATTTAATCTCGTGTTCGATTTTTTTGACGAAAATAAAAAAATCATTTCTTTTAGGACAGACCAATGCCGTTCCATTTTTCCTTTTGTAACATTCTGTAGCACTCGACAGTTTCCAGTTTTGATGAGTTCCATAAATTGTTTGCTCTCTCTGAAATTAAGTTAATATTTTGCCCGTAGGAGTTGCTGTATGACTTGCTATGCCTTCATCGTAATTCCAGAACAATACTGAATAGGATTGAACATTATTTATTGACATTCAGACCTAAAGTGTGACTAAAATCTTTAAAGCCATGTAGGTAAAACAAATCTGACAAATGAGCTATTGGCATCGCCGGCTTCTGAAAATTCAAGTTATTTTTAGTGCTTTGAACATATGGAAGAGTAACAACAAGAAGGTAGGAGAGCTGATATGGTGCACGTCCACAACAGCAGAAGCAGAATATCTGAGCATATATATTGGACATATAAATATGTACCAGTACCACACAGATCGCAAGTCAAAAATATAAAGATGGACTGCAAGAAACCTGCAGATGTACTTACAAAGGTTGATAAAACCATGAAATCAAGATAGAAAAAAATTATTTTCACTGAATATTAAAATAAAAGTAGCTTGTTTTAGCTGTACATATTTTTAAATATCTACATATTTCCAATCAGGTGCTAAAGTTCGATAAAGTGAATTAGAATGATAGTCTATATATAAGTGATTCTTTACAGTTAAAACAATTAAATTAGGCAAAATATTAACTTTATAACTTTGGTTTGATTACAGATCCCTTTCCGCCTATCTTACCGATACCTATTCCAAGGCACATAATACTTCCCCCGCGTGTAACCTTACCAGGAGTTGAGGTAACACTTCAAAATGATGATTTATGGAAACAATTTCATCAGATTGGTACTGAAATGATCATAACAAAAAGTGGGAGGTAAGATTAAATACTAGTGTTAATTTTGTTAGCTACATAGATTGTACGTTCTAGACAACTTTCTGGATACCTACACCTGGACAAATTCGTATACTTTTCGATAGTAGTTTTCAAACATTGTTTTTTAGTACAGAAGATATAATTTTTTATTTTTAATATTATTCGAAAATAAAATCGTATCAACAGGATGGATAATATTCCAGAATGTTTATACCTAATCTTCAAAAAATCTAAACTGAACATTAGATGATGAAACAATTTTCTGACTCAGGTCAAACTGTCTATATTGGAACCACGGAGTTTCAGAAGCCTAATAATTGTAGGATAACATTTTTAATGTTGACAATTCATTAAAATGTTCATAAAATATCCTCAAACAGTGTAAGATTTAAAGGTCCGTAAAAGGGTACTAAAAGAATAAGTAAAATTAAGACATTTTAACAGATATAATGTATTTAGCGTAAAATCAGTATAAATTAGAAAGAATTTTCTTTTAATGTGAAATTTACCTAAAACGTGAGTGTTTGTTTACTTGGTACAATAATGATATTGTGACGAATTTTGAACGATTGATCAAATAAGTGCCAAATCAGTATTCAATATTGAAAACTACTGTTGACAAAAGATTTTATCCTATTTTGAGGGTTCTCTTAATTAACAAGAGGGAACGTTACCCGTCGTCATGTAACTTACATACATACGCCATTTTCGGAAACATAATGCGTTAGTAAAATGTTCTGAAATGCAAACTGTCAAAGTAATTTGTTCAAAAACGCAAAGTTTGAATTGCATTATAAGAGCATTTGTGAGAAAAGGACAAAAATTTGACGATTGTCATAAAATGGCAATCATTTGATCGTTAAATTACTATTTTTTGCGTTTTCGAGTACAGTTATAGGTACCAATTTTTAGGACTTCCATGATATATTTGGTGTAGCCGTAGACTTATTATTATTATTATTATTATTACTTTAGGAGCCAATTATAGCGATCATTAAAATGCATCATTGAAAATTTTGATTTCTGATTTTAAGACGATTAAGCAATAAATATTGGCTTTTATTAGTATCAAAATAAACTGAATCACCTGTAGAATTTCTTTATAAACAAAAATACTAACCTAATTTTGATTAAAACTTTTTTTAAATCAAATTTTATCATTTCACTGATCAAATTCGATTTCAATGAACAGCTGAGTATTCGTTTCTATAATTTGGAACACAACCGTTTCACTAATGTATTCATTTCTCATCCTATTCTCATTTGTCAGTTTTGCCTTCAATGATCAAATCGAAAGCCAAAGCTTATGTTTTGTTGTTGCCATTTCACTGAAAGAGCCATTCACTGATAGCAATTTTTCAATGATTGCTATAACTGACTTGTCAAAAAAATTAAACCAATGTTCGACTGATTTCTTCCAATGATGCATTTGAATGATAGCTATGACTGGACCCTTAACTTCGGACAAGAATTACTGTTTAAATTAAGCCATATGCAACACAAATTGGTTTCATCCTACCGCTTAACCTAAGTAACTATGAAAACTTATTCGATATATCTCCCTAGGTAGTACTAGTTTTCACTACCAATACCTACATACATACATACATATGACTACCACAAACGGGCTACGACCGACTCAGTCGAGTCCTTTATTTATCAAGAGATATTAAGACACAATCTCTCATTCAGAGCGCCACTACTTATCTGTTCTTTTTTATTTAATTTAAGACCATTAAATGTCAAAATCCCATTTTGCCTTCGTTTTGTCTTGGCTGCGCAGTTGGTTTTATAAGTCAAAACAAATATGTATACCAAAGAATTACTGGGAATTTCGCTTTCTTATTTACCGATTTAATTTTCTTTGTTTGTTTGCGTACGAAGGTCTTCAGAGAAAATGCATTTTTATGGAGAACGAATAAATTTCCAGAAAGAAGTACTGGTTCATATTCATAATTACTGGTTAATATAAAATGATACATAATAATATTAAGTCATAAGCGGCTGAAAATCACTGAATCACTGGTGGCTGAAAATAAGAATTATGTTCGACTTACACGCTAGTAATTTGAAAACTTTTATTTCTATATGTAAATAAACAAAAACCTGAAAAGCTAAAATATCTAAATATGTTTCATTCGATCCATATCTATGTACATAATATGTTTTAATCACTTCTCTGGTTCTTTCTAAAATCCACTCAATCTTTCAGAAGTGGTGGGTTTTCGGTTGTCTCCTAGATAGTATACCTACTCACGCGTTGTATTATTTTGTATCTTTAATTATAAGGGATTCTGCCCAGCTTTTCAAACTTTTAATCAAATCAGTTGAACACTTGTTTATCACTCTTATCTTGTAGTGTTAAAAAAAGCACGAGACACGGCACCCACACTAACATCCAAGTTTGCAAAATTTGCATACCGAACAATGTAGGTACCTACATCAGAGTAGATGTATGTATATGAATCTGTATATATGTAGTTCATATATACCTTCATTATAAGTAAATTTCGTAAGCAAATCTACAAAAGGATATCAAAACACAATCAATAGAATGCCATATATTTTACTGTAATTAATCACACTAGTGATAGGCACGCTGCAAGCCTGCCCAAATGTCAGACAAACAAAAACCTCGGCGCCATAGAATACCACCTGCTGACCTGCTAACTATGGGAAAAAAATCTTGGTCAGTTCAAATAAGAGATCTCATCCCTTGAGTAGCGCCCATTGAAATTTGCTGAAGAATTTTTGTTGTATGTATTTTGGGAGATAATTTGTTTGTTTTTTTCTAACCGATGATGAAACGAATTTTATTTTAATTGATGATAGTAATTATAACAACTTGTGCAGGTACTTTATTTTTATTTTGTTGTTTTTTCTTTTATTTGTAGGCGAATGTTTCCTTCGATGCGCCTATCTATATCCGGTCTTGAAGATGAATCAAATTATTGTGTCCTTTTGGAAATGGTACCGATTGGAGATTGTCGATATAAATTTTCGGGGTCTCAGTGGGTACCAGCTGGAGGTGCAGAGCCTCAGAGCCCTCAAAGAATGTACCTACACACTGATAGTCCAGCTTCAGGGGCGCATTGGCAAGCACAACCAATTCTTTTTAACAAAGTAAAGTTAACGAATAACACTTTAGACAACAACGGACACGTAAGTAGATTTCTTCTTTTTACTTAAATTCTGCTAAATAATTTCCTCTGTTACACAACACAAGTAAAACTAAAGTAAAACCTCGTTAATTCGGAATGGTTGGGTGTCAGTCCGAATAAACGAATTTTCCGAATTAACGAGGGATTTTTTTAAGCATTAAATGATGTACAAAATGCAAGAACTTTATGCAGAAATATGTATAAACTTTGTGCTTAAGGACTTCGATTTACATTTATCGCCAACTTAAACTGTATGTACTGGCGTTTTCCCAAACAACATCTAAATATGGATTACCGGGATTCCCCAAATACACTTTTTTATGATTTTTTCCCGACTTTTACATATGATCTATTTGTACGTCTATAATCATTGGGTTATTTAATTTAATTTTTACATAAAAAATTTAAAACCGACTGATTTATACGGAACATTTCCTTTCCAAATAAGAGTATCCCGAGTTAAAGGCGTTTTACTGTACTTTACAACTTGTTTTTAATTTAAATATTTATTTCGTTTTTATCTACTTTAAGATTGTGCTAGCGAGCATGCATAAATATCAGCCAAGGATTCACATAATCCGAACATCGGATCCGACGCAAATTCCGTGGTCACCACAGCAAGCATTTGTTTTCCCGGAGACGGAATTTGTGGCAGTTACAGCTTACCAGGTAAAATAAAGCATATCATATTTTGCTTGGCATACTTCTGCAGTAAATAATATAATGTACATATAGTACCTATACCTTTTAGCAGAACTACCAAAGCTTTCCAGTTAAGCCTTGCATACTGCTATTGTTTTATACTGTTATATCTAATTAATTGCATTAACTTTACTATTTCTTTTTTTCTTCTTATTTTCTATATATTTTATGTTTGTTTTGTTTTGATTTTTTTGAATAGAATGACCGCATCACTAAGTTAAAAATCGACAACAATCCATTTGCAAAAGGGTTTCGAGAAACAGGTCAGTCACGATGCAAGAGAAAAATGTCTGCGTCACCCGAAATACAAACTGTGGACATGTCACCCCTAAAAGCAACTTCATCATCGAGAACCAATGCATCTGAAGTGCAGCACAATTACGATGAAAATGAGTCTCCGTCTATAAAAAGAATAAGGTCGAATGGCTCGGCTTGTTCTATTTCATCCCTAGATGAGATCTCATTTCCGACGTCTGTAAGTAGTAACAGTTCAAGCGGGAAAAATTCTCCGAATGTTGATCTCAGTACTAATACACAAGCCTACCCATCATCAACAAGACTCTCGGTATCGAATGAAGCTGTTTTGCAAAGAATGCAATCCTTTATAAATCCTTCATTTGTTGATTTAGCGTGCTCCTATTTCGGGAGACCTCAATATCCTTTGCAATTGTATCCTCCTCATCATCAGCAAGTAAATGAATTCACTACCTGTTTGGAAACAACTGAAGTAATACGGTCATCAGGGGAAAATATTTCTAATACAACAACGGCAGCCTCGCCTGATGTTCTAAATCCTGAAGCAGACGTAATTCACACAACCAAAAGCAATAACTTTTCGATCTCTGCGATATTGGGCAGCAAAAGTTAATCTCGAATTAAGTTACTCGACAAAAATTGGAACAACCTACCTATTATATATTAGAAGACACATATTGTAATATGAATATACTATATAAAAGTATTAACATAATAATGACATTGTACAGAATATATTTATTAAGGCTTGAAAAACACATGAAAAATAAAAAAGGCAAATAAAATTAATTTAATCCACACATCAACGCAATATTTAGTTCTTTTATGTTGGTATTCAGATTTGTTGACAATTCTCTGACAAGGGTTTCCACATACATTCTGGCATCAATAAGGTATAACAATAATAAAGTTTACCAGAGTGTTTATGCGGCACACAAAAAGGAAAATAAAACTTTCTTGATGGTAAGAAAACTCTAATTCGATCATCAATTATTATATGTAGTACATAAATGTACTATGTGTAATTATAATTCACTCTTTTGTTATTTTTAATTTACTTACATTTTCAATGTAAAATCTCAATACACCGTAGTAAACCTTCGCCATTAAAACATGTAGGTAATAGGTATACCACATAAAGTCGAGCAGATAACATAAGGGTATTGTGGTGATACCTACTATCGCACTATATACATTCAATTTTCACATAAAACTAAATAATTCGCTCAGAAAGAATTTAGTGTATTTCAACATGAACGCGAAAAAAATACTGTGAATTACGAACGAATGCAAAAATCACACACAACTCTCTCTCCAATATAATTGGAAACCACCCATGGAGAATAGAATAAACATCTCCACTATCTAGAATCACCAGAGTGTCAAATACCATTACACCAACTCTTTCTAATCCCTTATTCTTCTCCTTTCCAAATTAACTAACGCCCGTGTCCTGTTAAAGTGAAAGGGTATTCATATCCCCTCCGGCATGTGCAGATTATAAAAAAGAAATAGAGACGCAATACCAATAAAAAACACAAGAAAATGCTACAAAACCCCTGGAGCGGATCGCCTGTTACGCTAACCTTTTCCTGTACAGGGTGTCCCAGTTAAGCGGTATATAAGTGGGGGGGTCTATTCTCACCCCATTTCAAGTTATAGCCCCCCAAAGTGGGTGACCTCTAATTCGGAGGTGTAGCCACTTTAAACGCTATAACTTCTAAACTATTATTGGTACAAAAAAGGTACATTTTGGAAAGACAATTTAGTAGCGCATACAAGTCCTAAGCACTTTGGGTACATCTGTGCAGCTACAAAAAAGTTATGGCTTCTTAAACTCAAAATTATGAAAATTTGTTGTTCCATTTTTTTACTTAAAATGCATTTTTCTCAAAATTTTTACTGGCTTCTGCTGAAAATTAATCGAAAAGAGGCGTGTCAGTGAGCGGATTCTATTGCTTACTTTTAAAAGGACCTCGTATAGGAACAACATTTCATCGACCGAGCTCATATTTTATGGCCCGAGAACTGGTAACGGGCGGACGGACGAACATTGCTCAATCTACTCGGCTAGTAATTAACATTTAACATTTTCATTCATATATGTAGTTATGTAGATACATATACTTTATCGGGTGTGTTTTTTTAAATGTAAATTTAAATGTTATATTAAAATGATATGATTTGATTAAAAATACTTATGTATTATTTATCAATTTTCTAAGCTTAAGTCTTACTATCGTAGTGTTGGGCGAAAATTCATTGCATACCAACAATTTAAAATTAATTGAATTATTAGTTGCATTGATAATTGAAAATTTAATTGTTCATTTTGATTATTTTAAATTTAATTGTTTATTGTTATAAGTAATTAAAACTACCAATTAAAAGCAAAATGAAAAAAAAAAAATATATATATGTACATACATATAAAATCATGCTCAATGTAATCATTATTTCAATCATCAAAGTTGCATAAAAAAACGTTTTCTGCAGGTTCAGACGATGCTAAAGGCGACTAATATTTAAAAAACTTTTTCAATGCCTAGGCTCTAAATATTCCAACCTATTCAAAGTTTTAGAGCTATTGTCTTAGATTTTGGTAACATTCTCAGTTTTATCTGCCGATGCAATTAAAAATTTACACTTAAGATGTTTTTAAAGTAATTGTAATTAAAATATTAAAATTCATTGCACTCGCCAATTTTTTTTAATTCATTGATTAATTGCAATCAATTTTAAATGATTGATTCCCAACCATTGTGCTACTTTTGTTTTCTGTTCAAAGATATGATATGCAAAATAATAATTGTATCTTACTATTGTTATGTGTATTTCAAGTAAGCAAGATACACAAGTTCTGCATGATTTATTAATTTTAACAATTCCTACCTACTAGGTACATAGGACAAAATGCAAATTATTAAAAGGTTTGAATTTGTATTTCCCTAATTGTGGGAACAACGCTTCGTTACTACTTGACATCCAAATTAACTACATGAGGCATAAAATTAACACCGTCTACTTGGCAGACAGAGGAAGAAAACAGATTTCGTCTCCTTTTGTACAGTAAGTAATCCAATTATTGTGATGCGCAGGCAAGGCCGTTAACAGTCTCGTCTTCCAGACATACTTGGTGCCACATTGATTTTATGATGACATGAGGCACCACCTCTCTTACTAGCACTCTGTGTATACATGATAATAGAATGAAGGACCAAATATAAATACATACATATATGTACCTATATGTGTATGTAAACATGGATATTCAGTACTGTACTATAAAACGTATTATAGAGATCGCCAATATTATAAAGGCTTAAATTACTTAGAGATGTATTGAAGATTAATATTTATTTTAATTATGTTCTTTGATTTCTTCAAAAAAAACCCTGATGCAGCAATGTACATTCATATTTTGTATTTTTTTTTTGATATTCTTGTGTACCGAAGCTAATATGTATGTACATAAATAACTTAAAACAAGTATATCATAGGTATTAACAACATTTTTAAAATTATAATTTGTCCCTAATGGTGTAAATTTTTTGTAAGACACAAATACAAAAACAAAAACGTGGATTCAATTAATAAAAAAGAGAACCCGAAAAATAAAAATAACCTGCCGCACCAGGAATCGAATTCGGCTATCAGCTTTTCACAAGAGACCGCATCTTAAACGCTGGCGCCATGTCAAATGGTGAGATTGGGCATATTTACTGACGTTATGTTTCTCAACCTTCATCACGCTCAACACAAAAAAGTCTTGTATCAAATGTTGTTGTTTTTATTGCCTACTGTTTGTTCGGTCGATGTATCCGAATCGCAGCCACCGTTCCTTATCTTTCTCTGATATTCTCAGACGGGGGCGACAGAGGTATGTAGTTTGGTTTTATCTTTTTTTTTTGTGTTTCTGATGTCGAGATCTTGTCGTGCAGGTAAATCTTACCCTTCAGCTTCCATTTAGGTTTTTTTTTTTTATAAAGTGCGCAGACAGAAATTAATATGCACTTAGTGAGCGGTGAAGACAACGCTAGGTGCGAATTGCTACATTTATAATTACATACCTATGTATGTATATACATTTGTATGAATATAAAAAGATACATATGTATTATTATTAACAATATTTTTAAACCATTACTATACATATATAATAATATTTAGGCATGAGAATATACATATATTTATATGTATAACACAATAGTATAGAAACGTACATATACATATGGATGAATTCTCTGGACGGAATGACTGGCGGAACCAAGCTAGGTTCTTCAAAGATTTCCATAACTACGTCAGAGTTCTTAAATAGAGATGAATTCTCTCACGGTCGAAACGAAATCGACGCAGAACTGAAATTCATCATTTTGGATATGCTTACCTTACAAGGCCTCAACTTCCAGACTTTGACTGTCAAACTATAAGAAGCTGCAACACGCCCAAAGGATGAAGTTAAACCTCGGAAATTTTTGGCTGTGCATAGAAACTATGTGCCTTCCGTCCCAGAAGATAGACAATGGAACTTATCCTCGAAAAAACGATCGAATACCGAGTCAAAATAAACTACCTAGGGCCAGTTTTTCAGTGCGAGATGATCCTAATCTCAGAGTTAAACATGAATTAACTCCAAAAACATCTTTATACCCTATCCTAAGGGTATATTAAGTTTGATACATAGTTTGTAACATAGAAAAATATTAAAAATAGTCCACACAAACTATATACATATATAAAAGATCAGCAACACTAGCCTAGTCGATTGCCCATCCGTGTGTCACCAGTTTTTAGGCCTTTTGAGCTAGGTTGATGAAATTTTGTATACGAGGTCAAAAGTAAGCAATACAAGTGTAAGCATTTTTAAAATCCACTTACTGACACGCCCTTTTATCGAAAAAATCACTTTTTTCAGTTATTTTATATGAAACTCGAAAAAACTTACTTGAGCAAATATATAGATCTTAACTTAATCTACAAATCATTTATACATTATTTATGGCAACGCCCACATTTTAGGGGCAAATAATTGTTTTGGTGCGATTTAAAAAAAACCAGTGAAAAATGCTACAATCCGCCTGGAGCGAATCGTATGATACCCTATCCCTATTTATTTGGTCGTGTCAGTGGGCGGTGGTAAATGTATTCACAAAATTTTCTATTTTGCCCTATAAACTAATATTTTTACTCGAAAATTAATTTTTGAAGTAAACGCCCCTAAAAAGTGGGCGTGGCCATATACAATGTATGACGATTTGTAGATTAAGTGGATATCTACATATTTGCTCAAGTAAGTTTTTTCGAGTTTCATATGAAAATAGTGAAAAAAAGTGATTTTTTTGAAAAGTGGGCGTGTCAGTGGGCGGATTTTAAAAATTTTTACACTTGTATTGCTTACTTTTCCAAGGACCTCGTATACAAAATTTCATCAACCTAGCTCAAAATTTAAGGCCCAAAAACTGGTGACACACAGACGGACGGACGGACGGACATAGCTCAATCGACTCGGCTAGTGATGCTGATCATTTATATATATACTTTATTAGGTCTATCTGTAATATTTCTCTATGTTACAAACTATGTATCATACTTAATATACCCTTAGGATAGGGTATAAAAATTAAACACAAATTTATGCAAGTTTCTAGTGGAAGTGGCAACATACATAGTACATACATATTATGTAGGTATGTCTGTATATAGGAAAGGGATAGTGTATCATATGATCCGGTCCAGGCGGATTGTAGCATTTCCATATGTTTATACTCTATCCTAAAGGTATATTAAGTTTTACATATAGATTGTAACATAGAGAAATATTGAAGATAGACCCAATAAAGTATATGTACATACCTATATAGAAATGATCAGCAACACTAGCTGATCGATTTAGCCATGTCCGTCCGCCCGTCCACATGTCCATCCGTCTGTCTGTTACCAGTTTTTGGGCCTTAAATTTTGAGGTAGATCGATGATACGAGATCCTTGGAAGGGAAGCAGTACAAGTGTAAAAATTTTCAAAATCCGTCCACTGCCACTCCCACTTTTTGAAAAATGCACTTTTTTGTAATTTTACATGAAACTCGATAAAACTTACTTAGCTAATATGTATACATATTTTATATACATTTTCTTAACCTATATATCTTCAATACATTGTGTATGGCCACGCCCACTTTTTAAGGTCGTTTTTCTCAAAAAACTGTTTTTCGACGGTTTTATCGAAATAACAAAACAAACAATACTGTATTGGGAACAAAATACAGTAGATGTTGAAGAATTTAGTAAATCCGCCCACTAGCACGCCCACTCATTGAGAAAATTTGTGTTTTGGAGTAGTTTTTTAAAATATTTGAAAAAAAGTTGTATATTGGAGGAAGAAGGAGCTATGTATGTGCATAGGAAAAGGTAAGGATAGGGTATCAGACGATTCGCTCCAAACGGATTGTAGCTCTCTTGACATTTAACCACACATAGAGAAATGAATGGTTCAAGAGAATATGACAAGCTTCTCAAGAAACTACTGTTGCTTGCAGTCCCCATGGATGACTGTTAAAGGAAATTTAATTCTGTGAAGAACTTTTGCATACACAAAAACAAAACATATGAAAATGCTACTATCCGTCTAGAGCGGATCGTATGATACTCTATCCCTTTCCTGTATACAAAAGTTTTTTTTTTTAATACCTTATCAAATTACTTCAAAACACGAATTTTCTCAATAAGTGGGTATGGTATTGGGCGGATTTTAAAGTATGTTCAGCATATGGTGACACACTAGTTGTATAAATATATTCATAAATTTAGGAACTCAGATCAGTGTTGTCACTTAGACTTTGCAAAAAGTGGTAGATTGCCTAAAAAATATGTGGTAGATTTTATGACATTGGCGTATACTACCCCCGCTCCCCCAAAAACTAGAAAACTGAGTGAGTATGAGGAGAGAAAAGGTTTCCACGAAATGAATGCGAAAAATTATTGAAAGTGGATATGAAACTGGTATGTTGATTTTTCGAAACGGATTAGAGGAATTTATATACAGTCTATTTCAAATCACTGTGCAAATGGAAAGTTGCACAGAGAGTGCATGGAAACGTGTACTTTCATTTTCTCACTGTAAAGTGATATTTACGAAACGGCTGAACTTTCCTCGTTTCCTTCCAGATTTTATTACATCGTTTGGCGCATAATAATTGCGCACACTCCTTTTATTTTCTTCTTCTTATCATTCTTCTCTATTTTCCACACAAAAACCGTGCATTATATGCTCTGCGAAAGTTGTCATTACTCCCACAGAGCTTTCATTACTCTTCGTAAAGTTGACAATGCCTTGTTCAATAAAAATAAATAAAACAGTTTTCTACATTCATATCAACATTTGCATTTTTTCTTCACGCTGTTTTCGCATTTAGCAACAAAAATTTTCTTATCATCTCTCTACATTTGTCACAAAAAAAAATGAGTCTGCGCTGATAATCGGCGCAGTGAACATCGAAAGGTGGGTATGCGCTGTAAATTTTACAACTGAAGGTAGTAGATCTTACAATTCATTATAGATTTGTGTATTTGACAACAATTTGTTTAAATTAACAAATTTTTGTTGGTTTTACAGCGAATGCATTCATTTTTGCAATAAAGTTGTTAAAACAACTACAATCCCCAACATTAAAATCAACACCGGCTGTTAAATCTACAGATACGAATTTGTAAAATCTACATCAACAATTTATAGAATCTATAGCTATTTACTGTGGTAACTACAACAGGAGCTGTAGAAATTTTCAAAGGCTATGGTGTTGTGGTAGTGTATCCAGTCGCCGAGTGAGAATTTCCCCGTTCAACCCCCAGCCAGATCCAAACATTTTTCACAGTAAGTAAATACTTACTTATTTACTTGAATCCTTTAACCCCTCATAGGGCGTCAACAACGCCTGCGCGCCATCTTGTTCGTAGTTCTGCAAAGCGTTTGAGCTCCCACCAGCTCCAGGGTGAGCGGATTCCACTGCATAGCGTATTTGGCAATGGAATTTTCTTCCCGCCGTAGGGTGTGTCCAATCCACTGCCACTTTCTCCTTCGTATAGTAATGTTTATAGGTTCCTGGCCAGCATGCCGAACGCAGCTTTGGTCTTCCCGATTCTGTTGCACACATCCAGTTCGGTGCCACCACGGTTTGCCGAGACCACAATTCCTAGGTATAGAAAGTTGTCAACTTTCTCGACTTCCTGTCCGGCAATGTTAAGTTGGGCGCTGGTGTTAGAAGTGCTCAGGGCTTTTGTTTTGGCTGTGTTAATTTTGAGCCCTACTTTGTTTGCCTCAGTTTCTAGATTCTGGACCATAAGATGGAGGTCCATTATCAGATGTGAAAGTAGACAAACATCTTCAGCTTAGTTTAGGTGTTTAAGGTAAGATGTCATAGTCCAGCGAATTCCATGGCTTCCTTTCGTCAATGCTGCACGGAGAACATCACTGATAACCACTAAAAATAACAGCGGTGACAGTATGCATCCTTGACGTACTCCGCTTTGGAATTCAAATTCTTCTGACACCTTGCCATTGTGCCAGACGTGACACTTACTGACCTCAGTAAGTAAATGCAATTATATAATTCGGTTTAAACACAAACTAAGTGTATTTTAAATTCAACACAAACATGCAACAAAATATTGTAAACTTACAGACGAAACATAAATCGGTCAAACAATGAGGCAGTAACATAGACAAAACCATTCAATTGGATTGTAAAAGCTATTTCCACCCATTTCTCGCACCATACCAATAAATTAGAACTTTAAAGCTTAAGTGCTATGAAAGCGAACATTTTTTTTTACATGCAAATTGTTGTTGTTGCTACAATTGAAGTCGACAGCAAAGTGCTGTGTAATTTACAATTTCAGCTGTCATTTTTACAACCAGATTATTAAATTTACAACCACACCTCTGTAAAATTTACAACAGAAATTGTCGGGTTGATTCTGACAATGAATGCAGTAGAATCCACAGCGTTGTGCTCTATTTTTACAGCACCTTTTTTTTGGGTGTATATAATCAAAAACATCCAAGTCGCTCTCATTTTTTTGTCAGTGCTTTTGGAAAGACGTGGGGCGTGAAAATTATCCTCTGGATCTATTTGCGCTTTTTGATCGGAAAAGGGGAAAAGGGGAGTCTGTCTTAGAAAAAGGGGAAAATGCGTATTTGAAATATTATTTTCGATATCACAAAATATTGTTATTATTCGTCACTAACACGCATAAATCATCGTTCTCAACGAATGATTTGCTATACCGATCAGCGTTACCTTTCGGTCCCTTTAGGGGCAAATCGACCCTTTTTTGATGACACAGACCCTTGGACCCCCTTTTCGAAAATCATCGATTTTTGACCCTTTTTGAAATATATGACCCTTTTCGGACCCTTTTTACTAATTTTTACAGAATTAACACATTAATGTCTATTTTAACCATGTATTTGTTTCAATAATGTACATTTACTCACCCCATGAACATTTATGTAGTGAGTGTTTATCGTTTCATATTCATATTTCTCATATTTGGGACGATATCTCTTTGTTCCTATTCTTTGATGTTCTGTGCATTACATTGTGCATTGTTCTATCGGCATTACTTGTTTTGGAAGCTAAGGAATTAGAAGAGTGTCTTCCTACCCAAGTTTAATACAGAAGGTAAGGGACTCGATTACAAAGAATTAAATGTCAAAATTGCTTATAAAGACATCGGTTATAACAACCAAATATTTTGGTTCTCCCTTGAAGTTCGTTATAACCGATTTTGATTGAATTGGAATCACAACTTTATTGTTCTTGTTCTTTTTTTTATTTTTATAATTACTTTTTACCAAAATTAACTGATTGAGTTATTTTTTATTAATATATATATGCTTAACTTTGTTATTAACAAATGAATTACATGAAAATAAGGAAAACCTTACTTGATTAACCAAATTTGGTTCTTCGATTTTATATCGGACCCTTTTCCTTCGGCAGCGACCCTTTGTAGGACCCTTCCCGATATTTTTCAGAGGTAACACTGATACCGATCCTTTTAGAAAGATCGCAATTCATGTCAAGTCCATCCATAGGTAATATGTTAATTTCTGTTCGAAGTTGGATACTATAAAGACGCGTTGCGATCGGACTTTTTTAATGTTTCGGAACCGATAACTTACTTATGCGGCCCTTATACCACGCAATATTATTGCACAGTACTCTGTATTGCGACACAGCATGTGTTTTTCCAGCAACGAACCAATGCGGATTAAACGGCAGGATGCCAATAACTTTTCCAATAATATTGCATCGTGTAAGGACAACACATTTTCACGTAATATTTTTGGCTACTATCTAGCGCAATAATATTTTATGGTGTAGGGGCTGCACTAGTTTTTGTTGCTTGTTATTACTTTTTTGCTTCCTTTAATATTTGAAGCTTTTTCTTTCGTTTCTGTTTTTTCATGAAATATATATTTTTATTAAAGCACTTCTTTTTCAAAACGATTGATTTGAACTTGTTTTTTGTTTTTTATAAGAGGGGAATATTGCGGGGAAAATCGACAAAAGAAAAGGGGAAAAAAAAAGGCAAAATGAAACAAAAAATGGGGAAAGTCATTTAGAAAATCTGGGAACACTGATGGGAGCCTTTCCGAGTATTCCGAGCTCTGCATGAATGAACACTTCCTACATGATTCTGTGTGCGGTTGTGGTGAGCGCTGTCAATGTAAGCTCTTCGTCACTGAAACGCCTACTCGAATTCATTAAGAAGGCGAGAAAATTTATACAGTAAAAGATATGCTTTCTGATAGTACAATGGACGAATTGATGTCTGAGTGCTCTAGTCAAGCTTTTCCTATCCACAAAAAAAAGGAGTCGAGCAATGAATCTGCAATGTGTGGACCAAGCAACCACACAATAAAGTGGTACACAGACGGTTCGAGAACTGAGGAAGGAACGGGTACAGGAGAGTTGGGCCACGAACGAAACATGTAGTACCCATGAGCAAGAGTATCATCTTTCAGGCTGAAATATGCACAACTGAAAGGTGCATCCGAATCAATATCGAAAGAGGATACAGTAACTGCAAAATAGCAATACATACTAACAGGCTGGAAGAGATAGTCAAGCAGTCATTGAATACCACGCTTGATTCCTATGTCATTAAATCGAAGCTTGTATGGGAATGCCTTCATAAACTTAATGAACTAAGCATGAAAAACAAGGTCACACTCTCCTGGATCCCTGGACACGTCGGGATCAAACGTCCTAAAAAGAATGGCAAAAATGTATTGCTATGAGCTTACATATATGTAAGCCTTTAATATGTTGGTACGCTTTGGCAAGACAATCATTTACTCGACCTGAACCATTCTGCGGAATAGGGATTCCAATATACGCGAAAAATGGAAAAAAGAAGACAGAGTATGAGCCTTGAACAATACTTCAGGTCTAAGGCAAGCTAAGAAACTACTGAAACTGAGAGAGTATCTACGGAAACTAAGTATAACAAACGAAGGCCTTTACGGATTCTGTAAGGAGTCAAGTGAGACTCCGGAGCACCTCCTAGAGTGATTGAAATATATGAAATATTTGGGCTTACACCAAATATCTACAGATAATATACCAACCATGGACCCACTTCTCATTCTCAGATTCTTAAAAGCAACTGGTCTGAAGAGAGAGCTAAAGGAAATAATTCTCACCTGGGCTAAGTAAGAGTGCATAACCGTCAAAAACAATTTCAAAGGAATTGTGGGCTCTCCAAGATAAATAGGGGGCACAATAGACCACAAGGTCGTAGTGCAGAGTACACTATACAAATAATAATAATACTTCAGTGTCCTACATTGTTATCTATGCTTGATCTTTATTCTCCGTCACGTACACTACGCGGGCAATTCCGCTTGCCTGAAAGAATACATCGTACAAATTACGCTCAAAATGAACCTATTACTCGTTGCATTAATGAGGTAAATTCTATTTTGGCATTTATTGCTATTTTTGCGAATTTTTCTAGGCTTAATCTTAAAACAAAACTTCTATCAACATTATCTGATAACGTTTGATTGCTTCGCTTTGTAGTTATGTATTATGAATTAAATTTTACTTATTAAATGTACAAAGTATTTTTTTATATCCCAATTTCATATTGTTATTTAATCTGTAAAATATCATTATACTCCGATTGATGAAAGGAATATATTAATACATAAAAAAAATATATATTATCTATTAACAAATCAAATGGTAGAAAAAGTTACATTCTATATGTTGGGGGCAAATGTTCATTTAAAAAGAAATTTTAATGCGATTTGCTTTTTGCATCGTTCATCACACCTGCCGATCAAGTCTGTTTACTTGTATATTTAAAACTTAGAAGGAAATTTTTAGGGAGCTAAATATTTCGGTACAGTCGCACCGCTTCGAGCAATTTTGTAAACCTCTTTCAAGATCAAGGAAGCATTTACATATATTGAAAAATGTTTTTTTTTCTAAACAAATGTGGTATCTCTTTTGGTAATCTGCTACCTACATTGTGTATTGTTTGTCCTATTTTTTCCAAATAAGTTTATTGGCATGCATAAGATCTGTTGAAAATATGATGGCCAAATCCTAGCCTATTACTGCCGTCTAGAATATCTACAGCAGTATAGCTTCCTATACAATGCCTGAAAAGATTTTCATTATCCCTAATTGTATTCTTTATTTAAACTATTCAGCACTGACCATACTAATTAATTCTCGCCCCTGATTAACCACAATACATTGCTTTCGGTTGTCAATTTATACCTGGCGTCTCCAAAACTTATGTTCAATGCTTAAGACCACTTCAGTTTATAATACACAAAGTGCATATTGCTTTGTAAGGCTAAGGTAATTCATTAGAAAATAATAAAACTCAAGTGCAATCCCTCTTTACTTTGAACAGTATCGAAACGCCGGATGAAACCATTGTCATATTTCTTTAGGTAGATTCGTGAGATTATCGAAAGGTACACAAGCATGTGCAGATTACAGTATGTATGCAATTATAATTTTGTAATTGTTTCGATAATATTCTATACATTTAAAATCAAATAAATTTTATTCAATTTGAATTTAGTAGATCTTAAAAATTTAAAAGTACTCGTAGCTACATATAACCAATACACATTATAAGAAAACAAAATTATGAAATAATAAAATTAATTTTTTGCTTTGTAAATTAAATATTTGTGTCGCGCTGAAATAAGAATCATTTTTACTTGCACGGATACGTGGTATAGGGCAGGTATTGGATTTTTAAATTCGAACTCGAGATAACAATGAATTCTGACATTACGATGATAGAGAAGCTCGACAAAGTTCCCACTTTTGCACTGCCGATTCTGCTGGTGGACTTCAACCTAAACGGCTGGGGCGATTTGATTCAAACCTCATATCTTAGCTTTGTAGGGTCACCTTTCAAGGCGAAATCGAACACCCAAAAAAAAAGGTGCTGTAAAAATAGAGTAAAACGCTGTAAATTCTACTGCATTCATTGTCAGAATCGACCCGACAATTTTCGTTGTAAATTTTACAGAGGGGTGGTTGTAAATTTAACAATCTAGTTGTGAAAACAACAGTTAAAATTGTAGATTTCACAGCACTTTGCTATCGAACAGCTGTAGAACAGCTGTAGAAACAACAACAATTTGCTTGTAAAAAAAAATCGCTTTCATAGCACCACATAAGCTTAAAGTTCTAATTTATTGGTATGGTGTGAGAAATGGGTGGAAATAGCTTTTACAATCCAATTAGATGGTTCTTGCCCAAGAAATACTTAGTGTATGTTTAAACCGAATTATATAATTTAATTTACTTACAAAATGTGAAAAATGTTTGGATCTGGCTGGGGTTGAACGTGGAATCTCTCACTCGGCGACTGCATACACAACCACAACGCCATGGCCTTTGAAAATTATCATGCGAATATTCTCAAATAGTATCTACTTTTTACGTTTTCGTAATAGATTCCGAATCTATAACTTGTTGTAATTTCTACAGCTCCTGCTGTAGTTACCACAGTAAATAGCTGTAGATTCTACAACATTTTGATGTAGATTTTACAAATTCATAGCTGTAGATTTAACAGCCGAAATTGACAACGCGCTGTTGATTTTACAGTTGGGGATTGTAGTTGTTTTAACAAATTTGTTGTAAAAATGAATGCATTCGCTGTAAAATCTACAAAAAATTGTTAATTTAACCAGAATCGCTACACAAATCTACAATGAATTGTTATATCCACTGCCTTCAATTGTAAAATTTATAGCGCTTATTTTTTTGGGTGTACTTTACTTAAGGCCAATTTCACAAAAAGACGATTTTCTCTAAAACGGCTCTAATGATTTTGATTAAATTTTATATTTGAGTTACTTTAACCAAGTGCTAACGTATACGCATAACGGTACTTTGCTTATTAATTGCAAATATTCTTTTAAATGTGGGCATGATTAAAGGATTGATAAAATGTGGCATTTAAACTTATTCAAAATTTTAGAAAAACATTTTTTTCCACTAAAAATTTGTTTATTTTCAACTAATAGGTGCAGTCGTGCACTTTATTTTATTACGTAAATTACATTTGTATTTGAAACTAAATTTTGTCTACTTTCTTATAAGGGAGTGTACAGAATATCTACTATTATTCGACGGACTTTTCAAATAGTTATTTTATAGCAAATGGTTATCGGTATGTTTGAAATCCTGTCTACAATTTAACCATATACATACATATGTCTGTTCCCTTACTTTCTGTACTAGAAATGGTAAATTCTCAAATTTCAAAGAGTGTGGGTAAAAATCTCAGAGATAGGCAGAAAATCGTAATGTCATGGAGTGCGTGAAGCAACTATTGTTACCCACGATTTCAATTAGTGATTTTAAATAACAACCTAAGCGTTTCAATGCGTAAGAATGTCTTCAATTTTCGTTATAATTTTTTTTTCAATTTTTCACTTACCTTTCACTGCTAACACATACTACAGTCACAAAAAAAAAATCCAAATTTGACAGATGTTACAATTCTTAACAACAGAAATTTAGTGGGTAAGAATTCGTAAATTTTGTCGTGGAGGGGAAATGATTTACTCTCTCGTGTCCTCTCTGTTTTAAGGATTTTTTTGTGCTAGGGAACGAAGTTGCACTAGATTTCGTAACAATTCGTACAAATTTGACAAATTTTCAGGTAAAGGCTGAACTAAAATAGTCGGAAGCAATCGGAAGCTAATGTCAAAATTCATTCGTTCATTTTCTTTCAGTCCAGTCATTTCCATAAGTAACCCATAATGGGAGTATGCGTTCAGAAGCATCTGTCAAGTAGTTTCGCTGGTTAATTTTGCGTGCTCCCATAAAAAAAAACTCAATTGTTTTGAGCAAATTAATGATATACTTCATTGAAAATTAAAATTGAATGCATTTTGCACGTTATTATACCCTATCCTAAGGGTATATTAAGTTTGATACATAGTTTTTACCATAAGCAAATATTAAAGATAGACTCAATAAAGTATATATATATAAATGATCAGCATCACTAGCCGTATTTTTGGTAAGCTGAAAACCACTTTCAATGAAGATGTAATTCGAATAAGCATATGTCAGGTGTATCCATCTTGGGCATGCTGCCCTTATCCAATCGCCCTGCACCACAATCGTTACTAATAATCTTTTAGACCATTTGAGTAGGTATGCTAAAAATCCATAAATCAATAGTGAAATTATAATTCAACCATGTGAGTCAAAAGTCAACACCCAAAAAAAAGGTGCTGTAAAAATGGAGTAAAACGCTGTAGATTCTACTGCATTCAAATTTGTTAATTTAACCAGATTCGCTGTTAATTAAACAAATCTACAAGGAATTGTTAAATCTACTGCCTTCAATTGTAAAATCGACAGCGCTTATTTTTTTGGGTGTAGTTGTTTTAACAACTTTGTTGTAAAAATGAATGCATTCGCTGTAAAATCTACAAAAAAATTGTTAATTTAACCAGATTCGCTGTTAAATACACAAATCTACAATGAATTGTTAAATCTACTGGCTTCAATTGTAAAATTTACAGCGCTTATTTTTTTGGGTGTATATACTTTATTGAGTCTATCTTCAATATTTCTCTATGTTACAAACTATGTATCAAACTTAATATACCTACCCTTAAGATAGGGTATAAACATACATCTGTAAATTGAACACTATATTTTGATGAAATATTATATTTTAAAGTAAGTACATAATTTATAAACTTCATCATCCATAATTATACCCTATGCATGTATGTATATGTATGTATATAAAAAAATGAATGTTACGTCATATGTATAGGAAAGAGATAGGGTATCATACGATCCACTCCTGACGGATTGTAGTATTTTCATATGTTATAATTATTTGGTTGGCTTTCAGACTTTTGGTCACGTTTCGGTGACTGCTGCCTCAATATCCAGCTGTTCGACTACGCGATCTCGTTTTGACATACTGACTGGAACCAAAGGGTTCTTATTGGGTATGGGTAATACTAAATGTTACATCGTAATCTAAACCTCAGCTCCTGAGTAGAGCTACTCTCTATTTTTCTGCACGTTTGGCAGCTGTGTTGTCATTTAGGAGGTAACTGATAGTCTCCTCTTCTTCCTCATCTCTACAACTTCTACAGAAGTCATTGTAGGTGATGTCCAGTCTTTGGGCATGCCTTCCCATGGCACAGTGTCCGGTGAGGGTGTTTACGATTTTGGAGAGGGTTTCTCTCTTATGTTTCAGAAGTCCGATGGACGTGGCAGTGTTACAGTGGCCGAGCTGTTGCCACCAATGGTTGGCTTCTCTCACCGCGTCGGCATGGACAAGGTATTTAGCATCGGACGTTGGCGCCTCGATGTCGGTGACGTTTATGCTGTTTAGACCTGAGGAGCCTCGTCGGGCCAGTTCATCAGCTTCCCAATTCCCTGGTATATTACAGTGACCCGATACCCAGCAAAGGGTTAGGTTGTACTGTCCAACTATCTCGTTCAGAGATACGCGGCAGTCCTTCACTGCCTTGGATCTCGTTGTGCTGGATCCGAGGGATTTGATGGCCGCTTGGCTGTCGATGTATATGACAATATCCGATACTGATACTGTACTAACCGCCAGCCAGTCAGCTGCCGGACGAATGGCATTGACTTCGGCTTGGAAAACGCTGCAGTAGCTAGGAAGGCTGAAGGAGAGGTGGATCTCCAGATCTTTTGAACAGATGCCAGCACCGACTCCTTCTTCGGTTTTGGAGCTGTCCGTGAAGATTGTCAGCGATTCATGGTGAAGGACCTCCTGTTGTGTCCATTCTGTTCTGTCGGGTATTATGCATTTGTAGCCCATGTTGAAGTTGTGTTCAGTGGGCAAGTGGTCGGTGACCTTTGGAAGATGACGGTGCATCAGAAGTATTCTGGCGTGTCCAGTATGTTGTTGTTTCAATTGTTTGGAACTTCTCAGTCTTCTTGCTGAGCAGGCAGCCAGTTGTCTGCTGACGATGTCAGTTGGAAGTAGGTGGAGCATGGTTTGGAGCGCTGCAGTGGGAGAGGTTCTCAGTGCACCAGTAATGCTGAGACAAGCAACTCGCTGAGTTTTTTCCATTATGATAAGGTTGGAAGCCTTCTCCAGGGCAGGCCATCAGACCTGTGCTCCATAAATGAGTATCGGTTTTATTACCGATGTGTACAACCATTGCATGATTTTTGGTTGCAGGCCCCAACTGGGGCCTACTGCCTTTTTGCAAATATATAGGGCAGCTAGAGATTTCCTAGCACGTTCGACTATGTTATCTCTGCAAAGGAGCTTGCGATCAAGCTTCAGGCCCAGGTATTTTGCACTATTTGAGAGGGTGAGGGGGGTGCCTCTTAGCTATTAAAGTCTGGGAGTTTGTGTTTTCTAGTGAATAGGACTAGCTCGGTCTTCGTCGGATTGACTGAAAGGCCACAGCTTTCGGTCAAGCTACTAGTTTGTTAAAGGCCGACTGCATGACATCGGCCACTGCGGGTATTTGCCGGTTACAAGAAAAGCGACGTCGTCTGCCTAGGCGATTACTTTGCATCCGGTGTTTTCTATTTGTAGGAGTGCTTCGTTGAGCACTATGTTCCACAGTAGTAGAAGGTTGCAGTGATCACCCTGTTTTTAAGCATGTGTTCTACAAAGCAGCAGATCGATTCGCAGATGTTGAGCCCTCGTAGTGCCTTGATAATCGAGTCAGTTTCAACGTTGTTGAAAGCTCCCTCTATATCTAGAAAAGACACTAGTGCGAATTCTTTGATTGAGAGGGATTTTTCGATAGAGTAAACTATGTTATGCAGGGCCGTTTCAACAGATTTACCTTTTTGGTAGGCGTGTTGTGACTTGAACAGTAAGGTGCTATCCATGGTGGCTTTAATATGTAAGTCTAGGATTCTTTCCAGAATCTTGAGAAGGAAAGACCTTAGGCTGATTGGTCTAAGGTCCTTCGGGAGGGTGTGCGAATTTTGCCTGCTTTGGGTATAAAGACGACTCTAACCTCAGCCCAGGCGGCTGGCATTGTTCCCAGTTTCAGACAACCGCTCATAATACAGGACAGGTCATGCGCTATTATGCTGAAGGCCGCCTGAATCTATGCGGGAAAAATTCCATCCGGCTCAAAGCTGGTCACTGCCCATTTCAATTTGTCTTCTCAGCTCAGGAGGTGGCGCTGTGCGTACAGCGTTTGTCAGAGAAGGGCCATCGCTAGAGATGAGCATGCAGCCGGGAAAGTGAGTGTCCATTAGTAGATTGAGCGATGCTTCATCTGATTCGGCCCATGATCCATTGGGATTCATGAGGACACTTGGTATGGTTGGTGTTTTTGAGAGGACCTTGCGTAGTCTAGAGGATTGAGACGTGTTGTCAATGCTCTAACAGAAACTGCGCCAGGATCTACGTTTGGCCTTCCGAACTTCTGCTTTGAAGTTCTTCAGGCTGTTTTTGTTAAAGTATTTCCTGCTTACGCAGCGAAGGTTATTGAGTTCTGCATTCCACCACGGTGGACGATTGCCTACCTTTCTTGTTGTGATGGGACAAGATTCATTGAATGCTGAGTTTAGGGCGGAGGTTAGAACAGTATTAAGCTTTTCTAGTTCCAATTGCGTAGTTTTGTGTGTACACAGTTGGATAGCTTAGCAGAGAGGATATTATTATGTTTCGCCCAACCAGTTCTCTTTCGATTGCGAAAGACTGATGGTACTTTGCGTGGTATATGGTGTAGCCTGGAGCCCTCAGTCCCATGACGGTGTCATCTCTTATCCAAGGTTCTTGGATGAGGGCGATGTCTAAGCCTCTATCATTGAGGCGGAGTCTCCAGTTTGCGGATGCTAGAGTGGAATGATGGAAGTTAATCTGTACTAGTTCGAGCATCATTACAATCTAGTACAGACCGGGTGGGTGCCGTGGCTCAGTGGTTAGTGCGTTGGACTACTGCACAAGGGGTTCTAAGTTCGAATCCAAAAAAATACCATCAACAGTTTTTTTCACGGCCCCACCTCTTCCGAGTGTCTGACAAACATTCAAGAGTATAACTGTTATGAGAAAGCTTCTCCTCTGCCCTTCGGATACGGCGTTAAACTGTAGGTCCCTTCTATATATGCCGAAATTTATACCACGCACAACATGTACAGTTGTGAGAAGCTAGCCCTTGGTCCTCTATGGGCTGCTTACGGGCTAATATTTATTTTATTTTTCACAGACCTCTCCACAACGGTAGCATCCAGGTCCTCGGGTTATGATCTCTACTTCTTTATGACCGCAATTTATTTTAAAATTTTTGGCCTTGAGTAGAGGAAGTGACTCCTGGGTGAGGGAGATGACCAGCGAGCGGCCGGTCTTCTTTGCATTCTCCGGTTTTTTAGAGCTCGGTGTCTCTTCGATGAATTTCCAGTCGTTGACTGGAAGGTCCGGATTCTGGTAGGTTAGCAGACCTTTCATTTTGACGGGCTCGCTGGGTTCCGTTGGAACTCAGATACGTGCCTTTGGCCTGTGTGGTATTTGGTCACGGTCTACTGCCTTGAGCTTGGCGCCTCGCTAAATTTCACCCATGCTGCTGATGGCAGCAGTGATGAAATTGACCGAATTTTGGTCATCGCAGGCTATGTGTTTAACAATGCCTTAGTGCCAGCCAGTATCCTTAAAGGTAGGTGGAGAATTGGGATGTGTTGAGATACGCTCGTAAAGGCAGTTCATCACTCTGCCTTCAATGAGCCTCCAATTTTCGTAGGAGATCCTCCCTTCATCGTCCGACAAATCCATTATCGCGACGACGAGACTGTACTTTACCGTCTCAGAGAGGGTTTTGGAACACGTTAGGTTCCTGGTCCTCTTTGAGGCGTTGGACTCCTCATCTGCGAATCTGCGCCTTTTGGGTGCTGTTCCTGTCGCAACTACGGATTTGCTCCCAGCCTGATTCGTTGAACCATTTCGATTCGGTGAGTCTTTAGCTTGGGAGCTTGTCTTTCGAATGGAGGCCGGGGGAACGAAGGAGAGGTGGCGTGGGTCACGCTTGGTTTGGGGGCTTGTGCCACGGGTAGAGGGGTGGCTTAAGCCACGAGTGGAGGGAGGGCTTGCGTTTAGCGGTGCGGCGAGTTTTAAAGTGCCGTAGAGGCTGCAACTTCCTCAATTCGAGGAATTGATGCGCGATGCCGATTGCCCAGGTGTTGGACTCCCGCTCTTGCTGACTCCAATCCTTCTCCGACTTTTTGCCTAGTCGGTCCAGGATACGGAAAGCCGCTGCAGTCTCACGACTCAACGACTCCTTCTCCTCAGCAGAGAGCTTGGGAATGGTTGAGGGAGTTGAGCTGCACGACGGTGTCGTACTGATCAACTCTGGAAGGGTTGGGAGGGCTGAGCTGCACGACGGTGTCGCGCTGACCAACTCGTCCAACAGTGTCGAACAGAACAGTGTCGAACAGTCGCTCACAGCATCATTTATGCAGAGATTCTGCAAGTGCTCCTCCACACGTGAGCTGCTTCTAGAGCTGCTAGCGGTGCCAGCTGGTTCCGGGTTTTTTTGAGGCCCGGCCTCGGAAGTTTTTGTTTTTTGGTTTTCATACACTGTTAATTAGATATGTTCCCACGAGTAGCTAGGAAAGGGGTAGTCCGTCCGCACAGAGCCCCGCGTTATGCGGATAAGGCAGGCTGATCCAGAGTGTGCCAGGTACTCTGGATACACCGTTCGGGACTGAGCTAGTTTTGATAATCCTGGGCCCTCAGCCAGGCTGATCGTAGGCACGTTACGGTTTACACACAAGATCCAGCCCAGGAATGAGATAAGATGGGGGGAGAGGAAGAAAAGGATGGGAGTGACTAGGTAGGGGTGATTACCTCTTAGTTCTCGAGCCTCCACCTGAGAATCGTTCATCGTTACGGCGGTACCGCAAGGATGTGATACATCCCCGATGTCGATTCCCAAGCATCCAGCTCAAACTAAGCCAGCACACCGCGACATGGTGGGTAATCGTCGTGCTTTCTTTTCTAACATATGAAAGTGTTACTATCTGTCTAGAGCGGATCTTATACCATTTCCCTTTTCTGTACACAAATTACTCCAAAGCATGAAACAATTAAAAGGCGTGTTAGTGAGCGGATTTTAAAAATGTTTTAATACATATTGTATTTTGTCTCTTAAATGAAATGTGGAGAGAAGATAAGACATTTTTTGTTGCCAAACGCGAATACAGGGTGTCCCAGTTAAGCGGTATAATCCTTTAAGGGGAGATTCCTGAAGTTCCGCCGAACAAAAAATTGTATGGCAGGGGGGGTCTATTCTCACCCCATTTCAAGTTATAGCCCCCCAAAGTGGGTGACCTCTAATTTGGAGGTGTAGCCACTTTAAACGCTATAACTTCTAAATTATTATAGGCACAAAAAAGATTTTGTACATTTTGGAAAGACAATTTAGTAGCGCATACAAGTTCCACACACTTTTGTGTAACAAAAAATGGCTTTTACTGCAACTTCTGTTGATCGTACGTAAAAAAGTTGCTTAACATAATTTTTAGGAAATTTTCCAGGGATAAACATTTTATAAAAAAACGAAAAAATTATTAAGTAAAAATTTTGAGAAAAATGCATTTTAAGTAAAAAAATGGAACAACAAATTTTCATAATTTTGAGTTTAAGAAGCCATAACTTTTTTGTAGCTGCACAGATGTACTCAAAGTGTGTGGAACTTGTATGCGCTACTAAATTGTCTTTCCAAAATGTACAAAATCTTTTTTGTGCCTATAATAATTTAGAAGTTATAGCGTTTAAAGTGGCTACACCTCCAAATTAGAGGTCACCCACTTTGGGGGGCTATAACTTGAAATGGGGTGAGAATAGACCCCCCCCTGCCATACAATTTTTTGTTCGGCGGAACTTCAGGAATCTCCCCTTAAAGGATTATACCGCTTAACTGGGACACCCTGTATAGCGTGGAGAAAAATTGCATGTGGGTACATATGTATATGACTGTAGAAAGTTTTTTTTAATTTTTTTCATTAAACCAAGCTTTATGGAGAGTAATGACAACTTTCGCAGAGCACGTAATACACAGTTTTTGTGTAATAAATAAGAAAAAATTTGAAGAAGTAAACGGAAAAAGCCCGAAAATAAAAAAAAATTAAATAAAAATTTCAATCTAACTAAGTGGAAGGGAACCCTACTATTCTTTCAGATTTTTGCTAATTTGATATGCTTACTGCGGAAGCCCTGTAAGAGCTTTTGTTAGAATAACACCTTACGGAAAACAAAAGAGTGTGAATGAGGCACAAACATCCCTATCTTCCCTGTACTGCTAATTTGTGTTGGACAGAGTATAGGGCGTTTTACGATCGAAAGCGTTCGAAACTCCTAGGGTAATATATAAGAGCCCATTGTTCCTATTCAATTTGTAAACAGGTGAACGCGACAGTGTGAATTTGTTCAACAGATCCCTATGATATTAATGCGTGCTCTAAACATTATTTACTTTTCGAAAAGTCCAAAAGGCAGAAGTTTTTTTAACAATAAAGTTGTACTCGGACTATAAATTTTTAGATTTTGCATGGAAAGATGCACATTTACAGTAAAAATTTCTCTGTTTATATATGAATCTATTAATCATTTGGTATTAAAGACAGCACTTTTTGATATCTCCAACGAAAAACAACGCGAAAGTCACAGGCATCCTTTGAGCAATTTTTATATCTTATCCTTAGGGTATATTAAGTTGGATACATAGTTTGTAAGAAAAAATCTCTTTTCTCAGTACTTTTCTATGAAACTCGAAAAAAAACTTAAACACATATGTATAAACACATCCTCACCTACTCGACAAATGTTCCATACATTGTATATGGCCACGCCTATTTTTTTAGGGGTGGTATTCTAAAAAGAAAATTAGTACCTATTCTTAAGAGCAGACTTAAAAACATGTTCAAATATTTTAAAATTCGCCCATAGTCACACCCACTTTGTGAAAAAAATTGTTTGGAGTCACTGCCGTGGCTCAGTGGTTAGTGCGTTGGACTACTGAGCAAGTAAGTACTAAGTACGAATCCAGAAAAATTCCATCAAATGTTTTTTCACGGCCCCATCTCTTCCGAGTGTCTGACAAACATTCAAGAGTATAACTGTCATGAGAAAGCTTCTGTCCCTTCTGTATATGCCGAAATGCATACCACGCACAACATGTACAGATGTGAGAAGCTAGCTCTTAACCCTCTATGGGCTGCTTACGGGCTAATATTTTATTATTTATTTATTTTTTTTTTATAAAAAAAGCATATGGAAATGCTACAATCCGCCTGAAGCGGATCGTTTGACACTTGTACTGCTTCCTTTTCCAAGGATCTCGTGTACAAAGCTTCATTGTTCTAGCTCAAAATTTAAGGCCCAACAAATATGTTTTATTACTATTTTTATTTGCTAGCCTTAAAATTCAAATGCATGCAATGAGTAAATACATATCTATACCCTATCCTAAGGGTATATTAAGTTTGATACATAGCTTGTAACATAGAGAAATATTGCAGACAGACCCCATAAAGTATATATATAAATGATCAGTATCAATAGCCGATTCAATTGAGCCATGTCCCTCCGTCCGTCTGTGTGTCACCAGTTTTTGGGCCTTAAATTTTGGGCTAGGTCGATGAAATTTTGTATACGAGGTCCTTGCAAAAGTAAGCAATACAAGTGTACAAAATTTCCGAATCGGCCCATTGACACGCACACTTTTAAAAAAAAAAACTTTTTTTTCAGTATTTTCATACGAAACTCGAAAAAATTTACTTGAGTTAATAGGAAGATACAGTTCTATTCTACAAATCTTTTATACATTATATTCGACCAAGCCTACATTTTGGGGGCGTTTTTGTCAAAAAACTGCTTTTGACGTTTTTATTTGAACAACATCACTTCTAAGGAACAAAATACAGTATATATTGACAAAAAATTAAAATCCGCCCACTACCACACCCACTAATTGAGAAAATTCATGCTTTGGAGTAATTTGATAAGAAATTAAAAAAAAAAGTTTGTATACAAGAAAGGGATAGGGTATCATACGATCCGCTCTAGTTTTGGGACAAATCGATTAAGTACCGAAAAACAAAATATTAAGTAATGAAGTGGTCAGCTGTGCGCTTTGACAGTCGCGACTTTTATATAAGTTCGAAGCACAGAACACCAAATATAAAGGATCTCTTATAATCGAAGTATTTATGATTCATAACAGGAAATCCGTAACAGAATTGCCCGAATAGATCTAAATATTCTGCTCAAAATGTTATATTAGCGATATGATCATGAAATGTGAGGTGCCCCTTTTTTTTCTCATTCGGTATATGTTTAAAAATTTTAAAAATGTTTTCTTTAAAAAAAAAAGCGAAATGATAAAATTTTTATTTAAAAAACAAATTTGGTTGCATGGCAACTCCACATTATATGTCAAAGAAAGGAAAACAGCTGTGCAATTGAAACGGAGCTGAATCAGAAATCATTGAGTAAAGAGATAATAAACTTTCCAATGATTTTCCAGTTGCCTACAAGCTAACATTGGAAAAAAATTGACGAAGTCACACATATTATCACATTTTCAAACAAGTACGTGTGACTTGGTCAATTCACCACTTTTTACGTCTCCCCCTCACCGAATTTTCCTAAAAGTCAAAAACCAAAATGCCGGAAATAGAATCGGAGCCATCGGATGTTTCCTCAATTCGCCCCGGAAATGGCGGTTAATTTAGAAAGCCACCACAGAGAAAACGCGTCCAGCAAATGCACTGGAAAGTGGAAACTAGTTCAGCAGATAGTAATATACGAATATTAATCCTTAAAACGTGAATCTAACTTTTAAAAATATTAAATTTTCAAACATGTTTAGAAATATTATTAAATATACATTCTACAAAATGAGGAATATTAAGTTGTTAAAAAGTAGCTCTTTTTGTTATTTCCTATCAATTGTTATGAAAATAAAAATTTAGCTTGTTAGCTGCAAATTTAATTATGTATTAATAAAGATAAAGGTAGTTTGAGCTGAAGTGCAGGTGATATCCAAGAGATATGTAAAGCCTTTGTTCAAATATTTTTTGATACATCAAACTAACAAAACTAGGTCACCCTTCCTAATGTTAGTAAAACGAATAATGAGTCAGTTAGAAATAAGGATTGTGTTGAACAATTTTGAAAAAAAAAATAAATATATTTTGACACGATTACCGCAAAAGGGTAGATCCAGCGTCAATAAATTTACGCCCGATCGATATAGTTTTGAAAAAAACGTAAATCAATTTTTCCCCGATTTACACGATTGATCTAAATGTGTTAATTTTGCCAACGTCAACCAAAATATCGATTGACGCAATTTAAAAAAAAAAACCTAAGCTGTCAACCATACATCAATGTTTTGGGTCTGGAATGCATAGTTTATCTGTGGTAAATGGAAGAATATAGTTTTATTTTACTTTCTAGGCTAGTTCTAACCGTGTATTCCTTTTACTTTTATGCACAATTTTTGAGAAGATGAAAAATGGGGGAATTTTACGTGTATGATACCCTATCCCTATCTTATTTGGTCGTATCAGTGGGCGGTGGAAAATGTATTGACACAAAATGTTCTATTTTGCCCTATAAACTAATATTTTTACTCGAAAACTAATTTTTGAAGTAAACGCCCCTAAAAAGTGGGCGTGGCCATATACAATGTATAGACGATTTGTAGATTAAGTGGATATCTAAATATTTGCTCAAGTAAGTTTTTTCGAGTTTCATATGAAAATAATGAAAAAAGGTGATTTTTTTGAAAAGTGGGCGGATTTTAAAATTTTTTACACTTGTATTGCTTACTTTTCCAAGGACCTCGTATACAAAATTTCATCAACCTAGCTCAAAATTTAAGGCCCAAAAACTGGTGACAGACAGACGGACGGACGGACAGACGGACAGACGGACGGACGGACGGACGGACGGACGGACATGGCTCAATCGACTTGGCTACTGATGCTGATCATTTATATATATACTTTATGTTGTCTATCTTCAATATTTCTCTATGTTACAAACTATGTATCAAACTTAATATACCCTTAGGATAGGGTATAAACAATACGTACTCTCTGGTCACGCCGAAAGTAATAAAAAGTTACTCAATTACCCTGAACACGTTTTAGTTTACGTTTCTGTTCTATTAAGGAATTAGCGTGAAAGATTGGTAGAGTCTTTTGTTTGAATCTGGAAAAATGTTATAAAAAAGAATTTAAAAAAAATCGCAAAAATGTTTAAATTGATTTTTGCAACGGACACTTAGTTGAAATGTGCTTTGAATATTTGAAAAATTAGAGAGAAATGTCAAAATAAGAGAAAATTTCACCACAGGAGGTCTATGGATGCATACAGGCAGGATGTAAATCGCCTACTGAATTCATTTATTGGAACTCACATGTATTCACAGATAGGATCGGATTACAACAAAAATAAAGTAAACAAATGGGCTTTGAGGGGCAAAAGAGGTAACAGTTTGATATCTCTTCCCTCAATGATTTCTGGCTGAATAATGAAAAACCTGATGAATAATAATTTTTAAAATGGGTCCCATCAGAAGATGAATCATTTTTTGTCCCAACAAACTCGTCCTCAGAAAAGGAAATCCTTCTTACTGATCGTCTTTTTGACTCTGGCCTTTTTCAGATAAGTGGTATCACCAATAATCTTGGTAGGCAGTTAGATCTAATTTTTTCTTCTGACGCCCATAATTCTCTCGTCAACATGAGTAACCATCTTCTCTCTACTCTCGACCAATATCATCCCCCTCTCAATCTTACCGTTTCGTGCGAGCACGACATCATTGCCGTAGAATCTGAAAACTTTCTTTCTTTCAACTTTCGTAAAGCTGACTTCCCTAAACTTAATAACCTAATCAATAACATTAACTTCGACCTCTTTCTAAAAAATAACATCCCCATTGATATCGCTCTCGAATTCTTCTACACAACGATTTTTGACTGTCTTCTTCAATCTGTCCCATATGTGTCGCGCAAAAAATGCTCTTCTTCCCCTCCCTGGTATAATAAAGAATTGCGTACTCTGAGAAATACCAGAAACAAATTGTGGAAAACATACCTGAGATCCAGATCTGCTTCTGATCTTATAAACTACCAGCTAGCACACTCCCACTTCTCCACCCTCTGCGAATCCCTCTATCTTGAATACCTCAACAGAATGCAATCGAGTCTAATAACTGATCCCAGACGTTTTTACCAATTTATTAATGTTAAAAGAAAATCCGATGGCTTCCCCTCCACTCTAAAATTACTTGATACATCCACTTCTGACCCTAAAGTAATCGCCAACTATTTTAGCTATTTGAATAACTGCCCTCAAACCTCCCTAGTCTCAGTTAGCATAAGTTCCGATATGGTACGCGATAAAATTATTCATCTAAGGGATGACTTTTCTCCCGGCCCCGATGGTTTGCCCGCCATATTTCTTAATAAATGTGCTAATGCACTGTATCAACCACTAACTACTTTATTTCGTCTCTCGCTCTCACAAGCCGTTTTTCCAAACTTATGGAAGGGCTCATTTATTTTCCCTATCCATAAAAAAGGGAGCAAAAATGATATATCTAACTACCGACCCATAGCTAAACTCTCATCGATCCCTAAACTCTTTGAAAGCATTATATACGACTCATTATATTTTCACTGCAAATCTATTTTTTCTCCCCATCAGCACGGTTTCTTAAAAGGTAGATCCACTACGACTAACCTAACCGAATTTGTCTCAAAAACACTACAGGCACTGGTGGCAGGTAAGGAAGTTGACGTCATTACCACCGACTTCAGTAAAGCGTTTGATAAAATATGTCACCCTACTATTTACTTCAAACTTGAAGCCATTGGCTTTCCACCATCTTTTGTCTCATGGCTGAAATCTTACCTTGAGAATCGCCAGTACAGAGTTCTATTTAGATTTTCAGTCTCCGATCCCATTATCGCAACCTCAGGCGTCCCACAAGGAAGTCATCTTGGTCCATTGATTTTCGTCCTAACTACAAATGATGTTGGGCAAATCATTAAAAACTCTGATCTGTTTATTTACGCGGACGACATAAAAAAAGTTAAGGTTATATCCACCCCGAAGGACTCTCTATCTTTTCAAAAAGACCTGAACTCTTTCTACACTTGGTGCGTCAATAACTTCTTAAAACTTAACGTCAGTAAATGTCAATCCATAACCTTCTCCCGAAAACGCCTGCCCCCACCCCGTAGATCCTATTTTTTTCTTCATGATTCCATTCCCTCGGTCTCCTTTATACGTGATTTGGGTATTATCTGTGATAGGGAACTTAACTTTCGCTCCCACATTGACCACATTATACTTAAGGCCAATTCTTCTCTTGGTTTCATAAAACGCTGGTCTAAAGAATTCTCTAACCCTTATGTTACAAAGTCGCTTTACATCACCTTTGTCTGACCCCTCCTTGAGTACGCAAGCCAAGTTTGGTCTCCATTTCATGTCACCCATTCCCTTAGAATTGAAGCTGTGCAGCAGGTTTTTACGTTTTGCCTTACGAGGTCTCCCATGGGTCGACAATTATAACCTACCCCCCTACGAAGATCGGTTAAAATTTATTAACCTTATAACCCTTGTTAGACGTCGCGAAGTCGCCGATATTCTGTTCATCCATCAGATATTAACCGGTACGATCGATTCCCCCGCATTACTGGAAATGATTTCGCTTCAAACAAATCCACGCAACCTCAGGTCTCTTCCTCTCTTTCGTCTCGTTCTCCACCGCACTATTTACGGCCTTTTTGAACCAGTCTCCAGAATGCTGCGATTAGCCAATAATGCCCAGAACCTCCTCGAAATTCACTCTCTTCCTCCTGACCTCCCCCTCAAAACTAATCTGTTTTAGTTTGTTAAATGTTTGTTTTTAGTTTGTTAAATTATAATTAATAATATGAAAAAACCATAAAAAATAAATAAATATAAAATTAGGTTTAGTTAGAATTAATAAGTTCTGTTAGAATTAAGTTACAGCTTGTACTAAGCTCAATAAATAAATAAGCTTCTTTGCTCTCATCGTCGCTGCCAAATAAGAACTAAAAAATTAATAAATTGTTAATATTTCATAAAAAAATACACACATTTATTGTATTTACCTCAATTGCAACTGTTTTCCATTTTCGATTTTTTCTTCACTTTGACAGACACATATGTGTAAAACAAAAGAAGGGCTACCACACTTTGAAACAAAAAAAAACTGCTTGTTTGCTTTATTATCGTGATTTGATCCAGATCAGATGATGTGGATAATAAAACACGGCTAGTAGGTATATGTATTCTAATCTGGCTACATCATGATCCATGTGGATCTCGGAATCAATGATCCATGTGGATCTTGGGCAGGGATGCCAACTCTGCTTTCCAAAGGCTGTAGGTAGAAGTTATAGATTCTGTAGAATTCTGTATTCATCCTTGAGGAAAATGTGTAAGCATCATGACTATTTTTTAATTATAAAAATTAAAATTTGAGTACTATAAAATGTCAATCTCTATCTTAATTAATCGTGTACACATTCTGTAGCTATTTTAATGTTATACATATTGATTGAGCCATGTCCGTCCGTCCGTCCGTCTGTCTGTCACCAGTTTTTGGGCCTTAAATTTTGAGCTAGGTTGATGAAATTTTGTATACGAGGTCTTTGGAAAAGTAAGCAATACAAGTGTAAACATCCGCCCACTGACACGCCCACTTTAAAAAAAAATTACCTTTTTTCACTATTTTCATATGAAACTCGAAAAAGCTTACTTGAGCAAATATGTCTAAATCGTCTTTACATTGTATATGGCCACGCCCACTTTTTAGGGGCGTTTACTACAAAAATTAATTTTCGAGTAAAAATATTAGTTTATAGGGCAAAATAGAAAATTCTGTGAATACATTTTCCACCGCCCACTGACACGACCAAATAAGATAGGGATTGGGTATCATACGATCCGCTCCAGGCGGATTGTAGCATTTTTTCACTTACTTATTTGTCTTTAAAATACTTATTTCTAAAATTAATATTTACAAAATTTTGCATTCATTCCACTTAGGTTCAACATTTTACCCCATTTCTAACACTGGGATGATTGCTCCAGTGTGTACAGAAATTTGCACCACATATCATGGAGTTAAAAGCGCAGTTTTGGTGAACAACACCCTGGTTAAGGTTTTCGTTGTAAGCTTATTTCTCAATTTGGTCGTTTGCGGCTAGTGGCATGGCTCATTTGAATGAAAAATTGATTTGCTTCACTCATAAGCCAAATAGCACCAGAAAGAAGCGAAAATAAAATTGCAAACCGGGGGCTTACTGGTTGAGCCTTTACAGTGAAAGTAATAGATTTTTTAAAGGGGAAACGAATATGTATTCTGTCTGGTTTACTAGTAAAAAAAAGCATTGCTAGGTTTTTAAATTTCTGTATTCATATTTTGATTGATTTCTGTATTTCTGTAAATATATGTATGCAATGTAAATATTCTGGAGAAATACAGAAAATTCTGAAGCGTTGGCAGCGCTGATCATGGGTGATAAACGGATAACTACATTCAGCAAAAAATGGAAAAAGTGAAAAATATACTCATATGCTAGCGCCACTTTCTCTTAATAGCTGTATTTGATATTAAATAAAAGAGCTTTATTTGATATTTAAGAGCTAAAACAAGCGAATTTCAAAATCTCAAATAAATAAATATCTTTAAAATACCTAAGCAACCACAAAAAAGTAAGTGTTTAATTCATACCAGTCTAAGTTATTTTATACTAAAGCGAATGTGTCCTAGTTTAAAAAAGGTTTGTTTGTTCAAAATCTGTTGCGGACTAAGAACATCTGCTCCTCAACAGCCGAGCAGCACCAACCGTAATATAGCAGAAGATGTAATCTTTGAATGACATCATATAATTGTCCTTTCGTTGTTAAACAAGCATTCGCTTCTAGTTAGAGATGTGTAATGGCGCAAAATTTCGTGAGTTGATACACTAACTCATTTGCGCTATGGCGCAGTCAAACATTATAGCCCAATAGCGTAAAGAGTTGAGTGGGTATTCCATCTCTTTCTCTTCCAAATTTTCCTGTGCTGCAGCAGTGCAGCCAGTGATGCCAGATTTTTTTTATGAAATTCCCCATTTTTGGGTTTTTTTTCTTAAATTTCCCCATTCAGTAAGCGTTTTTTCCCCATTTTAATTCTTTTCTAACATACCATTAATCACTTCCAAAAGATAATTTAAAACAAAAACAATATACTTCCTTAAGCAACTTTTTTTCAAATATTTTATAAAACTACTCCAAAACACAAATTTTCTCAATAAGTGGGTGAATTTTGTAAATTTTACATCATATACTGTATTTTGCTCCCAAGAAGTGATTTTATTTCGATACACAATGTATCATCATCAACCTAGGTCAAATATAAGCCCTAAAAACTGGTGACATACGGACGGACGGACATGGCTCAATCGACTCGGCTACTGATGCTGATCATTTATTTATATACTTTTTGTGGTCTATTTTCAATATTTCCCTATGTTACAAACTATGTATCAAACTTACCCTTGGGATAGGGTATAAACGCAATAGCAACGGCGAAACTTTCTTTGTTTTGTGAATGACGGAGTTTTGTTTTGAATTGGAATGTGCAAATCTGCGCATTTGGCAGTTGATTTCGAATCGGTTGAAGTCAGTGACATATGAGATTGTAGGTTGTGTTTAGCTCGAACTTTATTTAACATTCAACCGATTGAGTTTCTTAAACGCGTTAATTTCTTTTTTATACCCTATCCTAAGGGTATATGAAGTTTGACACATAGTTTGTAACATATAGAAATATTAAAGATAGACCCAACAAAGTATATATAAAAATGATCAGCATCACTAGCCGAGTCGATTAAGCCATGTCCATCCGTCTGTCCGTCCGTCCATATGTCACCAGTTTTTGGGCCTTAAATTTTGAGCTAGGTTGATGAAATTTTGTATACGAGGTCTTTGGAAAAGTAAGCAATACAAGTGTAACTTACTTACTTAAAGGGCTCCCGACCCTTGTAGAGTCCCTGCCTGAGACATCGCTGCCTTCCATCCTCTGCGGTCCCGAGCACGCTGCTTCCAGTTGTGAAGACCAAGTTTTCTGGCATCCGCGACAGCTCGGTCTTTGTACCGGAGGTTCGGTCTTCTTCGCCGTCTCGAACCTGGGGGCTGGGATTCGAAGATCCTCTTGGCTGGAGCATTGTTGTCCATTCGCTCGATGTGGCCGAGCCAATGTAGTCTGCGTATCTTGGCTTTTTGGACTACATCCACATCCTGGTACAGCTCATAGAGTTCGCGGTTGTATCTTCTCCTCCATTCGCCCTCCTCGCATAAGGGACCTAATATCCGACGAAGTATTTTACGCTCGAAGGTGCCCAATATTTGCTCAGCTTTCTTACTTATCGTCCAGCACTCGGCTCCATACAGCAGGACTGGTAAGATGAGCGTTCTGTAGAGCATTAATTTGGTCCGTCGAGTTAGGAGTTTTGAACCCAGTTGTTTCGCCAAACCGAAGTAGCAGCGGTTTGCTAGGGTTATTCTTCGTCGGATCTCTACAAAGGTGTCATTTGTAGGATTAATATTTGTTCCGAGGTAGGTGAACTCCTTAACTACCTCGAAATTATAGTTATCAACAGTGACGTTCTGCCCAATGTTTTGGACAGATAAATTTTTGTTTGTTGATAACATGTACTTTGTCTTGTCCTCATTTACTTCAAGACCAACTCGTTTCGCCTGCTCATCAATGGCCGTAAATGCCTCTACGACGGCTTGCCGGGATCTTCCGATGATATCAATATCGTCTGCGTATCCCAGCAGTTGGACGGATTTGTGAAAGATAGTGCCTTCCGTGTTGACACCTGCCCTGCGCACTATCTGCTCCAACACGATATTGAAGAAATCACATGACAGCGCATCTCCTTGCCTGAATCCGGTGCATGTTTGGAAGAGCTCCGAAGAGTTATTTCCAAATTGCACAGAGCATCGCGTGTTTTCCAGCGTTACGCGACACATCTGGATAAGTTTTGTCGGTATCCCGAATTGGGCCATCGCCTGGTAGAGCTCAAGACGATGAATGCTGTCATAGGCGGCTTTAAAGTCGATGAAAAGGTGGTGGGTTTCGACTTGAAATTCGTTGGTCTTTTCCAGGATTTGTCTGAGTGTGAAAATTTGGTCTATTGTCGATCTGCCGGGCCGGAAGCCACACTGGTACGTGCCGATTAGTGTGCTGCAGAAAGGTTTTAGACGTTCACACAATACGTTGGATAGGATCTTATATGCGACATTTAACAGGGATATGCCTCGGTAGTTCTTACAAGACATAGGATCGCCTTTTTTGAAGATGGGGCATATAGAGCTGATACTCCAGTCGTCGGGCATGCGTTCCTCCATCCATACTTGGTTGATGACTTGATGCATGCACCCTACCAAGACATCACCTCCGTATTTAAAGAGTTCAGCTGGAAGCCCATCAGAGCCAGCGGCTTTGTTGTTCTTCAATTTCCTGATGGCTACATTAACTTCTTCAATACTGGGTGGAGGCGTTGGTTCTTCATTGACTGGAGGTGGGTTCTCGTCTTGCCCTATCACTCTCTCTATTTGCTGCCCGTTAAGCAACTGCTGGAAGTGTTGCTTAAACACATCAACAATTCCCTGTGCATCGGTGACTAGGTTGCCTTCGCCATTTCGAAGAGCCTGCGTTCCGGACTTGTAGCCAGCTGCCAGCTGCTTGGCTTTTCGATAAAACTGCCGGATGTTGTTGCGCTCGCGAGACTCCTCGATATCCTTGAGCTGGGAAACTGCGTAGTCCCTTTTCTTTTTACGCAGGATTCTCTTTTCTTCCCTTCTTCTGGTCCGATACTCCTCTCTCGCTGCTCTTGTTTTGCGCTGCAGCGCTTTCTTGTGTGCATCTTCTGTCACCCTCTTCCGCTGTATGCACTCATCATCATACCAAGGGCTCCTCCTTGGAGGTGGTTGGTAGCCAAGGGTGGTCACGGCTACCTCTTTGATGATGTTGCGGTATTCGGTCCACTGATTGTTAGCGTTTGTGGGGGGTGTATGCACCGCAGAGAGTTTCTCGGCCAGGTGCTCTCTGTAGGCTCTGGCTCCTTCTGGCGTGCTAAGGCGTCCAACGTTAAGCTTGTTTTTCTTGACGGCTCGCAGCTTCTTCTCGTTGGACAGTCGAGCTCTGAATTTAGCTGCAACAAGATAGTGGTCAGAGTCAACGTTTGCCCCTCGAAAGGTACGCACATTCAAGATGTTGGATGCGTGCCTTGCGTCGATTAGCACGTGGTCGATCTGGTTGCGTGTTCGACCGTCAAAGGAAAGCCAGGTTGCTGTGTGGATTTTTAGCCTAGGAAACCTAGTGCTACTTATCACCGTATTACGAGCTGCTGCAAAGTCGATTAGTCGGAAACCGTTGTCTGTTGTCGAACCGTGGAGGCTGTGTTTACCGACTATCCCACCAAAGATGTTTTCCTTACCGATTTTGGCATTGAAGTCCCCGAGTACGATTTTTACATCGTACTCCGGACAGGCTCCGTAGGCTCCGTCCAGGAGGTCGTAAAATTCCTCCTTGACAGGTTCTTCAGCTTCTTCGGTAGGGGCGTGTGCACATATTAGGCTGATGTTTTGAAATGTGGCTCTGATGCGAATTACAGCCAGACGATCGCTTATCGGCTTAAAATCAATGACTCTTGATCTGAGCCGATTTCCCACGACGAATCCGCATCCTAACATGTGCAGTCTTTTGTGGCAGCTGTAATAAATGTCGCAGCTACGTCTTTTCTGCATACCTGATCCTATCCATCGTATCTCCTGGATCGCTGTAATATCTGCCTTGTACTGCGAGAGGACAGATTCAAGTTTCTGAGCTGCACCCGGAGTGTACAGAGTTTGTACATTCCAGGTGCATACTCGTAGGTCATAGTCCGTGGACGTTCCGGGTCGATTTGCCAAATGAGGGGGATCGTTATTATTATCCGAGGCGGATGACTCTCTCATAATTATGGTACTTTTTACGTGGTAGGGAAGTTACCCCGACGACACAACCCCCAACCTGGAGGGCCAGTTCCATGGGTTTTAGCCCCTAGGACCCAGGGCCGGTCTGAGAGACCGACATCAGTAGCTCACTTCGGAGGTGCGAGCGCTGCCGTTGACCCATTTAGGGTTCATCCGCCACCATCTCTATTCCATAACCCTGATGAAGTGATGGAAATCCTTACAGACCTGAGCTTCGAATATGTCGAAGTAGCTCATGTAAAGTGTTCGCCAAAACCGTCCATGGATTCCGCCGTTGATTCCATCTAGAGAATTCATCCGCCTTCTATCCTCCTTCTGAGGGCTCTTGTTAGACTTCTGAGACGTGATACTCGTTCAGGTCAACAAGAGATGCCTCGTCCGGTCCTACATGTGTGCCAAAGTTCACCCAGATGTGCTCGCGCAGGTCCGAGTGTTTAACTACACATGCGTAGACGGAATTGGCATACGCTCATCGTTAGTTCACTACTATGTAGCTATCCAGAGGGCACCACGAGGAGGTGATGATGCGACATTTTACCCTCCAATACAAGTGTAAACATTTTTAAAATCCGCCCACTGACACGCCCACTTTAAAAAAAAATCACTTTTTTCGGTATTTTTATATGAAACTCAAAAAAATTACTTAAGCAGATAGGTAGATATTTTTGTACCCGACATATCTTCCATACATAGTATACAGCCACGCCTACGTTTTAGTCCAAAAACTGATTTTCGACAGTTTAATCAAAATAATAGCACCTTTTAGGAGCAAAATACAGTATATGTTGAAAAATTTTTGAAAACTGCCCACTACACGCCCACTTATAGAAAAAATTCGTATTTTGGAGTAATTTTATGAGGTATTTGAAAAAAGTTGTTTAAGCACCAATATGTGGTGGAAGAAGAAGCTATATGTATAGGAAAGGGATAGCGTATAAAACGATCCGCTCCAGACGGATTGTAGCATTTTCATATTTTTATACCCTATCCTAAGGGTATATTAAGTTTGATACATAGTTTGTAACATAGAGAAATATTACAGATAGACCCAATAAAGTATATATATAAATGATCAGCATCACTAGCCGAGTCGATTGAGCTATGTCCGTTCGTCCGTCCGTCTGTCCGTCCGTCTGTCCGTCCGTCCGTCCGTCTGTGTGTCACCAGTTTTGGGCCTTAAATTTTGAGCTAGGTTGATGAAATTTTGTATACGAGGTCTTTGGAAAAGTAAGCAATACAAGTGTAAACATTTTTTAAAATCCGCCTACTGACACGCCCACTTTTCAAAAAATCACATTTTTTCACTATTTTCATATGAAACTCGAAAAAACTTACTTAAGCAAATATGTATATATCCACTTAATCTACAAATCGTCCATACATTGTATATAGCCACGCCCACTTTTTAGGGGCGTTTACTTCAAAAAATTAATTTTCGAGTAAAAATATAAGTTTATAGGGCAAAATAGAAAATTCGTATTCACAAAATACATTTTCCACCGCCCACTGAAACGACCAAATAAGATAGGGATAGGGTATCATACGATCCGCTCCAGGCGGATTGTAGCATTTTTCACTGGTTTATTTCTAAATTGCGCTATTGAGTCATTGAGTTAGTGCGTGGTGTATCAGCGCACATAACTCAGCCTGCTGCTTAAACTCATGGCGCCAACTCAGCGCTGAGTTACTCATCTCTACTTCTAGACTGCCGAATAAAGTACACCCAAAAAATAAGCGCTGTAAATTTTACAATTGAAGGCAGTAGATTTAACAATTCATTGTAGATTTGTGTACTTAACAGCGAACCTGGTTAAATTAACAATTTTTTGTAGATTTTACAGCGAATGCATTCAATTTTACAACAAAAGCCGTGTTTTATTATCACCCAAGATCTACAAAGATTACACGATGAAAATAAAACAGTCCAGATCCACGAAAAGTTTCTGAGATGTGGTAAAAGCTTCTCTTAGAATTTGAATTTTGACAAGTTCATTAAGCACAAAGTTGCCATGCGACTGAATATTTTTTTTTTAATGAGAATTTGATGCATTTGATTTTTGTAAGAAAATAATTTTACCGGATTGAAATGGTAACTCACCTCCAATGGTTACTCATCACGTATAAGGTTTCAGAAATTCAAAATTATTATTCATTGTTAATTACTATTTGCTGACTATTAATTAATTTGATCATACAAATAAATTGAATAACCTTTGGTTTGCTAATAGTATGTATATTCTAATCTGGCAACATGGATATTTGACTATCATGGACAATTACACTACAGTCATGAATGAAAATGTAACCTAGTGAGAAATAGCATGAACTAGCTATTCGGATCTCGAAAAAAGATCCTGATAGAGAGCAAGATTTCGTACTGTTGTTGTAATCCATAGAAATCAATGATCCATATGGATCTTGGATGATAATGAAACACGGCTAAAGTTGTTAAAACAACTACAATCCCCAACTGTAAAATCAACAGCGCGTTGCTTATTTCGGCTGTTAAATCTATAGATATGAATTTGTAAAATCTACATCAAAATTATGTAGAATCTACAGCTATTTACTGTGATCAGGAGCAGGAGCTGTAGAAATTACAACAAGTTGTAGATTCGGCATCTATTACGAAAACGTAAAAATTAGATACCTACCAATTGAGAATATTCGCACGATAATTTTCAAAGGCTATGGCGTTGTGGTAGTGTATGCTGACGCCGAGTGAGAGGTCCCACGTTCAACCCCAGCCAGATCCAAACATTTTTCACAGCAAGTAAATGCAATTATATAATTCGGTTTAAGCACACACTTAGTGTATATCTTGGACAAGAATCATCTAATTGGATTGTAAAAGCAATTTCCACCCATTTCTCGCACCATACCAATAAATTAGAACTTTAAGCTTAAGTGCTATGAAAGCGATTTTTGTTAAATTTACAACCAAACCGCAGTAAAATTTACAACTAAAATTGTCGGATCGATTCTGACAATGAATGCAGTAGAATCTACAGCGTTTTACTCTATTTTTACAGCAGCATTTTTTTGGGTGTCCCGTAATACAAACTTTCTCCACAAACATGGTATGCTATCTCATAGGACTTCAGAAAATTAGTCCAAATCTGAAAATTAACCAATACTGTCTTATCCGTTTTTATGAAAATGGAATTTTGTTAAGTTGGCTATAAGTAAGGTTATTAGTTATTAGCCTTTTTGGCCGAAAATATGGAATGCAGTCGTCTATGACGTTGTATCTAGTCTACGTATGCAATTTAAACAAAATCGTTTGAGCCTTTTACTAGAAAAGGGCATTTTGTTAAGTTGCCTATAAGTGAAGCACCTCTATAAGATCTTTCTACCACAAACGTGATACGCAATTTTATAGGAGTGCATAAAAGTAGTTCAAATATCTAATTTAAACGAAATCATTGGAGAGGTTTACCAGAAAAATTACTTTTTGTTAAGTTTTCAAAGGTTTTGCAAGCCTTAAATTACCTAATTCTCTATATTTATACCCTATCCTAATGGTATATTAAGTTTGATACATAGTTTGTAACATAGAGAAACATTGCCGACAGACCCAATATAGTATGTATATGCAGAGTATACAAGCATATAAATGATCAGTATCAATGGCCGATTCGATTGAACCATGTCTGTCACCAATTTTTTGGCCTTCAATTTTGAGCTAGGGCAATGAAACTTTGTACATGAGGTCTTTGGACAGAGCAAGTGTAAACATGTTCAAAAACCGCCCACTGACACGCCCATTTTGCGAAAAAAAAAAATTTTTAGTAATTTTACATGAAACTCGTTAAAATTTTCTTGAGTATATATGTATGTATGTATTCCTTTAATCTACATATCTCTCATACATTGTGTACAGCCACGCTTAGATTTTGGGCCCGTTTTTCGTAAAAAACTGTTTTCTGCGGTTTAATTAGAATATCACTTTTTAGGAACAAAATTTAATAGATATTGAAAAGTTCAAATTCCGCCCACTTTTGGAGAAAATTCAAGTTTTGGAGTAATTTTATAAGAAATTAAAAAAATTTATATATTTCAAGAAAGTGCAATATATTGGTGGAAAAAGGAGCTGTATAGATTTGTAAATAAGAAGAATAGGGTATAACACGATCCGCTCCAGACGGATTGTTGCAATTTCATATGTTATTTATACTAAATTATATTTCCCAAGAATGTTACTGAATATTGTTTGAATTTTTTCGAAAATTATTTTCAAAATTATCGATTTTCTTAGCAGTCACTTTTTGCCAGCGCAGCGTTTTAAACACAATATTTTATTCCTTACCTTGTATGGAGGGCTCAGAGCTGTAAGCCATGTCCGTCCGTCTGTCAACAGTTTTTGGGCTTTAAATTTAGAGCTAGGTTGACGAAATTTTGTATATGAGGTCCTTGGAAAAGGAAGCAGTACAAGTGTAAACATTTTAGAAATCCGCTCACTGACACGTCCACTTTTCGAAAATATCACTTTTCAGTATCTTTATATGAAACTCGAAAAAAACTTACTTAAGTAAATATACATACATATATGTAGATATTCACTTACTCTTTAAATCTTCAATATATTTCTTGGTTAACAGATTCTGTCAGAAAAAAATATTTCTTACATATTTAAAGTTCTTCCAAAAATCGCTTAAATTTGATATGCCTTGCCATATAATAAGAAACAAAAGGCTCCCACATAATGTAAAAGTATACAGCGAAATTTTCAGCTCTGTATGTAACAAGCAAATACATCCATTTACACTTTTATTATTCCAATCCCACGTCATAACAAAATCCAAAACTAGTTCTTAATTCTGCGCAAGGTTAAACTCTATTCAGGTCTGTGATAAACTAAGAGAAAAAGTGTTAACGGTAAAAAATCTCTTAATATCTAATTCCCTTTTTCTGATTTGGTTCGGTACAGGTGTGAGTCCTCTGTATATGTATAACTATAGGTACTAGCTGATTGCCCGCGATTACGCTCTCGTGGACTACATAATAAATTTTAGTTCCCGAAGAACTCGATCCTATTGACCCGTTCATGTAGAGGCTCTCGTACTCCCAAGGGGATACAGAACATAAGTAAGTATGCATGTATGTAATGATCTATATGAATCATGATAAACTTTTTATTGTTTATAGATACGATTTGTGTCCTTTTGAAAAAAGAAACAGCTTTGTATACATAGTTTATGTTTGTGAGAATTGTTCCATTTGCAGTCGAAATTTTTTTTTTTTACTAGCGAAACCCAAGGGTAAATCACATTCATATAACACATATTTACAAAAGGCGACAGGCGTACTTTTATTACTTTATTACGTTTATTCTAAAAAAATTCAGTTAACAATGCATGTGAATATTTATAACCATAATCTGATTCATCATATTTATTTGAAATGCTTAAAGACTAAATGCAGTTAGAAAAAACACACAGAATTAAGCGTTCTGAAGAACAATGATTTATTTCTGGTATCTCCAGTATAAAAAAAAAACAGTTATATATTACGTATCTATTTGCTACTGTTTCACGAGTAATAAAATGTTCTTGGTTATGATCACTTAATATTAGTACTAATATTTATCTTGTAATAACAGTATAGTCATAACAACTTCAGTACGATGCGTAAATGTAAATAGAAATCATCATTGTATAAACATCAACATTAGGTACATAAAACGAAGTCCACTATTGGGTCGTAAAGGCTTATAAATGTACAAAATATGTACTATGTTGTCAATTAAGAAAAATAAGATTGGAATAATAAAAGTGTAAATGTATGTATTTGCTTGTTACATACCGAGCTGAAAATTTCGCTGTGTACCTTTACATTATGTGGGAGCCTTTTGTTTCTCATTATGTCGCATGGCATATCAAATTAAAGCGATTTTTGGAAGAACTTTAAATATGTAACAAATATTTTTTTCTGACAGAATCTGTTAACCAAGAAAGCTTGACAACCATACAATATATTGAAGATTTAAAGAGTAAGTGAATATCTACATATATGTATATTTACTTAAGTAAATTTTTTTCGAGTTTCATATAAAGATACTGAAAAGTGATATTTTCGAAAAGTGGGCGTGTCAGTGGGCGGATTTCTAAAATGTTTACACTTGTACTGCTTCCTTTTCCAAGGACCTCATATACTAAATTTCGTCAACCTAGCTCTAAATTTAAAGCCCAAAAACTTTTGACAGACGGACATGGCTTAATCGACTCGGCTAGAGATGCTGATCATTTATATATATACTTTGTTGGAACTATCTTTAATATTTCTATATGTTAAATTCATATTCACTTTTCTAATGTAACTTTAGTGCTTTTGACAATATAAACCATTCTAATGTAACCTTATGGCGTTTGACATACATAACTGTTAGTCGCTTGGCAGTTGGCGCAGCTGACAGAATGCGTGCTGCAAATATTCCTTAAAACAGATGCATCGGTCGAAATCTTCTATATAGAAAAAAATTAAATACTGCACCCAAAAAAAAAGGTGCTGTAAAAATAGAGTAAAACGCTGTAGATTCTACTGCATTCATTGTGAGAATCGACCCGAAAATTTTCGTTGTAAATTTTACAGAGGTGTGGTTGTAAATTTAACAATCTAGTTGTGAAAATGACAGCTAAAATTGTAGATGTCACAGCACTTTGTTGTCGAACATCTGTAGAACAGCTGTAGAAACAACAACAACTTGCATGAAAAAGAAAAATCGCTTTCTTAGCACTTAAGCTTAAAGTTCTAATTTATTGGTATGGTGCGAGAAATGTGTGGAAATAGCTTTTACAATCCAATTAGATGGTTCTTGCTCAAAAATACACTTAGTGTGTGTTTAAACCGAATTATATAATTGCATTTACTTACAAAATGTGAAAAATGTTTGGATCTGGCTGGGGTTGAACATGGAACCTCTCACTCGGCAACTGCATACACTACCACAACGCCATGGCCTTTGAAAATTATAATGCGAATATTCTCAAATGGTATCTACTTATTACGTTTTCATAATAGATGCCGAATCTACAACTTATTGTAATTTCTACAGCTCCTGCTGTAGTTACCACAGTATATACCTGTAGATTCTACAACATTTTGATGTAGATTTTACAAATTCATATCTATAGATTTAACAGCCGAAATAAACAACGCGCTGTTGATTTTACAGTTGGGGATTGTAGTTGTTTTAACAACTTTGTTGTAAAAATGAATGCATTCGCTGTAAAATCTACAAAAAATTGTTAATTTAACCAGATTCGCTGTTAAATACACAAATCTACAATGAATTGTTAAATCTACTGCCTCCAATTGTAAAATTTTTTTTTTTCTGGTGTAGACGGTCGTCTTTACGTTCCCCACCCAAAAATTTTGTAAAGTACGTCGATTTGAATTTGCCTATCTGTGAATACATGTGACCGAACGTGCGAACAAGACGTAACTATAAAACCAATCGTGGTGTCCCTTTTTTCCTTTTCCACACCACATTTTCAGCAGACTGTCATTCAAGTAACACATACAAAATGTAAAGGAAATATACCGCGGATTGAGAATGTGTGCGTGAGCCCCGATTTGATTTTGACGGAAACGTCAGAATACATTCAAAATCCGTGGTACTTTTGCTCTTGTGGAACTAACGGTCAAATCGGCCGAAAACGACCGTCTATATTAGTTTGTCTATGATTTGGACGGTGTTACAAAGCAATTGGAGTTAGATGCAGGAGCAGCAGTGTCTTCGATATGTAATGTGCTACTTTAAATACGCCTGCAAAAATTTATTGCACATCTGTAGTACTTTTTTTTTCTTTTCGTCACTTACCCATAACTCACTCAATTGACAATGACCTTCGTAGATGTTACGCTTCTTGCGAACCAATGTAGGTAATTGGTTTTGGTATCAGATCACGCCACTAAAATCAATACAAAAATATGAAAATGCTACAATCCATTTGGAGCGGATCGTACTCCTTCTTCCACCAATATACTTCCTTAAGCAACTTTTTTTCAAATATTTTAAAAAACTACTCCAAAACACAAATTTTCTCAATGAGTTGGCGTGGTAGTGGGCGGATTTTGTAAATTTTTCAACATATACTGTATTTTGCTCCCAAGAAGTGCTATTATTTCAATAAAGCCTTCAAAAAACATTTTTTTTATAAAAACTCCCCTAAAAACTGGGCGTGGCCATACACAATGTACATAATATATGTAGGGTAAAAAATATCTATATATTACTCTACGTAAGTTTTATCGAGTTGCATGTAAAATTACTGAAAAAAGTGATTTGGTCCAAAAGTGGGCGTGGCAGTGGGCGGATTTTAAAATTTTTTACACTTGTATTGCTTACTTTTCCAAGGACCTCGTATACAAAATTTTATCAACCTTGCTCAAAATTTAAAGCCCAAAAACTGGTGACACACGGACGCACGGACATTGCTCAATCGACTCGGCTAGTGTTCCTGATCATTTATATATATTTATAATATATTTATAATATATATTTATAAATATGTTACAAACTATGTATCAAACTTAATATACCCTTAGGATAGGGTATAAAAATAGTAGTGTAACAATGGCATGATCATAGCGTTAGAACAAGTGCATTAGTAATTAACGAGGTTTTTGCCAAATGCACTTTGGTCAGAGGTGATTAAGCTCTCATAGAGTGAAAATAATTTTTATCTAGTGAGGAAGTGCCTCGATCGCCCGTGCAATTACAAAAAAATCAATTACGTGAAATCAAGTACATATAGTTTCATCATAAAAATTAATTTTTGGTTGTGTTATTTATTTTATTTAAAAGAACCTATTCCTTTGTAAGAGTTACCTGTCGAAATTCAAGTTCACGTTTATTGATATGCAATTAGTTGATGCTCGATCAATTTAATTGGTCTCATCTTACTAACTTGACTTTATGGTCAATATCTATAAGTAAAATGACATTGGAAGTTCCAGAATCCAGAATATATTTCACCTGTACAGAATTGCACCTGTTCGAAAGCCGACCACGTTTTCACTGACTCCACTTGCCGGAATTCCATCATTGCCATATGCAATTCTACGGAATTGGAATCCAAAATTTGGAAACGCAATAGGAATCCACAGGCAATTGATATCGTTTTTTATACCCTATCCTAAGGGTATATTAAGTTTGACACATTGTTTGTAACATATAGAAATATTAAAGATAGACCCAACAAAGTATACATATAAATGATCAGCATCACTAGCCGAGTCGATTAAGCCATGTCCGTCCATATGTCACCAGTTTTTGGGCCTTAAATTTTGAGCTAGGTTGATGAAATTTTGTATACGAGGTCTTTGTAAAGTAAGCAATACAAGTGTAAAAAATTTTAAAATCCGCCCACTGACACGCCCACTTTTCAAAAAAATCCCCTTTTTCACTATTTTCATATGAAACTCGAAAAAACTTACTTGAGCAAATTTTTAGATATCCACTTAATCTACAAATTGTCTATACATTGCATATGGCCACGCCCACTTTTTAGGGGTGTTTACTTCAAAAATTAATTTTCGAGTAAAAATATTAGTTTATAGGGCAAAATAGAAAATTTTGTGAATACATTTTACACCGCCCACTGACACGACCAAATAAGATAGGGATAGGGTATCATACGATGCGCTCCAGGCGGATTGTAGCATTTTTCACTGGTTTATAACTTATCTTATGACTACCTATATGTATATATCGATTATCGTTCCCGTTATAGTTCTATTTAACGCCAAATTATCGTCTTAACCCACGTATTGCTGTAATATTATGATCGTATTATTCAACCAAACTTATAGGGATTATAACTTCCCTGAGTCCGAATGTGGTACTCCTTCAGTTTTACCTGTGCAGGTAATACCGGAAAGACGATTTCTGTGCTGTGACCGTATGATTACGCTGGCACTGCTAGGGTACTGGTTTAGGACTACCTAATAAATCAAAACTTACGTAGGAAAACATAGAATATTACGAATATATTTCAGTCAATTCACCAGTACCTTTATTATAGGTAATTAAATCAAAAACATTTAATTATAGAATAATTTATTGGCTGATAACAAAAATTATTTATTTGGGGTATGATATTGTTGAAAACATTTGACAGAAAGGCCAATATTGCATTTGATACAGCTCGTACTCATAACACTTTTGCAATTATCACCTGCGCAACGTCTTCTTTTTTCAAGTGGACCTACAAAATGATCAGTTCAGTCGTATCGAATGTTTTTCATCAAATCATCTTCAAGTCGTTTTCGCTTTGGCCCAGGTTGAATTGGTAGTTCACCGTAGTGTGTACAGTAATAAACAGCGATTGATCATTTAAGTTCCAGCTGGGATAATGGCTTCAATCCTCGTTGAAGTTGCCAAGCATTATTTACTGCGACGTCGTAACCACGTAACCACGTAAAAATCGAGCTCCACCATTTTCCTCGGTATGAAATTCGATGATTATTCACATTTTGACCAAGACGATCGACACCGCACATATATTTATTGTACTCGGTAATTGCACATGGTCGAACAATACCCACTTTCCTACCTAATTGTTTCAAATAACGAGATGCTGTTGAAGTTGGCAAAGCACCGTAACAAGTTGAGGCAATGCAAACAACAGAATTATCAACCCATTTTGTTAATCGTATGCCTGTTTCTAAGATTTTGATCGATTTATAGGTTCCACGAGATAAATTTTTTAATTTATTTTTGTGCTCTATCGGACAACTTGGAGGAATACGGTTCTCACGAATCGTACCTGTTGCATTGTAATCTCTTGCTTTTAAATATGTAAGAAATGGAAAGCCTGTAAACAAGTTGTCGAAGTAAAAGGAAAACGGCAGATTTCTGATATTTTGATATCATTGATAACAGAGGTGCCGAACATTTGCCAAATCGTTCTTCATATTTCGTGTTTGAACGGGGATTTTTTCCTTGGTAAATGTCGAAATTTACCAAGTAACCAGAAGGTGTACACAGCGACCAGACTTTAAACTAAATCTTATTGGCTTACCTTTGATGAATTGCTTGCAACCATGTCTTCCATAATAAGCTATCATGCTTTCATCATAAGATAATTGTTGTGTGGGATGGAAATTTGTAAGCATGTTTGCTTTTAAATGGTCTGTCATGGGACGCAACTTCCATAGCTTGTCTTTATTTCCATGTGGTGCAGCCAAGTATGTTTCAAAATGTAAGCAACTAAGAATTTCTTCAAATCACCCTCGTCGCATTGACTTGTAAATTAATTCGTTCCGTAGATCGTCAGAGCTAGACCAATAGGCCTTATAACTAGGAATCGAATAGTACCCAGTCACCATCAAAATGCCAATAAAAGTCCGCATTTCACGAATCGAAAATTGTTGAATTGGTTTTCCTTCTTTTTTTATGGCATATCTTGCTGAACAATGGCTGATGTGTTCCAGTAACTCATCGTCAAAAAACCGTTCGAAAGGTTGTGCTGTATAGCACGATAGTCATCGAAGTTTGCTTCAGGAAACATTGGTATTCCAGCACTTCCAACATCATTTGGCCATTTGAAAGTTGTTCCTTTGTTAGAAGCAGGTATCGGCACTTCTGACAGAATGGGATTTATATTTCTGAGTCGAGTGGCAATCGGCAGCATCAAATTTGCTCTTTTCTCTTCTTCAATTGCTTCAAATGCGCTTGAAGCATCCATTTTATCCTGTTGTATCTCTTGGGTAGGTTGGTGAACGGATAAGTTCAATTTCGCTTCATCTAAGACTTCAATGAGAACGTCCACCTCGTTCTCGGTTGGAATAGGCTGCTCTCCGGGCTGAATTGTTTCAATACGCTGACCAATTGTTAATACTAATTCACAACCGGCTCTGAATTGATTTCCGTTCAGATCATCAATCGTGCCACCTTTATTTTCATCGGCATCGTCCTCGCCGCTAATATTTCCATCTTCATCGGGTGGTTCAATATCCAATAAATACCATCGATCAAGTCACCAAATGCATTATCTTTTTCATCTAGCTGCTCAAGAAAGTCTACAGCTTCCTGAAGTGTTAGTTTCCTGAAGAAAAAAATCAAGATCCTCTCCAAACTCGAACTCTTATAGTGCCAGAGTCACCGTACAGTCACATCGGCAAAAAAAATTGAACACGTACCACAGGGGTGCTAACGTGACTGTACGGTCACAGCTTCAAAAAAATACTTAAAACTAGTAAAAGAAAGTTTTTTTCCTTATGAACTAAATAATATGTATTATTAGCTTACTAGTGATATAAATATTATAGAGATAAATGGAAAAATATAAGCAATAAGTTATATGTACGGAAATTCCGCGTTAGTTTATTTTGATACTTATACATACCTACATATAATTCCGATTCTTTTTTCTTTATAATTAGGGTACTGTTTGAGGAAGATAGGCTTTTTTTTGAGGCTATGGACTATTTATGGAGCCCCCCAAAACTGTCCTGTTGGACCCTACGGTACCGCCGATCAAGGCATTCCTTCGTAGGGGCAGGTTTTTGACGTCATGTCTTCTTCGTTATATGGCAGGGCTCTGTTTTTCTTCGGCTCTTTGGTTTTCCAGCTGTAGCTCCTTCATTATGCTTGCAATTATGTTGAAGGCAATTACCCAAGCTTCTCTTCTTGAGAACATGAAATCTATTAGGCGCCTTGGGGTTACCGCATTTCCAATCTCTCGTTCTAGCATGTTTCTCGCAGACTCATATTGTTTGCACTCTACAAGTACGTGTTCCGCGTTTTGGACTTTCCCTTCACAGTGCCGGCAGAAAGGATCATCTGCGATATTGTATTTGTCAAGGTATTCCCGAAAGCTTCCATGTCCTGTTTGGAATTGAGTGGGGTAGAAGTTTACCTCCCCGTGTTTTCTTGTGGTCCACTCTTCGATATTTGGCAGCAGTTTGTAGGTCCACAGGCCAAATTCTGACGTTCTCCATCGTCGTTGCCATTCTACTTTTGCAGTCGCTCTGATGGTGACTCTTTCCTCGTTGTCGCTATTCTGCATGCATGCTGCTACTCTGACCTCCAGGTCGATAGGCATTCGCACTGCTATTACATTAATTGCATCCCCCGATACTGTCCTATATGCGGAGCAAATTCTGAGAGATGCTCTTCTGTGTACCGAATTTACCCTCCTCATGTTTTCATGAGGATTGACTTGCTAACTATCGCAAGTAGGCTTCTTATAGGCTGCTTTGGTCCTCCAATATTAGGCATTAGCCTGGATATTGCTGCAACCACCCGATTAGCCTTCACGCTTGTATGAGTTAGGTGTTCTCTAAAGTATAGTCTATGATCAAGCAGTACTCCCAGGTACTTTATGTACGGCTTGGACTCGATAGTGTGTTCGCCTACCTCTATTGTCAGACGCTCAACTTTCTTGCGGCTGCTTATGAGGATGGCCTCCGTTTAATGTTCTGCCAGTTCCATGTCTGATGAACGAAGCCACGTTTTCTCATCTTTAATTGTGTTATTGCAGCGTTGCATCAATTCCTCTAGTGTTTTAGCTACAACCACCACTGCTAGAACGTCAGCGTAGCCGATTATATGTACTCCTCTTGGTTTACGGATCCGTAGTACGCTATCATACATAACGTTCAACAAGGCTGGGCCCAACACTGATCCATGTCGTACTCCTCCTATAATTTTATATGTTTTAGGCCCTTTTTCCGTATCATAGTGGACGGTCCTATCTTCAAAATAGTCCGTTATTATTCGGCTCAGATAGTTTGGGACGCGGATGTCCCTCAACGCTCTCATAATGCAGCTCCATTTGGCAGAGTTGAAGGCATTCTTTACGTCGAGGGTGACGACGGCGCGGTACTGCTTTTTTCCTCCTTTCCATCTGGTCCCCGATATGGCTTCGCGTGCTATCTTCCAAACTGCTTGTATCACATGGGTTGTGCTTCGTTTCTTTCTGAAACCGTATTGTAGGTTGGACAGTCCATTTTCTCCTTCGGTGTACTGGTCCAGTCTGTCGCGGATTATTTTCTCTAGCACTTTTCCTACTGTGTCTACCATGCACAGTGGTCTATATGAAAACGGTTTCTCTGGAGGTTTGTCGCCTTTTGGGATTAATACCAATCTCTGTCGTTTCCATTGTAGCGGAAACTTCCCTTCAAGCTGTATAGAGGTTAGCAAAAGCCTCTGGTGGGCTTTAATAGCCTTTTTTAGGACGAAGTTAGGGATGCCGTCTATTCCAGGATCCTTGTTATTCTTGAATCCAATAACTTAAGGATTTCTACAGTTGTGACGGGTGGTATTATTTCCCTACCCGTTATTATTGTTGGGGGATGCGGATACTGGTATGCTTTGAGAATAGCCCGCTCACTACAGTAGGTATCTATAATTTTCGGGCATGTCGGTGCCGGCGCTTTTTAGTTTGCCCATAACTATCTTGTAGGCGTTTCCCCACGAATTGCGTTGGAGGTCCTTTCTTAATTTGTGGAAGGATTCGGTTTTACTCCTCTTTATGAGTTTTCGGAGTTCCTTTCTTTTTCTTAGGAACTCTTCGCATATCTCTTCTGAGTCTTCTCTTTGTCTTTGTCTTGCTCGCTGCTGGCGCCTACGTAATTTGAGGCAATCTGCTCTCAGCCTAGCGATGCAATCGTTCCACCAGTACACCGGTGTTCTCCCATTTCCATTACTTTTCTCGGCATGGATGCATCGCATCCTTGGGTCAAATACGCGGTCATTTGAGTGGCCTGTTCTTCAGCAGTGCTAATGAATACTTCCATGTTGGTCATCCAGAATTCGAGCATCTAGTTATCTATGCTGTTTCCTTTCCAACTTCGGTTCTGTACCTTTTTAATGACTTTCCGGTGCTGGAACTGTCCCGGCTCTTTTATTTGAAATACGATGGCTCGGTGATCGCTGTTTGTTTAGAGGTCGGAGACTTGCCATTTTATTTTCCTAGTTATATTTCTACTGGCAAAGGTTAGGTCTACGATTGAGCCTGATCTGCCATTATTGAATGTGTCTTTGTTTCCTTGGTTAAGAAGCACCAGGTTGCGGCTAGCAAATGCATCCAATAATGCCTCCCCTCCGTGGTTGGTTTTAGTCCGGTTGGTCGGCTATAATAACCGGTGATTTCCCTCGCACATCCAGCATCTGTCGGTATTCTGCCATACTCATACTAGGTGGGGCATAGCCACTAAAGAAATGGATTCCTTTCACTTTTGAGTAGGTGAAGTTTAGTCTTTTGTTTGCACTCTTGCGCTCAAACGCATATCTTCCGCAGCTCCAAATTGCTGCTTTCTTGGTGGTGTGATTGACATTTATTTGGATGCACTTCATTGCTTCTTTACCAATACTCGTATCGCGTTTTTGTAAACTGCACATCTGTAAGCTTCCTGTGGCGTGGTTGTCTTCACCTTTACACGCCGGATCGCATATGCAACACTTCGGCTCTGCTGCACATGTTTTAGCTGTGTGCCCTTTATCCCCACATCTTAGGCATGTTTCTGTGCGGTCAATTTCGTTCTTACAGTGCCTCGAAATATGTCCGTATTCAAGACACATGAAACACCTAGTTTGACTAATGTACTCTCTTACTCTGCATCTGACCCATCCTATATTTAGGCGTCCCGCCACGATAATCTGAGTCGCCACATCTGCTGGTAGAATGATAAGGGCAGTTTGCGTTCCGTCCCTCATAGACTTAATAGCATCTGTGGTGATACTAACTGCAGATGGGGTGCATATCTCTTCTTGGGTCGTTGCTTCGTCTAGATCGCGTACCTCTATTGTGATTTTGTAGCTCATCATCCGAACCACCGCTTCGTTTTGGAGGGCTTTGGACATGTGCTCCTTGAATTTCGTGGTCTGTCCATCGTTTTCCCTTCTCAGCGCTATGAGCAGTTCACCTTTGGCTGTTTTCCTAATCCTATTGACATTTTCTCCGAGTTCTTTAAGATCAGGGTTTGCTCTCATCTTTCTGAGGATACTTGCATAAGACGTCTCACCGGTTTTTGCAAAAAAAACATTAGCCCTTCCAGGTTTTCTTCAGCTCTCGCTTTTATTCTCAGCTTTCTCGTTGTTTTTGGGTTCCTTTTGGGTTCTTCTCTAGGAGGCTCTTTTTTGTTTTTTTTTTTGTTTCCTCCTGTCTGCTTGGGCCTTTTTTTGACCACGTTAGTCCAGCTCTCGTTTTCTGGCTGCTTTTCTTTTAGTAAGGGAGTTCCCCCTTTTTGGTATTTCTTGGGGCTGCATCAGAGTATCCGCCGACCAGCATTCAAGATACATACAAAATTCACCAAATAACTCGGAGAAAAGTGGGTTATTATACCCTATCCTAAGGGTATATTAAGTTTGATACATAGTTTGTAACATAGAGAAATATTACAGATAGACCCAATAAAGTATATATATAAATGATCAGCATCACAAGCCGAATCGATTGAGCTATGTCCGTCCGTCCGTCCGTCTGTGTGTCACCAGTTTTTGAGCCTTAAATTTTGAGCTAGGTTGATGAAATTTTGTATACGAGGTCTTTGAAAAAGTAAGCAATACAAGTGTAAAAAATTTTAAAATCCGCCCCTGACACGCCCACTTTTCAAAAAAATCACTTTTTTCACTATTTTCATATGAAACTCGAAAAAACTTACTTGGGCAAATATGTAGATATCCACTTAATCTACAAATCGTCTATATATTGTTTATGGCCACGCCCATTTTTTAGGGGCGTTTACTTCAAAAATTAATTTTCGATTAAAAATATTAGTTTATAGGGCAAAATAGAAAATTTTGTGAATAAATTTTCTACCGCCCACTGACACGACCAAATAAGATAGGGATAGGGTATCATACGATCCGCTCCAGGCGGATTGTAGCATTTTTTCACTGGTTTTTATATATCTTACTTTTAAACATCCCCCTCCAGAACGACAATGACACACCTTGTCATCGTGTGCTGGCTTAGTTTGAACCGGATACTTGGTAATCGACATCTTTCCGGTACCGCCCCGTGACGATGAACGATTCTCAGGTGGAGGCTCGAAAACTAAGAGGTAATCACTCCCTACCTAGTGCCTCCCACCCTTCTCTTTTTTTCCTTTCACTCTCTCTCCTTCCTGGGTTGGATCTTGGTGTAAACCGTACCGTGCCGTGCATAGGATTAGACTGGTCGAGGGCCCAGGATTATCAAAAATAGCTCAGTTTCAAACGGTGTATCCAGAGCAGCTGGCACACACTGGATCAGCTTGCCTTATCCGCATAACGCAGTGCTTTGTGCGGACGGACTACCCCTTCCTTAGCTACTCGTGGGACTACTTTTTTTTTAAAAAAGGAAGAAACAAAAATCGAAAACAAAAAAACATATGAAAATGCTACAATCCTCCTAAAGCGGATCTTGTGATACATATCTCTTTCTTCTATCATTATAATTGCTTGAAAAAGTTTTTTTACTCCATAACCTGAACTTTCTCAAATAGTGGGCGTGGTAGTGATCGGGTTTTCAATTGTTTTACACGTCGTAAAACTGCAGCGCCTTTCCGTACCCTGGACCGACTAAGCAAAAAGTGGGAGATTGGAGTCAGCAAAAGCGGGAATCCAACGTGGTAATCGGCATCGTCATCCTCAAACAGGGATGGAATCGGTTAAGGTGATAGTTGATAGTTGACAATGAAAATGATCTCTTTACGTCCAGTAAGGTGTTCAAGTTTCATGTAAAATTACTGAAAAAAGGGCATTTTAGAAAAGTGGGCGTGGCAGTGGGTGGATTTTGAAAATTTTTAAACTTGTTCTGTCCCGATGTCTAAAGACTTCGTATACAAAATTTCATTGCCCTAACTCAAAATAGAAGGCCCAAAAATTGGTGGCAGATAGACGGACGGACATGGCTCAATCGAATCGGATATTGATACTAATCTTCTATAGGTATATATAATTCTTTTGTGGTGAAGCTCGATGACGTTATAACTCGATAGCCGCTGGACCGATTTTCATGATTCTTTTTGTATTTTGTTTGTATTGCTGTACTTTAGGTTTATAGAGGAAGAAAATTTAGAAAATTTGCATTTGCATTTTTCGCACTTTACAGAACATAGTTGGCGTTGGATGTATCGATATATGACAGTTGATTTGCGTGCGCGATATTTGTATATAAATTTCGATCAATGAATTCGTTTCGATAATTAGGTATTGAATTTTAAAGCATGAACGCATGACATTTTGAAGTCTGGTGGCCAACGGTTACAGGTAAAACGGAGTTATGCCGGGTTCGGCTATCATTTATATATATAGTTTATTAGATCTGTCTGCAATATTTCTCTATGTTACAAACTATGTGTCAAACTTAATATACCCTTAGGACAGGGTATAAATATGGTATCGATAAAAAATAAAAAGATGTTTGACCTGATCAGAAAATGTCTGAATAAAATGTTTGGTTGTACGCAAAAATGCTCATCGAGTCGAAATGGTACAACGAACCCGGCAGCGAGCAAATCCGCAGTTGCGACAAGAACCGCATCTAAAAGGTGCGGATGCGCAGACGTGGAGTCCAATGCCTCGAAGAGGACCAGGAACCTAACAAGTTCCAAAACTCTCTCTGAGACGGTAAAGGATAGTATCCTCGTCGAGATAATGGATTTGTCAGACGATGAAGGGAGGATCTCCTACGAGAAGTGGAGCCTCATTGAAGGGAGAGTGATGAACTGTATTTACGAGCGCATCTCGACACGTACAAACTCTCGACCCATCTCCAAGGACGCTGGCTGGCACCAAGGCATTGTTAAACTCATAGTCTGTGACGACCAGAATTCGGTCAATTTCATCACTGCTGCCATCGGCCAAATCTGTCCAGGACCTTTCAGTCTCTGACTGGAAGAAGAAACAGCGAGCTCGAAGAAACCGGCCAAGAAAACCGGTCGTTCGCTGGTTATCTCCCTATCCTCAAAGTTCCTATCTCTACTGAAAGCAAAACATTTTTAAAAAGAAATTGCGGCCTTAAAGAATTAGAGGTGGGACACTTTGCGGTCCCTCCATACCGGCGACATCCGCCTACCCCAGCATCTCAGCTGCAGTTGATGAACCATCATCCCCCGAGGACCTAGATGCTACCGTTGTGGTTTGTACTAGATTATAATGATGCTCAAACTAGTACAGATTAACCTCAATCACCACTCTCAAATAAATTCGGACAGGAAATGTCTACCGGATACAGTGGAACAGCAGCAGAGTAAGGGACTTAGTCGTTCATCAGATGGATTGGCAAATACAACAATTAATTTCCGAACTCAATTATGTTTTTCAAAGAGGGTCTTATTAAGTTAACGATTTTTGTTTTTGCAAATTTCAATTAAAACAAAATGTTTTTTGTACAGTGTTCTTAAGATTATTTGACTTTATTGGTCGCTATACTTCAAAATATTATATAATCGATAAGTCTTTCTTGTCACATTAATTAAAAGACATCATAAAATATACAAATTATTTAATTAAAAAAAATGTGATTGAATTACACTGTACCATATCAAAATTCGAAGCTAATTTGTATTTAACTAACAGCCATGTTTTGAAGCGATTCTCTGATTTCATTAGCATCTATTTCATTTCTATTTTCCATTGTAGATGCTGGTTGATTCGATGTTCCAGCAGCTGAAGTTGGCCTTGCACACGTTTTTTTATGCATGAACCAATGAAGCCGTTGACACTCTCTGTCACAGTACTGTACAGCCTTACATTTTGAACACTTCTTATCGGGTTTCTCTTCTCCACAAGTACTGCAGAACGATATTTCATCCTAAAATAGTAAAAAAAAAATAGTTGCATTAACACGGTAAGCCATAAAAGCAAAATATTGAGAAAGTGGACAATGTTGAGAGCGTTTTTAGCTATGGTATTCCGAAGTGAAATGCAACCAAAATCTCGAGTTGAAAAAAAAGTGGTTTATCATATTTTCGAAACATATATAGGTATGAGAAATAAATATAAATTTTAGGAAATTATATTAAGCAAAGCTATTTTAATCAAATTCAAAAGAAGTCAATTTGATTTTTCTGGCTCAATCCACGTCCCATTCATATCATTTAGTTTTTTACTTGCACCGATACGTATTATAGGGCAAGTTTTGGATTCGTGGATATTCTCGAACTCGAGATTTTGATAAATTTTGACATTACCTTTATAAAGAAATCAAAAAAAGTGAATCTGGTGATTCTGTGTTTGTCTGTCAGCAAGCAAAAATAACCCAAATTAGATAATCCACTTCGAAAATCCTCTCCCATGTGACAGATAAAGTAAACCCTGGTTTTATTGGTATTGCAGGCAGAAAAACGCACACTTGAAAAACTAAGGGTTCACGATATCTGTCACATGAGAGAGGAATTTTGAAGAAAGGGAACGGAAAATTGAGAGAATTTAAGAAATTTTGGAGAGGATGCTATGTTCAATAAACAAATACGGAAAATATTTTTCATTTCGTGGTGAATCTTGTTGAAAATATAATATTTAAAACTTAACGTAGTATAAAACCAGTGAAAAAATGCTACAATCCGCCTGGAGCGGATCGTATGGTACCCTATCCCTATCTTATTTAGTCGTTTCAGTGGGCGGTGGAAAATGTATTCACAAAATTTTCTATTTTGCCCTATAAACTAATATTTTTACTCAAAAATTAATTTTTGAAGTAAACGCCCCTAAAAAGTGGGCGTGGTCATATACAATGTATAGACGATTTGTAGGTTAAGTGGATATCTAAATATTTGCTCAAGTAAGTTTTTTCGAGTTTCATATGAAAATAGTGAAAAAAGTTAATTTTTGTGAAAAGTGGGCGTGTCAGTGGGCGGATTTTAAAAATTTTTACACTTGTATTGCTTACTTTTCCAAAGACCTCGTATACAAAATTTCATCAACCTAGCTCCAAATTTAAGGCCCAAAAACTGGTGACACACAGACGGACGGACAGACGGACGGACGGACATAGCTCGATCGACTCGGCTAGTGATGCTGATCATTTATATATATACTTTATTGGGTCTACCTGCAATATTTCTCTATGTTACAAACTATGTATCAAACTTAATATACCCTTAGGATAGGGTATAATTAGGATAGGGTATAAAAACTCACTAATTCGAGTATAGCAAAACTCTTTTAATTCTTTATCATGATATTCAGACTTATTGGGACAAAACTGTTCCCGTAATTTTCGTAATATTAAAAAAATATTTTAAACAAAAACAAACAACATTTAAAATCCAGGCGGAATCATCAATAACCAAACTTTTCAAAACAATAAACAAATTGGTGGGAAAAAAGCTAAACCGATAAATAAAACACAAATTTCACAAGTAAATAAAATTACATAAATAAAAAACACTTGCAACAATTCCATAGTTCCTTAATACAAATATTTTTATTACTCAACACATTTATAAATTATTATACAAACATTTTTTTTTTTAACATCATAAATTTTCCACCGCACTTTCCAAACACAGCCACGGCTTGCCACCTTTGTTTAGTGTGGGTAGATAGGAAATTTAAATTTCCAATTCCTTTTTTTTAGTGATAAAAAAGTGGGACAAAATTGTAATTATTTACTTTTGCAGCAAATTCCCTTGCGAGAGAAACTAATTCGGGAATGTAAACAAATAAAATTTGACAAAATAGATCGAGGTGAACGTTAAGAATTCGATTTTAACACGCCAGATACATAATCCTTTTTTTTGGACCTGTAGATGGGCTGATTAAACTTCAAAATAAAGAGAGGATTTTGTTTCTCTAATTTGTTGGTGTTTAAAGGAAGAATGGGGGGAGTGGACTATCTATTATATGTTATTTGTGTCAGCGAGGCTACAGCCTAAACGCGTAAGCGAATTTTGATCAAACGTCCTATCTAGGGTCTGTGGGGTAATCCCTAGGGGCGAAATTAAAATTTTTGTTCTAGCCCTAATATTAACGGTACTTTATTTAAGGCCAATTTAACAAAAAACAGATTTGCTGGAAAACGATTCCTGGGTTTTTTTTTTTAAATTTCAAAGTGCTATAAGATGGAGTACCACATTTTAAACCAAAAGCGTTAATAACGCCTCCTACGATTTTTTTTTTCATATTTCGGCTAGCTATGCAAAGTGCTATAAGATGGCATACCACATTTTTGGCCAAAAGCGTTAAAAATCAGTTTTCCCCGAAAACGGCTCCAACGATTTTGATTAAATTTCATATTTAAATTGGTCAAGCGTATAGCCAAATGCTAAAAAATGGTGTACCAAGTTTTTGGCTAAAATATAAATAAAGGTACCTCACTTTTAGCCAGTTTTATAAAAAATAAAGTGCACGACTGGGTCGTACGTATGTACTTGCACCTTTGCGTTGTTAGTTGGAAATGAATGAACTTTAAACAAAAAATTATATGAAAAAATATATTTTTTGAAATTCTTCATAAAATTAAATGCCATATTTTTGTATTCATTAAATCTTGCTCACGTTTTGATTTTGACCAAAATCCATTGCACATTAACCGAGAAATGGCCATATATCTAAAACCAGCTAATAAGTAAAGTACCGTTAAGCACTCTTTTAGCCAAAAGTGGTACGCCATTTTATTGCATTTGTCTAGACTAACTCAAATATGAAATTTAGTCGAAAGTCGAGTAAACCGATTTTTTGTTAAGTTGGCTATAAGTAAAGTGCCGTTCTAAGCAATTTTGGCCAAAAACGTGGTACGCTATTTCATTAGACTTCGCAAGACTAGCATAAATATAAAATTTAAAAATAAAATCCGTTTTCGTGCAAATTATCTAAAACCGCTTGACCTAAAGGAAAGTACCGTTATTATCACCTTTAGCCAAAAATTTGGAACGCCATCTTTTAATATTAGCACAGTTTTATACACACTTAAAATTTTGAATGAAATCGGTTGACAAGTTTTTGAACAAACCGGCTTTTAAACAAATTGGCCTTAAGTGCCGTTATAACAAATTTTGGCCAAAATTTTGTAATCCATTTTATAGCATATATTTAAACTCGATTTAGCATAAAGTTTAAACAAAATCGGTATGGCCGTTTTCCAGCAAATCAGTTTTTTACCAATTTGGCTGTAAGTAAAGTACCGTTATTAATGCTTTTGGCCAAAAATGTAGTACGCTATCGTATAGCCCTTTACCAAACTAGCCGAAATATGAAATTTAAAAAAAGTCGTAGGAACCGTTTGCCAGCAAATCTGCTTTTTGTTAAATTGGCCCTAAGTAAAGTACCGTTAATATTAGGGCTAGAACAAAAAATTCAATTTCGCCTCTAGGGACTACCCCACAGACCCTAGGTATGAAGTTTGATCAAAATCCGTTTACCCGTCTAGGCTGTAGCCTCGCTGACAGACAGACAGACATAATTTTCAGACCAACTTTTTTTGACTTCTCTTTAAAGGTAATATCAGAATTTATCAAAATCCCGAGATCGAAAATTATCACGAATCCAAAACTTGCCCTATACTACGTATCGGTGCAAATAAAAAGTAATTTGATCGAAAACGGTTTCTACGATTTTATTTAAATTTCATACTTCTGCTCGTTTGGCAAAGTGCTATGAGATGGCGTACTGCAATATTGGCCAAAAACGTTAATAACGGTACTTTAATTATTACCAACTTAAGAAAAAATCTATTTTCTCGGAAACAGCTCTAACGATTTGGTTTAATTTCATAGGTAAATGCTATAAGATGGCGTACCAAGTTTTTGGCTAAAATTGCGTATAACAGTGATTTGCATATTAACTCAAAATCAAAAAACGAGCAACATGTATAATATGGCATTGAGATTTCTGAAGGATTTACAAAAATGTATTTTTTTTATTTGTTTTTATTTTAAACTGCATTCATTTTCAACCAACAGCATTAAGGTTAAGTACGTACAACACAGTCGCGCACTTTATTTAATCTTAGATTTCATTCATTCACATAGAATTCGGAGACATTTAGAATTTTTATTATTTTCTAAGTTATCTACATATTTTACAATTCAGTTTTATAAAGTTCTCGCTTATATTTCTTATTGGTATTTCAACATGAATGCGAAAAAAATACTGTGAATTACGAACGAATGCAAAAATCACACACAACTTTCTCGCCATTCAAATTGGATACCAACCATGGAGAATTAATATTGAAACCTAATCACCTGAGTTTCAAATACCACTACACCAACTCTTTTCTTTCCCATCTTCTCTCTTCCAAATTACCTAGCGCCCGTGCTCTGTTAATCAGTTAAGAGGTATCCACATCCCCTTTTGCATGTGCAGATTATAAAAAAAAGGTATGTAATGCGTTGATTTGAGTTATGTGGTCTGCATAATGAACTGCGAAAACTTGATATCGTCACAAAAAAATCAAGTTTAACGTAAGGCTTTAAATTTATACACCAAACTTCTTTTAAAAAAGAAAATTGAAGACTATACATACACGTAAATGCAAGTAAAAACGACATTTCTTTTAACAGATTTGCGATTTTTTGTATGCGTTATAATTTTGTATTTTTAATGGAAAAGTTTTTTTTACACGCTTTTCTATAAATAAAATAATTTTACTTACAACAAAGCCACGTTGTCCATTTATGGCATTTTTTAGCACAAACAGTGCTGGTGGCGAATCCTTGTTTGCAAGTTGGGAAACAACTTGCCGAAATATCGTACATTCCCTAAATGGAAATTCTCGCACGCAATCCTTGATTGTAAATTCAATGTAGTCTAATTGTCCAAGCTTATTTTCTTTTAATACACGCTTAGCAAACAATTCAATAAAATCATGTTTTCCATCCGAATCATTTGTCTTTTCTTTTCTTAATTGACATTGTTCTTCACAACGCAGAATTTCGGAAATTATCCACATTAAATAGTGATACTTAAAAGCCATCAATTCATTTATATCATACTTTTTATGCATTTCTTTTTCTGTCATAAGTTCAAGCACTTTTTTCAATTTCGGCAAGTGTTTTAAAAGGTTTCCATACTTTTGTAGATTCAGTGCTATGCGAACAGGGTGAAGATTAACTTCGATTACAAATTTATGAAAATTATCTAACAAATGCGGGGGTAAGTACGGTTCTACCTCTTTACTCTGTGTTTTTGTAAAAACTTCAAGTTGAGCTTTTGGCACATAATTATTTATGACTTCAACACATGCGTGGTTGCCAACAAATGCAGCCATCTGCGATGCTGTTCTGGATACAGAGTTCAATGCATTTGGGTTTATTCCCGCATTCAAAAGCAAAATGCAAATTTCCTTATTACCCGATAGTGCAGCAAAATGAAGTGGAGTATAGTTCGCCCCATGTTGGTTAAAATGTACATCCGCGCCCTAGAATATATAACGTACATTGGATTAAAAAAGGAGTATAATATCAAATTTTACTTAACTCTAAATATTGATAGAGGATGATAAATACAGTGTTGGACAAAACATATTGGACTCAGTGTCGATCGATATACTTTTCCATAAAACATTTAAATGAGCTTAGTTTTTAATGGGTTTTATATATAAAAATAAAGATTAATATTTCAGGACACATATGCTTAATATTTTGAATACATTTACGATTTTTTGGATGAAAGGTTTAACGATTGTAGGTAACCAGTCCAATATGTTTTGTCCAACACTGTATATACATATAAATTAAGCAATTATAAATATTTTCTCTACGTAGAGTAGAACATTCATACAGCTCTACCGACATTGATAAGCGTAGAGATACATATATACAATAGAGCACACAATGATATTATTTGTATTGATTATTGTTTCGAATAATAGATCGAAAAATATATAAAAATGAATGTTTGTCTGTATGTCCTTTATAGAATTGTAAACTATGCATTTGATCATGTGATGAACTTTAGCAAAGTTGTTGTGCATGAGCCAACAAAGGTTTCTGAGTTGGTACGACTAATTTTCGACAGATAGCGCCACTGTCATTCCAATGAATTTAATATATTGCCGTGACTCAAAATGAATTGAATATTTGTGTAATGTAATGTAATTTATTTTAGTTGGTAGCGTTGCTACGCGCGCAGGGTACAGCTAGTAATAAATAAAATAAAATAGAAAACCTATGCCCAACAAAAAACCAACTGACATGCCCACTTTTCGTGAAATTTACTTTTTTGAGTTTATTTTACATGAAACTCGAAAAAACTTACTTAGGCAAATATGTAGATATTCACTTGCTCTATATATCTTTCATATATTGTGTGTGAGCACACCTACTTTTAAGGGGCGTTTTCCGTAAGAAACTGTTTTTCTTCTTGTTGAGAAATTTTCAAAACCCGTCCACTATCACTATTAGCGTTTTGGAGGAATTTTCTGAGGTTTTTGATGTAAAAACGACGAAGGAACAATGTTTGTATATAGGAAAAGGATAGAGTAACACACGAGCCGATCCAAATAGATTGTAGCATCTCGCTTTTTTTATTTGTGCAGTTTTACTTAACTATTATGTAAATAGTAATATAGTGTTCATTTTTTGTCTGCACGGAGTTATTGCGTGAGATTCAGAAAATATTATTGATGATAAGAGTGAGAATGTTATGCGGTAAATCCCTTTGTGAAAAATAAAGCAGGTACACATATATGTACATATTGAACATAGGAGGTTTGTCGCTGATTTAATGGAATTTTTAAAGCTCCATTACACTAACCTTTGCGTGAACGGGACAATAAAATCGAGTTATTTCGCAACATTGATTTTGTAGTCTACGTGAGCAAAGCCGCGGGAAATCAACTAGTGTTTTAAATATTACAACATAGACCCCTATCGTGGAATCCGTCGCGTCGGAGGGAATCTTTTTTTTTTACCGTGGGAGGTGAAAAATATTCAAGAAGACACTATTAGGACTGTAAAACGTGTGCTCATAGTAGTGTGGGATTTTTACCCACTCAAAAAAACTCCTTCAATTTATTTCTTATTACAATTTCAATTTATTTCTTATTGACTTATTAAACAGTTTTTATTTAATGAGATTAAAACGTTTAGCAGGTAATTTTCCATCAAAAGGTACTGCATGTACCGACAACTAATATCGAGGTAGGTCCAAATACTTTGTTCTTTGTAAACGAGGTAAAAGATGTCGCTCATCTAAGAATTGTAGAATCGTTTTATTCACATGACCTTCTAACCGGTTCTTGTGTTTTCTCTTCTCTTGAAAAGTTTCTAAAATATTGTAATTGCTTTTCTTGATACAACCCCAGAGTTGTATACCATACGTCCAGACCGGTTTAAACACTTGCTTATATAAAAGCAGTTTGTTCTCTATACTTAGTTTGGAATACTTTCCAAGTAACCAGTACATTTCTCTGTATTTATTTTCAAGTTCTTTGGGCTTTTTCTTCACATGTGGTTTCCATTTCAATTTTGCGTCAAGCGACATTCCGAGGTATTTAACCTCATTTTCAAATGGAAATTCAACCGAGTTGACAAAGATAGGTAAATTATTAACGGATTTACATTGTAATATTACGCAAGGGTAGCACTTTATACCTTATTAACGACAAGGCATTCTTAAGGGCTATGATTTCCACTTGAAAGATGCTATAATGATTGGGCAGATCAAAGGAGGTTTTTAGGTTCAATTCGTGAATGATACACCACCAGACCCTCGTATATTAGTTTTGGAGCCTTCAGCGTATGTTTTATGCAGAGAGAGATGAGATCTCATTTTACCCTACCAGTTAGCCCTAGACTGTATGTGGGTCTCAAAACTCTCATTAAACAAGAGTTTCCAAAAAATGGATAAATGTCCAGTTCAGAATCAAGAAGTTTGAAGCAAATCGGTCCAGCCGTTTAGCCTGCAGTCCAGCGTACATACACACAGACAGACAGACAGACAGACAGACAGACCGACAGACAGGCAGACAGACAGAATCGGCAGACCCACTTTTTCGAGCTTCTCTATCATCGTAATGTCAGAATTCATTGTTATCTCGAGTTCGAATTTTTGCACGAATCCAATACTTGCTCTATATTATAGGTGCAAGTAAAAATAAAATAATTTTATCAGAACTGCGTATTTTTGGTGAAGAGTTATGCTTACATATGTACCTCAACAACAGCGACAAAAGTGAGATGTGGAGAACAGAAAAAGCTATCGCATCTACATTCCAGCCGTCTCTCAAAAGGTCGAGGTTAATTTTTTTTTTGTCTCTTCCAGTCAAAATAGAAGCATAATTGTCAATTGGATTGAGAACGCAGCAGATGCATGTAATTGTGATTCAGACCCGCTTCCAGCCAAGGATGTCATCAAAGGTGAACATTTGGAAATGATTTCTGATTGGATATCTCATTCAAACGATCAGCAATCAGACGATGAATTTCAAGAAGAAGACAGCAACAAACAATCGATTAAGAATCGACGTAGAAGCGCTAAGAGTGTCAACCAGAAATCGATGATGGCACTACTGGATCTGTATGCATTCGTAGCTGGAAAACAGGAACCTCCTACTTTTAACGAAGCACTCCAGTCGAAAGATGTCAGCAAGTGGAAGTATACGATGGCTGAGGAAATAACAGAATTACACAGAAATCACACTTGGGACCTATTGGAGTTACGTAAAATGGCTTTAGCAATTAACTATCGCTGGTTGTACAAGATCAAGGAGGCGGTGAGTAATAAACCTAAGAGATATCGTTCCAGCTAGTTGTTAAAGGTTATACTCAAAAATATGATATTGATTACCGAGAAATCTTCAGTCCGATCGCTAAGTTTAGTTCAATCAGGTCAGTTTTAGCAATAGATTCCTATAAGAAAATGTCCTTAAAGCAGTTTGACATAAAAACGTAATTTTTTTACGGTGATGTAAATGAGGAATTGTATATGGAGCAAGCGAAAGGGTTTTAGAATGGCAGTAACAGAGTATCCAGATTGAGAAGAAGCTTGTATGGGCTGAAATAAGCACCAATATGCTGAAACGAGAAGTGTTTAGAATTTCTTCGAGATGCGGACCCTTGTGTTTTTCCGAGAAAATCACAGTGTAGCAATCTATGTTGACGATGGCTTAATTGCGGGTGTCTGTCAAGAGGATATAAGAAATCTTATCTAGCATTTACAGCAGAGTTGTCAAACTCAAACTCCAGTAGTGCCATTTTTTTGTTTGAAGTACGACAGCGGACCAAATTAAAAAAAACATAAATGGTTTTCCAATAGGATTTCCGAACTTTGAGAGGTGATTACGACCACATTGTTGAGGATAGATCTATCAAATTGGCTGTTCTTTATTTAATCTACAGTCACCGTCTGACTTTCAAGACGCCAATAGGTTTTTCAGATATATGCGTCCTATTTTCTTAAATATGTCCCGTTATTTACTCAATATTTCTGATAACCTATTCTCTCGTTTTGCCTAACCTCGTGTCCGTAAAAAGGGATATATACAAGGTGTCCCGAAACTCAACTCTATGAAACAAAAGAAAATATTTTAGTACATTTATATTATTTTTAAACTAAAGCAAATGTTCAAATTGTCCTTGCATTCATTTCTTCTCCTGCTACAAAAATTTTGTGGCGTAGTTCGTCTCTATTAGCGACTGGTTGAAAATAAACCTTTTCTTTTGTGCAGCCCCAGTAAAAGAAATTCAGCGGGCTAAGATCCGGAGAACGATCACAAAATCGATCCAAGGCATTTAATCCACTTATTGGGATACTCAGTATTCAGGTAATCCCGTACTTGACGAGCATAATGCGCTGGGCAACCATCTTGTTGGTTGGGCATCTTCCAATAAACTTCTGGCAGCTCAAATGATCCAATTATTTGTCAATTTAAAATTCCGGTCCACATATTTACTTTAAATTGGTATTAAGAGCGGTCTTCACGCATCAAATGCGGATTTTCTCTGTGCCACTCATGTAGATTATGTAAATTCATATAACCGTCTTTTTTAAATGTTGATTGTCAATCCATAAAATATGACATTGTTCTGCAAAATTCGACTCTGGGAGCGTAGTCACGAGGTAGTAAACTTTGTACACGTTGCACATGGTAAGGGTGTTGGTGGTTTTGTTGCAAAATCCGATGAGCAATGCTTTTTGGTATTCCAGTGCATCTTTCAATCGTACGGACTGAAGCGTTGGGATCACTTTCAATTTTATTTAAAACTACGTTGTCGTTGTGTTCTTGAGGTCTCCCGACGGCCGTACGATTACTAGGCAACCGTCCTTGCGTTTTTTAGCTAAGTCAACTAAGGTTCTTTTGCTAATCAAAAAGCAAAAATTTTTTTGCGAACAAATAAGTAGCAAGTGTTGTAGATACCACTTTGAAATCTTGATGAAATGGGCCATTTTTCTAAATAAGTTGCCGATGTTAGTGTCGTACAAGTTAAAGTTAGGTTAAGTCGTAGGTGTCAAAGGTAACTCTGAAAATTTTTTGGAACTATGGCTCAGTCAAACTTTATTTTTCTTACGAAGCTTACCGCATTTTGTGATTGCGATCAATATAATCGTTTTTGAAGATTATGTGAAAAAAGAAAAAACCGTAAAATTTGAAAATTTGAAAATATGTGACCACAGGAAATAAAAAATGTGGCCTAGGGTATCGATTTTTATTATTTTTCGAAATATTGCTATTATTACATAACCAAGCGAGATAGATTCTTTTTCTTATGGTTCCCAGTCCAGGTTTGATCCACCCTATCACCCGGTACCCGCTTGACGTTGAGTTTCGGGACATCCTGTATATAGTTTGATCAGTGCGTAATCGGTTTAATCATGGCACCTGTGCTCTCGGGCAACAGATTTGACTTGCTCGATAGAGAGGTGCTATCTGTGACCGAATCCAATTTTAAAGTACCCACCTATCTTGATCTCGACAAAACATTACAATTAAATACAACCCTTCCCGACCAAAAATTAATAGTTATTTCTTTAAGTGACGAAAAAACCTCTCTATCATCTATAAATGTATTCTTACTTAAAAAAAGCGATTGACGGTATTAGTACTGGGTACGAAAATATAACAGTATTACCCGACGGCAGTCTCCTTCTTCTTGTAAAGTCCTTAAAAATAGCTATATAATCTATTCCTTTCACAAAAACACCTTGCAAACCTTTGTCCGATCTCGGTTAAACTTCATTTTCACCTTAACTCTTGCAAAGGCACAGCATACGCCCCTGCCTTATTAATATTTCAGAGGAAGAACTAATCAGAAAAATGAAGTGCCAAGAATTAAAGAAAGAATTAAATTAAAAAAAAAAAAAAAAAACAAAAACAAAACATGATAACAATCTTCGTGCAACCGGGCTAGTTCGACCGAAAAACACCCATCCTCTTCCAAAAATTGCAAAGTTTACATCAAGGCAAAAGAAATCCTCAAAATTAAAACAATACGCTAATGCTCTATGGCTGAAGCGAAAAAAACCCCATTTCTCTCTCCTCCTCATCTACGGCAATACAATACTCTCTCCCAAACACGCCCACTTGGATCTACTCTAACAAATTTAAGAAACACACTTCTTTCACAAAGTAAGTACAGGTATACCCCGGTTGCCCGCGCCACGTTGTTTCGCTATAACGTCGCCAACGAATTATCATATCTACCTTGACGTTGCGTGCCTTCGCTGTAATGTCGTTTCAGCCTTTATTTTTCTTTGCCCCGCACTACGTTGTTTCGGTTAACGTCGTGTTTTCCAGGAACGCATTAACGACGTTAACCGGGATATGCCTGTAGTACATACCTAACGGTGGGAATGCCGAATCGGCCGGACTCTACACAGACCCCCCCCCGCTTTTGTATCCACGCCTCGTAGTCATAATGTACACCCAATAATAACGCCAACTTAAAAACTTCCAAACAAAACTCTTTCTGTTAACAAACAAAATAATTTATCTTCAGTACACCAAATTAATCTCAACATCCAATTTACACTTATTTCTCTCTACATCCGCCCCGAACAAAATTAAAAAAAAAAATACCTTGAAGATGTTATCAACGGAATTAATAACCCAGTCTTAATAACAAGTGATTTTAATGCATGAAGTCCATCTTGGGGCTCTGAAAGAGATAGGCAAAGAGATAACTCTATTTTCTTGCGCGCACGATGTGAGCGCTTTGTATTGATTTCGAGACTTAAGGCGGAAAACATTGTGAACTCACGCCCATTGACGCACTTGCCAGTTACCGCCGACCAAGAGGAACCGCTTACGCCGAATCATTTCCTGTTAGGTACTGCCAATACTGCCCAGACTCCAGCAAGCCTTTGGATAAACCACACCGTTTGCGGAAGCAGTGGAGAATCGCTCGCCAGTTGAGAGACTGTTTCTGGAAACGTTGGATAGCCGAATACTTGCCGACGCTGACGCGCCATACCAAATGGTGCGTGAGGACGTTGCCGCTAAGAGAAGGTGACATAGTCTTCATCTGTGACTCCAGCATCCCGAGAAAGCAGTGGTGTCGTGGAAGAGTACTGCGTGTTTACGCCGGATCTGATGGAGAGGTTAGACGAGCCGACGTTCGCACCGCGACAGGGGTACTGCGCCGCCCGGTCTCAAAGTTGGCTGGGCGTGAGCGTGATTGATAGTGAATCGGATTAATTCACGGGGGAGGGGATGTTGCAGAACATGGCTGATGTGTAATGCACTATCTGCCTTGGATATTAGCATTTTCACGGACAGTCAGGCAGCCATTAAATCCCTGGAATCACCCACAACCACATCATCGGTCGTAAAAGATTGCCGTTCATCTCTGATGGAGATCTCGGAACAATTTAACATTCACCTATGTTGGGTGCCAGGCCATAGGGATATTCCAGGGAACTGTAAGGCTGATGAAATTGCCAAACTTGGCACTGCCCTCCCAACTGGATCCGCAAGGACGGGAGTTGGCATGCCAATTGCTACTTGTAATCACATGCTCAAACTTGATGCTATAAGGAAGGCCAATGCTCGCTGGGCTCATTGCCCTTTTAAGATCTCGAGGGAGCTCTGGCCTCCTGGCGTCCGGACTTGGGCACCATTATTGGTGTCCTTACGGGACACTGCCTAATCGGCCTGCACGCTAGACGTCTGGGCCTCCCATCCAACGACTTCTGTCGGAGTTGCAGTGATGAGGAGGAAGAGGAAACGATTCCTCATCTTCTCTGCAGCTGCCCTGCCTTAGCGTCAAGAAGAAACCTCCACCTGGGGTCATTTTTCTTCGACGACCTCTGTGACCTGACTGGTGCACCCATCAGGCATCTTCTACGCTTTATCAAAAGCTCTGGTTGGTTCTCCTGATTCAGTGTAAGAACCTCCTCTAGGTGCAGATTATTTGTACTGGTCGTTTGTCTCTCACTCGTAGTTATAGTAATTAGCTGGGGTTTCTTATAGATCCGGTGGTACCACAATGGGCCTTTTAGGCCTAAGTGAGCTGGTGCCCATCTGTATCTGGGTGCCAGCTGCCACGACAACTTACCTACCTACCTTGTTGTCTGTATTTAAGTTGCTTTAGTTTTGGCCAACACTGTATATGGAGCCCTTGCAAAATTATCTTTAATTTGATATACAAGGTGCCCAAAAAAGGACCCCAAAATTAAATTCATTGCCACCATCTTGTGCGGGCTCCCACATAATGTATACATAGCGAAAGTTTCAGTTCTCTATGTCTAACGGTTCAAAACTTACAGGGCTGTGACAGACTGACGGACAGACAGACACCGTATCAAACCCATAAGTGTTGTCTTTCCTTTTAAGGTCCGGAACACTAAAAACAATTCAATTCAATTCGATTAGAAAAAAAACATTGAAAAAATGGCTATCGTCAAGATGATATCGTTTTTACGATTCAACTTTTGCTTCACGTAACACAATAATAGTTAAAACCAAAACTATAAAATTTGAGCGATACCTAATGAGGTATCGTCTTACAATTATTTGTATGTTTTGCAAACAACTAAAGATTTTTTAATGAACATTAAGCGACTTAGGCTGTTGAAAGTTACGAGTTATACTAGAGACTAAACTATAGTAAGCTATGTACATATATGTACATAAATACATCCTTTCGATTTATCAGAAGAACCACCCGAAACTCTGGAAAAAAGCGCCCATCAGGTCACCAAGTTCATCAAAGAAGTAACTGCAGGGCAGTTGCAAAGATAAAGGATAGCTTTCTCTTCTTCCTCATCCCTCCAGCTCCTGAAGGGAGGCGGACCAAACAGAAGATCGAAGAAAAGCCAGACAAAATCATAAATAAAAAAAACTATTAGAACATGATTAAGGGAAAAATAATTGAGGCAAAAATAGATATTGTAAAAAGCGTCGACGGGAAATATAGAGTTATATTATTAATATGCACAGAAATCTTACACAAATAATAGGCAAGGGTCGCAAACGGGAAATGACAATGTCGTGATAGTTCAGAAAATGAGAACGGATCGGACTTCGATCAATTCTTAAAACATTTTAAATTTTTGCCTGGCTGCAAATGACGTCCGATGGGTTTAAAGCATCTAGGTTGCTTAAAATTCTTTAAAGAAAACTTAAAACCAAGGCCAAGAAGAATATGTTTCGATTTCTTCTTGTTCATCTATTAACCATACCAAGGAAAGTGAGAGGTAAAACATAAGAGAACTTATTTAGTTCCACTTAAAAAATAATCGAAATTCAAATTTTTGAATCTCTTTTTTCTCATTCTTTTTATGTAGCACACCTTCTAACTAGGAATTCCACTGATGGGTTATTCTTATTAGACATAAATGCTACAAATGTTCGGAAGGATATCCGAGATCCGAGCTTCTACTGACTTGTAACAAAAGTTAATTGGCGCAAATGGAAAAGATAACTCTGGCATTTATCCATAGAACATTGTAGTTTAGGTTAAAATAATTTTCTTGAAGTTTCGTTTACTATCGAAATTTGACCAATATTATTTTCTTCACCCTCGGCGCCATAGGAACCTTACCTTAAATAGCTGTATATAACTACCTAACTATAATTACTTCTTGAAATGGGTGTTTTTCGATTAGATTAGATTTATATTTGATATTGACAATTTTTGTATGCTAAGCATTATTAAAAAATCTATTTTTTTTGCATTAAAAGGTACATATTTTAATGTTTTCCAAACGAAATGACGTCCTTCTAAACGGAATTAAATATAATCAATTTAAGAAATTTATAATTAGATATAATTGTGCTTGCTTTTGAAACTTACTTGGTCAAGCAAAATCTGCACTGCTTCCGAGTTCCCTTTGCAACAAGCATGCTGCAAAGGGCTCATACCATTTTCATCAACAAAGTTCACCGAGGTCTTGATTTGAGTTATTAACTGCTTAAACTCATTGGTATCATTTTTGGAGATCTTTTCAAAAATCTGTTTTTGGATATCGCTGAGGACAATTTCTGTGGACATTTTTTGTTTTTTAAATTTCTGTTTAATAGTTAAAGTTTATTCGTTTCAACGCGTGCTTTTCGTACTCCGACTTAGAAAATATAACTCCCACAAATTCAACAATATGTAAATGCAAACGTCAATTTTTTGACTACTGACATGACAGTTCTTCGCAAAATCGCGTTGCCAACTCAAAAAAAAAAAAATATTATTCCAGTAATGGAATAAATGGAATGGAACTGGAACCACACTAATTTCCACAATAATTGTGATATATAAGGACCATGTTTAGATGAATACTCTTAACTTTACTATCGTAATCAGTGTTACCGTAGGTATAGTTTTTAATGAATCCCAGAGACTGAAAAAATTAGCTATTTTGAAAATAAAAAAAAACTTTTATGTCTATGATAAGACTTATTTATTTTTTAATTATATAAATAAATAATTTGAAAACATTAACAACCACGCTGTACTTGGGATGTTACATTTTCGTTTTCTAATAACATATCTAAAGAACACGATGTCAATAACTTATTTTAAATATTTTGTTCACAATTCACCTGTACCTTTTTTGTTCCTCGTTTCTATTTTCAATAACAGAACTATTATTTATACAAAAAAAATAACGATGTTAATAAATAATTGCCAAATCTGAAACATATTTTTCGAATTTCTCGCAAAAATAGCAAATCTAAAAGTGAATCATAGAAATAATGTTATGTGTTTGATTCTGAAAACTCCAAATGAAATCGTTCAGGATAACAATAAGAAGCGTAGTTCACACTATTCAATATTTTCATTTTTTTGTTGTGCAAAATGAAATAGAACTATGTGCCTACTTGAACTTATAAATTCACTCAACCGCATCATATAAAGTGTTTATTTTATTCTTTAAAAAATTGAGCCAAATCTAAAAAAGATGAGTCCCTGAGCGAAGCTAACAAAAATGAATCCCTTTTGGCTCAAATGAGTTCCAGTGGTATCATTGATCGTGCTAGTATATTTCTAAAAAGATAGATACCCAGATACACAGATGGTAGATACACCATAGCAGATTTAAGAAATTTGAAACTTGCTGCATTTTGTACGCCATAAGATAATTTAAGAATTTTACTCAGCTAACTGTCAAATTTTCTTTATGAAAGAGCGAATACATTCGTACAAAAAGTGAGCAAAAGTAAGAAAGAACCCAAAAGACCCAACCATATGGACGTTTTCGAATTCCAGTCAATGGAATGTTGCGGAAGTTATAATGGTTCTTAAGCCCAGTAAACCACCAAATAAAAAATCGTCTTATAGACCAATTTCACTTCTTCCAATTATATCCAAAGTATTCGAGAGAATATTGATTAGACGAATACAGCCGGTAATAGAAGAAAAGCATCTCATCCCGGATCATTAATTCGGATTCAGAAGAAAGCACTCTGCATTTGAAAAAGTACATAGAATAACAGAAATAATCGAAAGATCTCTTGAAGAAAAAAAGATTTTTAAAATTTAAATTGCGACAAGTTTTGCCAGAGCACTTATATAATATCTTAAGGAACTACCTCACGAATAGATTATTCCGTGTCAAATGTGGAAATTAATATTCATATCTTAAAGAAATAATGGCTGGGGTGCCGCAAAGAAATGTTCTTGGTCCACTTTTATATGTATCTACAGTATATATTTTTCAATATAACAAACGTGTATAAATTACTATAAAATGCCAGGCAATACTTCAATATTCACTGAACTGTGAATCGAATAGGTGAAGTGCAACTCAAACCCGACGGGTTCTACGATAGGGGTGATTATTTAGTAATTTTTTGATATTTTATTTAAATATTCTTGAAGTTGACTTGGCGTCGGTTTGGATGGATAGATTTTTTTTGTAAAAGAATTGAGAATATTCATGTTATTTTAAGCATTATCGTTTGTCTTCATGTTTTTAATATAAACAAAATAATAATAATGGCAGTTTTACTCATAATTCCTACAATGAAGGTATTCTGATACTTTTCTTCTGTCTGCGGAGATACTTTTTTCTAAAGTCTTGTGGCAACACTGCTCGCGATACCGCAAGTGGAAGGAACGAAGTTAGCCACTTTTGGCGACGACACTGCTATCTTGGCAGTAGGTAAAACGGTCGAAGAGACTACCGAAAAACTGCAAGAGGCATTGGATAGAATAAATAGATAGAAGCAAAGATTTGGCGATTCGCACTCAATGAAACCAAATTTGTACATGTAAATTTTACATATAAGAAAATAATTAATTTGACAATTTTTTTGATGCAAAGCTAAAATGCAAATCGCATGTAAAGAAAAACCGCAAGGAACTAGAAAATATATTGTATAGTGTATTGGTTACTTGGAAGATATTCCAAACTTAACATAGAGAACATACTGCTTTTATACAAGCAAGTGCTAAAGCCAGTATGAACTTTTGCTATACAACTCTGGGGTTGTCTCAGGGTAATATAAATATTTTACAAACTTTTGAAAACAAACATTGTTAATGCGCCATGGTATATTAGAAATAGCGATATCCATAGATATCTCGGCATCAAAACAATCGTAGATAAAATCACAAACTACGCTAGAAAGCATAAAGTTCGACTAGAAAGTCACGTAAATATCACAGTCCTTCAAGTTTTGGATGAAACTAATTCACTGCGCCCTCTATAATGAACTAAACCTCTAGACTTGCGCGATAAGTAACTGTGCCTAAACTGCAGAACTAGCAGGAGCTTCTAATGGGAAGCCAACCTGCCAAATGTTCTTATTTCTTGAGAACAAAACTACTTGATAAGTCGAAAAACACAAAAAACACATGTGCAGAAATTCTGCATGCAGTGCTTCTAGCGTACAAATATTCTTTGACATGCATCGCATCGGCTACTGTCATCTTACAGCTACTGTCAATTAGCTGAATAGAAATCTCTTTTTTTTTTTCAATTTTTAAGTCGGCGAATTCCGCCATCGTAAAGTAAACAATAGCGATGTCTTTGTTTATGAATAATTTTATTAAATGTTTTTAAAATTTCCATTTGAAAAGCGAACTCTGCAGAAGAAAGATTCTTTGAGGAACATGAGGTGGTCCATCATTTTCATTTTTTTTTTTGGCGACATAGATAGACATACTTAGATCCGCTCTAGGACGGCACAAGCAGTTTTTTTATTTCCTTGTAAAACTTGTCCCTTAGTGCCGGTATCGTACTTTTAATTTTTTTTTTTCTTAAATAAGATTATAAATATTACAATTTTAACAAATTTACTGAAAGCATAAGTTATCTGAAACATTTAATTCCACTGCAAATTCCTCAAACTTCTTATCTCGTAGGTATATATTTTTATAATGACTATTTTTTTTTTATTAACTTTGTTAACTTGAATATGAAATTATTTTTGTAAACATGTAAAATGTAAACAATTACCCCGTCTATATGGCAGATCGAATCCGAATACAATTCGGGTTGAGTATCATATAAACGCAAATCGGATTGACTTGATCCAATCACAAAATTTTCTGCTATCGAGTTGAGTTTTTCCATATAAACGCAGATCGAAAGATTGAGTTTGACAGATGGAGAAAAAAAATTAAGCAGAATAAGAAATTTCTTGCTATTTCGTGTTTTTTTGTTTGCAGAGACCAGATGTTGTGCGCAGTAAAGTAAAAATTAGAGGACTTATATTTGGACGCACGCAAACAAAATGCAGAAGCAGTGTCAAACTCAATTCTATTTCAATTAGATTCTAATGTCGTTTTCCTTTGGTTTCCCTCAAGAACTTTCTTCTTCTGGATTCCAAACGAAGGTGCAATTAGTCTTCCGCTCAGCTGTTTATGTGTTTTTGGGCCACCATTTTCCTTGTTATTATTTTTATAATGAAAAATCGCTGAGCCATATGCAAGCAGCGTTAACGATTAATCGTGTACATATAACTTTGTGTATTCTTAAAAAAGCTTCAACTGAAATTCTGAACGTGTTTTAGTTGTAGTAACGTGCATTAGTTGTAGTAACAATTAAAATCAATAAATACGACAGTTCTCTGAAGGGAGATTTTTTAGTAAGTAATGGCCGTCGTCCACTGCGTGCGCAACGCATCAATTTCTTTTTCAACAATTTCAACTCTAATCTACGAGGTCCTCAACTTTGTCCATCCAACGAGTTGGATATGGTTGAACCTCGTTGCACAAGCAGTTGCTCAAAAGGTGTACGCGGGGGATTCTACGGTTTCCGGGGCGCCAAGATTTGAAAACGCCATTTTATAGATCTCGAAAATCATAGCAGGTATTTTTGAGTAATTTGGAAAGTTCCGTTTTTATCAATTTTACCAAAAAAAGTTGAAAGACATCTTACAGCATTAGTTCAGTTTTATAGATATTGAAAATTTGAATGAAATCGTTTGAAAACTTCCTCAACAAACCGGTTAATACTCAATGGGTTTTTATCAAAATCAATATGTGAACAACATTTAATATATGCAAAAATATGGCATTTAAGCTTTAATTTAAAAAAATATTTTTAGTTCAAGTTCATTCATTTTCTACTAACACTTTATATAATTAATGTTGTAAAAAATGGTTTAATAAAACGAATACTTTCGCTTTAGTAAATGTTTTTAAACATTATATCATGAGTTATATTGGACTTCTACTGTAATTACTTAATCTAATTGTAAAATGAGAACTACCAGCCAGGCGCCAGGATCTATGTTTCGCAGGCTGTGTACACATACAGGGTGTCCCAGTTAAGCAGTATAATCCTTTAAGGGGAGATCCTGAAGTTCTGCCGAACAAAAAATTGTATGGCAGGGGGGGTCTATTCTCACCCCATTTCAAGTAGCTGTCTTTCCAAAATGTACAAAACCTTTTTTGTACCAATAACAGTTAAGAAGTTATAGCGTTAAAAGTGGCTACACCTTCAAATTAGAGGTCACCCACTTTGGGGGGCTATAACTTGAAATGGGGTGAGAATAGACCCCCCCCCTGCCATACAATTTTTTGTTCGGCAGAACTTCAGGAATCTCCCCTTAAAGGATTATACCGCTTAACTGGGACACCCTATATACCGCGAACCTGTCCATTAAATAGTTTGCACAATTGAAGCTAGCCCTTATTTATTCAAATATAATTTCACATGTTGGCAGATAAAAGTATGCATCAACTTAGCGTTCTGGACTAAGTTTGCGCCAAAAGAAATGCTACAGTATTTTTGTACGTTGACAAAATAATTATGTAATTCGAAGAAAATCAGGTAATTCTTCATACAGAAAAATTATTTTTCAAACGCCAATATCTCGTAAACCAAGCGAAATATCGATTTTTTTGCACATATTATTTTATTCTTATTTTGTCGAGATCTATAAAATAGCGTTTTCAAATCTTGGCGCCCCGGAAACCGTAGAATCCCCCAAATATAAATTACTTATACAGAAACAACGATTAAAAGATAAATTACAAAGTCTGGAGCAGAAGGCAGTTGAATGAATTTTGAATTTAGAGTGAATAAGATAGTTACGTTAATGACAGATCATAAAAAGGTTTTCAAAAGGATTTCTTACAAGGAAATAGTATAAGATGTTAGATTATGTTTTTTGATATGGCTCATAGATGGCATTAATGAATAATTTTAAAATTCATCCGTTTGGACTGCCACAGCTACTCCCTCCTTAGTGACCTTGTCATGAATGATGATAGTTTCAGTTGCAGGCTGTGACGTGAACACGTTTTTTCTTGCTGTAGGTCCTTAGTTCTTGCTGTTGATCATCTGGGTCCTTTAGAAAGAAAGCAGGTTTAAGTCTTTCGATTGAAAACTCTGTCATCGATTTTTTCAATGATTTCGAATGGTCCTGTATACGGAGGTTCCAATGGTTTTTTCACATGATCCGATCTGAGAAATACGTGAGCGCATGAATGAAGATCTTTGTGAACAAACAAACTCTTGTTGATGTGACGTGACGCAGGAGTTGGACTTATTAATCGAATATGTTCACGAAATTTTGAAATGAAATATTTTGGGCCGCTCGTTGTGTCCACATCTGTAGTAAAAAATTCCCCTGGCAGACAAAGAGTTACTCCATATAGCATTTCGGCCACGGAGGCTCTTAAGTCTTCTTTAAAACACGTTTTTATCCCGATCATAGCGGTTGGAAGTAATTCTGTCCATGGTACTTGTAGGTTGCACATCAAAGCTGTTTTCAGGGAGCGATGCCAACGCTAAATCATCCCGTTCGAGGCTGGGTGGTATGGCGAAGTTATAATCTTGTTTATTTCGACAAGAACTGCTAATACCAATGCCGACTGGAACTGAGTCCCTTGGTCCGTAGTTATTGTTTTCGGTGCACCAAATCTAGCTATCCATGCCAGGTAGAAGCTGGTTGCCACGGTATCAGCTGTCATGTCCTTAACAGGCACAATTTCTGGCCAACGTGTGAATCGATCGATCATCGTCAGACAATATTTATAGCCTTTGTGTTAGGACAATTAAGTCAATAACTACATGTTCAAACCATTAATCCACTGATGTAAATGACTTGGGTAGGAGATGACTGTGCCGCTGAGCTTTTGCACGTTGACAACTTTGACAGGAACGAACCCACTCCGTAACATTTTTTTTTATTTAGGGCCATATGTACTTCTGCCGGAGCTGTTTTAAGGTAGATCTCGTCCCATGATGTGAAAGTGAGTGGAATGAGTTAAAAAAATTTCGTCGAAGAGATGCTGGAATATAAGGGCGAATTAGTGAGGTTGAAGTATCGCAATAAATGTGGATTCCGGATTGCAATTTTAGTTTTTGTAGTCGTTGAGTTGTTTAATAGTTCCTTTAACTCTGGTCCGCTAACTCACAGTTTTGAATTGCCTCTAAGTTAACGAATACTGTCATGTCTATTGCACTTATCCTGGAAAGGGCATCTGCAGCTGAGTTATCGGATCCAGAAACATGGAGAATTTCTCTTGAAAATTCGGATATATAGTTCAGATGTCGGGTGATGCTTTTTCCGGCTTCTGGTGAAAGGCAAAAATAAGTGGCTTGTGATCCGTTTTTATCACAAAACTTCGTTCTTCTAAGATGTGTCTAAAATGCTTAATTGACAAATAAACGGCTAACAGCTCTCTATCGTACGTGCTATAATTTCGTTGAGCAGGTTTTAATTTCGCCGAAAAAAAAGCGATTGGTTCCCATTCTCCCTGACTGAGCTGATCTAAATGGGATCCCACTGCAACATCGGAAGCGTCAGTTGTTAAACAAAGCGGAGCATTGTGGGATAAAAATTAATAAATTATAATAAATAAATTATTAAACACCCAAAAAAATAAGTGTTGTAGATTTTACAATTGAAGGCTGTAGATTTAACAATTCATTGTAGATTTGTTTAATTAACAGTGAATCTGGTTAAATTAACAAATTTTTGTAGATTTTACAGCGAATGCATTCATTTTTACAACAAAGTTGTTAAATCAACTACAATCCCCAACTGTAAAATCAACAGCGCGTTGTCAAATTCGGCTGTTAAATCTACAGATATGAATTTGTAAAATCTACAACAAAATGTTGTAGAATCTGCAGCTATTTACTGTGGTAACTACAGCAGGAGCTGTAGAAATTACAAGAAGTTGTAGATTCGGCATCTATTACAAAAGCGTAAAAAGTAGATACCATTTGAGAATATTCGCATAATAGTTTCGAGAGGCTATGGCGTTGTGGTAGTGTATGCAGTCGCCGAGTAAGAGGTTCCACGTTCAACCCCAGCCAGATCCAAACATTTTTCACATTTTGTAAGTAAATGCAATTATATAATTCGGTTTAAACACACACTAAGTATTTCTTGGACAAGAACCATCTAATTGGATTGTAAAAGCTATTTTCATCCATTTCTCGCACCATACCAATAAAGTAAAACTTTAAGCTTAAGTGGTGCTTATGAAAGCTTTTTTTTTGTTGTTTCTACAGCTGTTCTACAGCTGTTACAACCACACCTCTGTAAGATTTACAACGAAAATTGTCGGGTCGATTCCGACAATGAATGCAGTAGAATCTACAGCGTTTTACTCTATTTTTACAGCACCTTTTTTTGGGTGAAAAGAAATTATATGAATTAGTAAGAATTCACTTCCAGATAAAATTCAGCTATTTGCAGCCAACGGCATCAATCGTATGAAAGTTGATTTTTGTCTTCGACGGTCATTCACATGGAACTTTATCATCGCCAGTGTAAAGTCAACTATACTGTGCGCTGATTTTTTATCGCAGTTTGGGCTTATCATCGCCTTAAAGGAGAAGCAGTTGATAGATCCTCTAACATCTTTGAGATCACAAGGCGGATTGGAGCCTGCAGTTCAGCAGAGTGTGTCAGAATCGACCCGACAATTTTCGTTTTAAATTTTACAGAGGTGAGGTTGTAAATTTAACAATCTAGGTGTGAAAATGACAGCTAAAATTGTAGATTTCACAGCACTTTGCCGTCGAACAGCTGTAGAAACAACAACAATTTGCATGTAAAAAAAAAATCGCTCTCATTGCACTTAAGCTTAAAGTTCTAATTTATTGGTATGGTGCGAGAAATGGGTGGAAATAGTTTTACAATCCAATTAGATGTTTCTTGTCCAAGAAATACTTAGTGTGTGTTTAAACCGAATTATATAATTGCATTTACTTACAAAATGTGAAAAATGTTTGGATCTGGCTGGGGTTGAACGTGGAACCTCTCACTCGGCGACTGCATACACTACCACAACGCCATAGCCTCTGAAAATTATCATGCGAATATTCTCAAATGGTATCTACTTTTTACGCTTTTGTAATAGATGCCAAATTTACAACTTGTTGTAATTTCTATAGCTCCTGCTGTAGTTACCACAGTAAATAGCTGTAGATTCTGCAACATTTTGATGTAGATTTTACAAGTTCATATCTGTAGATTTAACAGCCGAAATTGACAACGCGCTGTTGATTTTACAGTTGGGGATTGTAGTTGTTTTAACAACTTTGTTGTTAAAATGAATGCATTCGCTGTAAAATCTGCAAAAAAATGTTAATTTAACCAGATTCACTGTTAATTACACAAATCTACAATGAATTGTTAGATCTACTGCCTTGAATTGTAAAATTTACAGCGCTTTTTTTGTGGGTGTTGGAATCACAGAAACTGCAGAACCTGAGTCGATCAAAAATTTGAGGTTGCTGTTGCGGTCGCGTACATGAAGTCTTAGTTAGGAGATGCTGGTATCTTCTTTGCTGTCAACAGTAAGTTTTGACGGCAGCGCGTCTAGTTTTCCGGTTGGGTAGTGGCCGGGATTCCGTTAAATTCGCAAGGACGATCGCATTTTCTGGCAGCCGGACCAAACCTTATATGAAAATGACAAATTTTTTGTGCACTGTGCGATTGACGTCTTCTGCGAAGCTGTTGTGGCCATGACGTAGGATTACGTGGCAGAATTGTCAACAATTCGGTTTGCGATCTCGGCTAAGTCATTCAAGCATTCAGATTTGCACGCTGAGAGAACGTTGTTTGGCATAGGTTGTAGCCATAAGGTGGACATGGCATCTTCCGAAACGTTTGAGCCTGCTAAGTCACGCATCTCACGCAGGAGCTGGCTGGGTATACCGTCAAAAGTTTGATGTGTTGTTTTTCCTTGGGTGGATTTTTTTTTATGCAGAAACAACGATTAAATGATAAATTACAAAGTCTGGAGCAGAAGGTAGTTAAATGAAATTCGAATTTTTCATTCCAGCGCGTGCTCATAGTAGTGTGGGACTTTTACGTCTTACCTACTAAAAAAGTCTTCGTTTTATCTTCCGAAGAGAAGATAGTGTGTTGAGAAAATTTTTTTGATACAAACCCTACTTTTAGTAAGACTTTCTGATTTTATAATGCTAATGTATACTATATTGTGTTTTAGGTACATAATTCAATAGAAGATACATTGTGCGAAATATCTACGCACAAAAACATAAAGCTTATTGTAAAAATAAAATCTACAACTCAAACATTTTTTCCTCAAAATGGGATGAGAACAAATTTTTATACATTAAAGGATTTGTCAACCTAATAATATACCATATGTTAACTTGTGAAATATTTGCTTGTCTTTACAAATTCGTATGTAAAAAATAAAATAAATAAAATAAACAGCCCATAGAGGGCCAAGGCCGAGCTACTCACAAATGTACATTTTGTGCGTGGTATACATTTCTGTACAGAAGGGACCTACAGTTTTATGCCGTATCAGAGGGCTTTTGAGTATGTAGCATTTATGTACTGAGATTGTGTTTTCACGGTAGTAAAGATGAAAATAGAAGAAAATGGTGAAAATTCTAGGAAACACTTCGATCAATGAGCGACCTCTAATAATTTTTCACAGAAAATTTAAAAAAAAAAACGAAGTCAGAAATTTATTAAATTTAACCCATTCTTAATTCAAGGTAAGGATATGTGATAGATATTACAAAGGGAGGTTGGAACACAAGAGTGGTGCTGGAAGAAAAAAGAGGATTACATGTGTCGTCACATGAAAAGTTTTTAAGTTTTTAAAATGAGAAATAAAATTTTACGCCAAACTATAGCTGAATAAAAAATTAAAATACTTTAGTGGACGCAAAAAGGTAAATTTCTTAGGATTTAAGTATTGTGTTGCACAGCGAAAGCCACTTTTGAGAAAAGAGATACAGAAAATTTATCTCTGGTTGGAGTTTATAGAATGAGGAAAACTATATAAGTGTACAGTGTGTGTCGTTGTATTGCTGTGCGTGATCTGAGCAAAAGATTATTTTTTCCATTATCTATAGGTACTATGAGAAACACTATTCGGTATGTCCAAGTATTTTTCATTGTTGTCCAGTAAGATAGAAAGCAAAATTGTACGACATGGTATTTCTTCTATGCATGCATAGCAATTAGGTACATATGTATATGTACATCAATAACTTTTGCTCGTCCCCAAATAAAACAAAAACAAGCTTTTTTTTTTTTACATTTGTACACATTACATTATAACAAAATTTATGTCATACTAAAATCATAATTCGTAAATAAACATTATTCAAATAAAAAATAAAAATAAATCAACATGTACGCATTATATAATTTAAATATAAATATTATATACCAAGTAAGGCTTCAATAAATTAATTAAATAAAATAATAAGGAAAGTAGTTAACAAAATTAATTGCAATTTTTTTAGAATATTAACAAAAAATGTTCCGAAATAAAGCAATTCTGCACTCCGTTGCTTTACACAAATTTTCTCTTGAATAATTTTGCATAGTTGTAATAGTTGTATCATAAAAAACCCAACGGGTTTACATATTTTTGAGACTTTCGTTTTGTTTTGAACTTCAAATTCTTTTATCGAGGTGTTTCGAGACAATTTAGAACGTATGAGCCTTAAATATGCACCTAAGTTGTATGTTTAAATATTAATTAAAAATTCCAATAACTTATAAGCGATGAGCGACGTTATATTTGTATCCGTTTTATAAATATCGTCTAAAAACACATTGGTTGACTGAACAAATAATTTTGTTTAGGTAGATAATAATATTACGTTTAAACATAAACCAAAACCATAAACCATTTATTTAATAAAGGGAAGGTACTGTTAACGTAGGCAATTATTTATTATATGAATATATAATCTACTATCGTCTGATTCGCACTGATTCCATAAACTGCTGCTGATAGTAAATTGTGAACATGTAATATTAGTTTTTGACAGTATCTTTTTTATACTAAACTTTTCGAAATTTGTTGTATACAAAACTAATATTCTATTACGACTTTCTGAAACATTGGCAATAAATTGAAATAAATAAAAACATATTTTAGAGTTCCTAATTACGTTTAGAATTTTTGACTTATTAAAAAATTGATATTAAGATTAATTATATAAGTATAACGAACTTCATTTATAATAAATTTAACTTAGACAGCATTATGTGAACTTAAGGTGGTCCTAATCTATTTAAATTTGTGATTTTTGCGACATAAGCGCTGATTTTTGGCATAATTTTTGACCTCAAACTTTTTATAAAAAGGAAAAAAAGTCTATATATATATATGCGTAACTTCACACATCACGTTTAAAATATTTGACTGCTCTTCTATAAGACGAAAGTAAGTTGATATAAAATTTAGTAAACAATAGATCGATTGAAACCAAAATTGTTTTCAGAAGTTTAAAGTTACATATATTGTGTTAAACTATTATTGATCTTGTGTGCATTAAAAATAATGTAAACATAAGTTTTATGCGCCATCATCCATTATGATATATCCACATATTTCCACACAAAAGACGTTTATACTTTTTATTGCTTTTAGCGCGTTAAACAATTCCAATACACAAGCATATGCTTTGCAAGTTTGCGTTTACGAATTCACCTACAATGTAGATTTGTTTTTAAACCTAGTTTTCGTATATTTCCACAAAACTCGAAACGAAACGAGTTTTTATAAAATCTAGTTTCTTTACGAATTTTGTAAAATGTGAATAACACGTGCGTAAGACAGTGCTAATTTATTTGCATTTAAGTCATTTAAAATTATAAAAAAACTATGTGAGCTTCAAATATTTTTTTTTTTTTTTTTGTTTTAATTTTAGAGGCATAAGGTTTACAAAATTGTGAAAGACAAAGAAGACATTAACTCTAAAATACCCATATATTTATAGATAGTCTAATAAAACATATACAAGTTCGCGTTGATGATCTTATTTTGTGTTTATTTTATATCTGATTTTCGAAAAATGGAATGTTAAGACAAATTGTAAACACAACTTCTGATTATCAACTTTCTCCCAAAATATCATATTTGGTTTATGCATAAACGTAGTACAAAGTACTTTTAAGCCTAGTAAATAAGTAAGTACAAGGAATGCAACGTTTTGCTGGTAATAATAAGTCTTTGATTTAATAATATCCATCGACGGAAATGTGCTGCCATTGACCCTAAAAAATATAACGGATTTGTTATAAGGTACTAAAATTTGACGGGTTTGTACTCACTGGAATGCCAAGATGCCATCCTGTACCTGCAGGGTTGACTTTGGTAATGCTGCACCGTTTACAAACAATGCCATTTAAAGAAGTTGCCCATACTTCGTTTCCTACAGACACGGCTTTAAATCCTATGTTAGTCTCACCATGCGGGGGAATATTTGGCACGTTGGGCAAAAATTGCCAATGAGACCCTTCCGGAAATGCTGTCGACAGTTCTCTTCGTACGGCTAAACGATTGTTTGTATCTATAGCCCATATGCCTATATTCCCAGCTGATACAATTTTGAACGTTACGCCGGGTGGAGATTCAATTGGCTGCCAGGCGTCTCCTAAAATATTTTGTATACTTGTGCCGTACCTAAAGTAGACTGTTCCGTTTTTACCAACAACCCACACTTTTCCATTTGGACCGATACTTATTGAAATTAGCGGTTGTTCACAGGGTATATGCTGCCAGGATTCACCTTTTGGGTTTGAATGAGATACTCCGTTTCTAACTAAAACATCTCCATTCACAGCAATAGCCCATAGCGAAATAATAGCATCATTTCCATCTTCAATCAACAACAATGAGGCGTCGATAATTTTTGAATTTCCTACCTCTTGCCAGGGCCCGCTTGTCACAAGACGACATCTTTTTACCCAACGTTTTCGGCGAACGCAATCTGTCATTTTTTTCGAACCATGGTATGATGCTGGAAAATCCACTGCATATTGCCAACCGTCTTTATCAACTCCGCCAGGAGCATGAAAATCAATCGTCCAGTCAGAAATCCACTCGCAATGCATAGATAGAAGTTTGGTATGTTCCTTACTGCGTTTATGTTTTCCTGTTACATCACTCCACATATGACGATCGGTAGGAAGACCTTTGGTTGTATATCCGCTTAGAGGATTCCATCTTTGGTTTTCGTAAACATAGTAATTATGTGTGTCAGCCATTGTATTGATTTTTCCAGAGCTGTTTTCAAGGCCTTTAAGAAATGTTCCTCCCCATCCACCGGTATATACCCACGCTGTACTATCGCAACTTATACCCCAAACTACACCAGCACTACAGGAAAATACTTTTTTGATATGACCTCCTATTTGTCGCCAAAAAATGTCTCGTAGAGGTATTATTACTGACGGACTTTTGTAGCTTATATTGAAAAGTTTCACTCGTCCGCTTACATAGAGACAAGATACAGCACCAGGATCAGTGCGATGTTTGAATTCCGTAAAGAATTTTTCATTTACAACAATATGGTACCCAGTTGATGTCGATCTAAAAAGAAAACCAAAAAAATACCTATTTTATAGTAAAAAATTTAAAAAAATATGAAAACAAAATAGTACATGCTGACATGTTCAGACTAATATTACATTCAGAGCCCCGTGAAATAAGGCCGCGTGAATTTAGACCGCGATTGAAAAATGAAACAAAACCGGTCTAAATTCATTAGATGATATTAATTCAAGCCGCGATCGAAAAATGAAATAAGGCCGCGCGGTGTAACTTCATTTCTCAATCGCGGCCATATATAATTTTTAAAATAAATTTTGAACGCTCATACAAAATCATCCGCGGCAAAAAAAAAACACGTGAACATTTTAGCTCTGTTTTACATTTAATTTCGCCCAGAATTTGTATTCGTAATAAGGGAATTTTTTCGAACATGAACATTTTTTCACGCAAAATTCGAAATAAGTGAAAAGAAAAGGGGAAAGTTTTCATGTGGAATGCTGTTCGGGCCAAATTCATAGTATGTGCGAATATTTATGCGTTTTTTTTCATGATTTGGTATTCAGCTGAATAATATCAAATAATCCATCGCAGAAGACATTTATATTTAAGTGGTATCACTGACTCCAAATAGGAAATTTGACACACGGTCGTGGCCGGTCGGTATTTCCGAAAAAAAAAACATTTGGTAGACGCAGATTTTATGAAAACGTAGAATTATGAGGAAGTTCGAAAATTAAAACGAATAAAGTGCGAAAGGCTTCTGATTTTATTGATGAAGATGCCTGAAATCGCACAAGGTCTTACAAAATCTTCAAAATAAGACGTAAATGCGTTCCTCTCGGTAGCAACAATTGCAAATCTAACTGATTCCAAATAATCATAAATATTTAGATAACTTTCTAATTACTACTCTAACGTAAATCAGATGATGTCCGAAGTAATAAGTTGTTTTTGAGTGACGCTACGTTTTTTTCGATTTCGTTCAGATTCATAGCGTAGAAAAAATTCGGAGAGTTGTCACGACGGAATCTGTAATACAGTACAAGGGTGTGAAAAGGGAGGCTTGAAATACATAAATACAGCAAAAGCTAAAAAAAAGTGCATGACTGGATCGTACGTACTTGCACCTACAATGCTATTAGTTGGAAATGCATTTATTTTTAATAAAAAAAAAATTAAAAAAGTTAGAATTTTTGCACGAATGCAATACTTGCCCTATATTATAGGTGCAAGTAAAAATAAGAATAATCTAATCAACTCGAATATGCAACCGGTATAGAGAATAAGGTATGCCGGTACCTTGGCAGTAACATAACATGGATTTTCTGGTCCAACCGGACTAAAAAGTTCAGAAGAATTGAAACATATTGAAACCGTGCACGCTTCGATATCGTTCGAGATTCATTGCTCACTCACAATAGTCTAGGTTTCACTCGAGTCGAATTAAATGTCATTTTTCTCTTCAGCAAAAATTGTTGTCGAGTCCGAAGTGAGTGGAGCGGAGAAGCGATCTATCGTAGAAAAGATGGAACAAATATGTCCATGCTTACATGCATGTCATTTTATTGGCTGATTTATGTCAAATATATAGGTATATATGTACATGTTAACGTCCATAATAGCTTTCATTTCCTTTTCTTTTTATAAAAAAAAGATTTTGGTAACGAAAACGTCTCAGAGCTGATTTTGAAAATTAAATTCAGTAGATTTGTGATAATGAACTCCTGTCACTCGAAACATAGAATACAAGATTCATTCGAATGAAATTTGTTACTCGAGTGAAATCTTTCTCAAGCGAAATTCAGAATAAGGACAATTATATATTGCTTAAGCATGTAAAATAAACTTACGAACTTCGTTATTTCGTATTTTACATTTGTAAGAGAGAACAATGACTTTGATAAAAATAAAACTCAACATGCATAACAATTAATATGGCTATACTCCGAATTACATATAAAGAATACGATTTTCTTACCGAAATGTTAAGGTAAATGTTGCTCCTGGAGAGAAAACCATATTGGGATTGCGAACTTCAGTTGACCATTCTGAGTTTTCCATCGAGTTCAACACAATGACATTTTCATTAAATCTGTAATAAAAAAAAAGACAATAGGAAACGAAATAGACAAAAAAAAAAAAAAAAAAAGAAACTATTAAGTACTCAAACAATGTCGTTTTTGTACTTAAAACATACATACAAAATATGGTTTTAAGAAATAATTAAATGACTGGGTAGTCGAAAACAAGTCATGAACAATTCAAATTAAGTTTTTATTTACCAATATTTAGCTATTATAATAAAAAAAAAGTAATGATTTTTAAAATAAAAATCATTCCCTAAATTAAAATCAAACTACCTACATATAATCATACTTAATTTAAATACATACAGTGGTGGAAATAATTATAAAGGCAACAAAAAATGCGATAAAAAACATTCCTTTTGGAATTCTGTTGAACTGTCTATGGCAACAAATTGCAATCCATGTTCCAAACTATCGGTAACATTCCAGCCGTCAGATATGATCGGTACCTGGATATATGTATGTATGTAAATATCATCGATAGTCGATTTTCTTGCTTTGAGGAGAAAATATATATAAAGGCATCTGGCACACCTCTGCGACTTGGCGAATCAGTATCTCAGAGAGACGTTGGGAAGAAGAGAGGAACACGTTAGGGATTAAGTGTAGGGTAAGAAAGAGTATTAGGGTGGTAATTAGGTTAGGGCTTAGAATAGGGCCTAGTTAAGGTTATAATAGGGTTAAGTTAAGTTAGGTTAGATTAGCTTAGAATAGGTTATTTGGATTTGTTACTTTCTTCCCCATCTTTCTCTAGTAAATTAGCATAGGCTCCTTATGCAAGTTTTCTTTTCCTACTTTCCGTCCGATATTAGAATTAAAGTAACTTTCTTCCCTTTTTTTCGCCTATATGGCATGATTTTTTTTTGTGTGCTGAGCAAGGGGTGTAAGGTGGGGTTTACAAAAACCTACCCGTCCAACGAGCGGAGCTGTGCAATCACAAGCGTGCCGCCGTCCACTTCGTCTGCACCGAAGTTGCCCCCGTGGCGTTTTTTTTAATTGAAAAACAAAAGGAAACGTTTAATAAATTTGAAAATTTTTTCAGAAGTGAAAGGTTGTTTTATCCTATTTTATTTATTATTCAACCAGGCCTCGATCAAAAGTACTCAGCGATGTAGAAAAAATTTACAATTCGAGTTTTAAAGTGAGAAGACTTATTATTCAGGCCTTTAGCAAATTAAGTAGCCGATGTCCAACAGAAGTTGATAACTTTGTGTCTATACAGGATGATTATGACAGAAAACGAAGGTCGGGTTGAAAGCCATCATTCATATCCCAAAAGGGTGAGGCAAATTTTAAACTCGGAGAGAAGCTTTATTTTAAAGAAAATTATTAAGAAGCCAAAGCTTCCCGTAGCACAACAAAATTGTATCAGTTGGGCAGACCAATGAAGCCAAGTGCTCATAGCGATAAAAAAAGTTTAATCTTAATGGCTCTGATGGTATACGGAGTTACCGGCACAGATTAAGGCCTAAAAGCGAGGTTTTTATGAGCAAACATTTTGTGAGGGCTCTATTATGGGGTGGGGTGCCTTTAATTTTTAATGGAACATTGCCAATTGTGTTCATTTCAACGCTACAACCCAATTTATTTGTAAACGCTAGCGATTTAGTATGCGTAATCTGGATATTTCAACAAGATAATGCAGCTATCCATCGTTCTCGTGCCACTCACTGTGAAGTGGTTTAAAGATAGTGGAATTGCAGTTTTAGTTTTATATATTAAAGCCCAAAAATGAACCCCATAAGAAATCTCTAGGGTATTCTTGCTCTCTGTTCTTCAAGAACGAAACCGGTCAAAACGTAACAATGGCCTTCTTTATAGGGCCATGATAACGGACTATTTGCTTCTTCAAATTGAAGTACGTGATCTCAAGGACATTTGGCACACTTGCTTTATTGCGACAAGTCGGTAAACAGTTAATATGTACATACTACATATGTTACCCGCAGTTAGGGCAACATTTAAAAGAAATATTCTTAAAAACGAATGATTTTTTATTCCGTTGAGTTTTGCTGGTTCGTGAGCAAAAAGAAAAACAAGAAGATGGTTAAAAAGACCACTTTGTAGAAAATGTCAAAAACCTTCCTCAAATATTTCCCCTCGTGCAGCTATTACTGGATAAATCGAACATCAAGTTCGAAATCTTAAAAAACGCTACAAATAAAATTAAAAAAGTATTTTTGGAAATATATAGTCAAGTTCTGGGTCAAAGGTTCAGTTATTTTCTACAGCTTTTATATTTAAAATAACAAAGCAATTTTTTCTTCACTTTGTAGCCATTATTAAGTATTGTCATTTATATATTGTATTACCTAGGATTTAGATGCACTGCAATGACTCTCAACTTTTCTACTTTGTGTCTAACTTTTATATTTGGATGACATTGAAGATCGAATCGGATGTGATCAGCATCATCGTACACGCAACCAGTCAATGTGAGTTCCGTACCTGGAGTCATTCTAAAATAGAAAGGGCAAACTTTACGGATATTTAAGAAGATCAAAGAAAATTTACCCATTATATAGAGTATTGTAGTAAGGGGTCTCAGTTGCAGAAACATCCATGTGTTCTACATAAGAATTATTGTCCTTACAAAACTGAAGACCTTTCAAATTACATGGGTCAAATACAAAAACATCTCCCAAGTCGGTGGTCGCCCAAATGGAATTGTTACCAGGCTTTCCCAATACTTCGTTGATTTGGCAACACACTGACGTTAGATGAGATATCCAATCCTCCATTTCTGTATCCCCAGAAAACATTAGTTTAATTGGAGAACAACCTGGTGGTAATCGAGGCGCGTGAATAGCTATACGAGGTGAACCAGGTTCGCTGCAACATTGAATACAAGTAATTTCCGACAGAGAAAACTGTATTTTTGTTGTAACTCCATCTGGATTAAGAACTGTGAATGTACCGGAGTCTGATTCTTGTGATGTTGAACTAACCCATTCCAACTCAATGTGACAGTCCTCAAAAACGCCTCCAGGTTTTTGAACTCTTGCTTCACCAGATTTTATCCATGAAGACATTTCTACTGCCTTTTCAAACTTTTGGAGATCGAGTTTTTTTGTCATATTGGTCCGTGCATTAAGTCTTTCAATAATATCCAAACGCCATTCACGAGTTAGCTCTCCGTTACTATCCAATGAATAATTATCATTAAACCAATTAGGCATGTTTGATGGGTCTACCACAACTGCACCCGCTGTCGCGCAACTCCACATTACTTCGAATTCTGCCCAATATTGCGAACCGCCATGATCATCGTCCTCCCCGAAAACACCAGAATCTCGGGTACAATCGGCATCGAATACTGCTGAGTCACTCTCAGGATGTGCTTCAGTACCAACAATAGATCCAACGCTTCGCACTGGCGACCACGCCCTAGGATTCTTAAGCTGTGTCTCAAAATGTTTTCCAGATATTTCCCCGATATCAGCTGCTGGAGCACTGGAAGCCTGTGTATTGTCAAGCAGAATAGATGTATGTTTCCTGCGATGATCTTTTAGACTTCCCACATTGGGAGGAGAATTGGAATTATTTTTCCACAAATCCGGTTTATTACGAACTTGGTCTGACATTTTTGATTCCATTTCTCCAACATTTTCAATAACAGCACAAGTTTCAACCACAGCCTTTTCTTTGTATAAACTACAAATGCTTCTGTGTTTGGAGCCAGGTGAAGAACCTCCACTTTTACGTGACATTAAACTCATTGTGCTCGAAGTACGACTTACTTGCATCGGACATTGCATCAAGCGCCACTTCTTGCCTGTTAAATCTGATGATGATACACCTGACCTGAAGTAAAGTCTACGATCTTCGGATCCGACAGCAAAAACTTGATCGTTAGCAGCTACTGAGACCATAGATATACTTCCAACCATTTCAACCCATCCACTACCGATAGCTGCATCTTCACTTATTCCAGCAGCATCTCCTTTCACTCCTCTTCGAAACCAAACGTGATTATCATTAGTTACACACCAGACAGCGTCTGTTCCAACAGAAACTTGTAAAATTTTTATTCCATTTCCTGGTGGCTTTACTTCTAGCCATGATTCACCACTCAAACATTCCCTTGTCACACCAGATCTGACAATAGCTCGACCATTGTATAAAACTCCCCAAACCAAACCAATTGGACCAATGCTTATTTGTGCTATTTCACAACCCGATGGCGTGCTGATTGCTGTCCATCGTAAGCCTTCAGGTGAAGTTGAACTTACGCCTGATCGGAACATTGCCTACAAAACAAAATATCTATATCTATGTACGTATGTTTATATCATTAAAAAAAGTAATTGCGAATTCCGAATCATTTTTTTTTTTATTTATTTTACCTTTATGTTATCTATATTAATGAATAAATAATTGAATATGTGATAGATACCCGAATTTATAAATTTAATAATAAGAATTTATTACTAATTGTAAAATATTGGTTAGTCTTATTGCACATATTAATCAAAATTAATAGTAATAAGGGCTTCACAGTGTGTTTGCGGTTGGCTACATTCCATATTCCAAATTGTAGTACTACTTTAAAATCGTATGCTTTGACGTCCATACTAAAAAAAATAAAGAGCACGATCGTACGTCCTTGCACCTACATGCTGGTTGTTAAAAATCAATAAATTTTTAATAAAAAATATCATAAAATTTTTGAAAAAATATTTTTAAAAATTTTATATAAGTGGCTTTTTTTTTATAAATGGCTTTTAAATATTAAGGCCCATTTGCTGAAACGAAACATAAATCTTGTTCGTAGCTAAGTTCCACATACATTTTAAGTGATGCATATGTTTATTTAAGTTGCATAAACAAATTTATGAAGAAGCAGTTTGCAAAGGAATGAAAGGAAATTTGGAACGAATCTGAGACTCATTATACAACTTGAGATGTGTCATCAAATAAGATTTTAGCGGATAAGCCGAATCACCTGATATTTAACAAAAAAAAGTACGACACATATAACAAATTCAATTGTGAATAGACGGCCTTACAAGAAGAAAGTAACAAAAAACTAACCATCACAGAATAACATTTTTATTTTTCTTGTCTTTTTTTGTCTTTCGTTCGCTTAATCAATACACTTACCCAATGAGGAGAATGAAAATGCGAGCAGACACCATCTGGGGAGAAGTAACAACGCGAAATAATGTCGTTAAATGACACTACTATTGGATTTATATACGAGTACAATGGTGCCATCAAAGATACCAATTACATTTGGAAGCGATGTTATTTAAAAAAAAAATCGTGTTTAGCTTCTAAAATATCAGCTGCACTTTTAGGAAACTTAAATAATCATTTTCAAGGCTAGAAATAGCTTTTGAAACTTTCAAGACTATCCTTGGAACTATCGAAGCATAGTAGATGGTTTCCCGTTGAAAAAAAAAAAACGCTGGAAGACCAAAAGTTGGTTAATAGGAGCGACGGGGTTTTCTGAGGACGCAAATATTTATGTGTTAAATTTATGTATGTAGTTTAAATCAACTTATCATTACTGTACCTGTTCAATGGACATTCTTCTTTCTATTTTCCTTAGAACAACAGTTGTTATCTCCCTTGTTAAGTGAAATCCAAGTTAGTGAGCCAGGTAGCGAAGATGAGTTTGCTAACTCAGCAAATTTGTTGGGTTAATTTGGAGTTAACTCAGGATTAAAATTCGCAGAAAAACATGGTTTTAGAGTTAAGTAGCAAGAAGTGGTGGCTTCAGAGGACAACTCAATTAGCACAGCTCAAGTTTTTTTATGTACATATATATTTTTTTAAATATATTGATGAGGAGTCTTTAAAACTAATTTGTGGAGTTAAAGAATACGAGTAGTTGATTTGTATTATTTTCTGAGATCTTCTCAAGAGAGTTGAACAAGAGTTTTCTTAGAGTGCGAAGTCTGGCTGTGGCTAGTGCCCGGGAATTACACAAAAAGTGAATGACAGTTTCTTTTTCAGTTACATCTTTGCAGCTGCAAGAATGTGTTGTGTAGAATAGCTAGTCTGGCCGCATGTATTCCAATAGGCCGGTCGTAATCGCTGTTATTCTGGCAATATTTTTACCCGTTTTGTTAAGTAAGTCGCATGTCTTGGACATGTTGTACGTTGGCCACATCCTCTAGACGTGGCACAGTTTGATAATCTAGTCCATCTGAGACTGGTTTTTTTTAGGAAGAGGATGGAGAGGGGATAGAAACTGGCTCCGTGAGTGAGAAATGAAGAGCTGAGCTTTGTCTGGCCAGTTCCTCGGCATACTCGTTTCCATAAACATTGCTATGCTCTGAAACCCATATAAGAGTTATCATGAATTCCCAGCAAGGCTAGTTCTTCTCAGCATTCTAGAACTAATTTGGATGATATTGTTACCTAGTCAATGGCTTTGATAGCATTCTGGAGTCCTAATTTTGAGATTTGGATGATCTACAGTGAAAAACTAGCCCTAAGTATTTTTTTTTTTGTAAAAAAAACACATTTTTGTAATGAAATCATAGGTTTTTTTTAACCAGAAAAGGTCTATTAACTGTTGCAAAAACTGGTTATCTTGCAATACCGTTTCTCTTAATCTGCGTGGAGACTTAAAAAACTGTTATTGTATTTTATTCCCCCAAATCACAAATATATTTTTGCTATATCTATAGGCTGTAACTTTTTAATATATTTACTAGTAAACTTTTTGCGCCTTACTAATAACCAAATTAAATTAATATCCACACTTTCCAATATGTTTGAATTGTAACAATAACGACTTAAGAAAGCCATGTTCACTTCTTTAAATATAACATTACGGAAGAAAGTGATGACAATGAGCAATTCCAAAGATTTTAGATTTGGTATCTAAAATACTAAAATTATGCATAAAATTATAATTGAATTTAGTTGCATTTTATATAAATAACACTTCACTTTAATTTTAAATTTTTATTTAATTAATCGTTATCAGCGATGTGACTTTAAGTACTACACTAGTAAAATTGCTATCATTTTGATGACAGCAAAACCTTACCTACTACTATTTGAAAAGATGTACACATTTTGAATAAAATTTATTTAGTTTCAGTTTCACAAACTTCCAATTGTAAGCCCAAACAGTTTTCCAAAAAGTTGCAAAGTCAAGTTCTCAATTATTATCATTATCTATACCCTATCAAAGGAATATATTGAAATTGACACATACATGGTCTGTAGCATAGAGAAATATTTCTTCAATATTATGACTATAAACCTTACGAGGGTAACATCTGGAGTGTGTGGGATCGATAGTTCCTTGTTAAGGGAATTGGCTATAAATCGGAACCTTTCACCGTGGGCGCTAGATTCCGCCAAGGAGTCGATTTTGTCTCCTCTCCTTTTCATTTTCAATTAGACTTTATAATTTGTCATCTGCTCTCTGCAGGGAAATTTAAGTAATACATAAATCTTTTCCAAGCATAGCTAATGCTGCGGAGTGGCTATAAAAATAAAAGAGGAATAGAGTACCATACGTTCAGTTGGCTTGAAGTCATGAATTTTGATTCGTTGTTGGTAAGGCCCTTAAAGTTTTTTAAAGTAAATTCTTGGAAACAGAGGACAAAGGAATGGCCAACATTCGATGGGTTATAACCGAAATACAGCTTGATTTACTACGAAGCCCGAAATCATATTTAAACAATAATGCCATGTGCTTTGTTTCAATTTAAAGTTACCCGACATGCGTGTAAATTAAATTAGCTATAGAGATAATTCGCACACAAATTTGGTTTTGGTGTAGCTTACCCTTCCGTGTGCAGTTACAGCCCATACCAGCATTGTACCAGCTGCCGCATTTGGAATATTAAATCCTCCTATTGCAACATCAATAAAAGGTTCTTGTGTGGGGTCTTTATGTAGTGGAGCCACTGCACACCAATTATTCAGCGCGCTATAACGTCGAAAGCGTACCTATTACAAGAGAATTAAATGTTATAGAGTACATGATGTATATTTATAAGTATCTACATATGTATTTAAAACTGGAGAAAACATATTACCCATTTTCGCCTTCGAACATAACAATTCCAAGAATTTTTAACTTGATAAGTCGCAGGAAAATCCAGCGCATATGACCATCCATCGTGGTCAAGCGGTTGTCCATCCAATGTGCAGTCCAAATGCCAGTCGCCTTCCCACTGCCATGCCATTGATGGTAACCGAATTTTTTCAATGTTCCGATCGACGGTTCCATCGACTGATGAAAAATGGTATCGATCTGTCGGCAACAATTTTTTTGAGAATCCTTCAATGGGAAGCCATCTCTCGTTTTCATAAGACTCCTCCTTAACACGAATTGGGACATCGAGTCCATGGACATGAACGTACACCTGTCTGTCACCACCTATTGCCCACATAAAGTTAGATACAGCCGAGATTTTTTTAAACTCTAATCCAAGGTAAGGAAATTCACGCCATCCCGATGACGATGTTGACAGTGTATAAACACGTCCTTCATTATTTGTTGCAAACAACAAACTACTCGGCATGTTGGATCTAAAATAGTAGGTATAACGTTAGCAATATAAAGAAATAACTCCAGACGGACAGCATCCGTCTTTTTATTGAATCACGGTGTACATAATCGATAGTCTTACTCACTGCCACTACATACTCACTCTTTGCTCCTATTTGTCTGCTTTATTGCTTAATATTAAATAGTAAGAATGAATAAAGTATCTAATACATTCTGCGCTTTAAATTTTTACAATGAAAAGAACACTTAAGATTTAGTGTTAAATCTTCATACATTCACTTTCAAATTGAATTAAGTTGCGAAATGTAAATTCAGGGCTCACAAGTAACTACAATAGACTCCTGAATCCTGATTAATCTGTTTTAATATTTGACGTTCAGTAAGTTCATTCTTTCCATTCATCCTGCTGATTGGTTGTAGAGATGAGAGAGTACTATCGATTACTATTAGTTACCGATAAATCAAAATTTCCTTCGAATAATGTAAGTAGACCCTTAAGACCTAACGATAATTTAGCAGAAACAGCAGGAGCATTTTTACAACCAATGGGCACGTTTCGAGCTCTAGGCCTACTTTTTGAGGTAAGGCTTAATAAATATATGGAACGACAAACGATTTTTGACAATTTGCACATTGATTTAAAAGCACAAATAACCCGAATAAGATAAGAGATAATCCACTTCGAAAATCCTCTCCCATGTGACAGATGAAGGGAACACTGGTTTTATTGGTATTATTTAATTTCTTCCGTTTTGTACTTTTTTTTTTACAAATATCAAGTACGTTTATCATACATTTCAGGTCGGATAAAAACAATAACATGTTTGATTACAGTGAATGTGTGTGTGATAGGTAAAACTTATCTTGTGTATAAATCAGGATATATATTAGAAAAGGGCGATTGTTTGAAGTTTGAGATTTCTGGTTAAAAAAAAAGTATAAAAAAACTCACTAATTCGAGTATAGCGAAACTCTTTTTATTCTTTATCATGATATTCTGACCTATTGTGACAAACTGTTCCCGTAATTTTTGTAATTTTCAAAAAAATATTTTAAACCCTGACAGAATCGTCGCTAAGTAGAATTGCCTTTACTGAAGTAGGTGTTGGTTTTGAAAAGCCTTGTGGATTTTGTCTAGATATTTGAGAGAGAATAGCTAGTTCCTGTGAAACCGTGTATGCAGAGAGGTAATTATATTCCAAACAACTCAACCAGCAAATATTTAACCTAATAAGATATAAACTAAATCCAAACAGAAGAATAAGACTTATTTCTTCATTTAAGTAGGTACTATACAATTTAAAAACCAAGACTTTGTACATGTTTGAATCTACGTTGACCACTAGTCGTCTGTAAAATTTCTTTATCCTAAACTTACAATATACATATCTAATTATCTATCCTTCAGTCTATATTCATCCTTTAACTAAATAGATAATACGAATTTTTTTATTGAAATATTCGAACTGAGGTTTATTTTAATTCTTTTGGTTTTTCGAGCATATATAATTCTAAAGCAAACATTCACTTGTTTGAATATATACTTTGAACAATAAACAAATTGATGGAAAAAAAGTTAAAAATACCCATGCACTTGCAACAATTCTATAGTTTCATAAGACAAATATTTTTATTTCTCGGCACATTTATAAATTGTTATACAAAAAATATTTTTTAACATCATAAATTCACCACCGCACTTTCCAAACACAGCCGCCACGGCTCACCCACCAACTTTGTTTCGTGTGGGCAGATAGGAAATTTAAATCCCCAATTGAATTTTTTAAAGCTCGTATGACACTACATTTTTTTCGTATTTTTAATGTCATTGATTTTTAATCTCAGTAGGTGTGAGTTTATACGCACTAAGCCTATAAACGTGAAAATGTCAAAAAATATACTTTAAAAATATACTTCTCACCACATTATTCAGCCGCTGGCAGCTTTTTTTTTTTGACATGTCTGCATTGAGCTTACACTTTGTTGCTTGTTGTTTTTGCTTTCCAGCGAAATTTAAAAAATAAATTATGGCACTGTACAGTGGCTTGCACAAAAATAGCTTTGCTTTTCGTAAAAACAAACTTGCTGTGTTTTTCACGCGAAGCTGACATTTCACCATTATTAAGTATGTAAAAAATACGAAAAAAATGTAGTATCATACGGGCTTAAGCAAATAAAATTTGACAAAATAGATTTTCACCTCGTTAAGAATTCTGATCTCTGATCCTTTTAACGTGCTAAGGACAGTCGGACACTGAATTTAGCTTCAACAAGATAGTGGTCAAATTCGACGTTTGCCCCTCGAAAGGAACGCACATCCAAGATGTTGGATTTGCACTTGCAATAATTTTTTTGCATTTGCAATAACTTTTGATCAGAGTCGATTTCACACGACGAATTCGCATCCTAACATGTGAGTCTTATATGGAAGCTGTAATTAATGTCGCTGCTACGTCTTTTCTGCATACCTGATCCTATCCATCGTATCTCCTGGATCGCAGTTATATCTGCCTTGTACAGCGAGAGGACAGTACAAGGCACCCGGAGTTTGCAGGGTTTGTACATTTTAGGTGCATACCCGTAAATCGTAGTCCGTAGACATTCCGGGTCGAATGGCCGGGTCCTTCTGAAGGGTCTTGTTAGCTTCTGGGACGCAGTGCACGTTCAGGTCAGCTAGAGAGGCATCATCCGGTCCTACATAAATGATGTTGTTCGCCCATATGTGCTCAGTTCATCCAGATGTGCTCCGAGCGTACAGCTACACATGCGTAGACGGATTTGGCATATGCTCATCGTTACTTCATTACTATGTAGCTATCCAGAGGGCACCACGTGGTGGTGATGATGCGACATTTTGCCCTCATCTGCTTTATGTATGTTTAATTGATAAGCATTTAGCAAACGTTTTAACTACTTTTTCTTAATCGGTTTCATTTCAACGCATGAGTCATCTGTTGGTTTTCCTTGTGATCTATCATTCAAACATACACGAAACATCTTTCTTATTCTTTATGGGCTAACCATAATTGAATTAATGCTCTGGCTGAAGTACGTAGTTATGGAAATACACATAATTTTTATATCGCCTTAAAAATTTATTGGACTCGGCAGTAATGATCTCTATAACGGAATAGCGGGGATTATACCAAGCAGTTGCATTTCATAATTAAACATATGAAAATGCTATAATCCGTCTGGAGATGGATCGTGTGATACTCTATGCTTTTTCTATATACTTACTACATATCTTATTATTCCACCAATATACACCTTAAATTTTTGTTTTCAAATTTCTTATAAAATAACTCCAAAAAGATTTTTTTTTCCAAAAAGTGGGCATGGTAGTGGGCGGGTTTTAAAATTTGTTCAGCATATACTAAATTTCGTCCCTAAGAAGAATAATATTCTAATTAAACCGCCGAAAAGTAGTTTTTTTTTAAGAAAACCGCCTATAATATGTAGATATTGACATATTGAACATGGTCGTTAAAATCGAACCCGTTCGTAAGAACACTAGGACTATACCTCAATGTAAGCGTTGCCAAGGATACAATCACACGCAAACATATTGTAAAAAAGAACCGCGATGTGTTAAATGCGACGGCAAACACTTATCCAAAGATTGTGGCATGAACAAGCAAACACCACCGGCTTGTATTACCTGCAAGGGAAACCACACGGATAATTATCGAGGCTGCGAAGTAGCTAAAGAGTTACAAAAAAGGCGTGGTAAGCTTATGAAATCACATCATTGGGTTTCACAATCGAATAAGATCAAGCCAATAATTATTAAAGAAAAAATTGCGAAAGAAAAGTTATCATACGCTAAAACTACGGCTTCGAATACTACGGCCTTGAAATCGGGTAGTGAAGTAAAGCCTAAAACCCCTTACGCTCAAAAAAAACTTACGCTCAAGCCACGAAAGTAGAATGCAGTAAAAATAGTAGTTCGCAAGACCCAGTATCTCAGGTCTTTTCTATTATTCTTGCCAAACTCGAAGAGCAAACTAAAACGAACAAACTTATTTTCGATAGATTCGTTAAACTTGAAAATAATGTTTGTCGCACCCAGACACCGCGAAGAACATGAAAAAGATGCTCAAAATACTTAATTGGAATGCCAATGGGCTCCTGCAAAGACACGACGAGCTTGAAATATTTATACGCGAAAACAATATTGATATATGTTTAATATCTGAAACTCATATGACGAAACAATTGTATGCTAACATTAAAGGCTATTGTGGGTATCACGCTTTCTATCCATCGGAAAGGGCAAGAGGTGGTTCTTTTTTTTTTTTTTTTTTTTGATGCGATGGACTCTTTATGGATACTCGCAGCCCGTACTACGAAGTTATGCCCGACTCCATGCTCTAGCATGTTTACGTGCTAAACCACCGCCCCCCAGGCTGTCCTGTTGCCCCCTACGGTACCGCAGACTCATATTGTTTGCACTCTACAAGGACGTGTTCCGCATTTTGGACTTTCCCTTCACAGTGCCGGCAGAAAGGATCATCTGCGATATTGTATTTGTGAAGGTATTCCCGAAAACTTCCATGTCCTGTTAGGAATTGAGTGAGGTAGAAGTTTACCTTCCCGTGTTTTCTTGTGGTCCACTCTTCGATATTTGGCAGCAGTTTGTAGGTCCATCGGCCATTTTCTGACGTGCTCCATCGTTGTTGCCATTCTAATTTTGCAGTCGCTCTGATGGTGTTTCTTTCCTCGTTGTCGCTGTTCTGCATGCATGCTGCTACTCTGACCTCCAGGTCGATAGGCATTCGCGCTGCTATTACATTAATTGCATCCCCCGATACTGTCCTATATGCGGAGCATATTCTAAGTGATGCTCTTCTGTGTACCGAATTAATCCCCCTCATGTATGAGTTTACCCATATGGGGGCTGCGTACATGAGGATTGACTTGCTAACTGTCGCAAGTAGGCTTCTTATAGGCTGCTTTGGCCCTCCAATATTAGGCATTAGCCTGGATATTGCTGCAACCACCCGGTTTGCCTTTACGCTTGTGTGGGCTAGGTGTTCTCTAAAGTTTAGCCTATGGTCAAGCAGTACTCCCAAGTACTTTATGTAGGGCTTCGACTCGATAATGTGTTCGCCTACCTCTATTGTTAGGCGCTCGACTTTCTTGCGGCTGCTTATGAGGACGGCCTCCGTTTTGTGTTCTGCGAGTTCCAGGCCTGATGAACGAAGCCACGTTTTCACGTCTTTAATTGTGTTGTTCCAGTGTTGCGTCACTTCCTCTAGTGTTTTGGCCACAACAACCACTGCTATATCGTCAGCGTAGCCGATTATATGTACTCCTCTTGGTTTACGTATCCGTAGTACCCCATCGTACATAATGTTCCACAAGGCTGGGCCCAACACTCATCCCTGTGGTACTCCTCCTGTAATTTTATGTGTTTTAGGTCCTTCTTCCGTATCATAGTGGAGGGTCCTATCTTCAAAGTAGTCCGTTATTATTCGGCGCAGATAGTTAGGGACGCACATGTCCCTCAGCGCTCTCATAATGCAGCTCCATTTGGCAGAGTTGAAAGCATTCTTTACGTCGAGGGTAACGACGGCGCAGTACTGCTTCTTTCCTCCTTTCCATCTGGTCCCCGATATGGCTTCGCGTGCTATCTTGCACACTGCTTGTATCGCATGGGTTGTGCTTCGTTTCTTTCTGAAACCGTATTGTAGGTTGGACAGTCCATTTTCTCCTTCGGTGTACTGGTCCAGTCTGTCACGGATTATTTTCTCAAGCACCTTTCCTGCTGTGTCTAGCATGCACAATGGTCTATATGAAGACGGTAGGTCTGGAGGCTTGTCGCCTTTTGGGATTAATACCGATCTCTGTCGTTTCCATTGTAGGGGAAACTTTCCTTCTATCAGACAAGCTGTATAGAGGTTAGCAAAAGCCTCTGGTTGGGCTTTAATGGCTTTTTTTAGTACGAAGTTAGGGATGCCGTCCATTCCAGGAGCCTTGTTACTCTTGATTGAATCCACTAACTTAAGGACTTCTGCAGTTGTGACGGGTGGTATTATTTCCCTACCCGTTATTGTTGTTTGGGAGATGCGGATACTAGTATGCCTTGGAAATAGCCCGCTCACTATAGTATCCATCATTCTCGGGCACGACGGTGCCGTTGCTGCGGCGCTTTTCAGTTTCTCCATGACTATCTTGTAGGCGTTTCCCCATGGATTGCGTTGGAGGTCTTCTCTTAATTTGTGAAAGGATTCGATTTTGCTCCTCTTTATGAGTTTTCGGAGTTCCTTTCTTTTTCTTAGGAAATCTTCGCGTATCTCTTCTGAGTCTTCTCTTTGTCTTTGTCTTGCTCGCTGCTGGCGCCTACGTAATTTGAGGCACTCTGCTCTCAGTCTAGCGATGCAATCGTTCCACCAGTACACCGGTGTTCTCCCATTTCCATTGCTTTTTCGTGGCATGGATGCATCGCATCCTTGGGTCAAGTACGCGGTCATTTGGGTGGCCTGTTCCTCTGCAGTGCCAAAGAATACTTCCATGTTGGTCATCCAGAAATCGAGCATGTCATTATCTGGATTGTTTCCCTTCCAACCTCGGCTCTGTACCTTTTTAATGGCTTCCCGGTGCTGGAACCGTCCCGGCTCTCTTATCTGAAATATGATGGCTCGGTGATCACTGTTTGTGTAGAGATCGGAGACTTGCCATTTTACTTTCCTAGCTATGTTACTACTGGCAAATGTTAGGTCTACGATTGAGCCTGATCTGCCGTTATTGAAGGTGTCTTTGTTTCCTTCGTTTAGAAGCACCAGGTCGAGGCTAGCAAATGCGTCCAGTAGTGCCTCACCTCTGTGGTTGGTTTTAGTGCTGCCCCATTCGACTGCCCATGCGTTGAAGTCTCCAGCTATAATAACCGGTGATTTCCCTCGCACATCATTTACAAGTACATCCAGCATCTTTTGGTATTCTGCCATACTCATACTAGGTGGGGCATAGCCACTAAAGAAATGGATTCCTTTCACTTTTGCGTAGGTGAAATTTGGTCTTTCGTTTGTGCTCTTGCACTCAAATGCATAGCTTCCGCAACTCCAAATTGCTGCTTTCTTGGTGGTGTCATCTACCCATCTTGCTTTGGTACGGGAGCTTTTGTACTGTTCGCATATAAGGGCTAGGTCTGTTTTTTCTTCTTTGACTGTCTGTGTAAGCAGATCCTGTGCGGCTTCACAGTGATTGAGATTTATTTGGATGCACTTCATTGTTTCTTTACCAATACTCGTATCGCGTTTTTGTAAACTACACATCTGTAGCTACCGGTGGCGTGGTTGTTTCCACCTTTACATGCCGGGTCGCATATGGAACACTTCGGCTCTGCTGTACATGTTTTAGCTGTGTGTCGTTTATCCCCACATCTTAGACATGTTCCTGTGCGGTCAATCTCGTTCTTACAGTGCCTAGAGATATGTCCGTATTCTAGACACTTGAAACACCTAGTTGGAGTGATGTACTCTCTTACTCGGCATCTGACCCATCCTAACTTTAGGCGTTCCGCCGCGATAATCTGGGTCGCCACATCTACTGGTAGACTGATGAGGGCAGTTTGCGTTCCGTCCCTCATTTTCCTCATAGACTTAACAGCATCTCTGAAACCCTGATTAGAAAGGAAGTACCAGCCAGATTAACTAACGGTAAAACCAATTGGGAATGCCTCAGAAAATATATAGAAGAAAATACAGAACTAAATGCATCACTCAAGACGCCTTATGAGCTTGAAATTGAAGTCGATCGCTTCGTTGATATAATACAGTGTGCCGCGTGGAATAATACTCCAGCACTAAGGCAAACGAAAGAGAACTACGCACTTAAATATCCTCCAGAAATAACAGAAATGGTAAAAGAGAAAAGGAAAGCGCGGAAAAGATGGCAACAAACTCGCTGTCCGCAGCATAAAGCGAAAGTAAAGAGAGATGATAAGGAGAAAGCAAAATTATTTGCAGACCACCTTGAAGAAACGTTCAAGCCGTTTGATGGTCAACCGCTCATTGAAAACATCAATGCATCGGATATAACATCTGACAACTACACATTAGCAAGTGTAACGTTAACTGAACTTAGGCAAGAAATAAAGAAATTGAAACCTAAAAAAGCTCCTGGATACGACTTAATTACAGAAGAGCTTCTCAAAGAGTTGCCCAAGAAAGCTTTAACTAAATTTCTGCACATTGTAAACGCCGCCCTAAGACTAAAATATGTTCCAAGTCAGTGGAAAGTAGCAGAAGTTATAATGGTCCCAAAACCCGGTAAACCACCGAATGAGAAAAAATGATATAGACCTATTTCGCTTTTGCCGATTATGTCTAAAATCTTCGAAAGGATATTACTCAATCGTTTGCAGCCAGTTATAGAAGAAAAAGATCTTATCCCTGATCATCAATTCGGACTTAGATGCAAACATTCTACAATTGATCAGGTACATAGAATAACCGATGTAATTGAAAAAGCTTTTGAAGAAAAAAAGTTTTTTTTTTTATAACTGAGTTTATTTTTTCATCTCAGCGCATAGCTGAAACGTACCTATCCCGATGGGATTAGGCTCAGATGGAACATACATTTTATTTTAACTCTTAACTTTATTATCGCGCCTAGTTTATTAAACCAATTAGCAATTTTTTTTCTGATAATTGTCTTTTGAAAATTTAAGAAACCTTTTTTGTTTTGGAAAAATGTAGTTTAAAGGAATATCTATATTTGCTAAGTAAGTTTTATCAAATTTAATGTAAAATGACTGAAAAAAAATTTTCGAAAAGTTAGCATCTGAAATGAAATTTTTTACACTTGTTCTCTCTCGACATCCAAGGACTTTGTATAAAAAATCATTCCTTTTTGAATGTCTTTTGTATAATGTTTTTTTAGTTGGTTTGTCATGGCACGAACGACGTTGTGCGTACTTCTTTTTAATTTGTAAAGCCTACACTACTAGAAAAACTATTTTAAAATTACATTAGGCCTTAGAATTAAAAATTAATTACCTTAAGAAATAATCTTACACAAAAAAAAATTTTATTAAATAAATCGATAATAATAAATCATGTTTTATTATTGTTATTGATATTTAATAAAAGTGATTTTTAAGTCAGTGTAGACCGACATCTTGTGACTTATAGTTTTATATATGTATGATAACGCGAGTAAATTTATAGCTCAATGTTTATATTTATTACAGCATACCGCACACCGTTCTCTAACTTTATAAAGGCTTGGCGATGGAACTCCTCCGTTTTGAAGTCGCAGTGTATTATTTTCTTTTCTTTTATTGTCAGTTGGCTTTATAAATTTGCTTGCTTGAATCTTTTTATTGGGGACATCATTTTTTACTACTGTGATAATTCCATTCGATTCGACTTCATGTGAATTTTGCTTTTCGTCCCGTTCACTTTTTGCGCTGGAAATGCTTGATCGTAATGGACTTTGCATTGGAAAAAAATCACTTAAATCTTCTTCGAAATAGCGTTGAGTTCTTGGTTTTAGATCTCCTCTATGAGGTAAACTGCTGCTAGACCTATTTTCCTTTCTAAATTTTCGCATGGCATCAATTGGGTTGTACTTCTGAGTATTGGCTAACATATCCGCTTGTTTTTCCCACTCCGTGGGTTGTTTAAGAACAATAGTAATACTTTGTTCCAATCTTTGTAGTTAAAAAAGTAATGGAAAATATCAATTGTCAACAAATTATTATTTTTTAATAGTAGATAGGTATCTAATGCTTCGACAGCGAAAAATGTTAGCATTGTGATGAAGTGCATGAGGTAAATTATATGTGTTATTTTTCATGTATCTTATGAAAAGCTTAATTATTTGACTTACTTTATGTTAACATCCAAAAATGTATGTAATTGAATGCAAAAGTTGTATTTACAGCACTATAACAAAATTTGAAAAAAAAAAAAAAAACAAATAATTATGCCTTAAATTTTTATTAGAGCAAATATTATGTGTACATACATATGTACATTACCTATAATTTTATATATATTATAACAAAATTATTTTCTACGGAATTTTACGTTTATTTTACAAAATATACTATGTACACAAAACCATTTATGTTGGGGATTGTACTTACTTATTAGAGTTCGATATTAACTTAGGGTTTTCGCAAATTGAGCTCATTGCCTCTTGGTCAACCTTAAGACATTTATTAATTGGGTATATAGCCAACTCTTGTAGCTCAGCAAAAGTAGGCTTTGGCGTCGGAGGATTTTGATCATTAATATTTGCAAGTGCCTGTTCAATCTCTGATTCAGGCGATGACGTTCTCAAACTATCAACGTCAGCTGATAAACTGGGGCTATTTCGTTTGCGTTTATAATAATCCTCGTCGCCTTCTTGTACAGATAATTTTGAGTTACTCGACGAATCGTCAGCGAAAAAGCCTTGTACAACTCCTTGCACGGAACTTTCGCTATTAGAATCAATTGCTATATTTTTGTCTGTTATTTCTGCTGCCACGTTATAAACTGAACTTTCTAGTTCTTGCGATATGTTGAAGTCCTTAGAATTACCATGGCCCGCTTCCGAATCAGTTTCTTTAAGTACATCGATCACTTTTTCAACTACTTCTGGCAAATCTGAAATGAGATAATCATGAAAAGGGTTAAGCTTGCTTACAGCCATTTTAAGCAAGCAGCATTGAAATCCTGACCGCAGATCTAAAACCATTACTAACATGAGTACACTGAACAAAGTACGTAGAATATTCACGTCAAAAATGTACATTAAGCGTTGAACAGTGGGTCATGTAAGAAATATAGGTAGTTAGGTACGTAGTAATGCAAACCATACTTCACAGACACCAAAGAGACAGACACCACCGTCAAAAGAGACGGATACATACTGTAATTTCTTGCTAGGGTTCGAAAGATAAAGCAGATCCTTAGTTATTCTCTGAGAATAATCTTAATCGTATTTTTTTTGTTCCAATGAATCTTAAATATTTTCAACAACTTAAATAAATTTATGTGAGTTCTTTTCAATCCCAAGAAAAAATGTAAACGTAGAAAAAATATTTTTTCTGGGGCTCAATGGACAAAAAAAAATTAAATCAAATTTTCGAATGTAAAATATATTTTTTTGCGTAATTTATAATAATTAAGAAACCTGCTGTAAAAATTTCTATAAAATTCTTAATAGAAAAAATAATAAAGAAAGAAAAATATCAAAATGATATGTATAAAGTTGAAGAGGAAAACTTGTTTGAATAGCTTCGAAATAAATAACAGTTATTTGATTTGAAACAATTTAAAAACTTATTTAATACTATCTTAAGCAATTAACTAATATACAGCTACAATTAAAAAAAAGAGCGTACACCTAGAAGAAACTCATACAGTGAAATCTCTCTTAAGTGGACAGCCACGGGACCGTCGTTTTTTCTCCAGATAAGAGAGTGTCCGTTTAAGACGAATATTCACATCGACAGCTTCCACAGATATCGAAATGTATTGTTTTTTTTTTTTTTTTTAAGACCGTAAATGCCGAAAGGATGCCTTAAAATTTGTTAACTTGATCTTCGTCGCAAGATTTTTGGCTTTCTTTTTGGATAAATGGTCCAGAAGTAGGGATGTGTTTTTCGCGAGCTTTGACAAACCTTTTATGTGTCAACGTATAGTTTGTTTTATATTCGCTGCTATGAAATAGCAGTTTTTATAGCCCATTCGCACCAGTGATCCAATCCAAGTAATGATTAGTTGTTTTTCAAGTAGCGCACTCCATACTGCTCCACTCCTGATAAGGTCTGTTTGCGTACTTTCTGCACGAAAATAAACGGATTTGACAGTAATCTCAAGCCAGCCCAAAGTAATTTCTTGCACTAAAATTAGCATAGGAAAATTTCTTACTTCCTCGTGAGTGCTCTAATAGAATTGTGTCATAGTTTTTAGTTAAAATTCGTAAAAATTTGCTGTTTTGAGAGAGTACGCGAAAGGATCTATTGTTTGTATGTATACAATGATCATTCGCACAGAAGTGAAACAACTCAACCTCATGTGAATAGCTCGAATCGTCCATTTAAGGGAATGTTTTTGTCCAAATATATGTAAGTACATACATATGTGAAAATGCTGTCCATGTCCACTTAATAGAATCGTTCACTTTAAAGGAAAAAAACTCATACAAAATCATGCCAGCCAACCATTACAGTACATCTTGTCCGTCTAAGAGAATCGTCCACATAAGAGGATGTCCGTTAAGAGGGAGTTCACTGTACTATGGTTATCAATTTAAATAACTGATTAATACACAAAATTCAAAAAATATTTTATTTTAAGCTATTTGGTTAAAAGAAATATTATTCCAATTGATAACCATAATAAAGTATGTATAGTTTTTCCTAGGTGTACGCTCATGTTGGATGTAAATGAATGAATTTATGTTTATTTTGTTAATGTTGTACTTCTTGAACCTGTTCTTTTTTCTATAAACAACATTTTTAATTGTTCATGTTATGTAGAATAAAAAAAATCTTTTTTTTAAATTCAGAATGTTGTCTTATTTGTTCCTCCAAGCTCTCTTTTTTTATAGATTCTAGACCAAAATTTTCTCTTTTTAGAAAGGTCACAAAGGGACATCCTAGTTAAATGTCACTTCAAAAAGAATTCAGTACAAATTAAATTTATATTGTATCAACAACAAAATTAAATTCAGAAAACAATATACAATTTTAATTGTTTGTGGGATGAACAAATTATAATTGAAAATGAAAAGGAAAACCGAAATAGAAAGATTTAATTAATCGTTAAAATAATTCAATAAGCAACGAAGTGTAATGAAAGCAACACATAAGCATAAGTTAAACAGCAAAATTAAATAATGGACAACAGCAAAACTTTAGTTTCTTCGTGGTCAAAATCTAAAAGCCACTTTTTTACTTTTTTGATAGAGATCTTCTCGAAGCTTATTAAACAACTTACGGGACGTAACTGAGTAGGAGTTTCTGAAATGAGTAGTCCCAAAAGAAGGCATGGTGACAGCAAAGGCAGAGTTACTACTACTCAAATACAATTACTTTAAGTTTTATTTATCAATACAGATTTGTTTAAAACACTAATTCAATCATTATTGCTATCTTATACTTTTCAGATCACTAAGTAGAAATTAAATCTCAAACAATATTTCGCCTCTTATAATTTCAATCTCACCGCTGTTGTCTAAAATCAACTGTCATTTCTGATGGCGTTGCCGTATTTATAGGGATAATCATGCGAGATCTCACCAATTCCAGAAGTCTGTGGGAAATTCTGTTATAGGGGGAAATTCACCAATACAAGAAAGTTGTAGAAAATTCTAGTAGGTAATTAATGTTGCGAATGTTCGCCCATAAATTGCGCTATAAGTTTTCTAAATATACTGGATATCACACTGCCCCTCAAATGCATTATTGCCATGGTAACGGTGTAGGCGGTCCACGTGTACGATTTTCATTTTCACTCTTGGCGCCCGTTGAATTTTATAGACCACATCGTTAATACAAGTGACTACTCTGTAGTGTCCTGTTGCAATTCCGATGATTTGTCGTTTCCTTCTTGGAATCCAGACGTTTTTGCTCTGGCGTCTTACCTTGTCTTCATGCGGTCACTAGCTATTGTTGTCTTCATCATAGTCTTATAGTCGATTGTCTTAGCCCCATCGTCCGAGACTATAATTTGGACAAAGTTGGATGGTGATTCTGCTAGCCACCGAGTTTCTCTATTCGAGCCAGATTTAGAAAAATATTTCCACAACTAGATCGTTGGAAAAAATTTAGTGGAGCCGAAGTCTGTTACATCAGCTAGATTAAGGGAAATAAGAGAAGCTGTACTCAAATATGTAATGTATGTGCAATATGTCATAATTTAAATTTTTTAAACTAATTGAAGGAAAATCTATAGAAAAAAACATTCATGCAAAAGTATGTGTGGTGACGACTAAAAACAAAAAACATATGAAAAGGCTATCTTATCAAATTACTCCAAAACACCAATTTTCTCAATAAGTGGGCATGGTAGTAGGCGGATTTAAGTTTTTTTCAATATATACTGGATCTTTTTCCTTAGGACTTATAATGTTCTAATAAAACCGTCGAAGAACTGTTTTTTTTTTTATAAAAATGCCCCTAAAACGTAGGCGTGGCCGAATACAATGTATAGAAGATTTGTAGAGTAAAAAGATATCTACATATTTGCTTAAGTAAGTTTTTTCGAGTTCCATATAAAAGTACTGAAAAAAGTGAATTTTTTGAAAAAAGGGGCGTGTCAGTGGGCGGATTTTTACACTTGTATTGCTTGCTTTTGCAAGGACCTCGTATACAAAATTTCATCGACCTAGCTCAAAATTTAAGGCCCAAAAACTGGTGACACACAGACGGACGGACATAGCTCAATCGACTCAGCTAGTGATGCTGATTATTTAGATATACTCGTATACTTTATTGGGTCTATCTGCAATATTTCTCTATGTTACAAACTATGTATAAAACTTTATATACCCTTAGGATAAGGTATAATAAAGATAAATAAATATATGAAAAATTACAAAACAAATTCATATAGTAACACGAAATAAATAAATAAATGTATAAATAAATAAACAAATAAATCATGAGTATTGAATAGTTCGTAGAGTATAAGATAGAGATGTCATTATTTTCGGTATGAGAAGAGCCGTAAGATATTCAAGTCTCTTCGACCGAAAGGAAACTAGCTTCTACTAACATGCATTTGATTGGTTTTTTTCTGAAAGCTTAAGGGCAATTTGAACGGCGCACTGTGGTCTAAATCAATATCGCAGCGCGAAAAAATTAAAAAAATTACTTATGAATAAAATAGTTTGGTGTTGTTTACCGTAAGTAGAAATTTCCAGAGGTACCCAGGAAAATATTAGTTTTTATATAAAAAATCGTAGATCATAAGTGTAATAATGCAACAATCTTTCAGAATGTGTTATGCCACTCTGACTTAGAGACCATTTTGAATAGGTGTACTACTCACGACCTATTATTCCAATTGATGTTTAGTTTCATAGATTTATAAAAATAGCATATTTCAATTCGAGTTCCACATTAAAAACAGAGATTAATGTTCTAGTATAATGTTTGAGCAAGAGCATACAAAAATTGCAAATGCTCGTAAGTATTAAATTTGGTCTGTTTCAATAATGCAATAAATTTTTAATAAGAAAATGTGAAAACTAACTGCATTCGTGCGCATTCATATTTGTTAAATAAAGTGCACGACTGGATCGTACGTACTTGCACCTATATGCTGCTAGTTGGAAATGAATAAACTTTAAAAAAAAATAATAAAAAAAAATAATTAAATTTTTGAAAAAATATGTTGAAGATTGGATTCTTTTATCCAAACTATGATGATGTGGATCGTAGGTGCATAAACCTAGATCCGATTGTTGTAGTAGCACAAGTCGATTCTTGTATCGATTATGCGAATCGCGGGAACAGTCCTTCAAGCAGACTCACTTGAAGAAATAAAAGTCTTGGTTAACTGTTCGTAAGCAATTGAAATCATTAATTTTATTCCTCTTATTTATACTAAATTTAACAGTCAATAAATGCTTAGTTTGCAACTAAGCGAATATCTAAAGTACAGACAATAATAAACAATAAATGCTTAGTCTAGAATTAATGTACAAAGTTGCTGCGTTTGCATTTCTTTTCTTGGGAATGAACTTTGAGGTTGTTCAACCTCCGTTGGCAATGAAATATGATAAATTGATTTTTGTGTGACATGTACATACATTATCAAGTTTCAATTATGAGTTTTAACATTCTGCCCGCGGTTGAACAGATGGTTCAACAATAAAAATATTCTTAGGTGTACTACCTATGTATATTGTATAAAGCAAATAATTTTTTTTTTAAGATTTTAATTAATTATTGTCAATACGTATACTAAATCTGTCCTCCTGGACCTCTGGTTTTGCTGGTGTCCTTGGTTTTGGGGTTGGCGGCTGGATGTGTCTATTCTTCCTGGTTTTGAGGTACCATTGAATGACCAAAAAGATGATAATTAAAACTGCTATTAGTACCCCAGCATGTCCTATGGTATGGTGAATTTCATGGTGTTGTAGGCCAGTTGGCAGCTCATTGCGGAATTTTTCGACACTCTGCTTCAATATTTCGATATCCGCGATGTGACGTTGGTAAAACTGTTGTGGATAAGCCAAAGTTGTCGCTTGAACCGGGATTATAGTATCAGAGAGGTTACTCAGCGGGCTGTACGACAATCTCGAGATCGACGGATATATATTATGTCCTCGGATAGTTAGGAATTGTTGTTTCATTATACAATCCTTCTGCAGCCTTGCAATACCTGATCCTCGGATGGTGACATGTGTTGTGTTTTGTCCGCATACGACATTGATGGTAGTTTCACGTAGTAAGGTGTAAATCCATTCATTTGGGTTGTGTAGTTGAATCCAATGAGGTCCATCTCCAGATTTTTGCACCTGACATTTATCAAGGCCAGGTAGGTGATTAAAAAGGGAGATCTCACATGCACTGGCGGTTGAACCCTTATGATGTAGAGGACCGCTCTGTTTGCATAGGTATTCTTCGTGGTTAATTGACAGGCAATTCTTCATATCTCTTTCCGAAAGGGAATAATACTGGTCTCGATGTAGATTTATTGTTAGGTATGGCGAGGCTGGTTGTATGGCGTTGAAAGTTCCATTTATCAATACTGGCACAGGTATGACGCGAAATATCTCGAAGTCTTCTGATGATACTAATGGTATTTTGATTTTGAAAATTGCATGCTTCGGTAATATTCTCCCTTCTATAGTCATCAAGTTGTAAAGTGTTGTGAGATCTAAGTAAGATGTAGGAAGCTTTAATGATGATGGTAAATGTTCCTTTATGTAGCGTAGCTCCTGACGTAACTGTGTTGAAGGTATCAGGAGTGGGCTGAATTTTCCATGTTGACTGTGCGTTATTACATCCAATAGGGAACCTTGAATGCGTTGGAAATTAAATATGGTTGTGAGTGTTTGTATTGCAAGTGATAAAAAGCCTTGAGCTAATTGTTCTTGGTATAGTTCCCGAGAGATGTTGTTCGTTTGGTGGGTTAATTCCTTAATGTGGGAGGATATAGCTGTGAATTGGCTTGATACTGCTTCTTGATCACGGTTCATTATATTCACGGTGGCCGCGAGGAATGATGTCTGATTTTTAATGTGGCTTAGTAGTAATTCTTCATTGTTTTGGATTCCTTCAATTGTCTTCGATATTTTGTCTGCGTATTCAGAATCTAGTACTCCGAATAAAGCGTTGGCCACATTTCCCACAAGATTTAAGGCACCTCGTTTCATCCGATTACTTCTGGGTGTGGTTGATAGTAGTTCATTGGTCCTTACAAGTTCTTCTTCCAGGTGTTGTATCTGGGTAAATATTTTATCGCAAGCGTTCTTGGGCTTCATAAGATTACATAGGTGATCTAGTGAAGAAGTGGAATTTGTTAAGAGGTGAAATTCCTGCCAGTAAAGTTCCATATCATAATATGCAATAATATTCCATTCACTAGACAAAATATTTGCTGCTCCTATATTTTCAAAATAAATTCCTGGTTGTGAATTAAATGGCATCAGTTCCACAGGCACTCCTTCGCTCCACGGAAGTATGATCAGAGCCAAAAGGATCGTGACAATACTGGAGCCTAATGATCGCCTTATTCTTTTTCTTGGTACTTCTTCCTTGTCCATCCGAGAATTAACTGCGTCCTTGATTGGTGGTTGTTGTTTTAGCTGCACTGGTGCAGGTGGATTATCGTCCACTGGTAGAGGAGCCAGTTTATGTATTGGTCTCTTAAGCTGCCCGTTGGCAGTTCTTACTTCCACCACTCGTACCACATCGTCGGTCCCCTTGATGCAATTTACAATCCTACCCAGTTGCCACTGCATCGGTGGTAGATTGTCTTCTTTGATGATTACCAACATACCCGGGATAATGCTGTTTTGCTGATGTTTCCATTTGTAACGGTGTTGAAGCTCATTGAGATACTCATGTGACCAACGTTGCCAAAATTGCGTCTTGATTGCTGTGATTGTCTTCCATCTGTTGCCTAACCTGCCATGTGTATCCTCTGCTCGTGCATTAATTGTTGAGGTTAATGCCTCCCCAATCAGAAAATGTCCGGGTGTTAGGGCCGTAAGATCGTTTGGATCAGATGACAAGGGAGTCAGCGGTCTGGAATTTAGTATAGCTTCTATTTCGATCATCAACGTTTCAAGTTCTTCATACGTTAGATTAGAAGAAAGAAGGTTGCGTTTCAGAAAATGCTTAGCTGATTTCACGGCAGCCTCCCATAATCCGCCGAAATGGGGTGCTCGAGGTGGAATAAAATGGAATTCCATACTCCTGGCAGTGCAAAACGAGGTTATTTTTTCTTTCGACGAAGGAGAATGTATTGATGATTCAACCTCCATAAGCTGGTTTCTTGCTCCGATGAAGTTTGTCGCATTATCGCAATAGAGATTCTGGCAATTTCCTCTTCTGCCTATGAAACGCTTAAGTGCACCTATGAATGCTTCTGTGGTTAGATCTCCGTGCAGTTCCATCGGTAAGGCGGCATCCCAATCAATTTTTAGTTTCCATAACTGTTGAATAAATATTTTCGCCGTGATTGTTATTGGATTGACGATGCCTAATGGGTCGAATATATGTGCAATTTCCGATAAGGCCGTTCTTTTTGTGATTCTCCTATTCTCCTGTATTGCTGAATTAATGAGGAACTCATCCGCTTGTGGATTCCAGATGAGCCCCAACGTTTTTAACGTTCGTGATTCCTTATCTTGAAGATCAGATTGTATGGCTTGATCGCCCATTGGAATATTTCTTAGCAGCTGTGGTATATTACTGCACCATTTTCTAAGGTTGAATTTAGCTGTTTGCAAAATATGGGTTAATTGCTGTCGCATTTCTATGGCTTCGGATAGGCTATTGGAGCCGGACATGACATCGTCCATGTAGAAGTCATTCGCCAAAATTTTGGCACCCAATGGAAACCTTTGTGCATTTTCTGTAGATAGTTGTTGAAGGCAGCGTGTTGCTAAATACGGAGCAGACGTGGTGCCATAAGTTACTGTATTTAGCTGATAACATTTGAGTTCTTCATCCGGTCCATTCCGCCAGAATATTAGTTGATAATTGCGATCTTCCTCCTTCATAATGATTTGTCTGTACATTTTTTCGATGTCGGCGGTAAAAACAAATCTTGGAGTTCGAAATCGTATAAGTATGGAGAAGATGTCGTCTTGTATTGTGGGCCCAGCTAGCAGCAAATCATTCAAGGAGTTGTTTGATGACGTTTTCATGGATGCGTCGAACACAACTCTTAGCTTGGTAGTGCTACTATCTGGTTTTAAAACACCATGGTGCGGAAGGAAGTAGTGAGGTGCCCTAATGCTGTTTATGTCTACTTCTCTCATGTGTCCCAATTGGAGATATTCCTGCATGAAACTTGCATATTGATTTTTGAGCTGATCGTCCTTGCTTAGTCTTTTTTCCAGGGCCCAAAATCTCCTCAGGGCTATCTCCTTAGATTCACCTAATTCTGACGGCTGACGTGAGAAAGGAAAACTAACGATAAACCTTCCACTGTTTGTGTCGCGCCGGAAGGATTTGTCAAAGTGGCTTACACATTTTTGATCCGCTGGAGTGATGTTACTCGTGTCTTCTCCAATTTCCTCCAACCGCCAGAACTTCTCGATGATTTCATTTAAAGGCTCTTCTTCCGTACATATTCCACAAGTGGCCGTTGTAGCGATATATCGGCTGACCTTTCCAGATATAATCCAGCCGAGCATTGTGTTTTGTAGTATTGGCAAATCCTCTTGAAGTTTAATTTGTCCGACTGCGAGCAGCTCATGGTAGAACTCAGCACCCAATAGCAAGTCTATTTTATCCGGTCGATTAAACTCTGGATCTGCTAGCCTTATATTCTTTGGTATTTTCCATGATGAAATGTCCAATGGTTGATAAGGCTGCGGAGCAATAATGTCCTTGAGCACAAACGCTTCCACCCTCGAGGCATAGTTAGTTATAGAAGATTCAATTTTTACATTTACTCGGTGGGTTGTTTTGTGCTTCCCTTGGCCTACACCTTCTATGATCAGAGAATCTAGCTCAGGCATCAGATTTAGAGCTCGAACTACTCTACGGCTGATGAGATTGACCTGAGAACCAGAGTCCAATAATGCTCGACAATACATAGCCTTTTGATTAGGTCCGATAATCGTAACCTTTGCAGTTCCTAGTAAAATCAATGCCCGCTGTAGCGGCTGTTTTGATAACGTGCTTTCCACTGTGCTGGAAGCGGTAGATGCAGTTGTTGGTCTCATTGTTGTGGAGATTTTGGAATCCCCTGAAGTTTTAGATGAATTAGTACTATCTGCTTCTTGATGCAGCAGCGTGTTATGTTTCTTCCGGCACTTTAAACAACTACCAGAATTACAATTAGTTGAAAAGTGCCCGGACCTCAAGCAGTTGACACAGAGACCACTTTGCTTGACCAAGATCATTCGTTTTGACGATGGTAGATCTAAAAATTGCTGGCATTTGTACAGAGGATGATTGCCCTTGCATGCTGAGCAATTTGTCTGATGAGATGTCACTGCCGATGACGTCTTAAAGGTTGTCTTGTTGGATTGATACTCCAGCGTTTTATCCTTATTTCCTAGTGCTTCAAGCGACTGGAACCGATTCTCGAGAAATATTAAAAATTTCTTGAATGATGGTAGCTGCCGAGGGTGATCGAGCGATTGCTCGTAAAGTGTATGGGTATCCTTATCTAACTTTTTTAGAAACAGATGAAGCAAAATCGGATCCCAGGTGTTCGTATCCACCCTTAAACCTTGCAACCCCAGCAAACATTCTTGTATGGTATCATGCAAGCTTCGAATGGATCTAGCATTCCCAGCTTGTGCATTTGGATGGGACAACAGTTTTGATATCCAAGATGAAACTAATAACCGAGGATTATCGTACCGTTCAGTTATTATTTTCCATGCTGCTGCATAGTTGGCGCCTGACACTGATAGGTGGCGAACCAACTTCTCTGCTTCCCCTTTTAAACTTGATTTCAGAAACCACATTTTTTGGCCATCTGACATGTGTTGGTTATGGATCATTTCAATGTATAAATCCATAAATTCCTGCCATTTAAGATAATTACCGTCAAATTTTGGCAATTCTACCTTTGGCATTTTCATTGTTGTCTGCTGCGTAACCAATTTCGAGGTCGACCTTTCCAATCCATCGTAAAGCTCCAGTAGTGACATCGAGACACGTTCTTGCATCTCAAAGTATTCCTTGATGTCTTCGTGTCCTCATTCCATCTCCAATTTCCGATACATTGTTGATACCTCATCCCAATTTTGTTCCATCGTACGAATTTTAATACGGCAGAACTGTTCTGACCTAGCCTGATCCGATCCGGCCTTATCCAATGAATTACTAAGGATGTCCATAACCCATTTATACCTTTGCTTAAGGTTGGTCATGGATCCTGTTGCGAGAAAAGTTTGCTGTGTTGACTGAGATGGTTGAGGTAACCACTGTTCCTTACTAGGCCTTGGAACGGCACCCTTGCTTGGATTCAACGGCTGAGAGGGTTGTTCCTTGGTTACACCGAACTGGTTCCCCTCCAGCGATACTGACGATGCTCCCGTCTTACTGACTACCTGTGGTTTAATCATTGCGCTAGAGTCCTCCTCCTCACTGGTTCTCCCGTGAGGGAACATGTTTAGGCACCTGTCTAGGTCTCTCCGGAGCTCTTCCACCACCTTCCGGACTTCTGTGTAATAGTCCTTCTGGAAATATGGGTGATTCAAATCAACCAGACAGGTTTCCCTAATGGTACTGTCGGTTTTATCGAATTCCTCCCAGAGTTCCTCAAGCTGTGTTAGCCGTTGTTGGAACTCCTGCTGGGAGCTACGCGTTTTTGGCTTCCTTTCATCGCCATCCCTCTTTTGGTCCTTCCATAGCTTAAGGATGTCACCTCCAAGCTTCTCCTGGTGTTGAGTATGGTTGTTAAGCTCCATGTCCAAAATCTGTACGTGCTTAGATCCTTTAATCCGCTATGTAGATCCGTCGTACTGTGTTTTGGCCCAGTATACGCCAATCACGAAAGCAAAAAAGAGACGAGAAAAGAAGAAAACAAACTTGAACGATGTTAAAGCCCCGTTCACGCTTCTCTGATGAGTTATTAGACCTAAGTCCTGTCACGGTCGCCAAATGTTGAAGATTGGATTCTTTTATCCAAACTATGATGATGTGGATCGTAGGTGCATAAACCTAGATCCGATTGTTGTAGTAGCACAAGTCGATTCTTGTATCGATTATGCGAATCGCGGGAACAGTCCTTCAAGCAGACTCACTTGAAGAAATAAAAGTCTTGGTTAACTGTTCGTAAGCAATTGAAATCATTAATTTTATTCCTCTTATTTATACTAAATTTAACAGGCAATAAATGCTTAGTTTGCAACTAAGCGAATATCTAAAGTACAGACAATAATAAACAATAAATGCTTAGTCTAGAATTAATGTACAAAGTTGCTGCGTTTGCATTTCTTTTCTTGGGAATGAACTTTGAGGTTGTTCAACCTCCGTTGGCAATGAAATATGATAAATTGATTTTTGTGTGACATGTACATACATTATCAAGTTTCAATTATGAGTTTTAACAAATATTTTTAAAAATTTTGCATAAGTTTAAGGGCCACATTTTATTAAACATTTAATCTTGTCCACATTTCGATTTTGATGAAAATCCAATGAGTTTTAGCCGATAAATAGCCATATTTCTAAAACCAGTTAATAAGAAAAGTACCGTTATACGTATTTTTAGCCAAAAACGTGGTACGCCATCTTATAGCATTTGTCTAGACTAGCTCGAATATGAAATTTAATCAAAATCGTTAGAGCCGTTTTCGAGAAAATCGTCTTTTTGTAAAATTGGCCCTAAGTAAAGTACCGTTAATAACAGGGCTAGAACGAAAATTCCGATTTCGCCTCGAATTGCGACCTTACAGAGCTTAGATATGAAGTTTGAAGCAAAAGGTGGGCAACTTTTAATTGAAGTAAAACATCGAAAATGTTTTTAATATCCACAAGATAGGCTTCATTCGACCGATGATGGCATTAATAATTGAATATTATTTTCGACATTAGGCCGTCATGTCTGGCCACGTACATGACGTAATCTCGCATATTTCTCCTTCTTCCGATCATGTGTAAAGTTTTTTTATCTGTTTGTCTTGGGTCATTCCACGGAGGGTTCTGAACGACCCCGTCCGTGTTGACTGAAAATTAGTACAAATATTCATTGGAGTGGTACAAGTCATAAGGCAAAAAAGTTTTGCAAAATTCGATATAGCTTGCGTGTAACGGAACTTCAAAAATTGGCAAAAAAATCGAATTCTAAGCGTTCTTCTATATTTCAAAATTTCATAACATTGGTTCTGCTTATCAGAATTTGATAAAATATACCTATACCTAATATATCTAGTAATAAATATCTAGTATCCACCTTTTCCTGAATCGGTCTCGTAGTTGGCGGGCGATTCTCCATTGCTTGCGTAGAACACACAATTGTCCGTCCGGCTCAAGTAATCTTGGTGTTTGTGCAGTGTTGGCGGATCCCAGCCACGGTGGCCACGGTGTAGTGGTAGTGTATTCGGTCATTGAATGAGAGGTTTGGTGATCAATTCCCGACCAAGTCCATTCAATTTTCACAGTATTAAAAATTAAATAATTCGCTCAGAAAGTACTAAGCCTTATATTGACATTCGAATTCATTCGAAAGTGAGTCGAATTCGCATAGACTGTATTTTGACTTTCGAATAAATAGAAAGAATAGAAAATTTATCCAAACTTTCGAAAGTTCATTGGTTGTGCGTATTTTGAGATTCTATTCATTCGAAAGAAATGTAATTTTTCATTCGAACATATTTTCCTGGCGCATAGATTCACAAGTACGTAAATATAGTAAGATATTTTGAATATTCTGTAGAAAATTGAACAAAGTAATTTGAATTGACAATTTCTGATCCTGTCGGTATAGGTCATGTTCTAATTAGAAAAACTGGTGGCCAGCAATTCGTATAAATAAAATAGTCCCACTCAAGTTCTATGTAAACAAAACTCCAAGGGAAAGACGAGTGAATGCACAAAATTATTTTCCAACTTTATTTTTTTACTCTTATTTTAAATTTTATATGATGTCCTATTTATTCGCTCTGTCTACAAAAGAAAGCAGCATTTTATTTTATCTAAAAACCAACTCTAATTACTAAAAACAAATCACCAAGCAAATGTTTACTTTACTACTGACAGCACTCAAAGTAAAGGTAGAGTGACCAGATTCGTGCCGAGTATATGGTGGGAGAGACTTGTAATTAAATATACATGTATGTTATTTTATTTTTCTTTTTTTTCGTGCTCGATATTATTAAGGGTATACAAAACATGTTTCATAAAATGTATTACCTAAATTTCGTCTTCAAACGCGTCAAAATATAACTAATAAAAATAGTTTAATAAGAAAGAGAAGAGTTCTCACGCAAATAAAACAAAGTATGGTCAACCTGTATAAAAAGAAATGTCAAGCAGCTGAGAGTTGAATTTATTTTAGTTCATTTGGCGTTATCATTCGAAAATGAACCTTTTTCGTTCGAATCTCAAAATACACAAAAATCTTTCGAATGAAAAGAAACATTCGAAAGAATTGACTATTCATTCGAATCTCAAAAGATTTCAACATGAACGCGAAAAAAATACTGTGAATTACGAACGAATGCAAAAATCACACACAACTCTCTCTCCAGTGAAATTGGAAACCACCCATGGAGAATACAAAATTGAAACCTAATATCACCTGAGTTTCAAATACCACTACACCAACTCTTTCCTATCCCTTCTTCTCTCTTCCAAATTAACTAACGCCCGTGCCCTGTTAATCAATGAAAGGGTATTCATATCCCCGTTGGCATGTGTAAATTATAAAAAAAAAATTTTAGGGGTGAGTGGCTCTTCCTGATCGACGGTCACTGGCAGATGAGTGAGAGGGTCACGATCACTACGCAATTATGTGTATAGTGTAGAACGCGCTTGAAACACCTCACTAATCGCTCCCACGCACCTCCTTCAGACGTGTTATTCGGGCAGTTGAATAGCCACTCAACTCCTTTCATTGACAGCTCGTCTTGTATACCTCTGCAAAACGCTTAACTTCTTGGTTCGCTCCAATAAAAATCGCTGCGCATTAATGCATGCATCAGTTGACAAATCGTGAGCCACCTCGTACCTTGTATCTTCGATGCTCGCTGTTGATCCATTTGATGACTGTGGCCGAATCGCTCCACAGAACCCTTCGACTAACGTGGACGAAGTGTGCTTCCAGCACAGTTTTGGTTAGGCGGGAACCTAAGACGGCGGCTTGGACCTCGATTCGTGGTATTGTCATCATCTTCAATGGAGCACACCTTGTCTTGGAACAGATAAAGGTGATGCTGACCATACCATCCGCGTACACCACTCTCCAATACGGCGGCAAACGCGTCTTCACTGCCGTCAACAAAGACGTGAAGTTGGAGATCTGTTGGTGTTTCGGCAGGGAAATAAAAACGAGGAGCACTGAAGTTGATTACCTTTGGCAATTCCATGCTCCATTTGTTCCAAAGAGCAGAAATTTATTCTGGCAGTGGTTCGTCCCATAGCATGTCACGGCGCCAGACCGCATTATTATTTTGGCGGCTACCACAAAGGGCTTAAGAATCCAAGTTGGTCGAACACCGACATCACTATGCTTAACAGTTCTCTCTTAGTTGGACGTCTTGCACCTGCCATTACATGTTTAGGCACGCGTTTGAACTGGAGCTTATATTGGAAGTTGTCACAAGCTGGTTGCCAAAACATACCCAGGATCTTCTCAGGTTTCAGAAGACTCTCATCATGACATGATAAGTCACGCTTGTCACAACTTAACGCTTTGAGGACAGCTACTGAGTTAGATGTAAAGTTCCTTAGCTCAAAACCTGCGGCTTTATGTATGTCCCGGACTTGTTTCGATATGTCAATTGCACGCTCTTGGGAATCAAAACTATCCACGAAGTCGTCTACATAATGGAAATTCGAGATGGCTTTGATGGCACGTGCGTCATAGAGGTTTCTATGTTCCAATGCACTTTTGATTTATTTTATAGATTTAACAATTCATTGCAGATTTGTGTAATTAACAGCGAATCTGGTTAAATTAAATTTTTTTTTGTAGATTTTACAGCGAATGCATTCATTTGTACAACTAATTGTTAAAACAACTACAATCCCCAAATTTAAAATCAACAGTGCGTTGTTAATTTCGGCTGCTAAATCTAAAGATATGAATTTGTAAAATCTACACCAAAATGTTATAGAATCTACAGCTATTTACTGTGGTAACTACAGCAGGAGCTGTAGAAATTACAACGAGTTGTAGATTCGGCATCTATTACGAAAACGTAAAAAGTAGATACCATTTGAGAATATTCGCATGATAATTTTCAAAGGCCATGACGTTGTGGTAGTGTATGCAGTCGCCGAGTGAGAGGTCAGGTTCCACGTTCAACCCCAGCCAGATCCAAATATTTTTCACATTTTGTAAGTAAATTAAATTATATAATTCGGTTTAAACACACACTAAGGATTTCTTGGACAAGAACCATTGGATTGTAAAAAGCTATTTCCACCTATTTCTCGCGACAAACAGAATCGGCAGACACACTTCTATCAACGTAATTTCAGAATTCTTTAATATCTCGAGTTCCAATTCTTGCACGAATTCAAAACATGTTTTATATCAAAAGTGCAAGTGAAAATGGACTGGAATCTCAGCATAGTATTATTAGGACATACCTACGTACTAGGCATTACATCGTTCATATCAAAACCAGTTTTATGTGTGCCTATGCAGGATATGAATAATATTGCCCTCTATTTAATGACAATATAAAATGTCCGGAACACTATTGCACGAGGCCCTCCTCGGACTTGCCCAATTTTTTATTTAACACCAACTGCATATTCATGAGATGACTTTCTGAGGCGGCAATTTGATCTTGTAAAGATTGAATGGCTGCTTGCTCAGAAAGACTTATTGACCCTGATTGGGACGAGGCGGCAGAGGCGGTGAATGGGGTAACAGAAGCTTTAAACGTGACTACTCCCGTTGTCGCGGCAATGTTGAGTCCTGGGGAGGATTCGGTGGCGGCAATTGTGTTTGGCACAGAAACACTTTGTGCTGCGGCGGCAGGGGCAGCTTGTGTCGATGTCGATGACGTTGTTGTCGAAACGGCCATGTCTGGCAAACATGGACTTCGTCTAGACGGCGGCGTATGAATAATCTTGGCAGTACGGTGGCGTGCGCAATCCAAGTGCGCGAAATAAAGATGTTATGAAAAGAAGTTTGAAAGAATTGCGCGATTTAATATGATTGCAGAAAACGAATATAAACGAACAATCGAATGTAATCGACCAATCGGATATTTATTTCTTTAAGAAAATATTTGTACAAGAAATTATGTATATATTACATGTAGTTCCTTACCGCGTATTGAACTTCCTTCTTGTCGGCTTCGCAAACAAAAGAAATGACAACTAGATGGCTCTTCACAGTCCAGCAGTTTAAGGCTGCGCATATATCTGGATCTATCACAGTGATCTTAAATTATCGTCAAATAAACTGGAGTATATGAAATATAAATAGATTTGATGCCACATTTTAAAAATAATGTCCTATGCATGTCCTATAGGTCTACTTTTATAGACAAATTTATAACATATCAAACAAACTTCCAAATAATTCATATAAAAATATAACTGGCAAAAAAAAGATTCTGATATATTCAGCTGACATTCAAGGAAGGATAAATAATATTAGAAAAAATTCGCATTAAAAGTGTATAAATAAGCTGTGTTAAAGTGATATTGCGGAGTGATATTGCAATTTGAATAGCTTGAGCGACGCCTTTGGGCATTTGCCATTAATCACTAGATCATAATCAATTTTTGATAAAATAATGAATTTAATAACTCTAATTAGGTATACTGTTGGCATGTGAACAAGAATGTTTCGATGTTAGATACCTTATTATATTTAGTTCTAGGCTTCTATATATTTTTTTTTTATTTCGCACAAAAAATTACATTGGTTTATTGCCGTACGGGGATTTGATATGTTTATCTTTCCACAGAAATATGATTTTTAGTTTTATCTAAGTTTATTGTTTTTATAATACTATATTATTAATAATAATACTTACAGTAGATTGAGAGGAAAACACGAAAAAAAAATCCATTAAAAATACAAGAAAAAAAAATAATAATAATAAAGATTGTATATGTATACCTTTCTAAACGTCTGTGCCATAGTCTATCTATATCTGATGTAGTTTGTGCTACATTACTATGCATATATCTATTTATGTTTTTCCTAAAAAGTTTTTCCTATAGATATTAAATTATGCTTAGAAATACCTGTAATTATTGGGATACTGCCCTTTTTAATTGTAACGCGTCCATTGCTCTCAAAAATCACGGTCATTCCTTTGTTCTGGATACGCTTCACCGAAAGCAGGTTTTGTGGGATGTCTGGTGAGTATAGTACGTCTTCGAGTGTGATTGCTACGCCAAGATTTGAAATAATATCCAAGGTTCCTCGTTTTGATGCTGTAATGTATTCGCCACGTTTTGCTATTGCAATTTTGTTGGGTGTTTCCAAATCTTCAATCGATGAGAAAAAATCTTTGTTGTTTACCAAATGGTCGGTGGAGCCCGAGTCAAGCAAGAATTCGAATGTTTCTGTGTTTCCATTTTTATTTTGCTTTTCACCATCTATAGAACACATAAAACTGATGCTTTCGTTTGTTTTGAATATAGCGGTTTGGGCCATTCTGTCTTTTTCATGGGTGGCTTGGCTATACCGCTTGTAAAAGAAACAATTCTTTTTTTCGTGATTTTTGCGTCCGCAGAAATCACATTTAATATTTTCTGGTTGACTGTTTTTTTGATTTTTATGCCATTTAAAGTTGTTGTATGGTTGGTGGTTGTTGTTATTATAAGATTTTCCACTTTTCTTTAGACCCCGTATTTTGACTTTTGGTTGTTCGATTGTTTGTGCAGTCAAAACCTTTGCGCTCGTATCAGTCTCCTCGTTTCGCAATTTTATTTCGTAATCCAAGATTCGATTTTTAACAAATTGCAATGTGAGTGTGTCATCGGAAATTGTTTGTATTGCTGTAACAACTGGATCATAGTTGCTCGGCAAAGTTAATAACAATCTAGCAATTTTATTCATTTCTTTCATCTTTTCACCGGTTGATTCAAATTCAATTATCATATTATCAAAAATCGCTATATGGCTCGTTAGCGGTGTATTATTACTATATTTTAAGCTTAGAAGTTTCTTTTCCATTATTAAACGAGTTGCAAGACTTTGTCTTGCATAAGTTTCATCGAGTTTAATCATGATGCCAACTGCGCTAGTTCGCCCCTGTGCAAAACTAAGCATGGAGTCACCTAAGTGTGCAATGATTATACCTTTGGCAATTCGTTCTTTCTTATTCCATTCATCATTTCGTTCCATTGGTGTTAATTCGTCCAATACTTCTAATGCATCTTCTTCTGCTATTAATGCACGCACGCGAAACTTCCAAATGCTATATTTTTCACCGTTGAACGGTTCAATATTCCGTTTGGATTTGTTAATTTCATGAGCCATTTTTTTAATTTTGTATTTATATGCTATTTTTAATTTACTTTCTACTATTTTTCTTAAAATCAGTTTATTTCACTGTCACTTGATTTGTAATTCTTTCGTGAACTGGGACCACAACCTATTAGATTTTTTAATTAAAACACAAACAATTTCCGTTACTTTTTATGTTGCTTCTACAACGTTTTAATTCAGAATAAAGAAAAAATACGATACAAAAGTATATACACTTGCTCGCACAAGTCTGCGTACAACGGAAAAATAGAAGAAAAATTAACTTCAAACATAAATATTTCAGCTATTATAGCATGCATCGAGTTCATTTTTGTATTATTATATACATTAATGATTTTTCTTCCTAATGACTTTTAATATTCCATCCAATTTCAAAGAAATAATATTTTAAATAATTTATTTCTTAAAAACGTATAAAAAACAAACACGCAAAAGTCTGCGTACAAGACGTTTGGAGCACAGAAAACAATTTTTTATGATACTCTAGTAGCTTGTTGGATAACCTTTTCTTTGTAATACCTCTGTTAGACGTCTAGGCATGGAATCCACTAGATTTTTTGTATCTTCGGCTGTAATTTTTCCCCATTCTTCCATTATTGTATTCTTAAGCATATTTTTGGAGGTAATGGTGTGTTTACGAATTCTGCGCTCGAGCAAGTCCCACAAATGCTCTATGGGATTTAGGTCCGGGGACTGGGGAGGTGTCCGCAGCTGTTTTTTGATGTTATACAACATCCAAAGCTTCACATTGTGCGCGGTATGCTTCGGGTCATTGTCTTGTTGAAACCAGAAATCTTCTTCTAGCCTCAACTGCTGAGCACTTTGCAATAAATTATCCTTTAGATCCATTTGATCCATTGTGGATTCAATAAATGTGAGTTTGCCCACACCGTTAGCTGCCATACACCCCAAACCATAATTCCGCCTCCTCCATGCTTTACCGTTGGGATTAAATTCTGCTTTTCAAAAGCTGTACCTTTGTTCTCGCTTTGTTAATAATGATGGACGGCCATCTCTGGGCTTTGGCAAGATGGAACCCGTCGAAACATAATTATTTATCACTCTCTGGATAGATGAGTGAGCTCTTCCAACTATCTGTCCAATCTGTCTATAGGTTTTACCCTCAACATATAGCTTGAAAATAATTTTCCTCTCATCGGCACAAATTTCTTTTCCTTTGTTTTCCATAGTGCTATTCATATGAACTTAACTCGCCAAAATATCAGAAAAGAATGAAATAAACATCTGGAGTCTAGACACGCATGCACAGTTAACGGTACTCGCATATTTTCTCAATGTGCGCAGCTGCAAAGGACCTGTACGCAGACTTTTGCGTGTGTGTTTTTTATACGTTTTTCAGAAATAAATTATTTAAAATATTATTTCTTGGAAATTGAATGGAATATTAAAGGTCATTAGAAAGAAAAGTCATTAATGTATATAATAAAACAAAAATGAACTCGATGCATGCTATAATAGCTGAAATATTTATGTTTGAAGTTAATGTTTCTGCTTTTTTTTCGTTGTACGCAGACTTATGCGGGCAAGTGTAGAACTTAAGAAGGGAATTCCCCATTTAAAATTCAACGAAGGGAAATTCTTATGTTTACTATGTTCTGTCACTGATATTATGATAGTGTACAAAAGGATTTTATTTTGATCAGTGATGCCACATTAGTTTTATTTAATAGTAACATACATAAAATTTATTTTGTTTAAATTCAATATCATGAAATAACCTCCTACGAAATTAGCCCGTATTTGACACTATTTCCATTATCTTTATTAAGTAAGGACCTTCTTGGGTCTAATTGAAATTCGACCGTGGGAAATTGTGTTCAAGATGAGATATAATGTGCGTACGTACATAAGATTACAATGCATATACAGTTGGGCATTCTGTCACTGTGGTTCTGCTTCGAGGCACTGTTGCAAAATTTTTCTTAAAAACCATGCGATATATCCAAAACATGGATAGATATTGTGGAATCTTAGCCTGTAGATTTCTGACCTTTCGGTATTTTTCTCAGCCCACCCTCTTCTTCTGTCTGTCTTAGCACATCATCTCTCCTCACTAGCAATTATTTTCCTCATTTCGACATAAATTTGATACATAAGCAACAATTTCAAAAATCCAATACACCTCAGGTAGGTATGAATGAATTTTAAAGAAAATCGGTTTAGCCGTTTAAGCGGCAGTCCAATAAATGGACACAAATGAGCAGACAGACAGACAGATTTAATTGACAGTCCAACGTTTTTATTTTTCTTTATAATGAAAGTATCAAAATCCATCAAATCGTAAAAGCAGATTTTATTACTTTAACAATATTTGCATCATATTACAAATATATGTACCTACATAAGTTAAAATCGAACTAACTATATATACTCATGTAGAATTGCACTACAGTATGATTCTATACAAATATTTCTATCCAAGCAAAAATAAAATCAACTTTTTTCCCTTTCCGCAAAAAAAGGTACCCATATATTCACATTTCTCACACTAAGAAACAATCGTATATACATATTATCATTTTTTTGTTTATCATCGAATAGGCAGAAAAGAATTAGAAAAAATATCTACAATTTCAAAGTAAATCAAAGAGAAAGAGCGTAAGAAGGTTTTCGAAGTCAAAAGTCGGAGAATAAGTGATTTTCGAAATTGAGAGAGAAAATTTTTCAGTAGTGTGAATATCTTGAACTAAAATCGTCCACGCTAAATATTCTCGGTTTATGTCCTGGTTAAAACCTTGAAAAAGTGTTTTACAAACGGCAATTGTACTCAGCAAATAGCCAAAAAATGTTAGCTTTGACCATCTTAACGGGTAGATGGTATGTCCCTATAATTTTTTTAAAATTTTTTTAACAGAAAATATTGCAAATTCTGTACGAAAAATAGTGTTGAATTTGGAGAATTTTACAGTTTTTTAAACGCACATATGTATATCCGAAACGAGGACAAAATTTAAGATTCTATCTGGAACAGAACTTCGATTCGTTCATTACCTTTCCAATAACACCAAAAAAATATCAAATTTATACTGTTTACTGGCTTAAGTTTTGTTTTGAAAATTGCTATTTTTCGTAAAAAACACGAAAGTTGTCTGAGTATATTTTAAATAAAACAACAACAAAACAATTTTTCAAAATTCGGGCTAGAACAAAACTTAGATTAAATCCCATTCTTTAATATGCCATAATAAACTATGCAATCGGTTCACTATTGGCCGAATGGCGTTGTTTTGAAAATACACACGCGTTTATTAAAATTACCAGCTTAAGCAAAGCTCTTGGTGGTAGCTTATAACTGGTGGAGGGCGGCGATAGGTGCTGACAGTTGTAGTTGATGCATCTTTTTCACGGCGATTAACTAGTGGCGGTGTTATCTCGAGAGTCGACATGATTTTCCTTTTCTTGGTTAATTTCATTGGTTTATTTGTGTTCCTAGTGGTTTCTCTAGCCAGCTCTTCTTCGTTGGTGTAAAATTCTATAGCGCTTTTTTGTCCGAATTTGGCTAGTCCTTCTTCATGCTCTAATTTTTGTCTGAGTTTTTTTTTTCCTCTTTTAAACCTTGAATTTATTTTTTTAGTTAGGTACTAGCGCCTCAAGTTCCTTGGACTGATTCATCATAATTTTTTTCTGACACAGGATCTTCTATGTATTATATTTGGGAACTTTTTACTATCTACTAGCTTCCTCTAAAAATCTGCTAGCTTTTTAGCTTATCTTCAAACTTCCAGTACTCCTTCACATATGAACGTTTTGTGAACGTTTTTAATTATTTGGCAACGCTTATATGGTTTTTTTATCTTTCGTCCAAAAAATGTTGGGTTATAAATTTGTTTGCACTGCGTAGTTATTAGCATAGACTTGGTATGACAGTTAATGCTTATCTGTGAATACATGCGAACTTACGTGTTACCAAGACCTAACTATAAATGTGTATTTCCTTGATTAACAACAACAAGCTGCACCCACAGCATCTACAAAATTGCCACACCCATATGCTTTCAATCGTCCATTTCAATTTCGACGTCGATATATAAATAGCTTTGGGAAGCGAAACGACTGTCTTATTTAGTACGTCTATGGTTAGTAGTGTTTAGTTCCTTGATTTGCTACCTTTTGTAATCAATACAAGTGTTAAAATTTGTAAAATCCGCCCACTTTTCGGAAAGATCACTTTTTCATTTATTTTATATGAAACTCGAAAATATTTACTTAAGCAAATATATAAATATTGACTTAATCTACAAATCGTCTATACATTTAGGTTGGTAATAAGATATCATTATTACCACTTTAGGGCAAGAACGTGGTATGATTATACCCTATCCTAAGGGTACATAGTTTGTTTGATACATAGTTTGTAACATAGAGAAATATTGAAGATAGACCACATAAAGTATATATATAAATGATCAGCATCAGTAGCCGAGTCGATTGAGCCATGTCCGTCCGTCTGTTTGTCTGTCCGTATGTCACCAGTTATTAGTTAGTCTTAAATTTTGAGCTAGGTGGATGAAATTTTGAATACGAGGTCCTTGGAAAAGTAAGCAACACAAGTGTAAAGATTTTTAACTTTTCGAAAAAAACACTTTTTCAGTAATTTTACATGAAACTCGATAAAACTTACTTCAGGTAATGTGTAGATATTCTCTTACCCTACATATCTTCAGTACATTGTGTATGGCCACGTCCAGTTTTAAGGGGCGTTTTATTTATCAAAAAAATGTTTTTTGAAGGCTTTATCAAAATAATAGCACTTCTTGGGAGTAAAATACAGTATATGTTCAAAAATTTACAAAATCCGCCCACTACCACGCCCACTTATTAAGAAAATTTGTATTTTGGAGAAGTTTTGTAAAATACTTGTAAGAAGTAGCTTAAGAAGGAGTTACTATGTGCATAGGAAAGGGATAGGGTATCATACGATCCGCTTCAAACGGATTGTAGCCTTTTCATATGTTTTTTTATAGGACTTCACAAAATTAGCTTAAATGTGAAATTTAATCAACAATGTCTTAGTCGTGTAGATGAAAAGGGCATTTTGTTAAGTTGTATATAAGCAAAGTCCCATTATTAGCACGAATTCGTTGGAGCCGTTTAAGAGAAAAAGGACATTTTGTTAAGTTGGCTGTAAGCAAAGTACTATTGGAAATAAATTTTCGCAAAAAATTTCGTATACCATCTAATAGGAATTTACTAACGCCCGTATTATTCACATTTCATAAAACTTGAAGAGAAACTAGCTTTGATTAAAACTCGTTTCGTTTCGAGTTTTGTGAAAAAATACCAAAACGAGTCTTAAAAACAAATCGGTATTATTCACATTTGAACTTAGTTTAGGTTTTATAAGGCATTTCGAGTTTTGAGAGTATAAAAGAGAGTAAATGCTCATAAAGCTAGTCTTGGCGCTCAGAGAATATTGATTTTTTGAAGGACTTTTCTATGTGAACTTATCGAATGGTTTTAAAACAGGTGACGTGATAGTCATTTGTTTTGAATTTGTTTGGGAGACAGACGCTCGAAGTTCTACCATATAGGCACCCATTGACCAACAAGCCCCTAGTATAGTGCTCAATGTTGGAATTGATATGGGAATTCCAGAAGACCGTCACCACAATGATCTTTAAAAACTTATTCAATATAAGGATGCACGAAGCGGAGTTTAAAAGCCCGGCACGGACACGCATATATGATACCAGTAATAACATATTTCCCAGTGTAATAAACTAACATTGAAATGCATTCTTGGTACCGAGATTCGAAATCATAACAATTTTATTTTATTTTCCTCTTTCTAAATTGCATATGAATAGCCCCTAGTCTTTGACTTCTTTGAAGAAACGCTCCAAACGCTGTCCTCGTCAACCTATTTTCGCGTTGAAAAAGTCAACAAATGTGATCAAATTCATTTTTCAATATGTTAAAATCATTCATCTCAAAATTACTGAAAACAGCAAATATATTTTTTTAAATAACGAGACCGTGTTAATTTCGCACCTACATATTCTTTAAATCTGTAATGCCCAAAGCACAATAGTGCCTGGACCTCGGCTTTGCCTGACGTTTATGAGTTAAAACATAGGAAATAGTGTGGGATTTTTACCCACTAAAAAAACCTCCCTTCATTATATTTCTTATTACTGCAACTAAGTATTGACTTATTAAACAGTTTTTATTTAATGAGATTAAAACGTTTGGCAGGTAATTTTCCATTGAAAGGTCCTGCATGTACCGACAAATTAACGCGGTTGTAGTTTATCGAGCTAGGTCGAAAGGCTTTGTTCTTTGTAGACGGCGTAATTGATGTCGCTCATCTAAGAGTTGTAGAACCGTATTATTCACGTGACCTTCTAATCGGTTCTTGTGTTTTCGAGCAAAAGTTTTGATTTCGTCTTCCACGGTGGCGATTTTGAGATCTCTATGGATATCGTTGTTTCTTATATACCACGGTGCATTCAAGATTTCTCTTAGCTCTTTATTTTCAAAGGTTTGTAAAATATTGCAATTGGTTTTCTTGGTACAACCCCAGAGTTGTGTACCATACGTCCAGACCGGTTTAAGCACTTGCTTATATAAAAGCAGTTTGTTATACTAAGTTTAGAATACTTTCCAAGCAACCAGTACATTTCTCTGTATTTGTTTTCTAGTTCTCTGCGTTTTTTTTTTCACGTGCGTCTTCCATTTCAATTTTGCGTCAAGCGTCATGCCGAGGTATTTAGCCTCATTTGCAAATGGAATTTGAACCGCGTTGACAAAGGTAGGTAAATTATTGATTTTTCTATAGGTAAAATTTACATGAACAGTTTTAGTTTCGTTGAGCGCGATACGCCAAACTTGTGTCCATTCATTTACCCGATTCAATGCGTCTTTCAATTTTTTGGCGGTTTCTTCGATAGTTTTGCCTGTTGCCAAAATGGCAGTGTCGTCGGCAAAGGTACCTAAAGTGGTTCCTTCTTCTTGTGGAATATCACGAGTTTACAATAGATACAAGAGCGGACCTAGTACACTTCCTTGCGGTAAATTGTGAGTAGTCATTTCCGTGTTTTACACGAAAGAGACTATTCGCGAGGTATGACACCAATATGTCATACAAGTGTTTTGGCAGAACTTGTCGCAACTTGTACTTTAAGCCGTCGTGCCAGACCTTGTCAAAAGCTTGAGAAACGTCTACAAATACGCTTGAACAAACTTTTTTTTCTTCAAAAGCTTTTTCAATTACATCGGTTATTCTATGTACCTGATCAATTGTAGAATGTTTGCATCTAAATCCGAATTGATGATCAGGGATAAGATCTTTTTCTTCTATAACTGGCTGTAAGCGATTGAGTAATATCCTTTCAAAGATTTTAGACAAATGATATGGTTTTCTTTAACAAGCTGCTCAAATGATTTACTTTCGCTTTATGCTGCGGACAGCGAGTTTGTTGCCATCTTATCCGCGCTTTCCTTTTCTCTTTTACAATTTCTGTTATTTCTGGAGGATATTTACGTGCGTAGTTCTCTTTCGTTTGCCTTAGTGCTGGAGTATTATTCCACGCGGCACACTGTATTATATCAACGAAGCGATCGACTTCAATTTCAAGCTCATAAGGCGTCTTGAGTGATGCATTTAGTTCTGTATTTTAGATAGATATATTTATTTATATGTATATTTTAAGTTTAGGATAAAGAAACTTTACAGTCAAATAGTGGTCAACTGTGGAAGCGTATGATTCGAACAGTACAAAGTCTTGGTTTTGAAAATGTATAGGTACTTAAATGAAGAAATAAGTCTAATTTTTCTGTTTAGATTTAGCTTATTGTTAATACATTTTATAAGATTAAGTATGTGCTGGTTCAGTTGTTTGGAATATAATAACCTCTCTGCGTACACGATGTCACGGGAACTAGCTATTATCTCTCAAGGTCAATGAAATTTTGGATACGAGGTCCTTGCAAAAGTAAGCAATACAAGGGTAAACATTTTTAAATCCGCCCACTGACACGCCCACTTTTCAAAAAATCCCCTTTTTTCAATATTTTTACATGAAACTCGAAAAAACTTACTTAAGCAAATAGGTAGATATCATTTTACTCTACAAATCTTCTATACATTATATTCGGCCACGCCTACGTTTTAGGGGCGTTTTTTTTTTTTATAAAAAAACGGTTCTTCGACGTTTTTATTAGAACATTATCAGTCCTAAGGAACAAAATGCAGTATATATTGAAACAAATTTAAATCCGCCTACTACCACGCCCACTTATTGAGAAAATTCGTGTTTTGGAATAATTTGATTAAGAGATTGAAAAAAAACTTTTGTATGCAGGAAAGGGATAGGGTATTATACGCTCCGCTCTAGACGGATTGTAGCCTTTTCATATGTTTTTTAACCAGAAATCTCAAACCTCACACAATTGCCACTTTCCTATATACTTATTTATACACAAGATGAGTTTTACCTATCACACCTATGTACATTTACTGTAATCAAATATTTTCTTGTTTTTATTCGACCTAAAATATATAATAAACGTACTTAATATTTGTTCAAAGTACCAAACGGAAGAACTTAAATTATTTGTAGTTATGTTGTGATACATAAATATGTTTTTATTTAGTCAAAAATTTGAATATTAGTATAAACGTTTTAAAAAAAATACGTTAAATTATAAATTTTATACTTTTAACGGATTCACCACGAAACGAAAAATATTTTCCGTAGTTGTTTATTGAACATAGCATCCCCTCTACAACTTTTCAATTTTCCGTTCTTTTTCCCTAAAATTCCTTCTAATTCGAAGTGGATTATCTATTTTGGGTTATTTGTGACATACAACTTAACGCCACGTAACGAAACCCAACCTCGATGCAGAATTCAGTGTTCAAAGATTTTCTAAATGACATTCCCCTTTTTTGTCTCATTGCCTCATGCCCTATTTTTCCCGCAATATTCCCCTTTTTAAACAAAAATAAAACAAACACTAATTAATCGTTTTGCATACATACATACGAGTATGTCAATAAGACTACAGGGATTCATTTAAAATATAAGAAAAACATTAATAACATCATACATACATAACATGGAGACTTATCGAAAGGTCCGTTCCGGAAAAAACTCTCAAATATTAGAAATGTACGATCGCAACGCGTATCGCCTTCATAGTATCCGTCTTTACACAGAATATTAACATATTAGGAACAGTGTTGCCACAATGATACCAAAGTATCATAAGTGATACTTTTTAATTCTAATTTCGACGTGATACTTCGATTTCTGTAAAATGCCTATTTTGATACTTTTTAATTCCGACAACAAAATACTATAATATGCCAGTCAATGCTCTTATTCACTAAACTGTGATTTATTATTCTGTAATTTTTTGATATTTTATTTAAATATTCTTGTAGTTGACTTGGCGCCGGTTTGGATGGATAGATTTTTTGTAAAAGACTTGACAATATTCATGTTATCTTAGGAGTTATAGCTTGTCTTCATTTTTTTAATATTAATACTAACAATAATAATGGCAGTTTTCCTATTATGACACCTTTTGATACTTTTCTTCTGTCTGCAGGATACTTTTTTCCAAACTCTTGCGGCAACACTGATTAGGAATGGACTTGACATGAAACATTAATTTAGATCGTTCGAAACTGATTCATCGATAAGGCTTACATATATATATCCATTCTGTTTTTACAGGTAAGTTTTTGAATTGTGAAGTGTGGCATTTTTTCTCAAATTCAACACAATCCGATTATTTTTAAAATTTGTTTGTATGTAGAATCCCGCACAATGTTGGATTCTGAAGTTTGTTTCGTAATTTAGTTATACCCTATCCTAAGGGTATATTAAGTTTGATACATACGAGGGGCGTTCAATATATTCTCGGTATCGATATGAAGGAAAATGCGAATTCAATTTAAATTGTTTTTATTTTTCAATATAATCTCCCCTAACATCAATGCATTTCTTACATCTTGAGATAAGCTTTTTTAAACTTTTTTTTTAAGTTTTTAAGTTTTTAAGTTTGTAACATAGGGAAATATTACAGATAGACCCAATAAAGTATATATATAAATGATCAGCATCACTAGCCGAGTCGGTTGAGCTATGTCCGTCCGTCCGTCTGTGTGTCACCAGTTTTTGGGCCTTAAATTTGATACCCTATCGTTTGATACCCTATCCCTTTCCTGTATACAAATGTTTTTTTTTTGTGGCTCGTGGCGCAGTGTTTAGTGCGTACTACTGCGCAAGGGCAAAGGTTCTAAGTTCGAATCCAGAAAAATACCAACAACAGTTTTTTCACGGCCCCACCTCTTCCGAGTCAATTCTTTCGATTGTCTGTATTCATTCTAAAGATTTTCGTGTTTTATGAGATTCGAATAAAAAAGGCTCATTTTCGAATGATAACCCAAAATAAACTTAAATAAATTTAACTCTCAAAGTTTGACATTTCTTTTTATACAGGTTGACCATATCTTGTTTTCTTTGCGTGAGAACTCTTCTCTTTCTTATTGAAATATTCTTATTAGTTACACTTTGACGCGTTTAACGACGAATTTTAAGTTATATCTCTAATGTATCTTTAGTATTAAAATCGAGCACGAAAAGAAAATAAAATAATATACTCGTAAATATGTAAAGGGTGGTTAAGTTTTAAGGGCCGATGTTGAAATTGAACCACACCTAAACTTCAAGTTTTTTTCTGCATTTCATTTGGCATTTCTTAATTTCAAACTACTTAATTCAATTTGAACCATGGAAAGATACATAATCGAGCAACGCGTTAAAGTTATTCAGGCTTATTATGAAAATGGGCGTTCAAATTAAAATGCATATCGTGCACTTCGTGATTTTTTCGGTCAATTTAGTCGTCCAAATGTGCGTACAATCGGATAAATCGTGCAAAAATTTGAGCAAACCGGGTTTGTAGGAGATGTGAAAACACCAGTGCATGCTCGTACAGCTCGTACTGCAGAAAATATTGCTGCTGTTCGCGATAGTGTGGCTGAAGAGCCGTCCACCTCAACTCGTCGTCGTGCTCAACAATTGCACCTCTCACGGTCGTCGTTGATGAGCATTATGCATAAAGACTTGCATTTACGCGCTTACAAGATGCAATTGACTGAAGAACTAAAGCCTCTTGACCATTTGAAGCGTCGTCAATGGTCAGAATGGTGGCAAGAAATGGCAACAGTGGATGATCAATTTTCAAAGAAAATCATCTTCAGTGATGAGGCACATTTTCACCTCAGTGGATTCGTCAATAAGGAGAATTGCCGCATTTTGGCGAATGATAATCTAAGAATGATTGTCGAAAAACCAATGCACCTACAAAAGGTGACTGTTTGGTGCGGTTTATGGCTGGCTGGGAGTCTAGGCTTTTTATGGGGTGCTTAATTTGTTTCTTTTCAAACAAGTGAACTTAGGAATACGTTCAATAATATAATAATATACCAAATTTAGGTAAATGGTAATGACAGTAACTAAAAATAAATAACCATCGATACTAGGGCTACAAGTAGTTTCTATATGCTACAAAGATAATCTTATTCCTGTTAAGAGTAGTGAGCAACAATATCCGTTATTCTTAAGTGGCAGTCGTAAACATAATGGAAAAATAGCCTTTGACAATCAATATTTCCCCCTGAAGTTATACTATACTCGGGTTAATTTGAGTCGTTTTCAAATTAACTAAGCATTATTAAACGATTAATAAAATTATTAAAATTATAAGCCATTATTTGTATGCTTATACTATTTTGCCATTCGCGAAATCAGCGAGTGACTTAACCACAAGTTAGTAAACGTCAGAAGTCTGATTTTCGTTTATTAATAAGAATTGGAACATAGTACATTTTTAAAGTTTATTTTTTGACATTTTCACGTTTATGGGCTTAGTGCGTGTAGACTCACACCTACTGAAAATTTCAGTGGTGCATTTTTCGTATTGCTCTAATTGAATATCAATCACATTACAAATACACAAAAAAAAATTGGGCAAGTGCGAGGAGGGCCTCGTGCAATAGTGTTCCGGACATTTTATATTATAGGCAATTTATTCATATCCTGCATAGGTACACCTAATACTGGTTTTGATATGAATAATGTAATGTCTTGTACGTAGGCATGTCATAGTAATACTGAGCTGAGATTCCAGTCCATTTTAACTTACACTTTCAATATAAAACATGGCGTACCAAGCTTTTGGATGAAAATGCATGTAACGGTACTTTGCTTGTTAAATGGTTTAAGTAAAACAAAACACTGGCAATACTTGACGTGCGAAGGAATACAGCATTTAGAGTTAAAAAAAATATATTTTTGACAAAAAAAAATAAATAAAAAAAATTTTAGTTTTTTAAATTTATTTAGTTTTCAAAAGCAGCATACAGCTAACATATACAATCCATTCGTGCAAATGACTTAGTTTTTCAAAAATCGAAATCGAATGCAGTAGCAGCAAGAGAAGAGCTTATAGGGAAGTCCATGCAACTTGAGGAAATCGTAGTATCAAAATGATCTACTGTAAAAATTATTTGGATAACATGAAAACTGGGGGAGATACAGTGGGCTAACTAGATGCCCCATTTTTTTAATTTTTCTCAGAAAATATATAAAATACAGGAATTTTCGTATTGTTTTTACAATCTACACGAAATTCTACGTATCTCCAATTTTTTTCATATTTATACCATTTATGGTCTGGCCGCTAGGGAGGGGGGACAACATTTTTCAAATGTTTGGCGAGCTTTTTTGTTCAACAAATTTTGCCAGAAAAAAATATTTCTTACACATATGGAGCCCTTGCAAAATTCTCTTTAATTTGATATGCCACATGATGGGGAACAAAATAATTTTTTTTTTGCCCTTCATATAAGGTGCCCAAAAAAGGGCTCCTAAAATGAAATTCATTGCCGCTATCTTGTGCAGGCTTCCACATAATGTATACATAGCGAAAGTTTCAGCTCTCTATGTCTAACGGTTCAAAAGTTAAGGGCTGTGACAGACTGTTCTTTTTATATAGGCATACATATGTTTTTTTTTCTAACGACTTTACAGTGAAGCCACGCAACGTTAGACGAGGTATGATAACTATTCGTCGCCGACGTTATAGCGAAACAACGCTACACGGTGCAACGTTAACGTCTAATTTCATTTTTCGATCGCGATTTAAATTCATATCCTCTAATGAATTTAGACCGCGGGGCGTAATTTTGTTTCTCAATCGTGACCTTTTATCATTTTTAAATTGAATCTTGAATGCCCATACAAAATTAGCCGCGGTCTAGTTTCACTCGTATCAATAGTCGATCCGATTGAGCCATGTCCGTCCGTCTGTCTGTCAGCAGTTTTTCGGCCTTAATATTTGTATATGTACTCTATGGACATCGGGACGGAACAAGTGTGCAAATTTTCTAAATCCGCTCACTGCCAGGTCCACTTTGAAACTTGACAAAATTTACTGAAGCAAATATGTAGATAACCGTTTAGTTTACATATCTCCCATACATTGTGTATGCCCTAGATTTAGGTTCATATTTATGTTTTTCGGCAATTATATTAAAAAAATATCACTTCTTAGGACCAAAATTTAATATATATATGTATGTATGTTAAAAATTATGAAAACCCACCCAATACCACGTACACTTTTTTAAAGCAAGTATATTGGTTGAAGAAGGAAAAAAAAGGGAAAATGGGATACGGTGTCAGACGATCCTCTCCAGACGGGTGGAATTCATGGTGTTACTTTGTTCTGTAATGTCATATTTAAAAAAAATTAAACATGGCTTCCTGTACATTAAAATTTAGCTATAACCCTTAACCCGACTTATAATGTACTAAAGTCGTTATTGGTACATACATACATATTGGAAAGTGTGGAGATTATATTTAAGTTGTACATTTAATTTGGATGATAGTAAGGTCTGAACACGTGGGTGGGTGCCGTGGCTCAGTGTTTAGTGATTAACATAACATCCAAGAGTATTACTGTCAGGAAAAAGCTTTTCGCAAAATCACTCAGCCCTTCCACAACTTTAGGTTCCTTCTATAAAGTGCAGATACATATGTATATACGAGTATGCCATATACAACGTACAAGAATCGAGGCCCTTGCTCTCTATGCTGCATTTGTTTCCCTATTGAATACGTTCAATAATACAATGATTTACCATTTGAATATTCGCTTATTAATCTCATTTCAAAACGCACGGTATACCCACACTTAGCTTTTTACCCTTTTTGTAAAAGAAATATTTCTCTGCATTCTTGTGATTCTAATATGAAGTAGCAACGTACATAGTCGTATTAAATGACGTAAATAATACTTTTTTTGCACATGAATCCTTAATTTACGTGGTACGTAACTAGATTATACCACTTCGAAAATCAACGGTACAAGGTGCACGATGACTTCGGTGGTAGGGTGTCCTGAGGGGGAAGATTTCAAAATGTTTTAACTTGTAAATCCTTTTTTTTTCTATAAACAGGATACCGATTATCCAAATTGATGGCCGTAAACTTAGTATAAGTAACTTAGTTTAATTTAAAAATGAATGTATTTTATCTTTGTTGAAAAAGTGGGCACTTAGTTAAACTATTTATTCGTCAATTGATGTAGATTAAAAGGAGCATATTTTAAGATACCTTTTAGAATAACTGCGTCCGTCCGCACAGAATTTGCCAAAGGACCCCGAGGTTGATTCAATGAATTATCACCAGTTGCAGCAATCATATGTTTACTACTAGCGCATCCCATTTCTGTTGTCTTTTTTATTCCATCAGGATAATTTCAGGAAACGCTGAATATTAAAGTAGACAAATTTAAAATCAACAATAAAAACGAGCTTGACAAAAATACTTTTCTTGGTACATAAATCTAACGTTTACTTAATTAAACCATACTCTAGCTACTGCCACACACAATTGGCTGTTTATCTACAGGTACAATCAGTTCAACCCAAAAGAATTGATGAGGTCATACAGCTTTACACAGTAAACTGACCACGTAAACTGATTTGTAGTATTTACAAATCTTACACAGGGTTCACCCTGCTTCTATGTTACTTTCAAGCAATTTATATTTCATATTTTTTGAAAGCTTGTGTACACAGATACAAACATACGTAGGAAATAAAATATGTGTACACTAAACATTCATGGTATTTTGTCGGCAATGCCTGCGCATATGTGGCAAAACAAATACTATTTGTTGCTCATATACTGTTTCTATAGTGCAGGTACAAATAATATTTTGAATGGACTTAAAAGCTTTATTAATCGTCACTTTGCTTATGCGGCACCTTAATAATTATATTTAAAAGAAAAATGTGTATGGGAAATGTTTTGGAAAGGGGTATGAAAAAAGTGATAAATTGTATTGATGATGATATCATTCAGTCTAAACAAACTCACAAATCACAGTTAGACCCAAAACTAAGTGTACATACAAATTATAAAATTTACTATCAATGAAAAAGTCATAGTAACAGTAGTTTTACTTGCACCAATAACATAGGGCAAATATTTAATTCGTGAAAAATAATTCAAACTCTAGATTTTATTAAATCTGAAATTACAATGATAGAGAGCCTCGACAATGTAGGTCTGCCAATTCTCCCTGTGCACGCCTTACCTTGGCAGCCCTCTATCACCCCCGTCAGCGTTGCCTTCACCACACACATCACAGACCAATCGACACATCCTCATCGAAAATCTAAAGGGCCAAACATAATCAACATTGGGAAGCATAAGCTTATGTCATAACTGACCGAAATGCCTCCATATGTTCTGTCAACCCCAACCACTGACCATAATACTTTTGCCCGCATAGCCACCTGACAATACAATCTACAATTTTTTTCTCTCGTTGTTGGTTTATAAAATAAACCATATATAATGAATAGAAGCAGAAATTTAATAAAACGAGAATGAAAGCAGTAATCATTCGCACATTTCCAATTATAAAATATAAGCAAATATGAGAGAAAACATTAATGTAAACACATAAGGGTGGGTAATTTCTACCAACTGCCAAATTCGCATATACATATGTACAATGAGCGGCTGAGAGCGCTCTCCCTAATGTTCGGTAATACTTCCGAAAGTGACCGAAAACTAAACTAACCGACGCTGGGCTTATTATGTGTTGACCCATAAGATCGTGTGTATTCGTGGGTTTCCATCTGCGTGCATATGCAGCCAAAAGTTGATTATGTTTCTCACTTAAATCTCATAGGTGCAGAAATAAAATCTGCACATTTTCACTCAAATGATTCCATAGGAATTACGGATTAAGTTTATTGTTTTCAGATTTTTTCCTATGAACATTTTTGAGTGCTTGTGCAAGAAATTATCCTGCACAGACCTGGTGGGATTTTTTATTTCGTGTTTGTTCGAACTGGTTGTGCAAGATATTACACTGCACAGTGCTGGTGGATTTTTCATTTCGGTTTTATTCGAACTAGTTTCCGGTGTGTGAGAATGGTCTTTTGTGTGAGTATCTGAAATGAAGTAATTTGAATTATTAGAAAATAATTTCATTCAGACAGCGCAGCGTTTAGAAACGGGTGGATACATTTTTATCAAATTTATATCAACGAATCAACACTTTTGATTAATTTTGTCAAAAGTAAGATTAAACGATTGAAATGAAAGGACGTACCCTTTTAAATATCTCACAAAAAATGTTAAGAAGGGTTCTGTAGTTGGTACTTTACAAAAGCTAAACGTAAACAGTATACAGTCATCTCTCCAGATACATTTTCAATGAAATATATCGCACACTGAAAACAATTGTGGCACTAAACAAAAAACTAATTTTTGAATATAGCCGATTAAAGTTTGGAGCTTAATTCAATGGTCAATAGCTCTAAAAAGAAGTTTTAAAAGTTTTACTTGGCCAAATTTTACGAGTATTTAAGAAAAAAAGGGGCGTTTGGTATAGTGTCAGTTTTTGTTTAATACTTCAATGTATTTTCTAATAGAGTCGCAAAATTAAACAATTAATAAAAAATATTATTATAAATATTATATAGAGTGTCTCTAAAACGGAAGTGCCTGTTAATTAATTTCACTGAACCAAACCACAGTTTTTCTGTGGAGAAAATCGACACTAAATGAATTGTGTTTAATAATTAATTTTTTATTTATTTATCTCCAAGTCCATTTTTGGCTAAATAAAAATCAATAACACACCCAAAAAAAGGTGCTGTAAAAATAGAGTAAAACGCTGTAGATTCTACTGCATTCATTGTCAGAATCGACCCGACAATTTTCGTTGTAAATTTTACAGATGTGTTGATGTAAATTTAACAATCTTTTTTTTTTTTTTCTGGAAGGGAAAATCATCGAAAGATATTGCAGAGCTAGAACGCGAGGGATGCTTCTGCAATAGTGAGGGACTTTAACCCATCTAAAAAACCTCCCTGGGGGACTAACTTTCGTCATCCCGAATGGCATTGCACCTAGTTTTTTAACTAATCAGCAATTTATTTTTGAATTGTTTGAGAATTTAAAAGAGAAATCCGCCGGTTGTCGGGTTTCCGAACTTTTTTGGTAGAAAATATAACCTAATTTCTATTCTTAGCTAATTTTTATAGATCAAGCGGTTTTATCCGCTCCTGATTACATGGTCTGTATTTAATAATTCGGTTATTTCTAAGCTAACGTGGTTGAGAAGCCTACGTCTGTGCATTTGAGCAACTTTTTTAATTTCGTCTTCAACCATTTCGATATTTAGATCTCTATGAAGATCAGCGTTACGTATGTACCAAGGAGCATTGACTATGTTCCTTAGTACTTTATTTTGGAAGACCTGAATTTTTTGTAAATTTGTTTGGCATGTGCATGCCCATAACTGGAGACCATAGGTCCATACCGGTTTTAAAATTTGCTTGTACAGCAATAACTTATTGTAGTTGGACAGGGAAGAATATCTCCCAATAAGCCAATACATTTTACTGTATCGCATGTTCAACTCATCTTTTTTTTTCTTTACATGCGCTTTCCAACGCAGTTTAGCGTCTAGAGTCATGCCTAGATATTTGGCTGTGTTTGAATATTCCACTACATTGTTGTTAATGTAGACTGGAATATGTGGTACGTTTTTATACGTAAAATTAATATGGACTGACTTAAGGTCATTTAATCTAATCTGCCACTTTTTAGTCCATTCTGAGATACGGTTTATTGCTATTTGGAGCTTTTTTGTTGCTATTTCAACAGTTTCTCCTACAGCAAGTACAGCAGTGTCATCTGCAAAAGTTGCTATAGTGGTTTCTCCGCTTTCAGGCAGATCGCTAGTGAATAGAAGGTATAGCACTGGCCCTAAAACACTGTCTTGCGGTACACCAGCTTTTATCTCTCTTAATGTTGAGTATTCTGTATCTTGTTTAATTCTGAAGAATCGATCTGATATATAAGACTCTAGAATTGTCGAATACTGCATCGGCAGTTGTTTTTGTAATTTGCGTATCAGTCCTTTGTGCCAGACTTTATCGAAAGCTTGTGCTATATCAAGAAATATTGCAGAGCACACATTTTTCTCTTCAAATGCTTTTCGATCTTATCTGTGATTCTATGCACTTGGTCAATTGTAGAGTGCTTATTTCTAAATCCAATTGGTGACTTGGGACTAGCGACTTTTCATCGATTATTTCTTGCAGGCGTTTTACCATTATTTTTTCAAATAGCTTTGACAATATTGATAGTATCGATTGGTGGTTTGCCTGGTTTTGGGATCATTATTACCTCCGCGACCTTCCACATGCTTGGCACATATCTCAGCTTAAATGCAGCATTTATAATCTGCGCTAGTTTTTTTTAAACCTTTTTGTGGGAATTGTTTTAAGATTTCCCCTGTAATTAAATCAAACCCTGGGGCCTTTTTTATATTTATATTTTCTTTAATTATTTTGGCAAGTTCTTTAGCTGTTACCGATCGAATTGGTCGATCTTCTTCGCACCTTTCTTTGATTCCTTGGTAACTTTTATCTTCATAGGGTTTGAAGACGTCCTCAAGATACTCTGCAAAAGTGTTTGCTTTCTCTTGGCTGCTTTTTGCCCAGTTACCTTCTTTGGTTTTTACTGGAGGAATATGGGCAATTGGTCGGTTCATTTTCTTTGTTGCCTTCCAGAGCGATTAGTCAGTACTAGCATAATTTGTAAGACTGCTAAGGTAAGTTTTTAAAGACTCATTCTTGAATTCTTTTATAGCATTTCTGAGCTTATTAATTAAGTTGTTTAGTATGGTTTTGTCGCTTGGCGCCCTTGTCTGTTGCCAACGCTTTCTAGCTTTCCTTTTACGTGTAATGATTTCACATATTTCTCGAGGGTAAGAGTTTTGCTTAGTCTTTTTTGTTGTTTTAGGAGTTGCTGCCCATGCAGCATTTTGTATGTTCAGTGTTAGTATTTGCACTGCTTTTTCTAGTTGGTCTACTGTTTGTATAGCTGATGATAGTTGGATACTTTCTTCCAACATCTGTCGAAAGTAGTTCCAATGAGTCAGTCTATTAACAAGTTTTGGACTTTGTTCTTTTATGATTATTATTTATCGCCAAGTGTAAGAAGGACTGAGGAGTGATCTGATTGAAGATCAGGGCCTTCTTCCACATTTATTTTATTTGAGGATATATTTTTAGATATAAAGAAGTCGACAAGATCTGGGGTTTTATTCCTATCTGTTGGCCAATAGGTAGGTTTTCCCGTCGAGTGGTATTTCGCGCCATCTTCTTTAATACATTTAAAAAGTTCTCTGCCTCTAGTTGCGCTAGGAATTTAGCGTCTAAATGGTGTTCAATCGTATTCTTTATTACCACTGCAGCCCCGCCTTTTGCGCAGTTATGTGGATGTGGGGAGTGATATAATATATATCCCTTCAGTTTAGGGTCAGAATTTAATTTGAAGTGCGTCTCTGAAATAAGACATATCACTTGTATCTCATCTTTTCGATTCTCGAAACCATTAGCATTCCATTCTAGAATTTTGATTTTATTCATCATGTTTGTCTTTTTGGTACAGCTCTTTTATTGCTGTTCTGTCTCTCTAGTAAAGATATTCTATCTAATATCATTTTATTGTTTTTTTTCCATGGAATCAAACCTATTTAGGACTTGTTTCATGAGGGTTTCCATTGCAGTGTGTGGCTCTGTTTTGCTTTTTACGGCTTTCTCTGCTGGTATTTGTATTGTTTTTGTTGCTGCATGAGCATATGTCATTTTAGGGCCCGCTGTCTTTGGTATTGCGTCCTTTTTGATGATCACTTGATCTTTCGCTTTTTTTTTTGTGGGCTCTTTTGTGAGTCCTTTTTGGCCTTTTGGGCTGCCTTATTGGAGCTTTTAAGTGTTTTCTTTTGTTTTTTATCTTTTTTTAGTTGCATTTCTTTTGCAACTAAGCATCCTCTATAGTTAGCAGGATGGCTTTCATTGCAGTTTACACACTTAATGTGTTCGTCCTTTTTCTTCACACATTCTTTGGTGTGGTGACTTCCTGCACACTTTACACATCTTGGGTTTGAGCTGCAGTATTTTTGTGTATGCCCGTACCTTTGACAATTTTTGCATTGGGGCACTAACTTGGATTTACGTAAAGTATGAATCTCAACTTTCATCCCAAGTATGTTTTTAATGCCATATATTTTTTCTTTGTCTTCGTCATGTTCGAAACTGAGCATAAACATTGGAAGCGGTACTTTGCTTTTAAATTTTAGCATATTTACGACTTCCAGTATTTTAAAACCTCTATGGTTTAATTCGTTTTTAATGCTTTCCGGTGAGCATGAAAAATGCAGTTTTTTTACTACAACTTTAATTGGTCTGGTTTGCTTATTCTCATAAGAATACCATTGCACTTTTTTTTGGTTTAGTATTTTAGTCAGAATTCTGTATCCCTCTTCTTCATCGACATTAATTTTGATGTCATTTTTGTTTATTAATGCTGTAGAAGCTTTAATTTTATTTTCATCCAATAATTTGACCAAGCTTTCATACTTATTGACTTGTAGTGCAATAATTGGTGGAGGTTTGGATGGATTGCGTATTTTATTTTCATTGTTTGAAGCATACACTGTGATTGTGCAGCTTTCTTTTGGCTATGAGTTTTTTGGGGATGTACTCATTTTTCTTTTCTTATTTTGGTTCCCCATATGACGATGTACATCTGTCTCTTTTTCGAGTTCTTCTTCATCTGTTGAGAACTCTGCAGGTTGGACATTTACTTTTTTTTTTCATCTTTCAACATTTGCAACTCTTGCTTAAGATTGTTTAATTCCTTAAGTAGTGACTCATTGAGTTGCTTAAACCCATCTCTTTCTTCGCAGGCTTCTAAATATTTAGCCTTGAATATTTTTTCATTTTTATTTTCATCATTTTTCGATGGGGGTGTTCTTTCTACCCTTTTACTTCGTCCAAAAGGGTCATTCCTCAGCAACAAATGGTCCGCCCCAGAATCCAAGGGACCGACCTCCGAAGAGGGTGGATTTACCAGTGTACCTGGCCTACCACCTGGGGTAATTATATCTTTCGTTTTGTTCATTGCATAATAATTTATTTTTTAACTTTTGAGAAAAGTTTAAACTTTTACGTATACAGCCGCTCTTGACACGGAGAATAGACGCTGACCATCGAGCCGCCCAATATGGGTCAGACGCTTCTGGGTTTTTAGACTAGGGTCCGCGGGGTCGTTACACCCGTTACCTCTCTCTACGGAGAAGTACCCTTGCCACTGTACAGTGCCATAATTTATTTTCAAATTTCACTGGAAAGCAAAAACAACAAGCAACAAAGTGTAAGCTCAATGCAGAAATGTCAAAAAAAAGCTGCCAGCGGCTGATTAATGTGGTGAGAAGTACATTTTTAAAGTATATTTTTTGACATTTTCACGTTTATGGGCTTAGTGCGTACACACTCACACCTACTGACAATTTCAATGGTGAATTTTTCGTACTGCTCTAATTTGGTATCAATAGCATTAAAAATGCAGAAAAAATGTAGTGTCATACGGGCTTAATCGAAAGAAAAGCCCAGTTAAATAGGCAGAAGAGTTAGCGCAAACAAATGCGATAAAACAGGTCGGTACATTTTGTGCGTTCTCTTTTGTATGTTTCTCTTTCTAGGGAAATAGCAGTAAGAAAGAGTGCGTGTGCTTACTTGTGGCGGTATTTAATTAAATAAAAATTACATAAAGAGAGATTAATAAATTGTGGAGAGGATGTTATGTTCAATAAACAACTACGGAAAATAATTTTTGTTTCGTGGTGAATCTGTTAAAAATTTAACGTCTTTTTTAAACGCTTATGGTAGTTTTCAAATTGAAAACTAAATAAAAACATATTTATGTATCAAGTAACCAATACAAATAAATATAGAGATATGTATTGGTTACTTGGAAAATATTCCAAACTTAATATAGAGAACAAACTGCTTTTGTACAAGCAAGTACTAAAACCAGTATGGACTTATGGTATACAACTCTGGGGTTGTACCAAAATAAGTAATATAAACATTCTACAAACCTTTGAAAACAAAGTGCTAAGAGGAATTGTTAATGCGCCATGGTATATTAGAAATAACGATATCCACAGAGATCTCGGCATTAGAAACTACGCGTAGAAACTATGCGAGAAAGCATAAAATTCGACTAGAAAGTCACGTTAATATCACAGTCCTTCAAGTTTTGGATGAAAGTAATCTAGTGCGCCGTCTTCAAAGAACTAAACCTCTAGACCTGGCGCGATAAGTAACCGCGTCTAAACTGCGGAACTAGCAGGAGTTTCTAATGGGAAGCTAACCTGCCAAATGTTCTTATTTCGTGAGAAGAAAACTGCTTGATAAGTCGAACACTTAGTTGTAGTAACAATAAAAACCAACAAATACAATAGTTTGTTGAAGGGAGGATTTTTAGTGGGTAAGAATCCCACACTACTATGAGCACGCGCTGGCGATCCTCATAGTGTCTTTTTGAAGATTTTCACCTACCCTCGGAAAAAAAAAAAAAAAAAATATTTATGTATCATAACATAACCACAAATAATATATTTTCTTCCGTTTTGTACTTTGAACTAATATCAAGTACGTTTATCATATATTTTAGGTCGAATAAAAACAAGAGCATGTTTGATTCCGGGAAATGTGTGCATGATAGGTAAAATTCATCTTGTGTATAAATAAGGATATTAGAAAAAAATTAAAAAAAAAAAAGAATTTATTAAAAAAAGTTTTGTAATTTTAAAAAATATTTCAAACAAAAACCAGTGAAAAAATGCAACAATCCGCCTGGAGCGGATCGTATGATACCCTATCCCTATCTTATTTGGTCGTGTCAATGGGCGGTGGAAAATGTATTCACAAAATTTTCTATTTTGTAATATAAACTAATATTTTTCCTCAAAAATTAATTTTTGAAGTAATCGTCCCTAAAAAGTGGGCGTGGCTATATGCAATTTATAGACGATTTGTAAATCAAGTATATATCTACATATTTGTTTAAGTAAGTTTTTTCGATTTTCATATTAAAATAGTAAAAAAAGGTAATTTTTGAGAAAAGTGGGCGTGTCACTTTTACACTTGTATTGCTTACTTTTCCAAAGACCTCGTATACAAAATTTCATCAACCTAGCTCGAAATTTAAGGCCCAAAAACTGGTGACATACGGACGTATATATATTCTTTTACCCTACATATCTTCAGTACATTGTGTATGGCCACGCCCAGTTTTTAGGGGCGTTTTTAACAAAAAAATGTTTTTTTTGAAGGTTTTATCGAAATAATAGCACTTCTTAGGACCAAAATAGAGTATATGTTGAAAAATTTAAAAAAATCCGCCCACTACAACGCCCACTCATTGAGAAAATTTGTGTTTTGGAGTAGTTTCATAAAATATTTGAAAAAAAGTTGCTTAAGGAAGTATATTGGTAGGAGAAGGAGCTAGTATGTGTATAGGAAAGGGATAGGGTATCATACGATCCGCTCCAAACGGATTGTAGCCTTTTCATATGTTTTTTTCGTTTTTTAAAACCTTGTGAGTTTTGCCTGGGTATTTGAAAGACAAAACTTTGTAAAATCGTACACCCAGGCCTAGAGTTAACTAGTATGTATTATACTTAAACAGATAGGAAATTTATATCCCCAATTCCTTTTTTTTAGTGATAAAAATGGAGCAAAATTGTAATTATTTGCTTTTGCAGCAAATTCCCTTTGTTGTTCATAGAACTATTTTATATTTTAAACTTCCCCAAAGCACATAGCTAATCCAATGCTTAAGACCAGAAATCGCCACTGACAAGAGCTTGTGCTACGGTCAAGTCAAGTAAAGTTTTTGAAGAAAATTTCGGGAAAGAGAAATTAGCAAATTTTAATGGCAAATTAAGCTCAGTAACAGGAGAAAATCTGAAAATTCTTGGAAGGAAAGCGGTCAGAGTGGTATGGGGCAAATTTTCCAAGGTTTTGGATTTAGTTGTAGTCGACAGCAAAAGGCGATTTGTTACATTAGACGGAAGAAAATGGTTAAACGTGTTTTTTTCGAGTTGGAGATTTTTTTTCAGTCCGTCATCCTCACAAGTAAGTAGAATTGAAGAGCCATCAGTCTTAGTCGATAAAATCTTACATATCTTAAGAAATACTTACTTGTCAGTATTTTCAAATGAACCTACTAATATTATTGGTCACGAAGCGTCAGTAGCGCTGAATTAATATTGATTACTTACATATTTTTTGATAAGAATATCCTGTTCCTTATTCTCTTCGGAAAAATGTAGAGTGTGAAATTCTATGCCTACATAAGAACGGAGTTCTCAGTCCAGTCAAGTTTAGCAAATGGGCCAGCCCACTTGTAGTTGTATCTAAGAAGAAATGTGATATAAGGCTTTGCGTGGATTTTAAGGTTTCTCTTAAAAGATTGACTAATATGGAGCATTATCCATATATTTACATATTCCAAATGTGGACGATATGTTGGCATCTTTGGAAGGAGGTTCCGTATTCTGTGTTCTTGACCTTACTTAAGCTTTTCAGCAGTTGGAAATTGCACCAGAGTCACAAGAACTTTCACGGTTAATACCCATCTAGGCTAGATGCGGTACAGTTGGTTAACATATGGTCTGAAGATTGCGTGCTTGGTGAAAAATGTCCTTGCTTATTTTATCACGTAAGTGTTGTTATTTCTCCACTGCCATTGTGAAGTAAAAATATTATATCTTTTAAATTTACTTATACAGTCATGGTTTTCCACCTGAAAATTGAATTAACAGCTATATTTTATTTATAATCCGGTTTATTATACCCTATTCTAAGGGTATATTAAGTATGATACATAGTTTGTAACATTGAGAAATATTAAAGATAGACCACATAAAGTATATATATATATAAATTATCAGCATCAATAGCCGAGTCGATTAAGCCATTTCCGTCCGTCCGTCTGCACCAGTTTTTAGGCCCTAATTTTTGTGCTAGAAGGAAGGCATCACTAGCCAAGTCGATGGAGCTATGTCCGTCTTCCTTGAACTAGGTTGATGAAATTTTATATACGAAGTCTTTGGAAAAAAGAACAGCACATTTTATCAATAATATAAAAATTTTATTAATAAAGAATAAAATTTGACTCACCATTTACGAAATTTGTGTTCCACCTTAAATGGCTTTTAAAAACTCTGTGGGCGAGTTACGCCTAAACGGTAAGAGAGTGTCAACAGATTTGATCTCAGCACATCTAAATCTATCGGATTAAAACAATAAAGTTATTTTGGAAAATGTTTCTATAAAGACAACTCTAGCCCTTTTATTCTGTGTACATATCTATAGACTATTGCTTGCCTGATTGATTTAGAATAATTAGGTTGAATAATTAGGTTTTTGGCACAAACTACAAAAATAACGTCCTTACACTGGCAATATATTTGCAAGATGCATGTAGGACGAGCAATATATGTATGTATGGATACAAACGAACATTCCTTCATCCGTCCCGACTTTCGTGGTTGCTTCAATACAAAAAGATGTCAATTTGAATATGTTCGTGATACTTTCACAATGTTAGTGATTCTTCAACAAGGGTCATGCTTGATCGAAACTAAACATTTTTGCCTTTTTGTTTGAAAATGAAATCAACAATGACGTTGTACATTTATAATGAAACAATTCTTGAAACAACTACAGAAATGTTTAAATCTAACATGTCTGTGATACTTGTCAAAGTAGTTTATTCAAACATGACGCCCTTTTTGTTTTAATCACATTTGTATTTGGTTTGACAATTTTAAGCACATTTTTAGTTAACAATGTTACGTGTTTGATTCAACCAATGTTTTTTCTTTCGGTGTATATGCTATACAGATGATGTTTTTTTATAAAAGGAAGAACCTTCGAAGAGTGTGACGAAAATTTGAAACGTGTTTTATCAGCCTACAAGTAATATAATGTCAAAATAAATATGGACAAGTGTTATTTTTTTAAAATTTACAAGTGCTGATATAAAGCCTAGTCCACGTAAAATAGAAGCAATCAGAAACGCACCGGTTCACGAAAATGTCTCTCGAGTTAAGTCATATCTAGGACTCTTAAATTATTTCAGGAAATTTGTCCCAATGCAATCGTCGTAGCTAGCTCCACTGTATAAACTTACTCGTAGTGGAACAGCTTTTGTTTGGAGTTCGTCTTGTCAGGAAGAAAAATAATACCCTGTTGTTTTTCCTTTTGCAACCCTAAATTCAGCGGAGAAAAACTACTCTCAAATAGAAAAAGAGGCTATAGTTATCGTTGTTGGTGTACGTAAATTCCACAAATATTTGATTGGAAAAAATGTACGCTATTTACGGATCATCAGCCTCTGAAAGTTATTTTCGATGTCAGAAAAGGAGCTACAGTCACGGCAGCAAGTCGTCTTCAGCGTTGGTAACTTTTATGTCAGGGTTTGACTATGAAATTAAATATAAAAAGGGTCAGGAGATGTCAGGTCCGGATGCTATGTCACATTTACCCCTAAGGAAGAATCGAACGCATGAAATGACAGGAGGTCTTATTAATGCGTTTAAGCAAGTTGAACATGTTCCCATCTCATATGAAGATATTAACGCAATTCGGATTACCTGAGCAATTAGTTTCGGATAACGGTCCACCATTTACGTCTGATCGTTTTATTCGGTTTTTGAAAGGTAAAGGAGTTAATGTTTTGAAAAGCCCCCCATAATACCCTCAAGCCGAAAGATTCGTGCAGGTAGTAAAAAAGTTTTTGAAGAAGGAATTTGTGGAGGGAAAACAAAAATAGAATTTAATATTGCAGAATTTTTATTCTTCTACAAAAATTTACTATATCCTTCAACCGGAATGTGTCCTGCAGAGAACAATTTTACGTCAACTTTTGCCAACATTAAGACAACAGCAACCCTGCAGCTAAGAATTTGGACAGAAGTACGGAGAAAAAACTAATTTATTCTGTTGAAGAGAAAATGTGGTTACGAGTATCCAAGACTTGGGAAAAAGCTACTGTTCGTCAATGTATCAGCGGAAGCAGGTATCTTTTAAAACACGAAAATAACGTGTATAAATAAAAATGAAAAATAATATCGGAAAAATCCCGTCTAAAAGTAAACACGTTACGTGCAATCCTTGTTCTGAAATTTTATATAGGCAATTGTAAAAACTTTTATGACATCCTTAAGCGAATTCCAGGTTTAGCCCAAACATTTCTATTCTATTTTTTCTAATTACATGTACCCAACACCTCCTTTTTGGAGAACAAAAAACGCCAATAATAAAGTTCATATCTTAAAAACTAGTATGACTCTGCACTTTTCGGGTTGAGAAAAGTTAAAATGATTTCACTGTTGTTTAGTGCAATCAATTATTATGTACAGTGGTGGCCACACAATTAGAAACAATAATTCTAAACGCATTTCATCAATCAGAAGTTTTTTTTTAAGCACTACTGTGTTTAGCTAATGCCGTTAGTTGTTGACGGCTGGCATGTTAGTTCCATATATGAGTAAGTCTGAAGATGAGCAGTTATGGAAACGGCGTTATTTAAGCATATTCATTCATAGTCGACAATTTCGCTGGACAGATAATTAGAAACGACTGCAGAATTATCAATTTTATTTTAAAAAAGAGATTTGTTATCTATGTAAGTTAATTTTTTTCAACTAATTTCCATTATTTTAATAATATTAATGTAAATTAATTAATAATACAGTGACAAAATGGGAAAAAAAAAATCTTGCACTCCAGAACTCCGAAAGCTTATTGTGGAGGCCTATCAAAAAGGAGATGTATCAATGGATTTGATAGCGGAGAGATTTAACTGCTCCAAAAAGAAAGTATTCGGTGCAATTCATGTCTTTAAGAAGACTGGTAGCTTTGAAACCCCAGAAAGGAAACCAAAAGCTCGAAAAACGACGCCAAAAGAAGACAGGCTCATATGCCGAATAAGCAAAGGCGATCCTTTTTTGACTTCTACAAAAATAAAAGAGATAGTGTCGCCCCAAATCGGTCAAGAATTGTCAACTAGAACCATAAGGCGTCGACTTTTGGAAGATGGTCTACGTGGATGCATTGCACGAAGAAAGCCACTTGTTTCCAAAAAGAATCTGAAAAGACGTTTGACTTTTGCTAAGCTCCATGCAATGAAACCTTTGGGATTCTGGAAAAACATTCTTTGGAGTGATGAATCTAAATTTAACTTGTTTGGGTCAGACGGTAAAGTTTACGTTAGACGTCCACAGAACAAAGAATTGGATCCAAAATACACTCTGAAGAGTGTTAAGCATGGAGGAGGAAGCACAATGGTTTGGGGTGCATTTTCGTGGCATGGTGTTGGGCCATTGGTAAGAATAACTAGTCGAATGGACCAACACGTTTATAAAGGGATCATAGAAAATTTTATGGAGCCTTATGCTTTTGCACAACATAAATTATGTTTTCCAGCACGATAACGATCCAAAACACACATCAAGGATCGTTAAACAGTGGTTTGAAGATACTAAAACTAATGTTTTGGATTGGCCTGCTCAAAGTCCGGACTTGAATCCAATTGAGAACTTGTGGGCGGACGTCGAGAGAGGATTAAAGTCCAAGAAACCGAAAAATTCCGAAGAACTTTTTGAAAACATAAAGGAAGTCTGGGAGGGTATACCTCTCTCAAGATGCCGCACCCTGGTCCAAAGTATGCAGGAAAGATTGGCTGCAGTTATAAAATATAAAGGCTTTCCTACAAAATATTAAGATGTACAGTATTCTATTTAAAAATTTTTCAATAAAATGTCAATTTTGTTAACTTTTCGTTTCTGTTTCTAATTATATGGCCAGGTGAAAATTGGGTTAAGTTCCCTTTTTTTTTTCTAATGTTATTGTAAGTTCTTTATTTTGTAAAAAACTACTCAAGACTATGTTGCAGGTCATGGGCTATTAATATAACCACTAATCGACCTCAACAGATTTTCAATAAAAAAGTTATGCAGTATAATGTTGTTGTAAAATTGTTGTTTCTAATTCTATGTCCACCACTGTACATACATACTAATGAGAGCGGGATCAGTTTTTAGCATTATAAAATCACTGAAAAAAAATATTTATTAGCATATTACCATACTCCTATTTATTATTGCTTTGACAATACGTACATCCAAGTTTGACTAATTACATTAAATCATCCATTATTTTAATAACATTTCAGTCTTAAGTAAAAAGTAACAGAATTTTTTTATAGTATTACTAACAACATTAAGTAGACACACAGATTTTAATAAACAGCAAATACATATAATTAATATTAGAGAGGAGTATCTTTTGAAGACGATGATTTTTGAACATTATGACATGAATGTTTCGTTTATATGACTTACATCGACTGTAGCTTCTGCAGATAGCTCAAATTTTTTGGAATCAGTTTGTTCATGTTGTTTTTCCAAAAGCGTTGTATCACTCTCTGCTTTGAGAATCTTTTTTCTACGTTCATTTATAACTTGAAGAGAATCATACACCTCCTTGCCATTATTAGAATGATTATTTTTTTCATTTACTAGTACTGTATCATACTCATTCGTTATTTTTGGCTTTGGACGATAAAAAGTAAGTGATGAATTACTTCTGTATAATACTTTTTGAGGCTGACAGTACTTTTCCTTTTTTAAAGTTGTCAGGTCAATACTTAGTTGAAGCGTTTCTGGTCGTGTTTTCTTTAAGATTCCAGCTATCCTAGTCTCGTAAATATTTGATTTAATTTGGGGTTTTTCATCGCTTTCAGGGCTTTCTTCGAGAACGCAGGGTTCTATACTAGACTGACCAGAAAGTTGACGTGCTGTAATCGGTTCCGAACAAATGGAGAGCTGGCTTCTACAAGAAAGGCAAAAAATAATTTCTGTAGCTTTTATTTATTATAAATTTATATTGCTTCTAATATAATATTAAATAAAATATAAAATAAATCTTAAAATCTATTTTATAAATGGCCTATAAAAGCTTTAGCAATAATAGCCGTATTTAATTATCCGCATGATCTGATCTAGATTAAATCGTGATAATAAAATAGTGTATCAAAACGTGGCAGCACTTCCTCAAGAAATTTTGTTTTTCAGAATTATTCGCTGATATCAGACTTAGCGCCGCCTTGGTTCATGAAAAAGATTTCGCTAATTTTCTATTGAGAAACAAAAAAAAAGGAAAATGTTACAATCCGTCTGGAGCGCATCATATAATACCCTATCCCTTTTCTTTATACATATGTACACTAACTGACCCGTGCTCGCCTTGCTTCGCCCTCTAAAAGCTCCTCATGCATACAAATACACATATGTAGTCTCGGACCGTGTGCAAAAACATAAAATAAAACAATAAATTTTGTAGATTAATTGCAGATTTCATAGTTTTCAAAATCTAACATATGTACTTCATTCACATTAACGTAAACAATTCTTTTTTTCGTAATAAATTGAATGTTGCTTCCGAAAATCCGGAGGAAATATTTTTATCAATTTGTATTTATATCACCACACGTGCGCATACCTCTCTCTCGTTCCGATCCAACAGAGAAACCTACGCACATTAATTGTTTATTTGAATGTGCTTTCGATGTGCGCCTACGACCCCGAGGCAGAATAACGATCAAGAACAATCGGCTTTTTATATTATATCTCATACAGACATACCCCAGTTAACGTTCCCCCTGCAACGTGATTTCGCTATAACGTCGGCAACGAAGTGTTACATTACATGCCTAGCATAACGTTGAGCGTCTTCGCTGTAACGTCGATTGAAAAAAAAAAATTAAATTAAAATCAAACAGTAAAAGAAAAGTGTCTCGAAGGAATCGCCAATTTTTTAAAGGTTTTTAGATTGTCGACAAATTTGTGTCAAGATATTATACATAGTAAATAGTTTCTACGTATTTTATGCATGTATGCCTTCATACGTTTTTAGCTTATGTTTGGCGTAGTGTTTAAATATTTTAAATGATATAAAATAAGTTATATTTTTTTTCCGAGAGTAAATCAGCCTTAAGAAAATGTTTTAATAATCTTTGCCCCAAAGAAAGTTGTTTCGCTTAACGTCGTGTTTCCCAGAAACGCATTAACGAAGTTAACCCAGGTTAACCTGTACTAAATTAAACTACCCCATTTTGCACATTACCTACAGATCATCTCGATTATCTTCTTAAACATGTATTGTTATGTATGTTATGTTTTACTGCGCCAACACACACCAATCGAACAAAACATGTTAATGGTTTTAGGAAATTTTTTATTATGCGACCCATACACACCACACTTGTGCTTACACGGGTGCCATCAAATCGACACCAGAAATCAAACTTTATATTGGCCGCATAATACAAACCCCAAACCAATAATAGATTTATATAAAAAATTTCGCTGTTGAGTTCGGTTAAGTTTGAATTGATGTGATCCGCAATTGTGTTAAATAAATTAAAATACTATACACAGCTGTTAAAGAAATATATATAGTAAAATACTTTCTGTGTTAAATATTGCAGAAATAGAAAAGGACAAATTGGAAAAGCCGAAAAGAATGTAAGTGAGAATCTGTCAAAATATTAAATGTGTGGAAAGCCGTTAAAGCTGAACTATAATAGTCGGAAGCAATCGGAAGCTAATGTCAAAATTCTGTGTTCAGTTTCCTTCAGTGTAGTCATTATATTCCTATTCCAAGGGTATATTAAGTGTGACCCATAGTTTGTAACATAGAGAAATATTGCAGACAGACCCAATAAAGTATATACAGGGTGTCCCAGTTAAGCAGTATAATCCTTTAAGGAGAGATTCCTGAAGTTCTGCCGAACAAAAAATTGTAAGGCAGGGGGGGGGGGGTCTATTCTCACACCATTTCAAGTTATAGCCCCCCAAAGTGGGTGACCTCAAATTTGGAGGTGTAGCCACTCTTAACGCTATAACTTCTAAACTATTATTGATACAAAAGAGATTTTGTACATTTTGGAAAGACAATTTAGTAGCGCACACAAGTCCTAAGCACTTTGGGTGCACCCACAAAAAAGTTATGACTTCTTAAACTCGAAATTATGAAAATTTGTTGTTCCATTTTTTTACTTAAAATGCATTTTTCTCAAAATGTTTACTTAATATTTTCTTTTTGTTTTTATAAAATTTTTATCGCTGAAAAATTTCCTAAAAATTATGTTAAGCAACTTTTTTACGTACGATCAACAGAAGTTGCAGTAAAAGCCATTTTTTGTCACACAAAAATGGTCAAACAAAATTAAGTGAGAATAATAAATTAACATACCTATGAGCAATGCAGTTAACAGTTAATTGTCGAATAGGAAAAAAGAGCGTAACAAAGAATTATCACATCTTTCTGACCATTTTTGTGTGACAAAAAATGGCTTTTACCTTCTATACGAAGTCCATGCCAAAGTAAGCAGTACAAGTGTAAACAAATTTAAAATCCGCCCACTGACACCCCCAATTTCAAAAACTCACTTTTTCAGTATTTTAATATGAAACTCGAAAAAACTTACTTAAGCAAATAAGTAGATATATTTTTACTCTACAAATCTTTCATACATAATATTTGACCTCGCCTACATTTTACGGGAGTTTTTATCAAAAATCTGTTTCTGACATTTTTATTCGAACAATATCACTTCTGTTAAAACTCATACTTGAAACTTGGTTATGTATGTACCTGTCAAACAATAATCAACTAATCATATTTCATTGCCAACGGAGATTGAACAACCTCAGAGTTCATTCACAAGAAAAAGAATGCAAATGCAACAATTTTGTACTTTAATTCTAGACTAAGCATTTATTGTTTATTATTGTCTGTACCTTAGATATTAGCAAAAAGCGAAAATTGTGCATTTTTAAAACAACGCCATTCGGCCAATAGTGAACCGATTGCAACGTTTATTATGGCATATTAAAGAATGGGACTTAATCTAAGTTTTGTTCCAGCCCGAATTTTGAAAAATTGTTTTGTTGTTGTTTTATTTAAAATATACTCAGACAACTTTCGTGTTTTTTTACGAAAAATAGCAATTTTCAAAACAAAACTTAAGCCAGTAAATAGTATAAATTTGTTATTATTTTTGTGTTATTGGAAAGGTAATGAACGTAATAGAAGTTCTGTTCGAAATAGAATTTTAAATTTTGTCCTTGTTTTGGATATATGTGCGTTTAAAAACTGTAAAATTCTCCAAATTCAACACTGTTTTTCGTACAAAATTTGCAATATTTTCTGATAAAAAAATTTAACAAAATTTTACTTCGAAAACCTTGTTACGCTCTTTCTCCTCGATTTATTTTGAAATTGTAGACATTTTTTAAATTATTTTCTGTCTATTCGTTGATAAAAATAAAATTATAATATGTATATACGTTTGTTTCTTAGTATGAGAAATGTGAATATAGGGGTACATTTTTTGCGGAAAGGGAAAAAAGTTAATATTGTTTTTGCTTGGATAGAAATATTTGTATAGAATCATACTGTAGTGCAATTCTACATGAGTACATATAGTTAGTTCGATTTTAACTTATGTAGGTACATATATTTGTAGTATGATGCAAATATTGTTATCGTAAAAAAATCTGCTTTTAATGATTTGATGGGTTGTGATGTTATTATGATCATAGAGAAAACTAAAAAAGTTGGTCTGTCAATTAAATCTTTCCGTCTGTCTGCTCATCTGTGTCCATTTATTGGCTAGGCCGATGTGCTAAGACAGACGCTCGAAATATCGAAGGCTCAGAAATCTACAGGATAAAAGTCCACAATATTCATCCATGTTTTGGATATACATATGTACCGCATGATTTTTAAGAAAAAATTTGCAACAGTGCCTCCAAGCAGGACAACCACAGGGACAGAATGCCCAACTGTTTTGTAAACTTATGTACGTATGTACATTATATCTCATCTTGTACTCACTTTGTCACCCAGCGGCCGAATTTCAACCAGACCCAAGAATACTTAGGTTATTATTTGCTTAATAAATATAATGGAAATAGTGTCAAATGCAAGGCTAATTTCGTAGGAGGTCATTTCATAATCACAATATTGGTTGTGGACTTTTGGCTCAATACCTTTATAACATTGTGGAACTATGACCCCGGTGGGTAAATTTGAAGTTTATAATTGATTTGTGGACTTATAACCCACCTGAATGAGTCAAAAGTCCATTATTGTTTATTATCGACTTTTGGCCTAAGGATTGCGGCGAGAAAAATGTCAGCAGGAAATAAAATTGGGTTGTTAGATTTACTGGATAAGTTTCCTTTTTTGTGAGTGAAAGTCTTAAGGCTATAGCATTGAGCTACGTAAGATCCCTATTCTATAATCCTAGTCCGGATCTTTATCGTGAGAGTAGTGTGCTGAAACAGAAAGTTTTAGGCACTAATAAAATGCATAAATATTTATCGAACTCTCCGCTAATTACTCTTACTCCATTCTGCATAAAAAAACAAGATTTAGCTTTGCAATCAATATGCAATCCTGTTATACAAAAGAAGGGTGCATAGAAACAAAAAAATATATACGAGTTATATAAACGTTGAATCCAAATATAACTGACGTTCTTACAAGGCTTAATCAGTACAAATAGCATACACGTCACCGAAAACGAAACGTCGACGTCCTAGGTTCGTATATTTTTATACCCTATCCTAAGGGTATATTAAGTTTGACACATAGTTTGTAACATATAGAAATATTAAAGATAGACCCAACAAAGTACATATATAAATGATCAGCATCACTAGCCGAGTCGATTAAGCCATCTCCGTCCGTCCGTCCATCCGTCTGTCCGTCCGTCCGTCCGTATGTCACCAGTTTTTGGGCCTTAAATTTTAAGCTAGGTTGATGAAATTATTATTAATTAATTACGAAGTCTTTGGAAAAGTAAGCAATACAAGTGAAAAAAATTTTAGAATCCGCCCACTGACACGCCCACTTTTAAAAAAAATCACCTATTTTCACTATTTTCATATGAAACTCGAAAAAACTTACTTGAGCAAATATGTAGATATCCACTTAATCTACAAATCGTCTATACATTGCATATTGCATGTATAATTATTAGTTTATAGGGCAAAATAGAAAATTTTGTGAATACATTTTCTACCGCCCTGAGACACGACCATATGAGAAAGGGATAGGGTATCATACGATCCGCTCCAGGCGGATTGCAGCATTTTTTCACTGGTGTTTTATAATTTTCGCACACCAAAGGCGATATGAAAACCCGTATGCTGATTTTTCAGAGCACGGGCATCATATCCACGTCGCTACGATAAAAGTAGCCAGACAGCCCAACGTAGCCCAGCTGGGATAGTCTGGCCAACGCTTATCAAAAACCTGTCCATCAGAATTTCGAAAAGTAAAAGAGTACTAATTAACTTGAAGAATATTTATTGTTATTTGAATACACGCTCATAGTCGGATCATCTTTTATAATAACTTTTTCAGAAGCTGCCCAGACGACGATGAATACTTCTACAGCTATCTTAAATATCACATCAACGTCTGTATCGCACAACTCAAATCCATTCTTACAACTGATCAATTTGTAACAGTAAGAGGGATATCATATACCTGATATATCCTCAGTCGAAGAACATCCTCATCGAGGGTGGTTTTCAGCAAACCAAAAATCCACAACTCCTTCAACTAAGACACAATAAGGCAAAAATACAGAAATTTCAATTTTTCTTGAATTCAAAATTTAAATTAACATATACACTTAAAGTTTGCCCCTTTTATTATATTATTACTAGCTGACCCGGCAAACGTTGTTTTGCCATGTAAATAATTTCTAGTGTAGAAAAAAAATAACTAACTTATTGGAAGTGTATAAGGATGTGGAGCGCTGTGAACGATGAGTGAATATAAAAATATCAAAACACCAAACATTAATTTTTTCAATGTATTAAAAGTAATAATTATTTATATCATTAATTCATTACATAATATTAATCTGTTAATGCTACAGACAAAAAAAAAACTAAACTCTTTCATTAATCCAGGCAAGTACCTAGTTCCAAGAGAAAGAGGTTATCCCCGCCATCTTACATAGTGTCAGCTCAATAAACCTATGCCTGGTTAAGTGCACTCCAGGGTTCGGGCTCCAAAAATAAAATTTAGCAGTAGATTCTTACAAAAAGTGCAGCAAAACTGTATTTTCCGAAGCAGATTTGTTTTTGTTGCAAAAAATACAACAATAATGGGGTTTAGATTTATACACATATATTTTTTACGATAAAATAAGGTTAAAACAAAGTAAATTTAATCACAAATCTTTGCACGAAATTATTTTTTTTATAAAATGTTTAATAACTGATTAATTTTCAGTTAAATTCAGTTCTTAAATGAAATTTTCCATCAATTTTCGTTTTTTCTAGATTGTGTTACGTTTTTCATCTAGAAAACATCAAATTTTCAACCGGTTTCACATTCAAAAATCGCAGTAGATTTCAAGTCAAGCGCAGTGGCGCAGCAGATTTTAAATATTTTTCAAAATCGCAGTAGATCTACTGCAATTGCAGCAAAGTCCGAACACTATGTTATCGAGCGGGATGAAAAATGATGAAATTATGAAAATGACTATTAAAAAGCAGGGGTTGGTGAAAGAAAAGTGAAAATTTAGGGTTGTATGTATTTTTTAATGCCACATAATAAAAAAATTAAAAAAAAAAATTATAAAAAAAATAAAAAAAAAAGGTGGGCACCCCTTATCATTTAGAGGTTTGAAAAATAGATAGTAGCCGATTCTCAGACTTACTGAATATGCATAAAAAATTTCATAAGAATCGGTCAAGCCGTTTCGGAGGAGTATGGGAACGAACATTGTGACACGAGATTTTTATATATTAGATTATTTATAATATAGTTGCTCAGCAACCAAACAAAGTGAAGTGGAGCAACATCATCCTATAACTATTCAGCTCGGCGTCAAGGAACTTACTGAAACCCATTTTGCAATATTTTGTATTCGAGGATAATTATTTTCGTTTTTCGAATATGGTTCTACACTAAACTATGCCTATGTTCGACTTTGAATTCGACATTTTGGGTGGAGGCCTCTTAACAGAAACAATCTCGGTCCTATATCGAAGATCGCTCGAAAATTTAAACTCAATTGGTTTGGTGGCTTAGAAGTCTAAAACATCCATTCAAATATAAGCACCACCTGTAGCGTGCAAAACAATACTATCTTTTATCAGAGTTGTAAAAGAATGCAATCACTGCGATGACTTCAAAAAGACTTCAATGACTTCACTGAACTCGCAGGTGAATTCATTCAATGAATGCAATCTTTGATTTCACGAAAATTAATTCCCAATCAATGACTTCAAAATGAATGGTGATTTCATATTTTGAAGTTGAAGTTTTTAGTTAAATTCATGAGTTAAACATTTTCGGAGAATAATCAAATGAATTAAATTCTGAAATGATTTAATTCTTTTACAACTCTGTCTATTAAGCTGGAACCAACCACACACATTCACAAAATTTCATTCGGAGCTAAGCATGTACGAGCATAGTGACACTGCGTAACATATTGTATTGTATTGTATTGCAAAAGAAAGCCCGTTCAAATTGATCTACTTCACAACTCAACAAACGAAAAAAATCTTGTCATAAAATTAATTTTCCGATTTTTCCATTCCTTATCACCTTAGCAATCTATCTATCTCATAAGTTTCCAGTGTTTTTGAATTAACAGCTGCCAGTATAAATAATCGTGCCTATATGTTAATAAATAGTTTTAAAACAAATTTTACAATTAACGTACCTAAATTCACGCTCAACAGAAGGTGTGGAAGAAGGTCCAGAATTAACGCGTTTAGTAAACTTTTTTGCAGATCTTTGTGACTCTGGGCTATGTAAATCCACTTGAACTTTTTTTGAGTCGATGCTTGGCGTGCGGCTTGCTACTGAAGAGCACTTATATGTCCATCGCCCCCCATACGAAAGCTCTGACAGAGTGGAACTTCTTCTGAAATAATTTTTATATATGTACATTACTAATAGCTTTCAACATTCGAACACTTTATTTCTTGAATTAATACCGTCTTTCCCCAATAGCTACGCTCTGCAAGTCTTCATTTTCTATCGGCTTCTGTCTAGACAGCACATGCCGCTTGGCAGTATCGGATCGTTTGTTTCTGTCCACAATTCTGCCGGACTGACTTTCTGAAAAACCTTTAAAGTGCTATTAGTACTTTTAATTTTAAATTAATGCATATGATCAGACCTGTTTCATCAACAGATAAAGCATTCCAATACTGCTTTTGGAAATGCAATGGTTGCAGTAATGAGCTTGTGGATTCCCTGGAAGTTCTTTGGACAAGACTACCACTTAGTCTTGGGCTGCGAGTTTTAAAATGACGTCCGTTTCCCTGATAAAAAGTATGATGATGATGATGCCGGTGACGTCTATATGAGTTCTGAGTTATATTCAAAGGTTTACGGCTAGGCGATAATAGATGTGCTAGGGTTGTTATATTTGCTTGACTTGACATATTATGCCGCGTAAGATTTGGCACAGACCCGCTACGTGGAAGTCTGAGTGGTTTAGGCGGCAATTGTGTGGAATGCCTGTATGTGTGAGTAATTATTGTAATTAACTATTGGACTTCATATTACGGTAACTATTTAAGGTACAAGGCGGGACAAAAGCAATGTACATGGGCCATATTTTGGACATTTGTGTTACAGACAAGAAGAGAATTAAGAGATAACAAGCAATAGGGCGCTACACAATTGAAGAACATGCAATTATTGTTACGGCTTACTTGACCAATTTTCGACCTTTTTTTTTTTACGCAGCATGATATTCGTCCTCGTTGCTCTCTCAACCGAGTTTAAGAGAAGATAAAATCCTATATTTTAGCTAGTTCCTTATTGTGGGATTATTCTTAAGGCTATCCCAAGCCGATAGAAATTTGGCTTTGGCTTCGAAGCTCTATTAATACAAACTCTCGTACGTGCTTACTTATGCCTAACTTACAATAAATACACATCTATGGTTCTAGATTTGCTGAATGAGCATTTAGAGCAGAGTATATCCGTTATAATGAGTAGGGACACTCTCTCTACATATGCATTTCCTACTACCACAAAACAAAAGATAAAAAAAATTGTACAATAAGTGGAAGTAGATAAAAAGTATACACTTTAACCCGTATGCAACGACCCCTTGTGAAAAAAAGAGTACGCAATACATTTTACCTGCACCACTACATGCGGCTTACTGTGTAAGACGAATGGTTAGGGAGTTTTTCATAATGCTTTTTTAAAGGCGATGCGACTCCGATCATCGTTGTGTGTTTCTCTACGTTTTAGTCAGTGTGACCTGCTGCGCCTTATTGAAAATTTGTCTATACCTATTTTTAGTGTTCCGGACCTTAAAAGGTAAGACGGAACACTTATGGGTTTGATACGGTGTCTGTCTGTCCGTCTGTCCGTCTGTCCGTCAGTCTGTCACAGCCCTGTAACTTTTGAACCGTTAGACATAGAGAGCTGAAACTTTCGCTATGTATACATTATATGGAAGCCTGCACAAGATGGCGGAAATGAATTTCTTTTTGGGAGCCCTTTTTTGGGCACCTTGTATGAAGGGCAAAAAAAAATTATTTTGTTCCCCATCATGTGGCATATCAAATTAAAGAGAATTTTGCAAGGGCTCCATATATGTAAGTAATATTTTTTTCTGACAAAATTTGTTGAACAAAAAAGCTTGCCAAACATTTGAAAAATGTTGTCCCCCCCCCACCTAGCGGCCAGACCATAAATGGTAAAAATATGAAAAAAATTGGAGATACGTAGAAATTTGTGTAGATTGTGAAATATGTACGAAAATTTCTGTATCTTATATATTTTCTGAGAAAAATTAAAAAAATGGGGCATCTAGTTACCCCACTGTATCTCCCCCAGTTTTCATGTTATCCATATAATTTTTACAGTAGATCATTTTCATACTACGGTTTGCCCAAGTTTTCAAGTTTCATCTAAATCCGCTAAGTAGTTCCCGAGTTACAGATTTTAGAAGAGCGCATGGACTTCCCTATAAGCTCTTCTCTTGCTGCTACTGCATTCGATTTCGATTTTTCAAAAACAAAGTCATTTGCACTAATGGATCGTATATGTTAGCTCTATGCTGCTTTTAAAAACTAAAAAAGTTTAAAAAAACATTTTTTTTTTAATTTTTTTTTTTTTTCAAAAATATTATTTTTTTTTTTTTTAGTTTTTAAAACTCTAAATGCTGTTTTCCTTCGCATGTCAAGTATTGCCAGTGTTTTGCTTTACTTAAACTATTTAACAAGCAAAGTACCGTTACATGCATTTTCATCCAAAAGCTTGGTACGCCATGTTTTATATTGAAAGTGTAAGTTAAAATGGACTGGAATCTCAGCTCAGTATTACTATGACATGCCTACGTACAAGACGTTACATTATTCATATCCTGTATCTATACAGGATATGAATAAATTGCCTATAATATAAAATGTCCGGAACACTATTGCACGAGGCCCTCCTCGCACTTACCCAATTTTTTATAATTGGCTTTTCCGCGAATTAAAACTAAATACGAACACTTTTACATCTAAAATATGAAAATAAGTGTTTCTTATTTACTTTGACCTCCATAAAAATAATAAAACCAGATGTTCGGCCTTAAAACAAGAAAAATAATTTGACTCAAAATTTCCAAGTTTTTTATGGCAATAGGTCACACTGATTTTCAATAGAGGCTCTGGTTGGTATTGCTTTCTTTTTCTTGATAATGTATTTTTAAAGGCGATGTGACTCCAACGCTTATCAGCTGTGCGTCATATCGCTATCTCTCTCTCTCCCTACAACGCTTCTTATATCCATCTACTTCTCATATCTGTGTAACTTAGTGAGAATTTGGAGTGGGTCTGCATTCTTGTCCACTAATTAATTCATAGAATAGCTTTAACCCACTTTAAAAAAGAAATAAAGACCGCGGGTGTTATTTCACTGCACCGGTCTATGGTGTGTTGCAAAAATAAACTCTCTACCATACAGATATGGTCTGAAATTATTTATGGCCCAATGTATTCCATGCAGTTCTTCTTCAATGATAGGCTTATTCAAGCTTCTAATCGCATATGATATTGGTAGATCTTTGCCTATTTCACCTTGAGATAGCACCGCTCCTAGTGCGTAATGAACAGTTTCTCGAAATCTGGATATTTTAGTATCGGTAGGTTGATTGATTGATTTTATTCAAAGTAGCAAATGCTTTTTGAAAATCCAGTGTCCAAATAAATTCCACACCGTTTTTCTACAATTTTTGTATAAATCGTATGTAGTAACTGCAAAGTGCAACGAATCGTTTCACATCTTTAGCCTTTGTGGGACTGAATAATTTGCGATAATTTCATATTTCTTTGGATCAGTTTTAATTCCTTCATCCATAATGAGATGACTTAAATAGGTGACTTCTGTTTGAAGCCAGTTACATTTTTGAGGATTTAGTTTCAAATTGAATTTGCGTAATTAAACCCTATCCTAATTTATAATTAAAATAACTTTTCCTAGATTTGCGACCACAAGATGATTATTAAAGCCATTGATGCGACACGTCATGGGGCAAGTCATGATGCCTTAATATGGGTAACGAGCGATGCCCGAAATTATTTTTCAGAAAAATTTCAAAATTCCTTGGGGATGCAGGTTTTAGTCTAGAGCCATTTGTTTTAACACCATACAAATTCGCGCAAACAGGAACTATGCAGTCTAATTTCAACAAAAAGCACTCCGTTTTGCCCGTAACCGTTGGCCACCAGACTGCAAATATGTTGTGCGCTTTGACGTAGTTGAATTTAATGTTTCGTAGGCTTGATTGAACATTCGAACTTTGAAATTGAATGCCTACCTAATTATTAATCGAAACGAATTCATTGATAGATATTTATATACAAACATTTTTATTTCATTTAAATAATTTAAAAAAAGTTAGTCTATATACATAATTACAAATCTATATACCTACGTACTGAGTGTTATAAGTAAATAGGCTGCACGAAGAAACACAATAGAAATTATGAAAAGCTGTAGTGCGAGAAATAAGTAGGTACAAAGACAACATTCGACATTTTGTTTCATTCAAATCGTAGTCATTCAAGTGTTGCTAACTCAACGGCTTTACTGGAGTGCTTTATGGTAAACGACATTTTTGGTTTTTTTGTCTGGAGCATACACAAATAAAGCCGATGGTTTGCCGACACGTAAGTACGCTACATATAATTGACCATGTGAAAAACATGGATTCTCCAAATTCAGGCCGCAAACATTAAAGGATTGGCCCTGAGATTTATTAATTGTCATTGAGAACGCCAATTTCTTACTGGAAATTGTAGTCGTTTAAAATTAAAAGGAATATCGGTTGTTATCAAAGGAATGCGAGGAATGAACACATTTTCCCCTGAATATTTTCCATTTAGAATTGTTGCTTCTATGAGATTCGGCTTCAAATTCTTAACTGCAAGTCTGGTGCCATTGCACCGTCGTGGTTGATTCAAATTCCGTAGCAATATGATAACCGAACCATTTTTGATTTGTAAATTATGCGGTGGAAATCCAGGTATGTATGTCCAAAGAATTCAAAAACTCCGTCGGATAATTTACGACATCTTCTTGATTGGTGGTGGAATCAATTGATTTATAGGTTATACAATCTCCGGGAATTTGCAATTGAATGGCAAAATTTAATGCGTTGACATCGATATTCTTTGCAACGAGGATTGCGCGTTCACTGAGCCAAGCGTGATTACAATGGTTTCGATTGACTTCGGGAAACACATTGTCGATGAGAGCCGTTTGTGAGTCCACGAATTGGCAGAAATCGTCGCGAAACGTTATTAGCCCTGTCATCAAATCTACTGGAACTTTTCCGTTACCGATTTCTAACAATTGCTTTGAAAAGCGTTCAGCACTTTGATCATTTTGAAGCTGAACTCTCATATTCGTAGTCAATGACAATATTTTGACGTGTCTCCACAATGATGATTCCTTCAGGCAAGCATTGAGCTCATCTTCAGCAGTCCCACGGGGAATCACTGGCAACGTTTGTCGGAAGTCTCCAGCCAATAGAATCATTTTACCGCCAAAAATGTTGTTGTTGCGTCGAATATCTTGCAGTGAGATGTTAAGTGCTTCAATTGATTTCTTGTGCGCCATTGTACATTCGTCCCAGACAATCAGTTTGCATTCAATCAACAGTTTTCCTATTGCACTGTTGTGGGTGATGTTGCACGTTGGAGTTTCCGTTGTATTCAAATTCAATGGCAATTTGAGTGCGAAATGTGCAGTACGTCCTCCGTCTAATAGCGTCGCTGCTATTCCAGATGATGCGAGAGCTAGTGCAACGTCAGCTCGTGACCGAATCGCGGCCAGAATAAGCGAAATAACGAATGTCTTTCCAGTTCCACCTGGTGCATCCAGGAAAAAGATCCCACCAGTGTTGTCGTCCAACGGTTGTATTAATGCTTCGTAAGCATTTTTTGTTTATCATATAGCAATGGTACATTAGATTGATCCATTTTTTGCAGCATGTCACGGTCATATTGATGCTCACGGTTTAATTCTTGATCTAACGCATCATGCATGGGTCGATTCGACGCAATCATGCCAACCTGAGTTAAAAGTTTATTTGCTATCGCCATGCACAAATCCTCAACGGCAATCAGTCCTTTGTTGTATATTTCGTCACACATTGGCATTTCCGGATTGTGCAAGGAATTTCTTACGCGATGCAATATGTCTTCGCACATGTCGTCCTTAATTCTATAGGTTGAGTCGGATAGCATGTAGTCAAAATGATGGCGAACAGCTTTCTTTTTTATGCGCATTTGATGTGGCCACGGAATCAGCCATTGTTTGGTCCCATTGAGAATCGTTCTCCAATAAACTCAAACGCTGACATGCCTCTCGATAGGTTTGACAAAGCTGATCATTCACCGTTCGTAAATGAGAATGATTGTGGGCCATGTACGTTAATCAATAAAAGCGTAAGTAGAAACATTCAACATTCGATGGATGACAACTGTAAATGCGTCCAAGCGCATCTGTTGAGAACACACCTGACCAATTCGCTACTGGAACTCCTTGTTTTCGACGCTGATATTTTTTCGTTGACTGATTCGAAGTGTAGTATTTGGGCATGTCAGCATACAACAATGTAGTGGCAAATGGGTCAGTTGCACATATCTCAAAGAAACTTGTCAGCGTGGTTGGACGGTGGTCTGACCGCTCGTTGCGCAGCCGTTACTGCAGTGAAATACACGCGTTGACCGTTTTCCAAATGAACCGCTAAGTGGACAACTGTGGGATGTCGTTCGTGTATTGCGAAAGAGAATAAACGCCACAGCGCCTCGTTGGTGCTCACATATCGGCCCATGTGATTTGGTAAACTTCATCAGTGGCATTTGCAGAACCAACTCCAAACACTGCCATGTCACTGCCCTTAGTTACATATTTGCAAAAATATTTGACTGATTTTGCAGAATGACAACAACATTAAAAATGCGAGATAACAATGGGCAATACGGCACAACGACCTCGTTTCCAAGCTCTACCTCCCGAATCTGACGATGAACTTTCACTTTCACAACAATTGTTCGGCCAATATTGTCCTTTAAGCGTCGTCGATAAACTGGATATCCATCGGACACCGTTACCGTTTCAGCTACTAATGGCCGTGGGTACCGTTTTGAGCATTTTCCATCAACCATGCAGGGTGATTTAGTATTTAATGCGCCACACGGTCTATTAACCATCTGCGTTCTGAGAATCTCGTGCAGTTCTGGATCAACGATTGGGTCGGGGATTTCAGCTGATATGATATGGTCTACTTCATCAGACCGTAATTTGATAATCAGCCAAATCAGAATATGTGCGTGGGAAAGACCGCATTTCTGCCACTCGACCGAATACATCCAACACCGTGTGATGCCGAACACTCGATTCTTGACGATCGCATCCATCATCACCTTCAACTTCAGATTGAATACTCTCGCAATTATATCGTGACGGTCTTCCGGTTTTTGTCCTTGATACAATTCCCTTTTAATTTCTTCCTCTTCGGATTACACGTAAAAGTGACAAATAAGTCCGGAGTTCCGTAGTTGCGTACATATGCCATTGCGTCTTGTGCATACTCGTGCATATGGCGAGGACTTCCAACATATGTAAGTCGATGGCAAAATCACCAGTTGTCCAAGATTCTGCGCATTTCCATCAGTGTTTACAGCATCTCGTAAGTGGATGTAGTTGTCGCACCGTAGCTTTGCCTGGTTCAGTTTAATGAACAGTAGTCGCTCACTCTCAACTTTGACATACATATCGACCGCATATTGTTGAAATGAGCGACGACACTTAAAAATGATATTCTCATCATACAGACGATGCATCATTCGATAGGCGTAGTAGTTCATGGAGCTAAGATTTTTATTGGTCGGAAGGACTGCAAATACGAAATTAAACATATGAAAAGGCCACAATCCGTCTAGAGCGGATCGTATGCTACCCTATCCCTTTCCTGTATACAAACTTTTTTTTTTTAATATCTTATCACATTACTCCAAAACATGAATTTTCTCAATAAGTGGGTGTGGTAGTGGGCGGATTTTAATTTTTTGTTAATATGTACTGTATTTTGTTCCTTAGAAGTGATATTCTTCGAATAAAAACGTCAAAGACAGTTTTTTTGATAAAAACGCACCTAAAATGTAGGCGTGGTCGAATATAATGTATGGAAAATTTGTAGAGTAGAAATATATCTAGCTTTTTACTTAAGTATTATTTAATTTTTTTGAAAAGTGGGCGTGTCAGTGGGCGGATTTTTTAAATTTTTACACTTGGATTGCTTACTTTTGCAAGGACCTCGTATACAAAATTTCATCGACCTAGCTCAATATTTAAGGCCCAAAAACTGGTGACACACAGACGGACGGACATAGCTCAATCGACTCGGCTATTGATGCTGATCATTTATATATATACTTTATTGGGTCTATCTGTAATATTTCTCTACGTTACAAACTATGTATCAAACTTAATATACCCTTAGGATAGGGTATAAACAGTTGAAGGATAAAGTGTTAATTAACGTTTTACCTGTAATTGGATTGAGCATTTTCATCGTAATGTCGTATCCAAATTGCCCATGCCAATGAATTATGGGGTACTGCAGTGCGTCATCTGATCTATGCGTTTCAGATATTCTTTGCAACGGTTCAGCGGTTCTTTGCTGAAGAACAATATCTCGGCTGTGTGCTTGATCGCAAACAACTAATGCACAAATGTCTGCAGAAGTTGGAGCATCATCAGGTTTAAAGACAAATCTGCAGTCTTCTGAGTTCATTTTCTCCATCGCCGTTTTAAACATAGCAATCAAAGCGTTGTTTCCATTAAAGAATTTCTGCAATTGTCGAATGACTCCTGTTTGCACTCTGTACCGCCTATCGACTTGGTCATCTTCCGACGAAATAAAGTACACCTGCAGATATTGGTGGGCGTCTTCGATTACCGGCAGGAATGCACCCATCCATTGGTAAATTTGGCCTTGAATCTGTAAACACGAATTGTGCAGTGCAGAATCCCGAGTCATTGGTAGAATAGGGTATATGATGAAAGAAAGAAAAAAATACCTTGCAAGTAGGCATGAAACCAGTTTCTTTAATGATTTTTGTTCCGAACGAAGTCATACGGAAACAGTTGTTGTACTGTCGAATGTTATTTGGAAAATCACCCGATTCAAACAATGATTTCAATGGCTCCGGAGGTGCATCTAATGGAACCAATTTTACTCTGCCACTCGCGCAGCAAAGGCCCTGGGTTTCGCCTTTGAATTTCAGCGCGTTGCAATGTTGACACAAAATAGTCATCGCTCCAATATGGAAAACCGCATCACCACCATAGTTTTCCATTGGTTCATACCGAAATGCCAGTCGATCGTGTGTCGGCAACGATTCGCGTCTTGTCACTCTTCGATTTTAACTTGTTTGCTCTCTCCCAGCAGCAGTACGATTTGACGCAGTCCTTATGCGATGCACTCTCAAATTTCTTGCCTGTTGATTTGGTCTTATGCGATGTCCCATACTGTCCACGTCTCTATGTGCTTCGCGTTCTTCTTCAGTTAGGCTTCGTTGATATATTTCTTGTTGTCTTGCTTGCCTTGTTTGTCGGCCAATGTTGGCGCGCATTGGTCTTGGCATTTTCAAAAAATCACTTAAGTTTACTTTTTAATAACTATTTTTTCCACGTTTAAGCTTTTCATATTTAATTCTTACCTTAGTCAATTTTATAAAAGCGGTGAAATAAAATCAAAAATCAACACTAACCTGAAATTCAAGATATACCTACTCAATTCCCTTTTTTGAATGAAAATAATATCGCGCATACAAAACAACTTTTTCAAAGTATCGATACACCCAACGCCAACTATCCTGAAATTCAAGATTCACTCAATATACTTTTGAAACAAAATAATATCGTGCATCGCATACAAAATAGCTTTGTCAAATATCGACACCATAACGCAAACTATGTTTTGTAAAATGCGAAAAATGCAAATTTTCCAAATTTTCTTTCTCTATAAACCTAAAGTACAGCAATAAAAACAAAATAAAAAAAGAATCATGAAATCAGAATCAGCGGTTATCGAGTTATAACGTCATCGAGCTTCACCCCGAAGGATTTATATATATAGAAGATATAAAAAAAATACGTACATAATTCAGTGTTTTTCAATAGTTAGAAATAAAATTTAATTTAATTAAGTACATGATTCAATTTTATTTCCTCTTTTTCCAGTCTTCTTTTCTTTATTTCATTTTTGTCCAATAAAAGTTCTTCGACTCTCAAATTATGACGCTTTAATTCGGCTGCTGCTCATTCCATATATCCGAAAGCTGTTCTAAAGAACGGTATATCCTTTTTAGACTGGAGCTATTTTCTTTATATATTTCTAGCGATTCTGCCAATTTCTCGGATATATTTTGCAGAGTCACTTCCTGCACATCCATATATGTATTTGTTTATGTCTTTGTCTCTAATATGATTTTTAATTCCACTTCTGTTTTCCTTACCACGTAAAACTTGCGAAATAGATGGTTGGCTGGGAGTTTCTTCCAGATCTTCGTCGATGGTAATATTGGTAGCAGTATTCTCCGCACCAAAGGCTGTTGTTCCCTGAATTCCATCGATAACGCTATGGATGCCCGTGATTTTAGCGATGGTATCTTTTGTTGCTGATATTGGTTGAATATTGTGAGGTCCGCCTCCAGTACTCTTTCGCTCCTTTTTGTTATGAGCATGTTTCTTTCTAATATTAATCTTCCAGTCCACCCACACCTAAAAGAAAAAAAGGTTTCATTTAAGGAACAAAAAAAAATTAACAACAATTCCTTACCTTTTTCCATCCAGTTACATCCTTAGTTGGAGGCCCTTCACTATTTAACCGCTGTGCTAACTTGCTCCACAAATTCTCCGTATACGTCTTGCCTCCTTTGACAAATCTGAATATTCCTCCATGTAATTCAAGAGAATACTCTCTTGCCTCTTATTTTTGTGTTTTCCACTGTTGCCATTTTGACTGTTTTCCAGTCAGATCTGACTGGATTGATATCAATTTAGCTGGAAGATTTTTTAGAATCCAGCCGGCTGTTTTTTTTAGCTGAATATATTTTTTTTGACTGGTTTGTAAAATTTCTTTTCAATCAATACTTTTTCATTTTTTAAAAACTTTTGCCATGCATGTACTACTTTTGTTCTTAACTTGGAAACATTTTTTCAACATTTCCACTTCTCAGCATCACAACGTACATATGTATATTTCGCAAAAGTAATTGATCACAGTATCAAAGCTAGTGTTGCCTTTATCTAATGGGGAAGTGGAAAGGATATGTAGTCACTAAAATATCGTAAAATAAAGTTAGGAACTCGGATGAACCCGTATGAGACGAATTTGATTCTGATCATCAGAAATCAGTTGAGATTTACCGATTTCTGCTTCAATTTTCTTATACAGACTGAAGTAATAAATAAAATTGGTATATATGAAAGTATGACACAGATGCAAATAATAATGATAAAGAGTCAATTGAAGCACTCAGGGACATTAATATATACAAAGTTTATGTATGAATTGAAACAATGTATTAGGATGTATTAATGATTCTTTAAATGCTTCATGCTTCACTTCATTCTACCTACATACTTACAAATAAAGGATTCTGTGTTGTTTTTTTGTTCTGAATAAAGTGTTAATTTTTACTCTGACTGGATTTTTCAGTTGGATTTGTGTTAATAATTCGTTGACTGTTTTTGTTGACTGAATTTTACTTTTTTGACTGGTTTTTTTCCAGTTAAATCTAACTGGAAGGACAGTTTTAAAATGGCAACAGTGGTGTTTTCCCCTTTAAAATAATTCAATCATTTTAATACACTAATGTGAAATATTTTTTTTTGTTTACTTACATTTTCAAAAATCCGAAATTTGTCGTGCGCGAATTTGCACCAAAAATTCCATGTGCTTTCAATTCACAACGCAAAGCTCAAGTGAATTCAATTCACATGAACACACAAAGGAGGAGTCGTTGATAGAACTCGATAGAGTGTAGACGTGTTTCGGCTTTTTAAAAAACCTTAAGCGTTTTTTTCCCCCCCTTTCAAGTTTACTTCGAGAAAATAAACCCAACTAACAAACGTGGTATTTGAGGAACAGTGTGAGAGCAACTCTCAATTCGGTTCCTAGCCGGGGAAGCGTTAACTTTTCCCAATTCCTATTCAAAAAATTCTTAAAGTGACAGCTAAAATAAAAACATTAAAAATAAAAATAAATAAAAAAATAAAGCAAGGAAATAGTGATGAGTGCGGAAAGGCCCGCACTCCCAGTAATCGGAGTTGCGGCCGGAACTAAACTAATTATGGAGTCAGCGATGCAGTTGCCACCACCGGTATCACCCCAACAAACAACTAATGATGCAAAGAGGAGGCGGAAGACGAAGGTAACGCCCCTCCCCATCCCAATACGTCGCACCCAGTCAGCCTCTGGTAGAAAACTATCTGTGGCTAGAAAGCTACCTGTGTCAGTTAAGACACAAGCGTCAGCGATAGGTATACCTATGGATGTACCAGATGATGCCAAAGAGAACCCATGTGCGTCAAGCAACTTCGTTGGAGGAAACAACGGCTTTGCATCGCTAGCGCAATCGGATTCCGATGACGAGGACGATGAGCTGGAGTCCCTTAATACTAGTATAAGGCAGCTCCAGCAGCAAGTATTGGCAATCAAAGCCAAACAAGTGGCAAGGCGAGAGATGGAGCATCAGGCAGAACTCCAGATCACGCAGCAACAGCAGCCACAGCAAAATCAGCTTAAGCAGCACCAGCAACCTGTGCAGCTTCAGCAGCTTATGCATCAAAATCAGCCGCAAAAGAGTAATATAAAAGAACTACAACAGGAGCCAAAGAAACAACAACAGTCCAAGCAACAGCAGCAGCAGCAGCAGAAGCTGAAAAAAGCACTTATTAAGGAGCAGCCAAAGAAGCAGCAGTCGCTAAACCTACAGCAAGAAGAACAGAAACAGTAAAAGTAAGAGTACCGCCAATAAAAACGTATAAGATGGAGTTAAAGGACACCATTGACCTCTGTAAGTCGGCCATTGGTCAAAATTTTAATGTTAAGAGGCTTAATGACAACAGACACGCTATTCAATGTAATACCATCGAACACTACCACAAAATTAAAGATCTTTTAAGGGGAGGAGAAGCAGCAAACAATGCTGCTGAAGGGGTTGGATCCATCCACCTTAAGATACTCCAAGAATTAAAGTGCGACGATCTCACGTTTGTGGGAGTTAAGCCTTTCACCACAGTGAGGGCCAAAAGGGAGAACCGGAAATTGCCGTTCTTCCTTGTTCAGCTGTCTCCCAACAGCAAACTGGAGGGTCTTAGATGTATCCATGTCCTTGACCACCAGGTTGTCACATGGGACAAATTAAAACGCAGCGAGGGCATTATTCAATGCGTTCGCTGCCAAAGGTTCGGGCACGCCGCGTCGAACTGCAATATGCAGCCTCGATGCGTCAAGTGCGCAATGTTCCACAAAACAGAAGATTGTCCTCTGGGTAAGGAGAGAGTGGCAGAGATAAGAGCCAGCTCTCATGCGTACTTTGCAGAAATTCGGGACACACCGCTAATTATCGGGGTTGTCCTGAATTTCAGAGCATTAAAACATTAAATCTGGCTCGCACGCAAAAGCGCGTGGTGAAAGTTCCACACGGTTCCGTCCAAACACCAGCCGTGACTCCCCAAATTACCTACGCCCAAATGGCGTCAGGTAGGATGAGCACTGTACAAAAGGTAGCTGCACAGGCTCAAGTGCCTAAGGCACCTGAAGCTCAAAGCGATTTGCTGACCATCTTGCTCCAAATTCAGGGGCAGGTTGGTCAGTTCCAGCGCCAATTAGTAGAGCAGGCGAATCGGGTGGACAGGATCTACGCGCTTTTGCCGAGCTTAGCGCACTTTCAGTCGTAATGGGTACGGCCGCGAATGGGGAATCCCTGAAGATCCTTGCGGTGAATGTGAATTCATTGATTAGGATCGAGCGCAAAGAATCGCTTTTTAAGTTGCTCGACGACCAAAGCCCTGATGTGTGTCTGGTTAGCGAAACTAAGCTAACGCAGAAGCGCAAAATACGGCACAATAAATATAATATCGAACGAAGAGACCGACCCAACTCCACTCGTGGAGGCGGTGTTGCGATCTTCATTCGAAAAGAACTAAGGTATAGGGCCGTGTACAGTGGTGAAGTGCGTAGGTTCCAGGAGCTAGAAGCGTGTATTGTGTGCATCCCTCTCCGTAGTGGAAAGAAGATGTTCGTGGTCGCACTTTATGCTCCTGATGTTCCTCAGTCTACATTATTCATGTCCGAGCTCGAGACATTGTTTCAATGCCTAAGGCTGGAATTGGGGGAGAATTATTTCCTCATGGCCGGAGATTTGAACGCCAAACATAGAGATTGGGGAAATCAAACACCAAATACTAGGGGGAACTCACTACTCAATTGGTGGGGTCAACACAATGTCGAGTTTCGGCTCGATTTGAAAGCTACAGATAGTCCGTCGTTTCCTAGAAGCGGCTCCTATCTGGATCTACTCCTGTTCGACGAACGGTTACAACTGACCGACGTGAACCGACAAACGATAAACTGTTTACGCACGTTCGTGTATGACAGTGACCATTGCGGACTTATTGCCGAAATAACTATTCCCAACGAAATCGCGGAATTGGAAGAGTTTGTCCAAACGTATTCCTACAACTATAGTAAGACTCGTTGGCCTCGCTTTTCCCGAGACTTAACAAGAGCACTCGCCTCAAATTCGCTCGACCCACCGTCCAATAGGAATCTGTCAAATGAGGAGATTGACATCTACCTCAAACAAATGGACGAGACACTTAAACGAACGATGGACAGTACTATACCTCGGTATCGACCAACTGACAACGTTTACCGCAACGCAACAATAGACGCACTGCACGTACAAAAAAGTAGACTAAAAAAAGACTAAAAAACTTGCATAGGCAGTTTACTGACAGACAGAACTCGGAGGTTAGGACTCTGAAGTCGTTGATAAAGAATCTCCAAGTATTAATTAGAGCAAACTATAGGCTGTCGGCTAATTTGCACTGGGGTAATAAGATTCGGGCTATCAAGTGTGATAACCCGAGTATGTTCCCCCAGATTAATAAAATATTTCGGAGGAACGATGTCAACGAACTTCCGTGTCTGAAGATTCCTCGTACAACTCACAATGAACAGTTACTTACAGAAGCAGGAATAGATCCAGTTGACGCTGTCGACGATGACGACTTTTTCGTGATCGAGGATCCGCAGAAGAAGGTTGAAGCTATAGGAACCATTTTTCAGGATGTGTATAAGGTAAATGCTTGCATTCGCCCGAACCACGACCTGGAGAATAGAGTCCTTGCACACAACTTCCGCCTTCGATATGATTTGCAGCATTGGCAATCAGGGAATACTGGCTTCACCAGGTTCAATGATGATAATGTTGCAAACAATGTCATTGCCATTGAAGGGATTCATCCCCCTTACATATCGAAGGTAGAACTTCAAGCGATCTTCGAATCACTGAGAAAGAAGGAATCAGTGGGAATCGATGGAATATCGAACATTGTGCTTCCACATCTTCCTCTAGTAGCGGTAGACATTTATGCCACCCTGTTCAACAATGCACTGAATAATGCCCATTATCCAGAGCATTGGAAAACAGCGGTGGTTCAGCCGATCCCAAAAAGGGGAAAAGACAGTTCCAATCCGGCAAATCTCCGGTCCATAAGTCTCCTTCCGAACATCAGCAAGGTTTTCGAGAAAGTGCTACATAGAGCAATGATAATGTGGGTTGAGGAAAATAAAATTGTTCCGGATAACCAATTCGGTTTTAAGGCGGGGCATGATACAATTCATGCCGCGTCTAAACTCGTGTCGGATATCCAATGGAACAAAAGTAAGAAACAATGCACGGGTGCCTGCCTGGTTGACTTGGAGAAGGCCTTCGATACCGTATGGTTAGAAGGGCTCTTTTACAAGTTGAGCAGGTTGGGTATAAGTAAACCACTACTGTACATGTGGCTTAATATGCTCACTGGCAGAAAGTTCGTTGTGAAAAATGGCAGCGTAACTTCCACTGGGACGTTCGAAATTAAAAATGGTCTGCAACAGGGGGCGGTTAATTCGCCGATCCTTTTCAATATTTACACAGCTGATCTGATAGGATCTCTTCCAGACGTGATAGCGTACGCGGACGATTTGATAGCGTACAGATCAGGACCTAAGATTGACGTCATTGCAACACTCTTGCAGCGTGACTTCAATAAGATTCAGCGATATTGCGATGACTGGAAGTTGAAGATCAACTTCCAGAAATCTGAGACCATTCTTTTCAGAACGCCGTTGTCTGGGGCCTCTTGAGATACCAGGAAGAATTGGTGAAAGTTCTCTATTGTTGGAGAGCACGGACGTCCACTTGCATGTCAAAATGTAGTCAGATACCTGGGGATTTGGCTAGACCAATATCTATATTTTAATAAACATGTAGATATTGCTCTAACCAGAGCCCGAGGCGCTTTCGCTCTTACAAAGAGACTGTTTTATAGCAGCCAACTCGATGCAAGGGTGAAGGTAATCTGCTACATGGCCCTTATTCGGCCCATGATCGCTTATGGATGTCCTGTGTGGTTCAACATAGGGGCAAGCAGGATGGAAAGGATTCGGGTGTTTGAGAGGGCCTGTCTTCGGGCTTGCCTTCACTTGTACAGAACACCAGAGTCTCAGTACATAAAATTCTATTCCAACGAGATCCTTTACAATAAAGCGAGTTTGATAAGAGTGGATAATTTCCTAATCAAGATGACTCGAAGGCACATTGCGAGAGCAATGACCTCAATGAATAACCTGATCTCCGGGGCTTTCTACCCCAATAACATGTACCATGAGAGCGTGCGCCTTAACGGCTTTGTTCCCCCAGAGGCATTCCTCTATTATGATCAGGCAGGTTTGATCCAGGATAGAGCGGCAGTTCCGATAATCTTCCATGTAGCCCGAAAAACTGTGGATAGGCGGCTCAACTATGAGCAAGACGTCGTACGGAGCGCTGAGGAGCGTCTCCGGTTTAGTAGGTCGGTGTCCACCCGAGATATCAAAGATGTCGAGCGACAGCACCAACAATTCTGGTGGCTTGAGGGAGGTCCCTCGTCGATCCCTATAGATCCCGGATAGAGACAGTACGGCTATATGGCCAACATGTATATTTTCATGTCTTCGGCCGACTTACATAGCTTTAGGTGTTCTTTAGTTCTAAAAAAGTAGGGTAAAATTACAAAAAAAAAAAAAAAGTGCCCGTTGGCAACAAAAAAAAAAAAAAAAAAAATACAAAAAGCCAGTTGGCAACAAAAAAAAACAATTAGTCGTTAAGTTTATTTTAAGTTAGTATGTAAGCCTATTTAGGTTTAAGGTAGTATATAGTTTTTTATAAAAAATGTCCGGTTACTAAGTTTTTTCTAATAAATTTTCTTAGTTAAGTCATTTTCAATAAGTTAGTTTATATTCATTTAATAATTAGATTAGTTACATTAGGTCGAAAGACATAGGATAAGCATTAAGTTTAGCTTAGAGCGCTCGCACAGAGCCAGTAAGTTATACTAAGATAGATAAGTTATTTAAGCTAGTTTTAAGCGTTTTTGTCTAGCATTTAAGTTTTCTAAATTCACATTAATAAAAAAACCTTTAGAAAAAAAAACAAAAAAAAAACACACAAAGGAATTTGACAACTGTCATTTCGAGTGGAATATCGAACACCAGCATATTCACTTTCGAACATCAATCCACATCTTTCAATTTCGTTAGGAATATAGAAAGAACACATAATTCCACATTTGGTGGTTGAATCCACTAAAAGTGGAATGCAGAACATGGGTGTATGTGATGAATACTGTGCTGACATTCTAGTCCACTTTAATTTGCACTTTCGATATAAACATGTATTGTATTCGTGGAAATATTGGAACTCGAGATATTAAACAATTCTGAAATTACGTTGATAGGAAAGCTCGTTATAGTGTGTCTGCCGATTCTGTTTGTCTGTCTGTATGACGAGTGAATCAATTTACTTCAAATTTCATGTTAGGGAGCTATTAAATGGCCACTAAAGGGGACATTGAAACTTTTGTTCTAGCCCTACTCTTAGAGCTCCTTCACGTAGTGCCATTTTCACAAACACGGAGTTTTTCCAATATAGTTTCAACGATTGTGATAAAATTTCATATTTCAGTTAGTTTAGGCGTACCAACCTTTTGGATAAAAATGCATGTAACGGTACTTTGCTTATTTAATGGTTTAAGTAAAGCAAAACACTGGCAATACTTGACATCCGAAGGAGTACAGCTCTTAGAGTTTTAACAATTTAAGAAAAAAAAACCCAAAGTTAAAAAAAAATTATAGTTTTTTTTAAACTTATTTAGCTTTCAATAGCAGCATAGAGCTAACAAACCCAAAGTTAAAAAAAAATTATAGTTTTTTTTAAACTTATTTAGCTTTCAATAGCAGCATAGAGCTAACATATACGATCCATTAGTGCAAATGACTTAGTTTTTGAAAAATCGAAATTTCTCAAATGTTTGGCAAGCTTTTTTGTTCAACAAATTTTGTCAGAAATAAATATTTCTTACATATATGGAGCCCTTGGAAAATTTTCTTTAATTTGATATGCCACATGATGGGAAACAAAATAGTTTTTTTTGCCCTTCATACAAGGTGCCCAAAAAAGGGCCCCCAAAATGAAATTCATTTCCGCCATCTTAAGTGGGCTCCAACGAAAGTCTGTGACAGACTGACGGACAGACGGACAGACACCTTATCAAACCCATAAGTGTTCCGTCTTTCCTTTTAAGGTCCGGAACACTAAAAACAAGCGCTGGATTTGCAAGGAGTTTAGATTTTTCTAATTTCAAGGCAAGTGATGGTTGGCTGACCAGATTTAAAAGCGGACTCAAAGTTTTAGCTGGTGAAAGCGCTTCTGTTATCCAGACAAAGGCCGATGAATGGAAACAACAGATCTCAGAGGTTGTCAGAGGACCTTGGCTTTAAAAGGTGAAAAATGTTTAGGAGGCACAATAAAGAAAAAAGAAAAGAAAAGTTAAAGCTCTTAATTATCGGGAAGAGCAAAAATCCTTGCTGCTTTAAAAAAATTAAATCTTTGCCGGGTTTGATTATGTAGCTAACCAACGTTCTTGGATGACGGCAGGTCTTTTTACGAAGTGGCTTTTGAAGCTTGATGCAAAATTTGGAATATCAAAGCGCAAGGTATTGCTCATCATCGATAACTGTCCAGCTCACCCAAAGCAAGGAAAAGCTAAATTAAAGTTCATAAGGCTTGAGTATTTCCCTCCTAACATGACCTCAATAGTTCAGCCGATGGATATGGGTATTATACAAAATTTGAAAATACTCTATAAGCGCCGTGTACTTAGTAAGATTTGAAGACTTGGGAAACCATAAAAAGAGGAATATAAGATATCACTACTCGACTGTGTACGAGGCATGGATGGAGGATGTAACTCCGTTGACGATTAAGAATTGTTTCCAAAAGCCCGAGACATGGGACGATGAAGATGATATTCCACTTAACTCACTCAGATGTTTAAACGAGAATATTAATGAAATTGAGGTTATCTGGCACAGGCTTGCAGAATCTGATTACAATATTGATGACGTGAGTTGGAAGGATTATGTTGAAGTCGATGACGGTATCGTAGCCACAGAAGTACCTGATCGCAATTCAATTTTGGAAGCAATAGCACATGCTGCTGATGCTAACGATGACGGGAGTGGAGATGATGAAGAAGAAGATGAAGCCGAAAAAATTAATGTTGAACTCCCGGGTAAAAATAACATTGAAAACGCAATTGAAATATTGCATTCTGCAATTGAAATGGCAAAAGATGTACCGGATGAGGTCCAACACTGCCTTTATGTAATGACTCAATCTAAAATTACAAGTTTCTTTAAGTAATTTTATATATTTATAACTCACATGTATATATTTTTGAGCAAAATAAAGGCTTTTAAACAAAAACAATATTAATCCCTCTAACTCGAATTTTTCCAAAACTCTCTCTAACTCGAACTAATTCTGATATCCTGTGACTTAGAGGGAGTCGACTATATTTTTTCAGTTAGTTGTATCTGCCTTTTTTGTTTTGTGGGTTAAATAGATTCAATTAGTACCTAAAGGCATCAAATCATGTTGTGTTGTTTTAAAAGATTTGAAAATCGTTTCAATCAGTTGAATAAGTACTGAAAAATAGTCCCAGTAAAGGAGTTCGGGGGTTTATAGAAATCATCTAGAATTTTCTTTAAAGAATTAACTATTTATGTCATTTCAAAAAAAAAAAAAACATATGTAAATGCTAAAATCTGTTTGGAGCGGATACTTTTAATTACATTATGTATTTTTATACCCTATCCTAGTTATACCCTATCCTAAGGGTGTCCCAGTTAAGCAGTATAATCCTTTCCTGAAGTTTCAAAAAATTATATGGCAGGGGGGTCTATTTTCACCCCATTTCAAGTTATAGCCCACCAAAGTGGGTGACTCTAATTTGGAGGTGTAGCCACTTTAATCGCTATAACTTCTAAACTATTATAGGTACAAAAAAGGTGTTGTACATTTTGGAAAGACAATTTAGCATACAAGTCTTAAACACTTTGGGTACATCTGTGCAGCTACAAAAAAGTTAGATATGGCTTCTTAAACTCAAAATGATGAAAATTTGTTGTTCCATTTTTTTACTTAAAATGCATTTTTCTCAAAATTTTTACTGAATAAATGTTTTTTTTTTTTTATGAAATTTTTACCCCTGAAAAATTTCCTAAAAATTATATCAAGAAACTTTTTTACGTACGATCAACAGAAGTTGTAGTAAAAGTCATTTTTTGTCAGACAAAAATGTTCAAACAAAATTAAGTGAGAATAATAAACTAACGTACCTATGAGCAATGCAGTGAAGTGTCGAATAGGAAAAAAAAGCGTAACAAGGAATTATCACAGCTTTGCAAATGTACCGTAATTTTGTTTCAACTGATTAATCGACATTTTGCTCTGTAAGTGAACAGCCGATTGATAAGTTGATCTCCACAAAATGTATTCAAAACGTGAATACGCGGAAATAGTGTTTGTAGATATACGGACTCTGCAATGGAAACGCTTCGTTGGCAAGTTTGGAGTATTAACGACGATATCCAAATCGTAGAACACCATGTAGCCGGCTATTCGCTGATGCGTATCAGGGCCTTATTGATACCGGGTCAGCTGCATCAAATAAAAGGGTAAGACGTTCAGACGCAGCGGCGGCAGAAGTGGGATTTTGCGGGCTGTGGAAGTTCAGCCTTCAGTCAGCGTCCGCAGACTAGCTGTGTAGTTGGATCTTCCCAGAACCAGGATTCACAGAACTCTACAGAGTAATAGATTACAGGATTTACTACCAGGAGATGCGCAAAGAAGAGTGGAATTTTACCAATGGCTACTTTGCAAACAGGCAGAAGACGTGCACTTCCTCAAAAACATTCTGTGGACTGACGAAGCGCAATTCATAACAGATGGTGTTACAAACCACCATAATTTCCACCATTGGTCAGACTCCAATCCCCATTTAATACGCACAACATCCTTTCAAAGGGAAGAATCTAATTTTTGTGAACAACTTCTTCAAAATGTGTTGCTTATTATACCCTATCCTAAGGGTATATTAAGTTTGATACATAGTTTGTAACATAGAGAAATTTTACAGATAGACCCAATAAAGTATATATATAAATGATCAGCATCCGTCCGTCCGTCTGTGTGTCACCAGTTTTTGGGCCTTAAATTTTGAGCTAGGTTGATGAAATTTTGTATACGAGGTCTTTGGAAAAGTAAGCAATACAAGTGTAAATGAAGAAGAAGATGAAGCCGAAAAAATTAATGTTGAACTCCCGGGTAAAAATAACATTGAAAACGCAATTGAAATATTGCATTCTGCAATTGAAATGGCAAAAGATGTACCGGATGAGGTCCAACACTGCCTTTATGTAATGACTCAATCTAAAATTACAAGTTTCTTTAAGTAATTTTATATATTTATAACTCACATGTATATATTTTTGAGCAAAATAAAGGCTTTTAAACAAAAACAATATTAATCCCTCTAACTCGAATTTTTCCAAAACTCTCTCTAACTCGAACTAATTCTGATATCCTGTGACTTAGAGGGAGTCGACTATATTTTTTCAGTTAGTTGTATCTGCCTTTTTTGTTTTGTGGGTTAAATAGATTCAATTAGTACCTAAAGGCATCAAATCATGTTGTGTTGTTTTAAAAGATTTGAAAATCGTTTCAATCAGTTGAATAAGTACTGAAAAATAGTCCCAGTAAAGGAGTTCGGGGGTTTATAGAAATCATCTAGAATTTTCTTTAAAGAATTAACTATTTATGTCATTTCAAAAAAAAATAAACATATGTAAATGCTAAAATCTGTTTGGAGCGGATACTTTTAATTACATTATGTATTTTTATACCCTATCCTAGTTATACCCTATCCTAAGGGTGTCCCAGTTAAGCAGTATAATCCTTTCCTGAAGTTTCAAAAAATTATATGGCAGGGGGGTCTATTTTCACCCCATTTCAAGTTATAGCCCACCAAAGTGGGTGACTCTAATTTGGAGGTGTAGCCACTTTAATCGCTATAACTTCTAAACTATTATAGGTACAAAAAAGGTGTTGTACATTTTGGAAAGACAATTTAGCATACAAGTCTTAAACACTTTGGGTACATCTGTGCAGCTACAAAAAAGTTAGATATGGCTTCTTAAACTCAAAATGATGAAAATTTGTTGTTCCATTTTTTTACTTAAAATGCATTTTTCTCAAAATTTTTACTGAATAAATGTTTTTTTTTTTTTATGAAATTTTTACCCCTGAAAAATTTCCTAAAAATTATATCAAGAAACTTTTTTACGTACGATCAACAGAAGTTGTAGTAAAAGTCATTTTTTGTCAGACAAAAATGTTCAAACAAAATTAAGTGAGAATAATAAACTAACGTACCTATGAGCAATGCAGTGAAGTGTCGAATAGGAAAAAAAAGCGTAACAAGGAATTATCACAGCTTTGCAAATGTACCGTAATTTTGTTTCAACTGATTAATCGACATTTTGCTCTGTAAGTGAACAGCCGATTGATAAGTTGATCTCCACAAAATGTATTCAAAACGTGAATACGCGGAAATAGTGTTTGTAGATATACGGACTCTGCAATGGAAACGCTTCGTTGGCAAGTTTGGAGTATTAACGACGATATCCAAATCGTAGAACACCATGTAGCCGGCTATTCGCTGATGCGTATCAGGGCCTTATTGATACCGGGTCAGCTGCATCAAATAAAAGGGTAAGACGTTCAGACGCAGCGGCGGCAGAAGTGGGATTTTGCGGGCTGTGGAAGTTCAGCCTTCAGTCAGCGTCCGCAGACTAGCTGTGTAGTTGGATCTTCCCAGAACCAGGATTCACAGAACTCTACAGAGTAATAGATTACAGGATTTACTACCAGGAGATGCGCAAAGAAGAGTGGAATTTTACCAATGGCTACTTTGCAAACAGGCAGAAGACGTGCACTTCCTCAAAAACATTCTGTGGACTGACGAAGCGCAATTCATAACAGATGGTGTTACAAACCACCATAATTTCCACCATTGGTCAGACTCCAATCCCCATTTAATACGCACAACATCCTTTCAAAGGGAAGAATCTAATTTTTGTGAACAACTTCTTCAAAATGTGTTGCTTATTATACCCTATCCTAAGGGTATATTAAGTTTGATACATAGTTTGTAACATAGAGAAATTTTACAGATAGACCCAATAAAGTATATATATAAATGATCAGCATCCGTCCGTCCGTCTGTGTGTCACCAGTTTTTGGGCCTTAAATTTTGAGCTAGGTTGATGAAATTTGGTATAAGAGGTCCTTGGAAAAGTAAGCAATACAAAGCTTAAAATCCGCCCACTGACACGCCTACTTTTCGAAAAAAAAATACTTTATTCAGCACTTTTATATGAAACTCGAAAAAACTTACTTAGGCAAATATGTAGATATTTGATCCAATATGTAAATATTTGCTTACCCTACAACTCTTTCATATATTGTATATGGCCACGCCCACTTTTTAGGGGTGGTTTTGTAAAAAAACAGTTTTTATTCGACTTGGATCAAATGATATCAATGCTAAGGCGCAGACTCGTGTACATGTTCAAATATTTTTGAAATCCGCCCACCACCACGGTCACTTTTTTAAAAAGAATTATTGTTTTGGTGTAATTTTATAAAAAAATAATTTATGAGAGTTTCTGGTGGAAGTGGCGAAATGCATAGTCATATCTCTTACATATGTATTTACATTTACACGTATTTTTCCTGTTGTTGTTGTTGTTAAGGTTGATTGACCCTGTTTCGGTATTCTTTCAACGTAATGGGTTTCGGGCTCACATGCAGATCTGGTCTAATCGCAGATAAGATTTGCTGCCTCGATATCGTGGTCGCTGGTACGCTCGTTCAACTGCTTCAGTACCAAGATCCTTACCACAGGTGGGGCGAATCTTTTTGACCAAATTTTTGTTTTTACAATACTGGCAGCCTGTTTATTGGCAGGATCGACATGTAAGGGAAGATATAATCCTATCTTCTAGCAGTTTCCTTATTGGGGGATTATTCTTAAGGTTAACCCAAGCCGATAGAAATTGAAAAATTATATAAAAATTTGAGATTTGACTTCGATTTATTCAAATTTTCTTACGTGCTAACTTATACCTAAGTTACAATACATACACATCTATGTTTCTGAGCTTGCTGAACGAGCTCAAGAGTTCATGCTCTTTGCCAGATTAACTGTTTTAGCTGACATTGCATATCTTCACGAGCCGAAGAAAATCTGGGACATTGTTTGATGAAGGAAATCCGAGACATTGTTCAGCCGATAAAAATTTAATGAAATTGAATACATTCATTTTAATAGGCTTTTATTAATACTAATCGTAACTCTTAAATGCTAGACAAAAACTCTTAAAAGTAGCTTAAATAACTCAACTATCTTATAATAACTTACTGGCTCTATGCGAGCGAGTTATATATCCATAGCAACCCACCGTTCACTCACCCCATCGCGCACACGCTTCATCAATTATTACACGCTTTTAAAATAGATCACCTTGCACATAAATCCAATAACACTTTTGTCACATCCCATTCATAATTCTTTCCCATCAAATTGTTAATGCCTAATAAGCTAGAAATAAGTATAAAAGCTCATGTAGAATTTTCCTTATTATTCATTGTTGTAAAATAAAGTAATCAGCGAAGTGCTGTTAAAAGTTAATTTTTTTTTATTATCCCGTTCGATCTTAACCTTAACTGGCGCAGTCGGTTTTTAACGACGGTTTATCGTTAAATAACTCTCAACGTTCGCATAGTGTTATCGTCGGAAAATATGTTTCCAGTGAACTAAAGTGAATTAAAAATTGGTGTCTATCGAAAGATTATCGATAACGTCATTAAATCATAACCATAGTGAAAGAAAAAAAAATTATAATAAAGGGAAATAACATACACATCTCAGTAAACCAAAACGAACACAAATTTGAATTCAAGTCAGTGCTATCGACGGATTATCGATCATCGACTGCGAATCATCCAGTAATGTTCCTCGTACTCCTGTAACTGTAACTACCCCTTTCTTCTATTCATTTATGAGATCCGTTAAGAGAGGAAACCAATTTGACCAATTAAGAAATTTAAAAATTATAAGTGAAAAAGTAGAGATGGCTGTAAATCAAGATATGAACCAAATGGCTCAAGCTTTGAACAACCCAGTATGTAATGCTCTTGGCCCAGACAATGGGGCGATTCATACTCTTTGAGTATATTCTAACGAGTTCGGCTGTGTTTTATTTCGCCTCCTAATTAACTCGATTTTGCTTTTTGATTCCTCATATCTTTGAATCAACTTGTAATGCTTTTTAACTAGTTTCTTTTTTTACACGATTTGAAATAGTCCGTGAGTTGTTTTGAAGTTTAAGATCTCTTTTTTAATAGAAAACCAATTATTATTTAAACATTATTATTAAACTCATATACAATCTGTGTTTTTGCTGAGTGTAATTGTGGTTGAGTGATATACATATGTATTTCTTTTTCCATCTCACTTCATCTCATTCAGTCTAAACGCTGTCTGACTCATCTATCCCGGTGAGTGAAAATATTAGTGGATGTTCTGCTATTTCTGCTGACCTACACTGATTCATTTTGTACGTGTTTCTTTTCATGTTGGAACTGAATTTGCCTCTACATTTGAGTGAAAACTGACTCCATCCTCTTCTACCACTTGGATTGTAATTGGTGTTACTAATTCTTTCTCCGTGTGAGTACAACATCTAGTGTATGCTCTGCCCTTAGCAAGATTTGGTATTCACCACTCCTTTTCTTGTTATTTATACTCAATCCACATTATTTTCATCAACCACTCCATCTGTGGACTGCTTTGGTTGCTGTACGTGACAAGCTGTTAGTCACCTCTCCATTTTCATCTTATCCTCAAACCATATCAATTTCATCAACCACAATTCATCTGTGGAACGTATTTTGGTTGCTGTTTCCACTTTACACAGAGCTGCCATATCGCCTGTTAAATTACTTCGTATTTATAAGGATCTAAATTTATCTACAAATATGGACATTGGTTGTAACAGAACTACAGTGCCAACGACATATACATTTCATGTGATGGCTGCCAAAAATTGTTTCACACTAAATGTGTGGCGTTGTCACCTAGGACTGGTGATGACCTGAGGAACTCCACCCCCAATGGCTTGCAATGGTTCTGCACGCAGTGCCGAAAATTCTCTACGTCTACTCTCCTTAGATTACTTGATGACTTGCAGAGGTCCATCGAAGTTGATTTTGGCTGAGCTAGAGCGTTTGCATTTGCTATTCAAAAAACATGTGGATAATTGTGACAAGCTCTACGGCCTTGCTTGTTGTAATGAAAAAATACCAAAGGCTAGTAACATCCACCTGAAGCAGGCTAAACCAAGGTCTACTCCTAAGTCAAGGAGAACTGACGTGGTGATCATACCTGACATCGCTGTCCCATCTTCATCTAATAATATTGATTCTGGAGCAGATACGTGTCTACCGCTTCCTGTAATAACACATCTTGTCAGCTATACATTGACTCCCGTGCCTGCGGATAATGTAGCCAACCCTTCCTGATCTGGAATCACTTCATCAAACATCTGTACTTCTTAATACACCGCTTCAACTATCATCATCCGTCAATCTAGTAGTGGTGAAAAAGCCTACTCGTAAGACTATTTTCTTATCGAGGCTATCTTCTGCTACAACTGAAAAAGATATTATGGACTACATAAGCAGCAAAATATCGATGCCTTCATCTTTTAAATGCTTAAAGAAGTTCGAGAAATTTCATCTTTTAAATTGATAACTCCGGATTCCCATTTCGAACTATTACTCTCTGATGAATTTTGGCCTAATGGAGCATTAGTTCACGAATATGTTTCCAGACCTAAGAAAACAACATCTACTGCTGAACTTATAACACCGCATCCAAAAAACGACTAGAAAAGAAACGGAGTGACAAGAACGCCAAGACCAGTAATAAAGCCCCGTCTCCAGTTGTTACCTCTCCTCTACTTTATTACCAAAACACTGGGAGCATTCGTGGAAGATTAAACGAACTCTATCTTCACACTTTCTCATCTCAATACGACTTACTGGCTTTTACTAAAACATGGCTCTCTGATGATAAATTCAATTCAGAACTCTGTGATAGTAACAAATTCTCTGTTTTCCGTAAACACCGAGATTTATCAAAAACTTAAAAAAGCACAGGTGGGGTGTACTCATCTTAGTGCGTTCTTCACTTTCCTGTTGTAAACTTGATTTGCCGTCCTCCTCCTCCCCTGCGTCCTCAGTTCTGGATGTAGATCAAATTGCTGTCCGCGTTTCATTTAACTTATGTGATATTTTAATAATATTAAGTTAGACTTGTATAAACTACACATCTCTAATTGTCGTTCATTTCTTAATAACTCATCAAGCAATCAGCATATTATTATTTTAGGCGATTTTAATTTACGCAACATATACAGGGTATTTGATCCTGATGGATCATTTCTTTTCCCTTTTAATGTTACTAATGATATCGATTGTGAAGTATTGGATTCATTTGCTGAATATGATGATCTTGTTCAAATTAATAGTTTTCCTAATGCTTATTGACCATATTCTAGATCTTATTTGTGTGAATATGGAACTGTGTATTGACGCTAAAAAAAAATGTTTTTCCTATATATCCTAATTCTATCTTTCATTTTGCTCTTAGTATACAATTAAATTTTCTTGATTATTTTAAAGCCTCCTATGGTACTTCAACGAAATGTGATTACAAAAAAGGTAACTTCGATGAAATAGTAAATTTTATTAACGCCATTTTTTGGGACCATATTTTCTCATCCTATGAACTGCCAAATGCCTATAAACTCTTCCAGGACACTGTAAGGAATGCAATAGATTTATTTATTCCTAAAGTCCCTACTAACAATACAAAACCACCTTGGTATAATAAGACTTTAATTAATTTGAAAAACAGATAAAATAAAGCCCACAAACTATTCCGGAAATCTAATAACAATTCCATTCTATTAGACAATTATACACGTATTCAAAAAGAATTCGACGTTTTGAATAAATTCTTATATAAGGAATACATACAGCGAACTGAACGTAACTTAAAAAATAATAGCAAGTTGCTCTGGAGCTATATTAATAATAAAAAATGTTCGAATGGAATTCCAAATTGCATGCAATATTCAGGCACCATATATAGCGATTTTCCTACTATATGCAATTTGTTCGCTGATTTCTTTCAATCTGTATACACTCCTACGAGATATTTGTTTATTTTTGAATTTACATACAAAATAGACAACCTTCCTCTTTTAAAAATTTCTGAAAAAAAGATCTTGGAGTGATGTTCGATACAAAGCTCAATTTTGGTTGATGGGCTTTGTTAGGTTAGGTTAGGTTGTCGTGGCAGCTAGCACCCAGATACAGATGGGCACCAGCTCACTTAGGCCTAAAAGGCCCATTGTGGTACCACCGGATCTATAAGATACCCCGGCTAATTAATACAACTACGACACTACAGTGAGACAAACGACCAGTACAGAAAGGCTACAAGACACAGATAATTGTATCTAGAGGAGGTTTTTCCACTGAATTAGGAAAACCAACCGGAGCTTTTGACAAAGCGCAGAAGATGCCTGATGGGTACACCAGTCAGTTCACAGAGGTCGTCGAAGAAGAATGACCCCAGGTGGAGGTTTCTACTCGACGCTGGGGCAGGGCAATTGCAGAGAAGATGAGGAATCGTTTCCTCTTCCTCCTCATCCCTGCAACTCCGACAGAAGTCGTTGGATGGGAGGCCCAGACGTCTAGCGTGCAGGCCGATCAGGCAGTGTCCCGTAAGGACACCAATAATGGTGCTCAAGTCCTGGCGCCTCAGAATTAACAGTTCTTTTGAACGTTTCTGATTGTAGATAGGCCAGAGTTCCCTCGAGATCTTAAAAGGGCAATGAGCCCATCGAGCATTGGCCTTCCTTATAGCATCTAGTTTGAGCATGTGATTACAAGTAGCAATTGGCATGCCAACTCCCGTCCTTACAGATCCAGTTGGGAGGGCAGTGCCAAGTTTGGCAATTTCATCAGCTTTACAGTTCCCTGGAATATCCCTATGGCCTGGCACCCAACATAGGTGAATGTTAAATTGTTCAGAGATCTCCATCAGAGATGAACGGCAATCTTTTACGACCGATGATGTGGTTGTGGGAGATTCCAGGGATTTAATGGCTGCCTGACTGTCCGTGAAGATGCTAATATCCAAGGCGGATAGTGCATTACACTTCAGCCATGACGGGGCTTCTTTAATTGCCATCATTTCCGCCTGAAAAACGCTACAGTGATCAGGGAGGCGCAAGGAAATGCTTAAGTTAAGCATGGAGGAGTATACACCGCCACCAACTCCGTCTGAGCTCTTGGATCCATCAGTGTAGATGTGGATCCTTCCAACATCCACCTGCTCCACATCCGACCATGTGTCACGAGCTGGGATTGTTGTACGGAAGTTGCGACCAAAGCTGAGTTTAGCAGGGGTGTAGTCGGTGGTTACATCAATGAGGTTAGATTCATTGAGAACGGAGGAGTGGCCGTAATTATTAGACAGACTAGAGGACTAGTTCGGTCTTTTGAGGATTGACTCCAAGTCCACATTCGGTGGCCCAAGTAGTAAGCAGTTTGAGGGCATTATCTGTTAGGTCCCTGAGAGTGTCCGAGAATTTCCCAGAGAAAATAAAGGCAACGTCATCCGCATAGGCAACCACCTTACAGCCGGTGGCCTCGAGGCCAATCAGCAGGTGGTTAATTGTGATGTTCCAGAGAAGGGGAGATAAAACACCTCCCTGGGGAGTACCACGGTTGACAGTTCTGCGAGCCGAAGCTGGGCCCTGGTATGTGTTGATGATCCTGCTGGTTAGCAGTTGATCAATCAACACCCTAAACCCAGCTTCAACCCCCAGTTTGTCCAATGCTTGAGTTATTGCACATGGATTGACGTAGAAGGTGCCTTCTTCTATATCTAAGAAGGTTACGAGGGAGAATTCTTTGATATGTAGAGATCGTTCGATAGCATAGTGTTAATACGTGTAGGGCGGTCTCCACCGACTTCCCTTTGCAGTAAGCATGTTGGGATGGAGAGAGTAGGAGCGGATCAATTGAGCCACGTAAATGGATATCAATCAGTCTTTCCAGGGTTTTTAGTAGAAAAGATGACAGACTGATAGGTCTAGGAGATCCTTAGGACTAGTATGAGAGATCCTACTCGCCTTGGGAATGAAGACTACATTGACCTCAGTCCATAATCGGGGAATATAGACAAGCTTCAAGCAGCCCTGCAAGATGGAGTACAGCCAGGGCTGAATAATATCGAAGGACTGCTGAAGCTCGGCCGGGATGATGCCATCAGGACCAGGCGATTTGTAGGGTTTGAAACTAAATACTGCCCAACTCGAGGGGTCGATGTTCAGCTGGTGGTTAACGATATCAGAAGGATGAACATCAACAACAGGGGAGCTACCCGGGAAGTGAGCATCCAACAGAAGATCAATGTTCTCTTTGCAAGAGGAGGTCCACTGACCATCTGGTCTCAACAGGTAGCTTGGTGTAAGTGGCTCTTTGGATAGAATCTTGCGCAGCCTGGGGGCTCCAGAGGACTCATTAATATTGTCACAGTGTGTCACGGAGTGCTGAAAGGACAGGCTTTGCTCAGAGATTTATTAAGAGCCTCTGTCAACACTGCCACCGCAGCATCAAGCTCTGTTGAGCAGAGAGAAACTGGCAACTCAGGGGGGAGGAATCCGACTAGTGATTCCCTGTACAGAGCCCAATTGGTTTTTTTGATGTTCCTGGTTTTGACCTGGACTGGTTGTGGGTCGGTAAGACCAAATTGAAGATAACGGTGGTCAGAGAAAGGGTGCTCCTCTAACACCTTCCAGTCCGTTATCGAATTGGCAAGATTAGCAGAGACAAGTGTGATGTCAAGGACCTCTTGTCGATTGCGAGTGACAAAGGTGGGTTTGGAACCTCTATTGCATAGTAACAGATTAGAACTAACTACAAAATTGAAAAGTTCCTCACCTCGATCGTTTATATCCGAGCTACCCCAAATTGAGTGGTGCGCATTAGCATCACACCCAATGATGAGGCGCGTGTTGGATCTCTCATCCCGGTCGGCGGAAAAGAACCCGTCTGATCGTGGCCTAGGTATGCTAAGACCACCCAGTACCTTTGGGTCGTAGATTCCACGCAAGTGGCGATGAAGTCCTGATTGCTAAAATTAGAGAGAAGAAAGATATTAAGGCAGCTCTTCGCAAGAATGCAGGATCTTGGTTTACCTTCATTTCTTACATAGAGGAGCTTGTAGTTAGGGATCCTGAGTCCTCGAACCCGGTTGCCATTGACCCAGGGCTCTTGGATCAGGATCAAGTCTTCTTTGGGCTTTGTTATACGTAATTGAAAAGAGTTTAAAGACCCGTATACACTAAGATCCTTATATTGCTCATTTATCAGATTCACTCTTGAGTATTGCTGAGGGATTTGGAACCCATTGTATGACATTCATTCAATTAGAATTGAAAGAATTCAAAAACGATTTACCAAAATTATTATACACCGATTGAAATGGAATATTCGAATGCCCTCATATAGTGCTAGATGCCAACTTATTGGGATTCAATCATTAGGATTGCGACGCAAGTATTTTGCGATTGTTTTTATAAGAGATATGTATATTAAAGTCCCATATTAATTCTCCCTTTCTTCGCTCCATCGAGAAACTTGCGAGCACGTAATATTTTTCACCAATATCTGCATAGAGTAAACTATGGTCTCAATGAACCTCTGACGCGTTGCATTAGTGAAGCGAACTCAATTTGTAATCACATTAACTTCTGTACTTGCCTAAGTCGTGATACTTTTAAAAGACAAGTTATGTTAATTTTAAGTACATTATAGGCTGGTGGTTTATTTTTTTATTGTTTTATGTATTAATACCATTGTTAATTTATAATTTCTATCTATTACTTTTTCCGTAGTCTGTAAGGAAATATATGTATGTTTATAATAAATAAATAAATTTCGGCTGTCAATCAAGCTGTATATCCTCTGGATATCTTCAACACAATAAGGATAACAGACGCAATCAAAGATTTGCCAAAATTCAATGGTAATACTAGATTGTTGTACGAATTTATAAACAACGTTACTATCGTTACTGGCACCCCTTGACGGAACGCCAAAAAGTAGGATATTGCTACGAGCAATTAGAAACAAGATAGAAGGTGATGCCAATGAGGTACTGAACATGTTTGGTACACCATTGGTATGGTTGAACATTAAAAATAACCTTATCGTTCACTACGCGGACAAACGTAACGAAACGTCTTTAATAAGAAACCTTCACGAACTATCACAAGGTAATAAGACAGTAGAGAATTACTACAGCCAAATCATAGAAATCCTGTCTGCTATGTGTAACCACGTTCAGATACACGAAACAAATGTAAGTGTCATCAACGCAAAGAAAATACTTTTTAATGAAATGTGCCTAAATTCCTTTCTCTCCGGGCTAAAAGAACCCTTAGGATCAACTGTAAGGGCTATGAAACCAGACACAGTCAGCAAAGCATTTTCCTACTGTATCAAGGAACAAAATATACATTATGCAAAATATTGGCAGGCCCAAATTTTCAAACCAAATTACTTATCAACCACAATCTGCACAAAGACCATTCAACCACACAAACTAAAATAGGAATAACTTGCCCATACAACAAAAATTTCGGAATAATTATACAATACCCCGCTCTAACAATTCCAACGGACAAAATCAGTTCAAACTAGAACCAATGGACACATATTCAGGCAATTCCCGAGTCCGAAACACTAATTTCCCTAGAGGAGAACCAATGGATACTCACTCTGGAAATACACGTAATACTTATAGGAACACTTCAAACAGACAACCCAGAAATATGCTAAGAAGTAATCAACCATTTAACAATGAACTAAATAATATAGCGCAATCTGATTTGAATAGTCAGGAGGGTGAAAACACCAGGAACTCTTACAACCCCAACTTAGATGAATTCCAACAAAAGAACGACGAAAATTTTCGGTTCGGACCTCGAACAATCAACATCGAGGTAACACTCACGGCAATACCCTGCCGTATATCAACATATCTTCGCCTTACGGAGTTTTAAAATTTTTGGTTGATACAGAAAGTCAAATGAAATTGAGTATACCGCACCCGTTACAATTTCAACTGTCTTAAGCAAACACACGATTGATATGGCGATTAATCTTCCCCTATTTACAGAATTCAACCAAAAAGGTTGCTCAAAATTTTTAATATTCAAGTTTCACCAATATTTTGACGGTCTCATGGGCTTAGACCTTTTGGCTAAAATTGGAGCCCAGATCGATATCAAAAACAAACACCTAATAACAGACAATACAAAAATTCCATTACATTATAAACCAAATTTTGTCTCAAATACATATAATATTCAAGCATACTCAAAAATGGCAGTCAAACTACCCGTCGACGTCTCAAATGGAGACATCCTTATCGAATCGACAGAGCTGAAGCCAAAACTATTCGTTTCCAAAGGGTTATACCATGCAAACAACTGGTTTAGTTTTGTTGAAATCGTTAACTATTCCCCACAAAACCAAACAATATTTTTGGAACATCCACTAAAGGTAATAGAATACGAAAACCTCAACCTCGTTGAACTTAACAACTTCAACATCTTCTGTAACATTTCTGATAACGAAACCATTTACTCAAAACAAGATCTTCAGAACTCAATACGTATCCCACCTTGATTCGGAAGAGAAAAAAATGATTTTAAAACTCTGACGCAAATTTTAATTGAAATTTGTATTCTTTAAAGAGGGGACGAAACTAACATTCACAAATAAAATAAAACACGCTATTAAAACTGACGACGAGTTACCGATTTATACGAAGACGTATAAATACCCCTACGTCCGTAAAGAGGAAATAAAAAACAAAGTAAATGATATGCTTTTCCAAGGTATAATCCGACCAAGTTACTCTTCTTGGAGTTCCCCGGTCTGGATTGTGCCAAAAAAATTAGACACCAGTGGTAGAAGGAAATAGCGTCTGGTTATCGATTATCGAAAGATAGCCATCGGGTTTCATCAAATTGACCCCGCTAACATCAAAAGAACTGCTTTTAAAGTTGATGGTGGCCACTTTGAGTTTGTAAGGATGCCTTTCAGGCTGAAAAATACCCCTTCCACATTCCAAAGGGTCATGGATAACGTACTAGTTAATCGCACGATTTACTAAACTATTAACCAAATGTTTGAAAAAGAATAGGAAAGTGGTCCACACAGATCAATTCATTAAAGCGTTCGAACACTACAGAGACATACTCTTAAACGATCCGATACTACAATACCCAGACTTCAATAAACCCTTCGTGCTCACCACCAATGCCGGCAACTTTGCGTTAGGAACCATCCTATCACAAGGCTCAATTGGAAACGATCTACCTATATGTTATGCCAGCAGGACTCTAACGGATAGTGAAATAAACTATTCGACAATTGAGAAGGAACTCCTGGCAATAGTCTGGGCAACGAAATATTTTCGGCCATATTTACCAGGGTCACCCTCTCTACTGAAACACACGAGTCGAACTCTCAGTCGAAATATTGTAGAAATAAACTTAAATAAGCAAGAAACAAGTGGCTCCACAATTCATTCTGCAGAAGAAAATTTAAACGATCACATTTACATTTCCGAACGCCCAATCAATGAATTTTCTCTTCAACTAATGCTAGAAAAAACTAGTAATAGACCCCAAAATTTATTTGAAATCATATTTAGGAATAAACAAAGGAGACCTATAAAAGAACCTGAATACACGGAACAGAAAATAATAGATATCTTCAAAAAATTTGTTTCCCCGAATAAGCTCAACGCTATATATAAAGATAATGATACCCTTAGGAGGATTTAATCAGTATATTCTAAATATTTCTGTCGTTACAAAAGTAATAAGGTGTACAGAAAAAGTTTCCGATATCGTTATGGAAGATGATCAAGATAAAGTAATCCTGGACTATCACCTGGATAGTAGTCATAATGAGACACTCATACATTTGAAGAACTTGGTACTTTCCCTTCATGAAGAATAAAATTACGAAAATCATTAATAATTTTGACACCTGTCAGATTATGAAATTTGACCGTAGACCCGCTAAAATCGAATTCAAGATTACAGAAACCCCCGAGAAACCATTAGATATTGTCCACATCATAAATCATAAACAAATACTGACACTTAAGAAAACAAGAACACTCTTACAGTAATAAAAGCATTTAAACATTTCATAAGCCTAATATTTACAGATTTCTGCAAACAATACATTGACCACCACATTACGTCACTTCAACAGAGTAGCAGCAATGCCCCTGTCGAAAGAAATGCACTTAACATTCAGAGACTACAAAAGATCATGATGACATTCTTAATGAAACACTTATCACTTACAACAATGCCGTACACTCTTCGACTAAACTTACTCCGTTTGAAGTATTTTACGGACGAACTCATAAATTTAGGGACTTACAATGCAACAACGTCCATGAGTACTTCGATAAACTAAACGAGTCTCAAAATAAATTATATCCAGAAATAAAAGCAATCATAGAAAAACAAAAACAAATCAACATAGATAAACTCAACAAAAATAGAGAAAAACCAGCATTTCTTAAATCAGGTTCATACACTTTTCTTAAGGAAAACGGAAGGAACAAAATAACCCCTAGGTTCAGTAAACACAAAATAAAACAGAATAATAGATTTACCATTTTAACAATTAAAAATCAGAAACTTCATAAAAATAAACTAATAAAGAAACGACTTCTAACCTAAATCCTGGGACAGGAATTGGAAATACATGACTTAACGAACAACAACGGACTACTACCTTTTAAATTAGGGAAATCTCGAGCAATAAGTAACTACCAAAACCTTCTACATATAGTAAGGCTCAATAACTACCAAGAAAATATAGAAAAAATTTCAAACTCAATAAAATCACTAAACTATATTCAGGAAAGTAAAGAACCACTCGACGTTCTAAAATTAAAACTGAACGACATACAGGCAAATTACAAATTATTTATCCTAAAAACAGAATACGACGAGGACTTATAAACGGACTAGGATCAATAATAAAAACTATTACTGGCAACATGGACTACATATTAATAAACAAATAGATAACATAGTGACATGAACGAAGGAAAAATCAAAAACAACTTATATGCACAAAACAAACTTAATGAACAAATGATCGAACTGTTCGAAAACATTACTATACTCTGCCCAACATAAATTGTCAGTACACGTCTTATGGGAGAGCTTTTTAGAGATCAGTAGCGTGTCATATTTTTGCACCATACTAAATTGAGAGAAACCCCGCATAAAATGTGTATACCCGCCTGTTAATATCCATGTGGTGTGCGCTGATTGGCTGCTGCATTTCAACCCCTATTTATATTCATGTGCATTCAGAGTTACCAGTGTCCGTTTTGTAACTCGTTCAGTTTTTTTTCCTTGGGTTTCTATTGAGGAGCTTTTGGTTTTAGAGCTTTGAAAAAGGTTCTTTTTGATAAGTGTTACCATCATGTTTTAATCTGATATATTATTTCTTTTAATGTGTTGAAAATACGTTAAAATGCAGTTACAAAATTGTAAGATGTTTTCTATTCTAAAATATTTTAATGTTTTGCACTTTGTAGGTACGCATACATTTTTCTCTCCTTTTGGGTTCAATTTTCAGTACGTTGAAAAATACCTACATAAAATACGCAATTGGTAAAATAGGATGTTTACTTTTTACTTTCAAGCAATGCAGTGAGTGAATAATTTAATTTTCTTCAGCATTGTTCTACATAATTTGTTTCAATTATAGGAAAATTAATTGACAATTTTTGCATTTCAATGGATAAAAAATTGGACCTTTGCCGATTCGCCTCTCATGAATCAAAAAAAAAAACTTTGATAATGCCGCCAGTGTATATACATAAACTCGGACAAAGATATTTTTGACCACCATTGAGTAGTTAGAACAATTTAAGCAATAAAATATTACAGAAGCAGGTCAATTTGGTCATCTTATATCCTTGCGCTCATCTGAAGAAGAAGGGTATGTACATAACTTTTATTGCTTTATTGCAGGAAATGATTTTTAATTGTCGAAATTTTTCAAGACTGGGTTTTCTTGTATTTTATCTTATTTCCATGTATGACTTAAGAATTAATTGCTTTATTACAGGATGTACGACATTTAGTTCCGTTCTCGTACAAAAACATAATACGGGGGGGATAGTCTTATTTCGTTGCCAAAAAATAGATACAGTTTTTTTTCGATCTCTGGGTGTTAAGACGGGTAGTTTTTTAAGAACTGTTTTCAAATTGTTTTTTGAAGAAGTATTGTGCAATTTGTATTTTTAAGTCGTGAATTTTGTGCTCAGTAGTACTAAATGGCTTCCAAATCATCCAAAGACTTAAGTGCCGGAAAAAAAAGAAATTATTAACGCGACAAAAAAATTAAATGAAAATTTCAATCTAAAAAAATAGTATGGTAACCCTACATAATATTCTTTCACATTTTTCCTAGTTTGAAATGATACTGCGGCAACCCTGTGAGAGCTTTTGTTAGAGTAGCACCTTACGGAAAACAAACGAGTGCGAATGAGAGACAATCATCCCTATCTTTCCTGTACTGACAATTTATGTTGGACAGAGTATAGACACATTGACAGACAACAAACACAAATCACCCACTTCCTAGAAAACTCAAAAAACAAGCTAGGAAAGACATTAGCTTCACAAACCATTTCTCTACAGATCTTACAACATTTTCACACTATAAACTACAACATTGATATCTTAGGAAATCATTTAGACAGTATCATCGAAGCAATATCCTTAGCAAAAATGAACATTATTTCTAAAACCATTCTTAGTCCGGAGGAACTGACACAGATTGACAGCATCCTCAAAGATCAAAATATCAATTTTATATCCGATTAGCACATTTATGAGTTACTTGAATTACAGGCAAATTATAATAATGCAAATATTATATTTAACGTGAAGATTCCACTCTTCACGAATAACATAAGTGATTATTTCCATCTCATTCCCATTCCTATCCATGACAAAATCATACAAACAAAATCCTTTATATCTTTTTCCGATTCCAAAATTCAATACTACGAAAAAAAATGCAATAACATCGAAGGCACATACTACTGCCCAGAGGTCAAACTTGAAGAAAACACTCAGAATTCCAGATGCATCGGGAAATTACTGCGAAGCCAAGATGCGGAATGTAACCTTTTAAAGACAACTACACCATCAGACATACAACGACCAGAGAGTCAATTCATCATAACCACCAATATTCCGGGCAGCATAATAACATCAACATGCAATCCAAACACCATTGCAATAAAGAGGACCACCGTCATCTATTTTAAGGATTGCTCAGGGAGCATAAATAATCACACTTACGATAATACTATGATCAACCACTTCGACGAAATTCAGATTCATCCAGCCCTATTCAACAAGATAACAGCTATAATAACAACAAACATTTTATCACTTACAAAACTCCAAGACTTTGGGTTCCAAAACCTAGCAAAATTGGACCTATTGGAACAAAACTCAAGAACAGCAAATATCATCATCAGTTCCAGCACAATCATCGTAATTATCACTATATGTGTCATCATTACCATCAAAGAAATGAAACACAGCAAATCAGCATCATCAACTCAAGTCAATAGCAACACAGATACAGCTTCCATTGAGGTCCAAAGTAATTGTTCCAACGATGCTCCAAAGCCGAAATCTCGTCTTCTTTGGCCATCGCTCCACTCCAGGGGGGAGGAGTTACATATCCATAGCAACCCATTGTTCACTCACCCCATCGTGCAAACGCTTCATCAATTATCACACGCTTTTAAAATAGATCACCTTGCAAATTCAATTACACTTTTGTCATATCCTATTCATAGTTCTTTCTCATCAAATTGTTAATGCCTAGTAGGCTAGAAATAATTATAAAAGCTCATGTAGAATTTTTCTTATTATTCATTGTTGTAAAATAAAGTAATCAGCGAAGTGCTGTTAAAAGTTGAAGTTTGTTTTTTTATTATCCCGTTCGGTCTCAACCTTAACTAGCGCTCTAAGCTAAACTTAATGCTTATTCTATGTCTTTCGACCTAATCCAACTAATGTTATTATTATAATGTATAAACTAATTGAGGAACAAAGTAAAATTTATAAAGAAAAACTTAGAAACAGGAATTTTTTTTTTGTAAAAAATACTTATATACTACTTAAAGCCTAAATAAGCTTACATACTACTTTAAAATGAACTAAACTATAATTTTTTTGATAGCCAAAAGGCTTTTTTTGTTATATTTTATATATCTTATCCTAACCTAGATCTAAAGAACTCCTAAAGCTATGTATACCGGCCGAAGGCATGCAAAAATACATGGTGGCCATAAAGACGTACTGTCCCTATCCGGGATCTTTAGGGATCGACGAGGAAGAAGGCAGGCAAATCTGAATCCTTTCCATCCTGCTTGCCCCTATGTTGAACCGCACAGGACATCAATATGCGTCATGGGCCGAATAAGGGCCCCAGACATCGGCGTTCGGGAAAGAATGGTTTCAGACTTTTGGAAGTTGATCTTAAACTTCAAGTCGTCGCAATATCGCTGAATCTTATCGAGATTCACGCTGCAGGAGAGTTGCAATGACGTCAATGACGTTCCTGATCTGTACGCTATCAAGTCGTCCGCATACGCTATCACGTTTGAAAGAGATCCTATCAGATCAGCCGTGTAAATATTGAAAAGGATTGGTGAATTAACCGCCCCTGTTGCAGACCATTTTTAATTTCGAACGTTCCAGTGGAAGTTCAGTTCAGTGCAATGTTGAACAGGGTGGCGTAAAAGTCTACCGCTACTAGAGGAAGATGTCAAAGCACAATGTTCGATATTCCATCGATTCCCACTGATTTCTTCTTTCTCAGTGATTCGATGATCGCTTGAAGTTCTACCTTCGATATGCAACGGGGATGAATCCCTTCAATGGCAATGACAATGTTTGCAACATTGTCATCATTGAACCTGGTGAAGACAGTATTCTCTGCTTGCCAATGCTGCAAATCATATCGAAGGCGGTCGTGGTTCGACGAATGCAAGCATACACCTTATACACGTCCTCGAAAATAGTTCCAATAACCTCTACCTTCTGCTGCGGATCTTCAATCATGAAAAAGTCGTTATCATCCATGGCGTCGCTTTGATCTATTCCTGCTGCTGTATGTAATTGTTCGTTGTTCATGGTTCGAGGAATCTTCAGACACGGAAGTTCGTTGACATCGTTCCTCCGAAATATTTTATTAATCTTTTTTTTTTTGTTTTTATTTAATTTTATAATTTCCTCTATATTTTTTGGGGATATTACGAGCGGACTGCGGGTTCTGCACACTGCACCGCCGAGGATTCACTTACAAACATTGAGGCAGAGTCGAGGTACGCAATACATCCCTCTGTTTATTTTAATAAAGGAAGATCTAAGAAGAACTACATCTCTCTTTTTACAGCCGTTTTATGGTAATGGAGGCGAACATAACAAAGTGCAATTAAAAGTTCAGTTCTATCGAATTCAAAATTATTTAAAAGAAAACGACAAGATTCTCAAACAGATTTGTTCAGATACTGTCTTATATTTATTTTTTATTATGATGTTATTATTTAATGAGTTTTTAGTTTTCTTAAGTAGTAAAGGCTGATTTATTATATATTTATATATTTTTTGTCCCCGGTTTTGCTCCTACAAATATGTTTACCGTAGCTTATAACAAATATGTTTGTATAAAACCATTTACCCGATACTGACGTTTATTGACCTAAATATTGATAGATATGTCCATCTGTTTCGGACGTGGGTGAGAGTAAAGTGAGAAACATAATCAACATTTGGCTGCATATGCACGCAGATGTAAACCCATGAATACACACAATCTTATGAGCCAACACTTAATAAGTCCAGCGTCGATTGGTTCAGTTTTCGGGCATTACCGAATATTAGAGGGAGCGCTCTCAGCCGCTCATGGCATATGCGAATTTGACAGTTGGTAGAAATTACTCACCCCTCTGTGTTTACATTAATGATTTCTATCATATTTTCTTATATTTTATATTTACTTACTTACTTAAATACTGTATCCCCTTGTGCATTGCTGGACAAATAGTTGAGAGAGTAGAGAGTTTCCAATACCTTGGGAGTATTGTCTCAACCGATGGCGGAACAGAACTGGATATAGCCAGCCGAATAGGTAAAGCAAAATCTGCGTTTGGAATGCTATCCACAGTTTGGCACAGTAATGCAATTAGCCTAAACACCAAGCTACGACTGTTCCGTTCCAACGTTGAATCCGTGCTGCTATATGGATGTGGTACCTGGAGAGTGACCTTCACTATCACTAGGAAGCTGCAAACGTTTGTCAATAGGTGCCTACGCTACATCTTAAGGATATTCTGGCCAAACCGTATCTCTAACGAACAGCTTTAGCAGAGAACGGGGCATGAACCTATAGGCACAACCATACGACGACGAAAGTGGCAGTGGATTGGTCACTGGAAATGGGACCAACTTACCCAGGATGGTAGGATACGCAGCGGTCCTAGGAGTACGTGCTTCGCAGAGTGGAGAAGGAAGCACGGCAACTGGGAAAAAGTTGGGGGAGCTGAGGCACATTTCCAGGCGTAGGCGTTGTAGGGCCCTAGGACCCACAAGGGGATACAGGATATTTTATATTTGGAAATGTTCGAATGATTACTTTCATTCTTGTTTTATTCAATATCTGCTAGTATCCATTTTTTACGTGAAAAATAAATCCTAAACAACAACAACGACAAGGAAAAAAATTGTAGATTGTGCTCACGGGTGGCTATGCGGGCAAAACTATTATGGTCGGTAGTTGGAGTTGACAGAAAATAAGGAAGCATTTCGGTCAGTTATGACATTAGCTTATGCTTCCCAATGTTGATTATGGTTGGCCCTTAACTGTTATGAGAAAGATTTTCTAAACCCCTTTTGGGCCTCTGCCCTTCGGATACAGCATAAAACTAAAGTGAGTGAGCTTTGTGAATTATAGACGTGTTTAAAAATCTGGGGTGGAATCGGCTAAAGTGATTTGTGATAGTTAAAAATGATCAGAAAAATTTTTAACTCTGTGTATTGTGATCACCAGGCAGCACTTGACTGCAAAACATCAAAGTACTGTTACTAAATTTCAAAACATCGAAGAACTGTCATTAAATTCCGATTTCATTTATTCGCCTGTATAAAAGATTTGATTTGGCTCTAAAAATGTAAGTAAATAAAATGTTAAATAGTATGTAAATATATTATTAAGTATTTCTGTGTACATATCTTTAGGACTCAAGTGAATAAAACGCAAATAGCAATATTGTCAGCACATATGCAACAAAACCGAGACCTGGCGAATTCATACAATTATCATTCAAGGATAGAGAAATGCTAACAGTTTCAAAAAAGATGAATTAGAATTAAGAAAGCTAGAACTTGAAGTGGCAAAAGTTTCAAATTAGCTCAAACTTATGGAGCTTTCTCAAGGCAAATAATTTTGTGTTATTTTAACCTTTCATATGTTGTTTTTACTATTTGTTATTCTTTTAGCATTAAGTTTTTTTTAATGGAAAAATGCACAATGCAATACAATGAACTAAATAAAGACTGTTACTGTTACTTGGTTATTTTTTGAAATTTTGTTTAGCTGAGTCCTGAGCAAACGCACACTTCTATAGTTTTCTTTGTCCTCGTCATCACTGATTAAACTCAAAATAATTCCATCGAGATAAACATTTTCTGTGGTCTCTAAACCCAAATGGAATCAGAAAAAATAATTCAATTGTATGAAAGTGACACCTCTAAAAAACATTTTTTATGCGCATAACCAGGTAGCTAAAAACCTCATAATATGCCCTAAAAATTAATAAAATATGCATTCATATTAAAAAGAATAACGAGAAATTTAATATGGTTTAGACAAGATATATTAAAAATAAAATACAAATATAAAGAACATAACAAAAATAAAAATATTCAGTCTCAAAAAATAATAATATTAATGAAGGACAATGTTGATTATATGACGTACAAATTTACATCAATATGTATATACATATGTTTATATGTATACTTATGTACATATGTACATGAAGGTCTTTAAACTACGATCTAGATATTTGCATTACAATAAATAACGAAAATGCACTGCAAGTTATCGGAAGTAAAAGATTGTCTATTAGTTTGCAGTACGCCCTTGTACGTTGAAAAACTGCGTTCGACAGCACAGATGTGATAGGAGCATATTTGAAGGACAACATATTTGTATCAGAAATAGATGAAAAAGTGCTTGATATGTTTTTTATAGTTTTCAAACCTGCTTTTTTTTCTAGTACATTTTTTCATGCTGATCTTCTCGGCTATCACCCCTTTAGTTTGTTCTATTTTTCCTACCGTATTTTGTATAATTCCAAGCTGTTCAACTAGTGGCAAACCTGTTGTTTTTAGTTTTTTAATTTAAGTTGGAATAAAGCTGTAGTTAGACGAAATGAAAATTAGATCACATTTTATTTGTGGTTGAATCATCAATTTTTTGGCTTTCAGAATAGCAATGGCATCCCCCTGTTCAATGGGCACATTCAGTGATCTTATCGTAAAAACTCAGTAAAGATCACGTTACAATTTCCAGTTGAAATCTACCTTTCTTAATGAAAAACTTAAAAAATATTGGAAAATATGCAATTAAAAACGAAATATGCATTATATGCATTTATAAGCCAAAATATGCATTTGCATATATTTTTATGTATTTGCATAGAAATCCGGGCCCTAGTCATTATCATTCACGAGAGATCTTTAAACAATACAACAATTGACTGCATGTGGAACTCGGCTATGCGCATTGGTGTAGATGAAACATTGGTACTGTTGGAAAAGGCCTAATGGCTGCGAGTCACATCGTTGGGAATAGGTGGAAGGGTCATAGTACCTGTGTCTGTAGTTACAGTCAAGCTGCGGTTAAGGCCTTTCTAAACCCTTTAGCTACCTTAAATGTTTAATGAATTTATGTACAGTGCTGACATTTTAATAAAAATATAAAATTTACAAATTGCGTATTCTCAATTCACATTCACTTTTAGCAGAAATTATATGAAAGGGAGTATGCAATTCAAAGCTATTTAATTTCATGTACTCGAGGCCTGGAACAAGGGAAAAAAAAGAAAAAAAAAAAAAGAGAGTCTATCATCATCCACCACTATTTCCACCACACAACACACATTGGCCACACTATGCCAGCACTAAAAATATTCATTAGCATTGGCCTTTTCAACAGTACCAATGTTTCATCCACACCATTGCGCCTAGCTGAGTTGCACATGCAGTCAATTGTTGCATTGTCCAAAAATCCCTCTATGTCAATGATAATGACCATCGCAAATTAAATTTAACACTATTTTTCTGCACGTAAAGCTTGATAAACAAAATTATTTTTTCACTTAAAATGGAAGACGTGAAACTTTTAATAAACATTTAATAAATGTTTCACAAATCATCCATACCGAGTGAAACATTTATTAAATGTTTAATTATTTACATTTATTAAATGTTTAATAAATGTTTCTGAAATGTTTCAGAAATGTTTAATAAATGTTTCACAAAACAGTATTTCAGAAATGTTTCACTCGGTCTGGACGCACCTTTAGAAGGATATTGTTCGAATAAAAACGTCGAAAAACAGTTTTTTTTTTTTATAAAAACGCCCCTAAAAATGTAGGCGTGGCTCAATATAGTGTATGGAAGATTTGTAGAGTAAAAAGATATTTACCTATTGGCGAGTTTTCCTTTATTCTAGCATTTACTTAAATTACAATGTCTTCAATGCAAAAAAGTTAAGATTGGCGACATTAATAACAACAAATTATTAGGCAATGTTTGGGGAACAGTAATTCAATAGCGCTTTGAGTGCTTATTTTGAGTTTATATTTATACCCTATCTATCCTAAGGGTATATTAAGTTTAATACATAGTTTGTAACATAGAGAAATATTACAGATAGACCCAATAAAGTCTATATATAAATGGTCAGCATCACTAGCCGAGTCGACTGAGCTATGTCCGTCCGTCTGTCCGTCTGTGTGTCACCAGTTTTTGGGCCTTAAATTTTGAGCTAAACCAATGAAATTTTGCATCCAAGCTCCTCGCAGAAGTAAGCAATACAAGTGTAAAACATTTTAAAATCCGCCTACTGACACGCCCACTTTTAAAAAATTTCACTTTTTTCAGTATTTTTATATGAAACTCGAAAAAACTTACTTAAGCAGATAGGTAGATATTTTGGTACCCGACATATCTTCCATACATATACAGCCACGCCTACGTTTCGACAGTTTAATCAAAATAATAGCACCTTTTAGGAGCAAAATACAGTATATGCTGAACAAATTTTGAAAACTGCCCACTACCACGCCCTCTTATAGAGAAAATTCGTATTTTGGAGTAATTTTATGATATACATATTTGAAAAAAGTTGTTTAAGCACCAATATACGGTGGAAGAAGAAGCTATGTGTATAGGAAAGGGATAGGATATCAAACGATCCGCTCCAGATGGATTGTAGCATTTTCATATTTTTTATTTTTAAATTGCGCTATTAGCCGTGTTTTATTATCACCCAAGATCTATATAGATCACACGATGAAAATAAAACAGTCCAGATCCACGAAAAGTTTAGGTTCTGAGATGTGGTAAAAGCTTATCTTAGAATTTGACTTTTGACAAGTTCACAAAGCACAAAGTTGCCATGCGACTGAATATTTTTTTTTTAATGAGAATTTGATGCATTTGATTTTCTTAAGAAAAGAATTTTACCGGATTTGAAACGGTAACTCCCCTCCAATGGTTACTAATCACTTATAACAAGGTTTCATAAATTCAAAGTTATTATTCATTGTTAATTACTATTTGCTTAAATTTAATAGCGTTTGGTTTGCTAACAGTATATATATTCTAATCTGGCAACATGGATATTTGATTATCATCGACAATTACAGTACAGTCATGAATGAAAATGTAACCTAGTGAGAATTAGCATGAACTAGCTATTCGGATCTCGAAACCAGTGAAAAAATGCTACAATCCGCCTGAAGCGAATCGTATGACAAAAAAAAAGAAAATGTATTCACAAAATTTTCTATTTTGCCTTATAAACTAATATTTTTACTCGAAAATTAATTTTTGAAGTAAACGCCCCTAAAAAGTGGGCGTGGCCATATACGATTTGTAGATTAAGTGGATATCTACATATTTGCCCAAGTAACTTTTTTCGAGTTTCATATGAAAATAGTGAAAAAAAGTGATTTTTTTGAAAAGTGGGCGTGTCAGTGGGCGGATTCTAAAATTTTTTTTCACTTGTATTGCTTACTTTTCCAAAGACTTCGTATACAAAATTTCATCAACCTAGCTTAAAATGTAAGGCCCAAAAACTGGTGACATACGGACTGAATTATATAATTTAATTTACTTACAAAATGTAAAAAATGTTTGGATCTGGCTGGGGTTGAACTTGGAACCTCTTACTCGGCGACTGCATACACATACCACAACGCCATGGCCTCTGAAAATTACCATGCGAATATTCTCAAATGGTATCTACTTTTTACGTTTTCGTAATAGATGCTGAACCTACAACTTGTTGTAATTTCTACAGCTCCTGCTGTAGTTACTACAGTAAATAGCTGTAGATTCTACAACATTTTGATGTAGATTTTACAAATTCATATCTGTAGATTTAACAGCCGAAATTGACAACGCGCTGTTGATTTTACAATTGGGGATTGTAGTTGATTTAACAACTTTGTTGTAAAAATGAATGCATTCGCTGTAAAATCTACAAAAATTTGTTAATTTAACCAGATTCGCTGTTAAATACACAAATCTACAATGAATTGTTAAATCTACTGCCTTCAGTTGTAAATTTTACAGCGGTTTTTTTTTGGGGTGTATAGATATTTGCTTCAGTACATTGTGTATGGCCACGCCCTGTTTTTAGGGGCGTTTTTATAAAAAAAAGTTTTTTGAAGGTTTTATGGAAGTAAAGGCACTTCTTGGGAGCAAACTACAGTCTATGTTGAAAAAATTTACAAAATTCACCCACTTATTGAGAAAATTTGTGTTTTGGAGAAGTTTTATAAAATATTCGAAAAAAAGTTGCTTAAGGAAGTATATTGGTGGAAGAGGGAGCTAGTATAGGGATAGGGATAGGGTATCATACGATCCGCTCCAAACGGATTGTAGCCTTTTCATATGTTTTTTAGGTCTTTGGACATCGGGACAGAACAAGTGTAATAACTTTTAAAATCTTTTCGAAAAATTAATTTTCTTCAGTGGTTTTGTATGAAACTGGAAAAAACTTACTTAAGCAAATATGTAGATATTTCCTTACTCTACAAAGATCCATACATTGTATATGACCACGCCTAAGTTTTTAGGGGGCGGGTTTATTTAAAAAAAAAAACAGTTTTTCGGCGTTTTCATTTGAAAAATATCACTTCGTAGGAACAATATTTAATATCTGTTGAAAAAATTTCAAAATCCACACACTACCATACCCAGTTCTTGTAAAAATCATATTTTGGAATAATTTGAAAAAGAAATATACTTAGAAAAACGATAGGATATCACACCATCCGCACCAGACGGATTGTAGCATTTTCATGTTTCTATACAAATGTGTATAGCTTCTTTTTTCACCAATATGTTGTACCTTTTTGAATTTTTTTTTTTTAATTTCCTATACAATTACTAGCAGGTGGTGTTAAATTTTTATCAATATACATATACTGCATTTTGTTCCTAAAACTGTCAGTCTTTGGATAAAAACGCCTCTAAAACGTCGGCGTGGCCGTACGCTAGGTATGGAAGATATGACGGGTAAAAGAATATTTACATATTTGCTCAAGTAAGTTTTATCAAGGTTCATGTAAGATAACTGAAAAAAGTGATTTTGAAATTTCTTATACTTATACTGCTTCCTTTTCCTAGGATCTTGTATACAAAGCTTCATCGATCTAGCTCAAAATTTAATGCCCAAAAACTGGTGACAGACGGACGGACGGTCGGACGGACATGGCTAAATCGACTCGGCTAGTGATGCTGATCGTTTCTATATATACTTTATTGGGTCTATCTCCAATATGTCTCTATGTTACAAACTATGTATCAAACTTAATATACCCTTAGTATAGGGTATAAACATGGTGTCCATATATTGAGTGGAATGAGTGCTTCCGTTAAACAATTAAAAAAATCTTCATAGCAAATAATTATTAATTCGAAATCGTATTTACATTGTAATTTCTAATCGAATGTTCTTTTAATCTCTAGATAAAACCCCAACATCATTATGGGAACATTATTATCTTTTATCAAAATCACTCATGAAAACTAACACTAAAAAATAGTTTAGAGCGGTACTTTACTTATAGCCAACTTAACAAAAATTCGGTTTAATCGAAAACGATTCTAAAGATTTTGAATGAATTTCATATATGAGCTAGTTTAGACAAATGCCATAAAATGGCCCACCACTTTTTTTGTTTAATACTTGGTTTTAGAAATATGGCCATTTCTCGGTTAATATTCAATGGATTTTGGTTAAAATCAAAATGTGAGCAAAATTTATTGAATACAAAAATGTGGCATTTAATTTTATAGAGAATTTAAAAAAAATATTTTTTCATGTAACTTTTTTTTTAAATTCATTCATTTCCAACTAACAGCACAAAGGTGCATGTACGTACGACCCAGTCGTGCACTTTATTTTTAATTTCTTGAGTTTTTTTTTTTTAGGAAATATGTACAATTTTAATAAAATTTTATTATATTTGTCCATATGTGAGATTTTACGATAAAACTAGCTTTGGTGGTATTTTTCTGGAATCGAACTTGAAACCTCTTGCGCAGTAGACGCACAAATAAAATTACATACATGAAATTTTTTTTTTTAATTCAAATGCCATATTTTTGTATTCATTAAATTTTGCTCACATTTTGATTTTGACCAAAATCCATTGAATATTAACCGAGAAATGGCCATATTTCGAAAACCAGTTAATAAGTAAAATACCATTATACGCTTTTTAAGCCAAAAACGTGGTACGCCATTTTATTGCATTTGTTTAGACTAGCTCAAATATGAAATTTAATCAAAATCTTTAAAGCCATTTTCGAGTAAACCAATTTTTTGTTAAGTTGGCTATAAGTTAAGTACTGTTATAAGCAATCTTGACCGAAAACGTAGTACGCCATTTTATTAGACTTCACAAGACTAGCATAAGAGTAAAATTTAATCAAAATCTTTAGAGACCTTTTCGAGAAAATTGGCTAAAACCATATTTTGGCATTAGCCCAGTTCTATACACACCAAAATTTTTAATGAAAACGGTTAACCCGTTTTTTAACAAACTGGCTTTTAACGATTTTTGGCCTTAAGTGTCGTTATAACAAATTTTGGCCAAAATGTGTTATGCCATTTTATAGCATGTACCTAAGCTCGATTCAGCAAAATTGATATAGCCGTTTTCCAGCAAATCAGTTTTTTACCAATTTGGCTATAAGTAAAGTACCGTTATTAACGCTTTTTATTAACTAGCCAAAGTATAAAATTTGGAAAAAAATTGCAGGAACCACTTTCCTGCAAATCTGCTTTTTGTTGAATTGGCCTTAAGTAAAGTACCGTTAATATTAGGGCTAGAACAAAAAATTTTCAAAATCCGTTTACCCGTTAGGCCGTAGCCTCGCTGACAGAATTTTCAGACCTACTTTTTTCGAATTCTCTATAAAGGTAATATCGGAATTTATCAAAATCGCGAGATCGAAAATTTTCAGGAATCAAAAACTTGCCGTATACTACGTATCGGTGCAAGTAAAAATTATTTAATTCTGCGAAAGCTTCAAAGCACAGAGTGAAAAAATGTTTGATAACGTTATGAGTTTTGCTAAAAAGAATGTATGGTAATAAAAAGCGTGAAAAAGATAAAAACATATCCTATCTTTAGTGTAGATTATTAAAATCCCAACATCAGTATGGGAACATTATTATCCATACATAATCCCTTTGCTAACTACAGCTCAAAATGTTCTTGTATTTCGCCTTCTTAACTTAAATTCCATCCCAAAGTTGGATTCAAATCTTTTCATTTTTCACCGTTTGACCAAGGTGTAAAGAATTAGTTGAGTGCATCAATTTCGAAAATTCATCTAAAGCAAAGACCAGCTAAAGAAATACCATATTGAGTTGTTTTCTGCGTCTTACTCACACTGGTGCAATCAAAAAGCAAAACAAAAATAAGTAGCTACACAAAAACTTTTTTTTACACTTCTATATGTGTGACTGTGTGAAAATTAAAGTGTCATTCATTATATCAGAAAAAAAAGTGCGTTGATATGAACTATGGACTGCAACTGCAGAGAAGAAAGAAACTTGGATATACCATTTTCGGCTAGAGGATTTGACAAAAAAAAACATAATAGATGGTGGAAGGACAAAGCCATTTGTAAACATCAACACCGTTACAAAGCGATGTACTAGGCATTTTTCAATGCAATTAAATTAAAATTTTGTGTGCTTCCGCTTCTGGAAAATTCACGCCTCGACCCTGATGGAAATACAATTTTTTCCAAGTTATTGGTGGATGGGGCTACATATGTAGGTAGGTATGTCTGTATATAGGAGAAGGATAGGGTACCACATGATCGGCTACATGCGGATTGTAGCTTTTCCATATGTTTTTTTTTTTTTTTCTAACAATAGAAATATAATATAAAATATATTATGATATAAAGATTTGAAATTATATAATAGTTTACTAAAAGAGATGGGGCAAAATTGTATGGAGCTTAGGCCAACAGCGCACATCAATGAAATTAGTATTAGAATAAAGCTGAGCATTAGTACATAAAAACTGTGAAGTCTTATGGTAATCTTAAGTGGGGATTTTAAGATTTTCTTGTTTGAAGTTAGTATTGCGGATGGATTTTTTAATGATATTTGCCCGTTTATATGCAGATAAAATAGTATCTAGTAGTATAGTATAAAGTGGAAATTGGACATATGTATATAGAAATAATCAATCACTACTTGAGAGTGAAGTATTTTTTAAAAATCACCGATTGTGAAAAATCTTCAGCAATAGTGTACCTCTTTTTGCCTACTTAAAAGAGCTTTCAAGCTTTAATTCGGTGTATAATAATGTAAGATTCAGCTAACATTAAATAAAAAAAGCACTATCAAATTCCAAAATGGTGCAAATTAATCACCATGTGCTCAATATATATGTAGGTGTATAGAACTCAGAAGCACCTACATGCACGTTTTTTTTTAAGAAACAACTCATGCAACTGAAAGTATTTTCAGCCATTTACAAATTTACATATGAACTCATTCTATAACATCGATGATTTCAGTTCGAACATCAAGGATAAGGCATAGATGTTGAAATCGATTTTAAGTCAATATCGCTCATCCCTACTTCTTAAAGTTTGTCAATAAATAAAATACCTACGTTATATGTTTTCGAATTTTTTATAAAATTGCTCAAAACGTGATTTTTACTTGCACCTACATATATATAATATAGGGCAAGTATTGGATTCGAGCAAAAATTTGAACTCGAGATATTAATAAATTCTGACATTACGATGGTAGAGACGCTCCAAAAAGTAGGTCTGCCAATTCTAACTTTCCGTCTGTCTGCCTGTGTATCCCCGAGGCTATAGCCTGAACGGGTGGACGGATTTCGACCAAACTTCATATCTAGGAACTGATTTTAAATAAGTCTCATATTTAATTAAGATTGAAAAAATCCAATCAGATGATATACAAAATTTCTTACTAAAATTGTTAATTGTTCTTGTTAAACTGTTAAAATTGTTACTAGACCGGCTCAAACGGTTTCGTTCAAATTCTACACTGAGACTAGTACAAAAGCGTGCAATAAGATGATTTACCACATTTTGGCCTAAAGTTGTTAGAACTGTACTTATGGCTAATTTGGCTAAAAGACGATTTGAAAACGGATCAAACGATTTTATTAAAGTTCTCACATTAGATTGAAAATCGCAAATGGTATAAAATAACATGAGTTTTGTTTGGCAAGATTTAGGGGTTTTAGCCAATTTTCTTGAAAACGGGTCTAATGATTTTCTTTAAATTTCATATTTGAATAATTTAGTAAAGTTCTATAAAACGGCGTACCACTTTTTGGCCAAAATGATTAATAAGGGTACTTTGCTTATAGCCAACTTAGCAAAATGTCATTTTTCTCGTAAACGGCTTAAACGATTTCGCTAAAGTTTCATATTTGAATTCCTTTTATACAGTCCTATAAAATGGCGTACCACGTTTTTGGCCATTATTATCAATAAGGCTACTTTGCCTAAAGCCAACTTAACAAAATGTCATTTTTCTCTTAAACGGGTCCTGTGATTTCATTGAAATTTGATTTTTTAACTACTACTTTTATTTATATTTTTTTATTAAAAAAAAATATATTAGTATATCTCTGGTTTTATGGATCTTAACTGCACAAAAAACTTATAGATTTAGATGCAAGTTTGTACGACCCAGCCGTGCGCTTTATTTTTTCCGAAAGAGGGCGTGTCACTGGATGGATTTTCAAATTTTTTATTTATTACATTTGTAAGCTAATACAAGCATTTCATTCAAAAATTATTATGCAGGTAGATGCAAGTTTGTACGACCCAGCCGTGCGCTTTATTTTTTCCGAAAGAGGGCGTGTCACTGGATGGATTTTCAAAATTTTTATTTATTACATTTGTAAGCTAATACAAGCATTTCATTCACAAATTATTATGCAGGTATTCATAAAACTCTTTTATCATAAAAGTCACAATCGTCCTTTTATTTTGGTATGGATTATAACAGATTTTGTCAGGCAGAATACCAAAAAAGGAAATCATAAAAGATTTTTTGATAGTCCGAATTTTTGTATGCGAATTCATAATAGATAAGTCGATAAAAGTTAGTCCATCAATTCTGTGTGTCAACGAGGCTACAGCCTAAATGGGTGAACGGATTTTGATCAAACATAATATCTGTGGTCTGTGGGTTTATCTTTAGAGGAAAAAAATAAATTTTAGTCTTAGCCAGTACTTTACTGAATTACCAATTTGAGAAAAAAACGATTGGCTGGAAAACGGTTACTTCGGTTTAATTTTTTTATTTCGGCTAGTTTGGCGAAGGCTATAAGCTGGCGTACCACATTTTCGGTGAAAAGCGTTAGTAATGGTGCTTTACTTATATTCAAATTGGTAAAAACTGATTTGCTGGGAAACGGCTGCAACGATTTTGTTTGAACTTTAAATTGAAGCCATATTAGACACATGCTACAAGATGATCAGCAAAATTTTGCCAAAAATTGTTAGCGGCACTTAAGTCTCAAGAGCTGGCTAAAAATAAAAACGGATCTACCGATTTCTTAAAGATTTCTATACAGTTAGACTAACGCTGTAAGATGCGTATCATATTTGGCTAAAAGTAGAAATGATGGTACTTTTCTTAGAGTCAAAGGAGTTATGGCCAAATTGCTCGAAAAGGATTTTGTTTAGATTTTATATCTATGCTAGTTCTGCAGAGTCCTATAAAATAGCGTGCAACTTTTTTTTTCCTGGAAGTGCTCTAAACGGTACTTTACTTATAGCAAAGATAATGTAATAAAAACATAGTGCACACCATAAAAAAAATTGTATGTCTTTGCTCGCAAAAGCTCATTCGCTCTCAGAGTTTTAACGTATTTGTTTTTATTTTTTTCCTTATGTATTTTTTTTTTCTTTTCGAAGTTTTTCAATTTTCAACTAACAGCATACAGTGCCGTGCATATTAATTGGACCGAACTTCAATTTTTTGTTGATTCTGTTCGAACATGTTTTGGGTCTGTTTTTCATTTTACGGTACTGGACCTATTGTATCAGTTGAAGGGATGACGAAATCCAACTAATATAATACCTATAAGATCTTAGACAAAGGAATGGTTCCTGAACTCTTAAAAGGTCGTGTCAGTAAGTAGACTTACAAAATTTAGACACATGTACCTATTAATTTTCCAAAAGACCTATTAAATAAAACATAACAAAATGGGTTCGGCTAGTGATGCATGTATGTAAAAATATATACATTACACATATACGTATATATAGGCATGTGCATATATATGTACATACAAATGTATATATACTTATATCCCATCTTAGGTATGTTATTATTATTTCTCTGTCTCAAAGTATGTATTAAACTTAATATACCCTTTGGGAAAGGGCATATAAAATGTTTCGAACTATCTTTATTTAACTATTCCAATCGTCCACTATAAAAATACCAAGCATATGTACATACATACATGCTAATGCAAATGAGCTTAACTTACCCTAAAGTCTTCGAAAAATGTATCAGTGCTGCTGTCAATGCTTGGCGATCGAGCTGGGGTACTTGCGTTGGTTCAGCTGGTGAAGACCGAAATACACCTAAATGGTGGTCCCACCGAGTATTTTGATAAGATGTTCCTTTTGAAAAATTCAATTAAAATTCAAAATCTAAAAAAAAATATCGCAAAATAAAACTAACCGTTCGCCCGTCTCTGTGAGGTAGCACTGCTAGAATTGCTTCTTATATTTGTTTTACTATTTGATACTGCCTTTAATCGAGCAGGTACGACTTTAGCGGCCGAATCGCGAGCCTCAAATGTCATAACGCAGGAAGCAACTACTATAAATCCTCCAAAACCCATAACAATAGGACCGACGTACGACAGATTATTTAGATGAAAGCCTTTGGTTTCATTCTTCACGCGAACTGTCGAGTTCCCTCTAACTTCAGAACCAATTGAAAGTTGATCAGCGTAGTATCCTAATTTATAAATTATTTTTAATCCGTTACCATACTATGTCTTAATTCTTTTACCGACAGTTGCCATTCCTGCTCCTAAAAGCATTAAAATCATTCCTAAAATCAGTGCGCGGCAGGCATGCCAAAGGCATTTTGATGACATTTTGCCACGTACGACTTGCACATTCCAAGTTGCTCCGGAAGCGGGGTGGGCTCGCCTTAATTTTCCTAAGGAGTGTTTCCTGCGTGTCGTACATTGTGCTGATATTCTTGAATGCATTACAGAGTGTACACCGAATGCTTTGAATTCTAAAACTTCTTATGTTTTCAGTTCATCACGGAATTTTCGTTAAATACTGGTTGGGCTTATCGTTATTCAGTGTTTTATAAAAATAAGTCATTGAACATACAAGTAGGTACTCTTTTTAGGTTGCAGTGAATATTCGTATTTCACTTTATGTTCAATTTGTACGTGTTTTCAACATTATTAAATAAATTATCTGTTAGCAAGAATCGAATTCAGACTAACGATTTTTAAAATTTTTAAGTTTTTTGTTGAAATTGTTTTATTATAGTATAGACGCAATTTGAATTCCTAATTCACCAAATAATAGCTTAACTACCAGCTCAGCTGTGGTATATATATACATAAGTATAATTAGTATATACGCTCATTTGTAGTAACAATTATATTCACGAAATGTACACAAAAAATTAATCACAATATATTTTAATATGTACTGTCTTATTTATATGCAAAAACAAGAAGATTTGCAAACCACCAAACAGACATCTTCTCTAAGCAACTTTGCAGAAGCGTCTGATAACAATCTGTGGAAAAAAAAAACATTTTTCACAGATCAACTCTCTCATGGGTTTAAATTATGTTTCTTATTTTAGTACATACATACATATTCACACAAATATATACATCAATGCATACATGCTACGAGTTATTTGGGATTCAACAGGAGATATTACGCTCCTAGTTACGAGTATACTCATATTTATTTCTCTTCCAAGACCGTAAAAACACTCAGAATGAGACTTTAAGTATTGCAGTTTTGTCACTAACGGGAATAAATGTTAACTGTACGTAAAACTGCTTCGACTGTATATTTTATAGAGTTTCTACAGCGCCACCTTTCGCACAAAGCGTGAAGTTTTAGCTTAGACAACTCTTGGTGAATTGGAAAATTTTCTTTAAATAAAGTCTCCACAATTTAACATAAAGTTATTTACAAAAGAAAAGATAGAAACGGTATCGTAGACTACCCTATCCCTTTCCTTTACAGTTTCCTTTCTCATTAATATATATATATAAACACTTCTTATTTTTTTAAATTAGTTACAAAATATATAGCTCAAAATGATATATATATTTTTTTTCAATATGTGTACTTATGTACATGTATCTATGATCCACCACCCGTCCGCATGTTACCGAGTTTTGAGTCATACATTTTCAATTAAACGAATACGAGGTATTTTTTCTATAATTTTTATAAGACTCGAAAAAAATTTAGATGAACACAAATATGTGTGTATATAGACATCCGCCTATCCTGTAAATGTACTGATGGCGTTATTTTTATCGTCGTTTTCATTATTAACACATTACAATAAAGTTGAATAATTTACACTATCCGCCCACTGATATCTATATCTATTTACCTACTTATAAGGCAATTATAGTTATTGTACGAGCGTGTGACATCTGTATGCAATTATAATGTGGTGTATTATCTTAGTTCGGAGGGAAAAAGGAATCTGATGGAAATTCACGATATTATCTGATTTTATTTCCCGCAAACAAAACATAGATTCCCATATGTCCGAAATATTTATTCTACGATAATTTAGTCGAAACATTTGGTCTAAGATAATTTCCCTAAAATAATTCAACTATTGTTAATCTAAGTTCCACCTCAGTATACCCAGCGGCAGTATTTCTCGCCAATAGATGTCGCCATTTAAAACATTATTTTTGTTGGAGAAGGTTAATATATCGACAGACACAGTGGGGTTAGAAACCCAAAGTAGTGTGGGACTCTAACCGCACTAAAAAAAACCTGCTTGATCATAACCAATCAACTGGTGATCGACAAAGATTTTATTTTCAATGTAAGGTCGGGTTGGAGAAGGTATTATTCAATACGGGTTCTCGTAATTGTCAAAAAAGTTCATAGGGCTTGGTTCTTCTTAACCTATAAATATTATTTCGTGCATTTAAGACAATGTCTATTGCGTACTTTTTAATTGTATCTGCTACAAGGTCAATCTTCAAATCTCGATGAAAGTCACTAATATACCATGGGGCCTTCATTCCTCGAAGGACCTTATTTTTACCTTTTTTTTTGTCTGCAGCATTTTCACATTTGTTTTCTCTGTGCAACCCCATAAATATGTCTAAACGGGTTTTAGTATCTGATTAAATAATACAATTTTATTCTCAATGGACAATTCTGAATTATATCCTAACAACCAATAAAGTTTTCTATATCTAATATTTAGGTCTTCCACTTTCTTTTACACATGCTTTTTCCATTTCAGTTTAGCATCCAGATTCATACAGATACTAAGCTCTGTTAGAGTAAGGAAAGCTTTACTTTTAATACACACGGAAAGATTCGTTCTCTTTTTATACCCTAACTCAATAAAGGCTCGAGCTATGTCCGTCTGTATGTCACCAGATTTTGGTGGTATACAAGGTCCTTGCAAAAGTAAGCAATATAACTGTAAACATTTTTAAAATCCGCCCACTTTTCAAAAAATTCACTTTTTTCGGTAGTTTCATATGAAAGTCGAAAAAAGTTACTTAAGCAAATAGGTAGAGATATTTTTACTCTACAAATCTTCCATACATTATATTCGACCACGCCTACATTTTAGGGGCGTTTTTTTTAATCAAAAAACCAAAAAACTGTTTTCGACGTTTTTATTCGAACAATAACCCTTATAAGGAACAAAATACAGTATAGATATATTGAACGAAATTAAAACTCCTCCCACTACCACACCCACTTATTGAGAAAATTCGTATTTTGAAGTAATTTGATAAGATATTAAAAAATATAATGTATGGAAGATTTTTTGAGTAAATATATCTCTAGCTCAATCGATTCGGCTAGTGATGCTGATTATTTTTATATATACTTTATTACGTATATCTGTAATATTTCTCTATTTTACAAACTATGTAATAAACTTAATATACCCTTAGGATAGGGTATAAAAACATTTGTATACAGGAAAGGAATAGGGTATCATACGATCCGTTCTAGGCGGATTATAGCATTTTCAATTTTCATATGTTTATTTGTAAAATTTGCTGTGGATGGACTTTAACTAATTAAGTTTAATTCGCCATCGCTGCATCCAAACACATATCTCATTAACTGAATTTTGTAGCTTATCTGTAGCTTTAGCGACACATCCAACTGTTGATAAACGGTCAGTGTCATTTACAAATGTGGCTATCATAATATTACTCGCATGCGGTATGTCGCTTGTATATAATAATAAGTACAGAGTGGGTCCTAGAATACGCTTTTTAATTCAGAATACGCTGAACCATAACGAACTCTAACGAATCTATTTCCTATAAAAGATTTAATGGCTGTTCAGGTAGATCCATATAAAGTTTGTACTGTAGACCCTTATGCCAAATTTATTTAAAAGCCTGTACAACGTCTAAGAATATTGAAGAACAAATTTGTTTTTCTTCCAGTACCGTTTCTACAACATTAGTTATACGATGCACCTGGCGTATCGTCGAGTATTTATTCCTAAACCCGGATTGATGGGTAGGGTTAATCCTTATTTGTTCTATAATTGGGTCTAACCTTTTAAGAAGGAGTTTCTCGAAAAGTTTTGAAAATAACAGTAAAAGTGCGATTGGCTAATATAAAGTTACTTACTTTACCTTTTTTGGAAATATCAATATTTTCTGGTATCATCCAATGATGTGGGACATACCTAAAATTAAAGCAAGCATTAATTATAGGCTTGAGTTTCAACAATGCAGTTGAAGGAAGTTCCTTCACGAGCAGTTATAAAATCATAACCTGGTGATTTTTTATTATTAAGTTGACGACACAGAGTGAATTTCCTTTTCCTCTACTCTGTTTTAGAAATAAAGATCTTCGTTTGCGATTTGAAAATATTTGAAAGGTGCTGACTAAAGAGTTTAACCTTTTCCTTGATCTTGAGGTGTCTTTAAACATTTAGCAACCTTCGAAAGAAAGTAATCCGTGACTTTGTCAGCCATAAGATTACAAAGGTATTTAGCCAGAAAATTATTTTTGAATTCAATAATTTTTCTTAAGCCTATTATTGAGTCTATTAAATTGGTTTTATCGCCGGGATATCTTGTCGCTTGCCATTTTCTACGAGCTCTTCTTTTTTCAAGTAAAAGTAGCTTGATTTCTCTGAGCTATTTCACTGAAGCCTGTTTTTATACCCTATCCTAAGGGTATATTAAGTTTGACACATAGTTTGTAACATAGAGAAATAGTAAAGATATACCACATAAAGTATACATATAAATGATCTGCATCAGTAGCCGAGTCGATTGAGCCATGTCCGTCCGTCTGTCCGTCAGCAGTTTTTGGGCCTTAAAATTTGACCTAGATCGATGAAACTTTGTATACGAGATCCTTGGAAAAGGAAGCAGTACAAGTGTAAAAAATTTCAAAATCCGCCCACTGCCACGCCCACTTTTCGAAAATGCACTTATTCAGTAATTTTACATGAAACTCGATAGAACTTACTTCAGCGAATATGTAGATATTCTTTTATTCAACATATCTTATATGTACGCCCACGCCCACGTTTTAGGGGTGTTTTTATCAAAAAACTGATTTTCGGTAGTTTCATCCAAATTATAGCACTTTTTAGGCACAAGATAAAGAATATGTTGAAAAAATTTGGAAATCTGCCCACTACCACGCCCACTTATTGGGAAAATTTGTGTTTTGGAGTCATTCTATAAGATATTTGAAAAAAGTAGCTTAAGCAAGTAGTTATATGGGTGGAAGAAGAAGCTAAGTGTATAGGAAAGGGATAGGATATCAAACGATCCGCTCCAGGCGGATTGTAGCATTTTCATATGTTTTGGTTGATAATTCGGTGTACTATCTTCCGCTGGCTGTTGCACATCGGCAATAAATTGTTCTGTTTCAATGTCAATATGATTTGTTGTGACTGGTGGGGATCTAAGGTTATTAAAACCTTCGAGAAGTTCTCTGAATTTACACCAGTTCGTTATTTGGTTAGTCAGTCGCGGGTTTTTTGTCTGTTCTAACTATAAACCATTGACTGTAAGGATCACGGGTGTATGATCCGATGACAGATCATCACTACTTTTAACTTCAACTTCTGTTCTATTAATACCTTTCGTTACGAACAAGTCTATAACATCTGGTATTTTCGTTGGGTCAGATGGCCAATTAGTTGGTGAGCCAGTGGAAATAAGTTCGCATTAAAGTTTCGCCCTGATTTGTAGAGCTTCCTTTTGTATTCCTTTTTACAATCACAGCACTTCCACTCCAGGCACCATCAGCTGGATGGGAGAATGTTAATCTTTGTTACCTGTTTGAAATGAGTTTCAGAAATTAGGCAAACATCAATAACTTCATTACATAGAAAGACCTGAAATTCAGGGATGTGTTGGAGTAAACCATTTGCAATCCACGTTGCGACATTTAGATTATTTTTAATCATTGATATAATATTTTGTTGTTTACACCCTATCCTAAGGGTATATTAAGTTTGATACATAGTTTTTAACATAGAGAAATATTACAGATAGTACCAATAAAGTATACATATAAATGATCAGTATTAAGAGCCGATTCGATTGAGCCATGTCCGTTCGTCCGTTTGTCCGTTTGTCCGTCTGTCTGTCACCAGTTTTTGGGCCTTCAATTTAGAACTAGAACAATGAAATTTTGTACACGAATTTTGTGGATATCGGGACAGAACAAGTCTAAAACCTTTCAAAATCCGCCCACTGACAACAAATTCACTTTCTTCAGTATTTTTACAAGAAACTCGATAAAACTTAATTAAGCAAATATGTAGATCTTTTTTACTCTAAAAATTTTCGGCCACGCCTACATTTTAGATTCGCTGTTAATTACACAAATCTATAATGAATTGTTAAATCTACTGCCTTCAGTTTTAAAATTTACAGCGCTAATTTTTTTGGGTGTAGAGAAATATTGCAAACAGACCCAATAAATATATACATATATATATATAAATGATGAGTGTCAATAGCCGATTCGATTGAGACATGTCCGACTGTCTGTCTCCAGTTTTTGGGCCTTAAATTTTGAACTAGGACAATGAAATTTTGTACACGAAGTCTTTGGACATTGGGACAGTACAACTGTAAAAATTTAGAAATCCGCCCTCTGACACACCCACTTTTCGCAAAATTCCTTTTTTCACTAATTTTACATGAAACTTACTGAAGCAAAAAAGGTAAAAGGTATTTTTTGTATTGTGTGCGACTATCGAAAATAGTGCGAAAATAATATCACTTCATAGGAACGTTAATATTTGTTGGAACATTTTCTACATCCGCCCACTACCAAGCCCACTTTGATGCTATTGAATTAATTTAAATGTGATCATTTTTTATGATTAGTGCATTTACAAAAGCAGCATATGCTCATTCAGATGCATCGCTGAAACCGTGCAATTGCACCTGAGCAATATCTTCGTATTTTATTCAGCGAGGGATTTCGAATTGTTGTAGTTTTGATAAACCATGGCAAAAGTCGAACCAACATTTTTTTCAATTTCTTCAGGGATACTGTCAATCCTTCCGTTAAAACCTTGGATATGTGCGGATACGTTGTTTCGATGTCGGTGGCCAGCTGGTGTAAGGTTCGCATTGCTATGTAAGGCGCTGAGGTTGTACCAAATGTAATCGCGTTCAGTGCAAAAGTCTTGACCGTGTCTTTATCCATAAGATGAGTTGGTATGTAGTGTCCTCTGGTGTCATCCATATTTGTCTGTACATTTTACTAATGTTACCCGCAAACGCCATTCTAAATTTCTTCCACTTGGCGATTATGTCTATGATGTCAGGCTGAAGATGAAGACCCACCATCAAATGACAACGTCGAACACAACCCGTAATTTCGTTGATGTACTTGATTCTTTAACCACCGCATGGTGTGGTAAAATATAGTGGTTGATTGATTCCAATTCTGTTGTTACCTCCTTCATATGACCTAGTGTCTCATACTCGTTTAAGCATGATGTATATGCATTTCATAACTTTTCATCGGCGGCTAAGCGTTTTTCAATTAGAAAAAATCTTGCCAATTCTGCGCCTTTAGAATTCTGAAGTTTTGGGCGTCGGTCGTCTTTAAACGGTAAACTGACTATATAACCACTGTCTCCACTTCTTCGAACAGCTTTCTGGTAGTGTAGTTGATATTTTTCTTTTTCTGCTGTTAGCTTTCTGCCGTCTAAATTCTACTCTATTTCCCAAAACACGCTGTTCTACTATTTGTTGTTCCCGTAAGGATACATCCTAACTTCACCATCTGTGCTACAGGGGAACCTTCTTTACTCCTTAATTGCGCTTCTATGACAACTGAAGAGTAAACGTCACATCATATTAAAATGTCAATCTTCCCAGGGATAAAATAAGAGGGGTCTACTAATGGCAGTATCTTTAGATGTGGCACGTATTCGCAACTGATGTGTTGGTAACATTGATGTAACATGAGAAAAGACGTAAGCTCTTACACCAAGACTGAATTTGGAATAGGTAAGCGAATACACATACATATGTTGAATTCAACTTGATAATTAGAGCAACCAACGGCCCCTAAGCCTGTGACATTAGCCGAAGTTTTATGTTCTTTCAGCCTTAGTAAGTGTGTTGTATTTTTTGTTATATATGTGGCTTCAGACCCATTGTCTATTACCACTCTAAAGACATGACATGTTCTCTCGGAACCAAACATTTTGAAAAGTGCGGTAGCCAATAAATCCTTAGATCGCATTTGGTTGAAATATGTGTTGACCGATTGGAAAGTTGATGGACCATACAATTTATAGTTCAAGGATTAACGGAATGTTGGTAGTTTATATTTTGAATGAGATTATTCTGTGTATTATGTTGATTGTTGTTTTGTATTTGGACTTGCGATTCGATATGCAACATTGTGTGATGCTTTAGGCCGCATTTGTAACAACGGTTCCTGATATTGCAACTTGAAGCAATAGGGTTGTTTTAACACCGAGCGAAAGAAAAATGTTCGATTGAATTAATTAAACGAGAAAGAGAAAGGGGAGGAAAATGAAAACGAAAGCCTTTCTTAAATCGTTATAATTTAATTCTAATGTTACCAAGTCGCTCGTCCAGATCAAAGTGAACGAGAAATCCACTCACCAGCAACCAGCTACGCACCTCCGTGACTTACGCAGTTATCTAAGTGCATCTCTCAGAGAATATCAGCTGTTTAATCGGTTCAACTAATAGCGATTTTGATAACATGACAAAAGTGACGAGAGTAGAACTGTTAGAGAGTGATTATAACGTGGGTGCTGCTGGGTGGATAGCTCGTACAGTGAGTAACAATGTACATGGACAATTTTTTTTTTATCACAATTGCAAGTTACATAACAAAGAGATTTATAAGAATCCAAAACATTCCGCCGCCCCTGGAACAACGTTTCAGTACACAGGTAGCACCGCCAGCTTATGAATTGGGCGTTTAAAGGTGCCGCTAGCCGTTCGCACGGTTGCTACTCGAACAAGGCCGTCGCAGCCGGGGTGAACTTCGCAGATGCGTCCCATAGCCCATTTGCCCGGTGGGAGGGTGGAGTCTTTTATGACAACCAGATCGTTGACTTTTATGTTGGTTTCTGCTTGCTGCCAGCGGGGACGTTGTTGCAAAGACGTCAGATATTCAATTTGCCAACGCCTCCAAAATCCCTGAATTTTGGCTTGGAGGTTTTTCCAGCATGATAAGCGATTAGTTGGGATGTCAAGCATAGGCTCCGGCACTGCTGCAAAGGACTCACCTAGAAAGAAATGAGCGGGGGTTAGTGGTTCTAAGTCGATGTCAGATATTTGGCATAGAGGTCGTGAGTTTAGCAAGGCTTCAATTTGCGTTAACAGCGTGTAATACTGTTCGAAGGTAAGAGTATCAACTCCTATGACTCGACGAAGGTGTTGTTTCACCGACTTTACCCCCGCCTCCCACAAACCTCCGAAGTGAGGTGCAGAAGGCGGAATGAAATGCCACGTAATACCGTCGCGAGCCAATGATTCCGCTACCAGTGAGTTATGATTTTCCGATAGAACGAGTTCATGCATCTCCGATAATAAGCGATTGCATCCGCGAAAGTTTGTCCCATTGTCGGAATACATGTGCGAGGGTTTTCCACGGCGCGAAACAAAGCGATGGAAAGCGGCAAGGAAAGCTTCTGTGGTTAGGTCGCTAACAAGCTCTAAGTGAACCGCTTTCGTCACAAGGCAAACAAACAACGCGATATAGCCTTTGGTGAATGTGCTTTTCCTGCCCGATTTCACTTTTAGCGTTACGGGACCTGCGTAATCACAACCACCATGTGTAAATGGTCGGCAAGGCTGAATTCGTACTGATGGCAGATTACCCATCAGCTGAGTGGCGGTAGCTCTTCGTTGACGAAAGCAGGGGACACAGTCGTGGACGATTTTGCGAAGGAGATTTCTGCACCCGATGATCCAAAATTCTTGGCGAATAAGAGCAAAGAGGGTCGACACCCCTGCATGCAAAAAACGTTTGTGCGCGTCAATGATAATAAGTTGAGTGATGATATGCCCTTTAGGAATGATTATGGGGTGTTTTGCGTTGAATGAAAGGTCAGCTTGTTGAAGTCGTCCTCCGACTCGTAAAATGTCATCGCTATCCATGAAAGGAGAAAGATTGAGAAGCTTACAGTGGTTGGGAAAGAAACTATTTTTTTTATAAAATTTTATGTATTCACCAAAGTATTGATACTGTAACCATTTGATTATACTTATCTTGGCGTCGTAAACTGCTTGGGGTTGTTTGAGATAGTCGGATAGCGACGTCAGTTGTTTGCGAATCCGAGCGATGAAACCAAGATATCGAGCTACTGTTCGGATGAGGATATTCCACGATGAAATTCGAGTTGAAAGCTGCTCATACGGATGCTCCTTGTTGATGATGTGATGTGTTTGGCATGAGCCTTTTCTTATTTCAAACAGGCAGGTAGAGTCTTCTTCAGGTGTGTATGCAATCGGCCACAAAGTAGAATTTTGGGAAAGCCACTGTGGCCCGGTCCACCAAAGTGGATGATCGACGAGCTGCGAGGGTGGTATACCGCGGGAAGCACAATCCGCAGGGTTAGATTTACCCGAGACATGGAACCATCGATTACGCGGTATTGTGCCCAGAATCTCTGAGGTACGGTTACCGACAAAAACACTCCAGCGACGAGGGGGAGACGACAACCACGAAAGTACCACTTTTGAGTCACACCAGGCATACACTTTTGCAACGTGAAGATCTAGGGAATTTCGAATCGCGACGAGTAGTTTTGTGAGTAGAACGGCTCCACATAGCTCGAGACGCGGGATACTTAATTGCTGTACCGGAGCTACACGAGATTTAGCGGCGACGATATTTGTTACGTAACTTCCGTTTGAGAGTTTATAACGCGCATAAATGACGGCAGCGTATGCACACTCTGATGCATCGGAGAATCCATGCAATTCGAAGGAATCATCTCCGAAACCGATTATTCGCGGAACCGAGATTTCGGTAAGCAACGAAAGTTCATCTCGATAAGAACTCCACAGGGTAGCGATTGCAAGCGGAACTTGGTCATCCCACTCCAATTTTCGATGCCAGAGCTCCTGAAATAATATTTTCAAACGAATGACTGATGGGGATAAAAACCCGAGGGGATCGAAGATTCGCGCTACGTCTCTAAGAATCTGGCGCTTTGTTATCATTTCAGTTGGGGTATAATTCAAGTGAAAACTGAATACGTCACTTCGAGAGTTCCAGCGCAACCCTAGAACTTTGACCCATGGATCCGCGTTGTCCCGAAACGTAATATTTTCCCGAGCAGAGCTATTTACATTTGTTAGGAGTTCGGGGCAATTACTTTGCCATTTGCTTAGTTCCATACCGCACTTGGAAAGCAGTTCGATAAGCGAGTTTTGTTTCGATATGGCTTCTGACAATGTGTCTGCTCCTGAAGCTACATCATCCACGTAAAAGTCGTTAAGGATCACTTCCGACGCGATTGGGAAGTCATTTTGATAATCCTTGGCGAGCTGTTCGAGAGTTCTAACCGATAAATAGGGTGCACACGATGTGCCGTATGTTACCGTGCGAAGTCGAAAATGTTGGATTGCTTCGGATGGCGATCTTCTCCAAAGTATGCGTTGGAAGTCCGAATCCTTCTCTGACACCCATATCTGACGAAACATTTTTACTATGTCCGCAGTAAACACAAAGGCAAAGCGACGAAACCTGGTGCAGACAGAGAAAAGATTTCGCTGAATGGGGGGGCCGATCATGAGGGAATCATTAAGACACTTTCCCGTCTTGTCTTTAAATGATCCATCGAAAACGACACGCAATTTTGTAGTGGCACTATCAGGCTTTAACACGGCGTGATGGGGAAGATAGTACACATTAGGATTTCCTATTTCCGCGGCAGGAACCGGTTCCATGTGTCCTAGTGCAAGATACTCGTCAAGGAAATGGGTGTAGTTAGCAAAAAGTTCAGGATTTAGGGAGAATTTTCTCTCCAACGATTTGAGGCGCGAAACCGCCCCAGATAGGGTATCTGCGAATTGTGGTGGAGATTTAAATGGGAGACCGACGACGTACTTCCCTTCTGAGTCACGGTGATGAGTTTTTTGGAAGTGTTCCTCGATTTCTGCATCTTCCTGTGACTGAAGTACTTTAGGATCCACCTCCTCGACTGTCCAAAACGCTTGCAAAATGGAATCGGTATCTAGCAAAGTATGATTCGAAACAATATCGGGGTTTAAATTTGGTGAAAGTTGTCCAGCTAGAATCCAACCAAAAATGGTATGCTGGGCAATTGGGTGACCCTGGCTGTTTTTGGTTACCTTTCCATGGAAGATTTCCCAACACTTATCTGCTCCTAACAAAATATCAATTGGCCTAGATTCGTTGAATGAAGGATCAGCGAGATCTAATCCGAATAAATGATCCCAGTCCTTAATCGAAAAGGAAAATGTTGGCAAGTTTGTAGTGACGCTCGGTAAAATATAAGTATCAACTCTGATACAAAATAAACCACAGCGTGACGAAATTGCTAACGAAGTGAGGCCTCTGGATGTACCTGCATTGGTAGATCCAATACCGTTGACCGATATCCTAGCGTTTCTTCGTTTGAGTCCTAATCGCTGAGCACATGACTCAGTTATAAAAGAAACTTGGGAGCCTGAATCGATTAAAATACGAACTTCTTGGGATTTTCTATTGATGTCTCGGACCAATCCAACAGCGGTGGGAAGAAGAGTTTGGGGTAATTGATGAGCGACGTTTACCGAATAATTATTATTAGCAATAGGTGATGAAGAAGTTGATGATTGAGGTGACGAGTCGATGGAAACAGGGTCGAAAGAATTGTTGATATGAGAGCCAACCGAGGAGTTATTTACCGATGATAATTGCCGAGGATGATTAACCGAAGGGTCATGGACCAAACTGTGGTGGCGTGAATGACAAGATTTACAACGATTGTTAGATGGACAGCGAGCAGAAGAATGTCCATTGCGTAAACAATTGAAACAAACCTTGGACGACTTGACGTAATCTCTTCGAGATGGAATGTTCATTCCGAGAAATTGTGGACATTGCCAAAGTCCGTGAGACTCACTGCATTTAATGCAGTTCGAAGGAGGAACAGCATGCATGCTTTTAACAGCTATTGACTTCGCTCTTGGTGCATTACGAACGTTGCCCGTGGAGTTTTCCAAAGCCTCACAATGAGTCTCTAAAAACTTTAAAAATTGATTAATGGTAGGGTAGTCATCAAGAACACTGATCTCCGACCATTGTTTTCGAGTGTCGGGGTCCAGCTTGTTTAGCAGTATGTGTATCAACCATGGATCCCGATCAAACGAGTTCAGCGAAATAAGACCTCTTACTACCTCGTCGGCTCCATCAGAGATTTTACGAAGAATTCGGACGTTGGAGGTTTGGGTTGAGGGTAAGTCCATAAATGATCGAATGAAACCCGTAATCGCGTACCGTGGTCGATTGTACCTACTGTCGAGACGTTCCCAAGCCGTTTCATAAGTGGCATCACAAAGTGGCAAATGATTTATTAAGCTCAGGGCCTCGTTCCGTAGATAGGACTTTAGATAATGAAATTTTTGAATGGGCGTTAAATTGGGTTTATTATGTATAGCACCCTCAAACATATCTCGGAAGGCAGGCCATTCCTGATAATTTCCCGAAAATGGCTCGATTCTAATTGTAGGAAGAATAAGGTCTGTTCGCGGCGAATTTTGCGCGTTTGCAAATGACTCAATAAGGATTTGTTGTTGTTCCGCTATTCGATTGATTGTATCCTTATTTTTTTCAGCATTTTCACGTTCCCGAAACGCGGATAATAGAACCGATTTGACTAATAAATATTTAGTCTCAAATTCCTCGTATTCAGGCATTGGGTCCGTATAACCCTCTGTGTCTGCAAACTCGTACATGAGTTTCTGCGAAGAATCAAACTCCTTCCACAAATCATCTGCTTTCAGAAGTTTGACGTCAAGATCAACTAATGAAGAATTTTCATTAATGTCCTCTGAATACTTGGCTAACTTGGTCAACGAACCTTTAATGTGACCACGTGTTAACCGAAGGGCGGAAAGCTTGGTCGAAGAAGGCATTTCCAATTTTCTTTTTTCACGAAAGCAAAACGAAATAAATTTTTAATAGGGACGATTGGCGATAATTAAAATATTCCTAAGAAAAAATCGACGCACTACGACGAAACGAAAATGTTCAAAGTTCACGAGATGGTTAGGTGCACGTGGTCAATTTTTTCTCGAATTCGATTGATTTAAGAAAATCGACAGAATACCAATAATATTAATAATGGTTATTTATTATATCAAAATAACAAACTATTCACTACAATATTCAGCCTTATTTTGAGATTCGAATTCATTCGAAAGTGAGTCGAATTCGCATAAACTGTATTTTGACTTTCGAATGAATAGAAAGAATAGAAAGTTCATCCAAACATTCGAAAGTTCATTGGTTGTGCGTATTTTGAGATTCTATTCATTCGAAACAAATGTCATTTTTCATTCGAACAAATTTTCCTGGCGCATAGATTAACAAACACGTAAATATAGTGAGATATTTTTAATATTCTCTAGAAAATTAAATGAAGTAACTTTAATTGACAATTTCTGATCCTGTCGGTATAGGTCACGTTCTAATTAGAAAAACTGGTGGCCGGCAATTCGTATAAATAAAATAGTCCCACTCAAGTTCTATGTAAACAAATCTCCAAAGGAAAGACGAGTGAATGCACGAAATTATTTTTCAACTTTATTTTTTAATCTTGTTTTACATTTTATATGATGTCCTATTCATTTGCACTGTCCACAAAAGAAAGCAGCATTTTATTTTATCTAAAAACAACTCTAATTATTAAACACAAATCACCGAGCAAATGTTTATTTTACTACTGACAGCACTCAAAGTAAAGGTAGAGTGACCAGATACGTGCCGAGTGTATGGTGGGAGAGAGTTGTAATTAAATATACATGTATGTTATATTATTTTGCTTTGTTTTCGTGTTCGATATTATTATAGGTATACAAAACATGTTTCATAAAATGTCTTACTTAAATTTCGTCTTTAAACTTGTAAAAGTTTAACTAATAAAATTATTTCCAAAGAAAGAGAAGAGTTCTAACGCAAAAAAAAGAAAGGCATGGTCAACCTGTATTAAAAGAAATGTCAAACAGCTGTCTTTGAGGGTTAAATTTATTTATGTTCATTTTGCGTTATCATTCGAAAATGAACCTTTTTCATTCGAATCTCAAAATACACAAAAATCTTTCGAATGAATAGAGACATTCGAAAGAATTGACTATTCATTCGAATCTCAAAATAAGCATGATTGTCTAAACGAAAGTTCTTAGCAATTCGAAACACAATAATCCGGCTCGATTAGGACCAAAAAAATGTTTTAACACCGAGCGAAAGAAAAATGTTCGATTGAATTAATTAAACGAGAAAGAGAAAGGGGAGGAAAATGAAAACGAAAGCCTTTCTTAAATCGTTATAATTTAATTCTAATGTTACCAAGTCGCTGGTCCAGATCAAAGTGAACGAGAAATCCACTCACCAGCAACCAGCTACGCACCTCCGTGACTTACGCAGTTATCTAAGTGCATCTCTCAGAGAATATCAGCTGTTTAATCGGTTCAACTAATAGCGATTTTGATAACATGACAAAAGTGACGAGAGTAGAACTGTTAGAGAGTGATTATAACGTGGGTGCTGCTGGGTGGATAGCTCGTACAGTGAGTAACAATGTACATGGACAATTTTTTTTTTATCACAATTGCAAGTTACATAACAAAGAGATTTATAAGAATCCAAAACAAGGGTTATACCCTTTACATCCATATTCAAAAATTGTTTGCAGTGCCGAATGCCATGACAGGCCTTACACAAGCGGCAAAGAAATTTCTTACTTCTTTTTTGCGAAAGGAGGTCGACCCTACTTGCTGTTTGGAACCGCTGGTGATTACTGAAATATTTTCGTAAGAACTGAACCGAGCCTCTATAAAAGTCAAAAATGTTTTTCACTCAACTAAAACTTTGGATGTGCCTAAACTTGCTTCCAAATTCCTTTGGGTTTGAGGTGGAAGTTTTTGAAAAATTATGTATATAAGGATAGCGTCCCAAGTCGCTACGGCTATCTTGGCAAGTGCATGGAAACTTTCTAAACTCGTGTCATGCAAGTGTCTCATGCTCGATTAATGTTCTGAGTTGACTAAATGCCTTTTATTTTCTAATCTTTCAGTTAAAATATCCCTAGCAGACAAATAGTTTCTTCAATCAAGAGGAAGTTGCTGAATTAGGCGTGCAGCTTTGCCAGTGAAGGATTTGTTGTACTTTCTGGACGTCAGATAACTCTGGGTTCTGATCTATTAAATTTACAAATACATATATTGTGAAATTCGAACCAATCTTCAAATTTACCAAAGTATGCCAGGAAGTCGTATGAGAGATGCAGGGGATTTTGACATGTTTAGATAAGAAGGATCTAATGACGGACGATCAGCGAATTTTTCAAGATCAACATCTATAAGTCCACTGAGCATAAAATAAACCCGCTTAATTTAAAAAAAAAACTTCGTCCTTCAATTCATTTCAATTTATTTATTTCTTCAACTAAAATTATAAATTTACAATGATTACTTAAAAGATTATAGTCTCATTAATACCTAAGTAAATTTCACCACAATAGGTTGATAGGTATAAGTTCAAGAGATACAATCTGTTGTCAACCACAAGTGTCGAAAGTACCTGCTAAATAACAATTAATATTAATAGAAAAGTAAATAATTTAAAAAATAAATGATGAATAAAAAAAAAAAAAAATTAAGCCATAAGCCGCCCATAGAGGGCCAAGGCCTCACTTCTCACAACTATATGTGTTGTGCGTGATATACACATATTTGTACACGTACATAAGGGACCTACAGTTTTATGCCGTATCCAAAGGGAAGATGGTTTTTTGATAAGCTCTCTCATGACAGTAAATACTCGTACTCTTGAATGTTTGTCAGACACTCGGAAGAGGTGGGGTCGTGAAAAAGCTTTTGACAAAAGTAAGTAGAACCAGTGAAAAAATGCTACAATCCGCCTGGAGCGGATCGTATGATACCCTATCCCTATCTCATTTGGTCGTGTCAGTGGGCGGTGGAAAGTGTATATACAAAATTTTCTATTTTGCCCTATAAACTAATATTTTTACTCGAAAACTAATTTTTTGAAGTAAACGCCCCTAAATAGTGGGCGCAGCCATATATAATGTATGGACGATTTGTAGATTAAGTGGATATCTACATATTTGCCCAAGTAAGTTTTTTCGAGTTTTATATAAAAATAGTGAAAAAAGGTGATTTTTTTGAAAAGTGGGCGTGTCAGTGGGCGGTTTTTAAAATTTTTTACACTTGTATTGCTTACTTTTTCGAGGAACTCGTATACAAAATTTCATCGATCTAGCTCAAAACTTAAGGCCCGAAATCTGGTGACACACAGACGGACGGACAGACAGACGGACGGACATAGCTCAATCGACTCGGCTAGTGATGCTGATCATTTATATATATTTTATTGGGTCTATCTGTAAGATTTCTCTATGTTGCAAACTATGTATCAAACTTAATATACCCATATAAAAAGGGGGAAAAATACAGATGGTTTAGACGCAGGCAAAAGGATTAATAAACATTCAAAATTAGACTAAAACCAGTGAAAAATGCTACAATCCGCCTGGAGCGAATCGTATGATACCCTATCCCTAAATAGTGAAAAAAAGTGATTTTTTTGAAAAGTGGGCGTGTCAGTGGGCGGATTTTAAAATTTTTTACACTTGTATTGCTTACTTTTCCAAAGACCTCGTATACAAAATTTCATCAACCTAGCTTAAAATTTAAGGCCCAAAAACTGGTGACACACAGACGGACGGACGGACAGACGGACGGACGGACGGACGGACGGACGGACAGACGGACGGACGGACGGACGGACGGACAGACGGACGGACGGACGGACGGACATAGCTCAATCGACTCGGCTAGTGATGCTGATCATTTATATATATACTTTATGGGGTCTATCTGCAATATTTCTATATGTTACAAACTATGTATCAAACTTAATATACCCTTAGGATAGGGTATAATTAGGATAGGGTATAATTATGATTAATTATCAAAGTATATATATATATTACATTTTCGTACAATAAATTACATTGGTTTGTTGCCGCACATTTTACAGTACTGGGATTTGATATGCGTATCTTTCCACAGAAATATGATCTTTAACTTTATCTAAGTTTATTATACCCTATACTAATTATACCCTACCCTAAGGGTATATTAAGTTTGATACATAGTTTGTAACATAGAGAAATATTACAGATAGACCCAATAAAGTATATATATAAATGATCAGCATCACTAGCCGAGTCGATTGAGCTATGTCCGTCTGTCCGTCCGTCTGTGTGTCACCAGTTTTTGGGCCTTAAATTTTGAGCTAGGTTGATGAAATTTTGTATACGAGGTCTTTGGAAAAGTAAGCAATACAAGTGTAAAAATTTTTAAGGTCCGCTTACTGCCACACCCACTTTTCGAAAAAATCTTTTTTTTTCAGTAAATTTACATGAAACTCGAAAAAACTTACTTAAGGTAATATGTAGATATTCTCTTAGCCTACATATATCTAGTACATTGTGTATTGCCACGCCCAGTTTTTAGAGGCCTTTTTTTTATCAAAAAAATTCTTTTTTGAAAGTTTTTATCGAAATAATGGCACTTCTTGTGAGCAAAATATAGTATATGTTAAAAAATTTACAAAATCCGCCCACAACCACGCCCACTTATTGAGAAAATTTGTGTTTTGGAGAAGTTTTATAAAATATTTGAAAAAAAGTTGCTTAAGTATATTGATAGAAGTAGGAGCTAGTATGCCCATAGGAAAGGGATAGAGTATCATACGATCCGCTCCAAACGGATTGTAGCCTTTTCATATGTTTTGAGTTTCCTTTGGCATTATGAAATTTGTTAATATAATCTTCGCAGATCGGAATATCATTATTATTCTTTTTACATAAAAGCTCATAGTTTTTACGTAAGACGACGTTGTTAGAATATTTCTTACATTTAAGTCTCATTTAAAATTACAAAAAAGACAGGTCATACAATGGTCTGAGATCTTCAAATCAGATATTTTACTCGTAAGAGAGATCGTAGCAGTAATACGTGTTGGTTCATTAATACGTGATTCGAGCCCAAAGGAAGACATCAACGACTTGTAGTTATCAGCCAATAGGGTATCCGTTAGAATATCGATATTCATATCACCTAATAGAAACAGTTTATTAGCATTTGTGCTATTCAAGATAAAGCTCCTCAACAAAAACACCTTTACTAACATTATGCAGTCTATAAAAACACATGAATACTAGTTGTAAAGAATTTACGAGTAAAACAAGTGAAATCTTAATCATATCAGAACTAACTAGATCCATACTAAAATACTCACAATTTAAATGTTCATCAATGTAAACAACAGTACCACCCGACGCATAAGTATTATTACATCTTACATAAAAATTATTAGCAGGAATTTTAAAAAATTCCTTCTCATGCTCATATGTCCATAACGAAAGATTCTAAGTGAGTCAATAACAAATAAAAAACTATTACTGAGCGACATATCACCTCAATAATTGCTTCGCACGTATACGACAATACGACCAATTGAATGTTCAAATATAGCACTGATGAATTTTAAGCCCGCAAACGAAACAGAAAACGATGAGTTATTGAAAGCCGTTGACTAACAGGATAGCATTTCTTTTATAATTTTAGGCGTAATCATTTGAAGAGTTTTTGAGTATTGGAGTAACTAATGAAATATTATTACAATTAAAATCAAAGGATCTAGCCATAACTAAATAATTTGCCTAAGATCATCAAATGATCATCATTAAAATTACTCCATTCTTAATCCATAGAACGAATATTATTTTTCTGCTTTCTATTGTCTTGCTTTGTTAACCAATAACACTGGTCAACAAAAAAAGTATTTATTTTTTACTCGGATATAAAATTATGTGATTCGTAATCGTTGGAGTTTATGAAATCAGAAAACTATATAAAATAGCCAGGTCACATAGGGATTTTGTGAGAAAACGCTTTTTCGAATTTAAGAACATAACCAAAAATAATAATAATATTAATAATAATAATAATAATTATCTCTTGCAAAATTTTGCTGTTTTTTTTGGGAGCATCTGCATTCCGTTTATAAGAACGCCTCGGAGACTCTCTTATAAGCGACCAGCAGTAATCTGACAACATTGATGGCTCCCATTTTCCTTGGTACCGTTGCTCTATTGCAGCAATGTTTTGGTGGAATCTCTCACCGTGCTCATCGCTTACATCACCCATATTTTCAGGAAAGAAATTGAGAATGCAAAAAATGAAGTTTTAGCGATATGTTGCATCTCATTTTATGATAAGCATCCAGCATTTTCTTTACAGCATCTGCATAACCTGGAGTCTTATTGTTACTTAGGAAGTTTTCTGCTACTTTCACAAATGAACAACAGGTTTGTTTTTCTAATGAATCCAGGGCAAGAATGAAAGCTGGATCTTTTATAAGCTTTCTAATGTCTGGACCCACAAAAATACCTTCTTTAATTTTTGCTTCGCTAACTGATGGTGCATCAGAAGATGTAGGGAGTTCAAATTCGTGATCATCCATGATTTCTTCTGAACAATATGACGAACTTATTTCTGTGTCCGAAAGGCGTCCGGAAGGTGGCTTTGGAACTGGCAGAATTTCTGTATGAGGTGCTGGTCTTTTTACAGAAGAGACATTTGCATATTTTATGGAAAAATCGCTTCACATTGGTGCAACAAATGTAACCATCTGTGTGATTCTGGGGCTCTCTCCATATCATAGGCATTCCAAAAGGCATTGCAGAAAACGACCCGTTAAACCTGTCGGTGACACCTAAGGCAGCAAATGTGTGGTGCCCAGAGTTTATCCTGATGGTTTATTTTAAATTTAAAATAAGAAAAGTAACACTTTTCAATATATGGTGTTATTTTCTTTTTTCGGAAACTTGGTGTAAATTCTCCACAAATATAGCAGGATAAATCTGGACAATTAACACAAGATCGTGGCATTTTATCACTTTAATGCACTTCTAATATTCTTACGCAAATTAGTTTATTTGTATACCCTATCCTAAGGGTATATTAAGTTTGACACATAGTTTGAAACATAGAGAAATATTAAAGATATATCACATAAAGTATATATATATAAATGATCATCAGTAGCCAAGTCGATTGAGCCATGTCCGTCCGTCTGTCCACCCGTCTGTCTGTCACCAGTTTTTGGGCCTTAAAATTTGACCTAGACCTAGATCGATGAAACTTTGTATACGAGATCCTTGGAAAAGTAAGCAGTATAAGTGTAAAAAATTTCAAAGTCCGCCCACTTTTCGAAAAATGCACTTTTTTCAGTAATTTTACATGAAACTCGTTAGAACTTACTTCAGCGAATATGTATGTAGAAATTCTTTTATTCAACATATCTTCCATACATAGTGTACCACCACGCCCACGTTTTAGGGGTGTTTTTATTCAGAAACTGATTTTCGGTAGTTTCATCCAAATTATAGCACTTTTTAGGCACAAGATACAGAATATGTTGAACATTTTTTGAAATCTGCCCACTACCACGCCCACTTCTTGGGAAAATTTGTGTTTTGGAGTCATTCTATAAGATATTTGAAAAAAGTAGCTTAAGCAAGTAGTTATATGGGTGGAAGAAGAAGCTAAGTGTATAGGAAAGGGATAGGATATCAAACGATCCGCTCCAGACGGATTGTAGCATTTTCATATGTTTTTATATTACTAACAGAAAAACTGATTTAAACGATGTGCGATTCTATTAGAACTGACCTCGTTCGATAAAGATGTAAAAGTGTGTGCCGATAGGTTGCTGTACGTGACCTGAGCAAAATATTATTTTTCCCGTTACCTATAGGTCGAGTAACGGGATAGTAGTAAGAAACACTATCCAGTATGTCCAAGTATTTTTCATTGTTGCCCAGTGTAATCTGTTAAAGCTTGTTAGAGTTTCATTTAAAAAGATAGGTTTTTTGCCAAAATGGGAGCCAAAGATCTGTGTTGAAAGTTTATTCTTCTTTTGCTTGGAGATAAGTTTGTGCTTACATGCCAATGTTTTAAATTTAACACAAACGACATCTAAATGTTTTGTTATTATAGATGGAAAGGCGATGTTGTTATTGGAATCAAGCTTCTTGCTAACGATTGTGACAATACTTGATGTCATCAGCTGTGACACTCGCATCAAAACCTTCAGATAGAAGCTTCAGTGTAGAGGCCAATGCATTATTTTTGTTAACAAGTGGTATACCCACTATGTCAACGCATTTATTTAGAGATTTTTGTTGTAGTATATTAACTCTATTTTAAAGATTATTAATCTTCTTTACTCAGCTACAATTTTGCTCTTGAAGCGTTGTGATAAGAGACAAAGCATTGCGATTCATCTCCTTAAAAGAAACTATTTCTTTATTTAAAGGCAAAATCTCTTTGTAAACCAAATCAAGCGTGATCTCAATGCTATTGTTGTTGTTCATCAAACTGGACAATGAGTTCGTTTACGGTGGGAGAGAGACCTCAACGGCCACTGTTGAAGGCTGAAGTGAAGAAGACTGCTGTAGTTGTTTTTCTTGTTGTTGTTCACTGCAAGCAGAATGCACTGATAAGACGGTGGGTGAAAGCGGTGATGCTACCAGAGAAGAATGATTTAGTTGAGTATATATTTTATATACAGTATCGGACAAAACATTTGCAACTAGAAGTGAAACCAAGCAATTTCTTCAAATAAAAAAATTTAAATTTCCCTTCAATTATTACATGCATACTGAAAGCTTTGAACAATGCCCCATGTTAGCCATTCTACTTAAAAGAGATACATATATATATATTTATTACACTGTGAGAGAGAGATAACTATACTGTTTAGATTTGATTAATTGACGTTTCTGTTTGCTTTTCATTAGAATTAGTTTAACAATTATAATGCGGTGTGCTAAGTGTTTTGTTTTCGTATTTTTACATATTAATTTAACAATATTAATACATTGTTGAGGACCAACAATGTTACTTAATTTTAAATAAAATTTATTTTGAAAATAAAAATGTAAATCAGGCTATTCGCTTCTAAACATCCGGCTTTTACATTATATTTGATGGTAACCCTAACCGCGACGAAGTATAGAACGATGATGCCGCCACATAGTGCGACGCGACGAGTCAATAGAACAAAAAATTAAACAACTTGATTTTATGATTTTTTTCCTTTCTTATTAGTTATTTCAATTCAATTTTAGAAAATATTTGTGTATAAGAGTATAACAAATATAAAATAAAAAAATTCAATACAATTCGTACAAACATAGATGTCATGGTTGATCTAGAGGACTTTTTGCGTGATGAAAAGCTCTGTAAGCCTACAAGCGCCTCTTCAGATAATTGACCTTTCTTTTCCTTTTCTTAATTATTATTTATTTCAAATTTGTGCTAAAAAAAACTCAACGCAACAAAATTGGCCATGCAGAAAAAGTTCCCTTTTTGTACACATTCTAAGAAACCGTTGTTACAAATAAAGACGCAATTAGCCGCAAAAAGATTTTTTTTAGTTCGGCAAAAGGACTCATTTTCCCCAATATTTTCATTGACATCACTTGAAGTTCCCTTAATAATTGCTTTTAGTAAGGAGGTTCTGGCGCTTAAAATACTTAGGTCTTAATTTAAACTTTCATTAATTGTACAATGCAGAGGTTGCAAGTGAAAATAAAACGATTAAATAAATTATTCTAACCCTAGTGCACATAATCTAGGTGAAAACTAGTTTAGTTTCGCACTATTTAATTTTCCAGCGCTGCGATTCGTGTACTTTTACTAATTGGTAGGAATTTACTAATAAACTGAGGTGATGTTTGGTGGGGCGCTGACAACGTGTGATTAGATTTCATCACCAATGAGCCTTAGTTTATTAATTTATGAGTCTATTGCTCACTTTTCTGCATTTTAAGATCATTTTTGGAAAAACTTATTTTCTGGTGGGCACAATCCAAAATCGGCAGTCCAAAATGCACACCCGACAGTGACTTTCTCTGGTTGAATTGCAATTTGGTGGATCTCGTGTGTGTTATCTTCCTAAATAAACAATTTTGTTTGTTGACGAGCTCATTTGTCCTCTCAGAAGGATGACTATAGCAACTGTCTACTATTAAAGAACAAATTAATCATTTGCACATGTTGTTAAACGGTGTAACGGCGTAATTCAAATCACATATCAAAATTTAGAAATCCTTATTGGAAAATCCTTTATATGGTAGTGTGCATAGTCTGTGCACAAATTTTAGACACACAAAGAAAATTTGTTGCTAGCTGGTGTGGAGAAAAAAGCACTGCCACGGGATTATAGCTACATATGTATGCATATATGTATGTACAGAGGTATACAAATTTGTATTATTCACGTACTCTTTTCTTCCATAGCTTTTGGGTTTTGTTAAAATTCCCTGTATATTTAGATTTAATGCGCAGGTCACTACCAGTCTGCATTAAATTTGCAGGAGAACTATATCAGTGGTAAATAGATTTGTATCTCTCCAAAATATAATTCAACTTGGGGTGAAGCTTAACGAACAAAATTTTTGAGCTTCCTAATGTGCGTTACTCAAATTCATCGAATGAAAACAGCAGTGCTCAAAATTGAAGAACAGTGACAAGTAGAGGCTATTGGTATTGTGACGCGTTTTCGATTTGTGAGTAGAAAGTTACAAACGGTTAAAAAAGTTAGACAAGAACCTCGATAGCTCGGAAATAAAAGCATTTTCACTACATGCTGAAGTTTCAATAATTGATTGTTTTCGGAATCCCGTATCCACAAATGTCTCTAATTTCAAGTGAAGAAGAATTAGTTTATTATGTAAAAAGAAATAGATATGTAAAAATTTAACAACAATAGTTTGTTGGAGCGTTTTTTTTTTGCACGTCTTAAATAGCAGTGGTACAAATCGAATGGAAAGATACAAGTTTAAATTGTGCGAAAAATGTTTAAGTGCGAGGAATTAAATGCATCCACTGATTAAGCAAAATGTGTAACAATTTTATTGTTGAAAAAATATTTGCTGAAACGTTACATTTTTTATTAATATCATCGATGGGATATCCTTACAGTGGATATCAAATAAATGCCATGAATACAGCAAACGATTTGTCAACCTCATCATCAGCTCCTTACACAACAATAACTTCTCTTAATCATCTAAGTGAAAACACTAATTTGGATAACAAAAATGTTAATGGTAATCAAATTTAGAATAAGACAAATATGCCAGTTTTTGAATACCAACAGTTATTTCGTCCAATATTAAGATTACAGTATTGCTTCATAGATATTTGGAACAAAAAGTCTTTCAATACACCTCTGTATTTATGTAATGACATACGTAATGAACTTAACCTATTTTATTTTGTACATCTACCCATAAGTACATATGCATATCTACTAAGATTATAACTCATAGAGAACTGAACTGTAAAATTTCGCGGCGTTAGAAATTAGATATACGACACCCACGTGCTCGAAATATCTGATTGCAAAATATGTGGCTCATCCACTGTCTTTTATAGTAAGTTATAAGAAAATGTATCCTATCTACATGGTGCGTGGTACAGGACGGACTCATTATAATAAAATTATTTGTATACAAGACAAATTTGTGGAGAGATTTACCTTCCTGTACCGGCCTTACAATTCCTAAGATACATAGTTTTGAGCATAGAATTCTTACTAATAATCATTGTATACAATAACTTTTCGATATCAGACACAATTTTCTCATGAGTATACATTTTTATGGCGTTTGCTTTTACCATTACTTAGATTAGAGAAACTAAGAAATAGTTTTAAACTAATATATAAATCAAGCAATACCAAAACAAGAATAAAATTGTTCATAGTATTCTTTTCTAATGACTCTGGCTCGACAATTTATTGTAGGGTGTATGTAGCTTGGAGGTAATTTCCTGTTTTCCCCAATTAGTATCGCTATTATTTCACTTGCCCCAATGAGCCATTCTTATGAAATGAAGATTCGGACAAACTCCAATGAAATGCTATTAATCTTTTTTACTCGTAGATTTTTATAGGGTGCATATGGTGCATTCTTCGTTGCTGGTGTGTGCTTTACTCGGACAGTCTTTTCCTTAATTGAAAGAATGTCTTTTATTGCCGGAAGAAATGAACAACAATTTTATTAGGTAGCTGGTAATTTGGTAGGGTACCTATTTTAAATGTACTTATAATTATACAAAGTTAGAAGACTGCAATCTTAACATTTTCGAAATAAAATATATAAATAGTGTTTTGACTCTTTGAATTGAGAGACAACTCCTACTGCGATGAACACTTTCCACTTAGCCTTGAGGCAATACAATATTTTCTAAACATGTTTTTTCAGCTGCAGTCAGCTTTCTTGGCTTCCCTCAACTTTTCTTGGAGAAGGTAGAATTTTTTTTGTTTTTAATAGATAAAAATAAAGTACACGACAGGGTCGTACGATTCATAAAACCGACGATTATATGGTATCAAGTTTTTTGAGTGAATGTTTGTTAGGTTGTCTACAAATAAAGTTCCTTTTATTACTTTTGCCAAAAATATGACTTCACAAACACGAAAATTAACCAACACAGTCTATAAGCAAAGTACCTATCCTTGTTTACAATTTTGGCCAAAAACGTGGTATGCCATTTTAAAGGACTGTTTAAAAGTAATTCAAATATTAAATTTAAGCGAAATCGTTGTAACCGTTTACGAGAAAAAGGACATTTTTGTAGGAAACATTCAGTAAAACAGTAAACATTCATAGTGAAATCGTCTGCATATACGCTAGGTGAACTTATACCCTATCCTGAGTGTACATATATTAAGTTTGATACATAGTTTTTAACATAGAAAACTATTAAAGATAGTTACCAATAACGTACGATATAAATTTGAGCCGATTCGATTGAGCCAAACAAGTACATTTGTGAAAAAATGAGCGGTGTAGGAAAGGAATAGGGTATTAAACGATCCGCTTCAGAATGATTGTTGATGTTGTGTGGGGGGGCAAGCACCAATTCAGTTGACAATTCTGTCCACTGCTGCTTTAGATATGAGTGGCATTGACAGGTTTTTGATAAACTTAATAGGGAACGTTAGAAAGTGGAAAAATAGTTTTAATTCATATTGTACCATGCATTTGTGGGTCTATGGAATAGTGGTTTACCAAGCTAATAATAATTGATTCCTTAGATTTTTTATTCGACCATAGCCGTGTTTTTTTGCTTTATACGCATGCTCATGCAGTAGAGGCAAAATTTACACGTAAAACAATAACAAAAACCTACTACCTCCAACTCTTGATTTTATCTGCCGCAGGAGAGCTGCTGTCTAGGGATTCGGCAACATGTTGCGTAAATCAGTGCAGATGTTGGTGTCACCAAAATTTATCCGGTTCAGTAGGGATGACAGTTATCTTGTACAATGCTCATTATTGGCCGGAAAATAAACACAATTTTGGAATTTAGTGGAAATTGAATATCTGCGAGCGCTGCCTCTGGCTTATCCGGGGACAGTCATCGAGAACGGCAAAAGACTGGTTGCCCCTTGGTCAATTGGTCAAGATTTGGTGGGTAACCGTTGTATGAGTGGGACTGGTTCGTTTGGCGAGCGTTGTTATATCCTTAACCCCAGAAGACTAAGGTTCGTTGATTCGTCGAACGCATTTCAAGAAAAATAGATCTAATAAAACCTATGTTTCTAAATAAAATAAGAAAATAAAAACTAATATATGTCAAACTTAAAAGTAAACAATTGTGTTTTATTACACAAAAGAGTAAAGAGAATAAGTTATTGATAATAACTAGAATTTGTCAATTACTTTTGCTACAAATTGGGTTTTAACATTGCGTCGTCAATTCGAAGAATGATTAGTCTAAATGTACCTAAAAAAATATGATTAGTCTTCTAGGGTTAAACTCTAAGAACAGTTTGGCGTATGGATCGTTTGGGTTATATACTCGTTCCCGATCCATCGTGCCGCTTCGCTATGGCAGTAATGCTTAACGACGTTTTGTTGTCATTTAATCTTCCCCGTTTAGTGTCCACTAGAAGGTCAAAGTAACTCAAACAAAATCAACACCTATTATTGCGCTTTTGATGTCAGCCACTGTGAACAGTCATTTGAATTTTCTACGCAAACCAATATTTACGACTAGCCTTTTTTCTCCATAGGTTTTTATGGACGTCCCATTTGCGGCGTAGAAACAGATGCTGCTTGGCCTGCGTTGTGCATCGATTGCAGATTGAGGAATAACGGAGACATAAGCGCCTGTATCTATTAAAAAACGAGTAAAAGAGTTGTTCCTTACCATCGGCCTACGTGGCGATTTAGAACGAGCTCGTGTACGATTCTTTAATCGCGTCCCTTCAAACCTTCTTTCTGCTCCAATTGATGAATGTAACTAGGGGGTGCTCTCGATGCAGCGATAGTGGAATAATCGCTCACTTCCATGATTTTGTCGGCAGGCAGTGCTAGTTCAGCTCGACCTTCGTTACTGGCTTGTAATTTTGCTTGTACTTGTAATGGCAATCGTTGCTTCCAAAGAGTCTTAGGGAAAACCTCGTCATTAATTTTATTGCCTGCTATTAGTTCTACTTTTGAGATTGTCATACTTGCCTGTAAGAGGTGGATCCAATACCGCATCTGACACTTGTGATAACACTTTGTGCGAACCATATTTCTGCGTATCTAATATATGCGTATCCTAATATACATAGGCCTTATTGATGTATACGTTTGAAACGATAAAAATTCATGTCTCATGTCAAGTCCATCCCTAATATGTTAATATTCTGTGCAAAGACTATGAAGGCTATATGCGTTGCGAACGTACTTTTCTTATACATATTTCGGAATATATTCGGAACGGACCTCTCGATAAGTCTCAATGTTATTTACACATGTATGTATGTAGGACTAGTTATGCTCTATAATATGATGTTATTAATGTTTTTCTTACATGTTTAATGAATCCCTTTAGTGTTATTGACACAAGTATGTATGCAAAACGATCAATTTGTGTTTGTTTTATTTTTGTTTCAAAAGGGGAATATTGCGGGGAAGATAGACGAAAGAAAAGGGGGAAAAAAGGCAAAAATTAGACAAAAGAAGGGGAAAGTCATTTAGAAAATCTTGGAACATTGGTATTGTCGCTTTGTAAGGGCTGTTGCTGGTTGTTGCCACACTTGTGTGATCGTGATACCGATGTCCCCATATGTGTGCCGCTTTATCCGTTCGCACTGGAGCTGTTGCCTAGTGCCTACAGTATCGGACAAAACATTTGCAACTAGAAGTGAAACCAAGCAATTTCTTCAAATTCATAAGAGTTTTATTCGAAAACATAACATTCTTCATAAATTATGAAAGCTCTGTATTTCAGTTATACAAAAATAAATAGTTTTCAAAATAAAAAAAAACATTTAGTAATCTACGTTGAATTGTATCGAGTAACTTCAAATAACTGCGCGACAAAACAATTGCAACTTTTAATTCAAATGCAAAAAAACTTAAAAATAATCAATATTTAGTGGCAAACCCATTATTTTGGATGACTGCCTTGAACCGACGTGGCATTGATTCAATTAAAATTTGTATAATATTTAATGGAATTGCATACCAGGCCATCTCTATTCTTTTAAGAAATTCGTCTGCACTTCCTAAATTTTCCCGATTGATTTTCCTCTTGACGATCTCCCAAAGACTTTCTATTGGGTTCAAATCGGGTGACTGCGGTGGCCAATCCACTGAGCTAAGTTTTGACTAGCCTAGACGTGTGCTTTGGGTCGTTGTCCTGATGAAAGATCAAACGAAATGGCATTTCCCATTCCGCATATGGCGACATAATATCTTGTAAGATGCTTTTGTATGCGTATTGGTCCATTATTCAATTGAGTATCTAGACCAGGAATTAAAAGAAATATTGGAGTAATTTCCATCCGTATTCGATGACAAACTCGGAACGTTCAATAAACAAAAATTTATCTGAAGCTTAAAGAAGATGCTGTTCCTAAGTTTTTTAAACCGAGGCGGCTACCTTTCGTAATTAAGGGTAAAGTAGAGCGCGAGATAGCTAAACTTGTAGTCTTGGGTATACTCGAACCTGTTACCTATTCAGAATGGGGAACACCAATCGTACCCATTTTAAAGAAGAATGGGGATATGCGAGTATGTTGGGACTTTAAAGTTACCCTAAATTCACAACTCTGTGTTGACATGGCATAATATTCCCTACCAACGATTGACGAATTATTTGAAGAAGTTCACGGTGCAAAAGAATTTTCGAAATTAGATTTGAGCATGGCATATCAGCAAATAGTTTTACAGGGGAGAATTCAATGAATCTCACAACGATTTCAACAACTAAAGGTTTATATAGGTACACTCGGTTGGTTTATGGGTTAGCCCCTGCCTAGCGATATTTCAGAAAATTATTGAGCGGTTGCTATCAGGGATTAAAGGAGTTATAGTATTCATGGACGATGATATAATTAGTGCTAAAACGCGGTAGGGACATTTAAAAATAATAAGGTTAGCTTCGAATCAGATACACTATGACCCGAATATACCTCTAAAGCTTATAGTTAATGCGGGTCCAAAAGGAGTAGCTGCAATTTTTTCGTATAACACATTTACGTTCGTTATTCTCGCGGTTCGGTATACCTTACGTTATACCCCGAATAATTTCAAAACTTTCTAGCTGGAAATAACATTATTCGTAAAACAAGTCCAGTTGGCAATCGCGTTACAAACGGGCAAGCGGAAAACAGTGTCAAACTTTGTAAACTTGTAATTAAAAGATCTATGCATGATAAAAATTCATTTGCTAATTTAAATTCCTTGTGGACTATCGAAACTCAGTTCACAGCACAACAGGAATTGTTATGTTAATGTTCAATAGGAGTCTACGAAATAGGTTTGATGTATCAACTCTTTTCCAGGGAAACAAACTTGGTCAAAAGGTCGCATTGTACAAATTTTTGAAAAGGAATATTACTTAGTTGAAATATTACATAGCCATCGGATTTGGAAGAGGCATGTGAGTCAATTAAAATCGATAATTGTTAATTAGATCACCAGGTTGTGTCGTGGGATAAATTAAAACCCAGCGAGGGCATTATTCAATGCGTTCGCTGCCAAAGGTTCGGGCACGCCGCGTCGAACTGTGATATGCAGGCTCGATGCGTGAAGTGCGCAAAGTTCCACGATACTGAGAATTGTCCTTTGGGTAAGGACAGGGTAATAGATAAGAGCCTGCTCACATGCGTATTGTGCAGAAATTCGGGACACACCGCTAGCTATCGGGGTTGTCCTGAATTTCAAAGCACTAAAACAGTAGATTTGGCTCACAGGCAGAAGAACGTGGTGAAAGCTCCACACAGTTCTACCAAAACACCAGCCGTGTATCCCCACATTGCCTACGCCCAAATGGCGTCTGGTAGGGCGAGCACGGAACAAAAGGTAGCTGCATAGGCTCCAACGCCTAAGGCACCTGAAGCTCAAGGCGACTTGTTGACCATTTTGCTCCTAATTCAGGGGCTGATGAGTCACCTCCAGCGCCAATTATTTGAGCAGGGGAAACGTGTGGACACGATCTACGCGAATCTGACTAGCCTAGCGCACATTCAATCGTAATGGGTACGGCCGCGAATGAGGAATCCCTGAAGATCCTGGTGAATGTAAATTCACTGATTAGGATCGAGCGTGTATTGTGTACATCCCTCTCCGTAGTGGAAAGAAGATGTATGTGGTCGCGCTTTATGCTCCTGAAGCCCCTCAATCTAACCTATTTATCTCAGAGCTCGAGATATTATTTCAATGCCTAAGGCTGGGTTCGGGAGAGAATTATTACCTCATGGTAGGAGATTTAAACGCCAAACATGGAAATTGGGGAAATCAAACACCAAATACTCACTACTTGATTGGTGGGGTCAACACAATGTCGAGATTCGGCTCGATTTAAAAGCTACAGATAGTCCGTCGTTTCCCAGAAGCGGCTCCTATCTGGATCTACTTCTATTTGATGAACGATTACAACTGACCGACGTCGACCGACAAACGCTAAACTGCTTACGCACGTTCGTGTATGACATTGACCACTGCGGACTTAGTGCGGAAATAACGATTCCAAAAGAAATTGCGGAATTGGAAGAGTTTGTCCAAATGTTTACCTACAACTACGGTAGAACTCGTTGGACTCGCTTCTCCCGAGACTTAACAAGAGAAATCCCCTTAAATTCGATCAACCCACCGTCTAAGAGAAACCTATCCAACGAGGAGATTGACAGTTAAGTAAAACAAATGGACGAGACAATCAAACGAACGATGGACAGTACAATACCTCGGTATCGACCTACTGATAACGTATTCCGTAATGCAACAATCGACGCACTGCAAGCACAAAAAAGTAGACTGCTTACAAGACTTAAAAACTTGTATAGACAGTTTACTGACAGACAAAACTCGGAGATTAGGACGCAGCCAATCCCAAAAAGGGGAAAAGACAGTTCCAATCCGGCAAATCGCTGGTCAATAAGTCTCCTTCCAAACATCAGCAAGGTATTCGAAAAAGAGCTCCATAGAGAACGTACGCTCTTACAAAGAGACTGTTTTATAGCAGCCAACTCGATGCAAGAGTGAAGGTAGTCTGCTACATGGCCCTTACTCGGCCTATGATCGCATATGGATGTCCTGTGTGGTTCAACATAGGGGCAAGCAGGATGGAAAGGATTCGGGTGTTTGAGAGGGCCTGCCTTCGGGCTTGCCTTCGGGCTTGCCTTCGGGCTTGCCTTCACTTACACAGAACACCAGAGTCTCAGTACATAAAATTCTATTCCAACGAGATCCTTTAAAACAAAGCCAGACTGATAAGAGTGGACAATTTCCTAATCAAGATGACTCGAAGGCACATTGCGAGAGCAATGACCTCGATGAATAACCTGATCTCCGGGGCTTATTACCCCCAGAGGCATTCCTCTATTACGATCAGGCAGGTTCGATTCAGGATAGAGCCCGAAAAACTGTGGATAAAGGACGTGGAGCGGCAGCACCAGCAATTCTGGTGGCTCATAGAGCGAGCTCCGTCGTCGATTCCCATAGATCCAGGATAGGGGCAGTACAGTTAGTTGGCCGTAGCATATTGCTACCAATGGCCGACTTACATAGTTCTTTAGTCTGTAGGTGTAGGTTAAATTAAGCATAATAAAAAAAAAAAAATATTGACAGCCAAAATAAAAATACAAAATACCTAAAAAAGCCTGTTGGCAAAAAAAAAAAAAAAACAATTAGCCGTTAAGTTTATTTTAAGTTAGTATGTAAGTCTATTTAGGTTTAAGGTAGTATATAGTTTTTTATAAATAAAAAATGTCCTGTTACTAAGTTTTTCTAATAAATTTTTCTTAGTTTTTCAATAAGTTAGTTTATATTCATTTAATAATTAGATCAGTTAGATTAGGTCGAAAGACATAGAATAAGCATTAAGTTTAGCTTAGAGCACTCGCATAGGTCCAGTAACTTATATAAGATAGATAAGTTATTTAAGCTAGTTTTAAACGTTTTTGCCTAGCTGTTAATTTTTCATAATTTTAAATAATAAAAACCTTTTAAACAAAAAAAAAACAGACAAACAAACAGACGGACAGACAGAATTGGCAGACCTACTTTTCCGAGCTTCTCTATCATCGTTATGTCAGAATTGATTAATATCTCGAGTTGGATTATTTGCACCAATCCAATACTTGCCCTATATTATAGGTGCAATTAAACAAGGAGTAAGACAGATTGGACGAAGTTCCAAGAGAAAGATAGATATCCAAAAAGAACACTCAAAGACACAAAGAACACACAAAGATTAATTATAAAAAGAAATGTAGATTCATGTTTTAATTATAAGGGGGATATTGTACAGTATTAGAATGTGTCATATAAATATATCACTGCATTATATAAATATATCACCGCATGTTGTCACCCTTTAATATATTGACGACGAGGACGGGAGTAACTTTTCGTTGTTTAGGTATGTACACCGCACACAAATGATTTTGCATCCAAGAAGTAATGTTTTTTTTTATTTTTTTGTGTTTGCTTAAGGGTAAATAATTGTATGGTGATTTGAGTTGATTCATTTTTCTACTCATTTGGTTTATTTTTTGTATGGAATTGCGGGATACCTACCTGTTTAAGCAAAAATAATGTGATTTGTATATACGCTTATAGAAAAAGTAACTAAAGTAATGAGTAACGATATATTTCTAACTCGAACCTAAAGTAATTAATACATACGGGTATTCATTTCGTCTCTACTTTTACAGCACTAGTGGTGAATCGCATATCTAGATGGACAAAATTATAGAATCTCAAGTTGAATCGACTTTTTGTTTATATGTATGTATAAAATAAATAGTAGGCCGTAAGCAGCCCATAGAGGGCCAAGGCATAGCTTCTCACAACTGTACGTATTGTGCGTGGTATACATTTCTGTATGTACAGAAGGGACCTACAGTTTTATGCCGTATCCGAAGGGCAGGGGGGTTTTTGAGAAGCTTTCTCATGATAGTAAATACTCTTGGATGTTTGTCAGACGCTCGCAAGAGGTGGGGCCGTGAAAAAAAACTTTGGTGGTATTTTCCTGGATTCGAACTCGGAACCCCTTGCGCAGTAGTCCAACGCACTAACCACTGAGCCACGGCGCCCACTTATATGTATGTATATTTGTTATTAATGAGTTCCAATAGATAAATGGTCATAAAAACCAAAGTTTTTTTTTTAAAGCTGAAGGTTTTATAAAAATGAGGCAAACAAATCAGTAGATATCAATTGACAAGGAAAAAGATTTATTTTTTCATTGTTCATTATGTCCTTGAAGAATTATTTAAGGGTGTGCTTGGATGAAGAATTTATGATAATTTAAACTTTGAAGTGAAAAAGCCTCAGCCAATTTAATTTTTATTGTGAGAGAGGTTTCATAAAAGAATTGAAAATAATTGTTTTCCTTAATTTGTTTTTGCTTCATACATAGATTTTGGAAACTAAAATACATAAAAACGTCCCTTTCATATTCATCACTAAACACTTTTTCGTCAAGGCCATCTATAGATAATAACGAAAACACTTCTTTCGTTATCGTATCAGGATCCGAAGGAATTAAGAGTCGATTGAAAAGATCCCTGTGTCCTCCATTTTTTCCCAGTTAACATATCTCTGAATTTCTCGTGTCCTTATTCCTTTCCTCTTGAGATGTACCTAGATAGTATGCAAGACCTTATAATATATTTTCCATGAAATAGAAGCCTAGTATGGGAGGGAAAAAGGAGGGTAAAATGTCGCATCATCACCTCCTCGTGGTGCCCTCTGGATAGCTACATAGTAGTGAACTAACGATGAGCGTATGCCAAATCCGTCTACGCATGTGTAGTTAAACACTCGGACCTGCGCGAGCACATCTGGGTGAACTTTGGCACACATGTAGGACCGGACGAGGCATCTCTTGTTGACCTGAACGAGTATCACGTCTCAGAAGTCTAACAAGAGCCCTCAGAAGGAGGATAGAAGGCGGATGAATTCTCTAGATGGAATCAACGGCGGAATCCATGGACGGTTTTGGCGAACACCTTACATGAGCTACTTCGACATATTCGAAGCTCAGGTCTGTAAGGATTTCCATGACTTCATCAGGGTTATTGAATAGAGATGGTGGCGGATGAACCCTAAATGGGTCAACGGCAGTGCTCGCACCTCCGAAGTGAGCTACTGATGTCGGTCTCTCAGACCGGCCCTGGGTCCTAGGGGCTAAAACCCATGGAACTGGCCCTCCAGGTTGGGGGTTGTGTCGTCGGGGTAACTTCCCTACCACGTAAAAAGTACCATAGTTATGAGAGAGACATCCGCCTCGGATAATAATAACGATCCCCCTCATTTGGCAAATCGACCCGAAACGTCCACGGACTATGACCTACGAGTATGCACCTGGAATGTACAAACTCTGTACACTCCGGGTGCAGCTCAGAAACTTGAATCTGTCCTCTCGCAGTACAAGGCAGATATTACTGCGATCCAGGAGATACGATGGATAGGATCAGGTATGCAGAAAAGACGTAGCTGCGACATTTATTACAGCTGCCACAAAAGACTGCACATGTTAGGAAGCGGATTCGTCGTGGGAAATCGGCTCAGATCAAGAGTCATTGATTTTAAGCCGATAAGCGATCGTCTGGCTGTAATTCGCATCAGAGCCACATTTCAAAACATCAGCCTAATATGTGCACACGCCCCTACCGAAGAAGCTGAAGACCCTGTCAAGGAGGAATTTTACGACCTCCTGGACGGAGCCTACGGAGCCTGTCCGGAGTACGATGTAAAAATCGTACTCGGGGACTTCAATGCCAAAATCGGTAAGGAAAACATCTTTGGCGGGATAGTCGGTAAACACAGCCTCCACGATTCGACGACAGACAACGGTTTCCGACTAATCGACTTTGCAGCAGCTCGTAATACGGTGATAAGTAGCACTAGGTTTCCTAGGCTAAAAATCCACACAGCAACCTGGCTGTCCTTTGACGGTCGAACACGCAACCAGATCGACCACGTGCTAATCGACGCAAGGCACGCATCCAACATCTTGAATGTGCGTACCTTTCGAGGGGCAAACGTTGACTCTGACCACTATCTTGTTGCAGCTAAATTCAGAGCTCGACTGTCCAACGAGAAAAAGCTGCGAGCCGTCAAGAAAAACAAGCTTAACGTTGGACGCCTTAGCACGCCAGAAGGAGCCAGAGCCTACAGAGAGCACCTGGCCGAGAAACTCTCTGCGGTGCATACACCCCCCACAAACGCTAACAATCAGTGGACCGAATACCGCAACATCATCAAAGAGGTAGCCGTGACCACCCTTGGCTACCAACCAAGGAGCCCTTGGTATGATGATGAGTGCGTACAGCGGAAGAGGGTGACAGAAGATGCACACAAGAAAGCGCTGCAGCGCAAAACAAGAGCAGCGAGAGAGGAGTATCGGACCAGAAGAAGGGAAGAAAAGAGAATCCTGCGTAAAAAGAAAAGGGACCACGCAGTTTCCCAGCTCAAGGATATCGAGGAGTCTCGCGAGCGCAACAACATCCGGCAGTTTTATCAAAAAACCAAGCAGCTGGCAGCTGGCTACAAGTCCGGAACGCAGGCTCTTCGAAATGGCGAAGGCAACCTAGTCACCGATGCACAGGGAATTGTTGATGTGTTTAAGCAACACTTCCAGCAGTTGCTTAGCGGTAGTGATAGGGCAAGACGAGAACGCACCTCCAGTCAATGAAGAACCAACGCCTCCACCCAGTATTGAAGAAGTTAATGTAGCCATCAGGAAATTAAAGAACAACAAAGCCCCTGGCTCTGATGGGCTTCCAGCTGAACTCTTTAAATACGGAGGTGATGTCTTGGTAGGGTGCATGCATCAAGTCATCAACCAAGTATGGGTGGAGGAACGCATGCCCGACGACTGGAGTATCAGCTCTATATGCCCCATCTTCAAAAAAAGGGTTGTCCTATCCAACGTATTGTGTGAACGTCTAAAACCTTTCTGCAGCACACTAATCGGCACGTACCAGTGTGGCTTCCGGCCCGGCAAATCGACAATAGACCAAATTTTCGCACTCAGACAAATCCTGGAAAAGACCAACGAATTTCAAGTCGAAACCCACCACTTTTTCATCGACTTTAAAGCCGCCTATGACAGCATTCATCGTCTTGAGCTCTACCAGGCGATGGCCCAATTCGGGATACCGACAAAACTTATCCAGATGTGTCGCGTAACGCTGGAAAACACGCGATGCTCTGTGCAATTTGGAAACAACTCTTCGGAGCTCTTCCAAACATGCACCGGATTCAGGCAAGGAGATGCGCTGTCATGTGATTTCTTCAATATCGTGTTGGAGCAGATAGTGTGCAGGGCAGGTGTCAACACGGAAGGCACTATCTTTCACAAATCCGTCCAACTGCTGGGATACGCAGACGATATTGATATCATCGGAAGATCCCGGCAAGCCGTCGTAGAGGCATTTACGGCCATTGATGAGCAGGCGAAACGAGTTGGTCTTGAAGTAAATGAGGACAAGACAAAGTATATGTTATCAACAAACAAAAATTTATCTGTCCAAAACATTGGGCAGAACGTCACTGTTGATAGCTATAATTTCGAGGTAGTTAAGGAGTTCACCTACCTCGGAACAAATATTAATCCTACAAATGACACCTTTGTAGAGATCCGACGAAGAATAACCCTAGCAAACCGCTGCAACTTCGGTGTGGCGAAACAACTGGGTTCAAAACTCCTAACTCGACGGACCAAATTAATGCTCTACAGAACGCTCATCTTACCAGTCCTGCTTTATGGAGCCGAGTGCTGGACGATAAGTAAGAAAGCTGAGCAAATATTGGGCACCTTCGGGCGTAAAATACTCCGTCGGATATTAGGTCCCTTATGCGAGGATGGCGAATGGAGGAGAAGATACAACCGCGAACTCTATGAGCTGTACCAGGATGTGGATGTAGTCCAAAAAGCCAAGATACGCAGACTACATTGGCTCGGCCACATCGAGCGAATGGACAACAATGCTAAAGCTAAGAGGATCTTCGAATCCCAGCCCCCAGGTTCGAGACGGCGAAGAAGACCGAACCTCCGGTACAAAGACCAAGCTGTCGCGGATGCCAGAAAACTTGGTCTTCACAACTGGAAGCAGCGTGCTCGGGACCGCAGAGGATGGAAGGCAACGATGTCTCAGGCAGGGACTCTACAAGGGTCGGGAGCCCTTTAAGTAGGTAAGTATGGGAGGGAAAAAGAGACAGAGACTGAACTTTTAAAAGTCATTTCACTTCCGTACCTCTACTGGATCTGCAAGGCTTTTTACCTTTCGATGTTTGATTTTTCATTGCACTCAAAGAATTCTGTTTTTCTTCCAGCTGTATATACATACACCCAAAAAAAAGGTGCTGTAAAACGCTGTAGATTCTACTGCATTCATTGTCAGAATCGACCCGACAATTTTCGTTTTAAATTTTACAGAGGTGTGGTTGGAAATTTAACAATCTAGTTGTTAAAATTGTAGATTTCACAGCGCTTTGCTGCCGAACAACTGTAGAACAGCTGTAGAAACAACAACAATTTGAATGTAAAAAAAATCGCTTTCGTAGGACCAATTAAGCTTAAAGTTCTATTTTATTGGTATTGTGCGAGAAATGGATGAAAATAGCTTTTACAATCCAATTAGATGGTTCTTGTTCAAAAAGTATACTTAGTGTGTGTTTAAACCGAGGTATACCTATAATTTAATTTACTTACAAAATGTGAAAAATGTTTGGATCTGGCTGGGGCTGAACGTGGAACCTTTCACTCGGCGACTGCATACACTACCACAACGCCATGGTCTTTGAAAATTATCATGCGAATATTCTCAAATAGTATCTACTTATTACGTTTTTATAATATATGCCGAATCTACAACTTGTTATAGTTTCTGTAGCTCCTGCTGTAGTTACCACAGTAAATAGCTGTAGATTCTACAACACTTTGATGTAGATTTTACAAATTCATATCTGTAGATTTAACAGCCGAAATTAACAACGCGCTGTTGATTTTACAGTTGGGGATTGTAGTTGTTTTAACAACATTGTTGTAAAAATGAATGCATTCGCTGTAAAATCTACAAAAAATTGTTAATTTAACCAGATTCGCTGTTAAATACACAAATCTACAATGAATTGTTAAATCTACTGCCTTCAATTGTAAAATTTACAGCGCTTATTTTTTTGGGTGTACGAGTCACCAAGTCAGATTAAATATGATGTTAAAGAGCGGTTTCGATGCCTTCCACTTTTCTCCCCTTTTTTCGGTTAGCTCGAAAATATTAATATTATATTTACTTTAAAGTTTTTTTGAACATCTTCTGGTGGGTGCCGTGGCTCAGTGGTTAGTGGACTACTGCGCAAGGGGTTCTAAGTTCGAATCCAGAAAAATACCATCAACATTTTTTTTCACGGCCCCACCTCTTCGGAGTGTCTGACAAACATTCAAGAGTATAACTGTCAAGAGCAAGCTTCTCAAAACCCCCTTGAAGTTTTTGTAGTTTTAGACCTGAATTATGCGGAATAATTAACTTTAACTTTACTTAAAAAATGCAATAATTTTCTCACAGAATTTTTTTTTAAATAACAATACTGAAATATAGAATAATAATAACAAAATTGTAAAAAAAATCACCGCTACGGTGAAACGCTATTCAAAATCATTATAAAAATAATCATTAAGCAATCTTTCACAAAAAATACGCTATTCGTTATAATCTCCATGCATGATGAAGTTCAAATGGTAGGTGTTGTTTTTTGTGGAAACGGTGTAAAGAGTGCAAAATTTAAATCTGTGTATTCTCTTTTTGATACCGGCAGTCCAGTTAGATTTTTTTGCATCGATCCTTTGTTCCGGTTCCGGGTAACATTCTTGGAAATCGTCTTCGAACTATCGTGGATTAGGTAAAACTACATACATATATTATATATGTATGTACATACGGAAAAATTGCTGTGAAAACTCGATTTGGCAATCAGTTGAAAGATATTTTTCTTTTTGTAATTTCAGATGATGTGTTACCAATGCCAATTTTATTAGGCCGAGATTCTTTGCGGTTATTAAATATAAGGTTATGTGTTAAAATGAATTCAAGTTCACTGCTTTTGTCAATAAAATAAATAAAAATACGTAAATGAAAACAGATGAGTTTTGCACTTCCGACTCCATTTCAGATATACGACCTATTGTAAGCGACGATATTGTCTCCGAAAGTCAACCGAACGATAATGCAAACAAAATTTGTCAGTTGCCTTTCATATTCTATTTTGAGGCGATACATATTCCGGGTGAAATTGATGTTTGGGATAAATTAGAGTTGAAAGACCGTGAAACTTTGGGTGACATTATGGAAGAAAATTATTTAAATACGAAAAAATTCCGGTAGTTGATCATACATTTAAGATGAAAATCAGGCTAAGTTCAGATGCTCCATTTTATTGTCCAACAAGACGATTATCATATCATGATAAGGGTGAAGTAAACAAAATTGTTTCTGATTTGCTTGAGAAAGGGGTTATTAGGCGAAGTAGTTCACCATACCGCCCATAGTGCTTGTTAACAGTACGCGATAATTTTCCTCTATCAATAATTGACAATTGCTTAGAGTACCTAGAGGGTAAATGCATTTTTGGTACCTACGCTTGATTAAAAGATGGTTATTTTCAAGAGGAATCCATTAGTTTGACATTATTTATCCCACCGGAAGGCCAGCATGAATATTTGCGCATGCCTTTTGGATTAAGGAATGCATCTGAATGAATATTTTAAGAGATTTTGTAGAGGCTGGGGAAATTATTGTTTACATGGACGATATTCTGTTATCAAGTTCTCCACCCTTGGAGAACATTTTGACATTCTTAAGCGAGTGTTGCGGAGGTTGAGTGAACATCGGTTAGAACCGAAGCTATCTAAATGCAAATTCTGTTATCAGGAGATAGAGTATCTGGGTTATTTAGTTGATAAAAGGGGTGTCCGACCTAGCACTAGCCATCTGGAGGCAATCCGACATTATCCAATGCCGAGGAATGGTAAGCAGCTCCACACACATGCACAGTATTTCACAGCCATTATTAAGTTATTGAAGACGGACGTTCCTTTTGAATTTAATGAGGAAAGCCTGATGGCTTTTACGACGTTGCGTGATCAGTTGGCATTGGTTCCTGTTCTAGCAATTTATAGTCCTTATAGGGAAACGGGGCTGCACTGTGACGGTAGTTCACAGGGCTTTGGAAGCGTTCTGCTACAACAGCAGGATGATGGCAAGTTGCATACAGAAATAACTAAGTCTTTCCGTAACTAATTTGTCAAATAATTTAGGAATTGCAGATTGATTGCATATACCTACCTCGGTAATTTTCAATTTTATTTTTCCTACCAGACTTAAATATGGGTATTATAAAAGAGTTTTTCCAAACAGAAGGGAATGTAGATAACTTAATGAAATTCGGAACATAAATCCTTAATTTCCAAGGAAAGTAAAGGATTCCAGTCATAATTCCTAAGTTCATCGCAAATAGCGATAATTAGCACTTTTGAAATCAAACTTAAAAGAATCAGAAATATTGAACTTATTAATATAAAAATTAGAATGCAAATATAGAGATGGATGATATGATACAAATCTTCCGGGACAAGAGATGTAAGGCTTCTGGAGATGAAACTATCATTGCTGTTATTGGTGAAGATAAGGTCCAGCGTACGATCTTGATGATTTTTTATGTGGTTAACCTGAAGTAAACCCAGGGATTGCAGTGTATCTACAATATCAGCTCCAGATCCATACAAAGCATTACTAGGACTTAAGAAAGTGCAGTCCGCATCAGTAGAGGTCCATGTAATTTTCGATAGATTGAAATTACCAAGAATGTAAATTTTGTCCAAGGCTGTTAAGCAAGTGTCAATGAAGCGGAAAGCATCCAAGTATCTAGTCACTACTGACGGTTGAGATTCCGGTGAAGTGTAGTCACATACAATATATAGTTTTGAAGATGTTGTGAGATCAATTCTGCTGCAGCATATTTCCATATCCGAGAAGTTACTCAGGTCAACTTCACTTGTTGTAAAGACTTCTTTTTTTTTTTTATTACTCCTACTATTCTGTATAGAACGATCACAACGATTAACTGAAAAGCTGCGTGGTAAAAGTACGTCATTATGAAAACTGTCATCTAATCCACTTTCAGTGATAACAATGACGTCAGAGGAACAACTGTGGACGCTTAGTAAAAATTGAGTGCACTTAGTCCTAAGTCCCCTTACGTTTTGATAGAAGATTGCAATTTCTGTAAGTTTTTAGACGAGGAAGATCGTGGATTGGGCCTGTTTTCGAACTCTTTAACAAGTATGTTTTTTGGCCAAAAATCTGGATTAACGATAATCTTGCCAGTAGATAAAGGGGCTATAAGTTTAAATGATGAGTAAATACGTCCTTGTAAATTGTCCGCTTTTAAACTTAGGCATCTAATGCTATGTATCAATACTTTTTTTATTAATATAATCTATTACATCAGAAGGTTTTGTTCCATATTCCAGACGAGGTAAAAATATAGTAAAAGGCGGTGGTACGACCCTTAAGGGCTTACATACAGTTAGAAGGCTTTAAAAAGACGGATTTTCAAGAATTTTTTTCGCGCAGACTATTCAATTTATTAATTTGAAAATTGGTGTACATATTATAATATTATATATAATATATTAACATATTTTTTATTTGAAAAAATAATCATCGCGAATGTTGCTATCGCCGATCTCCTAGAGCTCCGCAAAAAAAAACTATTTTGCGGTGATCACGATATCTCTGGACCGGATTATCTGAAATGAAAAAACCAAATAAATTTCGTTAATATAATACATTATCTAGTATTTAATAGAAGGAATTAGCGAAAAAATAATTTTTGACAAAATGGCGACTTCTCAAAATAAAAGACTCGATTTTGAACGAAAATTTAAGCCTTAAATTGTTTATAAAATGGAAAATATTTATCGGAGAAAAAAAATCTTCGATTAATTACTAAAAAATCTAGTTAAAAAGGTTGTGTTAAAATTTGAGACTGATCGGTTCAGCCGTTTTCGAGAAATCTTGATCACCGATTTTGAAAACATAGTTTTGAGAAAAACGCGTTTAAAGTTTCAAAAGCGTTTTACATGTGGTAGATTTTGTTTTTTTTTTCAACTTACATGGAGTCATCTATTCCAGGGCCATATAATAAGCCGTTCGCATCGTTGGAAGCTTCTAATAATTCGATTTGATGCTGTCTGCGAGCCATTCTTCCCTCTCTGGTGCTCTCGTGTGATCTCAGGTCGGAGATCTTGATGCGCTGCGCATCTTCTTTATCTGTATATGAATGCGTGAACGCGCCTTCATAAATGTGTCTATAACTTCGAAAATATTCGTCTGATTGACATAAAATTTTGAGTGTGTATGCTCAAATATATGTATATTCAGAAAATACAAAAAAAAACAATTTTTTGAAAATTACAAGTGTATGTAAGCCCTTAAAGTACAAGATCAGGGTTAGATGTACTCGTACTTATTGCAGATATATAGGCAGGTGAAGGATCAGCTGTTGAATTTGAGTTTGAACGAAGAACTCTCTTTTGCTGCGGTAGTTCCAATTGAATTAGAGGTAGGAAACTCGTTGAGCATGTTGAGATAACTTTATTCTGCTTATCAGGTAATAAAGATATTCAGCGGAGGTATAGGATGGCTGTAGCGGAAGTACAGTTACGACGTTGTTCTTTTGTTTCATTGGAGATTTTTGTTTTTGCTGCATATTCGGATTCTGTACTTGTTGATAGTGTTGTTGTTTCTGTTACTGTTGTTCAAGTAGTTGTTGTAGTATGAGATGCAGGTTACTTTGTTGCTCATTTAGTTGTTTCTGTTGAGCCAGTACAATTCGTTGGTGATCGTTGTTGGGTTGATGTTCATGCAGCAAACGATCAATATTATTGAATCCCTGCAATAGTTTTTGTTTACAAGGGGTATCAAATGCAAACACCTCACTAATTTCAGCGAATATAGCTGATAAATTGTTGAACGTTTTTTGTAGCTTTATAATCTTCTAATGCAAGACGTCAGCCGATATACTGCGATGTTTTTCACAGTAGAAGAAAAGGCCAGGTGTTGACAGAATTTTATCTATGTCTTTACCTTTTATATTAATGCATTTAGCATGTACATTCTCCAGTCAAATCGAACAGGAAAGTTTAACATCATTTGATGTTTGTTTGCATATATATGTAGCAATCAAGATCAGTCATGATTATATAGTAGGTATCAAATATTTCCACCAGATTAAAAATTACAAGGCAGGGGTTGATGTCCAGATAAAAGATCGTAAGATAGCGGTTGGTGTACCGAATAGCAAATATTATTACCAAGAAGAGTAGTTGGTTGAAGTATTTGATGAATGATGGTTGTAACATGCAATGAGTGAAAATAATACTTGTCCATTAAGTGGCTTAAAAGTATCTTCCAAATGCATTGCAAAAATTTGTGCTTTTTCTTTATCATGCCTGGCCCATTCGTATTGATTTTTCCTGATTGGTGCGGTTTGTATTATAGGCTTTTTAATACCTTTTATAGCTTTCCAAAGCGAATAATTCGAATCTTTTTCTACCGATAAGCTTTCAAGGTAAGTTTCTATTTCTTTATTTTTTAGATCTTTAATAGCCTTTTTTAGTGAGTTGCACAACCGATTAAGGTGTGATTTATGCTGCGGAGCCCGACTTTGTTGCCATTTCTTACGCGCTTTTCTCTTTTCCTTAATCATCTCTTATATTTCCACGGGATAAGTTTGAACATTAGTGACCGGCGTTTTCTTTTGCTTTGGAGTATTTAGTAATGCACCGAGCATTGATTTTAAAAAAAACTTTATTTAATAAAAGAATCGAACCTTATACAATCTAGAACTTAAAATAAGCTAGCACTTGAATAACCGACGGTCAACGAAATACCAACCGCAATTGATCCACACACTAGTATTTAATGTATCAAAAGTGTCTTATCAGCACTTAATTATTTTACTTTATTCACATGGGAAACTTGTGTGAATGACTTGTTGCAATTGGACTCCTGCTTTGAAGGTAGTTCGTTGCCTGTGACAAAAATGTGTCGTATTTGTCTGTGGGAGATGCTGACGCATACATAACTTCCCCCTCGTTTATTTTAAAATTCTCCTGAATTTTATTATTTACTTTAACTTTAATGTGTTTATTATTTTTGCAAAATATGATAATGCTCATTATTAGAATGAACATAATAATTACTAAACTTAAATTTATTATATACGACACGTTTTTGTGGTATTGCAATTCGTCTATTTTCTTGATATTAATCTTATTTTCTAGTACAATATCATCTAATGTTATTTTGTCACTGAAATTCTTAAAATTTTGATTTAATGGGTAATAAAATCTTTCTTGAAAACTTTCTTTAACATTGGAGAAATAGTGATCTAAAATTTTAATTTCACAATTATTAAAATGAATTAGTACGTTTTCTGATATATTTAAATTTCGTTCATCACAATTTTGTTCTATTTTCAATTGCTTTGCGTTTTTTATTACAATGGTTTCATCATCTAGTGTGAGAATTTCCGTTTTATTATTTCTTACAAGTTCACAATTATGTTGATAAGAACAATGTTTACTTAAGCTTAATTCATTTAAAGATTTTAATTCTTCATATTTATATGTCAGATTATTATATCTAAATACAATTTCTTTTGGATAATCTATTTCTTTCTGGTATTTATTTGGTATTGGTATAATCATTCTTAATGGAATTTTTACACTTTCTTTTGGAATCTTTATTGCAAATATTAATACATTTTCTTCAAATTTACTTATTCCTAGTTTTATACATTTCATTTTATTTAAATCAATATTATATGTTTGTATTTCCTCATCTGTAAGTATGTTTGGATGTAAAATTCCATATCTGGCTGACGCTAAATTGTCTTGTATGTGATCAAGTTTTTCTTTTATTAATTGTACTTTAAAAAGTTGATCATAGAATAAGTTTTGGTTTATTGTTTTACTTGCTACATTATTTAACTGTCCTACTATTATTCTTCTATCTTTTTCTATTATCTCTTTTAGTTGTTTAAATGACTTGCTAAAATTTTCATTAATTACAATTTGTTGATTTACGCTAGTAATTGCATTATGGTTATTTATTTCTACATTTCTGAGATGATTTTCAATGTTTACTCTATCTTCGTCATCCATTGTGCCAAAGAGCCATTTTGATGTGCTCCCTACGAAATTAGCTAATCCTCTTTTCTTTCTGTTAACTTTAGGCATAATGGTACTTACTTTATTGGTCAAGTGTCTAAGTTCTATTTTAAGTAGTTCTTTGTGTCCCTCGTCTAGTTTTTCTATATTTGTTGAAATATCATTTATTACGTCTATTATTTCTTGTGGTTTAATCAAATGAATTATTATATCCGTTTTGATTATTATATCGGCCTCAGTAATTTGTATTTCTGTAAAACCAGTTTGTTCCTTTATTTCTTCAATAGTCAGTAGTCCGTTAGTTGGTATTATTAGAAATATTAATAATGTCATCATGAAGAGCTGAAAATTTTGGTTGTCGTTTAATATTCGTTACATGAATGTTATCTAATTTACTCTTCTTGAACCTAGGTTGATGTTTATGTCTGACTGCCTTGTAATTTCTTATAAACCCTGTAGATCTTGTTTCTACGTAGTCTTCTCGATTTGCATTAGATCTCTCTAGATTAATTTCCTTAACTGTTTTTAAATTTTGTCTAATTTTGTCAAAGTCTGCTTTGTGAAGTTGTACGTCTTTTGGGGTTGTTTTGATAGTTGAGTGAAAACGTTCATTATAATTTTTTATAGCTATTTGCGTTAATCTCTTAACTGATACATTTTGTTTTCCTAATTTAAGAATTCTACATTTCTCTAAAATAGTGCTATGAAACCTCTCAATATCTGCATTTCCTGTATGACTATTTGGTTTTGTGTAATGTATTTCTACTCCTTCTTTCTGCAAAAGTTCTTTTATCTGAATTGATCTAAATTCGTTATCGGCTATTATTTTCTTAGGCTTTCCTATCTTAGTAAAATGGTTTTCTAATTCCTCTATTATCGTTATATGGTTTCTATCTGGTAAATAATATGCAAATCCGAACTTCGAAAATTTGTCTATTACTGTAAGAAAACTGCATTTCATAATTACAAAAGTGTCTATGTGAATTATTTCGTTTAAGTCTGTTGCTGTTTTAAAATGATTTATTTTGTCGTCGATTATGCTCAGTGAAGACCCAGTGTCTATTAGAGCTAAGTATTTTTTTGAGTTTATCGTAATTTTTATTATGGGTAGTTCATCCGAGGCTAGTTGATAAAAAACTCTGAATTGTTTATCTCCAAAGCACTCGTTTCACTATCTATATCTCTATTACTAGTACGATAATTTGACATTCCCGATCTTTGCTCAGGACCATTCTGTTGGTGGCGATTTTGGCCCGAATGTGTTCCTAGGTTTCCTGATCTTGGGTGTTGTCTGTATACTTCGTTCACTTCTCTCCTTCTCTGAATATTATCTACTTCCATAGCTTCGGGTATAGTATAATTCTGCCTGTATTGTCCTGAATTCTGCCCTTGGTTTCTTGGTTGAAATTGTCGTCTTTGTTCAGAATTGCAATTTGTTGGTCCCTGATATTGTTGTCTGTATTGTCCAGAATTTATTCCCTGTCCTTGTCTATACTGTCCTGAATATCTAGTCTCCTGACCTTGATAATTGCTATGATAATGTGCTGAACGATTAGTTCCCTGACCTTGATTATCTTGTCTATTATTTTCCATAGGATATGCACTATTATGCTTAATGTTATTGGCATTATATTTATTGCTACTTCTACTATCTTTATTTGTGTGTTTATATTTCTTAAATTCTTCCCTAATACAAGTATCTTCAAATCTTCTATTTCTCATTATAGTAATTATTGTTGATAAGTCTGTCAGTTCGTATATTTTGTCCAAAAGTACGCCCTGTGTCATTTCTTTTATTGTGTTTATTAATATACTAGGCACATTACTTAGATCTACACCCCTATCATCTCTATAATATACTGCTAACTCATCTGACTTATATTTTAGGTTTTGTATTTCTATAGCTAAATCACTTACATTATTCACTTTCAAATTCGTAATTCTGCGATATAAATCAGCTGGTTCCAAGTCCGGTTTGTATTTCAGCTTGAGTGTTGTTTTAATTGCTGCCCAATCGTCCGGTTGAGGTAAGTTGATGATGGTGTTCTTGGCCTCTCCTTGTATCTTCTCATAGTATATCGTCCTTATCATGCATTTTTGTAATCCTTCGTCTGTCACTCCAGATAAGTAATACTCGACGTTGCGGATGAAAGAGTTGATGGTAACATCACCTTGTCCGGTGAAGGTGGACATGTGTTTCACTTCTTTCCATACCTGCTGCGTATTTTCACGTGTTGTTTCGCGATTTTGCAGTTCTTGGAACGCTGCTGTTAACTGTTCCAATTGTTGGGTTTTTCGGAAAACTTCCGCCGTTAATTCTTCCACTGTAGCCATTTCTAGACCTTTTCTGTTTTCGTTATAATATTTGGTTCTGTCTTTCTTCATAAACTTTTTATTACTTTAATATGTCCTTTACTCTTATTTAAACTAACTGGAAATGTCCATAGGTTAGTAAGAAGTAATGAGAACTATGTATGTGTGTTTCAATTTCTTTTTCGCGGCACTTTGATATTTTTCACACTTATTTTCATACTATTCGTATCACTGGATAATCCTTTTAGAATTATCCTACCGACTGCGCCAATTTAGTAATGCACCGAGCATTGATTTTAAAAAAAAAACTTTATTTATTAAAAGAATCGAACCTTATACAATCTAGAACTTAAAATAAGCTAGCACTTGAATAACCGACGGTCAACGAAATACCAACCGCAATTGATCCACACACTAGTATTTAATGTATCAAAAGTGTCTTATCAGCACTTAATTATTTTATTTTATTCACACGGGAAATGTGAATGACTTGTTGCAATTGGACTCCTGCTTTGAAGGTAGTTCGTTGCCTGTGACAAAAATGTGTCGTATTTGTCTGTGGGAGATGCTGACGCATACATAACTCGCGGTACTTTGTAAGATTTCAACGAACCGATCAACTTCTATTTCAAGTGCATACGGTGTTTTAAGAGATACCCTCAGATCGATATTTACTTCTATATCTTTTTTGAAATTATTCCAGTTAGTTCTCGCGCTGGTTAATCTGGCCATTCTTTCTTTTTTAATTAGAGCTTCACTTACGGTCATAATGATTGGAGAATGATCAGAGGAGAGGTCAAAGCTTTCTTCAACTTTTATAAAGTTGCCTGATATTCCTTTAACAACAAAGAAATCGATCGATATTTCTATCAGTCGGCCAATATGTTGGTATACCCGTCGAATGAAAATTGCAACCGTTCTGCATACCCGCATTATAGAGCACCATACCTTTCTGAGAGGCGTGCCTTGAACCCCAGAAAGAGTGTTTCGCGTTGAAGTCGCCACCAATAATAAAATTTGGTTTAAGGAAGTTAAAGATGTTTGTGAAATCCCTTTCCTCAACCTTACAGCGCAATGGGCAATATATAGACGAAACAGTGAATGTAAAATGTCTATTTCTAACGCGAACCGTGCTTACTTGCATTGATTCTAATTCAATTTTTACTTCTGCTGAGTGTTCAATACATTCTTTTATAAACAAAGATGATCCGCCTCTGGCCCTTTCCGATGGGTGGAAAGCGTGGTACACGTTATATCCCCTTATATTGACGCACGATATATTTGTCAGATGGGTTTCACAGACCAGGCAAATATCAATATCTTTTTCTCGTATAAATATTTCTAACTCGTCGAGTCTTTGAATGAGCCCGTTGGCGTTCCATGTAACAATATTAAGCGTTTCTTTCATATTCTGTTATGATTACGCGTGTTCTGTATGCTGTTTGTAAGAGCAACTATTCTTTCGAAAACTAATTTATTAGTTTTGCATTGCTCTTCGAGCTTTGCAAGAATTATGGAAAGCACGTGGGATACAGGGTCTTGTGTACTGTCCCTTTCATTGTTTTCCAATGTCACAACTCGACCGGAAGTATTTACGCTACTACGATGGTTTTTCGCGCTGGATACCCGTGAGTTCTCACCGCTTGGGCATAAGACTGCACGCCAGTGTTCGATGAACTTGATTCTGACACATTTTCTGTGCTAGTTTTAGGTTTTTTTTTCATTTACCGGCTTTAAGTCAGTATTGACGGATTTTATATTTTTCGCTGCTTTTTTGGTAGCAGTTTTGGATATACTTTGTTTCGTATTTCGCATGGAATTTTTAAGCGTATCGCGCCTTTTTTGGAGCTCTTTCGCTACTTCGCAACCCCGATAGTTCGCTGGATGCATTCCTTGGCAGTTTATACAAATTGCTGGCGTCTGCTTATTTGTTTGACACTCTTCCGATAAATGTTTACCTGCGCATTTCACGCAACGCGGTTCCTTCTGGCAGTAAGTCTGCGTATGGTTGAATCCTTGGCAACGCTTACACTGCGTTAAGAATAGACTTAATACCATATATTAAATCTTTTTTTCGTCTTTATCAAAACATAGCATAAATAGAGGTAGTCCACGCTTAACTAATTTATCCTGATCGCCCTCACACTGCTGCTTTTCCTTTTTGATAATACTGACAGCATCAAGAATGTTAAAGCCTTTGTCTTTAAGGTCGTTCATAATATCTTCCTTAGTGCACGAGGGGTGAAGTCCCCTTGCTATTACACGCATTGGTCTTTCTGACTTGTTTTCATCAGTATACCACTGAATTTTTTCGGTATTCAATTTACGGGATACTGCTCGGTAACCTTCGGCATCATCAACGTTGATTTTCCACATATTGTTACGGAAAGACGTGACCCTAAACTGTGATGTCACAGTACTTTTAAGGGGGCAGTGCAACTTATTATAGTCCGTTATTCCAATGACGTTAATCGGTGGAGGAGGACGTGATTTCTTTTGATATTGATTTGCTGGCAAATCTTTGTTTTTTTCATATTTTTGTGGCTCGACTTCAGGTGAGGAACCTGCTTTGCGTTTTTTGCTAGGTCTTTTCTTTTCGAACCAGTTCGCTTCACGTGCTAGCTTTTCTTCATCAGTATGGTATTCATGACTAGATGAGCGGTGTGGGCTATCTGCATTTTCCTTTTGTAGACACGTGTTTCTTAAGGCATTATTTTCTTTCCCGAAGGGTGAAAGGCAGAACATGTACTAAAAATTGTATTCACACGTCCGGGTGAGTGAAATCACCAATGCACGGTGGTACGCCGCCCTAGGAGAGCGGTCAAAACCTCCTAGAACTGTTTTTAATAAATATAATTTATTGTGAATGATTTAAAATATTAATAAAAGACGTTTTTGATTAAATAAAAACAAATTTATTAAAATATAATTTTTTATTAATCATAAACAAGCATCAGGAAAATTATAAAAAATAGTTGAAATCGTATGCAGTTTTTTTATTAAAATTTGGTACCAAAATATAATTAATTGTTGTAAGATCAATGAATTCTTATTAACTACAGCTAATTGCATAATCTTAGAAATAAAAAACTAATAGGACTTATAATTAAATAGAGATTGTGCTATAGTTTAACAATACTAAGCAAAACGAATTAATATATACAACTTACACAATAAAAAGTCTTAAAGAAACATGTAGCTTAAAACTTTAATAATTCTGTAACTTCCTTAGGTAGAAGGCTCTTTTTCTTTCGAGAAAGTTTCCGAACACCAGTTATAAAGGGGTCTGAACTCATTAAAAGTCGGTTAATTAAGTCTGTATTTGTAACTTCGCGTGACATTTTTCGGGTAAAATCTCGTCTGAACAGTCTTAAGTGTTTGTTATTAGATTCAGCTGCTTCCTCGGAAAGTTCCCCGATAGATAAAAGAGCATATTCTGATACATCAGCACCATGTAAGAGAACTTTGTGAACGGAAGCAGGGAGATTGTACCTCGGATATTCCTCAACTAACAGACTCGCGGTTATCAAAGAGTATTCTTTAAACTTATTGCAATCAATATTAAATGCCGATGACAAAGCCTGTAAAATTATACTACAACGATCAAGTAAATCTTTACGTAAACCTGTAATTTCAACTGAGACTGTAGAATTTGAAAAAAATGTTCGTGCCTACGGCGCGGGACGGCCCCGGTTGTTCCTGCTGTAAATGGCAATGCTCAACACTTCTTGTCAGTTCTACACATTCTTTTTCGTCTAACCAATTCGAATAGTTCATCAAAACTCTATTTTTAGTACGTGCTGACTTAACCCAGAAGTTGTCAAGACTTCTACATAAATTAACAATTCGATGTCGATTTTCGACATCTATTAGAGAAGACAAAAACTTTTTAAAATATATTTTTTACGATCTAACGGTTTTTGCGAACACCATAGCTCAAAGAAATGCCTCCTTGAAAAGGAACATTTGATTTTAGTACCTGAAATAAAAATAAAAGCAAAAATTAAATTTTGTATCAAATGCTACGAAGTGTCTACGGCACCGTAAATAAATAAAATAAATATTAGCCCGTAAGCAGCCCATAGAGGGCCAAGGGCTAGCTTCTCACAACTGTACATGTTGTGCGTGGTATACATTTCGGCACATACAGAAGGGACCTACAGTTTTACGCCGTATCCGAAGGGCAGAGGGGTTTTGAGAAGCTTTCTCATGACAGTGAATACTCTTGAATGTTTGTCAGACACTCGGAAGAGGTGGGGCCGTGAAAAAACTTTTGATGGTATTTTTCTGGATTCGAACTTAGAACCCCTTGCGCAGTAGTCCAACGCACTAACCACTGAGCCGCGGCACCGTAGCAGGCATTTTATGGCCGCGCGGGCAAATTGGGGCAAAAAAAAAAAAATAGACACATGTACCATCATTTGAAACTAAGTCTGGATGGCTCCAATTGGCCCCAAGTTTTTGCAGCTCTTGATAAACCCGTAGTAACGGCAAAAAAAATATAAAAAAATAGGTTGGCGTAGTACCCACATAAAATGAAAAGTATAATAAATAGACTTGTAAAACTTAATTACTTACAAAGTACTTACCCTGGTCTTGAAATTCCATTGCACTTTAACCACTAAATAATTAGCGATTCTTAGAAATAACAAAAAAAAACACACCGCGCTAAATCGAATTCTGAAGGTTTGTATTTGAAATTTGCTAACCTTTTTGATTCTTGGGATACCTTGAAAAAGTGTACCAGCGCCTGATGGTATGTACCTAGATATATAATGTAATTTTTCTACCAAGTAAATAGCATCTAAAAAAAGGACATTTTGTTAGGTTGGCTATTAGCAAAGTACCATTACTAACATTTTTGACCAAAAACGTGGTACGCCATTTTATAGAACTTTACTAAACTAGATAAAATTTGAAATTTAAAGATAATCGTTGGAGCCGTTTTTGGCAAATTGGCAAAAACCCCTAAATCCTTCAAATAGTACCGTTACAAGCACTTTTGGGCAAAATTGTTTAAATAAATGATTTGTAATCTATTGTGTAAGCTCAAATGAAACCGTTTAATCCATTTTCAAGAAAATCGTCTTTTATCCAAATTGACAATAGTAAGTACCGTTACAACAACTTTTGGCCAAAAAGTCATCTTAGGGCACACATTTGTACTAGTGTCAATGTGAAATTCAAACAAAATCGTTTGAGCCGTTTTTGCGTAAATCGGCTGTATAGTATATTTTAAGTATCAGCAGAAAAGAGGTTCCTATACTGACGATTTTTCACAATTGGTGATTTTTAAAAAAAATTTCACTTTCAAAGAGTGATTGATCATTTTGAAAACCGAAGATCTTAATCCCCTGATTTTAAATCATTTGAAAGATAGTGCGATCACCTTTCATTTGATACTAAATACTTATATGTGCGTTTTATGCTTCTTATGATAAAGTTATAACATTATATAATCATCAATCATAAATGATTTATTTTGATACCAGTCTCATTGATGTACGCTCTTGGCCAAAAGACCCCATCTCCTTTAATGAAATCCTTGTAATAGGATTTTTCCTTAATAATAGTGATAGAATAAAAAATATATTACATATTTAAGTCAATATCTTATGTATATGCTTTTCAGATATTATTAGTATTGCCTTTTATTTAGTGGCAATATAGTAATCACTAGAAGGCGTTTAAAAAAACGTCTGGAAGACAAGATGCTCTGCTCACACTTGGCAGTTCCCTATCCTAAGGGTATATTAAGTTTGACATAGAGAAACATTGCAATACAATAAAGTATATATATGTTTAAATGATCAGTATTAATAGCCGATTCGATTGAGATATGCCCGTCTGTCACCAGGTTTTGGTCCTTAAACTTTGAGCTAGGTCAATGAAATTTTGTATACGAGGTTTTTGGACATCGGGACAGAACAAGTGTAAAAATTTTCAAAATCCGCTACTGACACGCCTCTAAAAAGGGATAGGTTATCACACGATCCGTTCCAGACGGATTGTAGCAGTTTCATTTGTTTTTATACTCTATCTATGTTAAGTTTGACACATACATAGCTTGTAACATAGAAATATATTGAAGAAAGACCTAAGAAAGTATTTATAAATGATCAGTATCAGTCTTCAAATTAGAGCTAGGATAATGAAATTTTGTATACTATATCCTTGGAAATCGGGACAGCACAGTAAAAAAATTTAAAATCAGCCCACTGACACCCCAACTTTTCGAAAAATTTACTTTATTCAGTATTTTTCTATGAAACTCGAAATACTTACATTTCTTTACTCTACGCCCACTTTTGAAGGGGCGGTTTTCTAAAAAAACAGTTTTTCGGCGTTTTAATTAGAATAATATCACTTCTTAGAAACAAAATTTAATACAAATATATTGCAAAATTTTCAAAATCCGCCCACCACCACGCCCACCTTTTGAGAAATCGCAGGTTTTGGAATAATTTTAAAAGAGATTCAAAAAAAACACTTAGAAAAGTGATAGGGTATCATACGATCCGCTCCAGACGGATTGAAGCATTTTCATATGTTTTTTCTTGATCTGCTTCTTCTTCCACTTGACCAACTTGCTGCACTTTTAACACTTAATGTAATTTTATAATGTACTAATTAATGTAATCAGAAAACATTGTATAAATTTACTTTTTCGTTTTCATTTCATATTCAGAATAGTAAATAGTAATAACAACTCAATTTTTTCCTTCTTTTTCCAGAATCCACCAATTTTAAAATAACCACACACTATACCAAAGATATTTATTCTTCCAAATCACTGAATAACCTACTGATAAATGAAGATGTTATAACTTACACAACGGAAACAGCAGTTTTGGAAACAGTAGGCACAGTTGCCCTCGATAAATCTACAGCTACCGCCTTTAAAAATAGACACACAACTGCGACGTCTAGTTTTCATACACCTAGCGGAACAACAATAAAACCTTCAGCAAATAAAATAGATAGTAAATCTTTATTTCCGAAACAACAAAAAACTGATGCTCCAATGCTCAACTACATATTTGACGTTTTTTCTACAGCTAATAAGCATCATCATCACGATCAAAGGTATCAAGTGATTAATAAAACTGTTCTTGTTTTTTGCACAGTGCTGCCGTAAAAATAATCTAAGTAATTATGGATCTGGAAGCAAAATATAAATTATAGAATATAGAATAAGAAGATTATCATTGTATATCATTACATTACAACCTTAAATTATCCGTTCAACGTCCGTGCACTGAATCAACACTATAAAAGGGCATTTATTATGTTTTTATGCTATTATATGTACATATTTGAAATCAATCAAATTACAGGCCGAGAGAAACACGAGAAAGACCGATACAAGTGATATTTAGGGAATAAGACAAACAGAGAGATTTCAATTATAAGTACAAATTTCTAAATACATATATATTTAATATTATTACCCGCCGACTCTTGTATTTTCAAAAGCATAATAATAATTTATTTAAATTTAACAACACGTAAAATAGATTTCAACAATCTTTAAAATAAGTATAAATGTTGACATATTCATGAAGTTATTTAAGATATTATAAATTAAAATTAGGATTGAGAAGAATTCGGAAATCCAGATTTAGGCGTGCTAAAAATTTTAATTCAGATAAAAGAAATGAAGTTGAAAATTTTATTAAACAGTGTTTGTTTTCTTATTAACAGGGTTTTATAACAGTGCTATTATTTTAATGAAACTGTCGAAAAACAGTTTTTTGAAATGATTAAAAGAATGTCTACATATTTGCTTAAGTACGTTTATGTTAAATTACTTAAAAATGTGTATTTTTTGAAAAGTGTGCGTGGCAGTGGCCGAATTTTGAAAATGTTTACACTTGTACTGCTTCCTTTTCCAAGTTCATGTTATTTATTATTCAAATAATGTTTACATAGATACATATATTCAATTATATTCCGAGAAGCCCCTAGGTAGGTAATTCTGACTAAGTTGTAGCTGTCGGCAAAGTTGAGGTGTTGAGTGTTGGTTATACCATGGCGGATGTATGACTCTCCTAGATCGAGGTATGAAGCTATTTTGTGTCATGAAATTTAATTTTAAAATCTTGATACAAAATCTTTTTTGATCTTCGTGATGTCAGCATTGATAGTCAACCAGTTACCGTGACTCCATCTTTCATTGACGTTAAACTCCTTCTGCATCATTGCGGTTTCTCATCAATTTTTCTATGTGATACCACTATCGCCGTGTCGTTTGCGCATGCGAAGAGCCTTAAGTAAGCTGTTTGAATATATGTATATATATATAATATACAAAAGCGGGTCTAGTTTTGAGCCTTGTGAAACACTGTTGGTAGTACTAACTTCATCACTGAGATTGCAATCGATTTTAACGCGGTATGATCGGAATGTAAAACAGTTTTCCAACCATTTGATGCATTCGCTCGAATTTCCGAACGATGCAATGAAGTTTGATATGGCTTACTAAAATCGATAAACAAGGTTAGGCTATGATTGTTTTTGCTAAGGCTTTCATTTAATTTGTTTGCAAAATTTCCTAGAAATCGGTTGATATTTTTACCTTTTTGAAAACCGTATTGGTTCAGATTTATAATTTTATATTTTTCAACTAGTTTTTTCAATCTTCTTACCACGATATCTTCCAATTTTTATAAGTAGGTCGAAATATAGAAAGTTTTAGTGCTTTGGGCATTGTTTTTTGATCTAAACTTAAATTAATTAGTTTTGTTATTATGGGTGTAATTATAGCTCTGTTATTTTTCAAATCTCTCGGGCGAATGTCATCACATTTCGAACTTTTTCTGACATCTAAACTCTGAACGATGCTAAATATTTCTAGCTCACTAGGCCTCTTCAAGAAGACTGAATTTTTAAATAGTGCAAACAGACCCTATAAAGTATATATATAAATGATCAGTACCAATAGCCGATTCGATTGAGCCATCTCCGTCTGTCATTGTTTTGTAATGAAAATTTTTATATGAGGTCTTTGCATATCGGGACAGAATATGTAGAAATTTTCAAAATCCGCCCACTGTCACCCCCACTTTTCGAAAAATTCACTTTCTTCAGTATATATACCCTATCCTAAGGGTATATTAAGTTAACATAGAGAAATATTACAGATAGACCAAATAATTTTTATATATATGTATATCAAACGATCACTATCAATAGCCGATTCGATTAAGGCATGTCCGTCCGTCTTTATACCCTATACGAAGGGTATATTAAGTTTGATACATAGTTTTTAACATAGAGGAATATTACAGACAGACCAAATAATTTATATATAAATAAAAACTGTTTTTTTCACGGTTTTACTTGAACAATATCACTTCGTAGGAACAAAATACAGTATTCTTATATTGAAAAATCTCAAAAATAAAAAGTTTTTGAGCAAATTCATGTCTTAGAGTAATTTTATGAGAAACTAGCTGCCCGGCAGATGTTGTTCTACCCTTTCCTTACTCACGATGAAATTTAATATGCATTACAAAACAATTATCCGAAATAATTGATAATTGTTTTGTAGAGCGAATCGTGTGATACCCTATCCCTTTCCTATTAACAGATACATATGTAAAAACCAGTGAAAAATGCTACAATCCGCCTGGAGCGAATCGTATGATACCCTATCCCTATCTTATTTGGTCGTGTCAGTGGGCGGTGGAAAATGTATTCACAAAATTTTCTATTTTGCCTTATAAACTAATATTTTTACTCGAAAATTAATTTTTGAAGTAAACTCCCCTAAAAAGTGGGCGTGGCCATATACAATGTATAGACGATTTGTAGATTAAGTGGATATCTACATATTTGCCCAAGTATAATATAGTACTTTTTAAAACTGGAATAGATTGGAACATAGTTTTCTTTAATGATAAAATCAGTATTGGAGTTTAAAATGGGAAATTTAACATAATTGCAGTTTGCTCTCACTATTGTTGTCGATTTCATGAGATTTTACCAAAAGCTCTTCGGAGTTTGATCCCGGGATTTTAAGTACAACAATGGTTTGACTTCGAGCTGCAATTTTTATGTTGCCACATTTTTCTTGCAGAAGGTAGTTTTTATTTTGGTCATGAGGTAACCCCTTTAGTGGAAGATCAATCACAACCCGTTTATTCTTACCTAGAAATTTTAATCTCATGGAAACGGCAACGATTACTATTTGATTCCAAAGAATATCACGCCCTAATATACCATCTGCAGGTCATCGACAATGTTTCAATTAGTAGAGATTTTTTCTGGGAATTTAAGAGTTGTTCTGATCGTACCTCGAGTAGTTCTTACACCACCAAAAATACCACCTAATTGCCTTTTTTCCTTGAAATTTATGCTATTTTTATTTTGCAAACACTTTCTTTTGAGTAAACTTGTACCAGCGCCAGTATCGACAAGAACTAGAATTTTACCATACTTAGCAGATGCCATTGGCAGTTCAACGAAAACATCATGCTTGCGAAGCTTCTTGAATGCAAGCACATTATTACTCCTATAATATTTGGTAGCTTTTATTGTTTTAGTTACCCTAACAAACCAGGTATTTAAACTGCCGAAAATCTCATTATAATATAAAATGACGTTATTCATCACCAACAACCAGATACCGAACATGTTTAAGTACACCGTTCTCCCCACCTGGGTTAACATCTGACCTGGTTTTATTTGATGAACTTGCATTTTGCGACGGAAATGCAGTTCCGTCGTTTTTTATCTATTGGTTTTTGTTCAATTGTGATGATATATGAGAAGTAAGGTGTTTATTAATGTTTACGGATTTTAAATGGGGAAGTATTATGTTATTTGTTTTGTTTTGAATTTTTATTTCTGGTGTTTCTTGTTTGTGTACTGTTATCGGGGCACCACTTAGTTCTTTGAACTGCCCCCAAAGCCGTTTCCCGACTGGTTTTTTAGATAATTTGTTTTACTAAAGCAATTAACTTCTATATATCCCGTTCTAGAGCACCACTTGCACTTTAATTTTTCTTTAGTAGTACGTGTTGTTCGGCAGTTCGACCGTTATCCTGCTTGAGGGCTTGGACTTTGTATGAAGTACAGAGGTAGAAGGTACGGGACTGACTTTAGTACTCGCCTTTTCCTTTAACTGCTTTTGTACAGTCAAGCTTTTGTTGAGCTCACTTGTCATTTCTTCAACCTGCTGGTCAGCTTCTTGTACGTATTCCTTTAAGTCCTTCTCGAGGTCTTTACGTACGCGCTCACTTTGTTTAAGTTTATTTGTGAGCCGCTGAACTTCGCTGGCGTGACTTAGTTTCAGATTCTGTACAGCTTTCGTATACTCTGTCAGAATCACATCGGTTTTTTTCTAACCGGGTAAACTGGCCCCACTGGGAACTCAATTGAGAACGTATTAACTCAAAAACCTCAGACTTTAAGATGTCTTTCAGTTCAGCGAGTAGAATATCGTTCAGTTCTTTTACATCTTGTTTTTGTTCTTTAAGCTTTTTCCTCAACTCTTCGTCCTCGTCTATCAATTCATGAAGTGTAGCCTCAATTTCGCTATTGGCCATAGACTTATAGAATATGATTAAATGAATTCGAGGAGAATGTTGAGTGTTATGCTTATATGAACTGAGGAACGTAAAAGAATATGAACTGAATGTCCTACAGATTTAATCTCTTTTTATTATTATACTTCTATTAACTAACACCAATGTTATTTAGTTTTGACTTCCTGTCTAGCACTTACCCTACCGAACAGCGAATAGTTCTGTGTCTCCCACTATTATTTGTTTGTAACGTGTTTTTTCCGCTGTTCTTTGCGAAACGTTCAAGGAAGGTGTGTAGGTAGATAGATATCCAAAAGATGCTCACACTGATAACTGAAATGAAATGCCAATCACTGCACTTTTGCACTCAAAAACGATGAACACAAACACGACGCGAAAAAAAAATTATTTGATATATACATACGTAAATATCACTTAAATCACGATAACACCTCTCTAGATTGTTACTCATAATATGGGAAAATTTATTTACCTGATTTTTTTGTTGATTTAGTGTTCGTTTGACCAAAATATAATGTGTGATAAGGGAACGAAAAAGACGATTGAAATGAAAGGTTTTTTTTTTAAACCGGCTGCGCCAAAATGTTGTGCGTGTTCAGTATCGCTACTGGAAAACACCTTTTCCTGTTCGCGTTTCAACTTCAACTGGCTTTTTTTTCAGTTCTAGTTGGAACCATCGATAGCTATACTCTGTCCAACATAAATTGTCAGTACACGTCTTATGGGAGAGCTTTTTAGAGATCAGTAGCGTGACATATTTTTGCACCATACTAAATTGAGAGAAACCCCGCATAAAATGTGTATACCCGCCGTAAATATCCATTTGTATCTGTCGTAGATCCAACAGCGCACAGTGCGCTGATTGGCTGCTGCGTTTCAACCCCTATTTATATTGATGTGCATTCAGAGTTACCCGTTTTGTTAGTCGTTCAGTTTTTTTTTTCTTTTGGTTTTAGAGCTTTAAAAAAGTTATTTTTGATAAGTGTTACCATCTTGTTTTGATCTGAAATTTTATTTCTTTTAAATTGTTGAAAATACGTTAAAATGCAGTTACAAAATTGTAAGATGTTTTCTATTCTAAAATGTTTTAATGTTTTGCACTTTGTGCGCATACATTTGTCTCTCTCTTTGGGTTCAATTTTCAGGACGTTTACGTTTTACTTTTAAGCAATGTAGTGCGTGAGTAATTTAAAATTGTTCTACATTATTTGTTTGATTAAAGAAAAAGATTAACAGCTTTTAATATTAGTTAGCCATTATGGGAAAATTAACAATTTTTGCATTTCAATGGATAAAAAATGGCACATTTGCCGATTCGTCTCTCATGAATCAAAAAAAAATCTTCGATAATGCTGCCAGTGTATATGCACAAATTTGGACAAAGTTATTTTTACGCAATGAAATATTTCAGAAGCAAGTCAAATTTCCCATCTTATACACTTATGCTTATTTCAACAGAACTCAGAAGAAGGGTATGTACATAGTACATATCTTTTATTGATTTATTCCAGGAAGCATTTTTTAAATGTCGATTTTTTTAAATTGAACTCTGCAATAAAAGTAGATACATAATTGTTTTTTTGTTTCCATTCTCCTGTCCGTGTTTGTTTTTTATTTAAAAAGGGATTATACCGACTGGCTTAATTTTTAACCCTTCAAAAACGCGCCTTTTATCTTACCTCTTGGTGGTGTGGAAAAAGTTAAATTTGTTTTATATTTTCTAAATAAAACAAATTAAATGAAAATTTCAATCTAAAATAATAGGACGGTAACCGTACATAATATTCTTTCACATTTTTGCTAGTTTGAAATGATACTGCGGCAACCCTGTAAGAGCTTTTGTTAGAGTAGCACCTTACGGAAAACTAAAGAGTGTTAATGAGAGACAAACATCCCTATCTTCCCTGTACTGACAATTTATGTTGGACAGAGTATAGTTTGCACAACCAGCATTTCCTGCTCCTTGACTCATCGTACTGTTGCGAAACAATATTGCTGCGTAAGAGAAGTAATATTATTGTAATTGGCATTAATATTATTTCGACAGAGGGCAACGGTTTTGATGGGTCAATCCACGGGAATGCGCTTGTGCCAAAACTGGGGCACAACAGGACAGACAGAATTGGCAGACCTACTTTTTCAAGCTTCTCTATTATCCTAATGTCAGAATTGATTAACTCGAGATGAGTTCGAATTTTTGCACAAATCCAATTGCCGTTTTTCATAGGTGCAAGTAAAAAAGAAAGTAGTATAATTAGATTTAAGAAACAAATTGAACATTGTGAATTATTATTATATACATATATGTACACAAATGAATTTTACAAGAGTTCTTTTGAACTAATAAAGAATTATATTATATAAAATAACAAAAGCGTTAAACTCACAAAAGTAAATAACAAAAAGAATTTCGAAATAAGTCTTGCCTCAAAAGTTGAAATATAAAAGAATTTTTGTAGACATAATTGAATGTCCTAATTATACCCTATCTTAAGTGTATACTACGTTTGACGCATAGTCTGTAACATAGAAAAATATTGAAGATAGACCACATAAAGTATATGTATAAATGATCAGCATCAGTAGCCAAGTCGATTGAGCCATGTCCGTTCGTCCGTATGTCACCAGTTTTTAGGGCTTAAATTTTGAGCTAGGTTGATGAAATTTTGTATACGAGATCCTTGCAAAGTAAGCAATGCAAGTGTAAAAAATTTTAAAATGTGTCCACTGCTACGCCCACTTTTGTGAAAAAATCACTTCTTTCAGTAATTATATAAATAACCTATAGTAAGATAAAACTTACTTAAGGTAATATGTAGATATTCTCTTACCGTACATATCTTCAGTACATTGTGTATGGCCACGTCCAGTTTTTAGGGGCGTTTTTATCAAACCAATCTTTTTTGAAGGTTTTATCGAAATAATAGCACTTCTTGCGAGCAAAATACAGTATGTATATTTTTTTTAATTTGTTTAGTTATTTTTGTGTTGGCATTTTATAGACTATCTTATTTTATAAATAGGCGACGACACGGACTTGAAAAACAAGCACGTGCGAGTGTTAGAACAGGATATCATTCTATGAGCTAATTTATATTCCTGTTTTTTTTTAGCTCTCTAAACTTAATATGCCCTTAAGACAGGGTGTAAAAATTATTTCATAAATAACTGTTTACAAAAAAGTTTAATCTTTTATTACAGATATGGTCCACATTTTGAGGATGTAGAAAAAGAAGGGCAACATCCGAATATTACAGTGCAAGCCGGTGCGAGTGTCTATCTTAACTGTCGAATTTCCCTGCTGCAAGATAAGACTGTAAGTTCAATAATATATCGAATTTAAGTCTTAATATTCGTATATCATCACATTAGTCTTATTACCACTTATTTAGGGTTTTCATAGAAAAAGTAGAAAAAATGTGTTTATGCAGTCAAACAAGCAATATACATATATGTATGTAAAGGTGTGTCCAGGCCGAGTGAAACATTTCTGAAACACTGTTTGAAACATTTCATAAACATTTAATAAATGTTTCACAATGCGTCCAGACCGAGCGAAACATTGAAGAAACATTTCAGAAACAAATAAATGTTCCAGAAATATTAATGAAATAATGTTTCAGAAATGTTTCGCTCGGTCTGGACGCACCTTAACATATTGATTTTATAACGCAGTTGTTAGGATTATGCAAACTAAACCAGCCAGCATTGACGAAAAAAATATTGAAAAGCCTCCTTATTTAATCGAAACCTTTCAATGAATCTATAATAATAAGTTCTATTTCCACACAGTAATTGAAATTGTTCTTACGCTTTCTTTGATAATGAAAATGGATTGCTATTATCCCTTAGTAACCCTTAACTATATTTTTCATCATCTTACATAAGATAATAGCACTGGTTCCATTTTTTCTTAAGTTGAAATAATTTTATTTTCAATTTCACTCCTGCTTTCGCAGGAAATAATCCCAATACGTTCAAGATATAACGTCATACGTATTTTGTTTTCGTACAATTGCCGATCCGTTCACAGAGGACGGGAATAACTTTTCAAACTGGTGCCAAAAAAATTCCTCGAACTCAATGTCAACAAATGCCAACCCATTACTTAATCTCGTAAGCGTCTCACACCAGCCAATAGATCAGGGGTATCAAACTCAAACTCCTTTAGTTTGGTTTGAAGCATGGCAGCCATGTGGCCCACATTAAATAACGTAAATAGAGATTTCTGAACTTTAACAGGTGATTGCGACCATATTGTTTTGGCTACATCTGTCAAATTGACTGCCATTTGTATCTATTCGCCAGAACTCGTACGTAAACAAAGCGAAAGACATTCCGAAAATATCGCCGCTGTCCGTGAGACTGTGCAGGAGAATCCGAGGCAGTCAATTCTGCCTTTCGCAGACCACAACTGGGCGAATTTGGCGTCATGTTCGCTGACTGAGCTCTCGAGCAGCTAAAGTTTGACCCCAAATTCGTTCGAAAAAGCATATTTAGTGACTTAGCCCGTTTCTGTGTGAATAGGTCTGTCAACAAGCCAAATTGTCGAATTTGAGATGATAACAATCCACACGAGATCCACCAAATTGCAATGCATACAGAAAGTTTGGTGTAACCAAGCTGCCCAAGTTAACCAATTTCGTTTGGCCTCAATTGGAGGTTATGGACAATGACAACACGCGGTTTCAACAGGATGGCGCGCTATGTGCCACGAGCCCGTGCTGCACTGAACATTTTGCACGAACAAAAAAATGTGTGAAATTAAAATTGCAATTGCAGATCTAACTCTACGCTTGGTTTTGTTAAACGCTGGTCCAAGGAATAATTCTTTAACCCGTATGACACGAAAGCTCTCTTTTTCACATTTGTTGGGCTATTCTTGAATATGCTAACCAAGTATGGTCACACCTTATCATAATACTCTTTCCCTGCTAATAAAAGCGGTTCAAAGTATCTGTTTTGCTCCATGCAGTCTTCCATCCCTCGTATGAGGATCGTACGAAACTAGTCACTAGAAAAACGTCGCGAAATTGTCGACATTCTATTTGTACATCAGCTGAGTGTTGGTATGACGAGGTAAATTTACCTTTTCGAGGGAAAAACCATGAACAAAAAACGACTAAAGGAAAAAAAGGGGAAAAAATCTATAGTGCAATTATTAGGGAAATTCGGTGAACTCGAAAAAGGAAGGAAACAATTTGGATTTCAACCATAAATTTGGTTGAAAGAAAAAAAATGTACCTATCTAAATCTGCGGTAATACAATAAATCTACTACGGAAAAGTATTTCCTCGAACATGTTTCTTTCTCTTTTCCTTACATTCATTCCCCGGCTCAGGGCTATCGGCTCTCTCTCCTCATTTATTTTTATACGCATTTCCAATTTTGTGTTTTTTTTGTATTTAGTAATTTGCTTCTTGGCATCAGCACTCAACTGCATGAGATTTGAAGTTTAACAAAGGTTTTTTCATAATATAGTCTATCTTTAATAGTTGTAAAAACAAACAAAAAATCCTGTATTTCAGATGTTACTTTTTTTTTCCTGAAGATGGAGAGCATTAAGGTCTTACCATTTGTTGTGATTTATTTTTAATTACTTATTTTTTGTTCTTGTCAATAAAGAATATATACTTGTTTTTAAGCATAAAATTGCTTAAAATAAATTGTGATTCAGAAAAACTTTTTTTTTCAATAAAAGTTTTTAAGGAAAAAATTAAGAGAATTTTGGCGAGATACGGAGGGAAAAAAGGGAAAAACAATACTTTTTCGAGGTTAAAAACTATCCCAAAGACATACCACCACTGCATCAGGTACTAGCAAGTAACATCGACAGCTTCACTCTACTAAGTATTGTATCCCTCAACTCCAACTCCCGAAATCTAAGATCTGTACCTCTCTTTCGTCTCAACTTTCACCGCACAAACTACGGCTGAAACGAGCCAATGACTAAAATGGCTAATGTGCTTAGCTCTTTCGATTTGCAGCAAATTTACATAACGAAACTCTGTTATGTCCAGTCCAACTTCTCTCCCTCTCCTCCGTAGTTTCATTTAATTTTGAGTTAATATAAAGTTACTACCTCGTTTAAAATATATAAACCATAAAAAATAAACAAAATTGTTAAGTTAGATTAGGCTCGATTTTATTATGGGTTTTAAGCTTAAAAATAAAAGTAAAACAAAAAGATAAAAATTGACCAAGACCTAATTAAAAATTTGTCGAGTTATGTATATATTTTATAGTTGACTGCCTAGATTTCGTTTCAAATCATCAGGGCCGGCCCGAGTCAATTGAGCGCCCTATGCAAGCCTTACCTGGAGCGCCCTATATAACCCCCGCCAGCGTTGCCTTTACCATATACATCACACATCAATCGACACATCGACATCGAAAATCTAACTATTTTGATTTGATTTTACTAGCATCGTGTCTGATATCAGAATCGTACACAAATCCATACAGTACGATTTCCAGTAAATCAACAACAATTCAGTATGCGCAGATGTGTGCTGTGTATGGTCCGTTTTATACATTCTCTTATCAAACAAATTTCTCAAATGAGTAAATCTCATAGGTGCAGAAATAAAATCTGCACATTTTCACTCAAATGATTCCATAGGAATTACGTATTGAGTTTATTGTTTTGAGATTTTCCTGTACAGACCTGGTGGGATTTTTCATTCCGGTTCTATTCGAACTATAGTCTGTCCAACATAAATTGTCAGTACAGGGAAGATAGGGATGTTTGTCTCTCATTCGCACTCGTTTGTTTTCCGTAAGGTGCTACTCTAACAAAAGCTCTTACAGGGTTGCCGCAGTATCATTTCAAACCAGGAAAAATGTGAAAGAATATTATGTAGGGTTACCGTCCTGTTTTTTTAGATTGAAATTTTCATTTTATTTGTTTTATTAATCAAATATAAAACAAATTTATCTTTTTACACACCACCAAGAGGTAAGATAAAAGGCTTCACAGCTTCTGTTTTATTTTTTAAATTTTCATGAATTTTTATTGCCGCGTCAACAATTTCTTTTTTTTTCCCGCACTTAAGTCTTTGGATGATTTGGAAGCCATTTATTTACTACCGTCTTAACACCCAGGGATCGAAAAAAACTGTATCTATTTTTGGCAACGAAATAAGAACTCAAAGACTATCCTCCCTGTATTGTTTTTATACGAGAACGGAACTAAATGTCGTACATCCTATAATAAAGCAATTAATTCTTAAGTCATACATGGAAATAGGATAAAATACAAAAAAACCCAGTCTTGAAAAATCTCGACAATTAAAAATCACTTCCTGCAATAAAGCAATAAAAGTTATGTACAGATGAGCGCAAGGATATAAGATGACCAAATTGACCTGCTTCTGTAATATTTTATTGCTTAAAATATTCTAACAATGTTGGTCAAAAATTTTTGGCCGAGTTTATGTATATACACTGGCGGCATTATCAAAGATTTTTTTTTTTTTGATTCATGAGAGGCGAATCGGCAAAGGTCCAATTTTTTATCCATTGAAATGCAAAAATTGTCAATTAATTTTCCTATAATGGAAACAAATTATGTAGAACAATGCTGAAGAAATTTAAATTATTCACTCACTGCATTGCTTGCAAGTACAAAATAAACGTCCTATTTTACCAATTGCGTATTTTATGTAGGTATTTTTCAACGTACTGAAAATTTAACCCAAAAAGAGAAAAAAATGTATGCGTACCTACAAAGTGCAAAACAGTAAAACATTTTAGAATAGAAAACATCTTACAATTTTGTAACTGCATTTTAACGTATTTTCAACACATTAAAAGAAATAATATATCAGATCAAAACATGATGGTAACACTTATCAAAAAAGAACTTTTTTTCAAAGCTCTAAAACCAAAAGCTCCTTAATAGAAACCCAAGGAAAAAAAACTGAACGAGTTACAAAACGGACACTGGTAACTCTGAATGCACATGAAAATAAATAGGGGTTGAAATGCAGCAGCCAATCAGCGCACACCAAATGGATATTCACAGGCGGGTATACACATTTTATGCGGGGTTCCTCTCAATTTAGTATGGTGCAAAAATATGACACGCTACTGATCTCTCCCATAAGACGTGTACTGACAATTTATGTTGGACAGACTATAGTTGCGCAAGGAATTATACTGCGCAGTGCTGTGGATTTTTTATTTTGGTTCTTTTCGAACTAATTGTGCAAAAACATTCCTAGTGGGATTTTGCACATTCCAAGTGGGATTTTGCATTTCGGTTTTATTCGAACTAGTTTCTGGTGTGTGAGAATGGTCTTTTGTGTGAGTAGCTGAAATGAAGTAATTTGAATTGCCTTGACGCCCCGTTCATTTGCACATTCTGCACATATGGTGGATTCGGCCCTGCTAATCGCTATGCTACTTCTCGCGCAGATTTTCTCTTTTCCAGGCATTCTCTCTTGTGTTTGTGTACACACTAAAATAAAGAAAAAAAAGATGGTGAGAAATGTAGAAAAAAGAAGATAAGAAAATTTTTGTTGCCAAATGCGAAAACAGAGTGGAGAAACAATACGTTGATATGAATGTAGAAAGCTGTTTTATTTAATTTTATTGCACAACGCATTGTCCACTTTACGAAGAGTAATGAAAGCTCTGTGGGAGTAATGACAACTTTCGCAGAGCATATAATGCACGGTTTTTGTATGAAAAATAGAGAGGAATGTGAAGAAAAAATGAAAAGGAGCGTGCGCAATTATTATTGTTAGAATTAAAGGAAAATAACCGCAGAGTTTGAGAGTTGCTTGGCTTTTCTATGGAATTACCGGATGTTGTTGCGCTCGCGAAACTCCTCGACTAACTGCGTAGTCTTTTTACGCAGGATTCTCTTTTCTTCCCTTCTTCTGGTCCGGTACTCCTTTCTCGCAGCTCTTGTTTTTCTTTACGGTTCGCAGCTTCTTCTCGTTGGACAGACGGGCTCTGAATTTATCTGCAACAAGATAGTGGTCATAGTCAACGTTTGACCCTCGAAAGGTACGCACATCCAAGTTGTTGGATGCGTGACTTGCGTCGATCTGATTGATCTGGGTGGATTCTTAGCCCAGGAAGCCTAGTGCTACTTGTCAGTCCTCCTTTGCAGGATCTTCAGTTTCTTCGGTAGGGGCGTGTGCACATATTAGGCTGAAGTTTTGAAATGTGGCCTTGTTGCGGATTACAGTCAGGCGATCACTTATCGGCTTAAAATCAATAACTCGTGATCTGGGCCGATTTCCCACGATGAATCCGCATGTGCAGTCTCTTGTGGCAGCTGCAATAAATGTCGCTGCTACGTCTTTTCTGCATACCTGATCCTATCCATCGTATCTCCTGGATCGCAGTAATATCTGCCTTGTACTGCGAGAGAACAGATTCAAATTTTTGACCTGCACCCAGGATTTACAGAGTTTGTACATTCCACGAGCATACCTGTGCTCACGCAGGTCCGAGTGTTAAGCTCGTCTACATGCGTACACGGATTTGGCATACGCTCATCGTGGTGATAATGCAACATTTTACCCTTCTTTGCAAAGAAGTATAAGGCCATATATTCGAATATAGAGAAACTGTCATTAGACCATATATTGAAATATTTGGCCTTATGACACGGCACCGTATGACTTCTTAAGAACAAAATACAGTGAGTGTTGAACATTTTTCAAAATCCGGACACTACCACTATTGGAGTAAATTTAGAAGAAATTAAAAAAAACAAAAAACGTTTTCAACGAATTATAATGATAGAGGAAGGAGATATACACATAACATATATAGGCAAGGGATAGGGTATCACACGATTCGCTCCAGACGGATTGTAGCATTTCCATGTGTTTTAGTTTTGGATTCACTGAGAACAGTGAGTTAATTCAATTCAATTTTAAAGGTTTTTATTGAACAAACAAATAACACTTATGCTAGGCAAAAACACCTAAAACTAGCTTAAATAACTTGAGTAACTTATTATAACTTACTGGTCCTATGCGGGCGCTCTAAGCTAAACTTAATTCTTAATCTATGTCTTTCGACTTAATTATAGAGATTATTTTATTGTAATAACAAATATGACTAAGAAAAAGAGTTTATTATAAAAGCTTAGTGAACGGACTTGTTTTTTAATTAAAACTATATATGTAAAAGCTTACATACTACCTTAAAATAATGTTAAACTACCTTATTTTTGTTGCCAACGGGCTTTTTATATTTTGTAATTTTTTTTGGTGCCAACGGGCTTTTTTGTTTTTGTTTTTTAGTGTTCCGGACCTAAAAAGGTAAGACGGAACACTTATGGGTTTGATACGGTGTCTGTCTGTCCGTCTGTCCGTCAGTCTGTCACAGCCCTGTAACTTTTGAACCGTTAGACATAGAGAGCTGAATGTGGAAGCCTGCACAAGATGGCGGCAATGAATTTCATTTTAGGCAACTTGTATGAAGGGCAAAAAAAAGTTATTTTGTTCCCCATCATGTGGCATATCAAATTAAAGAGAATTTTGCAAGGGCTTCACATATGTAAGAAATTTTTTTTTCTGGCAAAATTTGTTGAACAAAAAAGATTGCCAAACATCTGAAAAATGTTGCCCCCCCCCCCCCCCCTCTAGCGGCCAGACCATAAATGGTAAAAATATGAAAAAAATTGGAGATATGTAGAATTTTGTTTCGATTGTAAAAACAATACGAAAATTCATGTAATTTATATATTTTCTGAGAAAAATTAAAAAAATGGGGTGTCAAGTTACCCCACTGTATCTCCCCCAGTTTTTATGTTATCCAAATAATTTTTACAGTAGATCATTTCGATACTACGGTTTGCTCAAGTTTTAAGTTTCATCCAAATTCGCTAAGTAGTTCCCGAGTTACAGATTTTAGAAAAGCGCATGGACTTCCCTATAAGCTCTTCTCTCTTCTTCTCTTCTTCTTCTTCTTCAAGACATTACATTATTCATATGAAAACCAATATTAAGTGAACCTATGCAGGATATGAATAAATTGCCTTCTATTTAATAACAATATAAAATGTCCGGAACACTATTGCAGGTGGCCCCCCTCGCACTTGCCCAATTTTTTTTTTTTATGCCAACTGGCAATTTTTTATTTTTTTTTATATATATACATTTTTAAACTTATCCTACCTACTTACAAAAAAAAAAAAATCTATGTAAGCCAGCCACAGGCATATAAAGATATATACATCGGACAGTTTTGCGTGTTCAAACTACCCCGGATCTAAGTGAATCGACGAGGGAGTTCGCTCAATAAGCCACCAGAATTGTTGGTGCTGCCGTTCAACGTCTTTAATATCGCGCTTCGAAACCGACCGACTAAACCGGAGTGGCTCTATAGCGAGGCGCCTATCCACAGTTTTTCGGGCTACATGGAAGAGTATCGGAACCGCCGCTCTATCCTGAATCAAACATGCCTGATCGTAATAGAGAAAAGCTTCTGGGGGGACGAAGCCGCTAAGGCGCACTCTCTCATGATACATATTATTGGGGTAAAAAGCCCCGGAGATCAGGTTATTCATCGAGGTCATTGCTCTTGCAATGTGCCTTCGAGTCATCTTGATTAAGAAATTGTCCACTCTTATCAGACTCGCTTTGTTGTAAAGGATCTCGTTGGAATAGAATTTTATGTACTGAGACTCTGGTGTTCTGTACAAGTGAAGGCAAGTTCGAAGACAGGGCCTCTCAAACACCCGAATCCTTTCCATCCTGCTTGCCCCTATGTTGAACCACACAGGACATCCATATGCGATCATGGGCCGAGTAAGGGCCATGTAGTAGATTACCTTCACCCTTGCATCGAGTTGGCTGCTATGAAACAGTCTCTTTGTAAGAGCGAAAGCGCCTCGGGCTCTGGTAAGAGCAATATCTACATGTTTATTAAAATATAGATATTGGTCTAGCCAAATCCCCAGGTATCTGACTACATTTTGACATGCAAGTGGACGTCCGTGCTCTCCAACAATAGAGAACTTTCGCCAATTCTTCCTGGTATCCCAAGAGGCCCCAGACAACGGCGTTCTGAAAAGAATGGTCTCAGACTTCTGGAAGTTGATCTTCAACTTCCAGTCATCGCAATATCGCTGAATCTTATCGAAGTCACGCTGCAAGAGTGTTGCAATGACGTCAATCTTAGGCCCTGATCTGTACGCGATCAAATCGTCCGCATACGCTATCACGTCTGGAAGAGATCCTATCAGATCAGCCGTGTAAATATTGAATAGGATCGGCGAATTAACCGCCCCCTGTTGCAGACCATTTTTAATTTCGAACGTCCCAGTGGAAGTTACGAAGTCAACCAAGCAGGCACCCGTGCATTGTTTCTTACTTTTGTTCCATTGGATATCCGACACGAGTTTAGACGCGGCATGAATTGTATCATGCCCCGCCTTAAAACCGAATTGGTTATCCGGAACAATTTTATTGTCCTCAACCCACATTATCATTGCTCTATGTAGCACTTTCTCGATTACCTTACTGATGTTCGGAAGGAGACTTATGGACCGGAGATTTGCCGGATTGGAACTGTCTTTTCCCCTTTTTGGGATCGGCTGAACCACCGCTGTTTTCCAATGCCCTGGATAATGGGCATTATTCAGTGCATTGTTGAACAGGGTGGCGTAAATGTCTACCGCTACTAGAGGAAGATGTCGAAGCACAATGTTCGATATTCCATCGATTCCCACTGATTTCTTCTTTCTCAGTGATTCGAAGATCGCTTGAAGTTCTAAGCTTGAGTTTCTCGATGGGGTAGCTGATGCAGATGTGCAATGCAGAGTTCGAGAATGTGAGCCTCAAACACTACATGGCGTTCTGGAAAATGCTGTAAAAATGGAATCCAGTCGAATGGCTACTCGAGCGGCACGTCGTGCTGCAAATATCTCACTCCAGTTGACTAATTGGAAGCCACAGAATACTCCGGAAATAGTAATCCGTCAGCGTAAAAGGGCCGATGCTGACGGAGGAAAAGTGCTTGGCCCTAAATGTTCAACACCGCTCGGTCGACAAATGTAACTCTGAAAAAATTAGAACCTATTCCACTTGATATTCTGGGACGAGCTGGTATAGCCGCGCGAAAAAATTTGGTTTCATCGATTGTCCCGATTTGGAGAAAAAATTATATTTTTCAGAAACAAAACTGCTTTCAACGAAACACCGGATTTTCAGGTTGTTGTTACTGCCTTTCCCCACTTTCGAAAAAAAAGGCTGGCCCAAGGGGACAGTTGCCAGCCAATCGTTTAGTCCCCATTATTAATTCCGTCAGCTTGAGACGCAATGTGTGTTACGTACATGGAGACATCGGATCGTTCAAATGCAATCTGATGGTGGATACTGGCGCTACACATACAGTAATCCACTCGAAAACTCTCTTCCCTGCTCTGCGTTCTCAACTTCTGCCATTTTCTGCTTTTATAAAAGGGGTTATAACCGAGATAAATGTGATCGTCGCCTATATACATCAGGATTGTATCCTTGGCATCGACTTCTATGTCGCTCATAATTGTATTATTGACTTCCAATACAAAGTTCTAAGAATGCAGAATGTGGTTATTCCGCTGCAAGGCATCTCGACACGACACGGCAAGGCGTCTTCCGTGAGCCAAGCACAATCTAGTGGCCTCGTTGGTTGTTGATATGGCCCAACAGGGCATTATTCATAAGTCTAATAGTCCTTGGTCAGCACCGGTAGTTTTAATAAAGAAGAAGGACGGTACAACACGTTTCTGCGTCGACTACCGCCGACTCAACGATCTGACCAAAAAATCCTCCTATCCCTTGTCGAATCTTGATGCGTTAGCTGGGGCTAAATGGTTTGCCACGTTGGACTTCAAATCTGGATACTGGCAAGTTGAGCTGGAAAACTCGACAAAAGAAAAAAATGTGCACGACTGGATCGTACGTACTTGCACCTACATATATGCTCTTAGTTGGATGTGAACAAATTTTTAATAAAAAAAAATTAAAAAATTTCGGATAAGTTTAAATGCCACATTTTGTTAAACATTTAATCCGGGCCACAGTTCGATTTTTATGGAAATCCATTGATTTTTAGCCGAGAAATAGCCATATTTTTAAAACCAGTTAATAAGAAAAGTACCGTTATACGTATTTTTAGCCAAAAACGTGGTACGCCATGTTATAGCATTTCTCTAGACTAACTCAAATATGAAATTTAATCAAAATCGTTAGAGCCGTTTTCGAGAAAATCATGTTTTTGTAAAATTGGCCTTAAGTAAAGTACCGTTAATAATAGGGCTAGAATTAAAATTCCAATTTCCCCTCTGGAGAATACACAACAGACCCCAGATATGAAGTTTGAAGGAAATCGGTCCACCCGTTTGGGCTGTAGTCGAGCCTACATACATACAGAGTGACGGACAGACAGACAGACAGACAGACAGACAGACAGAATCGGCAGACCCACTTTTTCGAGCTTCTCTATCATCGTAATGTCAGAATTCATTGTTATCTCGAGTTCGAATTTTTGCACGAATCCAATACTTGCCCTATATTATAGGTGCAAGTAAAAACAGCTTTCAGCACAGGTCAGGGCTTGTGGGAGTTTAATGTGATGCTATTTAGGCTCTGTAATGCCCCAGCCACGTTTCAGCGGCTAATGGAAAAAGTTTTGGAGGGTCTGTTGCACGGCAAATGTCTGAGATACTTAGACGATGTGGTGGTGCATGGAAAAACGTTCGAAGAGCTACTAGCTAACTTGGAGCTAGTGTGTAATCGGTTGAATAAAGCTGGCTTGAAAACTGCTCCCCAGAAATGCAGTCTTTTTACCAACGAGGCTTTGTTTTTGGGCTACGTTGCGTCTGCACGTGGCATTTTTCCAGACCCGGCTTAAATCAAGGCGGTATCTAAGTGGCCGGTCCCAAAGTGCAAAAAGGAAGTCCAAACGTTTTTGGGCTTCGCCGCCTATTATCGCTGTTTTGTAAAATCGTTCTCCCAGGTTGCTAAGCCACTAGCACGGTTGACGGAGAGATACCACACATTTTACTGTAACTTGGTATGTGAAGAAGCCTTCCAGAAGCTAAAAAACAACCTAACGAGTACTCCTACATTAGCCCTACTCCCGTCCTGAGTTGCATACCCTGCACCAATCCGACCCTATCTTAAAGACATACTGGGCCATCTGGGACACACTGTGCATCCGGAACGATATTCTGTGCCGAAAGTTATTTCAACGTAACGATTTTACTTACCAAACCGTCATACCGAAACTTTAAAAAAAAATTATTTCTTATAAATAAACGCTTAATAAAATTGTAACAATATGTAAATAAATTGACAATTTTAATTTGTTGTTGAGCTGACACTAATGCCGCATTACTGCCCAAACTCTTCCGCGGTAAAACTTCTATTCTGAAGTGACCTTTCGTCCCACATTAACATGAACTGTCCTGCATCGAAAATTGTCCCACAAAATTAGAAGATGTCTCACACTGTCCCACAAAATGGAACTGAAATTTTTCGTTTATTTTATAAATTATCCTAGTAATTAAACTGAACGATAAAGACTGAGCTAAATGCAGTCCTTTTTTATACCCTATCCTAATAAAATAATTGAATAAATTAAATATATAGATGATCAGCATCAGTAGTCAAATCGATTAAGCCATGTCTGTCCATCCGTCCGTCCCTCCATCCGTATGTCACCAGTTTTAGCGAATTAAAATGAATTTGGATCTAGGTTGATGAAATTTTGTATACTAGGTCCTTGTAAAAGTAAGAAATACAAGTGAAAACATTTTGAAAATCCGTTCACTGGCACGCGAAATCACTTTTTTCAATACTCGAAAAAGTTTGCTTAAGCAAATATGTCAATATGTAGATATTCACTTACTTAACAAATCTTCCATACTGTTGGCGGCTTTGCCTAAGGAAAAAAAATGTAAATGCCGGGTGACAAGTGTATATAGTCTTCGCGCTAGAAACTGTGTGTTAGCTAAAAACTGTCTAAAGTCACCAAATACAAATATATTCGAGCAATTAATTGACATTTTTGAAAAAGCTTGTTGTGGGGGCGTTAATGGTAAAAGGTGCGTTCCATGTTCACTTCTTGTGAAATTGATGACGTCATCGTAACCCGAACATTCTCCTCCCCCGCGAGGCACGCATCCAACATCTTGGATGTTCGTACCTTTCGCAAGGCAAACGTTAACTCTGACCACTATCTTGTTGCAGCTAAATTCAGAGCCCGTCTGTCCAACGAGAAGAAGCTGCGAACCGTAAAGAAAAACAAGCTTAACGTTGGACTACTTAGCACATCAGTAGGAACCAGAGCCTACAAAGAGCACCTGGCCGAGAAACTCTCTGCAGTGTATTCACCCACCACTAACGCTAACAAACAGTGGACCGAATACCGCAACAGCAACAAAGAGATAGCCGTGACCACCCAGCGGAAGAGAGTGACAGAAGATGCAGACATGAAACCGCTGCAGCGCAAAACAAGAGCAGCGAGAGAGGAGTACCGGACCAGAAGAAGGGAAGAAAAGAGAATCCTGCGTAAAAAGAAAAGGGACCACGCAGTTTTCCAGATCAAAGATATCGAGGAATCTAGTGAGGGCAACAACATCCGGCAGTTTTATCGAAAAGTCAAGCAGCTGACTACAAACCCTGAACGCAGGCTCTTGGAAATTGCGAAGGCATCCTAGTCACCGACTAGTTCACCTACTTCGGAACAAATATTAATCCTACAAATGACACCTTTGTAGATATCCGACGAAGAATAACCTTAGCAAACCGTTGCTACTTCGGTTTGGCAAAATAACTGGGTTTAAAACACTTAACTCGACGGACTAATGCTCTATAGAACGCTCATCTTACCACTCTTACCACTCTTGCTGAACAAATATTGGGCACCTTCAAGTGAAAAATACTTCGTTGGATATTCAATCGCTTATGCGAGGAGGCCGAATGGAGGTGAAGATACAACCGCAAACTCTATTAGCTGCACCAGGATGTGGATGTAGTCCAAAAAGCCAAAATACGCAGACTTTTTTACTGAGAACCCTAAGAAGTTTCAAGAAGTGGGCGTGCTTGTGTGTGGATCTTCAAATATTTTAACATGTACTCAAGTCCACTTCTAAGAATTGAATTGACATTATTTGATTGAAATCGAAGAAAAACTGTTCTTTTGAAAAACCGTCTCTAAAAAGTGGGTGAGGCCATATACAATGTATGGGAGTTTTGTAGAGCAAGTGAATATCTACATATTTTAAATATTTTTTTTTCAATTTCTTATAAAATTAATCCAAAACTTGAATTTTCTCCAAAAGTAAGCGTGGAGTGGGCTGAATTTGAATTTTTTTCAACATATATTTGGTTCCTAAGAAGTGATATTATTCTAATTAAACCACAGAAAAACGTCCCTAAAATGTAGGCGTGGCTGTATACAAAGTTTAATTGTCCTAGCTCAAAACTTAAGGCTCAAAAACTGATGACGGACAGACGGACCGATATGGCTCAATCGAATCGGCTATTATATATTATTAACTTTTTTGGGTCTGTCTGCAATATTTTTCTATGTTACAAACTAAGTATCAAACTTAATATACCCTTAGGATAGGGTACTTATAAATACTGAAAAAAAGTTTTTTTTTTCGAAAAGTTGGCGTGTCAGTGAGCGAATTTAAAAATTTATACACTTGTACTTTTAGAAAGACCTCGTCATGTCCATCCGTCCGTCTGTCACCAGTTTTTGGGTCTTAAATTGAGCTAGGATAACGAAATTTTGTATTCTTAGTCCTTGGAAATGGGGACAGAACAAGTGTAAATATTTTGAAAATCCGCCCAGTGGCACGCCCACCTTTCGAAAAACTCACTTCCTTCAGTATTTTTATATGACACTTGAAAAAACCTACAAGCAAATATGTAGATATTTACTTACTTTACAAATGTCCCACTTTTTAGGGGCGGTTTTCCAAAAGAACCGTTTTTTTCAATTCCAATCAAATAATATCAATTCTTAGAAGCAGACTGAGTAGAAACAGGTTAAAATATTTGAAGATCCGCCCACTAGTACGCCCACTTTCCGAAATAAAATTGTTTTGGGGTAATTTAATAAAAAAAATTTAAATACAATTTAATTCAAGTTTTTTTGTGGAAAAGTGTACATATGTCTGTATATGTCACAAGATTCATTCCAGGCGGAGTGTAACATTTCCATATGCTTGCTTGTAGCGACTAGATGTTGTGCTGAGTATAAAGTTGAAAATTAAGGGTATAAATATTAGGACGCATGGAAATAAAATTCAGAAGCAGTGACAAACTCAATCCTCTTTCTAACTGTATCCCTCAATCCGGATAGAGCAAAAACGGGGATTGACACTTAATCCCTTTTCGATCCGATTACTCAATCTGGTCATATAAACTTAGTAATTATAAAACCCTAAATGATTAGAGTAATTTTTTATTCGGACCTGCAGTGACACACAAATGAGCAGAAGACAAATTGACTTGTTCCATTGGAATCCAGAAGGAGTAAAATTCGTGGAAAACGATAAACAGAAACACTTTTTCTAGCTTATCTACATATAAACTTATCTAAATAGAAGCGTTTTATGTATAAAAAATTCTACTAATTTTCATTAATTTGTTTATTTTTTGTGTCAGGTGTCCTGGGTACGGAGAAACTCTATGGGCGAAGATGCACTGGAGTTGCTAACTGTTGGTCTACATACGTATACGGGTGATAAAAGGTACACAATGGAATTTCAATACCCTAATAATTGGAGATTAAAAATAACAAATGCTAAGAAGGAAGATGAGGCTACTTACGAGTGCCAAATTTCAACGCATCCGCCCAGAGTCATACAACTTCACCTATTTGTTAACGGTAGCTAATAAAAAATATTTCTTTGCGAATATTCTACAATTTACATTATGCTTCATATTTTATAGCTCCCAAGGTTGTCATCGTGGATGAATATAATATTCCATTGCAAGAAAAATATTATGAAATTGATTCAACATTACAATTATCGTGTATTGTTCGAAATGTTATTATGACCTCATCTGTAGTGTTTTGGCGCCATGGTGACCAAATATTAAATTATGACACTACCAGAGGAGGTGTTAGGTAAGCCTTAATTGACATACTAAGTTTTACTTAATATTTTCAGTAAATAAACAAATTTTCTTAACTTGGCCAAGTAAACGAAATAAGACCGTGTAGCCTCGGCACAGTTCTGATATGTTTATTCTGAACTAGCTGACCCCTCCCCTCCTTGCTGCGTCTACACTTGTTTGTCTTAATATTTTCTATTTGACGGGATCCAAAGCGTTCGCATAATTTCATTTTATACATCCATATGTATAACATTAAAGCTCATATGTACATACATATGTCCTATGTTGTGTTGAAAACACAAAAGGCGAATACACTGTGGCAAAACACTACAAAGTGCACTTCTCGAATCCAATAACAATCAGTCACACCTTCAACACGAGGAGAGAAGCGAACGGGATGTACTTCCCATTTAACACCAACGCTTAGGGCAGGATCCAATTGATGTGCCAAAAAGACAAACATCCCAAATGACCTTCCCAAGCCCTAAGAAATATTTCTCCAATCGACAAATGGGAGAATTATTTAAAAGAAATAACCTAATAAAATTAAAAAAAAAAAAACATCAAATTGTTTTTTTTTTATTTCTTAATATTTTACCGAAATTATTAAATTTTGATTTCTTATCATGCAAATATTTTCTTTTATATTTCAAATCTTTTAAGTCAAACGTTAATTTGGTAATTTGATAAATATTTGGATAAACAAAATCTCCTGCAGCTAAGCCATTTAGAATATTGAAGAAAAATCTATTTGCATAAAGCAAAAATCTAAATTTGACACCCAAACATCAATATACATATGTACGTAGAAGACGATTTACCCGTCGTCGTTGCGTGAATTGCGCAGCAGTAAGCAAAAATAAATTTCATTCTTCGAATCACATGCGTGACATCATTGTACATATATACAATGGTGGCATTTAACAGTTTCTAGTTTGGTTTTTATTCTGTGTACCAACCATTCAGCTATACTATTAGTGAGCTGAGCCTTGTTTGCGTATTATCATTGTATATAAATCTAATAGTATTATTCAGTGTTCGGACTTTATTGCAATTGCAGTAGATCTACTGCGATTTGAAGGAATATTTAAAATCTTCTGCGTCACTGCGCTTGCAAGTCAAGCTGCGATTTTGGAAATGTGAAAACCGTTGAAAATTTGATGTTTTTCGGATGAAAAACGTAACTCAATCTAGAAAAACATATATTTTTTGATGGAAAATTTCTTTTAAGAACAGAATTTAACTGAAAATTAATCAGTTATGAAAAATGTTATTAAAAATTAATTTCGTACAAAGATTTATGATTTAATTTACTTTAAACTGTGCAATTTAAGTTTGCTTTAACCTTATTTTATTGTAAAATATATGTGTATAGATCTAGACCCCATTATTGTTATATTTTTTTTGCTACAAAAAAACAAATCTGCTGCGGAAAATATGGATCTGCTGCACTTTTTGTAAGAATCTACTGCTAAATTTTATTATTGAAGTCCGAACCCTGGTAGTATTACTTGAGGATATCGACACTAGCGCCTCTAGGTTTTCTCGAAATGATTTTCTCACTTTCTCTTATTATCCTAGATACCAAGTGAAATGGGAAGAGAAAAGATATTAACGAGAGAGCCGAAAAAAATTAAACATAGCAAAAAATATTAAAGAACAAAAAAAAATACCAATGCCAATTGCCAGTGGAAAGCGAGAAAAAAAATGTATGATCGTTCTGTCGTGTAAAGTTTCTACCATCATATGTTTCAATGAGACATAACTAACTACACATAACGATACTACCCTATCACACAAAACGAATACGTATGCACATAAATCGAAGAAAGTTTTTTTAATATTCTTTGCCTTTGTCTTGTCGATTATCCATTCGTTCGCTCTATACTCTCTTTCGAGAAAGAGAAATTACCTTACTTTGGCGACCCAGCGCCACCTGGGTACGTCAAGGCATAAATAAAAAAATCGTCAAGTGATAATACTATTAGATTTGTCTCCAAAAATGTTTAACTCATGAATTCAACTGAATACTTCAACTGCAAAATATGAAATCACCACTCAATTTGAGTGGATCATAGATTCACAACTCATTTTCGTGAAATCAGAGATTGAATTTAATTGAATGGAATCATCTATGACTTCAGTGACATCATTGACGAGGTTCTTGAAGTAATTTTAAAGTCATTGCATTTTAAAGTCTTGCTTGGTTCAATTTTAATGATTAAAAATAAAAACCATACATTTATTCTTCAAATTTGTTTAAAAAAAATAATATCACATAATAAAAGGAAACAATTAAAATATGCAAATATATCACAAATAGATATTTAATTTTCATTTATAAAACAAGACTGCATTAAGCACTCCAAAAACACCGAAATTGAACTTGACTCAATGCAAATTAGCTCAGTCTCCGTGAAATTGAGGCACCTAGATTACAATATCGCGTCGATTTATTTTCCTCCGAAGTATAGGTTGGCGGATGACGATCTTACTCCCCTCTTTGACTCACTTGGGTCAAACTTTATCATCGGCGGGGATTTTAACGCGAAAAACACTTTTTGGGGCTCACGATGCAATTCAACAAGAGGCAGAGTACTCCTCAAAGCAACTTCGAAACGTGGCGTGGTCTTCTTATCGACGGGAAAGCCAACATATTGGCCAACCGACAGAAATAAAATACCTGACCTCGTTGAGTTCTTCATCACAAAAGGGGTACCTCGATACCTTACGAACGTAGAAGAATGCTATGATCTCTGCTCAGATCACTCGGCAGTTCTTTTGAAAATCGGCGGAAGCCTAGCGAAAAAGGAAAGAGCGCCTAGATTAACTAACAGCAACACCGACTGGGACGGCTTTAGAAAATACTGTAAAGAAAACATAGCCTTGAATGTACCACTAAAAACGCCGCTAGAAATAGAAGATGAAATACAAAAACTCGTGAGAGTTATTCAGAGCGCTGCGTGGAATAATACTTCTCCCCGGAGGAACTCAGTATCGAATAGCGGAACAACATACCCGCGCGAAATAGAAGAGCTCATACGCGAAAAGAGAAAAGCGCGAAAGAGATGGCAGCGATCGCGAGCACCTCCAGATAAAGCCATCTTGAACAGCCTATCTAACGAATTAAAGCACTTACTTCAAGATTTTAAAAGTCGCGAGACCACCGCTTACCTTGAAAGCTTGACTGCCGATAGAGGATCGAACTACTCACTTTGGAAAGCCGTGAAGTCCATTAAGAAGCCCATAATGCACTCGGCGCCATTAAGAAAAGCCAACGGCGAATGGATAAAAGGCGACAAAGAAAAAGCAGATGTATTCGCAGACCACCTAGAAGAAACGTTCAAACCATTTGACGGGGAGCCATTGGTCGACGATTTCAGTCCCAATTCGGTACTGGACAACTATAGAATGAAAAACGTGTCACTGTCTGAACTTCGTCAAACGATACGAAACTTGAAGAATAACAAAGCGCCGGGCTATGACTTAATTGCTGGGGAAATTTTAAAGGAGTTACCGAAGAAAGCGCTAGTGAAGCTCCTCTACATCATAAACGCCTCAATGAGAATTTCATACGTTCCAAGGCAATGGAAAGTCGCAGAAGTAATAATGGTTCCGAAACCGGGAAAATGCCCGTATGACAAAAAATCATATCGACCTATTTCGCTTTTGCCAATAATATCGAAGGTCTTCGAGAAACTTGTGCTCAAACGACTGCAACCAATAATTGAAGAAAGACGATTGATCCCGGATCACCAATTTGGCTTTAGGGTCAAACACTCAACAATTGACCAGGTCTATCGAATAACTAATGAAATTGATAAAGCCTTAGAAGCGAAAATGATATGTTCTACCGTTTTTCTTGACCTATCCCAAGCATTTGACAAAGTATGGCACGAAGGCCTGAAATATAAGCTACGGAAAGTTTTGCCTGTAAAAATGTATGAACTCCTAGAGTCTTATCTTGACGACAGACTCTTTCGTGTGAGATACGGGAGCGTATACTCGGAATTCAAAGAAATACACGCCGGTGTTCCGCAAGGAAGCGTTCTCGGTCCAACACTGTTTTTGCTGTATACAAGAGACGTACCTCAAGATGAGACAACGACTGTAGCCACATTCGCCGACGACACGGCAATCCTCGCCACGGATAAAACAGTCGAATTATCAACGGGAAAACTCCAACGCGCTTTGGACAAAATATGCAAGTGGACGAAGACCTGGCGAATCGTCCTTAACGAGACTAAATCAACGCATGTAAATTTTACTTACAAAAGGGTAAACAACTTACCACTCTTTATTAACTCGGTACAAATCCCTTACGCCAACGAGGCGAAATATCTAGGCATGACCCTAGACGCAAAACTTAAGTGGAAGCCACACGTTAAAAAGAAACGCGACGAGCTCGAAATCAAGCTACGAGAAATGAATTGGCTTATCGGACGATCTTCGAAATTAAGCGTATATAACAAACTGCTTTTGTATAAGCAAGTGCTAAAACCATCGTTGACGTACGGTATACAACTTTGGGGCTGTACTAAACCAAGCAATATATCTATTTTAGAAACTTTTCAAAATAAGACACTAAGAGCAATCGTAGATGCTCCATGGTACATAAGAAATAGCGACTTACATCGAGATTTAAGAATCGCAACCGTGACCGACGAGGTGAGAAACTTTGCTCGCAAAGAAAAGAAAATATGCAAGTGGACGAAGACCTGGCGAATCGTCCTTAACGAGATTAAATCAACGCATGTAAATTTTACTTACAAAAGGGTAAACAACTTACCACTCTTTATTAACTCGGTACAAATCCCGTACGCCAACGAGGCGAAATATCTAGGCATGACCCTAGACGCAAAACTTAAGTGGAAGCCACACGTTAAAAAGAAACGCGACGAGCTCGAAATCAAGCTACGAGAAATGAATTGGCTTATCGGGCGATCTTCGAAATTAAGCGTATATAACAAACTGCTTTTGTATAAGAAAGTGCTAAAACCATCTTGGACGTACGGTATACAACTTTGGGGCTGTACTAAACCAAGCAATATATCTATTTTAGAAACTTTTCAAAATAAGACACTAAGAGCAATCGTAGATGCTCCATGGTACATAAGAAATAGCGACTTACATCGAGATTTAGGAATCGCAACCGTGACCGACGAGGTGAGAAACTTTGCTCGCAAACTTCGCACTCGTCTTAATGAACATTGCAATGACGAAATAATCCGAACTCTGGATCAGACAAACCTTGCGCGCCGACTACAACGAACGAGACCGTTGGATCTAGCGTCATAAGGAGAAACCGCTTATTATTACGGTATTGTAGGTGCTTTCGTTGGAAGGTAACCTGCCAAACACGATTACTATAGAAGCGTGAACTACTTGTTAAGGGAACTTAGTCGTAGTCTAACCGGTAATGGGAGGTTTTTTAGTGAGTAAGAATCTCACACTACTATGAGCACGCGCGGCCGGTCCTCGTAGTGCCTATGAAGGTTTTTACCTACCCACGGAAAAAAAAAAAAAAAAAAAAAAAAAAAAATCTTCTGTTTTTACATACATATATGAATTTAATAGTACTATCATCAAGCAAATTTTTATATTTCTTACCTTCGTTGATAGAGGGCTTCGAGTGGATTCACACGAATTAAGAAACAACTTTTCCGGTGGACCAGAAATGATATAATGAGTGGAAATAAAGAAGAAAACCGGTTTTAGCTTCGAGTTCAAACTCAAATTTGTGTCAATCCATTGGACGACTGAGAAAGGAAAATACATTGGCCGATCGGATAATGATGGGCGAGAAAAAACTTTTCCGGTGGAATGTGAGGCATAGGTGGTAGTTTTTGTTCTTTTGTGATGTACACCTGTAAGATAGAAACAGGATGCTTATGATGTAATATGGTGCCTGTCTGTCTATCATGGAGTACCTATTGTTTACATAATGACAATTATATTATTGGGTGGCTCTGTAGCTCTTAATAGTATATACAGAATTTTAACTAAACCAATTAGAATAAATTTGCATACGGAGTTTCTGTGCTCATCGTTGGAACATTTCCAGCTTTCCACACAAATCCCATATCCACATATGCCGCGGCATTGTCATCAAATAAAAAAAAATCATTGAGTAAAAAGTCAAATGAAAACTAAAAAATAAAGTGCACGACTGGGTCGTACGTACTTGCACCTTTGAGCTGTTAGTTGGAAATGAATGAAGTTTAAAAAAACATTATATGAAACAAATATTTTTTTTAAAATCTTCATAAAATTAAATGCCATATTTGCGGGAGAGAATTGTTAAGTGAAGAGAATTGAATATTTTGTGTTACTCACTGCGTTAGTAGTTGCTGCCGACACTAGTGGAGCGACGATCGATTTCCTCAAGTGATAGTACTATTAATTTCATATACAAAGATACAATGGACCAGAATTTACTCTTTTTACTGCAGCTTTTGTTCCACCTAATTATTTCCAATTTAGTCTGTTTATGTTAAAAATGTATTAATTTGAGTTCAGACGATTGCCAGATACCTTGCAATTTCATTGTCAGATGGCTGTCTGACAATGATCTGACAATGTGTTTTCTGCAAATATTGTCAGACAGAATTTTAAGTTCACACGGTTGTAAAATATTTGGGACATTTTTTTCAGTGACAGATCTGCAAATGTTGTCAGTTTTCGTTTCTTGTTTTTTTTTTTCTTTTTTCATGAAATAAATATTTTTTTTAAAAGCACTCAAAACGATTAATTTATGTATATTTTATTATTTGAAAAAGGGGAATATTGGGCGAGTTCCCAACACCTCGCTAATCTAGCTGCTAGAATACTTTTGCACCGGGATGACAGATTTCGTCCTAGAGAATCTAGCGGCCTCTAGGACCAAAATTTGACTAGATTATAGAAGATCCTAGCGACGGAGACCTTCGCTGCAAAGTAGTAAACCAATTAGTACTTGCATAAAATGTAGTAAATCAACTAATGAAATCAAAACAAACAACAGCTGTCTGCATTTTCGCCTTTTGTTGGCAAAAAGTTTGTGAATTTGTAAATTGCAATATGTATTTCCATATTTTATGTGCTTTTCTTAATTGTAAAGTGTGGTAAAAGTGGCGATTCTTATGTGTGTGGCAATTTATGTATGTTCTATGTTTTTTATTTTACGGAAAAATAAAAACGTGTGTATTGCCCCGTTTATATGAGGGAATCGATTTTGAACTTAATTGAATCGATCTGATTATAAAATGTTTTGGGATCGGTTTGAAATGTTCATGAAATTCAAGGATCGAAGGATAGGAGTATAGAAAGATCGAGTTTGGCAGGCAAAGAATGAAATTAATCGGTGTGGCATCAGAAAACATAAAGGGGTTGTATTTCCACACGAATGAGATATACTGTAAGGTCATAAAACTTTTATAGCTAATAAGGGTTAATTGTTTGGCAAAACCACCTCTGCACATAAAGGAAAAGTGCCATACACGTTTACAATCAATTTCGAACTCGATCGAACACAGATTGAAACCGAATTCGTTCCCAATCCGATCTCACAATCTGCTCATGTAAACAGGACATGTGGTGTATTTTTTTAGTGGTTTCTAACTCTAGCTGTGCGTTTCATCTTCTAGGGTGTTTTTCCAATCTAGCAGCTAGACTAGCGAGGTGTTGGGAACTCGCCCATTGCGGGGAAAATAGACCAAAGAAAAGGGGAAAAAAGGCAAAATGAGCCAAAAAGGGGAATGTCCTTTAGAAAATCTGGGAACACTGGTTACCAATGTCCGTTTTGTAACTCGTTCAGTTTTTTTCCTTGGGTTTCTGTTGAGTAGCTTTTGGTTTTAGAGCTTTGAAAAAAGTTCTTTATGAAAAGTGTTACCGTGGCGATCTTGTTCTGATCTGATATATTATTTCTTTTAATGTGTGGAAAATACGTTAAAATGCAGTTACAAAATTGTAAGATATTTTCTATTCTATTATATCTTTTAATGTTTTGCACTTTGTACGCATAGATTTTTATCTGTCTTTGAAAAATGCATAAAATACGCAAGCAATTCAGTGAGTGAGTAATTTAAAATTCTGCAGCATTGTTCTACATTATTTGTTTGATAGCTTTCAATATTTTTTAACCATAATAGGAAAAATAATTCACAGTTTTTGCGTTTCAATGGATAATAAATGGGACCTTTGCCGATTGAGAGACGTCTCATGAAATAAGACAAATCCTCGATAGTGTCGCCAGTGTATATGCATACAAAGATATTTTTTCCCAACAATGCTGAGTTAGAATATTTTACTCAATAATCTATCTATATATGTATATCTTTAATTGCTTTATTGCAGGAAGCGTTTTGTAATTGTCGAGATGCTTCAAGATGTTTCAAGAGTGGGTTTTCTTTTAATTGATCTCTGCAATGAAAGTAGATAATTTTTAGTTTGTTCCCGTCCTGGCCGTGTTTGTTTTTTTATTAAAAAAGGGATTAGGCCTATTCGGGAAAACCTTCAAAAACGCGCCTTTTATCTTACCTCTTGGTAGTGTGGAAAAATATAAATTTGTTTTATATTTTATAATTAAAACAAATTAAATAAAAATTTCAATCTAAAAAATTGGACGGTAAACCTCCATAATATTTTTTCACATTTTTGCTAGTTTGAAATGTTACTGCGGCAACCCTGTAAGAACTTTTGTTAGAATAGCACCATACGGGAAACAAAAGAGTGCAAATGAGAGGCAAACATCCATATCTTCCCTGTAATGACAATTTATGTTGGACAGAGTATAGAATTGTAGAAACAACAACAACAACTTGCACATAAAAAAAAAACTTTCGCCTACTGGAGTCATAGTGCTTAAGTTTTAAAGTTTTTATTTATTGGTGTGGTTAGAGAAATGGGTGGAAATAGCTTTTACAATCCAATTGGGTAGTTCTTGTCCAAATCACTGCTTTATTGTTAAACCGAATTTTGCTTCCTCTGTAAGTTTAAAATATTTTTTACATATTTGCATTGAAATACACTTAGCGTGTATTTAAACCGAATATTATAAAATTGCATTTACTTACTGTGAAAAATGTTTGGATCTGGCTGGGACTTGAACATGGAACCTCTCACTCGGCGACTGGATACACTACCCCAACACCATAGCCTTTGAAAATAATCATCCGAATATTATCAAATGGTATCTAATTTTTACGTTTTCGTACAGATGGCAACAAAAATAAATTTATACTAAAGGGTTTTCCAATAAGGACTTGACAATTTTTTTTTTAAATAAAACGCAAACCATTTGACATATTTCAAAAACACGGCGGCCAATCGAATGGCCCATTTCTTGAGATAACACGCTCACCATACTTACTCTTCAATAAATCGATTGTAACGTGTGCTGTGTGGCTTGTGACACCGTTCTGTTGAAACCACATGTCGTCCAAGTCCATATCTTCCAGTTCGGGCCAAAAATAATCGGTAATCAAGGCGCGATAACGCTAACCATCCACAGTAAGGTGACGATAGCTATCGTCGACGAAAAGTATGGCCCAATAACGCCGACGGCATGCAAATCGCACCAAACAGTTATTTTTACTGGATGAAGTGGTGATTCATAAAGCACATGTGGATTGTGCTTATTGATGAACCCATTGAGCCCAAATAGAGCTTCGTAACTGAAGATGATTTTGCGATGAAATTCATTATCTTGGCGCATCTTCTCCAGAACCCAATCCCAGAACGTACGTCGCTTCAAATGGTTCATCGGCTTCAATTCTTGAGTCAGCTTGATCTTGTATGTGTGTAAACCAAGAATACGCCAAAATAGCCCATAATGTGGTCTGAGCGATGTGCAGTTCTTGAAAACGCCATGGAATTGACTGATTTGGATCGTTTTCTACGGACGCCTGAACGGCAGCGATATTTTCGACACTTCGACCAACCCGTTGTTTCACTGACACGGCAACATCTCACAACGAATATGTAGACTCAAAATTTTTGCACTAAACTTGTTATTGCCTGTCTACTAGGGCGAGAATTACGACTGAAAATTGGAGCTAACGCTCTTAAAGTTGCGATCACCGACTCCGATTTTCGGTAGAAAATTTTTATAATTTGTAGACGTCGTCCGTTCGTGTACTTTACCATGATGAAAATGTTGAGTTTACTGAATAAATTGACAGTGTGAATAAGAAGATAAGTGAAAGCGTGCGCTCACAAATTAAATTCAAAGTTGTCAAGCCCCTATTGGAAAACCCTTTATGTTGTAAGACAGAAAATTAAATGAAAAAAATTACAGAGGGTGCGTATAAATCGGAGGGTTTTATTATATCTATATTTTGACTTATTTCAAATTGCAAAATCTGCAACATTTTGTAAATATAAAAAAATCGTTTGATTTCATTTATGGATGCCAAATCTACAACTTATTGTAATTTCTACCACCCCTGCTTGCAGTAACTGCAGTAAATAGCTGTAGATTCCACAATATTTTGATGTAGCTTTTACAAATTCATATCTGGAGATTCAACTTCCGAAATTAACAATGCGCTGTTAATTTTACAGTTGGAGGTTTTACTTGTTTTAACAACTTTATTGTAACAATGAATGCATTCGCTATAGAATCTACAAAAGATTGCTAATTTAAACAAATTTGTTGTCAGATACACAAATCTGCAATGAATTGTAAAATTTACAGCCAATATATTTTTGGGTGAGTGAATGGCCGCCCTGAGATCAACTGTCTCATTTCTGACTGTGCTGTCGTATATATAGGGGGAAATTTTCACCAATATTCATGTCGACAATTCTAGTATAGGGGGAAATTTTCACCAGTACAAGAAGGTTGTCGAAAATTTAAGTAATCGAATGTTGTCAATGTAAAAAATAAATAAATAAATAAATATTAAGCCGTAAGCAGCCCATAGAGGGCTTCTCTATTCTTCTTCTCACAACGGTACGTATTGTGCGTGGTATACATTTCTGTACCTAAAGAAGGGACCAACAGTTTTATGCCGTATCCGAACGACAGGGGGGTTATTGAGAAGCTTTCTCATGACATTTGTACTCTTGAATGTTTGTCAGACACTCGGAAACTCGGGCCGTGAAAAAACTTTTGATGGTATTTATTCTGGATTCGAAGTTGGAACTCCTTGCGCGGTAGTCCAACGCACTAACCACTGAGCCACGGCACCCACTAGTTGTCAATGTAGAGCGGAATATTAAAAAATCTTCTTATTGTACCATTCATTATCTAATATCTTCTTATGAAAAATCCATTATCTAGAGTGACTTATTGCGAAAGGTTAAAAATGTTTAGAGTATCATTTACATACATACATACGTATTATAGATAATAAAAGCTTATTTTACTTTGATATTCAAAGAGTAATATTAACTAGGTGCTTGTATATTTATATATTACAGTGTAAGAACAGATTTAATGGACGATGGCGCTAACTCGTCTCTTTCGATTGCAAGAGTAAACAAACAAGATTCTGGTAACTACACGTGTTCAATTACTGAATCACAAGATTACAGTATTGTGGTTCATATACTTAAGGGTAAGAAAAAAATTTATATATTGCTTTTCTATTTTTTATAAGCTATAGCATTATGTATGATAGTATAAAGTACTTTTAAATATGTTATTATTTACAGTTATTACACTTAAATACTTATTTACACTTTTTGTTTTTGCCACTTTTGAGATTATTTTACGCAGCGGTAAGATTATTTTGGCGAGGCGTTCTAAGCGTTAAATGGTCCATACACGATTTATATTATTATTGAGCGTCTGTAGATCATATTTCAGGGTTGTGCAATATATTGAGCAAATCAAAATGGTTTTGATATTTATTGTGCAATATAAAAATATTGTATCGTGTATGGTCGATGTGTGTCGTTATGAAGTGAAGACGTAGAGAGAACAGAAAAATATGTGTGCAAAACATATATGAACATATCGTATCTACACCAGATTTACTTGTCAAATGAATTATTGTGCAATAATATTGACAGTGTATGGGCGGCTTTAGAGGATGTCTAACTGTTGAAATATGCTTTAAAACATTTCACTTTAGAACTATCAAACGCACTCCTCATTACAATGACATTACGATACGATAACATCAACTCTACTTACTGTCATTAGTTTTGCTTTAAGTTTTTTGTTAGTCGTGTGAAAACCGTGTGCAAGGAAACTTTAATAATTTGGAATTTGTCTTAACTGTGTTCCCTTTCTTTTCTTTGTCTACAGATTAACCACATAACTCATTAAATTTATTTAACATTTAACAAGAAAAATACAATGGAAAAAGAGTGTTAGAGCATTCCATAGTGTCGCATCGATTGAATGGCAGTAATTTCAGAGTATGGAAATTTCAAATAAATGCAAATCTTCGAAGTCAAGAGTTATTGATGGAACTTCAAGAAGGCCGGCATTTGATGCATTGGAGGAGCTTAAATCGAAGTGATCGCAGCGAGATGGCAGAGCGATGGCAATTCTATTTGCATCCATATGTTCTTGATTGCAAGTCGGCAAAAGAACTAATGGACATGCTCGAGAGTATTCATCAGAAGAAAAAGCGACGTTCGAGTAATGATGTTGTATGAGGATTGTTTTAGCCTCAAAATGGACGACAATGAATCGGTTACCCACTCGTGTCAAAAATTCGTCAAATTGCATCGGAATTAGAGGAGCAAGGAGGGAAAATATCAGATAATCTAAAAATGTGTCGGATAATAAGTAATTTAGGGCCAAAATTCCAGAATTTCAAAAGTAGAGCATCTGTGCTTTTCTTCAAGCGAAAATATCTCGGCAAACACCTTGCAGCATTGGCATAGACGTTTGGGACACATTAACGCTGCAGCTATAAAGCCACTGTGTTCAAAAGGTGTGGTAAGTGGCATGAAATTTACTAATCAGGATGATTTCTTTTGTGAAGAATGTCAGCTAGGAAAAATGCACCGCGAACATCATCCTTTGCGTGAGAAACGCATTTCTGATGAGGGCGAATGTATTCATATGGATTTGTGTGGGCCGATGAAAACAATAGGAATTGGTGGCGTTTGTTATTTTATGCTGATGAAAGACGAAGTTTGTCTACCTATTGCAACAAAAATCGGAAGTATTCGAGTGCTTGGAGGAGTTTCTGTCGCGAATCAAAAATGTATGGGGATGTTAAACAAAGAGAATACGCTGCGATAACGGCACTGAGATTGTCAACACGGATGTTTTGAATTTTCTGGCGGAAGGTGGAATTGTTATGGACCGAATTGCTGCCTATACTCCTAAACAAACAACAGAACGGTACAAGAGTCGACACGCACTATGCTGATTTCTACTGGTTTGCCTAAATGGATCTGGCCTGAAGCAGTACGAATAGCGGTATATATACTTAATCAGACTTCAGTAAGAAAGAACGCAGATCAGACACCTTATCAGCAGTGGTTTAGGGAAAAGCCATCTTTAAGCCACATAAAAGTTTTCGGCACGGTTGGCTTTATGCATATTTCGAAAAACGTTGGGCGAAAGAAATGGGATGCTAAAGCAAAAAGAATTCATTTAGGTGGCTTTGAACCCACGCAGCAGAATTGTCGACTGTATGACCCAGCATAGAATATAATCGTCATAAGTTGCGATGTTAAATTTAATGAGAATTTCATTTAAAGTGAATATGATACGTTACCTAACGACTATTTTCCGAATTACAACAAAGATGGATCATCTAATCAGTCTGGTACCCAAGATGTTAAGGAGAAGGAAACGAGCACTTCTTCGGGTGAAAGTCAGGGCAACGAAAATATCGGTGAGCAGAGAGAGACTTAAAGATGTTTGCGTAGCAATCCGAAAAAGGTAATTCCACATGATGCTGAGTGTGGCTACATGGATATGTTTGTTGAACCATCTTCGTACAAAGAAGCCATGCAGTCGGAGCAACGCACAGTGTGTTATTACAAACATCTTGCGGAACTTTATTCGTTTCGCGCTTAAGAATATTTTTTTTTATTTTTATCTGTTTAATTATCTATATATGTATATATATATATATATGTTTGTGAAAGATTTTCGCCATTTACCTTATTATTTATTTAATAATTTGAAACATAATATGATACTTGCGTCTATTATTTCAAGGACTTATGGAATAATTACGTGTTAAATTTTTCAAGAATTTTTTATATTAACCATTAACTCTAGAAGGCTAATTTTACTGACTACCCCTAATAAACTAAGCATTCATCGATTCAAATACAATGCTAAAATATATTTTTTTAAGCTTTCTTTAATGCATACAGTTTCTGTAATGCGTACAGAGATCATCCGTGGCTGAGTTGATAATTGAACACGTTACTATGCGCCCGCGTTGAAAAGAGAGAGTAAGTTTACAAATGCGACGTCGCCAAATCGACGAATAGGGTTAACATACATACATACATACATACGCATATGTATAAAAAGCTTTGGTCAAAACTATTAAACATAAACATTTTAGGTTTTTTGAAACTTTCTAGTATTATTTTTTATAATTTTATATAATTGTTGATTTGGTAATTCCTATTTATAAGCAATCAGATTCAAATTCTTTTTCATCTGAACTGCCTATATTTTAAAATTATTCTTCGGGAGCCTGTAAAAAACACTCAGTGGAGTGGATTTTTCTTTCTATGCAGCATTGTAATCCGGCTCGATAAATAGGGATGTGAAGAAAGTAAAAATCTGTTTAGACCATCTCTATTTGAATTTATTCTTCAAAACTTTCTACTCAAGTGCTCCCGGAATCGTTTATATTGGGCGAGTTCCCAACACCTCGCTAGTCTAGCTGCTAGAATACTTTTGCACCGGGATGACAGATTTCGTCCTAGAGAATCTAGCGGCCTCTAGGACCAAAATTTGACTAGATTATAGAAGATCCTAGCGACGAAGACCTTCGCTGCAAAGTAGTAAACCCAATTAGTACTTGCATAAAACGTAGTAAATCAACTAAAGAAATCAAAACAAATAACAGCTGACTGCATTTTCGTTTTTTGTTGTCAAAAAGTTTGTGAATTTGTAAATTGCGATATTTATTTCCATATTTTATGTGCTTTTCTTAATTGTAAAGTGTGGTAAAAGTAGCGATTCTTATGTGTGTGGCAATTTATGTATGTTCTATGTTTTTTATTTTAAGGAAAAATAAAAACATCTGTATTGCCCCGTTTATATGAGGGAATCGATTTTCAACTCAATTGAATCGACCTGATTATAAAATGTTTTGGGATCGGTTTGAAATGTTCATGAAATTCAAGGATCGAAGGATAGGAGTATAGAAAGATCGAGTTTGGCAGGCAAAGAATGAAATTAATCGGTGTGGCATCAGAAAACAAAAAGGGGTTGTATTTCCACACGATTGGGATATACCGTAAGGTCATAAAACTTTTATAGCTAATAAGTGTTAATTATTTGGCAAAACCACCTCTGCACATAAAGGAAAAGTGCCATATATTACACGATTACAATCAATTTCGAACTCGATCGAACCCAGATTGAAACCCAATTCGTTCCCAATCCAATCTCACAATCTGCTCATGTAAACAGGACATGTGGTGTATTTTTTTAGTACTTTCTAACTCTAGCTGTGCGTTTCATCTTCTAGGGTGTTTTTCCAATCTAGCAGCTAGACTAGCGAGGTGTTGGGAACTCGCCCATTCTTTATTGGTGGCTTGAGTGATGTCTTTTGAACCCATAAGGAGCTGATGGTGCATAATTTTGTACTGAAAAGTACTAAATTTAGTGTTTTCCATCAGAAAAAAAAAACACTTCCTCTAGAGCGATGATTTTATTTGGCTCATGCTGACAAGTAGAACGGTGAGTCTTTGATTTATGTGGCAAAATTAGCACACCATCGATTGGTGGCGTAAATTATTTTATATGACTAAAAGATGATTTTTCCAGATACTGCTACGGATATTTTCTAAAGAATAAAACAGATGTGTTGGATAACTTCATGAAGTTCAACGCTGAGGTGGAAGCTGACGGTCATACAATTAAGAGGTTAAGATCTGATCGTGGCTTAGAGTTCTGCAACGAGTCTGTTGAACATATTCTCGTCACGACTGCAAGAGCGCCTGAGCAAAATGGCTTCATTGAGAGACAGAACAGGAACAAAGTTGAGAGTGCCAAGGCTATGATTTATGAGAGGCAGCTACCTGTTCTTGTGGGCTGAAGCGAACAATACAGCAGTGTATCTGAAAAATCGTACAGCATCATCTACGATTGGTGGAACCACATTTTATAAAAAATGGTTTGCATCAAAGCTTTCAGTCAAACATATGGTCTAAAACAAGCCTCCAGACAATAGAACTTCGAATTTTTACTCAATTACGGCCTGAAACAATCAACATCTGATCAGTGCATATTCATGTACAACAATTCGAATGTCCTGATGTATATGTAAATGACGGACTTATTTGTGGTAGTAATATTATTTAATCAAAAAACTATTAAGTAAACTCCATCGAGAATTAGAAACTACCTGCATAACCTGGAGTGAAATTCACAAGGATGAAGAAGGGTCAAAAGATACAGGAGTTTTTCCGTACAGAGTAGCAATCGGGTCGCAGATGTATTTAATGGTATGTAGAAGACCTGATATCATCTTTATTGTTGGTATCCTAAGCATAGACAAAGTAATATAGACGGTCATCTTCGGCCGATTTGACCGTTGGTTCCCACAAGAGCAAAATTACCCCGGATTTTGAATGTATTCTGACGTTTCCGTCAAAATCAAAGCGCAGCAATTTTCCTGTACATTTTGTTGTTGGTAATTGAATGACAGTCTGCTGAAAATGTGGTGTGCAAAAGGAAAGAAAGGGACACCACGATTGTTTTTATATTTACGTCCTGTTCGCACGTTCGTTTACATGTATTCACAGATAGGAAATTTAAACTCGGCGTACTTTACAAAATTTTCGGGTGGGGAACGTAAAGACGACCGTCTATATTAGTTTGCCTATGATCCTAAGCAGATATATGAAGAAACCAAAGAACATGCATTGGCAAGGAGTCAAAAGAGTTTTTAAGTACTTTAAAGGCACAACAAGTCGGGGAATATCATTAATGGTGCACCACTAGCTTGGAGCTCAAAAAGGCAAAGTGCGACTGCAACTTCCACTGCAGAAGCAAGGTTTATGGCGCTATATACAGCAACAAAGGCTGTTATTTTATTAAGAAGACTACTGTCAGATGTGGCTAGAAAGTACCACTCAAGGTAGTGATGGGCAACCAATGACAAGAAACAGAAAACTGTCTCTTTTTATACTCTCTTTTGATAATCAAGGAGTCGAAAAGATATACAATATAAAATCAATAATACGTATTGTTGTTAAGATCGAACCACTTCGTAAGAGTTCAAAGTCAATGCCCCAATGCAAACGAAGAGATTTTGCTTGCGTTAAATGTGAAGGATAACATCCTACAAAAAATTTCCCTCTCAAGAAGGACGAGGAAGCAAAATGTATAAACTGTCATGGTGATCACCCAGCAAATTATAAAGATTGTTCGATGGCAAAACAATGTCAAGAAAGGAAAAGTAAGGCTACTAAAATCCACCAACAAAATGCATCAGATAATAAAAGCAAAGTAAACGTTGAAAACAAGAAACTAGACAAAGTACCAACTACTGCTAAAACTATCATACCAACAGTAGTAAGTACATCATATTCCCAAATAATGAAAAATGCACGAAAAAAAGAGGAAATATCGATAAGGGAAATGCTTATTAATTACTATTATCCAAAGATTGGGTAATCAGGGTAAAATAATTACACCGCTAAGGAAGCAGAAAAATTAAAATGCTACAATCCGTTTGGGGCGGATAGTATAATTTCCTATCCCTTTATTATGCACATAGTTCCTTCTTCCACCAATATACCTATACTTGCGAATTTTGTTAATTTTTCAACACATAACCGTATTTTGTTCCCAAAAAGTGCCACTATTTCGATAAAACTGTCGAAAAACAATTTTTTGAGAAAAACACCTCTGAAAAGTAGGCGTAGACATACACAATGTATTTAAAACATGTAAGGTAAAAGAATATCTACATATTAGCTTGAGTACATTTTATCGAGTTTCATGTAAAAATAATAAAAACCAGTGAAAAAGTGCTACAATCCGCCTGGAGCGGATGGTATGATACCCTATCCCTATCTTATTTGGTCGTTTCAGTGGGTGGTGGAAAATGTATTCACAAATTTTTTTATTTTGCCCTATAAACTAATATTTTTACTCGAAAATTAATTTTTGAAGTAAACGCCCCTAAAAAGTAGGCGTGGCCATATACAATGTATAGACGATTTGTAGATCAAGTAGATATCTACATATTTGCTTAAGAAAGTTTTTTCGAGTTTCATATGAAAATAGTGAAAAAATATGTTTTTTTGAAAAGTGGGCGTGTCAGTGGGCCTATTTTAAAATTTTTTACACTTGTATTGCTTACTTTTCCAAGGACCTCGTATACAAAATTTCATCAACCTAGCTCAAAATTTAAGGCCCAAAAACTGGTGACAGACAGACGAACGGACGGACAGGCGGACGGACGGACATGGCTCAATCGACTCGGCTACTGATGCTGATCATTTATATATATACTTTATGTGGTCTATCTTTAATATTTCTCTATGTTACAAACTATGTATCAAACTTAATATACCCTTAGGATAGGGTATAAAAAGTGACATTTTTTGAAAAGCGGGCGGATTTTAAAGATTTTTACACTTATACTGCTTCCTTTCCCAAGGATCTCGTATACAAAATTTCATCGATCTAGCTAAAAATTTAAAGGCCAAAATCTGGTGACAGACAGACGGACAAACGAACGGAAGAACGGACATGACTAAATCGACTCGGCAGGTGTATTTATCTATGTTACAAACTATGTGTCAAACTTAATATACCCTTAGGATAGGGTATACAAAATATGAAAATGCTACAATCCGCTTAGAGCGGGTCGTATGATACTCTATGCCTTCCCTGTATACAAAAGTTTTTTTTAATATCTTATTAAATTACTCCAAAACACGAATTTTCTCAATAAGTGGGTGTGGTAGTATCTCCTTAGAAGTGATATTGTTTTAATAAAAGCATCGAAAATAGTTTTTTAATAAAAGCACCACTAAAATGTAGGCTTGGCCGAACATAATGTATGGAAGATTTGTAGAGTAAAAATTTCTACCTATTTGCAAATAAGTTTTTTCGAGTTTCATATAAAAATACTGAGAAAAGTGAATTTTTTGAAAATTGGGCGTGTCAGTTGGCGGATATTGAAACTGTTTACACTTGCATTGCTTACTTTTGCGAGGACCCTGTACCTATACAAAATTTCATCGATCTAGCTCAAAAAATAAGGCCCAATAACTGGTAACTGGTAGCTCAATCGACTCGGCTAGTGATACTGATCATATTTATACATATATACACAGTCGAATTTCGATAACTCGAATCACCATCTGCCACAAACAAAGAGTTATCAAGACGTTCGAGGTATCAAAAAAAAGTTGCATGTAAATTCCATCTTGGCGCCAACCAATTTCATTCGAGTTATTAAATATTCGAGTTATCGAAGTTCGACTTATCGAAATTCGACTGTACTTTATTTGGTCTATCTATAATATTTCTCTATGTTACAAACTATGTATCAAACTTAATATACTCTTAGAATAGTTTATAAACAGGCTTCAGTGAAATACCCCACAAAAATCAAGCAATTTACACTTGATAGGAGAAGAGCTCGTAGAAAATGGCAAGCGACTAGGTATCCCGGTGATAAAAAAAAATGTATAAATGGACTTAATAAAAGGCCTACAATACTATTACTGAATTTTAAAATGACTCTTAAGCTAAATACTTGCTTTAAACAAAGATTTGTCCCATATCACTGGAAGACAAAACAAGGTAACCTCATAGAAGCCAATCACTCTTTTACCGTTATTTTCAAACTTTTCGAGAAAATACTTCTAAAAAGGTTTGATTGAATTATAGAATGTTATAAAAAAGCCACGGTAATAAAGATAAATTTGCAATATTCTTAAATGATGCACAGTCTTTTGATAAAGAGAGCTTAGAGTCCAATTTCATTGAATTCACCTCTGAAATCGCGAAATCACTAGTCATGAATATACCACCGCCGAATAGTATTGTCATTAAAGGTGACGTGGTGTCGAATTGGAACCTATTCAGGCAACAGTGGGAAAACTATCAGGCGGCAGCAGATTTATCAACACAATCAGAAGAAAGACAAGCTGCAATTTGAAAAGCATGTTCAGGTGACGAGAGTTGAAGCATTCTAACGAAACTTTATATTTCTGAAGAAAAAGCAAAAACTACTAAAGGTATTTTAGACTCCCTTCAGAATTATTTGAAACTATCAGTGAATAAGCAAAGCAAGCAAAAAACGAATCGGTTAATGAATTTGCTTTCGCAATTTAATAAAAAGCTGTAAATATCGACCGAGTCAGTTAGATGTTTTTATATGCGACAGGCTTATTTAAGTTATCGCTTGTATTTACATGCGTAGAAGTCTTCTACTTGATAAAGACCTAACATTAAAGAAAGTTTTAGAAATCTGCAAATTGGCAGAGCAAACATAAGAGCAAGGGAAGTCAACAAATGACCAAACAACTTTGGGTAAACATGAGGAAAACTATATAGAAAACATATGCAAATGCTACACTTCGCCTAGAGTGAATCGTGTGATACCCTATCCTTTTCCTATATACCAATGTATGTAGCCTTTTCCACACTTTTTTTATACATTGTTTTTTTTTTTATAAAATTACTCCAAAAGAATTTATTTCAAAAAGTGAGTGTAGTATATTTTAACGTATACTTAAGTTTGCTTCTAAGGATTGATATTATATGACTGAAATCTACGAAAAACCTCTTTCGTTAGGAAACCGCCTCTAAAATGTACGCAGGGCCATATACAATATATGGAAGATTTCTAGAGTAAGTGAATATCTACATATTTGCTTAAGTATCTTTTTTCGAGTTTCATATGTAAGTGCAGAAAAAAAAGATTTTTTCGAAAAGTGGGCGTGTTAGTGGGCGGATTCTAAAAATTTTTACACTTGTGTTGCTTACTTTTGCAAGGACCTCATATACAAAATTTCATCAATCTAGCTCAAAATTTAATGCCCAAAAACTGGTGACATATGGACGGACGGACATGGCTCAATCGACTCGCCTACTAATGCTGATCATTTATATATATACTTTATGTGGTCTATCTTTAATATTTCTCTATGTTACAAACTTGGTGTCAAACTTAATATACCCTTAAGAAAGGGTACAATTAGGATAGGGTATAAAAACATGTGAAAAGGCTACAATCCGTTTGGAGCGGATCGTATGATACCCTATCCCTTTCCTATGCACAAACTAGCTCCTTCTCCAGCAATATACGCAACTTTTTTTCAAATATTTTATAAAACTACTCCAAAACACAAATTTTCTCAATAAGTGGGTGTAGTGTGGTGTGGCGGATTTTGTGAATTTTTCAACATATACTGTATTTTGCTGCCAAGAAGTGCTATTATTTCGATAAAACCTTCAAAAAACATTTTTTTGATAAAAACGCCCCTAAAAACTGGGCGTGGCCATACACAATGTACTGAAGATATGTAGGGTGAGAGAATATCAACATATTACCTTAAGTAAGTTTTATCGAGTTGCATGTAAAATTACTGAAAAAAGTGGGCGTGGCAGCCTTGTATACACTTGTATTGCTTATTTTTCCAAGGACCTCGTATACGAAATTTCATCAACCTAGCTCAAAATTTAAGCCCAAAATACTGGTAACATACGGACGGACGGACGGACCGACGGATGGACAGACGGACGGACATGGCTCAATCGACTTGGCTATTGATGCTGATCATTTATATATATACTTCTTCAATATTTCTCTATATTACAAACTATGTATCAAATTAAAATATACCCTTAGAATAGGGTATAAAAACGGGGTAAGAAAACTACGTTAGAAAGAACGCGAGAAAGAGAAAGTAAGCAATTACATTATAATGGTGACGTGAAGGGCAATTGCAAATATTGTGGGCGAGGTCATATTAGAGGAAAATGTCCGGCATATGGAAAGATATGCTCAAAATGTGATAAGCTGAATCATTTCGCCACAGTATGCAAATGAGCAGACTTCAAGAGGAGAGGAGTCAACTACAATACATAGACGAAAACAGCAGTGGCGAAGAAACGGAAGAATCTTGCATGTATAGACTAGTAAATATTGTCTATATGATCACAGATGAGGCTAGTATATTAAAGCACAAAATCAAATTTTCTGTTGGAAATAGTAGTGAAACATTAATATGTGTAATCGACACCCGCGCGTCATCGAACGTCATCTGCCATAAAAGCATGCATTTGAAAACAGTTGTATCCATCTTAAAAGTTTTGGTGGAAATGTTGTTATGGCCCTTGGTGCTACAAAAATTGCATGCGAAGTATACGGGATCAACAAAACTTTCAACTTTTAAATAGTTAGTCAAAAGTCTATTCCCATAATATCGAATAGCGCGTCCCAGAAATTGAAGCTGATAACAGTAGATAGCAGAACAACGACAAGGCAAATTAACAAAGCTTATGTTCTAAGACATATTTAATGGGCATTCCAAATTAGATAATGAACTTCATCTACCGGTCGATAAGACCTCCTCCAGCCCAGGCTCATCCACGTCGTATCCTTCATCCGATTTCATTCCGGCAGCAGCTTAAATAAACTCTTGAAGAAATAGAGCGAAGGAACATATTTGGCAGAGTACATTACCATACTCCATGGATAAGCAACTTAGTTCTCGTGCAAAAGACATATGCAAAGGCTACAATCCGCTTGGAGCGGATGATACCCTATCCCTTTCCTATGCACATACTAGCTCCTTCTTCCACCAATATACTTCCTTGAGCAACTTTTTTTCAAATATTTTATAAAACTCCTCCAAAACACATATTTTCTTAATAAGTGGGCGTGGTAGTGGGCGGATTTTAAACATTTTTCAACATATACATATATGGAGCTCTTGCAAAATTCTCTCTAATTTAATATGCCACATGATGGGAAACAATATAATTTTTTTTTGCCCTTCATACTAAAAAGAAACGAAGACGGACAGTACCCTACAACAGGTTCTAGAATTCACTATTTCAGGATGGACAGATCTTAAAAACCAGCTTCAGGTATCTCCTCAAGGACGATCGGATTGTAGTCCCATTGTCGTTGCGAAAAAGATTTTGCAAAGTCTACACTACAGTCACCAAGGCATAGTCATGTCAGAGACGAGAAAGGGATACTATTTCTTGGCCTGGTGTATCAACCAGGAGCAGCAACTGTGAGATCTGTATGCAGAAATGAGCCAGTTGAACAAAGTTACCTTTGCAAAGCACTGCTATTCCGAATTATCCGCTTCAAAGAGTTAGTCTTGATAACTGCGACATAGTAGACGGCAACAAAAAGAAGCAAACCTTGATCACAGCAGATTATTATTCTGTTTTTTTTTTTAAGCTGATGAGCTAATCCAGCAACGGATGAACAAGTTATTAAGATTTGCAAGAAAAATGTCAGTCGATACGGAATTCCTGATGGGGTTACTACGGATGGAGGGACGCAGTTTATGAGCAAAGAGTTAGGTGAGTTTTAGTATTCGAGAGGTTCGCCAAATCATCAGCAGAGCACTGATAAATGATATAGAGTAAAACGCTGTAGATTCTACTGCATTCATTGTCAGAATCGACCCGACAATTTTCATTGTAAATGTTACAGAGGTGTGGTTGTAAATTTAACAATCTGGCTGTAAAAATGACAGCTAAAATTGTAGATCTCACAGCACTTTGCTGTCGAACAGCTGTAGAAACAACAACAATTTGAATGTAAAAAAAATCGCTTTCATAGCACTTAAGCTTAAAGTTCTAATTTATTGGTATGGTGCGAGAAATGGGTGGAAATAGCTTTTATAATCCAATTAGATGGTTCTTGTTCAAGAAATACGCTTAGTGTGTGTTTAAACCGAGTTATACCTATAATTTCATTTACTTACATAATGTGAAAAATGTTTGGATCTGGACCTTTCACTCGGCGACTGCATACACTACCACAACGCCATGGCCTTTGAAAATTATCATGCGAAAATTCTCAATTGGTATCTACTTATTACGTTTTCGTAATAGATGCGGAATCTCCAAATTATTGTAATTTCTACAGCTCCTGATGTAGTTACCACATTAAATAGCTGTAGATTCTACAACATTTTGATGTAGATTTTACAAATTCATTACTGTAGATTTAACAGCCGAAATTAACAACGCGCTGTTGATTTTACAGTTGGGGATTGTAGTTGTTTTAACAACTTTGTTGTAAAAATGAATGCATTCGCTGTAAAATCTACAAAAAATTGTTAATTTAACCAGATTCGCTATTACATACACAAATCTATAATGAATTGTTAAATCTACTGCCTTCAATTTTAAAATTTACAGCGCTTATTTTTTTGGGCGTAGTATCAACCAAGCAGTATGAAGAAGTTATTCCCAAAAGGTCTAACTTAAACGAAAATAATTAAAAAAAAAAAGATTGTTTTATTTTTTTAATTTTATCAGAATTCAATTTGTTTGATTTGTTTTTTTTCCCTATAGTTATAAGTTTGAATTTATCATGCAGTTTAGTTAATTTGAATGGAAGTGTGGAATAAATTTATTAAAGAAAGGAAGATGTTATGATATGTTTTAGTGTAAAAGCTCATTTTCACTCATTTACAACTAAGCTTGTTTATATACTTACTTCAAATACCAATGAAGGTTATGAATAAAAAGTCAGTATTAGTTTGAAGCCTATATGGTACGTTTCTTATTTATTAACACGGTAGGTACCACCTTGGATGGTTCAAGGGAAGCTGGTGGTGGCGAATGATGCTAGTGCAAACATTGAAGCAAAAGGAACAGCTGGGAAGTCGGAAAGGTCAGTAAAACTCCAAAATACTTTATAAGTGAAGAACTTGAAAGCTAGTCTCCATTCTGTTGCGAGGATAACCGACCACGATAACATTATCACCTTCGATAAGGAAAAAGCTGTTGTTCGCCAAAATGATGGCGAAATTAAAGTGGTTGCGAATCGAATTGGACAGCTATACTACGTCTAAGAAAGTACCTCACAAGGATGCATGGTCGATAGAGAGATTTTGAATTTCGAGTTATGGCACAGTAGACTTGCGCAGTTTTCGAGGAAAGTAGGCGCCTGGACTAGACATCAATGACAACGAAATGCTTAAGTCATGTGACTCATGCTGTCTTCGTGGAAAATTGACGATACTCCCCAAAAAGTCAAAAAGAAGTACAAAGCTGTTAGATCTAGTGCACACTGATGTTCTGCCTTTCAGAACAGAATCGTTGGCTCAATCGAATTTTTCGTCACTTTCATCGGTGATAGGAGAAATTTTCTTTTAAAAAAAAAAACGTGACATTTTCCGTGGAATAAAACGACTATTTACAGTTACACATAGAAAAAAAAAATAAGACGTAAGTAGCCCATAGAAGGCCACGACCTAGCTTCTCACAACAGTACATGTTGTGCGTGGTATACATTTCTGCATGTACAGAAGGGACCTACAGTTTTATGCCGTATCCGAAGGGCAGAGGGGTTTTTGAGAAGCTTTCTCATGACAATTATAATCTTGAATGTTTGTCAGACACTCGGAAGCTACACATAGGCCACAGCAAAATGGGGTGGCGGAACGCAAAAAAATATAGCGACCTCGATTTATCTACGAAATAGGTGTCCCACTGTCAGCTTGGATAGACAGACACCATTTGAGCATTGAAACAACAAAATACCAGACCTGAGTCATTTAAAGGTATTTGGAGCAAAAACATTTGTCCTGGATAAAGCTCGTGGTAAGAGAAAGTTCGATAAAGCAGTCATATCAATGGATGTCAAGTCCATCGATAATGAACCAGTTGGCGTGGAGCACCAAGAAAAATATTTTGCAGTTCCTGTTGACAAATCTGAAAGCGAAAAAGAAGAAACTTCAGTGCGGATACCAATGTACCAATTAGAAGAAAAGAAAGACGTCGAGGTAAGAATTGAACCCCGTAAGTCGCAGACAGTTTCAAAAATTAATACTGAATCCCAAGAGCTGCACAAAGAGGCTCGAAGAACGTATTCAACAAGATCTGTATCGCGCAACAGCAAAGAGAAAGAAAATGAACGCGAAGAAAACGATGAAGATGAAGTCCATTACTATCCGTTTGGTTGAGTTGGATATGTTGATTAGAGCTATCACTCGAGGATGCGATGTCTGGAAGGGAGGCACAATAATAGCCTTACAAAAACAATACTTGGGATATGGTCAAGCGTCCAGAAAATAGAGCTGCTGTTACCAATAAAGTTGTTCTGCGAAATAAATTGAAACCAGATGGATCGCTGGATCGGAAGAAAACTCGTGTCGTTGCCAGTGTTACCTCTGAAAAATTTCGGAAATGGTCTTGAAAAGGGTTCCTGCCGAAAGAAAAGGGGCCCATATAAAATTTAAGAACCAAATTTATCGAAACAAATAATATATGCCTTATTTTCATGTAATTCACTTGTTAATAACAATGATAAGCTTATGAAGTAATAAAAAATAACTAAAGCAGTTAATTTTCTCGAGATCGAAAATCTGCACGAATCCAATATTTGCCCTACACCCAAAAAAAAGATGCTGTAAGAATAGAGTAAAATGCTGTAGATTCTACTGCATTCATTGTCAGAATCGACCCGACAATTTTCGTTGTAAATTTTACAGAGGGGTGGTTGTAAATTTAACAATCTAGTTGTGAAAATAACAGCAAAAATTGTAGATTTTACAGCACTTTGCCGTCGAACAGCTGTAGAAACAAAAAGAATTTGTATGTAAAAAAATGCTACAATCCGCTTGGAGCGGATCGTATGATACCCTATCCCTATCTTATATAGTATTTGGTCGTGTCAGTGGGCGGTGGAAAATATATTCACAAAATTTTCTATTTTGTCCTATAAACTAATATTTTTACTAGAAAATTAATTTTTGAAGTAAACGCCCCTAAAAAATGGGCGTGGCCATGCACAATGTATAGACGATTTGTATATTAAGTGGATATCTACATATTTGCTCAAGTAAGTTTTTTTCGAGTTTCATATGAAAATAGTGAAAAAAAGTGATTTTATTGAAAAGTGGGCGTGTCAGTGGGCGGATTTTAAAAATTTTTACACTTGTATTGCTTACTTTTCCAAAGACCTCGTATACAAAATTTCATCAACCTAGCTCGAAATTTAAGGCCCAAAAACTGGTGACATACGGACGGACGGACGGACAGACGGACGGACGGACGGACGGACGGACATAGCTCAATCGACTCGGCTAGTGATGCTGATCATTTATATATATACTTTATTGGGTCTATCTGTCATATTTCTCTATGTTACAAACTATGTATCAAACTTAATATACCCTTAGGATAGGGTATAAAAAAATCGCTTTCATAGCACCACATAAGCTTAAAGTTCTAATTTATTGGTATGGTGCGAGAAATGGGGTGGAAATAGCTTTTACTATCCAATTAGTTGGTTCTTGTCCAAGAAATACTTAGTGTGTATTTAAACCGAATTATATAATTTAATTTACTTACAAAATGTGAAAAATGTTTGGATCTGGCTGGGGTTGAACTTGGAACCTCTTACTCGGCGACTGCATACACATACCACAACGCCATGGCCTCTGAAAATTACCATGCGAATATTCTCAAATGGTATCTACTTTTTACGTTTTCGTAATAGATGCTGAATCTACAACTTGTTGTAATTTCTACAGCTCCTGCTGTAGTTACTACAGTAAATAGCTGTAGATTCTACAGTATTTTGATGTAGATTTTACAAATTCATATCTGTAGATTTAACAGCCGAAATTGACAACGCCCTGTTGATTTTACAATTGGGGGTTGTAGTTGATTTAACAATTCTGCTGTAGAAATGACTGCATTCGCTGTAAAATCTACAAAAAATTGTTAATTTAACCAGATTCGCTGTTAAATACACAAATCTACAAGGAATTGTTAAATCTACTGCCTTCAATTGTAAAGTCTACAGCGCTTTTTTTTGGGTGTATGTAATAGGTGCAAGTAATAATTATCAAAATAAAAAAAAGAACAAGAAATATAAAGTTGTGATTTCAATTCAGTCAATATCGGTTTTAACGAATTTTAAGGGAGCGAAGAATTTGATTGTAATAGCGATTTTGACTGTATTTACATTCAATTCTTTTGAATCGAATCCCTAAACTTCCTATTCTGTAGGGATCCGAAACGAAAAGCATTTTCTACATGAATGTACTTAATGCACCCAAAAAAAGATGCTGTAAGAATAGAGTAAAACGCTGTAGATTCTACTGCATTCATTGTCAGAATCGACCCGACAATTTTCGTTGTAAATTTTACAGAGGTGTGGTTGTAAATTTAACATTCTAGTTGTGAAAATAACAGCAAAAATTGTAGATTTTACAGCACTTTGCCGTCGAACAGCTGTAGAAACAACGAGTTTCATATGAAAATAGTGAAAAAAAGTGATTTTTTTGAAAAGTGGGCGTGTCAGTTGGCGGATTTTAAAAATTTTTACACTTGTATTGCTTACTTTTCCAAAGACCTCGTATACAAAATTTCATCAACCTAGCTCGAAATTTAAGGCCCAAAAACTGGTGACATACGGACGGACGGACGGACAGACGGACGGACGGACGGACATAGCTCAATCGACTCGACTAGTGATGGTGATCATTTATATATATACTTTATTGGGTCTAACTGTCATATTTCTCTATGTTACAAACTATGTATCAAACTTAATATACCCTTAGGATAGGGTATAAAAAAATCGCTTTCATAGCACCACATAAGCTTAAAGTTCGAATTTATTAGTATGGTGCGAGAAATGGGATGGAAATAGCTTTTACAATCCAATTAGATGGTTCTTGTCCAAGAAATACTTAGTGTGTGTTTAAACCGAATTATATAATTTAATTTACTTACAAAATGTGAAAAATGTTTGGATCTGGCTGGGGTTGAACTTGGAACCTCTTAGTCGGCGACTGCATACACTACCACAACGCCATGACCTCTGAAAATTATCATGCGAATATTCTCAAATGGTATCTACTTTTTACGTTTTCGTAAAAGATGCTGAATCTACAACTTGTTGTAATTTCTACAGCTCCTGCTGTAGTTACTACAGTAAATAGCTGTAGATTCTACAGTATTTTGATGTAGATTTTACAAATTCATATCTGTAGATTTAACAGCCGAAATTGACAACGCGCTGTTGATTTTACAATTGGGGGTTGTAGTTGATTTAACAATTTTGCTGTAGAAATGACTGCATTCGCTGTAAAATCTACAAAAAATTGTTAATTTAACCAGATTCGCTGTTAAATACACAAATCTACAAGGAATTGTTAAATCTACTGCCTTCAATTGTAAAATCTACAGCGCTTTTTTTTTTGGGTGTATGTAATAGGTGCAAGTAATAATTATCAAAATAAAAAAAAGAACAAGAAATATAAAGTTGTGATTTCAATTCAGTCAATATCGGTTTTAACGAATTTTAAGGGAGCGAAGAATTTGATTGTAATAGCGATTTTGACTGTATTTACATTCAATTCTTTTGAATCGAATCCCTAAACTTCCTATTCTGTAGGGATCCGAAACGAAAAGCATTTTCTACATGAATGTAATGCACCCAAAAAAAAGATGCTGTAAGAATAGAGTAAAACGCTGTAGATTCTACTGCATTCATTGTCAGAATCGACCCGACAATTTTCGTTGTAAATTTTACAGAGGGGTGGTTGTAAATTTAACAATCTAGTTGTGAAAATAACAGCAAAAATTGTAGATTTTACAGCACTTTGCCGTCGAACAGCTGTAGAAACAACGAGTTTCATATGAAAATAGTGAAAAAAAGTGATTTTTTTGAAAAGTGGGCGTGTCAGTGGGCGGATTTTAAAAATTTTTACACTTGTATTGCTTACTTTTCCAAAGACCTCGTATACAAAATTTCATCAACCTAGCTCGAAATTTAAGGCCCAAAAACTGGTGACATACGGACGGACGGACGGACGGACGGACATAGCTCAATCGACTCGGCTAGTGATGCTGATCATTTATATATATAGTTTATTGGGTCTATCTGTCATATTTCTCTATGTTACAAACTATGTATCAAACTTAATATACCCTTAGGATAGGGTATAAAAACAATTTGTATGTAAAAAAATGCTACAATCCGCTTGGAGCGGATCGTATGATACCCTATCCCTATCTTATATAGTATTTGGTCGTGTCAGTGGGCGGTGGAAAATATATTCACAAAATTTTCTATTTTGTCCTATAAACTAATATTTTTACTAGAAAATTAATTTTTGAAGTAAACGCCCCTAAAAAGTGGGCGTGGCCATGCACAATGTATAGACGATTTGTATATTAAGTGGATATCTACATATTTGCTCAAGTAAGTTTTTTCGAGTTTCATATGAAAATAGTGAAAAAAAGTGATTTTTTATTGTATTGTATTGCTTACTTTTCCAAAGACCTCGTATACAAAATTTCATCAACCTAGCTCGAAATTTAAGGCCCAAAAACTGGTGACATACGGACGGACGGACGGACAGACGGACGGACGGACGGACATAGCTCAATCGACTCGGCTAGTGATGCTGATCATTTATATATATACTTTATTGGGTCTAACTGTCATATTTCTCTATGTTACAAACTATGTATCAAACTTAATATACCCTTAGGATAGGGTATAAAAAAATCGCTTTCATAGCACCACATAAGCTTAAAGTTCGAATTTATTGGTATGGTGCGAGAAATGGGATGGAAATAGCTTTTACAATCCAATTAGATGGTTCTTGTCCAAGAAATACTTAGTGTGTGTTTAAACCGAATTATATAATTTAATTTACTTACAAAATGTGAAAAATGTTTGGATCTGGCTGGGGTTGAACTTGGAACCTCTTAGTCGGCGACTGCATACACTACCACAACGCCATGACCTCTGAAAATTATCATGCGAATATTCTCAAATGGTATCTACTTTTTACGTTTTCGTAAAAGATGCTGAATCTACAACTTGTTGTAATTTCTACAGCTCCTGCTGTAGTTACTACAGTAAATAGCTGTAGATTCTATAACATTTTGATGTAGATTTTACAAATTCATATCTGTAAACTTAACAGCCGAAATTGACAACGCGCTGTTGATTTTACAATTGGGGGTTGTAGTTGATTTAACAATTTTGCTGTAGAAATGACTGCATTCGCTGTAAAATCTACAAAAATTTGTTAATTTAACCAGATTCGCTGTTAAATACACAAATCTACAAGGAATTGTTAAATCTAACTGCCTTCAATTGCAAAATCTACAGCGTTTTTTTTTTTGGGTGTGTACATTGTTGGCGTTGAAACACCCAAAAAAAAAGCGCTGTAAATTTTACAATTGAAGGCAGTAGATTTAACAATTCAGCGTGTGTAATTTGTGTATTTAACAGCGAATCTGGTTACATTAACAATTTTTTGTAGATTTTACAGCGAATGCAATCATTTTTACAACACAGTTGTTAAATCAACCACAATCCCCAACTGTAAAATCAACAGCGCGTTGTCAATTTCGGCTGTTAAATCTACAGATATGAATTTGTAAAATCTACATCAAAATGTTGTAGAATCTACAACTATTTACTGTGGTAACTACATCAGGAGCTGTAGAAATTACAACAAGTTGTAGATTCCGCATCTATTACGAAACCGTAATAAGTAGATACCATTTAAGAATTTTCGCATGATAATTTTCAAAGGCCATGGCGTTGTGGTAGTGTATGCAGTCGCCGAGTGAAAGGTTCCATGTTCAGCCCGAGCCAGTTCCAAACATTTTTCACATTTTGTAAGTAAATGAAATTATAGGTATAACTCGGTTAAAACACACACTAAGTGTACTTCTTGAACAAGAACCATCTAATTGGATTGTAAAAGCTATTTCCACCCATTTCTCGCACCATACCAATAAATTAGAACTTTAAGCTTAAGTGCTATGAAAGCGATTTTTTTTACATGCAAATTGTTGTTGTTTCTACAGCTGTTCGACAGCAAAGTGCTGTAAAATCTACAATTTTAGCTGTTATTTTCAAAACTAGATTGTTAAATTTACAACCACCCCTCTGTAAAATTTACAACGAAAATTGTCGGGTCGATTCTGACAATGAATGCAGTAGAATCTACAGCGTTTTACTCTATTTTTACAGCACCTTTTTTTTGGGTATAGACAGTTAATTGGATCACTGATGTATCTGGCCATTGCACACAGGCCGGGTATCGCTTTTACAGTAAATCGAGTGGGCAGTTTAACGAAGCTATCAAGAAGTGTATTGGTCAGCTGCGAAGCGTGTTTTACGATATTTACGAAGTACTGATAACTACGAATTGGTGTACACAAAAGACACACTTGGTCTTCGAGGATTTTCGGATGCTGATCATATGAACGATGAGATGATAGAGTATGTTAACCGGGATTCATTTTTACACTCAGTGGAGCAACAATTACCTGTCGTTCTCAAAAGCAAAAGACAGTGGCTATTTCGACAATAGAAGCAGAATATGTTGCGCTATCTGACTCATCTGGAGTGGCAACATATTTTCGGACCTAATGAACCGAAATGAGCTTGCCTGAAATAGCTACCTGATAGCTGTCTGCGTTGGACAGATAATCGGGTAGCCAAACACATAGCCGAAAATGCTGTTTTCGCATTGCAGATTGCAACCAGATATCACTTTGTGCGTCAGAGGATAGAAAAATGGCCGTCGTGAACAATCCAACTGAAAGGATGCCCGCGGATGTGCTCACCAAACTACTCCCTGTGCCTGCACACTCTCGATGTATGAGAGACATCGGGATGATAGTAAGCTGTTCTGAGGGGCGCTGTTTGAGGAAGGCAGTACTTTAAACCCTTTTTAATTCCAACGATAGTTTGTGTCATTCTAACTCTTACGTTCTTCATAATTTCATAATTTATAATACATCGTTTTCATTCCAAAAGACTTTTTTTTATTCTGCTTATAACTCATACTTTCAGTTTCCTGGAAAATCCTGGAATATATGTATGTATATATATATGTAAAATAAGAAAATTGTTTGTGAATTTCAACCCTGGATTTAGATTTTGGCAAAGAATTTGTCTTTCTCAAGTCTAGATTTGAATTTTTTTTTTTATATCTGTATATGCTTCTGCTCTCAAGAACGTATATTTAGTTTACAGTGATATTGAATAGACACATGAAGAAAAAACTAAAAATTTCCCAAGTTTGCTTAATTATACTACGAGCATTTTAACTTTAGATTCTCTCAGTATCGGAATACCTAAAGTTGAGCGAGTCCATTTTGATTGAATAAAATTTCTGAAGTTGATTAAACTATTAAAAGATAGGTTTATCAAGTAGAAATATCACGCTACTTTGATCATTCACCTACCATAGGAAATAGAAATAATATCAGTTACCAGAGCTGCAAACATTTGTTAATCCAGAGAAAATTAACTTATTTGTACTATACAACCACCCGAAATTTTGTACATATATCTCCATTTCAATAACATGTGAATGCTGCAGTAGAACTAATTTTTAATTTATAATATGAAATAAGCAACGAAACTACTTATAACTATTAATAAGATTTATATTTCCTTATATTTTCAGGTGAAAGTTTCGCAGAATTACACCATGGAACCAGTACACATCTATGTGATCATTATTCGATAGCTCTCCGCATCATACCTATAGTTTTAGTATTAAGTCAAACCAAAAATACTTTTAGATAGGACAAGTGAAAACCTAATATCTTGTTAAGTATTACATAAGTATTTTAATAAAATTTGTTATATTTGAATTATTCTTTTTTTAGGATTAATAATTACAGGAATGTAAGATAATACATACAATTAGAATAAAAACGTATAAAATTACATGCGAAATCTAAAAATTAAATAATTTAGGTGGACTACACAGGAATTTTCTTTGTAAAGATAATTTAATTAAAAAAATAATCAATACATATATGATGTATTTACCTAACTTTATAAAATCCCAGTATTTTTATAATTCAACTCCAAGCATAAGACCTTGGACACCCTGTGTCCTTCCAGATTTGACCAGTTAGATACAGTCTAATGCCTTTGATAATGCCAAGCTTAGACAATCTGTCTGTGTATTTATTGGTACTTAAATAATTCTTAAATAATTAATTATATAAAACTGCCACTAGCTAGTATAGTGTACCCTCCGACTCAGGCTCCCTTGTGAGACAAGTTTTTAATTTACCACCAAAAATAGCCTATAAAGATAGTCAACTTTTTACCCCCTGCCCTAGAACACCTTGAAATGAGAGAGCCAAAATACTCTCTTTTGTTCCTATCGGTGAATACGTGTGATGAGAGATTTTAAGTTTAATCAGCTCTCATACAGGTAACATTTTTTTATATTGAAATTTCAAATTTAAACGAGTTTCTTTTTTGCTCAGCCTTGGTAGAGTATTGCGTGATAGACAGTGATATATCCACTTCAGATCAGTGTATTCGCTTAAGGCGTTTTTACAGCTTATTTACCTGGCTTGCAGTAAATATGGCTTTAATATATACTCCATATTGATTCGTTTAAATTAGTTTTTTTTTTAAAGCACCTACTTGCTGCTGAAGATTTTTTCCTCTTTATTTAAAATGAAGTTCTTCGGTTTTACAATATCACTAAATATGAGTTACATTGTACCTATTTAGTTCTATTTTTAGGAATCAAGTAAACTTCATTCTCCAAAGAGGTGATGCGTTCCTTTCGTGTTTTATACAGAAGTGTCATTCCTATTAGAATGACATTAGAACCCTCTTCTTCAATGACTGTGAATTCTATTCAATCCTCTTGATTCTGCCAACAAAAGCTGGGGTTTTCTGTAGCAAACACTAAATCATTTCTTGCTTACCACAAGCCTGTATTCTGTTGGAACAAGATGAAATAGGAACTTATTCAGTGTTTGTTCCAGGCTTCAACTTCTACCCATTTTTCGGACACAGTCCTGCATACTGGAAATTAGCACAACAAATTCGTGACGTTTTCACATTCATTAGGTCCTTTTGCCGCCAAAAATTAGCTATGTAATGTATGCATTATAAGTAAGCCCGCACAAGATAGTGGTAATGAATTTCATTCTGGGGCCACTGTTTGGGGCACCTTATATGAAAGGCAGAAAAAAAATATTCTGCTTCCCATCATGTGGCATATCAAATTAAAGAGAATTTTGCATTTTAAATGTGTAGAAAATATTTTTTTCTGACAAAATTTGTTGAACAAAAAAGCTTGTCAAACAGTTGAAAAATGTTGAAAAATTGGCATTAACTAATTTAAATACTTCTTTTTTCGAGCTTCTCAAGTAAAAAAGGACTGGAATGTCAGTACAGTTCTAATAAGACTTTCTTTAAGCGTTTTCGCTGATATACATTATATTGTTTATTAATAAACAAATAAATAAATACTAGGCCGTAAGCAAGTTTTCTTATGACAGTTAAACTCTTGAATGTTTGTCAAACACTAGCAAAAGGTGGGGCCGTGAAAAAAACGTTTGATGTTATTTTTCTGGATTTGGACTTTGAACCCCTTGCGCTGTAGTCCAAGGCACTAACCACTGAGCCAAGCCACCCATTGTATTTTTTTTATCTTTCCTTTTTTTTATAAAAATTTTATACGTTTTTCTTTTCTAGTTCAGAGCAGAGCCTGAGTTGGAAAAAAAAAACACGTGTTTCACATCAGTTTTTGAATTCATGTTTCTTTTTTTGTTCAGAGAGTGCTCAGAGCGCGCTCTTTGAGCTCAGAATAAATTAACCGAACATTCAGGGCAAAGGGAGAGCACCGACATTTTTCGCATTAGACAGAAGGGAAAACAAATCAAAAACATATGAAAATGCTACACTTCGCCTAGAGCGAATCGTGTGATACCCTATCCCTTTCCTATATGTGAGTAGCCTTTTCCACAAAAAAATTGGCTACATTTTTATAAAGAATTTTTTTTATAAAATTACTGCAAAAGAATTTTATTTCAAAAAAGGGGCGTGGTAGTGGGCGGATTTTTCAAATATTTTAACATATACTCAAGTTTGCTTCTAAGGATTGATATTATTTGATTGAAATCTACGAAAAACTGTTTTTTTTAAAACCGCCCCTAAAATGTGGGCGGGGCAATACATGGAAGATTTGTAGAATAAATGAATATCTACATATTTGCTTAGGTGAGTTTTTCCGAGTTTTATATAAAAGTACTGAAAAAAGTGATTTTTTTCGAAAATTGGGCGTGTCAGTGGGCGGATTTTACAAATTTTTACACTTGTATTGCTTACTTCTCTAAGGACCTCGTATACAAAATGTCATCAAAAACTGGTGACATACGGACGGACAGACGGACGGACGGACATGGCTCAATCGACTCGGCTACTGATGCTGATCATTTATATATATACTTTATGTCGTCTATCTTTAATATTTCTCTATGTTACAAACTATGTGTCAAACTTAATATACCCTTAGGACAGGGTATAAAAATAAATCATATCCTTAGGGAGGATAATAACATTCTTACTTATTTTTTATCTATGAAAAGTAACCGGTTAACTTTCATAACACCTGAACATATTACGGTTGATAATCAAATGATAGCTCAAGTGCGTATCATAAGCAATTCAGACCGCTCTGAGCACGCTCGATGAGTGCGAGCTCTGTTCAGAGGTCTGCTCTAAACTAAATAAAGCGCAAGTTGGAAATCAATAAATTTTACATAACAAAAAAAAATATAATAAAATTTTTAAAATTTGCATGAATTTAAACGCCACATTTTATTAAACGTTAAATGTTGCCCACGTTTCGATTTTGATGGAAACCCATTGAGTTTTAGCCGTGAAATAGCCATATTTGTAAAATCTGCTAATAAGAAAAGTACCGTTATACGTATTTTTATCCAAAATCGTGGTACCTTCGCCATCTTATAGCATTTGTCTAGACTAACTCGAATATGAAATTTAATCAAAATCGTTAGAGCCGTTTTCGAAAAAATCGTCTTTTTGTGAAATTGACCTTAAGTAAAGTACCGTTAATAACAGGGGTAGAACAAAAATTCCGATTTCGCCTCGAATTTCTTGGCTACAGAGTTCAGATATGAAGTTTGAAGCAAATCGGTCCAGCCGTTTAGGCTGCAGTTCATCGAACATACACACAGACCGACAGACAGAATCGACAAACCCACATTTTCGTGCTTCTCTATCATCGTAATGTCAGCATTCATTGTTATCTCGAGTTCGAATTTTTGTACGAATCCAATACTTGCCCTATATTATAGGTGCAAGTAAAAAGAAAAACGTCTTGTATAAAAATGCTTACATCTTACAACACTACTAGCTGATCGCCCGCGGCTATGCTCGCGTGGAAAAAAATGTTGAATGTTTTTTTTTTCAAAATGGAGACATCGTAATTGTGAGGGGGCATTGAGATCGCCAAGGTAGGTAGCGACAACACTTTTCTCAAACACGCCTTGGAGACCGAAACAACAACGGTGAGCGGTTTGTGGACTTCTGCAATACCAACCGCCTAGTCATTGGAGGTACGCTGTTTAAGCATATCACCTGCCACAAGATCAGTTGGGTCTCGACTGCGATCTAACCAGATCGACCACATTGCGATCAGCCACCGTTTTAAGAAATTATCTTCTAGACGTCCGAAACAGACGTGGAGCTGACATCGGACAGGAAAGCGATCACCATCTTATGGTAGCTCACATACGCCTTCGCACTGCATCTGTCAATAGCAACGGCTCAAACTTGTTAAACAACGCCAGGTTGAATACTGACAGGCTCAAGGCCTCAAGTGCGCCAACAATTCAGAGACCACCTTGCCTTACAAGCAGAAGTAATCAGCAGATCATTACAGGAGAGCATGGATGACCACTGGAATGCTATGAAAAATGCTTTTGCAACGGGGGCAAGCAGAAACCCAATATCGTGCGAAGAAGAAAGAAGTGAAGCGTAGTGTGTCTTCAAAATATTAGTTTATAGGGCAAAATAGAAAATTTTGTGAATACATTTTCCACCGCCCACTGACACGACCAAATAAGATAGGGATAGGGTATCATACGATCCGCTCCAAGCGGATTGTAGCATTTTTTCACTGGTTTGTTTTTCGTTTTTATTTTGCCGATTCAAAGAATTGAAAGTGTTTAAGAAATGCAATGATCCTAGAACAACTGGAAGATGACACCATATTAATAGACAGCAATAGCCTGGAGCAGTCAACTACCAATGCTGCCGCCAACTATCAGCCTTTCTCACCCACCAGCGCAGCGCAAGCGTTTCTCTGCCAAATTCAATAGGCACAATTGCTGCAAGTTCCACTGGCCAAAACGAAACAGGCATGATCGACAGCGTCATGGCATCTACAGCTCAATCTACTGTCGCAGCTGCCAATCCAATCCAATAAGAAATGCACTCAAAACACTAAGACAATTACCAAAAAAAAACCGACAACAAAGTGCCAGGTAATGTCGGCATGTGAAGTGCAAATTCAGGAAGCCACTTCCCAGGCAGCTGAACTTCACTCCTTACACGTGCGTCATGCAGAAGAAGTCCTTTTAAAAGCCAAAGAAGATACTACACGTGTAAGAGAAATTCACAACCAAGAGAATGAAGGCCCTGGAATGTAAGCAGCAAAGTTCTTGCGACTGTAACGAAGAGCAATATTAATTGTAGTTTTAAGATTTTGAAGTCATTTTTGTTTTTGTTTTGCTTTTATTTATTATATGTTAATGAAATGAATTCCAAACCCATGTGTTCCTAGTACATAAAAGAAAATAATTATTCAAAATATTGATTAATGAAACTGCTTCTGAACGTTCTTTCTGTTGGTTCTACTGGTTCATTGATGTTGGGAATATTATCTAATTGCGCTGGTAGTGGAGTTAGTTCCTCATCAACAAATCTCCTTAGCTATATTGTGCAGCACGGCCACCGCAACAATCACGTTCTTCGCTGTATCTAGGATCCTGCGTCACCAAGCAGGATTCCTTGGTGAATGTTTCTAGTTGTTTATAGTTTACTTTTTAGAAGACTGTTGTTCCGCATGTTTGAGTCGTGAAGAGATCCATGTGACCTCGCAACGATATCGATAATTTTACAATTTGCATTGGATACAATTTGTACATTGAGAGAATAGTAACCTTTATGACACAAACATGCGAGAAATTAATATGTCATTATAGTCAATTGCTTAGTTACCTTTTCTAATAATGAAGTGGCCTGCCATTACTTCTCCTACACTTTTAGCTAGCCGTTTAATTGCATAAAATTGTTCCTTAGTCTCAGTGTACTCTGCAACTGATGATGGAAATTTAACGAAATGCGACAAAAGCAAAGCAATTTGCTTCGATATATTTTTAATAAGATTTGCGACTGTAGGCTGTGTCATTCCATGAAGAGCTCCTAAATATGTGAACAAATAATTTAAATTTCGAAAGTAATAAATTGGTTACTTACCAACATCATCCTGATGAACATTTCTAGCGAAAAAATGCAATGCTACAACTAAGAAGCCCAAGATTATTCAGAGATTATTCTACATTCATGTGATCAATCAAGAACTGCACTGTGGTTTTGCCGAATCTATATTTGCTGTAAAATGCTCCATCTTCAAGCTCGTCAAAAGGATTTGCACGATTATTATAAACTTTAGATTTTCTTATTAGCCGAAAATCTTCAAAAATATCGAAATCTTCGTCTTCGGAAAACATACTTAAGAATTTTGTTCACGGAAATGATAGATGACATATAAGCTTAGCTAGATATGAAATATTTAATATGAGATTAGTATGACTTTAATTTTTAATCCAGGTCATAACGATAAAGTGGGCTTTATATCGACTTTAAATATCAGAATAATTGGTTCTGTGCCTTCTATAGTAAAGTAAATTTCTCGCCCGAAGAGATCTCTGGGGAGCATATATATTCATGAAAAAACAATTCTGGTGAATTTATATGATAATTAATTATATCACGGATAAACATGACCGAAGTTGCCTTACGCCTGAAACTTAAGGTTTGCAAGCCAATCAATTTCCATCTTTCGTCATAATTCGGAAGTTCTTAAAACATATTCAATTTACGAATAGCATATCTCGTGAAATTCTTTTGAACTCTTTTAAATCTAAAATCATGAACATCACAAAGGGGAATCCCATATAATGGAGGAATATTCTAAATAAGGTTTTGAACTCTTTTAAATCTAAAATCATGAACATCACAAAGGGGAATCCCATATAATGGAGGAATATTCTAAATAAGGCCTGACCAATGAGCAGTAAATAAATTTAATACTATTTACATCTCGAAAGTCCCTACTATTTCGTTCAAGAAATCCTAACATAGAGTTAGATTTGGCAATGGTGTAATCACAATGCAATGCGAAGTTCAGTTTAGAGTCAAATATTACTCCGAGATCTTTAACTTCATCAAGTCGAACAAGCATAAAATCGTTAATAAAATAATCATAAATAAGCGGCATTGAAATACGGTGAGCTGTAAAAACTTTACATTTACACCCAAAAAAAAGGTGCTGTAAAAATAGAGTAAAACGCTGTAGATTCTACTGCCTTCACTGTCAGAATCGACCCGACAATTTTCGTTGTAAATTTTACATAGGTGTGGTTGTAAATTTAACAATCTAGTTGTTAAAATGACAGCTAAAATTGTAGATTTCATAGCACTTTGCTGCCGAACAGCTGTAGAAAAAACAACAATTTGAATGTAAAAAAAACATCGCTTAAGCACCACTTAAGCTTAAAGTTCTATTTTATTGGTATGGTGCGAGAAATGGGTGGAAATAGCTTTTGGGCCATTCCACGATAAATCGCCGAAGCTATATGGAGAGCTCTGAACGACCCCCCTCCGATTTGGTTGAAAATTAGCACAAATACTCATTGGAGTGGTACAAGTCATAAGGCAAAAAAGTTTTGCATAATTCGATATAGTTTGCGTGTAACGGAACTTCAAAAATTGGCAAAAAATCGAATTCTAAGCGTTCTTCTATATTTCAAAATATCATAACTTTGATTCTGCTTATCAGAATTTGATAAAATATACCTTGTTGAATTCAGAAAAAGGTGAACTTTCAAAGAAATAGAGTAATTTGCTTTCAAGGACGAAGGATATTCCAGAATATCCTTTTTACATATATCCTTGAATAACTCAAAAAATGGTATTTTTATTTTTTTATTTTTTTATATATTATAGAGTGATTCGTCCTCTATCTCCATTCCAAATTTCAAGTTGGGATCTCTATGGGTTCGGCCAAAATAATTTTTTATAGCCGGCTAAGTCAAAAAAACTAATGTTACACGCAAACTATATCGAATTCTGCAAAACTTTTTTGCCTTATGACTTGTACCACTCCAATGAGTATTTGAACTAATTTTCAACCAAATCGGAGGGGGGTCGTTCAGAACGTCGGTCGACCCTCCGTGGAATGACCCTTTTACAATCCAATTAGATGGTTCTTGTTCAAGAAGTACACTTAGTGTGTGTTTAAACCGAGTTATACCTATAATTTCATTTACTTACAAAATGTGAAAAATGTTTGGATCTGGCTGGGTTTGAACGTGGAACCTCTCACTCGGCGACTGCATACACTACCATGGGTATGGTACAATTCGCTGTTTTTTTTACGCTTTTTGTTATTTCGCTGCGATGATTTCGCACTTTATTATTTTGCATTTCATTAGCTTGCATTTTGTTTTATTCGCATTTTTTATTTGGCAAATTATTATTTAGATTTGCAATTATTTGGCGTGTAGATATCCTGCATTTATTATTTCGCAATTTTAACCTCGCTTTTTGGTAAGTTAGCGTCTATTGATAAGCTTTAGCTTACTTCGCTTTTTTTCCCTTATTTCGCTTTTAATTTATTTGTCAAAATAATACTTTGCATTTTAATTTGTTTTGCTCCCATTTCGCGCGAAATGAAACTTCAGAACTACATGAAGCAATAGCGTCTTGAATTATTTTGCCACTTTTTTCCGCACTTCTTTTCGCACACGTTTTAATTTTTGTCAATACTTCTGCTACAGGTTTCCTTAATGCAGAAGGTTCATGGTTATGATCACCGATTAAACATTTTATTATATGTAAATCAGAATTCGTCACAGTAAACAAAATGACCTTGCACTTATAATCTCTATTTTTCCGAAGCTCACAGTCCACTTCCAACATTCATTTTTGTTCATTTTTTCGAAGTCGTAAGAAAAACCATCTAAATTTGAGTTTATCTTTGCCACTAATGGGCTTAAATACACTACACACTTTTTCGTCACTATCCATTTTATACGAAATGTAACTCACTCAAACCAGCTTCCGTAAGCAATTATAAGATCACTAAATTTATGAAATAAAAAAAAGCAAATACAATGCACGCTGAAGTGAACAACCCGCTAAGTAAAAGACCGCTAATTAACGGTTTGCCAGATAACCCGCGACAAAAAAAACGAAAGCCATAAACCGAAATGCTACATATAAAAGTGCGAAATAATAAATGCCGGTTAATCTTACGGCGAAATGAATGCAAAATGCAATAACAATAAGCCACATGACTGCTGCGAAATAAGCGAAAAAACTGTCACCCCACTACCACAACGCTATGGCCTTTGAAAATTATCATGCGAAAATTCTCAAATGGTATCTACTTATTACGTTTTAATAATAGACAACTTATTGTAGTTTCTGCAGCTCCTGCTGTAGTTACCACAGTAAATAGCTGTAGATTATACAACATTTTGATGTAGATTTTACAAATTCATATCTGTAGATTTAACAGCCGAAATTAACAACGCGCTGTTGATTTTACAGTTGAGGATTAAAGTTGTTTTAACAACCTTGTTGTAAAAAGGAATGCATTCGCTGTAAAATCTACAAAAATTGTTAATATAACCAGATTCGCTGTTAAATACACAAATCTACAGTGCATTGTTAAATCTACTGCCTTCAATTGTAAAATTTACAGCGCCTTTTTTTTTGGGTGTTGAAATATTTACCTCTAACGCATTATGTTTACACCACTCCAATAACCGGTATATATCCGACTGAAAACGAATGCAGTCGGTTATATTATTTATACGTGGAAATAACTTCAAGTCATCCGCGAATGTTAAAACCTGACAGAAATTGAATATTTCGTGAACATTACTTCTTACCGAAGACTCTAGCGACATAACATATTGTTTATATAGGAACCTATTTAAGAACTCATATTCTCTTCTTAATCTCAAAATATTTTCACGATTCAAGTAAGTTTTATTTAAAATATAAATAGAATATGCTTTTCGTTTTACATTACGCAAATTTCTCAATCTTTTATTTGACCAAGGAATTCTATACCGATTATTACGACGCGTTTTATGTACAAATAACTTAAAACCAGAATTCATTTTTCCCATAAATACATCATAATTACATTTTAAATTGGGGGAATCCAACAAAACATCCCAATCAAAACTATGTATATTTTCCTTCAGTGCATAATTACATTTTAAATTGGGGGAATCCAACAAAACATCCCAATCAAAACTATGTATACATTCCTTCAGTGCAACAAAATTGGTTTTCTTAAAGTTGTAAGAAAACGTAGCAAAATTATTATTATTTTTCCCGTAACTAAAAAATTTAAATTCTAAAAGTAAAGCTTTATGATGAATCTTATTGGAATCAATAAGATCCAAGGCTTCAGAGATATTAAAGTTAAATTCATTATTTAAAAATATTAAATCTAAAATTATATTTAAACTATTCCGAATATTATTTATTTGAAATAAGTCCAAAGACAGAAGCCCGTCGATGATCAAACGCTCCCATTCATGATTAACATTAAAATGGATTAAATTTTCATCACCATCCACATTCCTCCTAGTAACATCACCAATATTAAAGTCTCCCATAACACAAGGTAATTGAGAGCCTTCAAGACGAGTAACGACACTACTAATGTTATCAATGTGTTTTTCATACACACTGATCACACTATCAGGCGGAACGTAGGAGACAAAAATAAACAATTGTTTATGAACGTCATCAATACACACACATCTGTTCCACGTCAACCGTTTGATGCTCTAACGCAATCCGCCGGCTGAGAAAACGGGATGAGGCAGCTATTAAAACTCCCCCACCTAGCTCCTCACTAGATCTACATCGATCATTCCGGTAAACCACATACGACCGGTCAAAGATTTCTGCCGAAAATATGTGTGGGTGTAGCCAAGTCTCTGTCAATACAACAGTATCATACCGGTGGTCAGAGAGCGCAATGTAAATCTCTTTCTATTTTGTTCTTATACCACCAATATTCTGATAATAAAGAGAATAATTACGAATATTAACGGAGGTGCTTTGTTGTCGCAGCCAGTGTTACCTCTGAAAAATTTCGGAAATGGTCCTGAAAAGGGTCCCTGCCGAAAGAAAAGGGGCACTTATAAAATTTCACTTGTTAATAACAATGATAAGCTTATGACGTAACAAAAAATTACTAAAGCAGTTAATTTTCTCGAGATCGAAAATCTGCACGAATCCAATACTTGCCGATGATTTAACCAATTTAATGCAACTCACTTGCCCGTTCGGTATGGCGAGTTTCGACGATAAATAATTTTTCACCGCACTTTCCGTGGTGTCAACACGGAAGCCACCAGCATGCAATTCCCTGACTGGAGATGCGATAAAAATAGGGGCTGCCGTATCATTCCCTACAATTTGGTTTATTTTTCTTTGCGTGAAACCTTTTTAAAACTCTCACCGACATTGTTATTGGCAACGGGCGCACTTTCACGAATCGGTGTGGTGTAACCGCTTGCTCGTTCAAATCTGTTACGGCGGGATGCAAGTTTACCGTACAAATGTTACCGGCACTAGAAGAACACTTTTTCAGTTCGTGAATTTCCAATTTAATTAAGCTCAATTCATTAGTTAATGAAGTGAGCTTAGATATCAATCCTAAAAATTGCACATTGTTGCAGATCTTGCACTTGTAGCAAATACCATCTGTGGATCCTATGAGCCGGAGGGCCGCCTCTGACAGATTCACACACTGGGTGTGAAATTTTCTGCAGAAAAACCCTCCGCAGCTCACAAACTCAGCAGACAAAATGCCAGTGTTGCATTCACCACAATGTTCAACCATTTTCAGAATAAAATTAAAATGTTTTATTTAATTTGAAACGAAATAAAAAACCTTTCAACTCGAACGATGTTTGCTATTCAAGTACCGTGTCGTCTGCGGTCACACGCGCACGCGCATTCTTTTTTGTGCCCCATATAATCGCCTACCCAGCACCAATCAATTAACAAAAAAAAAAGAATTTTTTTTTTTTTTTAACTGAGTTTATCTTTTCATCTCAGTGCATAGCTGAAACGTACCTATCCCGAAGGGATTAGGCTCAGATGGAACATACATTTTGTTATAACTCTCAACTTTATTATCGCACCTAGTTTATTAAACCAATTAGCAATTTTTTTCTAATAATTGTCTTTTGAAAATTTAAGAAACCTTTTTTTGTCGGCTACCTTTTTCTTTTAACAATATTGATCACTTTTTCTTGTGATCATGCTACATATGTATGTATGTATGTATGTTGCTTTTTTTTTTATTTTTTTTTTGTTTTATTATTATTATTATCTAGCTAGGTCAAATGGTTTTATTCTTCTTCTCCTAGTCAGATTGGCACCATTAAGTAATTGCGTCATTTCTAAATTGACGTGGTTGAGAAGCCTAAGTTTATGCCTATTAGCTACTTTTTTGACTTCATCTTCAATCAAGTCAATATCTAGATCTCTATGCAGATCAGAGTTTCTTATGTACCATGGTGCATTTACTATGTTCCGTAGCACTTTATTTTGAAAAGTTTGTATTTTTTTTAAATTTGATTTGCATGTGCATGCCCAAAGCTGGAGCCCGTAGGTCCATACTGGTTTTAGAATTTGCTTATAAAGCAGTAGTTTATTGTAGTTGGACAAACAAGAGTATCTCCCAATTAGCCAATACATTTTACTGTAACGCATGTTCAATTCGTGGATGTTGATGTGGACCGACTTTAGGTCATTTAATTTAATTTGCCATTTCTTGGTCCATTTTGAAATATTGTTCACTGCCTTCTGTAGCTTTTTCGTCGCTATTTCTACAGTTTCACCCACAGCAAGTACAGCAGTATCATCTGCAAATGTTGCCATAGTTATTTCTTGACTTTCTGGTAGATCGCTGGTGAATAAAAGATATAATACAGGGCCTAGCACACTGCCTTGTGGTACACCAGCTTCTATTTCTCTTAATGTGTAGTACTCATCGCCTTGTTTAATTCTAAAATATCGCTGCAATATATAAGATTCTAAAATTTCTGAATATTGCTTTGGTAGATGCTTTTGCAATTTATGAATCAGTCCTTTGTGCCAGACTTTATCGAAAGCTTGTGCTATATCAAGGAATATAGCAGAGCATATCTTTTTCTCTTCAAAAGCTTTTTCGATTCCATCCGTTATTCTATGCACCTGATCTATCGTGGAATGCTTTGTTCTAAAACCAAATTGATGGTTTGGAATTAGCGATTTTTCTTCGATTATTTTATGCAGACGTTTAATCAACATTTTTTCGAATAGCTTGGATAATATAGGCAGTATCGATATTGGACGATAGGAGGTAACTTCACTAGGTGGTTTGCCTGGTTTTGGTATCATAATTACCTCCGCGACTTTCCACATGCTTGGTACATACCTTATTCTGAATGCAGCATTTATAATCTGTGCTAGTTTCTTTAAACCTTTTTCTGGGAATTGTTTTAGGATTTCTCCAGTTTCAGATCAAATCCCGGGGCTTTTTTAGTATTGATGCCTTCTTTTATTTCTTTGGCAATTTCGTTCGCCGTTACCGGTTGAATATATCTCTCTTCTTCGCACAATTCTTCCGTTTCTTCATAATCTTTATCTTCATAAGGTTGGAAGACTTTTGCGAGATACTCAGCAAATAAATTCGCTTTCTCTTGGTTGCTTTTTGCCCAGATACCTTCTCTGTTTTTAACTGGTGGAATGTGTGCTATTGGCCTCTTCATTTTCTTTGTTGCCTTCCAGAGAGAATATTCGGTACTAGCGTCATTCGTAAGATTGGTAAGGTATGTTTTAAGAGACTCATTTTTAAATTCTCTTATCGATCTTTTAAGTTTACTGCTTAGCTTATTAAGCATAGTTTTGTCTCTTGGCGCCCTTGATTGTTGCCAGCGTTTTCTAACTCTTCTCTTTTCTGCGATAATTTCACGTATTTCTTTTGGATAGGAGTTTTGTTGGATTCTTGGTTTAGTTTTAGGTGTTGCAGCCCATGCAGCTTTTTGTATATTAGTTGTAAATATCTGCACAGCCTCATCTAATTGGTCTTCTGTGTCAATTATCCCTGAAAGTTGGATACTTTCCTCCAAGTTCTCTCTGAAGTAGTTCCAATCAGTCAGTTGATTAGCTAATCGTGGGGTATTTTCTTTGATAATGATTTTGTCGCCAAGTGTTAAGAGTATTGTAGAATGATCTGAGTCAAGATCTGGCCCCTCTTCTACTTTTATAGCATTTGACAAGATATTCTTTGTAACGAAAAAGTCGACAAGATCTGGGATTTTATTCCTATCTGTTGGCCAATAGGTGGGTTTTCCCGTTGAGTGATATTTCCCGCCAATTTCTCTTATTGTTTCATATAGTTCTCTTCCTCTCGTATTTGTTAATCTAGATCCCCAATACTTGATTTTGGCATTAAAATCCCCTCCTGTGATAAATCTATTGCAGAATATGCGAAAGAGACTTTTAAGATAATTTTTCTTAAGTTTATAGCTGGGAGAACAGTAAATTGATGCAACTGATATTTGTCCGCTTTTCGTTCTTATATTTATTGATATTCCTTGAATCGCACATGATTGGAATTTAGCTTCTATATGGTGATCGATCGTCTTCTTTATTATAACTGCAGCTCCTGCTTTTGCAGAATTATGGGGATGTGGGGAGTGATATAACTCGTACCCATGCAGTTTAAAATTTGTTTTAAATTTAAAGTGTGTCTCTGACACAAGACATATATCTATTTGGTTTATGTCGAGAATTACTTGAATTTCTTCTTTACGATTCTCGATACCATTAGCATTCCATTCTAAGATTTTTATATTATCCATCATGTTTGTCTTTTTAATGCAGCCTTTTTGTTGCTGCTTTGCCTTTCAAGGAACGATATTCTTTCTAATATAGTTTTATTACTTTTTTCCATGCTTTCCATTCTATTTAAAATTGTTTGCATGAAGGTTTCCATATTAGTAATTGGTTTTGTTTTTGTTGTGCTGGTTGATTTTTCAACATTTTTTGATGCAGCTTGTGCATAAGTTATTTCAGTACCAGCCGCTGTCATTGGTTTTAGGTCTTTTTTGACAATTTCTCTAATTTTGGGTACTTTTTTTGGCGTTTTTGGTATTAAGTCCTTGCTGACTTTAGGTGCGTCCTTTTTAGAATTAGGTTCTATTTTTTTATGTTTTTTCTCTTTTGCCAGTTGAATCTGCTTTGCAACCGAACATCCTCTATAGTTGGCTGGATGCTTTTCGTTGCAGTTGGCACATTTAGGAGGTTCTTCTATTTTCCTCATACAGTCCTTAGTATGGTGATTTCCTGCGCACTTAACGCATCTCGGGTTAGAGCTGCAGTATTTATGTGTATGTCCATATTTTTGGCAATTCTTGCATTGTGGGACTAGTTTTGATTTCCTTAAGGCATGAATCTCTACTTTCATTCCAAGGATATCTTTAATTTCGTGTATCTTTTTGATATCTTCGTCGTGCTCGAAAGTAAGCATAAAAATAGGAAGCGGTACTTTGCTTTTAGATTTTAGCATATTGACAGCTTCTAATATTTTAAAGCTTTTACTTTTTAAATCTTTAACTATACTCTCTGGGGAGCATGAAAAGTGTAATTTTTTTACAACAACCTTAATTGGTCTTGTTTGCTTGTTCTCATAAGAGTACCATTGCACTTTTTTTTGGTTAAGTATTTTGGTAAGTTTTCTATAAGAATCTTCTCCATCTACATTAATTTTAATATCATTGTTATTTATTAACATTGTATTTGCTTTTATTTTATTTTCCTCCAATACCTTGATTAAGCTTTCGTACTTTATTATTTGCAGCGCAATAATAGGCGGAGGATTAATTGGCTTCCGATTGGTACTTTCTTTGTTAGGAGTATTATCCGCAACTTGGCTGCTTTCTTTTGGAGACGAAACTTTTGGGGATGTACTAATTTTTCGTTTTTTGTTTTTATTCCCATTTTTGAGACTTCGTTCTGTCTCCTTAAGTAGTTCTTCTTCATCTGTTGAGAACTCGCTGTTGAATTGATGTTTCAACGCTTGCAACTCCTGCTTTAAATTATTAATTTCTTTAAGCAATGTCTCGTTGAGTTGCTTAAACCCATCTCTTTCTTCGCAGGCTTTTGAATATTTAGCCTCCAGAACTTGTTTTTCATCTGTTATACGAGATGGGGGTGTTCTCTCTACCCTTTTACATTTTCCGAAAGGGTCTACCTTGTGCAATAAATGGTCCCCCCCAGAATCCGTGGGACCGACCTTCGAAAAGGGTGGATTTACCAGTTTAACTGGCCTACCACCTGGGGTATTAAAATCGTTAGTTTTGTTCATTGCATGTTTTTTTTTTTTTTTTTTTAAACTTTTGCGAAAAGTTTAAACGTTTTGGATTTTAGTCGCCTTCTACGACAGGCATTCCTTACCTCGGGTATATTCTATTCTAGCCCTAACCCGAAGGGCATATAAATAATAAACATATAATAAAATAAACAAACACCAACTAGAACTAACCAAAACAGTTCAAAACAAATAACATTAAAAAAATAAGTGATCAGTGCCCATATAAAGAAAAAAAAAAAATAACATCAATTATCACAATAAAAGTTATCAACTATCAACAGCTAGTCCTCGTGCGCGCCTAAAACAAACCAACATAGTGCAGTGCAGTGATAAATAAAAAAAAAATAAAAAAGCCGGGTGTCCATTTCTCCCACTCCCACTCAATCACTATTGCGCTTCTTAGCCACCGCAGCTAATGCATTTTCTCTACATGATTTCAGCTGTGATGATTGAGAGAGCGTAATATTTGATGGATAGCGGACCGTGAGTGTCTATCTGAATAGCGGACCTAAGCTGATTGTCGTTTGGGCATAACACCTGCGACAGTCTGCTTGGGAAAACTATTCCTAGTATCTACACTTCGCGGCCCTGCTTAGTGACATCAAAGTTGGGTCTTTTTCTGTTGTATGTTTTAGTGATGGGGGAGTTTAGGGTTGATTTTTCTAATATTCGTGGGCTTCGAAAGAATTTCTTTGATCTGTTCGCCCATGCACACTCCCATAAGCCAGCTGTTTTGGCACTTTGTGAAACACAGGTGGTTGAAGAATCTTCTGATTTATAACTGCCTGGATATAGCTTAGTGCCACTATTCTTTCCCCAACGCGGCATTGCTATTTATGTCCGTAGTGATATTGCTAATCAAATTCCTTTACAGTATGGCCACTGTACCAATCCAGAATTTAATTTCAAATGGCTAAAATTCACTGTCCATAAGCAAACCATACACTATTGTTTTATTTACAGAAGCCCTAGTGCGGACAGCAACTCAGCTTTTAACGAGTTTGATGCGCTGTCTGATTCCATCACCCAAATTGTCTCCCTTTATCCTCTTAGTGAAATCGTTATTGCGGGCGATTTCACTATACACAATTCGGATTGGCTTCGACACTCTGGCCAGCCAACACCCGAAGGTATGTTGAACATTTCGCTGAGGTTAACAACTTGACCCAGCTTGTACATGAGCCGACACGTATACCGGACATTGTAAGTCACTCCGCCAGCACCCTTGACTTGTTTCTTACTTCTCACCCTGATAAATACACCATTGATGTATTAGCGCCTCTAGGCCGGTCTGACCATAATATCATATCAGCTAAATTCTCGTACTCCGACCACTCAGTTAAGGAACAAACTCCTAAAAGAAAAGTATGCCGATACGAGAAAGCCAATTAGGACGGCCTAAAAAATTTTTTTAGGAGTTTTAACTGGTCACTATGCTTCCTCGATAGTGACGTGGATGCAGCCGCTGATATGATTACCGACACGAATCTCTTAGGTATGAATGACTTTATTCCTAACAGAATAAAGAGCATCAAACCTAAGGTAAATTCATGGTTTGAACAGAGCTGTTAAGAAGCTATCGGGTTGAAATAAGTAAGTTTTCGGGCTTATAAAGCCAACAAATCAGAGGAAAACCGAAAGAAGTTTAAACAAGCCAAAAATGACTGAAATGCTCACATTCAACGTGCAAAATTCCTATACGACCAACAATTCTACAGTGTCTCAAAGGACATTCCAGCTGTCAGCTCCTTAGACAAAGCAAATCTGTTTGCTGCACAATTCGCAGCTAACTCCACACTGCCAGATAGTGCTATGTCTGTCCCTGGGCTTGAGAGCGTGGAATCTTCTATGGGACAAGTCCACTTTCGCACTCGCACAGTTGCAGGAATCTTAACATACACAAATCCGCTGGTCCAGACGGTATTCCTCCTATAGTTCTGAAGAGGTGTTTTTCCACGCTGGCAAAACCTCTGCGTAAGCTTTTCTGTCTGTTCTACTATTCTGGGCTCTTTCCGAGTAGATGGAAAACAGCATTTGTCCAGCCTGTTCCTAAAAAGGCGAATCTCCCTCTCCGACCAATTACCGACCCATTGCACTTACGTCCCTTCCTTCTAAGGTCATGGAAACGCTGATAAATCGTCAGCTTATGAAATATCTCGATTCACGAAAACTTCTCAATGACCGGCAGTAGCAACAGGTCCACTGGTGACTTGATGGCATATCTCACCGAGAAGTGGAACCAATCTCTTCATCACTTTGGCGAATCAAAGATAGTTGCGCTTGATATTTCAAAGGCATTTGACAGAGTTTGGCATCAGGCTCTTTTGTCGAAAATGCTTGCATATGGCATCGATGAATCTCTTCTTCATTGGATTAGAAATTACCTTTCGGGGTGTTCAAAACAAGTTGTATTGGCTTCAAGTCTGATATCCACCACATAAATGCTGGTGTTCCCCAGGGCTCGGTTCTGTCTCCGACTCTCTTTCTTATTTTTATAAATGACCTCTTGTCTGCTACCTCTAATCCAATTCATTCCTTCGCTGATGATAGTACCCTCAGTTTTACATATTCGTTCCCCAACTCACGTCCCTGTTCTTCGGCCGTAGAAGAGGAACGGTAACGTATGTTAAACTCATTAAATTCCGATCTTGACAGCATAATCAAATGGGGTTTAACCAACAGAGTGGAATTTAATGCATCCAAAACACAATGCTGTCTACTGTCACTCAAGCGTAACCAGACCTCCCAACCATTATCCATGAGTGGTACTTGCATCGTGCAAACCGAAAGACTTGCAATTCTCGATATGTGTATCAATAACCATCTCCGATGGTTAGGATTCCTTAAGCGATGCACGAAATATTTCACCCCGTCTGATTTGGCCTCAATTTATAAGGCATTTATCCACCGAAAGCTGGAGTACAACGCCCATATCTGGTCTGGTGCACCCAAGACCGTTTTGCACATTCTTAATAGGGTCCAGAATCGAGCGCTAAAATTAATAGGCAATAGAGACATCGTGAGCTCCATAGTCTCACTCGAACATCGCAGAAATGTGTCCTGCCTTTCCCTTTTTATCGCTGTTTTTTTATAAAAAATGCTCCAGTAAAATAGCCAATTGCATACCGCCCCTTAAAAATTTCACCCGCAATACACGTCATGCTACGAATGCACATCAGTCTACCTTTAAGCCCAACTTCGGTCGAACTGTCAAATATAGGGATTCTTCTATAAGCCGCACTACACGAATGTGGAACAATCTACCTGGCTCTGTATTTCCTCGTCACTTCAGCGTCCAATCATTTAAGGCCAACGTGAACCGGTACCTCCTTCTTCTTCTTTCCCCTTTTCCCCACCGCTCGTGCCCTGAATAACAGCTTAAGGGTATTCATAACCCCTTTGGCACGCGTAAATTATAAAAAAAAAAACGGACTAATGTCGATTCGACGTTAGTGTGTATTAGTTGACGACCAAGTGTGTACATAATGATAATTTATAAATCGTTATCAGTCAATTATATTTTTTATTTTATTTTTCGTACAACAGGTCTTTGCGGCGCAACAATACTACTAACAATGACTGAACAAGTCCTTGAAGAGGAATAAAACACAAAACTGCTGATTTAACGGATTTTTCATACATCAAAGTCACGTTAACACCACCGTTCTGCGATATACATACATACATTAATTTATATTTCCATAGGTACAGAAAAAGAGTTTGGGCACGTTCTGCATTCTAGGCACTAGGTAGTCAAACGTTTCTGATTGGTCGAAGGATTCCATTTTGACTACAAAGTAAAGCATTAATTTTGATGTAGTGGACTGGATTTGAAAGTAAGAAAATTCTCCCTACCTTTTAAGTCAATGTGCAAGCTGTCAAAAATTCGTTTGCCGTTCCATATGTTAGGTATTACCTCAAAAAGTAGGTCTAAAGTTCGGAACGTGCCCATTTACAAAGCTGGGGTTAGGATGCGCTCGTGTGTATTGGCCCATTAAGCCCAGCTGATTATGGTTGGCCCTATAGTATTTCATGAACAGTGCAGTGATAAATAAAAAAAAAATAAAAAAGCCGGGTGTCCATTTCTCCCACTCCCACTCAATCACCACCGCAGCTAATGCATTTTCTCTACATGATTTCAGCTGTGATGATTGAGAGAGCGTAATATTTGATGGATAGCGGACCGTGAGTGTCTATCTGAATAGCGGACCTAAGCTGATTGTCGTTTGGGCATAACACCTGCGACAGTCTGCTTGGGAAAACTATTCCTAGTATCTACACTTCGCGGCCCTGCTTAGTGACATCAAAGTTGGGTCTTTTTCTGTTGTATGTTTTAGTGATGGGGGAGTTTAGGGTTGATTTTTATACCCTATCCTAAGGGTATATTAAGTTTGATACATAGTTTGTAACATAGAGAAATATTACAGATAGACCCAATAAACTATATATATAAATGATCAGCATCACTAGCCGAGTCGATTGAGCTATGTCCGTCCGTCCGTCCGTCCGTCCGTCTGTCCGTCCGTCCGTCCGTCCGTATGTCACCAGTTTTTGGGCCTTAAATTTTGAGCTAGGTTGATGAAATTTTGTATACGAGGTCTTCGGAAAAGTAAGCAATACAAGTGTAAAAATTTTTAAAATCCGCCCACTGACACGCCCACTTTTCAAAAAAATCACTTTTTTTCACTATTTTCATATGAAACTCGAAAAAACTTACTTGGGCAAATATGTAGATATTCACTTAATCCACAAATCGTCTATACATTGTATATGGCCACGCCCACTTTTTAGGGGCGTTTACTTCAAAAATTAATTTTCGAGTAAAAATATTAGTTTATAAGGCAAAATAGAAAATTTTGTGAATTCATTTTCCACCGCCCACTGACACGACCAAATAAGATAGGGATAGGGTATCATACGATTCGCCCCAGGCGAACTGTAGCATTTTTCACTGGTTCTAATATTCGTGGGCTTCGAAAGAATTTCTTTGATCTGTTCGCCCATGCACACTCCCATAAGCCAGCTGTTTTGGCACTTTGTGAAACACAGGTGGTTGAAGAATCTTCTGATTTATAACTGCCTGGATATAGCTTAGTGCCACTATTCTTTCCCCAACGCGGCATTGCTATTTATGTCCGTAGTGATATTGCTAATCAAATTCCTTTACAGTATGGCCACTGTACCAATCCAGAATTTAATTTCAAATGGCTAAAATTCACTGTCCATAAGCAAACCATACACTATTGTTTTATTTACAGAAGCCCTAGTGCGGACAGCAACTCAGCTTTTAACGAGTTTGATGCGCTGTCTGATTCCATCACCCAAATTGTCTCCCTTTATCCTCTTAGTGAAATCGTTATTGCGGGCGATTTCACTATACACAATTCGGATTGGCTTCGACACTCTGGCCAGCCAACACCCGAAGGTATGTTGAACATTTCGCTGAGGTTAACAACTTGACCCAGCTTGTACATGAGCCGACACGTATACCGGACATTGTAAGTCACTCCGCCAGCACCCTTGACTTGTTTCTTACTTCTCACCCTGATAAATACACCATTGATGTATTAGCGCCTCTAGGCCGGTCTGACCATAATATCATATCAGCTAAATTCTCGTACTCCGACCACTCAGTTAAGGAACAAACTCCTAAAAGAAAAGTATGCCGATACGAGAAAGCCAATTAGGACGGCCTAAAAAATTTTTTTAGGAGTTTTAACTGGTCACTATGCTTCCTCGATAGTGACGTGGATGCAGCCGCTGATATGATTACCGACACGAATCTCTTAGGTATGAATGACTTTATTCCTAACAGAATAAAGAGCATCAAACCTAAGGTAAATTCATGGTTTGAACAGAGCTGTTAAGAAGCTATCGGGTTGAAATAAGTAAGTTTTCGGGCTTATAAAGCCAACAAATCAGAGGAAAACCGAAAGAAGTTTAAACAAGCCAAAAATGACTGAAATGCTCACATTCAACGTGCAAAATTCCTATACGACCAACAATTCTACAGTGTCTCAAAGGACATTCCAGCTGTCAGCTCCTTAGACAAAGCAAATCTGCTTGCTGCACAATTCGCAGCTAACTCCACACTGCCAGATAGTGCTATGTCTGTCCCTGGGCTTGAGAGCGTGGAATCTTCTATGGGACAAGTCCACTTTCGCACTCGCACAGTTGCAGGAATCTTAACATACACAAATCCGCTGGTCCAGACGGTATTCCTCCTATAGTTCTGAAGAGGTGTTTTTCCACGCTGGCAAAACCTCTGCGTAAGCTTTTCTGTCTGTTCTACTATTCTGGGCTCTTTCCGAGTAGATGGAAAACAGCATTTGTCCAGCCTGTTCCTAAAAAGGCGAATCTCCCTCTCCGACCAATTACCGACCCATTGCACTTACGTCCCTTCCTTCTAAGGTCATGGAAACGCTGATAAATCGTCAGCTTATGAAATATCTCGATTCACGAAAACTTCTCAATGACCGGCAGTAGCAACAGGTCCACTGGTGACTTGATGGCATATCTCACCGAGAAGTGGAACCAATCTCTTCATCACTTTGGCGAATCAAAGATAGTTGCGCTTGATATTTCAAAGGCATTTGACAGAGTTTGGCATCAGGCTCTTTTGTCGAAAATGCTTGCATATGGCATCGATGAATCTCTTCTTCATTGGATTAGAAATTACCTTTCGGGGTGTTCAAAACAAGTTGTATTGGCTTCAAGTCTGATATCCACCACATAAATGCTGGTGTTCCCCAGGGCTCGGTTCTGTCTCCGACTCTCTTTCTTATTTTTATAAATGACCTCTTGTCTGCTACCTCTAATCCAATTCATTCCTTCGCTGATGATAGTACCCTCAGTTTTACATATTCGTTCCCCAACTCACGTCCCTGTTCTTCGGCCGTAGAAGAGGAACGGTAACGTATGTTAAACTCATTAAATTCCGATCTTGACAGCATAATCAAATGGGGTTTAACCAACAGAGTGGAATTTAATGCATCCAAAACACAATGCTGTCTACTGTCACTCAAGCGTAACCAGACCTCCCAACCATTATCCATGAGTGGTACTTGCATCGTGCAAACCGAAAGACTTGCAATTCTCGATATGTGTATCAATAACCATCTCCGATGGTTAGGATTCCTTAAGCGATGCACGAAATATTTCACCCCGTCTGATTTGGCCTCAATTTATAAGGCATTTATCCACCGAAAGCTGGAGTACAACGCCCATATCTGGTCTGGTGCACCCAAGACCGTTTTGCACATTCTTAATAGGGTCCAGAATCGAGCGCTAAAATTAATAGGCAATAGAGACATCGTGAGCTCCATAGTCTCACTCGAACATCGCAGAAATGTGTCCTGCCTTTCCCTTTTTATCGCTGTTTTTTTATAAAAAATGCTCCAGTAAAATAGCCAATTGCATACCGCCCCTTAAAAATTTCACCCGCAATACACGTCATGCTACGAATGCACATCAGTCTACCTTTAAGCCCAACTTCGGTCGAACTGTCAAATATAGGGATTCTTCTATAAGCCGCACTACACGAATGTGGAACAATCTACCTGGCTCTGTATTTCCTCGTCACTTCAGCGTCCAATCATTTAAGGCCAACGTGAACCGGTACCTCCTTCTTCTTCTTTCCCCTTTTCCCCACCGCTCGTGCCCTGAATAACAGCTTAAGGGTATTCATAACCCCTTTGGCACGCGTAAATTATAAAAAAAAAAACGGACTAATGTCGATTCGACGTTAGTGTGTATTAGTTGACGACCAAGTGTGTACATAATGATAATTTATAAATCGTTATCAGTCAATTATATTTTTTATTTTATTTTTCGTACAACAGGTCTTTGCGGCGCAACAATACTACTAACAATGACTGAACAAGTCCTTGAAGAGGAATAAAACACAAAACTGCTGATTTAACGGATTTTTCATACATCAAAGTCACGTCAACACCACCGTTCTGCGATATACATACATACATTAATTTATATTTCCATAGGTACAGAAAAAGAGTTTGGGCACGTTCTGCATTCTAGGCACTAGGTAGTCAAACGTTTCTGATTGGTCGAAGGATTCCATTTTGACTACAAAGTAAAGCATTAATTTTGATGTAGTGGACTGGATTTGAAAGTAAGAAAATTCTCCCTACCTTTTAAGTCAATGTGCAAGCTGTCAAAAATTCGTTTGCCGTTCCATATGTTAGGTATTACCTCAAAAAGTAGGTCTAAAGTTCGGAACGTGCCCATTTACAAAGCTGGGGTTAGGATGCGCTCGTGTGTATTGGCCCATTAAGCCCAGCTGATTATGGTTGGCCCTATAGTATTTCATGAACTTTTGCTTTTTGGTGTCTGCTACATTTTTCATTTTAAGATCGCGATGAAAGTCTATGTTTCTTATATACTCAATACTTTATTTTGAAACCGTTGAATTAGGCTTAGTTCCAAAACGTCAAAAAAATGCGCATCGTGAACGCATCACTGCCTTTGTGATGCTTTGCTACGAAGTTTTCATTTTGCGATGCATCACGATGCTTTAAAATCCTTGACGTTTTGGAACGGCTTGTGCAAACAATAAAAATGTCTAAGAATTAGCGGCGGTGATGATTTTCAAACGTTTCAATGAATAATTTTGGCTCATATAATGGCAGTATATTAAGAATGTTTTCGGCAGTTTGCGCAGCGGTTTCTTTCATGATGCATTTAAGAACGCGATACATCGCATCACTGCTATATATTGACGATTTGGAACGTTTGACGTTGCAGTACTGCGGGGTTACTGCGATTTGGAACTCAGCCAAAACTAACAGCATCAAGATCAATTGCAGAGGTCTGCAGAGTAATAGAATAAATAATGTGTCCAAAACATATCAATTTCAAAATGAGGAAGTCAGGAATTCCAGGAGTGAATTCTACTAAAATCTCAAATTGCCACTATTTTTTATGCTGACTTTTTTTTGAAGAATTGCTGTAAATTTATTTTCTTATATTGTTTTTTGATTATATTGTTGCTTAAACTGTTATTATCACTAACATTTTCTTAAGAACCTTACATTTCAATGTACTTTAAAATTTTTCCGTTATCGCATTTTTTATAGAAACAAATTTTCCGTATTTCAATGCTTTTGACATTAGGAAAATGTTAAATTCCACTTTGGGAATTATATTACCGAAAGTAGCTAGTATTTATATAATATATTTATATATTTAGTAAAATATTTGTTTTCGGAAAGTTTCACTTTCGAAACGCATCAAAACCGCAGTAATCAGATCATAACTAGGAGATTTTTTCTTGCAAATAATAGTTTTAACTTAATTTAGTGCGACTGGAGGAATTTCAACACTCCTTTCAATTCCTTTTGGACAAATTTTCTCTTTTGGGTTTGCATTCTGTTGAAATAAATTTATCATGTTGTATTATTAGCTTCGTTCAGGGACTCTGTACTACAGTCAGCCTGAGATCAGTACAAACAAACACAGGTTTTATCGTTCAATGAGAATAAATTGAATATTATTTCTATTACCTGCGAAGTTTATTGCTTGTATTGTATTAGAAAACACGTCTTTAATCTGCACAGGCTTTTTTATTAATAAAAAAAATATACAGGGAAAGTAATATATTGTTATTGACAAAGAAACTTGATCAAATATTTATAAGATACTCATAGTGAATTCTTAGCAAGTGTATTTTGATATTATTATAACACCCCCACTATATCGAAATACATACGAGTATTACAATTCAAGAATACCTAATTCCTTAATGAAACTATAATGCTTCGAACTACATAAACTTTTAGTTAACAGGTCAGCGGGCATATCAGCTGTTGGTAAATACTTTATTTGAACAATTTTGTTTGCAACGGCTTCTCTTACAAAATGATGTCTAACATCTATATGTTTTGATCTATTATGAAATACAGGATTTGCCGATAGCTTTTGTGCACTCTGATTGTCATTATACAATATTACAGTAGAAATATTTTTTTTTTTTTTTATAACAAAAAACTCAAATAAATAAAGGAACAATATTAGATATATACAATATTTCAATGAGCAGGTTTATGTTAGAAATAATTAGTGCATTCTGATGTTACAAGACATGAGGCAAATGCACATATGACTTAAAAATAAGATAATGGAAATTAACTATTGATGGGGAAATAAGGAAAAGATTTCATAAATAACAAAATACAATATATACTTACAACAAAAATTAAAATATTAATTACGTAATTCAAGATAGTAATCTTTCAATTTGGCTGTGATTAAAATAGAAGAGCCATTTTTTAATATTTCTTAAAAATACTGTTTTCACTCTCTCACACCTAAGGCTTTCTGGAAGTAAGTTAAATAAACGAGTATAATAAAAACTATTGGAACAGATACTAAGTTTCTGGTGTTCACTCTTAAGTTATAAATTTCATGAAAACGTACATCGTAAAACCCAGAATTATCAAAAAATATTTTCAAAACTTTATAAAAGTACAGATGCCTTAGAGGAAAAAATTCAAGATCTCTGAACAAATCAAAACTAGGTGTCATACGATTAACTTTACACATAAGTCTAATTGCATGCTTTTGTTTTATTATTAATGGTTCAATTTTATTAAAAAAAGTGCCTCCCCAACAAGAAATTCCATACTCCAATTTCGATTTTAATAAAGCATTATAAACTAATTTTAAAATTGGTTGTTTACAATATAAGCTAAGATGGTATATTTGCCTTAAAACCTTATTTAGATATTTTTTTAGATATATGGTATAGTCTTTCCAATTAAGGCTTTGATCCAGAATAATGCCCAGGTATTTAAAATTTTCGACACTTTCAATTATAAAGCAGCTATCACTGCAGCTTACAATGCTCTTAAAGGTTATGGCATCAGGACTGTGTGTATTTGTCAGAGAAAACCGTAAACAACTGGGTGAATGGTAGCATAAAGCCATATCTTCAACTAACGCGTCCTTGTTATTAAACACCATAAACTTTGTTTTATTACTAATAATCAGTCTGTGATGACTGAACCAATGACGAAGTATATCTAAATCATTATTGACATCCGAAAATAGATCAAGAAAGTTTGTATTAGAATAAGAAAGAGCTGTATCATCAGCAAAAGCAGTGATTTTACCCTTAAACGGTTGGATGAATAATGAGTTTACATAAATCAGAAACAATAGTGGGCCCAATACAGAACCCTGCGGAACATCCATGTCTATAGAATTTAACGAACTATACACATTTTTTTATTTTTACAACTTGCTTGCGATTTCTTAAATGAGAAACAAACCAGTCGAAAATAAAGCCACTAAAACCGGCGTTAAATAGTTTATTTAACAATGAAGATTCACCATGTCGAATTTCTTCGTGGTTTAAATAAATAATGTGGAAGGAATCCCATAAGCATTCACACTATTGTATAATTAACCAGTTAGTTTAATCAACGCGCTTTCAGTAGATCTACCACTTCGAAATCCAAACTGAGCGTCATTAAAGAAATTAGTTCTATCTAAAAAGAATAAAAATCTGGATTTCATACCTCTTTCAAAGACTTTTTGAAAAAAATGATAAAAGGGAAATAGGACGATAATCATTTAATGACATAACGTCACCTTTGATGTGAAGTGGTATTACTACAGCTGTTTTAAGGGATTCAGGGAAAATACCTTTTTGTACATAAAAATTAAAAATAAAACATAGAACATCAGATATACGAAAAAAAATGTCTTTCAGAACAAAACTTGAGATGTTGTCAGTAGAAGAACTGGATGCTTTTAGTGATAAGATAATTTTATGGATTTCAAGTGGAGTAAACTCATCAAAGAAAAAACTATGCGATTGAAAATTGGTTTCCATTATGTTATCATCGAGTTGCAATAAAGAGCTACCATAATCTGTTGAAAAACCAGCTATATTGATGTTGGTAAAAAAGTATTGAATAAGTTAGCGACTTCTATAGGTTCAGATACAATTGCATTATCATTGCTAATAATAACATCTGCATTCGATTTATTTTTATTCAAGATTTCGTTAATAATCCTCCATTCTTTCTTAGAGTTACCAACATTTCTTGCTAATTTGTTTCTGAAGTAAAAATCTCTGCAAAGCGGTATTTCTTTTTTGACCTCTTGGCATATTTTATCAAAGTATTTTTTTTAACCTGATATTATTGGGGTGCTTTCTTACAAGTAAACAAAGTTGCTTTTTCTTTTTGATTTTTTTCAATAAAGGGATTGTCATCCATTGTTGAAGACATTTTAGTTTATTATTTTTCTTGCGTAAACTGCGACTAGATTCCAAAATATGTATTTGCAACTTAGAGAGAAATAGATCGAAAGCAACAGATGGATCAACTGATGTAAACACCTCTTCCCTGAATTCGAAATTTAGCCGTGATCTTAATTCATGAAAATCGATATTATTATTAAAAGACTGATTAATTCTGGAGACCCTGCAATCAATTTGAAAACCAGTCAAATTATGATCAGTTATTTTTAAGTCATAGACCATAGTTTTATAAACTGTACAATCGTTTCGGTGCATTCTTATAAATATATGGTCCAGGCGGGTTGATTTAGCACAGATTCAAAACCAAACGAAGATAGGACAGCTAGAAAATTATTAACTACAGGAGAATCGCAAAGGATATTTATATTAAAATCACCAATCAGAATTGTATTTTTACAGTTTTGAAGTTCTAAAAATCTCGAAAATTCATCCAGAAAAGTCTTAACTGTACACTTATGAAATCGATAAATACATATAAAGCAATAGTGAACAACAGAAACCTCACAGTTAACGCTTATCAAGTTACTCCTGTAAAACACTGCAACCCCTCCTGCTGCATAAGACTCATTACATGAAGCAAAAAATGTAAATTTTGGAATAATGTCAAATTCTGAAATTTCTTCTTCAAAGATCCAAATTTCAGAAAGTAATATTACATCTGGTAAATGATCCAGAGGTGCAAGATGAAAAAAAAAGTATTAAAACAATTTAAATTATCAGAAGTTAAAGATGAAAAACTAATATTATTATTTATATCAAATTGAGGATCAATATTTTCACTATTTAAATTTAAATTATTCATAATTTTTTTTTTGTTAAGTTTTGAAAAATCCTCAAATGAATTAATTTTAATAGCTCGAGCACTTTCAACTTTTCTAACAAGTATAGAGGAGTCTCTAACCCAGACAAACTTACATTTGTTTTGCCGTTTGAGTTCAGTAGCTTTTTTAAATAAAGACCTTGAGTAGCCAGTGAGACAATCGTTGATGTAGATCTTGATCCCGTTGTTGTTGTTGCTGCTGACGTGGATACTGCTGTTGTTGTTATTGCTGCTACCAACACGAACGTCAAAAATATTTTCAGAGATTTTTTTTCGATTCTCACGCATTTTCTTCATCACTGATTTCTTCCGTAAAAGAGTTGAACATTTTACGCATATCTCTTCACCAATAACTTTTGATAATAACTCATTTGACATTAACATTGCATACATCGGGAATGCCAATTATGTCAACAGGACACTGCTCCAGGAAATTCAGCTTCGTCTCCAAAAAATCAACTCTCTTATTAAGTGAAGCATTGCACTCTTGAAGAGTATTGATTGTTACAAGTGCATTAATATTTCCTTACTTAAGCTGAACAATCTCATTATAAAACACTTTCAAATTCTAAATTTCTTAGATATATAGCTTCTTTACATGATTGTGATATAGACATATATTCGGCCTCAGTACTTGATAGAGCTACAGTTTTTGCTTCTTACTTTCCCACGAAATTGCAGAAGAACACATTCTAAAACAGTAACCTGTATATAATTTTCTATCAATCGTGTTATTGGCCCAATTGGCGTCTACAAAACGTTCTAGTTCTGCATTTCCGTTTACATATTTTAATCCAAAATGCTTAGTCTTTTTTGAGTATCTCAAAATTCTTTTTGCGTAATTCCAATGTTCTTCTGTATAACAATTATTAAATTGGCTCAAAAACTTATACAGTAAGCAAAATTAGGTCTCGTTAATACAGATAGATACATTAAACTACCAATGAGTTGCTGATATGGAAGTTGAGTTTCACATTTATCTCCCTTAGCAATATTTAACTTAGCTTCCATAGGAGTTAAAGCAATTTTACAATCTGACATGTTGAATTTATTGCCTTTTTAGTGTTCCGGACCTTAAAAGGTAAGACGGAACACTTATGGGTTTGATACGGTGTCTGTCTGTCCGTCTGTCCGTCAGTCTGCCACAGCCCTGTAACTTTTGAACCGTTAGACATAGAGAGCTGAAACTTTCGCTATGTATACATTATTTGGAAGCCTGCACAAGATGGCGGCAATGAATTTATTTTTGGGAGCCCTTTTTTGGGCACCTTGTATGTTCCCCATCATGTGGCATATCAAATTAAAGAGAATTTTGCAAGGGCTCCATACATGTAAGAAATATTCTGACAAAATTTGTTGAACAAAAAAGCTTGCCAAACATTTGAAAAATGTTGCCCCCCCCCTAACGGCCAGACCATAAATGCTAAAAATATGAAAAAAATTTGAGATACGTGGAATTTTGTGTAGATTGTGAAATAAGTACGAAAATTTCTGTATCTTATATATTTTCTGAGAAAAATTAAAAAAATGGGGTATCTAGTTACCCCACTGTATCGCCCCCAGTTTTCATGTTTCCTAAATAATTTTTACAGTAGGTCATTATTGATACTAGGATTGGCTCAAAGTTTAAGTTTCATCTAAATCCGCTAAGTAGTTCCCGAGTTACAGATTTTAGAAGAGCGCATGGCCTTCCCTATATTCTCATCTCTTCTCTTGCTGCTACCTCATTCGATTTCGATTTTTCAAAAACTAAGTCATTTGCACTAATGGATCGTATATGTTAGCTCTATGCTGCTATTGAAAGCTAAATAAGTTTAAAAAAACTATAATTTTATTTTAACTTTGTTTTTTTTTTTTTTTTTTAATTTTCTTAAATTTTTAAAACTCTAAATGCTGTACTCCTTCGCATGTCTAGTATTGCCAGTGTTTTGCGTTACTTAAACCATTAAGTAAGCAAAGTACCGTTATATGCATTTTTATTCAAAAGGTTGGTACGCCTAAACTAACTGAAATATGAAATTTTATCAAAATAGTTGAAACCATTTTGGAAAGAACTACGTGTTTGGGAAAATGTTCGAGTTCCAATTTTTGCACGAATACAATACATGTGTTATATCGAAAGTGTAAATTAAAATTGACTGGAATGTCAGCTCAGTATTACTAGGACATAGCTACGTACAAAACATTACATTATTCATATCAAAACCAGTATCAGGTGTACCTATGCAGGATATGAATAAATTGCCTTCTATTTAATGACAATATAAAATGTCCGGAACACTATTGCAAGAGGCCCTTCTCGCACTTGCCCAATTTTTTTGAACTTTAATCACTTGAAATTTCAAGGCCTTCAGGCTTATGCATATAAACATTTTCCTCAAGATCACCATTTAAAAAAGCTGTTTTTACATCCAAATGTGTAAGTAATATCTAAACCTAATTTAGTTGATAATGCAAATAATAATCTTAATGTTGAACTCCTGACTACTGGCGAGAATGTTTCATCATAGTCAACACCTTGCTTCTGAGTATACCCTTTCGCAACCAAACGAGCTCTAAAATGTATTTTATCTTGACCATCGATTTTCTTCTTAAAGACCCATTTGCACTGTACGATGGTTGCATTTTTATTTGCTTCCCAAGCATCGTTTTTATCAAACGACATCAGTTCATCTTTCATCGCTTGCATCCAGTTTGTCTATCTGGTCCATTCATAGCTTCACTCAACGTTATACCACCCGTAGCTGTAGAGTTTGCTACACATATATTTGTTAAGCTAAATCTATCAGGTTCACGTCTTGTCGTATTTGATCGTCTTAAAGCTGCTTTTTTTTCGTTTCATTATGCTTCGGGTATTTCTAAGGTATCATCTCTTTCAGAAAAATTTGATGTTTCATCAGGTTCAGTTTCTCCATCTGATTCGTATTGTAGATTATGTTTCCCTACTACCTCCGAAGGACTATGTTTCTAAATCGCATTTCAGTTTCTCTTGTTCCATTGCTTGTGAAATACTGCTTTCTGCATCCCCTACTGAGTCCAAATTTTCCTTAATTTGTGTTTTGTTCTCAATGGTAATGCTTACGTTTTCTTCTTTGGCTTTCTCCATTATGAAGACATCTCTACTTGTTATCACTGTGTTGTTTTGTGGATTGTATATTCTATAGCCTTTTATATTTTCCGAATAACCAACCAGTATATGTTTTCTTGATTTTCTGTCCCATTTAAACCTTTTTTCTTTTGGGACTTGGACCATCACTAAGCTACCAAATATTCTTAGGTTGCTTATATCTGGCTTACAACCTGTCCACACCTCAAATAGCGTCTTGTCTTCTAAGCCCGATGAAATTGACCTATTCCTCAAATATACGGACGTATTTACGGCTTCAGCCCAAAAACGCTTCTCTAAGTTGGCATCAAATAATAGGCACCTTGCCTTTTCGACCACAGTTCGGTTAAGTCTTTCACCATTCTGGAGTATACGGATTAGTTTTCTGATGAATGATCCCGTAATCGTTTGTGCTGAATTGCCCACTTAAAAATACAGCACTTAAAGCGTTAGAGTGTTTCTTATTGCTATCGAAATTTTGACATTGGCTCTTGTAATGTCCGACTTGTTTACATCTGTAACACTTAAAATTTTTCAAATTGGACTTCCTGAATGAATCGTCGTTTCTATTGCTGACCGTTTTCTTCCGCTGCAAACCTTTGCTAATAAGCGCACTACTCTGAACCCCACTGCCTTCTGGTTCCATGTCCAAAAGCTTCGTCTTTATAGAATCTGCAGTATTTTTCAAACCAGAGTGTTCTATCGCCATTATCATTGGAGAAAATCGTTCAGGCAATCCGGCTAGCATAAGGGCTCCTATCCATTCGTCGTTGATATCGAATCCTGTGTCGCTTAGTTTCCGTCCAATTTCTATGATTTGTATGGCATAGCTAGTCATAGAATCACAATTATCGAGTCGAATTGAGATCAGATTTCTCAGCAAACAAATTCTTCTAGAATTTCCGGAGTCATCGAACATCGCTTTTAATTTCTTCCACAATTCCATGGTTGTACCTACACCTTTAATGTGAACATATAGGGATGGATCAATGGTTAAAATTAATTTGGCCATAGTTTTGACGTCCTCAGCAATTTCAATCGCTTTATCCGAAGTTATGCAATCAAGCAATCAAGAATATTCTTGGCAGCAAAAGCCCAATCGTCGTAATTTTCTCGTCCCTTTAATTTGGGAACATTTATACATAATTCGTAGCCATTCGTGTGCAACGTAACTATAGGTTATATCGTACTAAAAAAAAATTGGGTCTGGGCGCATAACCTATTAGAAAACCCGTCTTTAATCTGCACAGGCTTTTTTGTTAATAAAAAAAAATAAAAAATAATAGAGGGAAAATAATATATTGTTATTGACAAACAAACTTGATCAAATATTTATAAGATATTCATAGTGAATTCCTAGCAAGTGTATTTTGATATTATTATAACAGTCTGCAGGTGGTTAAATTAGTACCAAAGAATATATGTATATTATACAAAGAATTATACACTCCATTTCACAACTATATCACCACCCCTGTTTTTGCATTTCTTTAAGATTGAAATGATTTTTTTTGTAAATAACTGTTATCACCGGAATGCAAACAGTTTTATGAAAATTAGAAACGTTCCGTCATCATTTCTAAGAGAAAAGACAAAAAAACGGTTTTTTTCGTTTTTCATAACTATATCACCACTTCGGTTTTAATTGGATAAAATTTTGTTAGACCTTAAAAACATATAATTTTTGAATGATTAGTGATTAGTGGGACTTCCTCTGTGTTTCACTAAAGTCAAAATTCAATTTGGTGTATTATCACCTAAGTTTTTTAACACATTTTGAGGGATTGTGGCCCAAGAAGCATTTATGGCTTATTTTAAGTCAGCCACTCTGCTAAACTGCCCGTTTTTTGCTTAAACTTTTCGCGTCAGTAAGCCTTACAGATTATCTATCGGTTTTTGATCTGAGGAGCAAGAAAGTCATTGAAAAAAAAAGATTTTTTACTGATCAAACCACGATTTGATTGCTCTGCTGGAGTAAATCCTGCTGAAAACCCAATTCCGTGTTTTGATTATGTACCAAAAATGGTTGAATTTGAGTTTTAAGACACCAACATACTCATCGCTATTCATTTTAGTGGATGGGAAGGCTGACCGTAATGCTCCCGCTGAAGAAAAACCGCCCACACCATAAGACTTTCAGTGGAAAAAATCATTTTTTAAACCTACACGGGATTTTTTCCAAAAAGTCCTCGAGTAGTGCTTAAAACCATCTGAAACATCGAGGCTGATTCTTTTTTCGTCAGAATAACATTCTTTTATCCAAAAAAACATTAATAATCAACATATGCAAAGGAGAAAGAGAAGGATTATTACCGTGTTTCAGTCACAGTTCATGGCGGTGGATTCTTATGGTGTGGGCGGTTTTTCTTCAGCGGGAGCATTACGATTAGAATTCCCATCCACTAAAATGAATAGCGATGAGTATGTTGGTGTCTTAAAACTCAAATTCAACCATTTTTGGTACATAATCAAAACACGGAATTGGGTTTTCAGCAGGATTTACTCCAGCAGAGCAATCAAATCGTGGTTTGATCAGTAAAAAATCTTTTTTTTTCAATGACTTTCTTGCTCCTCAGATCAAAAACCGATAGATAATCTGTAAGGCTTACTGACGCGAAAAGTTTAAGCAAAAAACGGGCAGTTTAGCAGAGTGGCTGACTTAAAATAAGCCATAAATGCTTCTTGGGCCACAATCCCTCAAAATGTGTTAAAAAACTTAGGTGATAATACACCAAATTGAATTTTGACTTTAGTGAAACACAGAGGAAGTCCCACTAATCACTAATCATTCAAAAATTATATGTTTTTAAGGTCTAACAAAATTTTATCCAATTAAAACCGAAGTGGTGATATAGTTATGAAAAACGAAAAAAACCGTTTTTTTGTCTTTTCTCTTAGAAATGATGACGGAACGTTTCTAATTTTCATAAAACTGTTTGCATTCCGGTTACCCTTTCAGGTGATAACAGTTATTTACAAAAAAAATCATTTCAATCATAAAGAAATGCAAAAACAGGGGTGGTGATATAGTTGTGAAATGGAGTGTATATTCTTTGTTAGTACGCTGTCTTGCCTAGAGTTTGGAAGTTACAATTCATTGAAAGTTAGTTTCATTTAACTATAAAATACAATAGGAAAATAAAAAACATTATGTTCGAATATAATTTAAATTTAAAAAATTATCTTTGAGCTCTTTTTCCGTTTTTTGTAATTTGGGATGATCTGTTGCGTTCCAAAAATGCACAAAAAATTCCTGGTCCATTCGTTCAACCCATTTCCCCTCAACACGGAGAGAAAAAAATCGTTGAATTTACCGAAAACGACAGTCAATTCAACATTTTCCGGTCTTGATTTTCAGCTAACAGCATAAAACGTTGAATTTACGATTTCGCTCAATTGTTAAATCAACTACCAAACTGTTGAATCTATCGAATAAATTGCATTTAAAAATAATGATAAAAAAGTAGTTTCAACATTATTACATATTGATATTAAAACTCTATCGGTAAAATCAACTACTAATAGAACCTAAATTTGACAATAAGTTTGTTGTATTTACAATGCAAACTGTAGAAAGTTAATAATATTATCAGTTGCTTCATCATATTTATGTGTTGGTAAGACAGTTTTTTCTGTAAAATCAACTACCGAAAAAAAGTTGGATTAACCGATTTACAAGCCTTAAAACTGTATGTTTAACAACCACTTTTGTTGTTTAAAACCCCTTTTAGTCGGCAAAATTTGTGGTACTTTACCTGTAAAAAAGCGATAAAAAGACGCATCCAAATGTTTGTTCAATTCAATTAATTTTCTTATTTTCATGATTTATAAATATAAATTACACATAGATAATATTAACACAATTATTAATAATAATATATATTCCACACATATGTTATGTTAGTATGAATTAAAAGTAATGTAAGAATAGAGTAAATTCTTTGAAACTTATTCTTACCTACATATTATTATGAGCTTACATTATTACCTTCAAGAACGATGTATTATTAGCTGCTGAATAGGCCCTTGCTTTTATCCTTCTCACTTCTTCTGAGTTTAGTTACCTCACTTTCCGTGCCAGCTACTAGGAACATCGAATGTATTGAATCTTGGATTGAGGACTTGGACTATGCATATGGAAGAACCGGAAGATGTTTTTAACTTATATCGGTGTGCTGGTGGCAGCAGGTAGTGCAGGTCTTCAAATATTTTAAGGTTCTTCAAAACTACGAGGAAAACATGAATTAGAATATATAAATACGCACATTTGTGTGTATCACTTTGTGGACACATTTATTATTTTCATTTTCTCCAAATGATAATATATGTAGTTATATTACTTACGAGTACGTGTTGATTCCTTGCATTGCTCTTGACTTTTATCAGCCTGATAATCCATTCCTGATATGTTTTTAAGATGACAAATTTACAAAAATTGTTCGAGTCGAGCGAGTTCGGGTCAGAGTATATCCATTATAATGAGTAGGGACACTCTCTCTACATATGCATTTCCTACTACCACAAAACAAAAGAAATAAAAAAATTGTACAATTAGTGGAAGTAGATCAAAAGTATACACTTTTACCCGTATGCAACGACCCCTTGTGAAAAAAAGAGTACACAATACATTTTACCTGCACCACTACATGCGGCTTACTGTGTAAGACGAATGGTTAGGAATTTTTTCATAATGTTTTTTTAAAGGCGATGCGACTCCGACATCGTTGTGTGTATCTCTACGTTTTAGTCAGTGTGACCTGCTGCGCCTTATTGAAAAATTTTCTATACCTATTTTTTATGATTGGCTTTTCCGCTAATTAAAACTAAATATGAACCCTTTTACATCCAAAATATGAAAACACGTGTTTCTTATTTCCTTTGACCTCCATAAAAATAATAAAACCGTATGTTCGGCCTTAAAACAATAAAAATAATATGACTCCAAATTTCCTATTTTTTTATGGCAATAGGTCACACTGAGACTGTGGTTGGTATTGCTTTCTTTTTCTTGACAATGTATTTTTAAAGGCGATATGACTCCAACGCTTATCAGCTGTGCGTCATATCGCTATCTCTCTCTCCCTACAACGCTTCTTATATCCATCTACTTCTCATTACTGTGTAACTTAGTGATAAGGACAGAAAAAGAAAACGGTCGAGAGTGGGTTAGCGGATTGCAGCCTAGCGAGTTCAAAAGCAACCGCACACGTACGTAAATTAGCGGCGTGTTGCTCAGAGAGCACTGATTGAACCTATGAATACACCAACACTCATAGTGGTATGCGTGTGGCCTCATGGTTGATGAGACTTTTCCCTCCGTTGGTTTTCACTTCTTGACCAGTGATTGGAAAAGTTAATTTTAGAAGTTTGTTTTGAAAAAATTATATAAATGGGACTTCCGACCTTTAGTTGATATTTGAATATTCATGACCTTTTTTTTAACTTACCATTCCGTGGCGATATTGGCCATTTCGCTGGGATCTTTTTTTTTCTCTCGCGAGAGATTGTTTTCTCTTTATCCCGTTAACGGAGCTTGTTTTTTTTTAAAGCCTTTTATTCCCTTTGTTTTATTTTAATACGAATTCTTCCCTTTAAATAAATCGCACGCTCCGATACGGAGCGGTTATAACGATTTAGATCTGTTGTTTTCTCTTTTCGGAATTTAATTTCAGCAACCACCATTCCCCTTTAATCCCTTAATAGGTTTCTGCTTCTATTCTAAAGAGTACGTGGCGCCCTTTTATAAAATTAGTATCGATTTACACATTTATGTATTTTCGCGTATTCCTTTTTATTTTCATTCGGTACGGCTGCACAAGCGGCTGCGTAAACTCCTTTCGTTCTTCGTGCTCGCCTTCGTGTGTTCAAGTTATGTTGTATTGGTAGTTGAAAGCGAACATCATTGCAGTATTCTTGAATCGATGTCATCTTATATGTAGATACTTTGGACATCTAAAACCTTGAAATAAATATTATTTGTATTAATTGATTTTACAAGTCGCTTTTGGATATTGGTGATCTTATTTATATGGGACCCCGATAAATTACCTTATGTTAAAACCCCATAGCTCAATCGAGATACTACTAGTGAGTAATAGACTTGTTTTTGGACTTCGATAGAAGTGTATCTTTTTGGGTACACCTTTGCAAACATAGCACTTTCAAGGTTTGACCTAAGTTTATTTATGTGGTCTTGTCATAAGAAACGATCGTCAATTATAATTCCTAGGTATTTTGTCGACCTGACCACCTCATTTCTCGTTTTGTAGTACTATATTAATACTTGGTTCACACAGGAAAGGTGTGCGAATATGCATAATCTTGGTTTTGTCTGCATTAACTACCAGTCCATTGTCATGTCACCATCTGGAAAGTTTGTCCAGCTCCTGTTGCATGATAGTCGTTGCAGTCACGAGGTTCTTATGTTTGACAACTATTCCTATGTAGTTTGCATAGGCAAAACCTGTACTCTTTTTAACTACCCGAAGAAGATCATTTGTGAAGAGTATAAATAGCAAGATGTGTCAAATGCTTTACTAAAATCGACGAATTTTCATCGTTTTTCTAAGTTCCCCAAGTAGTCTTCTCCTACTTTTTCCTTTTTGAAAGCCATATTGGTTTTTATGTATAATTGCGTGTTTTTCAAAAAAAAAAAAAAACTCTTTAGCCGGCGCACGACAATTTCTTCAATGCATTTTTCAATTACCGACAATATTGCAATCGGTCTGTAGTTTTCGATTTCTTTTTTATTTCCGTTTATAAATTGGTCGTATTATCGCTGTTTTAAGCAATTTAGGTATATGACATTCAATTATGCGTTGGTTGATATTTTTTTTTACAGCTGCGGGTAGTGATATTGCGTTGGACTTTATGTCTATTATCTTATGTTGTCAGCCCCTGTGCTTTTATTGGCCTAAAGATTAACTCTAGGATGGGCAGCTGGGCCTAATCAGGCCCAATTTATGTTTAAACGCATGTAACTTTTTTTGTTTCAAATAAATCGGACGGAAACTCCTTGACTTCCTGAGACTATCCTTGTTGAGTGCAACGAAAGCAAATCCGAGTCGATTCGAGCCCTGTTCGTGGAAAAAAAAAGTATTTTGTGTGTCAATATCGAAAATTATCCGCTGGGCCTAAGTAGGCCCAGAGTAAACGCGTATGTATTCATTTGTAGTGTGTAGCAAAAAACTGCGAAAATTATAACTGCTCGATTTTTTTTCTTGTGATTCTTTTGGTAATAATTATTTTTGGCTTTATTTGTGGTTTCAGTGTCAAACTTTGTGATTTCTTTATAATTTTTGTTCATTGTGCAGTGAAAAATGTCGAGACAAAATGAGTTGCATGATGTGGATATACGAGTCGCTGTGAATCGGCCGACTAGATGTGGACGGATAACTGCAGAACATATAGCGGCAATTTTGGCGGAAGATAGTACTGAGGAAGAGGATCCATTTGTTGATGGTGATGACGACGACGGAGATTATGTGCCGGATAATGTAGCTGGTGATGCTTCTGATATTGAGGTCGAATTGGAAGTGGAAGAGGCGGAAAATGATAATGATGATGGTGACGATGAGGATGATGAGATGAATGTACTTCTCCAAGAAGAACTTGACGCGGTTTCAGGTGCTGTTCTTGTGCCTCAACAATTGCGTGGAGAATTTTATTCGTGCAAAGATGGAATTATGTGGATGAAAGCTTCACCACCAATTGGCCGGCCACAAGCACATAATGTGCCTGTTGCTGCAAAAGCTGGGCCCATTGGTAATTTCGTACAAAATCCCATTTCCATTTTCAAACAGTTCATGACACCAGAGATTCTTGATATCATTTGCCGCGAGACAAACCGAAAAGCAAATGAAATAGTCCGCATGTGGAACGAAAAGCATGCAACAGCGAATCGAAAGGTTTGGCAGCCAACGAATGAAAATGAATTGTATGCATTCATTGGTTTGTTATTGTTTTCTGGTCTCTTCAACTCCAATACCCAGCCGACCAAGGAATTGTGGGCGCCTTATCATCACGACATTTACACAGCAACAATGTCTCTAAAACGTTTCAACATTTTGCTACGCTACATTCGCTTTGATAATGGCAATACACGTGAGCAGCGCCTATTGACTAGTAAATCTGCGGCAATTGACGACATATGGATTATGTTGAACGCGAATTTAGAGAGAGCATATACGCCAAGTGCAAACATAACCGTTGACGAGCAGTTGTTTCCCTACCGCGGCCATACCCGCTTCACACAGTATATACCCTCGAAACCAGCTAAATACGGCATCAAGGTATGGTGGGCGAGCGAGTTGTGTTATCGTTGATCCAACGTTATCATAATTCAGGCCGTACAATCTATTGTGATAATTTCTTCACTTCGTTGTCTTTGGCCGAACATTTGCTTCAAGTCGGACTCGCCATTGTGGGCACCGTTCGCTCTAACAAACGTTTCGTTCCGGCTGATTTCAAAAAATCAAGAAATCGTACGTTGTATCAGACATTGTTTGGTTTTTACAATGAAAAATATGCCTTGTGTTCGTACGTGCCAAAACCAAATAAAGCTGTCATTGTGTTGTCGACAGAGCATTATACGTGTGCTATCGATGAAGAGAATAGCTCTCTAAAACCTAATCAAATTTTGGACTACAATGCCAATAAAGCAGGTGTTGATACCATGGATCAAATGATCTCCGGATATTCTTGCAAACGTGGGACCAATCGATGGCCATTGGCTATGTTTTACAACATCTTGGACATTGCCGGTTTGGCTTCGTTTATTGTTCACAACCATTTGCAGCCAGCAAAGCAAAGTGACAAACGTCGTAAATTTTTAACTCAATTGGCCATACAATTGGTTACTCCACATATGGAGGTTAGAGCAATGAATGGTTATGTTTCGCGCCAGCCTCCTATCAAACGAGCTATGGAAAAGTTCGGTGTTATTGTAAGTACTTACAGCATATCATAGACCTATTTCTACATTTCATCCTTTCTCTTTTCAGGCACCAATTGCGGCTGCACCAGCTCAGGTAGCATCATCCACAATGTCTGTATTAGCTGCATCCGCCTCCACCGGTGCTGGGCAACCGAAAAAAGAACGGAAAGATTGTGTGCATTGTAGAGCCGAAGGTGAACCGCGTCGTAAAACATTTCATAAATGTTTCTTTTGTCATGAATTTATGTGCCTCACACATGGTAAAATTGAAACACGGGCTTCATGTAATGGTTGTATTGCCAATAATTAAATTTTTCACATATCCATACATTATTTATGTATTTAAGCTGGCACAATAAATAGTAAATTTATAAATAATCTAGTACAAAATCTTTTCTTTACTTAAGACCCTTTTTCGAACCATAATCGATACCAACGGCACTTCGGACTAGACAATATTCATATGGGCCTATCGAGGCCCAGCAGGTTATGTTACCGCCTCCCAAACAGCTGCACATCCTAGGGTTAAGAAGTATATTTAAAACCTCAAATTCACTGGCTTCTTCCACAGAAATCGTATGTGCAATGTACAATTTTTCATTGCTTAGCGTTACGTGGTCGCAGCTATGCACAATTTTAGAATAGCGAAACCGTCTGCAATCTTTTTTTATGTTCTTGTCTGAAGGAAAATTGTTAATAATAAACTCATCTATTGACCTTTTCTTTCTCCCCAATATTTCATTTAAAATATTCCATGTCTTCTTGGGATCAATTTAGCATTTGAAAATTCGTTTTATAGAAACTTGATTTTGAAATTTGTATATTTTTGTTTACTATGTTTTGAAAATGGCTGTTTTCTGACTTGTATTTGATATTTCTAGAGTTATTCTTCCATCTTCTATACAACTCATCTTTTCTTTTACATATTCATATTATTTCAGGTGTTACCCATGGTCTCTGTTGACGATTATATATATGTATATTATATTCACGATATTTGTGAATGTGCTGATAGTGACTCAGTTATATGCTTAATTTATTAATTGAATTTTTAAGTTAATTTTTTTAACGAATAAGTTATTGATGTTATCAACATAGTTGTCTTCCTATCTTTCTTGCCAATTTGTATCTTGAATCAGTTGATTGACTATTTGTTGATTGATGTTATCTTTGGTTGTAAGATCTGTTTAGCCTTTAGGCAACTAGCTACCATCAGAAAATTGAAGAACAACAAAGCTGCTGGCTCTGATAGGCTTCCAACTGAACTCTTTAAATACGAAGGTGATGTCTTAGTATTGTGCATGCATCAAGCCGGAAGCGCAAGCGCGTGAAAAACTTAGGGACTCAGTGAAAATTAAAAGCGTTGAGGAGGAAAACGGCGAACTCCGTACCAAGCTTACCGAAATGGAACTGCTCTACCGAGAGCTTAAGAAAGAGTTAGACTTATTAAGGAAAGAAAATAATGCCTTAAGAAACACGTGTCCACAAAAGGAAAATGCAGATAGCCCACACCGCTCATCTAGTCATGAATACCATACTGATGAAGAAGAGCTAGCACGGGAAACGAACTGGATCGAAAAGAAAAGACCTAGCAAAAAACGCAAAGCAGGTTCCTCACCTGAAGTCGAGCCACAAAAATATGAAAAAAACAAAATTTTGCCAGAAAATCATTATCAAAAGAAATCACGTCCTCCGCCACCGATTAACGTCATTGGAATTACGGACTATAATAAGTTACACTGCCTCCTTAAAAGTACTGTGACATCACAGTTTAAGGTCACGTCTTTCCGTAACAATATGTGGAAAATTAACGTTGATGATGCCGAAGGTTACCGAGCAGTATCCCGTAAATTGAATACCGAAAAAATTCAGTGGTATACTTATGAAAACAAGTCAGAAAGACCAATGCGTGTAATAGCAAGGGGACTTCACCCCTCGTGCACTAAGGAAGATATTATGAACGACCTTAAAGACAAAGGCTTTAACATTCTAGATGCCGTTAATATTATCAAAAAGGAAAAGCAGCAGTCTGAGGGCGATCAGGATAAATTAGTTAAGCGTGGACTTCCACTATTTATGCTAAGCTTTGATAAAGACGAAAAAAAGGATTTAATATATGGTATTAAGTCTATTCTTAACATCGTGGTCAAAATCGAACCTATGCGTAAGAACTCCAGGTCGATCCCGCAGTGTAAGCGTTGCCAAGGATTCAACCATACGCAGACTTACTGCCAGAAAGAACCGCGTTGCGTGAAATGCGCAGGTAAACATTTATCGGAAGAGTGTAAGACAAATAAGCAGACGCCAGCACTTTGTATAAACTGCCAAGGAAAGCATCCAGCGAACTATCGGGGTTGCGAAGTAGCGAAAGAGCTCCAAAAAAGACGCGATACGCTTAAAAATTCCATGCGAAATGCGAAACAAAGTATATCCAAAACTGCTACCAAAAAAGCAGCGATAAATATAAAATCCACCAATACTGACTTAAAGCCGGTAAATAAAAAAAAACCTAAAACTAGCACAGAAAATGTGTCAGAATCAAGTTCATCGAACACTGGGGTGCAGTCTTATGCCCAAGCGGTGACATACATGACTGAGAACTCACGGGTACCCAGCGCGAAAAACCATCGTAACAGTAACGTAAATACTTCCGGGCGAGTTGTGACATTGGAAAACAATGAAAGGGACAGTACACAAGACCCTGTATCCCACGTGCTTTCCATAATTCTTGCAAAGCTCGAAGAGCAATGCAAAACTAAAAAATTAGTTTTCGAAAGAATAGTTGCTCTTGAAAACAGCATACAGAACACGCGTAATCAAAACAGAATATGAAAGAAACGCTTAAAATTGTTACATGGAACGCCAACGGGCTCATTCAAAGACTCGACGAGTTAGAAATATTTATACGAGAAAAAGATATTGATATTTGCCTGGTCTGTGAAACCCATCTGACAAAATTATCGTGCGTCAATATAAGGGGATATAACGTGTACCACGCTTTCCACCCATCGGAAAGGGCCAGAGGCGGATCATCTTTGTTTATAAAAGAATGTATTGAACACTCAGCAGAAGTAAAAATTGAATTAGAATCAATGCAAGTAAGCACGGTTCGCGTTAGAAATAGACATTTCACATTCACTGTTTCGTCTATATATTGCCCATCGCGCTGTAAGGTTGAGGGAAGAGATTTCACAAACATTTTTAACTTCCTTAAACCAAATTTTATTATTGGTGGCGACTTCAACGCGAAACACCCTTTCTGGGGTTCAAGGCACGCCTCTCAGAAAGGTAGGGTGCTCTATAATGCGGGTATGCAAAACGGTTGCAATTTTCACTCGACGGGTAAACCAACATATTGGCCGACTGATAGAAATAAGATACCGGATCTGATCGATTTCTTTGTTGTTAAAGGAATATCAGGCAACTTTATAAAAGTTGAAGAAAGCTTTGACCTCTCCTCTGATCATTCTCCAATCATTATGACCGTAAGCGAAGCTCTAATTAAAAAAGAAAGAGTGGCCAGATTAACCAGCGCGAGAACTAATTGGAGTAACTTCAAAAAAGATATAGAAGTAAATATCGATCTGAGGGTATCTCTTAAAACACCGTATGAACTTGAAATAGAAGTTGATCGGTTCGTTGATATCTTACAAAGTGCCGCGTGGAAAAATACTCCAAAGCAAAAGAAAATGCCGGTCAGTAATGTTCAAACTTATCCCGTGGAAATACAAGAGATGATTAAAGAAAAGAGAAAAGCGCGTAAGAAATGGCAACAAAGTCGGGCTCCGCAGCATAAATCACACCTTAATCGGTTGTGCAACTCACTAAAAAAGGCTATTAAAGATCTAAAAAACAAAGAAATAGAAACTTACCTTGAAAGCTTATCGGCAGAAAAAGATTCGAATTATTCGCTTTGGAAAGCTATAAAGGGTATTAAAAAGCCTATAATACAAACCGCACCAATCAGGAAAAATCAATACGAATGGGCCAGGCATGATAAAGAAAAAGCACAAATTTTTGCAATGCATTTGGAAGATACTTTTAAGCCATTTGACGGACAAGCTCTTGCTCAAGATGCAAATACGTCGGATATAGACAATATTGCAATAAGATATGCAACACTAACCGAACTTAAGGACGAAATTAAGAAACTCAAACCCAAGAAAGCTCCTGGATACGACTTAATCACGGGAGAGGTTCTTAAGGCACTGCCAAGAAAAGCTTTAATTAAGCTTCTCTTTATTATAAACGCCGCGTTTAGACTTGAACATATTCCCAGCCAATGGAAAGTAGCGGAAGTGTTAATGGTTCTTAAGCCCGGTAAACCACCAACTGAAAAATCGTCATATAGACCAATTTCACTTCTTCCAATTATATCTAAAGTATTCGAGAGAATTTTAATTAGAAGAATACAGCCGATAATAGAAGAAAAGCATCTCATCCCGGATCATCAATTCGGATTCAGAAGTAAGCATTCTACAGTTGAACAAGTTCATAGAATAACAGATGTAATCGAAAGATCTCTTGAAGAAAAAAAGATTTGTTCAAGCGTATTTCTTGACGTATCTCAAGCTTTTGACAAGGTCTGGCACGAAGGCTTAAAATTTAAATTACGACAAGTTTTGCCAGAACACTTATATAATATTCTAAGAAACTACCTTACGAATAGAGTATTCCGTGTCAAATGTGGAAATGAATATTCGGATTTTAAGGAAATAATGGCTGGGGTGCCGCAAGGAAGTGTTCTTGGTCCACTTTTATATCTACTATACACTCGTGATATACCGCAAGTGGAAGGAACGAAGTTAGCCACTTTCGCCGACGATACTGCTATATTGGTAAAACGGTCGAAGAGACTACCGAAAAATTGCAAGAGGCATTGGATAGAGTAAATGAATGGACAAAGGTTTGGCGAATAGCACTTAATGAGACCAAATCTGTGCATGTAAATTTTACTAATAAGAAAATCAATTATTTGCCGATTTTTTCGAACTCGGTTCAAATTCCGTTCGCAAACGAGGCTAAATACCTTGGAATGACACTTGATGCAAAGCTTAAATGGAAATCGCATGTAAAGAAAAAACGCAAAGAACTAGAAAATAAATATAGAGATATGTATTGGTTACTTGGAAAATATTCCAAACTTAATATAGAGAACAAACTGCTTTTGTACAAGCAAGTGCTAAAACCAGTATGGACTTATGGTATACAACTCTGGGGTTGTACCAAAATAAGTAATGTAAACATTCTACAAACCTTTGAAAACAAAGTGCTAAGAGGAATTGTTAATGCGCCATGGTATATTAGAAATAACGATATCAACAGAGATCTCGGCATTAAAACAATCGTAGATGAAATTAGAAACTACGCGAGAAAGCATAAAATTCGACTAGAAAGTCACGTTAATATCACAGTCCTTCAAGTTTTGGATGAAAGTAATCTACTGCGCCGTCTTCAAAGAACTAAACCTCTAGACCTGGCGCGATAAGTAACCGCGTCTAAACTGCGGAACTAGCAGGACTTTCTAATGGGAAGCTAACCTGCCAAATGTTCTTATTTCGTGAGAAGAAAACTGCTTGATAAGTCGAACACTTAGTTGTAGTAACAATAAAAACCAACAAATACAATAGTTTGTTGAAGGGAGGTTTTTTAGTGGGTAAGAATCCCACACTACTATGAGCACGCGCTGGCGATCCTCATAGTGTCTTTTTGAAGATTTTCACCTACCCTCGGAAAAAAAAAAAAAAAAAAAAAAATGCATCAAGTCATCAACCAAGTATGGGGAGGAACGCATGCCCGACGACTGGAGAATCAGCTTTATGTGCTCCATGTTAAAAAACGGCGATGCTACGTTTTGTTAAGGTGCGTCCACACCGATTGAAACATTTCTGAAACAGTGTTTCGTGAAACATTTCTCAAAACATTTCATAAACATTTTATAAATGTTTTAGAAATGTTTCACTCGGTCTGGATGCTTTATGAAACATTTAATAAAAGTTTGTGAAATGTTTCACGCTTTCCATTTTAAATGGGAAAATAATTTTGTCGCTCAAGCTTTAAGTGCAGAAAAATGCAGTCTTGTGCTATCATCCTCAACAAATACACAATCCCTTCATCCTTGATCGGTTTTGGAACCATCCGTGAAAAAAAACTTACACTCCATTCCTGGCTTAGACACTGTAAGAAGCCAGTCCCGAATACAAAACATATGAAAAGGCTAGAATCCATTTGGAGCGGATCGTATGATACCCTATCCCTTTCCTATGCACATACTAGCTCCTTCTTCCACCAATATACTTCCTTAAGCAACTGTTTTTCAAATATTTTATAAAACTACTCCAAAACACAAATTTTCTCAATAAGTGGTCGTGGTAGGGGGCGGATATGTAGGGTAAGAGAATAACTACATAATACCTTAAGTAAGTTTTATCGAGTTTCAAAATTACTGAAAAAAGTGATTTATTCGAAAAGTGGGTGTGGCAGTGGGCGAATTTAAAAATTGTTTACACTTTTGTTGCTTACTTTTCCAAGGACCTCGTATACAAAATTTCATCAACCTAGCTCAAACTTTAAGCCCTAAAAACTGGTGACATACGGACGGATGGACGGACGGACGGACGGACGGACAGACGGACAGACGGACAGACAGTAAAGAGCAATTACTTTATACTGTTCTTATCCTGAGTTCAGAAATGCAAAAATCTTAAATTTAACACTATTTTTCTGGACGCAAAGATTGAGAAACAAAATTATTTTCCCCTTTGAAATGGAAAACGTGAAACATTTCATAAATATTTAATAAATGTTTCACAAAGCTTCCAGACCGAGTGAAACATTTCAAAAACAAATAAATGAAACATTTCAGAAAGAAATAAATGTTTCAGAAATGTTTATGAAATATTTAATAAATGTTTCAGAAATGTTTTGCTCGGTCTGGACACACCTTAAGGACTACCAAGTCATATCTCTGTTAAATGTCGCATATAAGATCATATCCAACGTATTGTGTGAACGTCTAAAACCTTTCCGCAACACACTAATCGGCACGTACCAGTGAGGTTTCCGGCCCATCAACAATAGACTAAGATTTCACACTCAGACAAATCCTGAAAAAGACCAACGAATTTCAAGTGGAAACCCACCACCTTTTCATCGATTTTCGAGCCGTCTACGACAGCATTCATCCTCGTATACAAAATTTTGAGGCCCGAAAACTGGTGACACACAGACGGACGGAGGGACATAGCTCAATCGACTTGGCTAGTGATAAATGAAACATTTCAGAAAGAAATAAATGTTTCAGAAATGTTTATGAAATATTTAATAAATGTTTCAGAAATGTTTTGCTCGGTCTGGACACACCTTAAGGACTACCAAGTCATATCTCTGTTAAATGTCGCATATAAGATCATATCCAACGTATTGTGTGAACGTCTAAAACCTTTCCGCAACACACTAATCGGCACGTACCAGTGAGGTTTCCGGCCCATCAACAATAGACTAAGATTTCACACTCAGACAAATCCTGAAAAAGACCAACGAATTTCAAGTGGAAACCCACCACCTTTTCATCGATTTTCGAGCCGTCTACGACAGCATTCATCCTCGTATACAAAATTTTGAGGCCCGAAAACTGGTGACACACAGACGGACGGAGGGACATAGCTCAATCGACTTGGCTAGTGATACTGATCATTTATATACATATACATATACTTTATTGGGTCTATCTGTAATATTTCCTTTTTTTTTTATTCAAATTATGTATGAAACTTAATATACCCTTAGGATAGCAGGGCTTCTGAACCTTTGAGCGTGTGCGGACCCCCTAGCAACGGTTCAAATTCCGCCTACTGCAAATTTCGGATTCAAATTCCAAATACATACTCTTCATACATATTCTTCATGGTGCAGTGAAATTAAAACAAGGCCCTCTTCTTCTTTATAATAAAACGGCCCATATACGTATACAAATTAAAGAAATTCATTGGAGCCATTTACGAGAAAAATCACATTTTGTTAAGGTGGCTATAAAAAAGTACTATTGTTAACAATTTTGGCCAAATACGTGGTACGCCATTTTATAGAACTTTATTAAACTAGAACTTTACTTTAAAGGAAATTGTTACAGCTGTTTTTGAACAAATTGGCAAAAACCCCTTAGTTCTTATAAAAGTATCATTATACGGACTCTTGGCCAACAATTTTGTAAGCCATTTTATAGCATTTGCAATTTGTAATCTAAAGTAAGAACTATAATTAAATCGTTTAATCCGTTTTCAAAAAAATTGTCTTTTAGCCAAATTGGCCAAAATGTGGTACCTCATATATGTTGCATGTGCTTGTGCTAGTCTCATAGTTTAACTTAAACGAAATCGTTGCACCCGTTTTCACACAAATTGAATTTGCAAACAGAATTATAAGTAAATTACTGTTAACAATTTTGGTAAGAAATTTTATATGACATTTGATTGGAATTCTTTAGTCCAAATCGAATGTGTGGTTTAGTCAAAATCGTTAGAGCCGTTTTCGAGAAATTCTAATCAAAATTGGCCTTAAGTAAGTAACCGTTAATAATAGGGCTAAAACAAAAAAATCCAATTTCGCCCCTAGGGATTACCTTAGGCTGTAGCTTCGTACACAAACAGACAGACAGGAAAACGGCATCGGCAGACCCACTTTTTCGGACTTCTCTATAATGCTAAAGTACGAATTCATCGAAATCTTGAGATCGAAACCACTGCAAGAATCCACTACTTGCGCTATGTTATACATATGTAGGCACAAGTAATAATAGGAGAATCAGCCGATTATCCTGTCTTCTTTATTTACTTCTAATAAAGGACGAAAACTTAATTAAGGTATTGGAGGAAAATAAAATTAAAGCAAATACAATGTTAATTAATAACAATGATATTAAAATTAATGTAGATGGAGAAGATTCTTATACAATACTTACCAAAATACTTAACCAAAAAAAAGTGCAATAGTACTCTTATGAGAACAAGCAAACAAGACCAATTAAGGTTGTTGGAAAAAAATTACACTTTTCATGCTCCCCAGAGAGTACACAGTTAAAGACTTAAAAAGTAAAAGCTTTAAAATATTAGAAGCTGTCAATATGCTAAAATTTAAAAGCAAAGTACGGCTTCCTATTTTTATACTTACTTTTGAGCACGACTAAGATATCAAAAAGATACACGAAGTTAAAGATATCCTTTGAATGAAAGAGGGCAAAATGTCGCATCATCACCTCCTCGTGGTGCCCCCTGGATAGCTACATAGTAGTGAACTAACGATGAGCGTATGCCAAATCCGTCTACGCATGTGTAGCTGAACACTCGGACCTGCGCGAGCACATCTGGGTGAACTTTAGCACTCATGTAGGATCGGACGAGGCATCTCTTGTTGATCTGATCAGAAAATTGAAGAATAATAAAACCGCTGGCTTTGATGGGCTTCCAACTGAACTCTTTAAATACGGAGGTGATGTCTTGGTAGGGTGCATGCATCAAGTCATCAACCAAGTATGGGTAGAGGAACGCATGCCCGACGACTGGAGTAGCAGCTCTATATGCCCCATCTTCAAAGAAGACGATCCTATGTCTTGTAAGAACTACCGAGGCATATCCCTGTTAAATGTCGCATATAAGATCCTATGCAACGTATTGTGTGAACGTCTAAAACCTTTCTGCAACACACTAATCGGCACGTACCAGTGTGGCTTCCGGCCCGACAGATCGACAATAGACCAAAATTTCACACTCAGGCAAATCCTGGAAAAGACCAACGAATTTCAAGTCGAAACCCACCACCTTTTCATCGACTTTAAAGCCGCCTATGACAGCATTCATCGTCTTGAGCTCTACCAGGCGATGCACTATGGGACCAACCAGCGCTTATCGTCTCAAAAATGTTTTTTTCAAAAGTAAGATTTCAATGTTTATATTAATGAAAACTACTATATAAATGTCTGAATTACTTACTTCAATCAATTTTTAACATTTGCAATCAACCGTTATGCCGAAAACGCATGCCTAAAGGTATGTAACACAAATAAAGTAGCTGAAATAGTTTTGTGAGTTAACTTTTTAACAATTTCATTCTTTCTAATCGCAAATGTAATACATAAGTGTTATATATTTTTGAAAAGCTTATAGATTCTACTATATAATTAAAATTATTTGGGTCATTTTCATTGAACACATTGGGAAATAAAAATAATTTCTGAAATGCCTTAAAATTTTCTGTTTTCAAATGTTTAAAGAAAGATTTGACTGTTAGCTCCGTTTGCCGCCGTTAAAATTTATATTAGGTTTTATTCCTTAGGTCATCAGGTATCATGAGGGAAAAAAAAATTGTGCCCCAATCTGCCCCCCTTTGTTCTAAACCTATTAATGTGTCACTTAGTCATACATTGATAAAGTAAAATTGCAACATATATATATTTTTCTCGTAACGGTGCATTCTATTAACAACGGACGTGGTACATAATGTAAATATTGGTAAGGTGAACTACTTATTTCTAGCTAGTTGACAAGTAAAGTGATAAAGAAGGAACCGTCAACATTTGGAGAACGAGGAAGTCCTTCAAAGCCTTATGAAGAATCGTCTGAAAAATCTAAAAAGCGAAAGAATATGTAGTTAATTTAAGAATACGGGCTAGAGTACATACATAACGCATACGTACAAGGAGCTATAGGGGAAACAGAAGAAGCTTTTCTTGTGACCACGATACGGACTATGAATAAGGAGGACAAGAAAGGATTAATGAAGCAAGTATCGCATAAAACCGGAACTGTTTCTTCATATTATATTCAAGAGGCTTTAAGTATTTATATTGACTTAGATCTGTCTAAATATCAGTATTTAATTCTAGGATCATGTTTGGCTGAAAAAAATTGTTCGATCCTACCATCTTATCAAATGTTATCACACGCTAAAAAAATGTGCTATCCACCAGAATCGAGCATTAAGGTAACTGATATTGGTGCTAAAATCAAGCTGTAAGATTTATTAGACCATTTAGTTGAGCGAATTTTGATGATTGAATTGTTGAATTAACAAACCTCAAGCTATTTACCAAGCAGCTCTGTTGTAAGCCTTACTCCCACCTCCTCGTGGTGCCATCTGGGAATTTCTTCGGAAATTGCTAACGGGAGGGGACAAATGGCGAGTATTCTGCGCCATAAAACAAGATAAGTGTCGGTTGGCCTGGGGTCCAGCGAACCCAAACGTAAAAGACCTGACTACTACTAAACGAATAACATATGAAAGCGCTACAATCCGTCTAGAGCAGATCGTGTGATACCCTATCCCGTTTCTATGTGTTTTTTTTTTCAAATCTCTTTTAAAATTATTCCAAGACCTGATGGTTAGTGGGCGGATTATAAAAAGGTTTCCTGATATATTAAATTTTGTTCCTAAAAAGTGGTATTCAAATGAAAAGGTCGAAAAACAGTTTTCTTAGAAAACCACCCCTAAAAAGTAGGCGTGGACATATAAAATGTATAGAATATTTGTAAAGTAAGTGAATATCTACAGATTTGTATAAGTAAGTTTTTTCGAGTTTCATGTAAAAATACTGAAAAAAAATTATTTTTTTCGAAAAGTGGGCGTGTCAGTAAATAAATGTTTCAGAAATGTTTATGAAATATTTAATAAATGTTTCAGAAATGTTTTGCTCGGTCTGGACACACCTTAAGGACTACCAAGTCATATCTCTGTTAAATGTCGCATATAAGATCATATCCAACGTATTGTGTGAACGTCTAAAACCTTTCCGCAACACACTAATCGGCACGTACCAGTGAGGTTTCCGGCCCATCAACAATAGACTAAGATTTCACACTCAGACAAATCCTGAAAAAGACCAACGAATTTCAAGTGGAAACCCACCACCTTTTCATCGATTTTCGAGCCGCCTATGACAGCATTCATCGTCTTGAGCTCTACCAGGCGATGCACTATGGGACCAACCAGCGCTTATCGTCTCAAAAATGTTTTTTTCAAAAGTAAGATTTCAATGTTTATATTAATGAAAACTACTATATAAATGTCTGAATTACTTACTTCAATCAATTTTTAACATTTGCAATCAACCGTTATGCCGAAAACGCATGCCTAAAGGTATGTAACACAAATAAAGTAGCTGAAATAGTTTTGTGAGTTAACTTTTTAACAATTTCATTCTTTCTAATCGCAAATGTAATACATAAGTGTTATATATTTTTGAAAAGCTTATAGATTCTACTATATAATTAAAATTATTTGGGTCATTTTCATTGAACACATTGGGAAATAAAAATAATTTCTGAAATGCCTTAAAATTTTCTGTTTTCAAATGTTTAAAGAAAGATTTGACTGTTAGCTCCGTTTGCCGCCGTTAAAATTTATATTAGGTTTTATTCCTTAGGTCATCAGGTATCATGAGGGAAAAAAAAATTGTGCCCCAATCTGCCCCCCTTTGTTCTAAACCTATTAATGTGTCACTTAGTCATACATTGATAAAGTAAAATTGCAACATATATATATTTTTCTCGTAACGGTGCATTCTATTAACAACGGACGTGGTACATAATGTAAATATTGGTAAGGTGAACTACTTATTTCTAGCTAGTTGACAAGTAAAGTGATAAAGAAGGAACCGTCAACATTTGGAGAACGAGGAAGTCCTTCAAAGCCTTATGAAGAATCGTCTGAAAAATCTAAAAAGCGAAAGAATATGTAGTTAATTTAAGAATACGGGCTAGAGTACATACATAACGCATACGTACAAGGAGCTATAGGGGAAACAGAAGAAGCTTTTCTTGTGACCACGATACGGACTATGAATAAGGAGGACAAGAAAGGATTAATGAAGCAAGTATCGCATAAAACCGGAACTGTTTCTTCATATTATATTCAAGAGGCTTTAAGTATTTATATTGACTTAGATCTGTCTAAATATCAGTATTTAATTCTAGGATCATGTTTGGCTGAAAAAAATTGTTCGATCCTACCATCTTGTCAAATGTTATCACACGCTAAAAAAATGTGCTATCCACCAGAATCGAGCATTAAGGTAACTGATATTGGTGCTAAAATCAAGCTGTAAGATTTATTAGACCATTCAGTTGAGCGAATTTTGATGATTGAATTGTTGAATTAACAAACCTCAAGCTATTTACCAAGCAGCTCTGTTGTAAGCCTTACTCCCACCTCCTCGTGGTGCCATCTGGGAATTTCTTCGGAAATTGCTAACGGGAGGGGACAAATGGCGAGTATTCTGCGCCATAAAACAAGATAAGTGTCGGTTGGCCTGGGGTCCAGCGAACCCAAACGTAAAAGACCTGACTACTACTAAACGAATAACATATGAAAGCGCTACAATCCGTCTAGAGCAGATCGTGTGATACCCTATCCCGTTTCTATGTGTTTTTTTTTTCAAATCTCTTTTAAAATTATTCCAAGACCTGATGGTTAGTGGGCGGATTATAAAAAGGTTTCCTGATATATTAAATTTTGTTCCTAAAAAGTGGTATTCAAATGAAAAGGTCGAAAAACAGTTTTCTTAGAAAACCACCCCTAAAAAGTAGGCGTGGACATATAAAATGTATAGAATATTTGTAAAGTAAGTGAATATCTACAGATTTGTATAAGTAAGTTTTTTCGAGTTTCATGTAAAAATACTGAAAAAAAATTATTTTTTTCGAAAAGTGGGCGTGTCAGTAGGCGGATTTTAAAAAAATTTACACTTTTATTGCTTACTTTTCCAAGGACCTCGTATACAAAATTTCATCAACCTAGCTCAAAATTTGAAAAAGATATAGATTTTTGAGACGATAAGTGCTGCTTGGTCCCACAGTGCGATGGCCCAATTCGGGATACCGACAAAACTTATCCAGATGTGTCGCGTAACGCTGGAAAAAACGCGATGCTGTGTGCAATTTGGAGACAACTCTTCGGAGCTCTTCCAAACGTGCACTGGATTCAGGCAAGGATATGCGCTGTCATGTGATTTCTTCAATATCGTGTTGGAGCAGATAGTCCGCAGGGCAGGTGTCAACACGGAAGGCACTATCTTTCACAAATCCGTCCAACTGCTGGGATACGCAGACGATATTGACATCATCGGAAGATCCCGGCAAGCCGTCGTGGAGGCATTTACGGCTATTGATGAGCAGGCGAAACGAGTTGGTCTTGAAGTGAATGAGACGAAGTATATGTTGTGAACAAACAAAAATTTATTTGTCCAAAACATTGGGCAGAACGTCACTGTTGATACCTACAATTTTGAGGTAGTTAAGGAGTTCACCTACCTCGGAACAAATATCAATCCTACAAATGACACCTTTGTAGAGATCCGACGAAGAATAATCCTAGCAAAGCGCCGCTACTTCCGTTTGGCGAAACAACTGGGTTCAAAACTCCTAACTCGACGGACCAAATTAATGCTCTACAGAACGCTCATCTTACCAGTCCTGCTTTATGGAGCCGAGTGCTGGACGATAAGTAAGAAAGCTGAGCAAATATTGGGCACCTTCGAGCGAAAAATACTCCGTCGGATATTAGGTCCCTTAACCGAGGAGGGCGAATGGAGGAGAAGATACAACCGCAAACTCTATGAGCTGTACCAGGATGTGGATGTAGTTCAAAAAGCCAAGATACGCAGACTACATTGCCTCGACCACATCGAGGGAATGGACAACAATGCTCCAGCCAAGATGATCTTCGAATCCCAGCCCCCAGGTTCGAGACGGCGAAGAAGACCGAACCTCCGGTACAAAGACCAAGCTGTCGCGGATGCCCGAAAACTTGGTCTTCACAACTGGAAGCAGCGTGCTCGAGACCGCAGAGGATGGAAGGCAACGATGTGTCAGGCAGGGACTCTACAAGGGTCGGGAGCCCTTTAAGTAAGTAAGTTGGAATGAAAGTTGAGATTTATGCCTTAAGGAAATCAACTAGTCCCACAATGCAAGAATTGCCAAAAGTATGCACATACACATAAATACTGCAGCTCTAACCCGAGATGTATGAAAAATAGAAGAACCTTCAAAATGTGCCAACTGCAACGAAAAGCATCCAGCTAACTACAGAGGCTGTTCGGTTGCAAAGCAGATTCAACTGGCAAAAGAGAAAAAACATAAAAAAATAGAACCTAATTCTAAAAAGGACGCACCTAAAGTCAGCAAGGACTTAATACCAAAAACGCCAAAAAAAGTACCCAAAATTAGAGAAATTGTCAAAAAAGACCTAAAACCAATGACAGCGGCTGGTACTGAAATAACTTATGCACAAGCTGCATCAAAAAATGTTGAAAAATCAACCAGCACAACAAAAACAAAACCAATTACTAATATGGAAACCTTCATGCAAACAATTTTAAATAGAATGGAAAGCATGGAAAAAAGTAATAAAACTATATTAGAAAGAATATCGTTCCTTGAAAGGCAAAGCAGCAACAAAAAGGCTGCACTAAAAAGACAAACATGATGGATAATATAAAAATCCTAGAATGGAATGCTTATGGTATCGAGAATCGTAAAGAAGAAATTCAAGTATTTCTCGACATAAACCAAATAGATATACATATGTCTTGTGTCAGAGACGCAGTTATAATAAAGAAGACGATCAATCACCATATAGAAGCTAAATTTCAATCATGTGCGATTCAAGGAATATCAATAAATATAAGAACGCAAAGCGGACAAATATCAGTTGCATCAATTTACTGTTCTCCCAGCTATAAACTTAAGAAAAATTACTTATCAAAGAAATTACCCCACGATTAGCTAATCAACTGACTGATTGGAACTACTTCAGAGAGAACTTGGAGGAAAGTATCCAACTTTCAGGGATAATTGACACAGAAGACCAATTAGATGAGGCTGTGCAGATATTTACAACTAATATACAGAAATCTGCATGGGCTGCAACAACTAAAACCAAACCAAAAATCCAACAAAACTCCTATCCAAAAGAAATACGTGAAATTATTGCAGAAAAGAGAAGAGCTAGAAAACGTTGGCAACAATCAAGTTCGCCAAGAGACAAAACTATGCTTAATAAGCTAAGCAGTAAACTTAAAAGATCGATAAGAGAATTTAAAAATGAGTCTCTTAAAACATACCTTACCGATTTTTAGAATTATACAAGGGGATGAGTACTCCACATTGAGAGAAATAGAAGCTGGTGTACCACAAGGCAGTGTGCTATTCCCTGTATTATATCTTTTATTCACCAGCGATTTACCAGAAAGTGAAGAAATAACATTTGCAGATGATACTGCTGTACTTACTGTGGGTGAAACTGTATAAATAGCGACGAAAAAGCTATAGAAGGCAGTGAACAATATTTCAAAATGGACCAAGAAATGGCAAATTAAATTAAATGACCTAAAGTCGGTCCACATCAATTTAACGATTAAAAACGTTCAGCACATCCCAGTATTCATAAATAATAATGTAGTAGAATACGCAAACACTGCAAAATATCTAGGCATGACTCTAGATGCAAAGCTGCGTTGGAAATCCCATGTAAAGAAAAAAATAGACGAATTGAACATGCGTTACAGTAAAATGTATTGGCTAATTGGGAGGTGCTCTTGTTTGTCCAACTACAATAAACTACTGCTTTATAAGCAAATTCTAAAACCAGTATGGACCTACGGGCTCCAGCTTTGGGCATGCACATGCAAATCAAATTAAAAAAAATACAAACTTTTCAAAATAAAGTGCTACGGTACATAGTCAATGCACCATGGTACATAAGAAACTCTGATCTGCATAGAGATCTAGAAATTGACTTGACTGAAGATGAAGTCAAAAGAGTAGCTAATAGGCATAAACTTAGGCTTCTCAACCACGTCAATTTAGAAATGACGCAACTACTTAATGCTGCAAATCTGACTAAGAGATTACGAAGAATAAAACCCTTTGAACAAGCTAGATAATAATAAAAAATTGAAAAAAGGCAACATACATACATATATAAATATGTAGCATGATCACAAGAAAAAGTGATTAATATTGTTAAAAGAAAAAGGTAGCCGACAAAAAAAGGTTTCTTAAATTTTCAAAAGACAATTATCAGAAAAAAATTGCTAATTGGTTTAATAAACTAGGTGCGATAATAAAGTTAAGAGTTAGAACAAAATTTATGTTCCATCTGAAGCTAATCCCATCGGGATGATAATAAAGACATATTTTTGATGTTTTATTGAATGGTTGCCGCGGACCCCCTGAAAGACCCTTGGATTGTCAATTACCAAAATTTACTTCCCTGATATACCTAACGCTCAATAGGTTCTATTCTACAATAATTTATGTTTCACCTTAACTTTTTAAAAGCGAACCTTCAAAAACATTTTTGGACCCTTTCATTCATTAAGGAATGATTTTCGTAGTAAGGATTCCAGATTAAGCTGCAGTAGTCTAAAATTCATCTAACTAATGCGAAGTAGATGGCCATCAGTGCATTAAGCCCGTATGACACTACATTTTTTTTTTGTATTTTTAATGTGATTGATATTAAATTAGAGCAGTACGAAAAATTCACCACTGAAATTCTCAATAGGTGTGAGTATATACGCACTAAGCCCATAAACGTGAAAATGTCAAAAAATATACTTCAAAAATGTACTTCTCACCACATTAATCAGCCGCTGGCAGTTTTTTTTTTGACATTTCTGCATTGAGCTAACACTTTGTTGCTTGTTGTTTTTGCTTTCCAGCGAAATTTGAAAATAAGTTATGGCATTGTACAGTGGCTTGCAAAAAAATAGCTTTTCTTTTCGTAAAAACAAACTTGCTGTCTTTTTCACCCGAAGCTGACACTTTACCATTATTAAGTATGTAAAAAATACGAAAAAAATGTAGTATCATACGGGCCTAAGAATCGGAGAATTTCTTTGTGTTTCGCCTAATAAAACATAGCATTCTAAAGCTCTTACTCACTTAAAATTGAGTTGTACATCAAACTAACTGATCGCCCGTGATTTATGATTTTCATTTTCTTGGCACGGACGATTGAGGAATAGTCACAGAAATCGAGAATAGAGTTGAAATGTAAAACATTTTAAAGAAGTTCTACGTGTATTTTTCGATAGCTCGAGAACTAAATAATGGATTTTTTTGAGATTTTAAATTTGAGTCAAATAGGTAAACATCTAATGAATTTTATAACATGAACAAGATTGCTTCGAAAAAGGGCGAGATAAATATTCTAAATATTCTTAGAAAACTTATTAAGATTTGTAGGTACACATATGTATGTATTTATGGACAACGACTCTAATCATTGGCCACTTATTTTTTTTCTGGACCATGATCTTGTAAAGGGTCCGCCATCTAACGTTTTTTTTTTTCAACTAGTGCTTATTTCCTGAATGGTAACACTTAGCTCATGTCTGATTTGACAGATAATTAGTTTTATCCTTCCGCTGAACGAATATAGTTGTGTATACGCTTGAACAACGCTGGGAAATATTGCGACATTACTTTGAAAATCATGGTAATGTTGCAGAATGTGTGCGAAAATTGCGTACGGATTTTGGAAGAAGAGAAGCACCGTCAGCTCCGTATGTTCGTTATCTTGTGAAAAAAGTGAAAGAAACTGGTATCCTCATCGATAAACCAAAGCGTGAAAAGTCAAAAACAGTGCGTACACCCGAGAAAATTGCTGCTGTGGCAGAAAGTGTGCGTGAAGCGCCATCAACATCAATTCACCGTCGTTCTCAACAATTGAACATTTCAGAGACATCATTGAGACGAATTTTGCATAAAGACCTTGGAATGACGCCATACAAAGTCCAATTGGTTCAGGAGTTGAAGCCAACTGACCATCCAATGCGTTTTCGCTTCGCTAAGTGGGCCTGCGATCGACTTAGAGAAGATGCCGATTTTGCCAAAATAAATCATCTTTTCAGATTAAGCTCATTTTGATCTTGGCGGGTATGTAAACAAGCAAAATTGTCGCATTTGGGGCACAGAAAACCCGCACGCATACATTGAAAAGCCGATACACCCAAATCGAGTCACTGTTTGGTGCGGATTTTGGTCCAGAGGCATAATTGGGCCATTTTTCTTCGAAAATGAGCAAGGAGTGGCCGTTACAGTCAATGGCGATCGTTATCGGGCCATGTGGAACGAATTTTTGTTCACAAGAATTGAAGAGGAGGATATTGGCAACATTTGGTTTCAACAGGACGGCGCTACGTGCCACACAGCCGAAGCTACACTCGATGTTTTGTGCCCTGTTTTTGAAGATCGCATTATCAGCCGCAGAGCTGATGTCGTTTGGCCACCTCGAAGCTGCGATTTGACACTGTTGGACTATTATTTGTGGGGTGCCGTAAAAGATAAGTGTTACGCCGACAAGCCAGAGACAATTGACGCTTTAAAGGAGAATATTCGTGAAGCCATTGGTGAAATACAGCTGCACACAATCGATAATGTGCTTAAAAATTGGACCGCCAGCCGAGGCAGCCATTTGAATGAAATTATTTTCCATTATTAACCGGAAGGATTGTACTTTCAAATAAAAAAAGAAATTTGAGAAAATATTCAGTAGTTTTTTTTTTTTAGCGTTTTCAAAAAAAAAGTTATTTGGCGGAACCTTTATAATTAATAACGTATTTTAAAGAAAAAAAACTGTGATAGACTGACAGAGAAACAGGTAGGTACTATATCAAGCACTGAAAGAAATGGTTAAGAATCGTCCTAAAGTTTACTTATTATTTTCTTATAATCGACCCATGTTGCCAATTCTGTATTGTTAAACGAAATTTTATCTTAAAATCGACAAAATAGATCGTTTTAAGCTATAGATCATAGTTATCGGTTTTTGATATCATATTTCAGACTAAAAGAGTAATTGGGCAATAAGTAATTAAATTAGTTTAAAAGTAAAAAGAAAAATGTGTAACACCTATACATATCTTCTATCAATATATATATAATTATACTCCCGGTCGCGGATAATCGTCAGGCTGGCTATTCGACGGGATTTCGTCACCAGTATTACCGTCCAAAAAAAAAAAGAAACCGTGCCGGAGAAGAAATAAGAACCAACAAAAGAAACAATAGGATGAAGAACAAAACGTAAAGTTTGTTAATTAAAAAAAAATAACTTTATTGATTGACCGACAGAACACAAGTTTTCTTACTTCTAACTTAATACTATGATGCATACGCAGCCAAATATTGCATATGCAGCGACACTGCACACGCCGCACTATCAGCAATTGAGATGGAACTTTTATGTAATTTGACGAAAACGTGGATTTGTTGATTACACACGCCGCGTAACTGCACTATCAGCAATTCCGATGGAACTTGATTTGTGCTATTTGGGGTGCATCCTTAACAATATATCTTCTATATACATATATAATTCTTTCGGGGTGAAGCTCGATGACGTTATAACTCGATACCCGCTAAACCGATTTTCATGATTCATTTTTTATTTTCTTCGTATTGCTGCACTTAAGGTTTAAAGAGAAAATTTAGAAAATTCCCATTTTTTGCATTTTTCGCATTTTATAAAACATAGTTGGCGTTGTTTTAAGAGCATGACATATTTGCAGTGGTGGCCAACGGTTACAGGTAAAACTGAGTTATGCCGGGTCCAGCTAGTTATTATTATACATAAGTATAATTCCTTCGGGGGGAAGCTCGATGACGTTATAACTCGATAACCACTGGACCAATTTTCATGATTCTTTTTTTATTTTGTTCATCTTAGTGTACTTTAGGTTTATAGATAAGGAAAATTTAGGAAATTCACATTTCCGCCTTTATTAAGAACAATGCTAGCATGAACAGGAAGTGGAACTCGAACTGCGCTCAGATTCGAGAAAAAATTTGTTTAGCAGATAGAAATAGCTTTTCCCCGGTCGGCGTTTGTATTTGCCTGCACAAGTGTAATAGAAATGCACATATTCGCCGATGCTAGTCTGAAAGCGTACGGTACTATTGCATACCTCAAAAGTACCAATGCAATAGGTAAAAGCAGCATTTCATTCCTGTGCGCCAAAAGCAGAGTAGCTCACTGAAGGAGGATGGAACGAAGGAATTAATGCTGCCAAAGCTGCAGTTAACTGCCGCTTTGATAGTAGCGCGATTGCGTTCTTACTTGAGCCAGGCCTCAAAGATCTCGGTTCGACAATTGCACAAGTGGACAGATTCGAAAATAGCTCTCAACTGAATACAAGGTAAGACCGATCGATGGAAACCATATGTGCAAAGTAGAGTTAGGGAAGTACCCCTTCACACATCATTTTTATACTGAAAGCAAGTTTTTTCGTCGAATAAGCGCGTCAAATGGAAGTTTATAGTAGAACGAGGGGCGGATTCTGGGAGCGTATCATCCGTACAATCAAAAATGTCCCGAAGGTGGTCATTGGCAAAACAAAGCTTTCTTTCGAACAACTTAGAACCGTAGTCATCGAATCTGAAAGAGTGGTAAATGCTGGCCCCCTTACCTACATGAGCAGTAACCCGTTGGATTCCACGCCACTGACTCCTGTTCACTTTTTGATAGGTTATTGTGGATTATCCATTCGAGAAGTGAAGCTGCAGCTTCTTTGGAAGCAGCGAACGAAGTACATTGGTGTGTTGAAGAAGCAATGGCGTGCTGAATATGTGCAACTATTGCGATCGTTTCACAACAACAAATGTAGTTCATCCGTTCAACTCAATAAAAATGATGTCTTTCTCGTGTTCGATGCCAGTAAAAGAAGGATTAACTGGAGGTTGGCTGTAATAGAGAGAGCATTCGCTGGCCTTGATGGTAAGGTAAGAGCGTGTGAGATACGCTATTCAGATGGAGCTCGAACTCGAAGGCCAGTCCAATTATTGTACCCACTGGAGCTTACTTTGTCGCCAACCGGAGGATGTTAAAAATTGTTCTTATCCTCTCATCTCTTTCTATTAACTACTTGCTGTTTAACTCAGAGTAAATTGCATTGTCATTTAGTCATTGAAAGAAGAAGTACCCAATAAAGATTTGAATTGTCTTGGTCTTCCTATTAAAGAAGTTTCGTCGGGTTTTATTTTATCCTTTGATTTTTTACAGTGAATGCAGTCCTTTCACGGGTGTTCACTTCCAAAGGCGTCCTTCAAATCTATACTGGAAATGTACTGCGCTCGTGGCAAACGACTTAAAATTCCGTCAATGTGCGGAAGTGAATAATCATCTTTTATCGTTAAAGCATTTACCTTCCGAAAGTCAACGCAAAACCGTACCTTCCCTGGATTTCAGATAAGAACAACCGGAGAACTCCAGGAACTGGTCGATTCCTCAATAACGCCCAGGGCAAGCATTCGGTCTGTATCGGCGAATATCAGTGTGTACAGTGGCGACACGTGGTAGTTTCGTTGCTTAACAGGTGTGGCTTTTCCGACATCAATATTGTATTCAAGCAAATTCGTCTTTCGAAAAGGGAAAAGGATCTTAAGGCTTGAGAGTCGTTGCTGTTGATAAGGAGTGAGCGAATATACAGGGGGTTCAGATGGTGGTTAACTTGTCCAGAAGTCAACTCCGAATTTGATTAGATCAATGGTGACAGGTTTTCCGTTAGGTTGTTGTATCAAGGTAGGAAGTGGGGAAAGGTCTGAGGTCTGTACTTCTTTATCTCGAGTATCTTCTTGAGGGTCGGATGTAACCGACACATCTACTTTCGAATTTATCGAATTGGAACATTGAGACATTGTGGCTTATAGACATTTTGAACACCACAACCATAACAAAAAACTTTCCTGGGTTGTAGGCAGTTCAGGTATGTATGCTCTGATGCGTCACAATTCTAACACGAGATTACCTTCTTCGGTCGGACTAATTCGGATAACTCGTTTTTCTTTCCCTTTTGGTTTTTAATTTTAAATTCCTGCTCTTTATCCATTATATTTTTCCCCTTCGCGCAATCTAAATATGTATGAGTGCGGTCATTGTCGCGAAAAGCTCCCTCTTGAAGGCGACTATACGGTTTGCACGAAATGCAACCGTAAACTGCACTTTGAGTGCACAACGCTTACGGAAAAATCTTGGAGAACAATGGGCGCAGCAAGAAAAGAGGCATGGAAATGTCAGTTCTGCAGGAACGCGGGGGAAAACCCCAAAGCAACTGATACGAGAAATGCAGTAATGACAACACCAGAAGTTCAAGCTTCAAAAAGAACTCGATCTGCAAGCACCAACAGCCCAGTTGACACACACACTCCGGCATTAGTATTAGAAAGCAACAACACATCTACACTTTTAGCTGAATTCAAATTGATGAGAGCTGAAATAAAAGAGATAGCCACTAGCTGTGATTTCACTGCCTCCAAATATGACGAATTAAACAAAAACATAATAAACCAGTGAAAAATGCTACAATCCGCCTGGAGCGGATCGTATGATACCCTATCCCTATCTTATTTGGTCGTTTCAGTGGGCGGTGGAAAATGTATTCACAAAGTTTTCTATTTTGCCCTATAAACTAATGTTTTTACTCGAATATTAATTTTTGAAGTAAACGCCCATAAAAAGTGGGCGTGGCCATATACAATGTATAGACGATTTGTAGATTTAGTGGATATCTACATATTTGCTCAAGTAAGTTTTTTCGAGTTTCATATGAAAATAGTGAGAAAATGTGATTTTTTTGAAAAGTGGGCGTGTCAGTAGGCCGATTTTAAAAATTTTTACACTTGTATTGCTTACTTTTCCAAAGACCTCGTATACAAAATTTCATCAACCTAGCTCCAAATTTAAGGCCCAAAAACTGGTGACACACAGACGGACGGACGGACGGACATAGCTCAATCGACTCGGCTAGTGATGCTGATCATTTATATATATACTTTATTGGGTCTACCTGCAATATTTCTCTGTGTTACAAACTATGTATCAAACTTAATATACCCTTAGGATAGGGTATAAAAACAACAATCTGATGGAATGTTTAGCTAAAGAAATCGATGAACTAAAACAGAGCAACAAACAGAAAGATGAACAAATTCGAAGTATGCAAACACAAATCAACACATTAGAACAACAATTACTTAAAGACAATATAGATATAAAAAATATTCCACCAACGGCCAACGAAAACCTTGTAGAAATTGTGAAGGCAGTTGGCAAAACTATTAACTGCACAATAAATGACAACGATATCTCAGATGTTTATAGAACAAACGCGAGAATTCCTGCGAAATCGTCAATTATAACATCATTGTCGTCGACAATTCGAAGAAATCAATTTTTAAAACAAGCCCGTACAACGCATTAAATCAAATTGACCAAGGTCAGGGAAAACAGCGGCACTAGTACCAGTGCAGCTATGCCCGATGCCATTGTCTACATCAACAATCAGCTGACCAAGGGAAACAAACACCTTATGTGGATGGCGAAACAAAAGGCAAAGCAGGAGAATTGGCGTTATGTGTGGGAGAGCGCGGGAAGAGTTTTAGCCAGACAAAATGAGAAAAGTCAAGCTATTCTAATAAGCACCGTTGACGATGTAAGTAAAATTACACACACACAATAATTATTAAATTTGGTGGGTGTGTAAATAGAAAATCAAAAACTGTTCTTAAAAATGGAAACACAAACAGAAACGATAGCTTTTTGCTAAATGTAGATTGTAAGGTGATGCATGATTTTGGCGGTTTTAGTTTGGATGAAATTAAAAAAATGAATTTTTGTTGTTTATGCTTAAATATTAGGTCAATGCGAAGGAATTGGAATACCTTTTGCTTGAACATAAAAGAATTATTGGGAGTTTTGAAATTTATTGTTCTTGTGGAAATTAACATTTATAAAGAAGAAAACTGCTTATATTCAATAAATGGGTTTAAGGCCGAGTTTCTTAATAGGAGTGAGAGGCGAGGTGGTGGCATTGCCATGTATACACTCCATTTCACAACTATATCACCACCCCTGTTTTTGCATTTCTTTAAGATTGAAATGATTTTTTTTGTAAATAACTGTTATCACCTGAAAGGGTAACCGGAATGCAAACAGTTTTATGAAAATTAGAAACGTTCCGTCATCATTTCTAAGAGAAAAGACAAAAAAACGGTTTTTTTCGTTTTTCATAACTATATCACCACTTCGGTTTTAATTGGATAAAATTTTGTTAGACCTTAAAAACATATAATTTTTGAATGATTAGTGATTAGTGGGACTTCCACTGTGTTTCACTAAAGTCAAAATTCAATTTGGTGTATTATCACCTAAGTTTTTTAACACATTTTGAGGGATTGTGGCCCAAGAAGCATTTATGGCTTATTTTAAGTCAGCCACTCTGCTAAACTGCCCGTTTTTTGCTTAAACTTTTCGCGTCAGTAAGCCTTACAGATTATCTATCGGTTTTTGATCTGAGGAGCAAGAAAGTCATTGAAAAAAAAAGATTTTTTACTGATCAAACCACGATTTGATTGCTCTGCTGGAGTAAATCCTGCTGAAAACCCAATTCCGTGTTTTGATTATGTATCAAAAATGGATGAATTTGAGTTTTAAGACACCAACATACTCATCGGTATTCATTTTAGTGGATGGGAAGGCTGACCGTAATGCCCCCGCTAAATAAAAACCGCCCACACCATAAGAATCCACCGCCATGAACTGTGACTGAAACACGGTAATAATCCTTCTTTTTCTCCTTTGCATATGTTGATTATTAATGTTTTTTTTGGATAAAAGAATGTTATTCTAACGAAAAAAGAATCAACCTCGATGTTTCAGATGGTTTTAAGCACTACTCGAGGACTTTTTGGAAAAAATCCCGTGTAGGTTTAAAAAATGATTTTTTACACTGAAAGTCTTATGGTGTGGGCGGTTTTTCTTCAGCGGGGGCATTACGGTCAGCCTTCCCATCCACTAAAATGAATACCGATGAGTATGTTGGTGTCTTAAAACTCAAATTCATCCATTTTTGATACATAATCAAAACACGGAATTGGGTTTTCAGCAGGATTTACTCCAGCAGAGCAATCAAATCGTGGTTTGATCAGTCAAAAATCTTTTTTTTTCAATGACTTTCTTGCTCCTCAGATCAAAAACCGATAGATAATCTGTAAGGCTTACTGACGCAAAAAGTTTAAGCCAAAAAACGGGCAGTTTAGCAGAGTGGCTGACTTAAAATAAGCCATAAATGCTTCTTGGGCCACAATCCCTCAAAATGTGTTAAAAAACTTAGGTGATAATACACCAAATTGAATTTTGACTTTAGTGAAACACAGTGGAAGTCCCACTAATCACTAATCATTCAAAAATTATATGTTTTTAAGGTCTAACTAAATTTTATCCAATTAAAACCGAAGTGGTGATATAGTTATGAAAAACGAAAAAAACCGTTTTTTTGTCTTTTCTCTTAGAAATGATGACGGAACGTTTCTAATTTTCATAAAACTGTTTGCATTCCGGTTACCCTTTCAGGTGATAACAGTTATTTACAAAAAAAATCATTTCAATCTTAATGAAATGCAAAAACAGGGGTGGTGATATAGTTGTGAAATGGAGTGTATAAGAAACGATATAAAATACGAACTTTTAGACTCCGAAACCTTTTCTTACGAATGCTTAAAAATACGAACCATTGAAGATAATAAAATCATTACTGGAATATATAGACCACCGGGTTTTAATATAAATGATTTTATTGTAGAAATGGATAATAATCTGGATGAAATCAAAGATGTAAAAAATGTGATCTTAATGGGTGATATGAATATCGACATTCGAAAAACTCACTTAAATCATGTTAAGGATTATGAAGAAATGTTAGCGGCTCACGGATTAATTAATATAATAAAAAAAATACTAGAGAAGATCCTAACATAGGCTCCTCCTAATAGTAAAAATATCGGGTAATCAAATATACTCAGCTGTCGTAGAATGTGCTATATCCGATCACTATGCTCTCTTGCATTATTCCTATGCGTCAAATATAGCAGAAGAGCAAGTAAGTAGTATTTCACACATCAGCACAAGAAAAGTTGATGAATATATTCGTGAAACAGAATGGGAGACACTTTTATGTGAAACTGATGTTGACTGTTTGTATGAAAAGCTTGCAACTAAAATGCATGATATATATAGTAAGTCGTATGTCTCAAAAAGCGTTCAAACTAAATATAAACATAACCCATGGATGTCAGCACACTTACTTGGAGAATGTAAGAAAAGGGATCAACTCTACCGAAAGTGGAAAAATAATAGATTAAATAAAGCTTATGAAACGGAGTACAAAAAATTTCGGAATAAATTAAATAAAATAATAACAACGCAAAAAGCTAATTTTTACGTAAACAAGTTTAACGAAGCACGAGGTGACCCTGGTAAAACTTGGAGTTTGATAAAACGAAGTTATGGGAAGGCGAAAGCGCAACGTTGATGATGCTATTATAAAAAATTTCCCGGCGGATAAATGCATATCAACTCTTACAAACGAATGTGCAGACAACTTTGCAGATCAAACTCTACGCATTATTCATCACTGTAGTGCTATAACAACGAATCACTGCAGTTATACTATCCCGAATACCATTTATATTGAAGAGACAAATGTAGCAGAGGTACAAAACATCATCCTTTCCTTGGCTGTAAATAAGTCTGCAGGTTTCGATGGCATCAGAGCGGTGGATATAAAAACACAAATAGATATATTCTCGCCTATAATATCTAAAATTATAAACATGAGTCTACATCAAGCTAAAATCCCCCCAGCGCTAAAAACAGCAGTGATACGACCCATATACAAAGGAGGAAAAAAGAATGACATCACTAACTATAGACCAATATCGATTCTACCACTAATTGAGAAATGTATGGAAGAAATTATAATGAGACGGTTGGTACCTTTTATTCAAAAGCATTCTCTTATCCACAAACAACAGTATGGATTCCAAAAAAATAAGAGCACCGGTAGACTGATGGGAGAGTTTGCAAATTGTGTTAACGAAAGTCTGAACAAAAACCACCATGTCCTGGTACTATTCATGGATTTCAGTAAAGCTTTCGACACACTAAACCACATAAAACTCATAGAAGCTCTAGAACGCATTTGAGTACGAGGAACTCTTGCTGACTGGATCAGAAACTATCTTTCTAGTTTAGACTTAGACTTTTCGCCTACAGCTATGAACGAAATATCCAATATGGAGTTCCACAGGGTTCCAAACTGGGGCCAATACTATTTATTCTATATACAAATGAACTGCTACGAGTGTTTAGAAACAGTATTCCATTTGCTTATGCAGATGATACAGCCATAGTTGTCCGTCATAGGTCTTTGGACGAGGCTATGAAAATCATGCAAGACGAATTTAATGAAGCAGTTAGGTGGTGCCATGATAATGGACTTATAATCAACGCAGCGAAAACTAAAATGATGCACATCCGTGGATCACATCTAGCAGTTACGGAGCAGAGAATACACATGCTGAATAATGATTGTCGAAGCATACAGACAATTCAAACTATAGATGTCGTTGAAAGCTACAAATACCTGGGAGTAACCATCGATAGTCATTTTCTCTGGCATAAGCATATAGACAGCTTACGAATGGATCTGAAGAAAGCACTCTTCGGGCTTAATTATTTAAAAACTTATTCTCCTCCACAGGTACTTAAACAAGTTTATTTTGCTCTGGTTGAATCGAAGTTGAGGTATGGAATTCTTGCTTGGGGCAATGCATGTGCGACACAACTGCAGAAGCTCAAAACATTACAACATGCAGCTCTGAAGCAAGTTAGCACCGTACGTGAAGGAAGACCTTTTAAAGTGCTTAATGTACAAGCAATTTTCAAGATGACTGTATTACTGGAATACTACGACGACGTGCGTTTTAAGATGGCCATCAACCACGACCATAATACAAGAAGACGAGCTCAGGGTATGCTTCGAACACCAATACCGTACAACACATATGGCAGAAGAAAACTGGAACATTGTGTTCCTTCAATTTTCAATAAACTTCCTCAATGTTTGAAAAACATTGCTAATTTTAAAACTAGAAAAAAACTTATCAAAAATTTTCTTTTAAATTAAGTTTATAAGTAAGTAATTTGTTAATTTTGTTTAATTCTTTTATTCCTTTTCATTTAAAAAAAAAAAAAAATTGAATTATATACATTTATTATTAACTGATATGCTAAACTCGCAATGAATACACACATTTTTGAAATGCAACTTTCTGCAGAAAAGCCAATATGGCTTCGCGGGAAAAATAATTTTTGTAATTATCTTATGTAAAATAAAGAATCATATCATATCATATCATATCAAGATAATCATCAAAGGATTCTCGTTCCCTCTGCTTTCTATTTCGAATTATTTCGGCAATATCAAAATCATTACACAATGCATCCCAGTCGATGGATTTTTCACGCCTATGATATCGCCAGTAGAATGTGGAGATTCCTACAGAGAGACAAGAAGTCTCCATTCAGGGTATGGTTGGTCAATACTTGAATCCTGTAAATGAACTGTTATACTATCGCTAGAGCCGTCGAACTTCACATTCCAGTTGAGAATAATACTGGAGATCTTATGAGGTACCGTGGTATCCCGGATCATAAAGGGTTACACTATGATTAAGTAAATTTTGAGCTAGCTTGGAAAAGTAAGCAATACAACTGTAAAAAAATTTAAAATCCGCCCACTGCCACGTTAACTTTTCGAAAAAAAATCACTTTTTTCAGTAATTTTGCATGCAACTCGATAAAACTTACTTAAAGTAATATGTGTTTTTATCCAAAAAATGTTTTTTTTGAAGGTTTTATCGAAATAATAGCACTTCTTGGGAGCAAAATACAGTATATGTAGAAAACTCATTGAGAAAATTTGTGTTTTGGAGTAGTTTTATAAAATATTTGAAAAAAAGTTGCTAAAGGAAGTATATTGGTGGAAGAAGGAGATAGTATGTGCATAGGAAAGGGATAGGGTATCATACGATTCGCTCCAAACGGATTGTAGCCTTTTCATATGTTTTTTTTTTTAATTTGCCGTGTTCACGTTTTTCTTTTGGGGCGATAAGATTAGAGGGGCGGAGAAAGATACCTAATCGTCTTTTTCTTGTTTTTTTCGGCTGGGCTTGTTATTGGCTTTAATATATATTCACACTAATTTTGTTAATTAAATAAAAAAAAAGTTGATCTTTTTTTCCCTATAAACAAGTCAGTCAAGTCCAAATATGCGTAGAACATTTCTCTGAGTTGAACCACCGCTGTGCTTAATCGACTAAGAACTTGCTATCCTGCACTACGGCTAATTAGCCTCCCAGCTTGTGACATTTTCCCAAAATTTTCGAGCTCTCTCCTATTCTTAGAAATGTAAAGCGATCTTTCCACCGCAGGGACAATCTCGCTTGCGGGTTTATTCGAATTCAATTGAATTTTATTTTATTTACTTATTAAAATATTGTTACATTTGTTAAGATACCTGTGAAGCTACTAGGCTTATCAGCAGGAGGTTATTTACTAGTAATTAATTTCTATCATCAAAATGAAGTGCAAATATTATGATACAATTTTAAGCTAAGTGCTGAATAGGATTTAAGCATACAATTTTAAATTAATTTTTTTAAATTCAGTTTAATTATTATTAAGTTTGACTTTCTAGACATATGCATATGTATTTTCTAATAGTTTCTAAAAAATATTCTATTAATTTATTTTTCCTAATGTTTACTTGGTTTATTTTTCTTAAATTCTGAGAAATATTGTTCAGAGTATTCAGATTTATGGTATACTTCAGTTGCCTCTTTCCGTACAAGTTGATAAAACTTGGAAGTTGGTAAAATCCGTCAGCCCGTCTTCTAGTATTAAGTTGTTGTTGAATTGGTACTCTGTAGCTAAAGTCGTCATAATATGATTGACAATCAAAATCTTTACCAGTTGATTTCCTTGTTTCTTGGCGACATCAAATTTATGGCCCTATCTTGAATAAATTGAAACTTCTCAATGTGCTTGTTTTTGCACGTGTATGCTCGAGTTGTACCTTAAGCAGGCTTATGCAAAAAGGGACTCTCAGCTTCTTCTGTAGATTATTTATATGTGGTTCCCAAAGAAAGTGGTAGTCAATGGTGATACCTAGTTATTTATAGGTATCCACGACCTCGATTATTTCACCACGCAAATAGTTGTTGTATTCGAAAGTTTTGAGCTCTATTTGTTCTACTAGATACTGGGGGTGAATGTGCATGAGCTTGGTTTTTAAGCCATTGATAACAAGCCCGTTGTCGTGAAATCATTTCCCGGCTTCTTCGAATTCCTCTTGTATTAATCTTATCGTTTCTTCTATCGATTTATGACATACCACAATTGATATGTCATCAGCGTACGCAAAAGAGTGACTTTTTTTAAGACAATTCAGCAAAGTATTTGTGTATAAACAGTAGAGGACCAAGTGGTACCCCATACTTCACTTCATTTGAATTACTGCAACAGTCCTTTATTCTTACCCAGAAGTGCCTGTCTCTCAAATAATCTACCATCCAGTCCGCTAACTTTCCTCTAAGTCCCAAGATTTGCAACGCGTGAGTTAATTTGCTATGGTCCAGAGTGTCGAAGGCTTTGTTAAAGACTAAAAATTGAACTAGCACATGATGGCGGTTGCTGAGATTTGAATTGACTAAGTTTGCAAAGTCACCAAGAAATCGGTTCGTTCTTTTCCCTTTTTAGAATCCATCCATGGTTTGAGGATTATTTTGTGCTTCTCAACGAATTTCCATATGGGGTCAGCTACAATGTGTTCCATTATCTTCTCTATTGTAGGCAGTATTGCAATTGGACGATAATTTGACGTTTCCGTTTTCGTACTTCCCTTATATATTGGCCTCACAACCGCTTCTTTTAGCTTCTTTGGTATCGTCGATGTATCGAAACTCGAGTTCACCAGTTTTGTGATTATTGGAACAAATACATCAGCATGTGTTTTTAAATCTCAAGCTATAATTCCATCTCCTCCAGGTGCCTTATTTATGCATAGATGGCTCAACAAATTTTTTACCTCTGTACAGTCTATTTCGCTCAAATATAATCAATTGGTTAGAGTTGGCTTTAGATGAGTGGAATATACTGTACTGCATGAGTGTATCGGGGATAGTGCTTGCTCCGAAAAAAGATATTCAAATTCATTTACTAGGGATGTTGTTCTATTCGAATTCAGCGCAAAATTTTTATCAAGAGTTTCGTCAATGGACGGAATCCTTTTCCCCAATAGTTTGTTTATTACGGCCCATGTTTTTTTAGGATCACATTTTGTTTCTTCGAACATCCGTTTATAGTTCTCGTTCCTGCTTTTGGACACTATCTTGTAAACCTGGTTGCGTATAAGCCTATCCTTTTCCTTACAGTGCGTTAAAAGCGTTAAGCGTTTCGACTTTCCTTTCTTCTAACAATGTAATCCAACTCTTATTAGTGCATCTACTTTACTTTTTTACTACTAAATCTAGAGGAGTATCATTGTTATTAGCATTGAGATTAGTTTGGTAGATGTGTTATAGTGGTCTGAAATACCGTTTCCTATTATCGCTGAAAATATTTTTTTATCTGGTCGGTTTACTAAAATGTGGTCAATTAGGGTAGAACTACGTAATCTAAGATAAATTCTAGTCGCAGTTTTTATAATATTACACAGTCCCCTTGAAGCAACAGTTTTTTCATAACTTTGTACATAACCTTTCGATCTATCTTTGACAATAATATTTAAATCACCTAAGATTACGATGTCACTGTGCGTTCCTCTCAAGTTTGTAATCCTTACAAGCTCATCAACAAATTGGGGCTCGCTGTTTATTGCACTGTATATTGCACTTATTATTTCTTCGTTTGTATTCGATACAATTTTAATAGCCAGGTTCTCACACACTTTCGTTTTTTTTTTAAATCTTTCATATTTTAATTTTTTTTATAAACATGGCAATTCCGCCACCTCTTTTATGTAGGTACTCTATTCGTATATTCGGAGCTAAAACCATCCAAATAGTACAAACTATTTTCTCCCTCGTAAACATTTATCTCTACCAACATAATTCATGAATGGACGCACACTTGCACAAAAAACGTTCCAACTTTTCCTTAACGATCGCACATTAAAACATAAACAACTAAAATTATTTTTTTTTAATTCCATATTTGCTTCTATAAAATCCTTGTATTCAACAAAATTCAGATCTAAAAGGTCTTCTTCAAAAATGTGATCATTTATTCGTGTTTGTCAGTAGATTATTAACATAAATGTTGTTATTGTTATTGCTTGATTCTCTTATTTTGACACTGAGAGCCACTTGCTGATTGATTCTGGCTATTGTCAGTCGCACGTGCGTGTTGAATAAAAGATGTTTTAACTATGTAGATGAAAGTGGCAAATTTTGAAGAATGTTCAGGGTTTTTTGTTCTTGTACGGTAAACGGTGGTAAAATCTGTATTGGTTAAGTCTAGATGTTTTGTTTTTCCAATTGCTTGGACGATTTGAGTTAGATTCCCATTTTGTGACGGTGCACAGTGGTTCAGTGCATAGGTCAAAACCCCCTAAAACTCATTGTCGAATATTGCTAATACAAATAGCACGTTGTCATCACTAATTGCCAACCTATCTGGGGATATAAATATGTGTGCTCTTTATTTCCGTTATCACTTATTAATCGACCTCGGAAGTGAAAGCGTCTCATTGTTATTACTCGCTGCTTATCGGTGACTAATTAGCGCGGTGTGTTTTTTTTTTTTTTGTTATTTCTAAGAATCGCTTATTATTTAGTGGTTAAAGTGCAATGGAATTTCAAGACCAGGGTAAGTACTTTGTAAGTAGTTAAGTTTTACAAATCTATTTATTATACTTTTCATTTTATGTGGGTACTACGCCAACCTATTCTTTTGTATTTTTTTTTGCCGTTTATCAAGAGCTGCAAAAAATTAGTTTAGAAAAAACTAAACTAATAAATTAGTTTAAAATGATGGTACATGTGTTTTTTTTTATGAGGAACAAGTTTTTTTTTGCCCCAATTTGCCCGCGCGGCCATAAAATGCCTGCTACGGTACCGTAGACGCTTCGTAGCATTTGATACAAAATTTAATTTTTGGTTTTTATTTTTATTTCAGGTACTAAAATAAAATGTTCTTTTTCAAGGAGGCATTTCTTTGAGCTATGGTGTTCGCAAAAACCGTTAGATCGTAAAAAATATATTTTAGAAAGTTTTTTGTCGTCTCTAATAGATGTCGAAAATATAGATATTGTACCTTTATCACATCGAATTGTTAATTTATGTAGAAGTCTTGACAACTTCTGGGTTAAGTCAGCACGTACTAAAAATAGAGTTTTGATGAACTATTCGAATTGGTTAGACGAACAAGAATGTGTAGAACTGACAAGAAGTGTTTGTAGTTATTAAGAGTTCATTGATCTTATAACAATTAATTATATTTTGGTACCAAATTTTAATAAAAAAACTGCATACGATTTCAACTATTTTTTATAATTTTCCTGATGCTTGTTTATGATTAATAAAAATTTATATTTTAATAAATTTGTTTTTATTTAATCAAAAACGTCTTTTATTAATATTTTAAATCATTCACAATAAATTATATTTATTAAAATCAGTTCTAAGAGGTTTTGACAGCTCTCCCTAAGACGGCGTACCACCGTGCGGTGGAATGTTTTTTATGTATTTCGATTGTGTTTTTTAGTTGTTGTTGTTCTAGTTTATTTATTTGTGTTTGCATGCTAGAAATAATTAAATCATTTTACTTATGTGAATCTTTGAGTTGTTGTATTTCCTTCATAAGTGTGTTCATTATGGTGTTGTTTTTTCTAAGTTCTTATTGATGTCTTCAAACTTTTGGGAAACAAATATGCAAAAGTCAGCTATACCCTTGATCTCGGTTTTCGCGTTCAGTAACTCGGTCATTAATGTATTTGTGTTTGTGATTGTCGTTTGTCGTAGGCCTCCACCCAGAATTTGAGCAAAAAGTGAAAATTGTGCATTTTCAAAACAACGCAATAGTGAACCGAATTTTGAAAAATTGTTTTGTTGTTGTTATTTAAAATATACTCAGTCAACTTTCGTTTTTTTCCCCGAAAAATAGCAATTCAAATTTGATAAGTTTTTGGTGTTCTTAGAAAGGAAATGAACGAATCTAAGTTCTGTTCGAGATAGATTTTTAAATTTTGTTCCCGTTTTGGATATATTTGCCTTTAAAAAAGTGTAAATTCAACACTGTTTTCGTACAGAATTTGCAATATTTTCTGGTAAAAAAATTAAAAAAATATTATACGGACATACCCGCTAACTGTTAAGAAGGTCAAATCAAACAGGACGTAAACAGAGAATTAGCTTGGACGATTTTAGTTCAGGATACTCACACTACAGAAAAATTTTCTCTCTCAATTTCGAAAACCACCCATTCTCCGACTTTTGGCTTCGAAAACGTTCTTACGCTCTTTCTCTTTGATTTGCTTTGAAATTGAAAAACTATCGTAAATATTTTTTAATTCTTTATTGCCGATGATAAACAAAAACATATGAAAATGCCCAATCCGCCTGGAGCGGATCGTGTTATGCCATATCGTTTTTCTATACAAATGTATATAGCTGCTTTTTTCATCAATATGTTGTACCTTTTTGAAATATTTTTTTTTTAATTTCTTATAAAATTACGTAGTGGGCGGAATTTGAAATTTTTTCCACATATATTAAATTTCGTGAAGTGATATTATTCTAATTAAACCGCAGAAAAACAGTTTTAAGGTCAAACTTTAAGGTCCAAAAACTAGTGACAGACGGACATAGCTTAATCGAATCGGCTATTGATACTAATCATCCATAAATAATATATACCTACTTTATTGGACTTGTCTGCAATATTTCTCTATGTTACAAACTATGTATCAAATTTAATATAACCTTAGGATAGGGTATAAACAGATATAATGAAAGAAATAAAACCAAATGAGGCAAGCGCATTGACATATGCAGCAGCAGCAGCTCAAGTAAATAAACTTGTGGCAGCAAGTGCACCAGTCATATTGAAACCAAAAACAAAGCAAGGAAGTGAAGTAACAAGGAAAGAAAGCAAAGAGGGTATTATACCATCATCTTGGAGTGTATGGAAGAGTTGCAAGTCGTTGCAAAAATAACAAAGACCGTGAGGTTTTGGTAGCTAAAATAGATACACACAAGAACTAACATTAGCAAGAAATAATTATATTACAACGGAGGTGGAGGAGCCAACAATCAAAAAGCAATGTGGAGGACAATAAAATCCCTTGCATTAAAAGAAGAAGCGAAATTAAAAAAAAAAACTAAATATAATGGAACAATTATAACAAATAAAAAGATTATAGCAAATACACTAAATAAATTTTCGTTAATAGTGTAAAAGAAATCAACAAAAATACTCCGTTATAACCGTTTTAGATTTTAATTAATATAAATGAGTGAGCTGAAATTCAGAATAACGAAAATGAATAATAAAAAAGATTTCAATCTACTTTCAGTGAAAATGATTCTAAACGCCTTCGATATCGTTGGACCAATCTTTCTTCAGATTATTAATGAATCACTTCATTCTATCGGTAAGGATAAAAATACTCGCTTCTTTTCCTGTATACATCAGTGACATGGAAAAGGTTCTTCAATTTTCCGAACTCAGGCTTTTTGCTGACGATACACTAATCTTTGTATTTGGAAGTTCGGTGGATGAATGTCTTGATCAGCAAAATATCGACTAAGAAAATATTTCAAATTATTTAAAGATGAATAAATTAAAACTGAATACAAGTAAAACTAAAGCTCTGATCATAAATGCTGAATCAAACAAATATATAATTATCGATAAAGTTGCAATAGCACAAGTAAATGAAATTAAATACTTGGGTGTTGTAATCGATAAATAATTTAAACACCTAAGCGGGCCCTAGGCGTACAATATTATTTTGCCTTATACTGCACAATATTATTGTCTGGGCAATAGATGGTTCAATATTTTTGGCAATAATTTAGTGTGCTTCTGGTATTCGTGTCAAAAAAATGAAGTGATATATTGAAATATTGCACAACGTAACCCATAGACGATACAAGTTTTCTATATTGGGCAAAAAATATCAAACTCATTTTGATGTTACACAATATATTGCACAACCCTGCAATATGGTCTGCAGTCGATCAATAAAATAGTATAACACCAAATATTGCACAATAATATTGAACGTCTAAGGGCCGCTTTAAGCAAAATTTATAAAAATATAGAATACAGAAAATATAGAAAATCGGTTTTTTCAAACGAGTCAGACAAAAAATTTCAATCAATACATCACTAAAAATCTAAAATGTCATGATAAAACCCCATATTGAATACTGCTCAACAATTGTATTCCTAAGTCAAAATATAGAATGAGATGTATTTTAATGTGCAAAATATTAAGAATGATGATTGATACTATAAAATGGTTAACAATAAGCCAAAGAATATTAATGAATGTACTTTTACATATATTTAAAATGAAGAATAACATTACACCAAAGATTATTTTTTGTTTTTATTCGATTTGTTTTTGCATGAGAATATCAAAAACTGAAAGTTTTATTAAAAAGGACAATTTTCAAGTAAATTTACATGAAAATTTGATAAAAACTGAACAAAATTATAAAAATATTGTTTTAAAATTTTTCTCAAAAAACTAAAAGTCATTACTTATTCCATAGGGTTTGTCACATTTGACATTAAATAATACGATATTGGAATGAAAAAAATGTGAAGATAAAATAAACAAAAATAAACATGTTACATACACATATGTACATCATTCAATGACTTGTTAAACTGGAACGAAGTCTGCTTGAAAAAGAACTGAAGTGCTTACTTTACTGAAGTACGAATTTCTTGTTTCAGGGTCTAGTTTTCTCAAACCATTTATAAATGAGTCAGAAGAAACTAAAAAGTTGTGAAACACTTCTTCCATATTTTGCCTCATCAAAAATTTTCTTTAAAAACTTTTCCGAAAACACTTTTTGGCTTTGTTTCGTGATCCTTGGGCGTCTTCACCGAGCTGCCCAATTGGAATAATAGCTTCAGATATAATTTCAATACTGTGTATCAAAATTTCATGTACAGTTGTGGGCCTATTATACCATGGGTACAGTTCCACAAACAAATTTGCGGTATCAATACAACAATATTCCCTTAATCGTCAGATTTGTATTAGATATACGCTGAATATTGTTTATAAAACAACCCGAAATCGACATATCATATTTTCAGCTCTGTCGGTTAGATCCGAAGAAGTAGGTAAAAGAGTCAACGAAAAATCAACGAGCGGTGTTGCCATCGTTCATACTACCATAACATGGTTTTGGTTTGAAAACTAAAAGTCCTATTCGGCTTCTAAATGAGTCATGAACCCTTTTCTTATTTTCTTCGACTTTCCTTTTATTTTCCCAATCACGAGCTTGCCATTTTCCTATGGGCAGTTTAAAGGACACATGAAGTAAACATTGTAAAAATCGTATGCACGCATTCAAGGAAAATCAGTTACAATTTTCTTTGTTCACACTGAAATTTGGATATTGGATTAGTTTTTGACCTCTTCTATGAACAAATAATTTTTTTCCCTAATGTCACGAGGCGTACAGATTCTAAAAAATTCACAAAGTTGATTTCTTGAAAGATTCTGTGATTCTGTGTAAAAAATAGCCCTAAAAAACAACACTTTTTTCAGCGTCCTTAACACCTTTTAGAGACAATATTTCAAAAAGTCGCAATGTTTTATGATTGTTTCTTATTGCGAAGATACTAATCTTTCTTTTGAGACAATTTTTTTGACGAATAAAAACGCCGCAAACAGTTATTTGATAAAAAAAAAAAAAAACGCCCCTAAATTGTAGGTGTGGTCGAATAAAATGTATGGAAGATTTGTAGAGTAAAAATATATCTACCTATTTACTTAAGTAAGTTTTTTCGAGTTTCATATGAAAATACTGAAAAAAATTATGTTTTTGAAAAGTGGGCGTGTCAGTGGGCGGAAAATTTTTACACTTGTGTTGCTTACTTTGGCAAGGACCTCGCATACAAAATTTCATCGACCTAGATCAAAATTGAAGGCCCAAAAACTGGTGGCACATAGACGGACGGACGGACATAGCTCAATCGACTCAGCTAGTGATGCTGATCATTTATATATATACTTTATTGGGACTATCTGTAATATTTCTCTGTGTTACAAACTATGTATCAAACTTAATTTACCCTTAGGATAGGGTATAAAAATGATAATAGGGTCATTCCACGGAGGATCGACCGACGTTCTTAACGACCCCCCTCCGATTTGGCTGAAAATTAGTACAAATACTCATTGGAGTGGTACAAGTCATAAGGCAAAAAAGTTTTGCAGAATTCGATATAGTTTGCGTGTAACGGAACTTCAAAAATTGGCAAAAAATCGAATTCTAAGCGTTCTTCTATATTTCAAAATATCATAACTTTGGTTCTGCTTATCAGAATTCGATAAAATATACCTTGTTGAATTCAAAGAAAGAGAGTAATTTGTTTTCAAGGACGAAGGATATTCCAGAATATCCTTTTTACATATATCCTTGAATAACTCAAAAAATGGTATTTTTATTTTTTATTTTTTTATATATTATAGACTGATTCATCCTCTATCTCCATTCCAAATTTCAAGTTGGGATCTCTATGGGTTCGGCCAAAATAATTTTTTATAGCCGGCTAAGTCAAAAAAACTAATGTTTAGTACGTTACTCCTTTTAAAATCATCACATATAACCCGCGTACACATACATACATAACTGTTTTTTTAGAAAAAAAAACGTCACTGGGCTTGTTTTTCTTTTTTTCCTTCAATGACTAGTGTTTGTAACTACACATTTCCCATTTTCAGTATTTAAGAAGTTAGACTTTGACTATTTGTACTCACTTGATGTCAATCTGTCGTGAGCTTGATGTCGATTTGATTGTAATATTAAATTGTGAGTAATCTAAATTTATAATGAGTACTTTTGTGTGCGGAAAACGTGCAGCAATCCTTTGGATTTAACACCTCACTACCCAGTGCTTGTGATTAGTGGCCAGGCCAGTATGACTATGGATGGGTAAGATTTTACCAAAATTGGACACAAACTTGGCAATTTGAATAACAACCAAGAAAAAAATTGAGTCAGATTCGAATTACTGCAATCAACTGGTATAATCTGGAATAAGTCTCATGCTCACGTCATCAAGTGAGTACAAATAGTCAAAGTCTAACTTCTTAAATACTGAAAATGGGAAATGTGTAGTTACAAACACTAGTCATTGAAGGAAAAAAACAAAAACAAGCCCAGTGACGTTTTTTTTTCTAAAAAACAGTTATGTATGTATGTGTACGCGGGTTATATGTGATGATTTTAAAAGGAGTAACGTACTAAACATTAGTTTTTTTGACTTAGCCGGCTATAAAAAATTATTTTGGCCGAACCCATAGAGATCCCAACTTGAAATTTGGAATGGAGATAGAGGATGAATCAGTCTATAATATATAAAAAAATAAAAAAAAATAAAAATACCATTTTTTGAGTTATTCAAGGATATATGTAAAAAGGATATTCTGGAATATCCTTCGTCCTTGAAAACAAATTACTCTCTTTCTTTGAAAGTTCACCTCTTTCTGAATTCAACAAGGTATATTTTATCGAATTCTGATAAGCAGAACCAAAGTTATGATATTTTGAAATATAGAAGAACGCTTAGAATTCGATTTTTTGCCAATTTTTGAAGTTCCGTTACACGCAAACTATATCGAATTCTGCAAAACTTTTTTGCCTTATGACTTGTACCACTCCAATGAGTATTTGTACTAATTTTCAGCCAAATCGGAGGGGGGTCGTTCAGAGCTCTCCATATAGCCTCGGCGATTTATCGTGGAATGACCCAATATGTATATATGTACGTTTGTTTCTTAGTATGAGAAATTTGAATATGTGGGTACCTTTTTTGCGGAAAGGGAAAGAAAAATAATTTTGTTATTGCTTGGATAGAAATATTTGTATAGAATTATACTGTAGTGCAATTCTATATGGGTGCATATGTTAGCTCGATTTTTACTTATGTAGGTACATCTAATTGTAACATGATGCAAATATTGTTATCGTAAATAGATCTGCTTTTAGGATTTCATGGATTTTGATATCTTCATTACAGAGAAAACTAAAAAAAAGTTGGACTGTCAATTAAATCTGTCTGTCTGTCTGCTCATCTGTGACCATTTTTTTGACTGCCGCTTAAACTGCTAAATCGATTTTCTTTAAACTTCATCTGTATGTACCTGAGATGCATTGGGTTCTTTAATTATTGCTTATGTATCAAGATAGTTTAAGATTGTCTAAATTAGGAAAATAATTGCTAGTGCGGAAAGATGATGTGCTAAGACAGACACTCGAAGAAGAGGGTCGACTGAGAAAAATATCGAAGGGTCAGAAATCTACAGGCTAAAAGTCTACAATATGTTTTTTAAGAAAAATTTTTCAACAGTGCCCTCAAGCAGGGCAACCACAGGGACAGCATGCCCAACTGTTTATGCATTGTAAACTTATGAACGTATGTACATTATATCTCATCTGGCACGTATTTTGTCACCCAACAGCCGAATTTCCACTGGACCAAATGCGGGCTAATTTCGTAGGAGGTTATTTCCTGTCTCCATACAATCTTAGTAGCACTATCATGGTCACAAGGTTGGTTGTTGACTTCTTGCTCAATTCCTTTATAACATTCAGGAACTATGACCTCGGTGGGTCAATTTTAAGTTAAGTTTTTTAATTAAGAAAAACACACGTTTTTCATAATTTTTGTATAACTTGTTAGACAATTTTAGCGGGAGAGAATTAAAACACCATGGGTTTTTACGTCAGCGTATAATGTTAGAGTGAGTTTAATATCCATGTTCATAGTAGTTATGTACAATACAATAAAGTATAAGAGATATGCTACCATAATAAGAATATAATTTAAGTATGTATTAGGATTTAGGTATGAATATAAATTTGCACATATTAATATAGAAAACTTTCAATACTCCTCTTCAAATTAGATTTCTTTATTAAATCCTAGCTTGTGAAGAAAATGAAAATGTTTAACTCTATTTAAATGTATAGTTGATATGTCCGCAATCATATTATTTGTTGGAATATACTTTAAATTAACAAAACCTTTTTGATAAATTTCTCTCACAAAATGAACTTTGATGTCTATATGTTTACTTCTCGCGTGGTAAACTGGATTCTGCACCAGCTGTTGTGCGCTTAAGTTGTCCCCATCAGTGGCGGCTGGTGAGTTATCGAACAGGTGGTGCACTTTACTTGCTCACTAAGTATTAAGATTAGAAATTACTAATTTATATCAACTTTATTTTGAAAAGTTTTGTTACTGTCTTTAATGTAATCAATGTTCATTTTAACTCACACCACACGCTGTACACACAGTATAGAACCGAACCAACACCAAAATAAAAAGACAATTACTTAATACCTATTAACAAACAATCAGTGTTGCCACAATGATACCAAAGTATCAAAAGTGATACTTTTTAATCTTAATTTCGACGTGATACTTCGATTTCTGTAAACTGCCTATTTTGATACTTTTTAATTCCGACAACAAAATACTATAATCTGCCAGGCAATACTCTTATTCACTGAACTGTGAGTTAGTTTTCCGTCATTTTTTTGATAATTTACTTAAATATTCTTGTTGTCGACTTGGCGCCTGTTTGGATGGATATATTTTTTTTGTAAAAGACTTGAGAATATTCATGTTATTTTAGCCATTATAGCTTATCTTCATTTTTTTAGTATTAACAAAATAATAAAAAAGGTAGTTTTACTAATAATTTCTATTATGATACCTTTTGATACTTTTCTTCTGACTGCGGAGATACTTTTTTCCAAAGTCTTTCGGCAACACTGCAAACAATATTCAACGCGTCACAGATACAGCGAAACTACATATATACATACTGATATAGAGAAGTCATCCATCATGGCCGCAGTCGCAACGAAACTCGTCGCCATTCATGCCGAACAGCGAATTTTATCTCTCGGTAATCTTTGATTCGCTCGTGCGGCGCACGAGAGTAGACTCATTACTCGGTACATTTCAATGAAATATCTTTTGTTTCACGTGTCAGGCATATTAGCTTGTATCTCATACAAGTTATATTAGCAGTTCTCGTGAACTCACCGAAGCGCACGCATTTTTCTTTACATGGAAAATAAGTAGTTTAGCAAAGCGCTTAAATTGTTTCGCCATAATTGAAAATTTTATTTGTTATATGTTTTTGTATGTTTAAAAAATACATACCTATTAATATTTTGATTTAAAAATAAAGATGAAATGATATTTTTTTAATTTTTTTAATCTTTTGAATTGGTGGTTCAGCGCACGAGCGCACTTAAGATACAGCCGCCACTGGTCCCCACATAATATGACCGAATTCGAAGCAAGATGACTAAATCCCAAATCAAGTAGTAGGTTACGCAAGTACAGAAGTTCTTTGGATGCAGAGGAAAGCGCCATATACTCTGCCTCGGTACTGCTAAGAGCCACTGTAGGCTGTTTTTTCGACTCCCACGAAATCGCACATCCAGCAAGCATGAATACGTAGCCAGTAAATGATCGTCTATCGCTACAATCGCCACCACAATCAGCACCAGTATAACCAACTAATTCAGAACCATACTTTCTGAAAATAAGCTTTAAATTGATTGTATTATTCAAGTATCTCAGCAAATGTTTTGCGGCAGTGAAGTGTTCCTTATGCGGGTTCATATTGTACTGCGATAATTTAATCACATAATGTGATATATCAGGCCGTGTTGTAAGACTTACAAAATTTAAAGACCCTACGAGTGACTGAAATAACTTTATGTCAACCTTCGCACAATTTGGGCATTTTGTGCACTTTTCCAATTTTAATCCCGGATCCAAAGGATTGCTGGCAGGTTTGATATCCAACATTCGAAAATCAGCTAATATTTCCGCAATCAATTTCTTTTGCCCTATTTTTATGGCACCTCTCTCGCCTTCTCTCTAAAATTCCATTCCTAAAAAAATAATTCATAGGCCCTTCTGCAGCAAGTTTGAGTTCAACTGAGTTTGACATCAACTAAATCATTATTGACTTTGAAAGTCAGTATTATGTCGTCCACATAGACGACCAAAATATTAATACAGTCAAACTTCCATAACTCGAACTTCTATAACTCGAACTAAATCGAGTGTCAACAGCATTTAGGTGGCAAATTGCATACAATTCTGCTTCCGTAACTCGAACTTCTATAACTCGAATTTCTCCATAACTCGAATAAAAATTATGGCACGACCATTCCATAACCCGAATTTTTAGGGAAAACCCCCGATTATGCTTGGTTATTTTTGTTTCTGTTTCAATTTTTTTGTCTTGTTTTGAGAATTTTACTGTTCGGCGAAATCCCGAAAATGATTGTTTTATGTTCTCCTTTTGTTTTTAATTCTTTTGTGTCAGTCGCGCATAATCAATGTAAAGTCAATGTAAGTTTATTAGCTATGGCGTCAAAACGTGTGTTAAAATGTTTATCACTAGAAGAAAAATTCAAACTTATCAAAGAAATTGAAAGTGGTCTAAAAAAAAGGATGCAGCTAAGAAATTTGGTATCCCAGCCAGTGTTACCTCTTAAAAATTTCGGAAGTGGTCCTGAAAAGGGTCCCTGCCGAAAGAAAAGGGGCCCATACAAAATTAAAGAAAAAAATTTAGCGAAACAAACAATATTTGCCTTATTTATTATCTACTTTTTTTTACTTTTCTGCAAAAAATAATTATCAAAATAAAAAAAGAGCAAGAAATATAAAGTAGTGATCTCAATTCAGTCAAAATCGGTTCTAACGACCTTCAAGGGACCGAAGAATTTGGTCGTTATAAGTAATCGACCGTATTTACATTCAATACTTTGGAATCGTATTCCTAAACTTTCTCTTCTGTACGTATGCGAAACGAAAAGCACTTACTACGTCAATGTATGCATCTGTTCAAAGGGCAAGTAAATGTTCATTTTTTGGCGTTGGAATAACTACATCAACACAAATCGGTTAAATGAGAAATGAATGTGTCAATTCTGTGCCCATTCGCAAAAAGGGTCCAAAAAGGGTCGTATATTTCAAAAAGGGTCAAATTTCGATGATTTTCGAAAAGGGTGGTCCAAGGGTCCGTAGCATCGAAAAATGGTCAATTTGCCCCTAAAGGGTCCGAAAGGTAACGCTGATCCCAGCGAGTACGGTTTCCACAATCTTAAAAAATAAAGAATCAATAATCACGTCATTTGAATCGGGAACTTTTTCTGGATGTTTACAGGATTGGTTTACAGCAGCTAGAAACCGAAACATACCCATATCTGGAGGAATATTGAAGGATAAAGCGATGGAGTTTGCGAAGCGATTTGGCGATGATAAGCAAGCACAGGTTGGCCTGATAAATGGAAGCAGAGGTATTCAGCAAAACTTCTAACTGGCGATATTTTTAATGACAAAATCTTTGAAGCGTTTTATTTAAGGCATGATGTGAGCCACAAAAAGGCGTGTGGTGAAAGTAATGATGTTCGCGAAGAGGAATGCGATAAATGGAAAGCTGACGTTTTGCCGTTTCTAATCGAAAAGTATAATGACCGGGATATTTTTAACGCTGATGAAACAGGATTATTTTTTAAATGCCTGCCAGACAAAACATTGACTTTCAAGAACGAGCAGTGCCACGGAGGATAAAATGGCAAACACCGGGTAACATTAATGTTGGCAGCTGGTTCAGAGAAACTAAAAATTCTTTTGATTGGAAAAAGTAATAAACCTCGATGCTTTCGTGGCGTTAAGTGGTTATCCGTCGAATATAAAGCAAACTCCAAGGCGTGGATGACTGGACAACTTTTTGAAGAATGGCTTCTAAAGTTAGATAAGTTGTTTTTACGCGCAGGGCGAAAAATCTTATTGTTTGTTGATAATTGTCTGGCACATCCAAAAGCTTTACAAGTCAAACTGAAGTGTATTGAGTTGGCATTTTTCCCACCGAATATGACTTCCAAATTGCAACCGCTTGATCAGGGAGTAATTCAAAATTTAAAATGCAACTATCGCAGAAGAATCGTTAAAGAAGCTCTAGAACGTATAGAGGCAAACCAAAAACAGGACATTTCACTTATGGATTGCATTACTCATGTAACTAAAGCTTGGGATATTGACGTCAAAAATCAAACGATTGCGAACTGTTTCAAAAAAGCCGGATTCGGTCAATGTTCCACCTGGGACGAAGAGGACGACATTCCATTAATTTTCTTAAATAGCGTTGATGAAAACCAAAACTTGATGGAAGATGATTACGAAATATGGCTAAGAGTAAATAAAATAACATCCAATGCTACCCTTCAGGATAATATTGATGTGGACAGTGAGGTTTCCACATCACAGTTTCCGACAGATAACGACATTATTGAGTATTATAGCTCTGAAATAGTTGAACCGATTTTAAGCGCAACAGAAAGTGATGAAGAGGGTTCGGTGGAAGGAATTATTCATCATCCTTCCAAGAACGATGTAGAAAACGCCTTCAAAACGTTGAATGTATATTTATAAACGAGTGACACTACCACTGTTGACCACTATAAGGCTTTGAACAAATCTCTTTTTGTTGAAAATAACAATGTATTTCCATTTTGTTTTAACGTATAAACGCAACTATTGTAAGATGACCGTATGAAAACAATTTTCAGTAGGACACTATTTAGTTTTTGGTTCCATTGACTACCCGACTGCTTAAGTCCGTATAGAGCTTTGTTCAGCTTACACACTTTTTCAGGACATGTTTTACTCACAAAATTTTCAAGCTGTTCCATATTCATATATATATTTTGATCCAGGTCACTATTGAAATATGCAGAGGTGATATCGATTTGGTGTAAAAGCAGCTCGAACTCCACGGCCAAGTCAATGACCAGCCTTATTGTAGAATACCTGGTGACTGGGGAAAAAGTTTCAGTAAAATCTAGGCCATATTTTTGATTGCAGCCTTTCGCTACAAGCCTTGCCTTATATCGTTTAACTTTGCCATTTTTATCTCTTTTAATATTGAAGACCCACTTACATCTTATAGCTTTGCGATCAGCTGGCAGATCTACTAGATCCAAGGTTCTATTTTCAAGCAGCGAACATTATTCTGCTTCCATAGCATTATGCCCCATTTTAGAATCTTTACTTCTAAGTGCTTGGTTAACTGAATTCGGTATATTTGGATACTCCTTGCCAATATTTATCATGAAACTTAATGAATTTGACCTTCTTTTAATCAGATTATGTCTTTGCCTTATTTTACCATTTCTTAAAGTGCTAGTACTGACTTGGAAGTTATTCTCCTCCAAATTTTCTTCAGTTCTATGTGGGCGGGGCCATATACAATTCAATGAATATAAAATAAGTTGTATGATATGAAGACGATTTTAATTTTAAGAGTTTATTATTCTTTATAACTTATAATGCACTAATTATATACAGAAATTATTTTCTTTGTGATTATAAGTTTAATTTGGACTATTTGCGTTTTCATTAGAATTAATTAGAAGCTAAAGTTTTAGGTTATATTAAAATTGGATAAGGTATAAATAATTAGTTTATGAAGCAGAAACCAATCGTTATAATTATTTTATCATAAATAAGATAATGATGCTAAATATAAAAAATAATATATTAGTAATATTAAACTAGTATTAATCCAATAAAAAGTAAAAGAATTCTACACATCGGCTAGAGCGAATCGTGTAATACCCTATCCCTTTCCTATATACCAATATATGTAGCCTCTTCCACAAAAAATTGACTAAAATTTCATGAAGATGTTTTTTATAACATTACTCCAAGAGAATTTTAATTCAAAAAAGGGGCGTGGTAGTGGGAGGATTTTTCAAATATCTTAAAATATACTCATGTTTGCTCCTAAGGATTGACATTATAAGATTAAAATCTACGAAAAACTGTGTTTTAGAAAAAACGCCCCAAAAATGTGGGCGGTGCCATATACAATTTAATGAATATAAAATAAGTTGTATGATATGAAGACGTTTTTAATTTTAAGAGTTTATTATTCTTTATAACTTATAATGCACTAATTATATACAGAAATTATTTTCTTTGTGATTATAAGTTTAATTTGGACTATTTGCGTTTTCATTAGAGTTGCATTTTTAAGATAATTAGAACCCAAAGTTTTAGGTTATATTAAAATTGGATAAGGTATAAATAATTAGTTTATGAAGCAGAAACCAATTGTTATAATTATTTTATCATAAATAAGATAATGATGCTAATTATAAAAAATAATATATTAGTAATATTAAACTAGTATTAATCCAATAAAAAGTAAAAGAATTCTACACATCGGCTAGAGCGAATCGTGTAATACCCTTTCCCTTTCCTATATACCAATATATGTAGCCTCTTCCACAAAAAATTGACTAAAATTTTATGAAGATTTTTTTTATAACATTACTCCAAGAGAATTTTAATTCAAAAAAGAAGCGTGGTAGTGGGCGGATTTTTCAAATATCTTAACATATACTCAAGTTTGCTTCTAAGGATTGACATTATAAGATTAAAATCTACGAAAAACTGTGTTTTAAAAAAAACGCCCCAAAAATGTGGGCGGTGCCATATACAATTTAATGAATATAAAATAAGTTGTATGATATGAAGACGTTTTTAATTTTAAGAGTTTATTATTCTTTATAACTTATAATGCACTAATTATATACAGAAATTACTTTCTTTGTGATTATAAGTTTAATTTGGACTATTTGCGTTTTCATTAGAGTTGCATTTTTAAGATAATTAGAAGCTAAAGTTTTAGGTTATATTAAAATTGGATAAGGTATAAATAAGTAGTTTATGAAGCAGAAACCAATCGTTATAATTATTTTATCATAAATAAGATAATGATGCTAAATATAAAAAATAATATATTAGTAATATTAAACTAGTATTAATCCAATAAAAAGTAAAAGAATGCTACACATCGGCTAGAGCGAATCGTGTGATACCCTATCCCTTTCCTATATACCAATATATGTAGCCTCTTCCACAAAAAATTGCCTAAAATTTCATGAAGATTTTTTTTTATATTTATGTGTGTGACTTGGAAGTGAATAACTCCAAATTTTCTTCAGTTCTTTCATCGGAAATCACCTCTGACATTGCGTCATCACAATCCACGTAGTGGTCATCTGCTCCAACAGCATTGTTATTTCCAGAATCAGCCTCTTCATAATAACCAACTTGTTTATTAACATCTACAAAATTATCAGCAGTTTCAATTACAGCACTAGGAATATTTTCAACAACAGCATCAGCAGCTCTAACATCGGGTATTTCAATTTTACAAACATCAACAACAACTTCATCTTCCTCCTGTCCAAGAGCATCTTTAAATTCCAGCTTATCATCTTCATCCTCCTTTAAAGATTCGATTTATATGAAATCTGAGTCTGTAAGACACGTTTTGGATGGGTTCTCAATAAATTTCGCATCCCTACTCGTATGAATCTTACCGGTTTTGCGCTCATATAATCTATAGGCCTTGGCATCGTCAGAATACCCCACCATTAAACATTCTATTCCTTTCGTGTTAAATTTATAATTACCTGGCTTTTTAGCCAACATAAATGCTTTGCTCCTGAAAATGAAATATTTGGTTTATATCAAAACCAGGCTTCAAAAGGTGTTTGATGTTCCAATAATTGCGTTACTGATCTATTTCTGAGGTAAGCAGCTGTGTTTATCGCTTCGGCCCAAAACCATGGCTTCAATCCAAACTCAATTAGCATACAGTGTGCCATCTCCACCAGCGTCCTGTTTGCTCTTTCTGCGCACACATTCTGCTGTGGAGTATAAGGAGCAGTTAACTGATGTTTTATACCATTACGTTCTAAATAGCTTTTAAAATCTTTATTAACATATTCCTTCCCGTTGTCGCTCCGTAAGATTTGAATTTTATTACCAGTTTGATTTTCCGCCATTACTTTAAACTTTTTGAAGCAGTTGCTTTTCTGACGCAAAAAATACACGAAGATCATATGTACGTGAGTGATCATCTATGATTATCTATGATTATTATGACTGCCAAACAAAATTTGGCACCACCGTTTGAGGCATTCCTTATAGCTCCACAAATATTAGTGTGTATTAATGATAGTATAGACTTACTCCGATTCTCCGACGACCCAAATGGTAAAGATGAAAGTTCCCCCCTTAAACATATCTCACATTTGATAGCAGCTTTTTTGATTTTTAAGGAGCTCACACCTCGAACCATGTCTTTATTGAACAAGTTATACAAACACTGCCCATTTAAATGGCCATACCTTTGATGCCATAGTGCAAAGACTTTGTTCCAGCCGCCACCACCACAACCAGCAAATACATTAAATTGTATCTCTTTGAAACATAAACATTATTAATTTTGAATGCATAAAGTAGCTCAGTTGACGCACTATCAATAATTTGTTGCTCTACTTAGGGATATGAAATTCATTTGAAAATCTGGCACAAATAAGACATCCTTAAGTGTGATCTTCTTGTTCGCAAATATAAATATATTTCACAGATCCCCACTGAATTAATAAATTTTTCACCTGCCAATTCGATTCTTTCCACGTGGTCTCTGTAAGAAGAAAACTTTTTCCTGTCACAACATAAATGACTCGTTGACCCACTGTCTAAAATCCATGTGTTCTCATTAAATTGTTTGACACGAAACGAATTTAATAAAGCAAACGCTGATGTACTCACACTTGTGGAATATTTTTGCTTCTCATGACAATTGGAAGCCACGTGCCCCTGCCGCTTGCAGCGATAACACCTCCATTTGAAGAATTGCCTATCCGCCGAACCTCTTCCATTAAATTGAGCAGGTTGCTCATGGGTTTTTACTACAACGTGTAATGTTAGAGTGAGTTTACTATCCATGATGAACAATAAAGTAGAGTATAAGAGACATGCTACCATAATAAGAATATAATGTAAGTATGTATTAGGATTTAGGTATGAATCTAAATTTGCACATTTTAATATAGAAAACTTTCAATATAACTAACACTATTCATGGCCAGGATATTAGTCGCATTAATTGGCTTTATAAGAATATGTTTGCAGCGAAAAAAAACATTAAGGTTATCATATCATAGCATCATACGGATTGGGTGGAAAAGGAATTAAATACGTGCAAAAACGCTTGATAATACTAAAAGCATAATTTTTACAATATTATTTGTATACTTCCAAACATAACTGACGTTCTTACAAGGCTTAATATGCATATGCGTCAATCCGAAATGCCGACGTACTAGGCTAATATATATTTTTTTAAATAATTTTCACACACCAAAGGGGGTAAAATGCTAATTTTTCAGAGCACGGGCAACATTACCAAGTCGATACGGTAAAAGTAGCCAGACAGGCCAATGTAGCCCACCTAGGATAGTCTGGCCAATGCACTTTTTATTATATTATTATTATTATAATAAAGTTGCTCGGCAACCAAACAAACATTGAAGTGGTGCCAAATCATCCTATAACTGTTCAGCTCCACGTCAAGGATATTATTTTAATTAATAAACGATAAAAGTCAATGTCTTAATTATGTTTATACCCTATCCTAAGGGTATATTAAGTTTGATACATAGTTTGTAACATAGAGAAATATTACAGATAGACCCAATAAAGTATATATATAAATGATCAGCATCACTAGCCGAGTCGATTGAGCTATGTCCGTCCGTCTGTCCGTCCAACCGTCTGTCCGTCCGTCCGTCTGTGTGTCACCAGTTTTTGGGCCTTAAATTTTAAGCTAGGTTGATGAAATTTTGTATACGAGGTCTTTGGAAAACTAAAACATTTGTGTAAACATTTTTAAAATCCGCCCACTGACACGCCCACTTTTCAAAAAAATCACTTTTTTTCACTATTTTCATATGAAACTCGAAAAAACTTACTTGTGCAAATATGTAGATATCCTCTTAGTCTACAAATCGTCTATACAATGTATATGGCCACGCCCACTTTTTAGGGGCGTTTACTTCAAAAATTAATTTTCGAGTAAAAATATTAGTTTATAGGGCAAAATAGAAAATTTTGTGAATATATTTTCCACAACCCACTAACACGACCAAATAAGATAGGGATAGGGTATCATACGATTCGCTCCAGGCGGATTGTAGCATTTTTCACTGGTTTTATATATTTTCGATGAAATACCTCAAAAAAAACCAAAGCATGATATTACGCCTAATCAGTGGTAAGGAACGAACGATCCCCCTCTCCAGAGACACATGCACCAAGTATAAAACGCAAATTGCCTTATCTTACGGATCTATAGCACGACCGTGTAAAAAAAAAATATTACTTATTATTTTTTTAAATATCCATGCGCATAATCAGGGAAGGGGGCTGGTGGGATAGAAAAATAGGAAGTAATGAGCACATGCGTCACGAAGGCAAGTGTAGATCGATCAAGTAGTTGATCAAATTAATCAGATCTACCCTTGCCACCTTAGCTTAGAAGGATTTCCGGAGTGCAGAATCTGACCATTACACATTCCATGTTCGACCGGACTGCTTTAACCCGTACATAGCTTTTTTTAGCTTCAAAACGAGTTCAGAATACATCTTATCTATGAAGCATTCGAGCTGTTTCATATGTACACCGAAAGAAAAAACATTGGTTGAATCAAACACGTAACATTGTTAACCAACAATGTGCTCAAAATTGTTAAATCAAGTACGTATGTGATTAAAACAAACAAGGCGTCATGTTTGAATCAACTACTTTGCCATTGTTGATAATTATTTTCGAAAGTATCACGGACATGTTTAATTCAAACATTTCTGTAGTTGTTTCAAAAATGGTTTCATTGTCAATTTACAACGTCATTGTTGATTTCATTGTTAAGCAACAATAGATATGATCAATTTATAATTTTGGCCCTGTAAAAATAATTTTATCATGAACGTTTTCGATTAACAACAATAATGTTCAATAAATACAAATCAACCACATTTCTTTTAAATTAACCATATTCGTGGTATGACAATCACTATTGATCCTGAAAACATTGTCATAGTATCATAAGCGTGATCATTTCTTATTACAAACCAAGAATGTGAAGTTTCAATCAAGCACAAATATTGTTGAAGAATCACGAACATTGTAAAAGCATCAGGAACATATTCAAATTGAAATGTTTTCGCATTGAAGCAATCACGAAAGTCGCGACGGATAACGAAATGTTCGTTTGTGTATTTTGCTCGTCCTGCATGCATCTTGCAAAAATATTCACTTTTCAGCAATAAATGCCAGTGTAAGGACGTATTCTTTTGTAGTTTGTGATTAAGTGATATACATATGTAATTGTTCAACCTACTTACTTATTCAAAATCAATCAGGTAAGCAATAGTCTATACATATGAACGCAGAATATGAGGGCTAGATTTGTCTTTATAGAAACATTCTTCAAAATAACTTTTTTGTTTTAGTCCGATAGATTTAGATGTGCTGAGATCAAATCTGTTGACACTCTCTTACCATTTAGACGTAACCCGCTCACAAAGCTTTGAAAAACCATTTAAGGTGGAATGAAAATTTCGTAAATGGTGAGTCAAATTTTATTCCAAAAACTTTTATATTATTAATAAAATGTTCTGTTATTTTTTTCCAAAGACTTCGTATACAAAATCTCATCAACCTAGCTCAAGGACACAAGGACGGGCGGACGTGGCTCCATCGAATTGGCTAGTGATGCCTTCCTACTAGCACAAAATTGAAGACCTAAAAACTGTTGACAGACGGACGGAAGGACATGGCTTAATCGACTCGGCTATTGATGCTGATCATTTATACATATATATTCTTTATGTGGTCTATCTTTAATATTTATCTTTGTTACAAACTATGTATACTTAATATACCATTAGAATAGTGTATAATAAAACCGGATTATAAGTGATAAGACAATGGCATTTAATTCAATTTTCAGATGGAAAACCATGATTGTAAGTATAAGTAAGTTTACAAGATATCGTATTTTTACTTCACCAAGGCCGTGGAGAAATAAAAACACTTACGTGATAAAATAAGCATGGACATTCACGCAATCTTTACAATGCAATAGTTGGTTAACAATAATCATTGTAATTCAAACACAGGTATTTTTGAACAAACACGTTCAAGGAACATTGTATCGTTTTTCAAAAAAAATCAACAATGCTTCATTTGTTGAATCAACAACGACCATTGGTTGACGCAAAATCAAATAAGGAACGTACTTGATTTTACCAACGTTTTTCTTTCAGTGTATAAACTTCCTCTGGTAATTCGCTACTTAAATATAATGTAGATATATAATAATATAATACATACCAAACAGCTGTCCGCATCCCTTTGCAACCAATCTAAACTTAAAATGTTCAACAGTGCCCTCCTTCTTCTACAAATTGAAAATCTATTTACTCTACAATTTGGAAGTGGAGATTTTTTGAATATTTTAAGCACTGGAAGATAAAAATTAATATCGATAAGTGCATAGATATTTTTTTCACCAGAAGAAGACTCAACTGCTTTTTTGCTACTAGAAGTCTCAACCTAGACAACAGTATCATACTGCGGGTTAACACTGTAAAGTACCTAGGGGTGTATTTAGACCAGAAATTGACTTTCGGCTGTCACATACGAGAGACTTAAGCAAAGATCGATGATCTTATAAAAATGCTTTGCCCTCTTATTAAACGTATTTCATCTCTTAATAAAAAAAAAAAATAATAATAATAATAATTTTTAAGGTAATTTTTCAAGCACTGTTGACTTATATTATGGGTTTCCTGTATAGGGCAACTGCGCGATAACCCATATTAAGCGAAGCCGATTAAGTTGCTCAAAATAAGGTGCTTAAAATGATGCTCAATTTACCGCGGGATTTTTCAACTCTCATACTACACGAAAGAGCAGGTCTTATCCAGATTGGTAGAAGGATTGAAATTCTCAATGAAAAGTTCATGTCTAGATGTATTCATGTTGATAATCAACTTAGTAGAGACTTACAGCTGTTATAATTACTATATGTTATGTTATTTATTATTTGGTAATAATTATGTGTTAGTTATTATTTATTATTTATTATTTATTATTTATTATTTATTATTTATTATTTATTATTTATTATTTATTATTTATTATTTATTATTTATTATTTATTATTTATTATTTATTATTTATTATTTATTATTTATTATTTATTATTTATTATTTATTATTTATTATTTATTATTTATTATTTATTATTTATTATTTATTATTTATTATTTATTATTTATTATTTATTATTTATTATTTATTATTTATTATTTATTATTTATTATTTATTATTTATTATTTATTATTTATTATTTATTATTTATTATTTATTATTTATTATTTATTATTTATTATTTATTATTTATTATTTATTATTTATTATTTATTATTTATTATTTATTATTTATTATTTATTATTTATTATTTATTATTTATTATTTATTATTTATTATTTATTATTTATTATTTATTATTTATTATTTATTATTTATTATTTATTATTTATTATTTAAGTTAACACACACGGCCGGCCATTCACCTAACGGGAAAAGTGCAAGCAACGCGATTCGCTGCTCTGAAGGGGAGACGGACAAACTTAAGCTCGACTTACTCAATAAAGTACTCATACTAAAAGAAGGGGTAAACGAAATAGTGAGGGCCTGCCAAATGGCAAAGAATGGTATAGTCAACAGCAACTTTCTAGACTCCGAAGAGGTCAACGCTATCGTAAATGAGCTGGAAACCTTGCCCTATCAGAATATTGTAGAAGCTGTGGAGTATGGTCGACCTTCAGTATACACTAACGGGACACTAATGCTATACATCTTGTCGATCACAAAAATTAAACCAGAAGTATACCATCTGGTGACAGCCCGTGCCGCAATCAAAGATGGTAAGCAAATCGACCTTGACTATCGTAGACTTCTAATCAACCATGACGAGACGTACGGACTAGACGGGAAATGCCTTAACATAGGCAATACATCTGTATGTGAGGAAGCTGTCCTAAAACGACTACCAGAAGACTCTTGCCTACCCAAAATTCTCAAGGGTGGCAACGCACTCTGTGACTATAGGACAACTAATGAGGAAATAATAGAACTGATTGGGGAAAACACTGTTTTCGTTACGAATTTTAACGGGTCGCTCTTAAATAAAAATTCCTCTATTCCCTTAGAAGGTACTTATTTGATCCAGCTGGACAACGACACGGTGCAAATAAAGGACATAACGTACTACAGCAAGGTAACCATTGGTCCGCAGGCGCTGCCCCCCGTCCTGGCTAATGTAACCAGCAACAAGGTTAAACCCAACCTGGAATACGTACACGATCTCAGCGCCAAGAATATCGAGCACATTAATATTTTAAAGAAACATTTTAGCTCTTCTATCCTTACAGAAGTTTTTATCATCATAGCGGTATTAACTGTCACCTGTTCGATGTGGAGGAAGATCTATGGCGAAGTTAGGCTCCCAGAATTCCGCCTATCCTGTCATCGGAGACCAGCCCCGCGTCACACACCACGTCGCAGACATTTAAGGGGGCGGCAGTTAACACACACGGCCGGCCATTCTCCTAACGGGAAAAGTGCAAGCAACGCGATTCGCTGCACACGCGCTCCCGCTATGTGCATGCGCACTGTTGGAGGGAGGATCATCTTTCCCGATGATATGCACGCGCATCCGCTGGGGGTCATCTACCCGCTGCGTGCTGAGGTGTTGGGTTTGTGTGGGAACTGCAACCTTAGCAGTTTTAGGCTAAGTGAAATTATTGTAACTTAGGAGCTAAGTGAGCATTCTTGTTTGTACTTCCAAGTTGGTCGGTCGGCCCGAATAAAGCTGTATTTTTATAACGTTATCAATTCTTGTGTTTTACTGGAATCGTGGCGATTCCTGAATATATTTTTTTTTTAGTAAACGTCGAGAACGTTTGTAAGTTTTATTATTTATTATTTATTATTTATTATTTATTATTTATTATTTATTATTTATTATTTATTATTTATTATTTATTATTTATTATTTATTATTTATTATTTATTATTTATTATTTATTATTTATTATTTATTATTTATTATTTATTATTTATTATTTATTATTTATTATTTATTATTTATTATTTATTATTTATTATTTATTATTTATTATTTATTATTTATTATTTATTATTTATTATTTATTATTTATTATTTATTATTTATTATTTATTATTTATTATTTATTATTTATTATTTATTATTTATTATTTATTATTTATTATTTATTATTTATTATTTATTATTTATTATTTATTATTTATTATTTATTATTTATTATTTATTATTTATTATTTATTATTTATTATTTATTATTTATTATTTATTATTTATTATTTATTATTTATTATTTATTATTTATTATTTAGTATTTATTATTTATTATTTATTATATATTATTTATTATTTATTATTTATTATTTATTATTTATTATTTATTATTTATTATTTATTATTTATTATTTATTATTTATTATTTATTATTTATTATTTATTATTTACGTATATACATATTTAATCAACGAGGTTTGAAAAATAATGTTTTAGTGCCTCGCCTTCTCGTCTCAAGTTTGAAAACTTTCTTACATAATATGTTTACTGTATCGTATGTTATTCAATGAAGGTTTTTTAACATAGATTTTCCTTCTTATACTTTGATGAATCTGTGACAAAATTGTAGAAAATGGCCGAGTTCTCAACACCTCACTAATCTAGCTGCTACAATACTCTTGCATTGGGATAACAGATTTCGTCCTAGAGAATTTAGCGGGCTCTAGGACCAAAAATTGACTAGATCTCAGCAGATCCTAGCGACGAAGACCTTCGCTGTAAGGTAGTAAACACAATTATTACTTGCATAAAACGTAGTAAATCAACTATTTTCGCCTTTTGTTGTCAATTTTTTTTTTAAATTTTTTAATTGCAATATGTATTTCTTTATTTTATGTGCTTTTCTATATTGTAAAGTCTGGCGTAAGTGGTGATTTATGTATGTTGTATGTTTTTAATTTGACAGAAAAGTAAAAAAGTATGCATTGCCCCGTTTATATGTGAGAATCGATTTCGAACTTAATTGAATCAGGATTGAATCGATCTGATTACAAAATGTTCGATGTGGCATCAGAAAGCATACAGGGGTTGTATTTCCTCATGAATGAGATATAGTGTAAGGTCATGAAGATAATATAGCTAATAAGGGTTAATTGCTTGGTAAAAGCACCTCTGCACATGCCGTATTTAATTCATTTTGAACTCGATCGAACCCAGATTGAAACCCAATTCGTTCCCAATCCAATCTCGCAATCTGCTCATATAAACAGGGCGTGTGGGGTATATATTTAGAACTTTCCAACTCTAGCTGTACGTTTCATCTTCTAACGTGTTTTACCAATCTAGCATCTAGCGAATTCCAGCAGTAGGGAACGCGGCCAATGTCAATGTATTTTTCAGTAGTAAGGTATTAATAAATCAAATCTATGTAAAAAGTGCAATGTTGTCTCTAAGAAATGTATTATCCAGCTGCAAAAAAGATATCTATTTATCTCTCTTCCACCGCTCTAAAAACTTTTGTTTATTGTATCGTCCCATCCAACAGCATGTGCCCATACTGAGCGCAACAACAACTTCATATAAATAGTGAAGAAGGCGACCATGCCAAAAGGATCGAAGGCAGACATCGCGATACTTAAGAACTCCCTTTCGGTAGTCCATCTGACGTTCTGCTTTACTGCTTCAGCTGTAGCATTAAACACCAGCCTCACTTTATCTGGCTTATTGGGATTCGTCACACCAAAATGGGGGAGGTACCAAGTCTTCAATGTGTTGGTGTTTGCCTCTGCCATCGTCAGTTTCCTGCCATGATGATGTTCTTGTATGTCTCGGCATATAAAGGATCCTTTTGGAACTAGCCTTCCAGATTTAACAATCTTTGTGACGCCACCTCGTAACTGTTTGGAAGATCGGCGACGTCTCCTCTCCAAAGAAAACCTGTCTGGTATCTTCCGTTAACCCTTTTGGTTGTGGTTGATAAAATTTCCAACGCTCTTTTATGAACCAGTACTACTCCACCACTCTGTCCAACAGAGTATCTTGCTCTTCTGTGGGTTCTACTACTGGTATTGTTGATATCTTCCCGTATACAATCCACCCAACTTTGGTCGAACTCATACAGGCTGAGGAGTACGCAGAGGTGCACCCAAATGACTGTTATCAAGCCCGATTATTATTTGTGGCTTGGCGTTTGTAAACTGGTCTAGTGGCATGTTTTCCAGATTCATTAGTTGAAGTTCCTCTAAGTTGACTGTTTGAACTGGTAAGTTCAAATCCTCCAGCGTATGTATTCCGTGCATTCTGCACCTCGTAGCGTCTGCTCCGTCAGCACTTATGTATATCAGCATAAACAGTGAAAATTCCCTCGCTAAAGACTCTCTGCCAAACCATTGAAAACTCAGTCTCCTCGGGTGGCCATTCAAGCACAATTGTTTGGCCAGATCTGCTGGTCAGATCATTAAAGTGACTGAGGAACCTTCATCCAAAAGTGAATACGTTGATATGACAACGTTATCACCATAAAGCCTTACAGGTAACACACGAAATAGAACATAGAACTGGTATGCGGTATGCTTGCGTTTTCTAACTGCTTGGCGGACAAATCGGAGGTGATATGTAGAATTGCGGTGGCAGGAATTGTTGGCTACATGGCTGAGAAGCACTGAACTGCGTCAAGAACGTTGGCATTGGCTGCACATGCACATGTTGCTGATGAATATGACTGATGATACATCAGCAAGGGCGTATTATCTGCGACGATAAGGCTATGTAGCTGGCGGTAACAGATTATACTTATGTATATGGCAAATTAATTTCTCATAGCGGAAGCTTTGTTGCAGGCGGCGACAGAACACGTGATCAATTTTATGGAAATGCAAACTTTACCCTTGAAGACTATAGGGGATACAGGCACTGAAACATAGTACACGCGCCATGTAGAGTGTTTAGCCTACAGATAGGCAAACCATGTAAAACGACCGCAGGGTGCGACGAGCTTGCAACTAGTAAACATTGCTAAACACGTAAAAAAAATCATAAAAAAATTAGTGCTAAAAGAAAGTTGTTGACATATATAACAATTGACCGTTGTTTGGATAGTGACGATGAAATAATTGAAACTAAAAAAAAAGAGTATGGATGAAAGAATGTTTACGGAAAATGCATATAAGCTAAAAAAAAAAATTAGTACTGTGTTGCTGATGATTTTAAAAATTTTATTCGTAAGCATTATAACTGTGACGCCTCGTATCCAAAAGAAAAATATTTTAATGCGTGATGCTATATATACGACTGTTTTTTTTCTCCCGATCCTTAAATATACTGCTTTATATACATAAAGTCGAGCTTAATTCTATGCAAGTTTGTACTGTACGCGTAAGAAATAGACCTTATTCTTTTTATATCTCGTCTATTTATTGTTTAAATAGAATCGTGCTTGAAAAAAGTGATTTCATTAACATTTTTAACTCACTTGCGCCACGTTTTGTAATCGGTGGTGACTTTAACGCCAAACATACCTTTTGGGGTTCGAGATGTACCTCACAAAAAGGTAGAGTGCTTTACGAAGCGGGCATGGGATATGGTTGTGATTTTTACTTGAGCGGTAAGCCAACTTACTGACCAACAGACAGCAACAAAATACCCGATCTGATAGATTTCTTCGTCGCGAAAGGTATGCTTCACAATTGTACGCATATTGAAGAGAGTTATGACTTGTCGTCGGATCATTCACCAGTAATTTTGACAATGAGCGAAACCATGATTAGAAAGGAAGTACCAGCCAGATTAACTAACGGTAAAACTAATTGGGAATGCTTCAGAAAATATAAAGAGGAAAATACCGAACTAAATGCATCACTCAAGACGCCTTATGAGCATGAAATTGAAGTCGATCGCTTCGTTGATATAATACAGTGTGCCGCGTGGAATAATACTCCAGGACTAAGGCAAACGCAAGACAACTACGCACTTAAATATCCTCCGGAGATTACAGAAATGGTGAAAGAAAAGAGGAAAACGCGAAAAAAAATGGCAACAAACTCGCTGTCCGCAGCATAAAGCGCAAGTAAATCATTTGAGCAACCTGTTAAAGAAAACTATAGGTATAAAGAATTTTAAAAACCGTACAATAGAATTGTACCTCGAAAATCTTACAGCGGAAAAAGACTCCAATTATTCACTCTGGAAAGTGGTCAAAGGCATAAAAAAAACGAAAATCCCCTCTCCGCCAATCGCAACAAATAATGGGGAATGGGCTAGAGATGATAAGGAGAAAGCAGAATTATTTGCAGCCCACCTTGGAGCCGTTTGATTGTCAACCGCTGTCTGGGTGCGACGAACATTATTTTCAAGTTTAACTAATCTATCGAAAATAAGTTTGTTCGTTTTAGTTTGCTCTTCGAGTTTGGCAAGAATAATAGAAAAGACCTGAGGTACTGGGTCTTGCGAACTATTATTTTTACTGCATTCTACTTTCGTGGCTTGAGCGTAAGTTTGTACATTGCTGTCAGGTGACTTTTCTTTTGTGATTTTTGGTTTAGGGGTTTTAGGCTTTACTTCACTACCCGATTTCAAGGCCGTAGTATTCGAAGCCGTAGTTTCAGCGTATGATAACTTTTCTGTCGCAATAATTTAATAATTATTGGCTTGATCTTATTCAATTGATCTGAGACCCGATGATGTGATTTCATAAGCTTATCACGCCTTTTTTGTAACTCTTTAGCTACTTCGCAGCCTCGATAATTAGCCGGGTGGTTTCCCTTGCAGTTAATACAAGCTGGTGGTGTTTGCTTGTTCATGCCACAATCCTTGGATAAGTGTTTGCCGGCGCATTTAACACATCGCGGTTCTTTTTTACAATACGTTTGCGTGTGATTGTATCCTTGGTAACGCTTACATTGAGGTATAGTCCTAGTGTTCTTACGAACGGGTTCGATTTTAACGACCATGTTCAGTATAGTTTTTATTTGATAGATTTTTTTCTATGTTTTCTAATTTATCAAACGTGAGCATAAAAAGAGGCAGTCCCCGCTTTACCGTAGCTTCCTCCTCGTTTGACGATGTTAACAGCATCAATGATTTTAAGACTTTTATTTTTCAAGTCATTGATGACATCTTCTTTTGAGCATGAAGCATGGAGAGCTAGCTACTACTCGTATCGGTCTTTCTGATTTATTTTCGTATGTGAACCATTGAATTTGTTCGGCATTCAGTTTGCTTGATACTAAGCGGTAGCTGTCAGAGTCTTTAACCATAATTTTCCATTGATTATTATTAGCAGCTATGACCTTAAAGTCAGACGTCAACAATGTCTTTAGAATTGTATGTAATTTATTGTAATCAACAATTCCAATCACGTTTATTGGTGGCGGTAAACGTTTCCTTTATGCCGTTTTGGTTGAGAGTTTTCTTTGTCTGACTGTTCTCTCGCAATCGGGCTTTTTGGAGTGTTCTCACGTCGAGTTATAACTTCCGGTGAGGACTTGGCTTTACTTTTTTTCAGAATCCAATCGGTTTCTCGATCTAATTCTTCTTCGTCGGTTTTATAGTCAACGTTAGGACTATTCTTTTCACTGGTAACAATCACATTACTAGGTTTTTCTTTTAGAACTTTGTTTTCTGCCTTAAGTTTATCTATTTATTTTTTGAGCTCTACGCAGAGGAGCTCCATTTTATTCAGTTTAGCTCGGAGTTCAATATTTTTCCCACTCAGACTATTTAATTTCACTGAAGTCCGCTGATCGTGCGCCGACATTTGAGATGTCGTTGGACTTCTAGTTCCGCACGTAATTGGTAAAGATCTAGATGGTGGCGATCTTACTACCATTGTCACTTTTTTAAAAGGATCGCATAAAAGCAATAAATGGCTCTCCCCAGAATCCGTAGAGCCGACCTCCGTAGACGGTGGATTTTCCAGTGAACCTGGACTGCCACCTGGGGTACAAATACCTTTTGTTTTGTTCATTGCATGTTTTTTTTTGTTAGTAAACTAACGATGGACTTTAGTCGCCTTTTACGACAGGCATGCCTACCTCAGGTAAATTCTGACCCCTACCTGAAGGGGGTCATATATAATAGACACTCCACTTCCCTAACTCTTCACTCGTGTGGTAAGAGATTTGAAGTTTAACCAGCCCATCTACGGGTCCAAAAAAAGGATTATGTAGCTCGCGTATTAAAATCGAATTCTTAACGAGGTGAAGATCCATTTTGGCAAATTTTATTTGCTTACATTTCCGATTAAAATTAAATTTCTGTCGCAAGGGAATTTGCTACAAAAGCAAATAATTACAAGTTTGCTACATTTTTACCACTAAAAAAAGGAATTGGAGATTTAAATTTCCTATCTGCCCACACTAAACAAAGGTGGTGAACCGTGGCGGCTGTGGTTGGATCTTACTTACTTATTTATATCCTGTATCCCCTTGTGGATCCTACCGCCTCTATAACGCCTACGCGCCATCGTGTGCGATTTCTGGAAATGGGCGCCATCGTGTGCGATTTCTGGAAATGGGCCTCAGCTCCCCCCAACTCTTTCCAAGCTGCCGTGCTTCCTCCTCCACTGTTCTGCGCCACGTACTCCTAGGCCCGCCGCATATCCTGTCATCCTGGGTGAGCGGGTTCCATTGCATCGCTTGCTTAGCTATGGATCTGTCTCCCTTTTAGAGAGTGTGACCAATCCACTGCCACTTTCGTCGTCTTATGGTTGTGCCTATAGGTTCATCGCCCGTTCTCTGATAAAGCTGTTCGTTAGAGATATGGTTTGGCCAGAATATCCGTAAGATGTAGCGCAGGCACCTATTGACAAACGTTTGCAGCTTCCTTGTGATAGTGGCCGTCACTCTCCAGGTACCACATCCATATAGCAGCACGGATACAACGTTGGAATGGAACAGTCGTAGCTTGGTATTTAAGCTAATTGCATTACTTCTCCAAACTGTGGATAGCATCCCAAACGCAGATTTTGCTTCACCTATTCGGCTGGCTATTTCCAGTTCGGTTCCGCCATCACATACAGGTAAATTTTCCCAAAAAGATGTCCAAAATAATTTTTTGTATTTTTTCGATTTATTTTTGTATGAGAGTATCAAAAACTGAAAGCTTTAATAAAAAGGACAATTTTCAAGTAAATTTACATGAAAATTCTATAAAAACTGAACAAAATTATAAAAAATATTGTTTTCGAATTTTTCTCCAAAAACTAAAAGACATTACCTATGCCGTAGGGTTTCCGGCATTTGACATTAAATAATACGATATTGAAATAAAAGTGAAGATAAAATAAACATAAATAAACATGTGTTAGTACATACATCATTCAATGACTTGTTAAACTGGAACGAAGTCTGCTTGATCAACCTCTGGTTTTATTAAAAACTGAAGTGCTTACTTTACTGAAGTACGAATTTCTTGTTTTAGGGTCTAGTTTTCTCAAACCATTTATAAATGAGTCAGAAGAAACTGAAAAGTTGTGAAACAATTCTTCCATATTTTGTCTCCTCAAAAATTTTCTTGAAAAATTTTTCGAAAACGCTTTATGGCTTTGTTTCGTGATTCTTGGGCGTCTTCGCCGAGCTGTCCAACAGGAACGATAGCTTCTGATATAATTTCAATACTGTTGAACAAACTTTCATATATGTACAGTTGTGGGCCTATTCTACCATGGGTACAGTTGCACAAACAAATTTGCGGTATTAATACAACAATATTCCCTTAATCGTCAGATTTGTATTAGATATACGCTGGATATTGTTAATAAAACCACCCGAAATCAGTATATGATATTTTCATCTCTGCCGGTTAGATCCGAAGAAATAGGTAAACGAGTCAAGGAAAAATAAACGAGCGGTGTTGCCATCGTTCATACTATCATAACATGGTTTTGGTTTAAAAACTAAAAGTCCCTTTCGGCTTCTAAATGAGTCTTGAACCCTTTTCTTATTTTCTTCGACTTTCCTTTTATTTTCCCAATCACGAGCTTGCCATGGGCAGTCTATAGGACACATGAAGTAAACATTCTAAAAATCGTATGCACGCATTCAAGGAAAATCAGTTACAATTTTCTTTGTTTACACTGAAATTTGGATATTGGATTAGTTTTTGACCTCTTCTATGAACAAATATTTTTTTCCCTAATGTCACGAGACGTACAGCTTCTAAAAAATTCACAAAGTTGATTTTTTGAAAGAAAAATGAAACTGGATCGTGATTCTGTGTAAAAAATAGCCCTAAAAACAACACTTTTTCAGCGTCCTTAACACCTTTTAGAGAAGTCGCAATGTTTTACGATTTTTTCTTATTGCGAAAATAATAATCTTTCTTTTGAGACTATTTTCAGTACGAAGCAGTTTGAATCAACTTAACATTTCCATTACAAAAGAAAAAAAATCGTTTTTTTTTTTACTGCTCAAATACATTATCTTAAGTAGCTTGAAAATTTCATTCGCGCTTAAAATATTGTGAAAAAGGGCTATCACTCTTTTTATACATACTATAAGGAACAGAATCCATGGCAAATTATTTTACAAATCGCCCAAAAAGGCAATAAAAAATAAAAAAAAAAAAAACTACTTCTTTTTCACAAACCAAACTTGCTACTACATTTAAATTTAAAGTTTGCACCTTAGAAGCATCTTCTGATTAAATAGTTACAATCTGTATTGCATGAACAATCGAATTCAAAGCTCATGTTATTTGTAAACAATTGTGCATTGAAAAAAAACAACAAATTGAAATTTTTTTGTATAGTTTTGGCCATGAATTTGGGGAAATTTATCTGTGTGCATTGGTTAAGATAATACTTCCAAGGTATTGGTAACTTTCTACTCTCTCAACCGTTTGTCCAGCGGTGAGTTCGGTTATAGGCTGATCATTTTTGTTTTTGCCGAGTTAATTTTCAGCCCAACGACATCTGCTTCCCTCTCCACATTTGCTGTCATTTGGTGAAGGTCCATTATTCTGTGAAGGCATACATCATCGGCGTAGTCGAGGTGCTTGAGTTCAAATGTAAGAGTCCATCGAATTCCTCCATTTCCTGTTGATAAGACCGCATTCAGTATATCGCTAATCACTAATAAAAACGGTATTGGTGAAACTATGCAGCCTTGTCGAACCCCACTCTGGACTTCAAATTCTATCATATGTAGCCTTAATAATTGCTATTAATTTATCCGGAATGCCTCTCCTGCGCAAAGCTCCCCAAATAAATTCCCGATTGATACTATCAAACGCCATTTCGAAATCGATGAACAACAATGATGATTCGCAAGGTGTTGATGTAGTCGACATAGGAGGATCCAGATCGGAAACCTGCTTGTCCGGCGTCGACTGTATCTTCAAACTGGTCTTTGATTCGCTCAAGGATTATTCTAGCTATTATCTTGGCCACAGCAGGCAGCACGCAGATACCATTCCAGTTTTCGCACTGCATTAGATTCCCTGTTTTAGGGAGCATTACGATCATTCCCTTGTTTGACTCGTCCGGAAAACTTCACGGCTTCCCATGTTCTCTGGACAAGTGGGAACAGTAGCTCTGCCGATGCTGTTGGCGCAGCTTGAAAAAGTTCCGCTGGTATGCCGTCAAGTCCTACCGCCTTGTTGGTTTTCAGTGCTTTGATCGCAGTAATAATCTCTTCCTTACTGGGGGTTGTGGTGCGAATTCGGGAATTTCTTTCTACGGATACTTCAGTCTGACTTGGGTGCATATTGCTGGTGAATACTCGGTTTAGAACCGAAGCAAAATGGTCCTTACATCTCTTCAGTTGATCTTCATCCGATACTAGTAATGAATCGTCTTAGCCTTTCACTGGGTGTTGAGTAGAGCTTCGGCCACCTATAAGCTCTTTGGTGATTCTGTAAACGTTTCTGCTGTCGCACCTCGCTGCTGCTTCTTCTGCTTGCGTAGCCAGGGCATTGATGTAATTGCGCTTGTCACGTCTCACGCTACGCTGCACTTCTCTCATCTCCATGCGATATATGGACTCTAGCTCGATCCTCCCTGCTGCTGGAGCTGCTGCAATTCGAGCTCTTAACTGTTGTCTTTCATTGATCCTTCTCCAGGTATCCTCGGAAAGCCACGCCCTATGGTTTCCCTGCGATCGACCGACAATCCTTTCAGCATCTGATGATGAACTGAAAATAGTTTTCACAGGTGGCGGGCAATGAGCTGCTGATTGTTTCCACTCCACGTGAGAGATAGTCCCTTAGTTCTTGGCGCACTGTGGGAATTCTCAGTCGGTCTACGTTAAATCTGGGTATTCTTGTGTCGTTATATCTTCGAAAGGCAGCAGTGCGTATTTGGACAGTAGCTATCATAAGATGTTGATCTCGTACCAACCCCATGTCCGCTCCTCGGTCAGTCGGTCGTCTAAGAGCCCATTATACTTGAATCCTTCACGGTAGAGTCAAAGATCCTAAGGGACTTCATCGATCTATGCCTTTAACTAACTAACTAACTAAAGCCAGGTTTAAATCAATAGACTCTCAAGATTGACAGCTATTCCCCCTCTCCCCTTCGCTGCGATACGACTTCTTAGATTAAGATCACGGATAATCTTTCGAAAAAAACTTTCAGGCTGATCTCTATAGACATCTGTCCCCTTGTACATATTCCACACTCGAATTCCTATCAAAGTACTCGACTTATCCCGGGAGTACATACAAATGACAAGGTTCACGACTCCAATTCTAAAGCGCCACACTGAAAGCAAAAAAACAGAAATTCTCCATCAATGTCACTGACTTGTATCAAATTAACGACACATTTATCATTGCCTGCAAGGCAATCAGTCCAAAATTTGTACCTTTCAATGCCTCAATCTCTGGAATTCCGTTGGTCGGGTCTTATCACTTCGATCAATCACTCGAGTAAATCTCCATTACAGTGATTTGTTCTCCTCCCAACTCACGGATCCGTGTGTGTCCCCCCCGATAAGAATTGTAGGAATTTTATCTTATCACTCACAATCCCCCACAACGATTAACAATATTGATTCATTGAGACATATGATTTTTGTTTCTTTTCGTTTTTAGAAAAAACTACAAGAAACCTGCTACTTCAACGAGTCCATTGTACACGGTTATTTCGAATATCGATCGGCTGTCGATCCAAATCGACGTGTCGGTTTCACGCATCGAGGTAAAGCGATTGGCCCCAAAAAGAATGTCACCGATGCCTGTTATTTCTTTACGAAAATTGATGCCGATAAATTTTTCCATCAGTATTCGGACGCCTTTAATCAGCAGCAGCAGCAGCAACAGCGCCCCCATAATCACCACCACCCATCATCTTCCTCCTCATCATCATTATCTACATCCCCCCAGCAGAGACTGCCGTCTGGTAAGTCGGCGGCGGGCAAATTTGCTTCGTCATCCTTATCATCATTGTCACCGTCGAAAGCTAGCAGTCTAGTCGGTGGTGGTGGTGGAGGACGAGGATCAGGATCAGGAGCAACTGCCTCTGAGGGACAACAACGCCGTAGTCAAAATCGCGGCAGGCAAACAAGAAAACAGGAATCTGGAGAAGGAAGAACAACAGGAGGAGGAACTGCCCGAAATCGTGGCAGTGCCACCGTCAGTCGACAACCAAACGGCCATAATAGCAATCTAAGTAATAGCAGTACCAGTAATAGTCGTAGAGGAAATAATAATTTAAGTAGCACTAATATAAATCATAGAAATCATCATAACCACAACAACAGCCACAAGAACAATGTACAGCAACAGCCAGCCACACAGTCACACAACATTAATTGCCCTTCACAGTCCCATAAAATACGTCATCATCATGGCGATTATAGTCGCACTGCTATGCGTGGGAAACATCAGCACAAAGAGCGAAATGCAACCGCCCCACTGCAACAATCAACGGAATCCGTGCAACGAATAGCGTCATCGTCGCCGCCACCTGAAGTATCAGTATCATCAGTGCCAGCGGCGGTTTTGTCATCGAGGTCATCGCAGTCACTATTGGCGGCTGGTTCCTCGAAAAATGAAGTTACCGAACTGGCGCCATCAACGGTGGAAACCAGCAGCAGCACAACAAAGCCGCCTGCTGGCAGTCGAAAGGGAAAGCGAAGAAAAAATGCCAACAGACGTCGTCAGCTGTCGGTGAACACTGACAGGTTTAAAAAACAAAAAGGGTTCCCGAAACATCAGAGCTCAACGCCATCGAGCAACGAAGATCATTATTATCCTCATCCGCATCACCCCCATTGTCATCGGCCTCATTGACAACGGTTGAAGAAGATCTGGTGTCGCTGTCATCGATTTTAACTGCTGATGTGCCACCATCGCCATCAACGATCACGATTGATCCCTCGCCATCGACGGCAGTGTATGATGAGATGATTTCATCTTCACCATCAACAATTGATCCATCGCCATCATCAACTCAATTCGAATCATCCTCCATAGATCCGTGGTCTACCACTTCCCTGTTTCGGGCGTCTAGAAGACTACTTATAAAACGACGACTGATGGCAAAATGTTCAATTTTGTTGAAAGTTGTCAGTTGACACCTAACTGATTTTATGGTAGGTCTTGTGCTCAAACATGGTGCAACCTATGACAAGACGATTTGCGTTGCACTAGTCAACAAATCTTTCGCCGTTGTCATTGTGGTTGCCTAATACACCTGTCACCGTGCAGCTGCCAGGAGATTAGGCGTTTGCGTGCTGTAGGTGTTAACAGAAGTCGAACTCCATATCCACGGGGGCGTTGGGGTACTCACCCGCATCTTATCTCGGTTACTCCTAATGTCCAGCTTATATCGCATGAACTCATGATCTAGTTGAAGAAATCTGGCGTTCTGAGAGTCAAGGAGCGTCTTCACCAATCTTTGTCCGGGTATGATAGCCAAAGGTCGTCAACGTGTTATCAGTCCTTATCCGAGGCATTGTGTCGGTTTCCGTAGCTTAAAGGTTTTCAGTAATGCGGATTGATGGCCCAGGTTACCTACCTAGTCTAGGCATAAGACCCTAAACAACCTCGCACTTGCAATTTCGGCCTACGTGTATAAGGATTTATACATGTATTTGCCCGGGGACCACCATGAGAAGATAAAGCAAGCATTACATTACGAACCTGATTGTTGCGCTACTGGCCCAGTCCATGTTTTGGGCAGTAGTTTCCCGATCAATCGCCATGCAGGTCCCCTTTCCTGTTTGGAAAGTAATTCACAAATGTTTCGAAGAGAAATAAAAATATTTTTATTATAAAACTTATAATTTGGTATGGGTATTTTTTTCTTATTTCATTTATGTAATAATTATTTCTTTGATTATTTTACTTTTGTGTGAATTTGTTTTATTTATCGTCTGGTTTAATTTTTTTTTTCTCATCAATTTTTTTATTGTCTTGTAGAAATATTGGGATCAAAGCATATATACATACAAGTGTAATAATATAATATAATAATGGTCAACTGTGGAAGCATTTGATTCGAATATGTATGAATGAAACAGTGTAAATTATTCACAAAAGGATAAAGTTTTGGTTCTCAAAATGCATACAGAGGTTTAGCTTTAATTTATTGCTAATACATTTTATAAGGTTAAGTATGGGCTGGTTCAGTTGTTTGGAATATAATTACCGCTCTGAGTACACAATGTCACAGAAAGTAGCTATTATCTCGTTAATATCCAGGAAAAATTCGCAAAGCTTTTAAAAACTAACAACCATTTGAGTAAAGGCAATCCTATGCCTGAAAAATCGGGTTATTTATGTTTCCGCACAATGTTGTTTGTTTTTGTTTGAAATATTTTTGAAAATTAAATTTCGAAAAAAAATTGAGAAGTAGTACCTATAAACCAAGGTATATGAATATATTATAATATAATATAATATAAGATAATATAATATAATAAAATATAATATAATAATAACGGTACAGATATTACAGGTAATATCTTTTGCTCTAGTTTGCTTTTGCTTCCAGCATTGCGCTTTTAGCTTTACTATTTCTTCTTGTAATCTACAAAATACATAAATATTATAATAGTAATTTTTGCTGCAAAAGCAAATAATTACAATTTTGTCCCATTTTTATCACTAAAAAAAGGAAATTGGAGATTTAAATTTCCTATCTGCTCACACTAAACAAAGGTGGTGAGCCGTGGCGGCTGTGTTTGGAAAGTGCGGTGGTGAATTTATGATGTTAAAAAAATATTTTTTGTATAATAATTTATAAATATGTCGAAGAGAAATAAAAATATTTGTATTATGGAATTATGGAATTGCTTCAAGTGCATGGGCATTTCTTTCTAATTTTATTTATGTAATAATTATTTGTTGTTTGATTATTTTACTTGTGATATATATTTACTTGTGAAATAGTTTTATTTATCGTCTGGTTTGGGTTTTTTTTGCCTGCAAAATCACTAATACTTGTATGATCACCAGTGATCTGACATCTGTCACATGGGAGAGGATTTTCGAAGTGGTTTATCTAATTTGGGTTATTTGTGGTGTTGAGCAATCGACTTTGCCTAACAAAACAAATCCTCCGTGGTTTCTTCCAGCTCCATGCTGGTCTCGCTATTTTCAAATGTGCCACTGAAGTGAATAAAATGTACGTCTTTAGTATAAGTAACGACATTAATTGTTTATATGTAATACCTCTAGACTAAAGATCTGTTTTGCATTCTTAATTTCCGGTCAGTGGAAACTTTTTCTTCCTTTTGTAAGGGCAACAAAAGTGATGGAACCGCATTTTCTTTTAATCTTTTTGCACATTTTTTGTTGTTTTAAGGACGAATGATAAGAAATCACCCCATTATTAGCCTTTTTTTTTATTCACAGAACAACCGTAAATAACACAACGCATTTTTAATACTTTTAATTACACTTCACTTTTATACTTTAAATAAAAGTAATAAATACAAGATATATAAACAAAATTTCAAGCAAAATATTCGTTTCCGTCTCTGTATGGGTCACAGCCCAAAAAATAGGCGCGGAATATATTACCTTCTATCCATATACCTTGACCTTTAATATCTGTACCGTGGTATACACGTCTTAAAAAAATACGTTAAATTTTATACTTTTAACAGATTCACCACGGAACGAAAAATATTTTCCATAGTTGTTTATTGAACATAGCATCCCCTCTACAATTTCTCAATCTTCCGTTCTCTTTCCCCAAAATTCTTCTCCCATGTGACAGATATCGGATCACTGGTCGGCATACAAGTGTGCGTATTTTTGCGTGCATAATCACTAATACTTATATGCCCAACAGTGATCTGACATCTGTCACATGGGAGAGGATTTTCGAAGTGGACTGTCTAATTTGGGTTATTTGTGGTTCGGCTATGGTTCGCGATTGACATCTGAGTATTCAAACTTAAGTTTAGTTATTTTTTTTGATAACTTTTTTCATTTTTGTTTATTTTTATAGTGCGAGGTATCATCTCTTAACAAAATACATTTTATTTAATACAATGCAAAGAAACTGTTTCAAGATGCATCTCGTGTCTGCAATTAAATTGATTGCATTTATGTCTCCCAGAGTCAGACGTATACATTCTGTTAGAGTTCGGTTTGCACCAAGTCCAACAGGTATGTTTCTCGAAAGAAATTTATATGATAGAATTAACTTTAAGATTGTCCCTTTAGGTTACCTTCACCTTGGAGGTCTTCGTACGGCGTTATATAACTACCTTTTTGCAATTAAGCACAATGGCAAATTCATTTTAAGAATAGAAGATACCGACCAAACGCGTTTGGTAAGTGATGCGACAGCATCTATCATTGAGGACCTGAACTGGGTGGGAATATCAATCGACGAGGGACCAATAAGTGGAGGGAACTATGGCCCATACATTCAGAGTAGGCGTATAAAAATATATAAGTATTTAATGTCATTCCTATGAACTGCTCTGAAATATATATATACATGTTTATCCTCAATCGCCAGTGAGGCAGTGCAGGAATTGCTAAAAACAAAAGGAGCGTACCGGTGTTTCTGTACTGAAACCCGCTTAGATTTGTTGCGGAAAGAGGCGCTTAAATTGAGGCAAGTTCCTCGATATGACAATAAATGTAGGCATATCACTTCTACAGAAATCGAAGAAAAGTTAAGAAAGGGATCGCCTTTCTGTATTCGCTTTAAAATGGACGATTGTGCTGAACCAGTACGAGATTTAATCTACGGAAATATTTTTATCAATGACACAGACAGTGAAGGCGATCCCGTCATCATTAAATCGGACGGATTTCCTACTTACCACTTGGCGAATGTTGTGGACGATCATATGATGAATATAACGCATGTGTTTCGTGGTGTAGAATGGCAGACATCAACAAAAAAGCATTTATTACTGTACAAGTGGGTATATTTCGTAAGTTATTTGTCATCATTGTGAAGTTTTTGTTTATTATTTAAGGGCTTTTGGGTGGAATCCTCCAGAATATGGCCACTTGCCATTATTGATTAATGCAGATGGGACTAAATTAAGTAAACGCCAAGGCGACATTAATATAAAGCAGTTTCGGTAAATGTTTTACTCAAGTTATAGTTTATTTTTATTTATTATACACTAAATATATTATTATATAATAATTTAACTTAAATACCTGGGTAAAGATTTTTGAGGGGGATATTAACTGAGAAGAGAGTAGAATATGAAGTTTTTATATTTACAGTACTTTTTTTGGGCAACTGCTATGCATTTGTTACGCTGAGCTATGTGGACTGTATGTGACACAAGCGTTATTATGTATACAGATACGTTCACCCTTCAATGTGAGATGAACTTTTAGTTTATTATCAAACTTGTAGCCCAATTTGCTGTATCACTTTTTCGTTTATTCTAAACTTCCACAATTTATCTTTGACGAATTTGTGCATTGAAATTGATCGATCTAACCAGCCGGATGTACGGAGACATTTTTTATTTTTATTTTTTAATAATTTGTGTTTACCAAAGGTGATATGAATACATTTATACTGCATATTCAGGGCACGGTCGTTTAAGAAAAATGGCAAGAGGAACAGAGGAGGTATGTCTGAAGTTGGGCTGGAGCTTTTTTATGGAAAAGGCGATTTATAAGGAAAGATATGAAACATTCGTCTATGTTCCAGGGAGACTATGGTATTCACAATGTCAATGCAAATCGGTCTTAGGTGCACCTGACCAGATGTGGGCGTTGTGTTCCAGCTTTGGGCGGATGAATGCCTTATAAATTGAACCCAGATCAGTCGGGGTAGAGTATTTCTTGCATCGCTTGAGGAATCCTAGACATTTTGCAGCGTTTTTAGTGGTCTCGAATATGTGTTCGTTCCTTCTCAGATGGTTATTGATCACATAGCGAGAATAGCAAGTCTTTCGGTTTCCGCGATGCAAGTACCATTCATGGATAATGGTTGGGAGGTCTGGTTACGCAATATACGTTGCTGTTCCTCTTTACGGCCGTAGAGCAGGGACGTGGGTACCATTGAAGAAGAGACTCGTCGATACCATATGCACGCATTTTCGATAAAAGAGCCTGCTCCAAACTCTTTTCGGAGTTTTTTGTTTCGCCCAAGTGATGAAGAGATTGGTTTCACTTCTCGGTGTAATATGCCATCAAATCACCAGTGGACCTGTTGCTACGACAACTGTACTGCCGATAATTGAGGAGTTTTCGAGAATCAAGATATTTCATGAGCTCATTGCATTGCAGTCTTTTCTGGTTTGTTCAAACTTCTCTCGGTTTACTCATTTGTTGGCCCGAAAACTTACTTCTTTCAATCTGATACCCTCTTTACAGCTTTGGACGAACCATGAGTTAACCTTAGGTTTAATGCTCTTTATTCTGTTAGGAATAAAGTCATTCATATGTACGACAATCGTGTCGGTCACTATCGAGGAAGTGTAGCGACCAGTTAAAAGTCCATAAAAATAATATATTAAGGCCCTTCGGGTAGGGGTTAAAATATACCCGAGGTAGGCATTGTCGTAAGAAGCGACTAAAATCCACCCTCCGTATACCGAGCATGGCGTATACACAAATATGCAATGAATAAAACTAAGCGATTTAATATCTCAGGTGGCAGTCCAGTTACACTGGAAAATCCACTCTCTTCGAAGGTCGGCTCTATGGATTCTGGGGAGAGCCATTAATTGCAACTAATAAATCCCTTCCCAGCAAGATCGACTGTCTCCGGAAAACGAAGTCCGCAAGCGCGTGAAAAACTTAGAGACTCAGTGAAAATTAAAAGCATTGAGGAGGAAAACGGCGAACTCCGTTCCAAGCTTACCGAAATTGAACTGCTCTACCGAGAGCTTAAGAAAGAAGTACAATATTAAGGAAAGAAAATAATGCTTTAAGAAACACGTGTCTACAAAAGGCAAATGCAGCTAGCCCACACAGCTCAACTAATCATGAATACCATACTGATGAAGAAGAACTAGCACGGGAAACGAATTGGCTCGAAAAGAAAAGACCTAGCAAAAAACCCAAAGCAGTTTCCTCACCTGAAGTCGAGCCACAAAAATATGAAAAAAAACAAAGATTTGCCAGCAAATCAATATCAAAAGAAATCATTGGAATTACGGACTATAATAAGTTGCATTGCCTCCTTAAAAGTACTGTGACATCACAGTTTAAGGTCACGTCTCTACGTAACAATATGTGGAAAATCAACGTTGATGATGCCGAAGGTTACCGAGCAGTATCGCAAAAATTGAATACCGAAAAGATTCAGTGATATACTTATGAAAACAAGTTAGAAAAATCAATGCGTGCAGTAGCAAGAGGACTCCACCCTTCGTGCACTACGGAGGACATTATGAACGACCTTAAAGACAAAGGCTTTAACATTTTGGATGCCGTCAATATTATCAAAAAGGAAAAGCAGCAGTGTGAGGGCGATCAGGATAAATTAGTTAAGCGTGGACTTCCACTATTTATGCTAAGCTTTGATAAAGACGAAAAAGGACATAGTGGTCAAAATCGAACTTATGCGTGAGAACCCCAGATCGTTCCCGCAGTGTAAGCGTTGCCAAGGCTTCAACCATACGCAGACTTACTGCCAGAAAGAACCGCGTTGCGCGAATACGCAGGTAAACATTTATCGGAAAAGTGTCAAACAAATAAGCAGACGCCAGCAACTTGAATAAACTGCCAAGGAAAGCATCCAGCGAACTATCGGGGTTGCGAAGTAGCGAAAGAGCTCCAAAAAAGGCGCGATACGCTTAAAAATTCCATGCGAAATACGAAACGAAGTATATCCAAAACTGCTACCAAAAAAGCAGCGAAAAGGTGTCAGAATCAAGTTCATCGAACACTGGCGTGCAGTCTTATGCCCAAGCGGTGACAAACATGACCGAGAACTCACGGGTATCCAACGCGAAAAACAATCGAAACATCATCGTTCCGGTCGAGTTGTGAAATTGGAAAACAATGAAAGGGACAGTACACAAGACCTTGTATCCCAAGTGCTTTCCATAATTCTTGCAAAGCTTGAAGAGCAATGCAAAACTAATAAATTAGTTTTCGAAAGAATAGTCGCTCTTGAAAACAGCATACAGAACACGCGTAATCAAAACAGAATCTGAAAGAAACGCTTAAAATTATTACATGGAACGCCAACGTGCTCATACAGAGACTCGACGAGTTAGAAATATTTATACGAGAAAAAGATATTGATATTTGCCTGGTCTGTGAAACCCATCTGACAAAACTGTCGTGCGTTCAGATAAGGGGATATAACGTGTACCACGCTTTCCACCCATCGGAAAGGGCCAGAGGCGGATCATCTTTGCTTATAAAAGAATGTATCGAACACTCAGCAGAAGTAAAAATTGAATTAGAATCAATGCAAGTAAGCACGGTTTGCGTTAGAAATAGACATTTTACATTCACTGTTTTGTATATATATTGCCCACTGCGTTGTAAGGTTGAAGAAAGGGATTTCACAAACATATTTAACTTCCTTAAACCAAATTTTATTATTGGTGGCGACTTCAATGCGAAACACCCTTCTGGGGTTCAAGGCAAGCGTCTCAGAAAGGTAGGGTGCTCTACAATGCGGGTATGCAAAACGGTTTCAATTTTCACTCAACGGGTAAGCCAACATATTGGCCGACTGATAGAAATAAGATACCGGATCTGATCGATTTCTTTGTTGTTAAAGGAATATCTGGCAACTTTATAAAAGTTGAAAAAAGCTTTGACCTCTCCTATGATCATTCTCCAATCATTATGCCGTAAGCGAAGCTCTAATTAAAAAAGAAAGAATGGTCAGATTAACCAGCGCAAGAACTAATTGGAATAGCTTCAAAAAAGATATAGAAGTAAATATCGATCTGAGGGTATCTCTTAAAACACCTATGAACTTGAAATAGAAGTTGATTGGTTCGTTGAAATCTTACAAAATGCCGCGTGGAAACTTACTCCAAAGCAAAAGAAAATGCCGGTCAGTAATGTTCAAACTTATCCCGTGGAAATACAAGAGATGATTAAAGAAAAGAGAAAAGCGCGTAAGAAATGGCAACAAAGTCGGGCTCCGCAGCATAAATCACACCTTAATCGTTTGTGCAACTCACTAAAAAAGGCTATTAAAGATCTCAAAATAAAGAAATAGAAATTTACCTTGAAAGCTTATCGGCAGAAAAAGATTCGAATTATTCGCTTTGGAAAACTATAAAAGGTATTAAAAAGCCTATAATACAAGCCGCACCAATCACGAATGGGCCAGGCATCTTGGCACTGCCAAGAAAAGCTTTAATTAAGCTTCGCGCTTAGGCTTGAATATATTCCTAGACAATGGAAAGTTTCGAAAGTGATAATGGTTCTTAAGCCCGGTAAACCACCAAATAAAAAATCGTCTTATAGACCAATTTCACTTCTTCCAATTATATCCAAAGTATTCGAGAGAACATTGATTAGACGAATACAGCCGATAATAGAAGAAAAGCATCTCATTCCGGACCATCAATTTGGATTCAGAAGTAAGTACTCCACAGTTGAACAAGTACATAGAATAACAGACGTAATTGAAAGATCTCTTGAAGAAAAAAAGATTTGTTCAAGTATATTTCTTAACGTTTTTCAAGCTTTTGACAAGGTCTGGCACGAAGGCTTAAAAATTAAATTACGACAAGTTTTGCCAGAGCACTTATATAATATTCTAAGAAACTACCTTATGAATAGAGTATTCCGTGTCAATGTGGAAATGAATATTCGGATTTTAAGGAAATAATGGGTGGGGTGCCGCAAGGAAGTGTTCTTGGTCCACTTTTATATCTACTATACACTCGTGATATACCGCAAGTAGAAAGAACGAAGTTAGCCACTTTTGCCGACGATACTGCTATATTGGCAGTAGGTAAAACGGTCGAAGAGCCTACCGAAAAATTTCAAGAGGCATTGGATAGAGTAAATGAATGGACAAAGGTTTGGCGAATCGCACTCAATGAGACCAAATCTGTGCATGTAAATTTTACTTATAAGAAAATAATTAATTTGCCAATTTTTCGAGCTCGGTTTAAATTCCGTTGGCAAACGAGGCTAAATACCTTGGAATGACACTTGATGCAAAGCTAAATGGATGTAAAGATAAAACTCAAAGAACTAGAAAATAAATATAGTGATATGTATTGGTTACGGAAATTATTCCAAACTGCTTTTGTACAAGCAAGTGCTAAAACCAGTATGGACTTATGGTATACAACTCTGGGGTTGTACCAAAATAAGTAATATTAATATTTTACAAACTTTTGAAAACAAAGTGCTAAGAGGAATTCTAAATGCGCCATGGTATATTAGAAATAACGATATCCACAGAGATCTCGGCATTAAAACAATCGTAGATGAAATTAGAAACTACGCGAGAAAGCATAAAATTCGATTAGAAAGTCACGTTAATATCACAGTCCTTCAAGTTTTGGATGAAAGTAATCTACTGCGCCGTCTTCAAAGAACTAAACCTCTAGACCTGGCGCGATAAGTAACCGCGTCTAAACTTCGGAACTAGCAGGAGCTTCAAATGGGAAGCTAATCTGCCAAATGTTTTTATTTCGTGAAAAGAAAACTGCTTGATAAGTCGAACACTAAGTTGTAGTAACAATAAAAGTCAACAAATACAATAGTTTGTTGAAGGGGGATTTTTTAATGGGTAAGAATTCCACACTACTATGAGTACGCGCTGGTGATTCTCATAATGTCTTTATGAAGATTTTCACCTACCCTCGGGAAAAAAAAATATATATATAATTTATAATTTATGATTATAAATTATTTAAAAAACAATTTCATCTGTTCTACACAGGAGAACAGATAATGAAACACAGAATTTAATTTTTTATGACTTTTTCTTTATTTCAAAAATTGTCTGAAGCCTCAGATTCCTTACCTTGGGTAGGGGGAAATCTTTAGCTTATACGAAGAGACTTACTTCGAACTACTGGTTAAAGAAAAGGCGCGCTAAAGAGAATTGCGAGCGCTTTTATAGTTACAAATTGCTGACGCCAGAAATCCGTATGGTATAGATTGTATTGAAATGCATCATCAAGTGATGAAATAAACTCTAATGGCAAAAGTGCTGACTTGAACTTTACGGAGACTTCCGGCGATCGCATTACATTCAGTGGTTGAATTTGAAGTCCAGAATTTGTTTATTTTGGTTTGTTGATATTTCTTGGGGCGCACAAGTGGATTCTGATATAACACCTCCCTCTTTAAAGTCTTCTGTGGGTCGAAAAGCGACTCGTGGAAGATTGACATTGTTTATAATTTTCATTTTTTTATTCTTACATTTAAGATAGGTATAAAAGATTATGACAAATATAATAGTTAAGATTATCATATACATAGTTAAATTTGTGTGATTGTGCTTGTATTTTATTTCTTGAATTTCTTTTAAGTTTTCTATATTTTGATAATGGATTTTTTCAAAAGTTATGTCATTTATTTTGGTATAGTTAATATTTAATATAGTATTTGGTAGCAGTATTTCATTTTTGTATTCCTTTCTTTTATATGTTTTATTTTTAATTTCTACGTAACAATTTTCTAAAGATATCAGATAATTTCCTTTGACTGTTATTTCTTGATTATTACAATTGTGATTAAGTTTTTCAACCTCAGAATTAATAATTACAATATTGTTGTTTCCTATTTCAAATATATCTTCATTATTATTTTCAATTAAATTACACTTCATTTTGTTTTCATAAATATGTTTTATACAATCATCATTTATTGATTTCAAATATTTCTTAAAATTAGTATTATTATAAATTTCTTTTCCTTTTGCTAAGTACATGTTTTGATTTATTTTTAATTGGAAGTTTTTATCAACATTTGGTATTGGTTGAACATATATTTGTTCGTAAAATTCTTCTGAAAAGTTTGGAATTTCTATGACAAAAATTATGTTTTTATTATAAAGAGCAAGATTAAGTTTTATATGTTCAAGGGTTTCTAACTGGATGTTGTTTTCATTTATTTCTTTTTTTGTTAATATATCTCTACTTAGGACTCCTAGTTTTGAAGTTAAAATAATTTCTTTTATTTTTTCTATATCGTTTAAAATGTATCTAATATTTTCTTTCATTTCTATTTCGAGTTTGAATTTATGGAAGTTTCTTTCTATATCTTCGTGAGCATTGTTGAAATTTTTAATGGTTTCAGAAATTTCCTTGGCTTTGGAATTAAGGGTTTCTGTAATAGCTTTAATTTGATTGTTGAAATGGTCATTAATTTTTATTTGTTGATTAATGTTTGTAATTGAGTTATGGGTATTTGTTTCAATAACTTTAATTTGATTTTCAATTTCTAGTCGATCGTCATCGTCCATCGTTCCGTATAGGAATTTCATTCCAGAACCTATTATATTTAATAATCCTCTTTTCTGTCTTTGATGGGGAGTTATAGTTTCAAATTCTTTCCTACAATGAATCATCATTTTTATAATTTCTTGATTCTGTTCTGAATTGTTAACATCATTTTCTAGTATTGGAAGTTCTCTAACGTTTTTCTCTAGTAAATTTATATTTTGTTCATAATTTGTAAGGTTTATTACATGCAGAATTTTTGTGTAATTGTCTATAATCTTCTGCTCACCTAATTGTAGTATTATAAAACCATTACCTTGGTTTAAGTTTGTTATTTGTATTTTTTGTGTTTTTTTTGTTGCAATAAGAGTTGCAAAAATTATTATCTTAATTAACGTCTTCACTTGTTGATCCATCAGTTGCCCGATTGGAGATAGTTGTTGAATTAGACCTGAAATAAAGGTTTTCATTCTTGAATTTTTTCTCTTTATGAAACTGATCTTTATGAAGTATACGATTAGCTTGTTTTTTATAGGGGTTTCCTTCTTCTATTGTGTATTTTTTGTAACATTTATTAATTACTTTTGCTTTTTTATACTTAGGGGTAATTTTATTTTTTATCCTATCTTGTGCCGTTGTTTTAATAAATTCTTCATTTATCTCGGCATCTTTCCTATTTTCATTTATTTTATTCAACACTTTTTCTTTCGTTTTTTCTATTTGTTTATAGATGATTTCATTATTTAATTTATTTAAATGAATGTCAATGGGTTTTTCTTTTGTTGTTAAGTGTATTGTGTTATTATAGATTGAGAGAGCTTTTATAACTTGGTCTATTAATGGGAAAGGATCATCTGCCTTTTCTACCTGAGTTAAAATTCTGAGATGTTCGTTTAGGGTACTATGAAATCTCTCTATATCCGAATTACCGGTATGTCTATTGGCTGTACTGTAATGTACTTCTATGTTGTCATTGGACAAAAAGTTTTTTAATGTTTCTGCCACAAAAGCGTTTTCGTTATCTAAAGTTACTATTTTTGGTTTGGTCATATACGAGAATATTTTAGTCATAGCGTTCATAACATCAATGTAAGTTTTATTTTTGATTCGTTCAACTGCTACGTATTTTGAAAATTTATCAATACACGTAAGGTATTTTCTATTTTTATCTCGATACCATATGTCTAGGTGGTAATGTTCATGTGGACCTTTGGGTGTTTCAGTTTTTTCATAAGGTAATTTGATTTGATGTCTTTCTATTTTTGTCATACAAAAATTGCATTGGTTAATTATTTTATTAATTAGTTCTTTAAAATTCGGGATATAATATTCTCTGATAAGTTCTAGATAAAGTTTATCAATTCCTAAATGATTAAAGTCTTTATGTTTTTTAAGTATAGTTTCATACGCGTCTTTTATATTTAAATCTTTTAATATCTTTGTGCTTCTAAATAATATATTCTTTTTCACTTTATTCTCTTGGATCCATACTTTCTGAAATTCGTTAAATTGTTCATCGTTTTCAATGTATATAGCATTTGTGATATTTGTGTCAACTTCGTTTATCATTCGTAAATACAAATTTCCATTTGGGTTTGAACATTTAAAGGTTATTCTTCTTTTACCAACATGCGGGAATGAAATTGTTTGATCACCATTTGAGTTGGAATCAAGGACAATTTGTCTCTTAAAATAATTGAGATCTTTTTCGCTAATAGGTATAAAAAGAGAATTATCTTCTTCTGCACTATGATTGGTTCTTAAATCTTCTTCTTCTAATATATTTATTTTTGGTTCACTAATTTTAATTCTTGAAAGGGCATCCGCCACTTTATTTTCTTTGCCCTGGATATACTCTATTTTGAAGTCATATTCTTCGAGCTTGATTTTCCAGCGTTGTAACTTGGAATTGGGTTCTTTTAAAGTACTAAGCCATACTAATGGCCTGTGGTCTGTTTTGATCACAAATTTTCTTCCGTACAAATAGTGTCGAAATTGGGTTGTTGCCCATACAATAGCTAATAGCTCTTTCTCTATTGTGGAGTATTTTTGTTCATGTTTGTTTAATGTTCTCTATGCAAAACATAATGGTCCATGTGATTGGCTAAGGACTGCGCCTATAGCAAAATTTGATGCATCGGTAGTCAAAATAAAATCCTTTGAAAAGTCAGGGTGTCTATTCATGATGTTGTCGGTCATCATAGTTTTTAATTTCAAAAATGCGTTCTTGTAACTTTCTTCATTTATATTTATTTTAGCATTCTTCTTTAAACAGAGTGTAAAAGGTTTAATAATTTTAGCGTAATCCTGAATGAACTTACGATAATAGCCTGTTAAGCCAAGAAATGATTGAATTTCTTTTACAGTAGTGGGTATTGGAAAATGTTGTATTGTTTGTATCTTTTTGGGATTCGGTTTTATACCACTGGGAGTAACAATATGGCCAAGGAATTCAGTTTCGTGTCTCATGAATTCTGATTTATTGAGAGATACTTTCAGATTAGCTTTTCTTAAAACGTTTAATATTAATTTAATATGCTGACTATGTTCTTTTAAGCTCGTAGAGAAAATTATTATGTCGTCTAAATATACATAACAGATTTTACCAATGTAATCTTTTAAGACTTCATTCATCAACCGTTGAAAGGTCGCAGGGGCATTTTTTAGCCCGAATGGCATTCGTAAAAATTGATAATGGCCAGAAAGTGTACTGAATGCTGTTTTTTCACGATCGTCTTTTTTCTATTTCGATTTGGTAGAATCCTTTAGTTAAGTCTAAAGTTGTAAAATAATTGCAATGTCCTAGTTTGTCGAGTATTGCTTCGATGTTAGGGATTGGAAATTTATCCTCTTTGGTTTTGAGATTTAATTTACGATAATCGATAACGATTCTCCATTCTTTGTTTCCGGTGTGATCTTCCTTTTTAGGAACTACCCAGATAGGAGCATTGTACGGGGATGTTGAAGGTTCTATAATTTTCTGTTCTAACATTTCGTTAATTTGACGACTAACTTCTTGTTTATGAAACTCAGGGTATCTATAAATTCTGGTATAGATAGGTGAATTATCTTCAGTTGGTATTTTATGTTTGACGTAATTAGTGAATGTCAAATCGTCGCCTTTATTGTAAAAAGCTTGATTCATTTGGTTGACGATTTTAAATAGCTCAGATTTTTCTTCGTCATTTAAATGATCTGTACGTAATTCGTTAGTAAAGTCTGGTATATTGAAGTCTTCTTCAATGTTATTCATATAATTAACCATTTTTTCATATTCGGTTTCTTCATTTTTGTCAAAGAAGAGTGGAAACGATTGTTCGTTTAATATTAATAACTTTTCTTTGTAAAGTATTTTTGCATTGTTGGGGATTAATATATTATTACCTAGTAGACCATTATATTCTTCAGAAAATTTATAAATTTGAAATTCAGCATTTTGTAACACAGGGAAAGCAAATTTATCTTTGGGAAAAATAGCGTCTTTGAAAATAGTTATGGGACTACCTGCAGTTCTTATTGTTAGTGGGGAAAATCTATTTTTTAGATATTGTGGTGGAGTGTCTTCTTCGTTTAATATGCTATTTGTTGCACCAGTATCGATCAATAATCTAATGGATGCATTTTCTTTTGTTCTTGTTTGATATAATTATTTTTTGGGTTGATTTGTCTTACTTGAGATGAACTAGGATCTATATCCATTGGTTCCATTTGTTGAGGGTACTGTTTATTATTTCTTTGGTAGTTTGGGTTATATTGCCTTTGATTATAATTATAATTATTATTTTAAGGGTTGTAAGGTTTTGGTTGCCAATTGTTTCTAAGTGGATTCTGATTACTGTTTCTGGGGTTAAAATTGTTTCTATTATTTTGATTTTGTTTAAAGTTATTGTTTTTATGCCTAATTTCGTTCTTATCACTTGGTTTCGGAGAATTAAAGTCAGGACTGCGACTGACAAAACCTGCTTGTGATAATTCGTGAAGGGCTGACTCCATCGTAGTTGGTTTTATTGAGTACAAAATAGTTCTCATATGGACTGGTAATTTTTCTTTGAAAATTTTCAGAGCTGTGTCATTATTTCTAGGAATATCTAGTTGATTTTCTTCTTGTAAGCACTTTTGGTTTAGAAAAGATAGTGTCTTTTGTATATAATTATAATATTTGAGGACATCTCCTCGAAATTGTGAGTTTCTAAGATCGTCGTAAAGTTGGAAACTATTCTTGAAACCACCAAAATTTTCTAGTAACATTGATTTTATGTCACTCCATTTAGTTAAATGGGTGTGGATTTCTATTGCCTGTCTGGCACGACCAATGAATTTTGATTTTAATAGATTAACACACATTTTTTGACCTTGCTCATTATAAGTTAACAATGTGGGAATAATATCATCGACATTATTGATGAAAATCGGGAGATCTTCCGTCCTACCATCAAATGATGATAGACGTTCAATATATTTTAAGGGATTGAGTTCTAAGACTCGTGGTATGTTAAAATTAATATTTGGTATAATATTATCATTATTTAAATCTAGTTGTCTATTACCTTGATTATTATTATTAGCTGCTGCCGCTGCTGCTGTTGCTTGCTCCATGTCAAACTCTATCGGTCTGGATGTGTTGTAAGGTTGAAACTCTTGAAGTCTTCTTTGCTTTGCTGCCTTTATTGTGTTTCTGATTCCCTTCATCAATTATTTTTCACGTTGGGACTTAGTAATGTCACTTTAATTGTTTATGAATAATTTATTATAATTATTATATATATTTTTTTCTTCGTTTTCTTTTAATTTAAATCTTAATTATCCTTCCTCTACGGAATTTGAAATATTAATCATATGCACTGATTTTGATTTCGGATAATTTAAAATAATTATTTTTGTTTGCTTCAAAAATATTATTTAATTTGCACTGAATATTTTTTTAAAAGTGTTTTCATTCCGATTTACGTTCGGATGGTAAAATGTCACTTAATTATTTTCCAGTGTCTTTGGATACTCAATTAAAGTTGAAATGAACTATCACTGAATTGTTTTTAAAAGTAAAAATGAACTTTATTGATTTCTTTCAATTTTAGTTTCACTTTTTCCCTTTAATACCGATATGCGTTCGGAATTTAATAGTTTCACTTGTTCACTTTATAGAGATTTTTTTTTTTTTTTTCTACGCGTTGTAGATACGTTTCACGGATAGTTGTTACTTTGTTCACAGATATGCGTTCTGATAACTTTTAACTACTATCCTACCGACTGCGCCATTTATAATTTATGATTATAAATTATTTAAAAAACAATTTCATCTGTTCTACACAGGAGAACAGATAATGAAACACAGAATTTAATTTTTTATGACTTTTTCTTTATTTCAAAAATTGTCTGAAGCCTCAGATTCCTTACCTTGGGTAGGGGGAAATCTTTAGCTTATACGAAGAGACTTACTTCGAACTACTGGTTAAAGAAAAGGCGCGCTAAAGAGAATTGCGAGCGCTTTTATAGTTACAAATTGCTGACGCCAGAAATCCGTATGGTATAGATTGTATTGAAATGCATCATCAAGTGATGAAATAAACTCTAATGGCAAAAGTGCTGACTTGAACTTTACGGAGACTTCCGGCGATCGCATTACATTCAGTGGTTGAATTTGAAGTCCAGAATTTGTTTATTTTGGTTTGTTGATATTTTTTGGGGCGCACAAGTGGATTCTGATATAACATATATACATATATGTATTAAGGCCGTCCCAGTTGGCTTTCTCGTATCGCCACACTTTTCTTTTAGGAGTTTGTTCTTTAACTGAATGGAATGAGTACAAGAATTTAGCTGATATGACGTTATGGTCTGACCGGCCTAGAGGCGCTAATTCATCAATAGTGTATTTTTTTGAGTGAGAAGTAAGAAACAAGTCAAGGGTGCTGACGGAATGATTAACAATGTCCGGTATACGTGTCGGCCCATTTACAAGCTGGGTCAAGTTGTTGACCTGAGCGAAAAGTTCAACATACCTTGTTGAATGTCAATCCGAATTGTGTATATTGAGCCCGCAAAGACGAGGGAAACAATTCGAGTGATGGAATCGGACAGCACATCGAACTAATTAAAGGTCGAGTTGCTGTCCGCCCTAGGGCTTCTGTAAACAAAACAGTATTGAATTTGAATTTAAATTCCCGACTGGAACAGTGGCCATACTGTGATGGAATTTGGTAATCGATATTACTACAAATATAGATGGCGAGGCCGCGGTGGGGGAAGAATAATGGCACAGCTGGTTTATCGGAATGGGCGTGAACGTACAAGTCAAAGAAATTCATTCTAAGACCACGAACGTTGGTGAACTCAACCCTAAATTCACCAAACCATAAAAACACACAAAGACACAACTCTGACTCTGCAAAGCCCCGAGGTGTAGATCCAAGAATAGTTTTCCACAACAAACTGTGGAAGATGTCATGCCCAAACGACAGTCAGCTGTGTTCCCTTATTTAAATAAACACTCGAAGTTACTCTCTCTCAATCAGCGCAACTGGGAGCATGTGGAGATATGCAACAGCCGCGGGGATTGAAGGTGTGTGAGTGAGTGGGAGTCGGAATGATGGAAGCCCGGCACTGATTGTTTTTTTTAGTGCACTGCACTGATGATGGAATTAGGCGCGTGCGATTATATAATTTGTTTTACTTATTATTATTCTTTTTTTTTTCTATTTTATTTGTTTTTATTTTTGTTTGGTAGCATGCTCCCCATTCACATTGAACTGTTTATGGAATTAACTTCTGATTTTATAACTTTACGTCGCCGTAAATAATCTCATAAAAGATCTGTGAAAAAAAAGTGTGAAATCACAAGTACATAGATTTCTTAAGCGAGGATGGAATTTAGACCGCGTGAAATGATTTTGAATGGGCGGTCAAGATTCATTTTCAGAAGGATGTATGGCCGCGATTGAGAAATTAAATTAAACCGCGCGGCCTAATTTCATTTTTCGATCGCAGTCTAAATTCACGCAGGACTATACCAATTTGCTTCAAACTTCAAATCGCACGTAATTTGATTTTCCGTTATAACGCTATTGTTAACGGTTTCTTGGCTTAGTGGTAAGTGCTTCGTGCATAAATGTGTACTACACGGACCATGTGTTAGGTCCTGGCATCTATGGGTTGCTTATGGCTATGAATGCTTTAAGATAATGTGCCACATTGCGTTAATTTGAATAAATTTGCTTTTAGGTACATAAGTTCATTGCGATACCACATGTCGTTCAACCGTGGAGACAACGATTACTCGGGAACCTTCACCTATCTTTATCTGAAGTGGCTTAGTAGGTGACTGACTCAATCAACTCTGACTATCAAGGAACCGTGAAAGTAGAGTGTCCGCGAGTATTTCATGCAATAAATATTGGCAGAAAATGTAGCCTAGGTGACCGTAAAAGTATAGGGTGCATAAGAGTATTAAAGTGACTGATTTAATCAAAACCTAGGTGGACCGTGTCCAAATAATTAAATCTCTGCTACTGATACACAGACGTCATGGTATTTGTTTAAGAGTGCCAGTTACATACTAGGTATTGAGAAGGCCAGCTGCCAAACTTGGAAGGTGGCTGTTACAGTATTAACATTTTGGGGAAGGATGTTTACCGAAACCATGAGGTATGGATATAACAACTAAATCGATCGAACCTTAGCAAAAAGTTATCGGATCGCTTAGATTTTCAAAGAAGTTTTCTTCTTTCCGTCTTTTCCTCAAATGGCACAGCCGGTAGAGGAATTAATAAATAAGAACGGAAAAAATAAAAATCGACATAATCTGTGGATAATATGATGTTGCGATCACAGTGTAAAGGTGAATCGTGTACAAATAGTGAAAAAAAAATAGTGATCAATCCCAGATGAACAGAAAAATTGTGACTCAAAGTCAGAGAAATGCTAAGATTTCATAAATCTAATCATACAAAAAAAAATTGGAGGATTTGGATATTACTAACAATCCCAGGTTTCAAAGATAATTTAAAATCTTCCTCGCAGCAACTGGACTTGATAAGGAATCCAATGAGGAAAAAATAGCAGTATTCCTAAACCAAATAGAAGAAGCAGCAAGAAAAACATTTCGAACGTTTGAAATATCTGAAGAGGATTTGAAAAATCTGGAAAAGCTGTTGCAATCATTTGACAAATATTTCGAAATCAAACTCTATATGACAGATATACGAGGTGTGTTCAAAAAGTATCGCGAATTTTGTGTTTTTTCAAAAATTATTTATTTATTCATGAATATCTATTTTGTCCCCTTCAACGTAATCCCCATGAGATATTATACACTTGTGCCAACGGTTTTTCCAATCGTCGAAGCACTTCAAAAAATTATTTTTTTTTTATCTTGTTCAGCTCCTCTTTCGATGCCGTCTTTATCTCGTCAAGCGTAGCGTAACGTCGTCCTTTCATGGGCCTCTTCAGTTTAGGGAACAAGAAAAAGTCACAGGTGGCCAGATCTGGGGAATACGGTGGCTGCGGCATCATTAGTGTGTTGTTTTTGGCCAAAAAGTCGCGCACAAGTAACGATGTGTGAGCAGGGGCGTTATCGTGGTGCAAAAGCCAATTTTTGTTCTTCCACAAATCCGGGCGTTTCTGGCGGATTGCTTCGCGCAAATTGCGCATAACTTGCAGGTAATATTCCTTATTGACCGTTCTACCCTGTGGCAAGAACTCATGATGCACCACGCCCCTGTAATCGAAGAAAACTGTCAGCAAAACTTTCATCCATTTTTTTGAATAGGTAAAAATCGAAGACGATCGAAAACACGTTCAAGCAAAGTAGCTGTCAACAATTAAGTGAATATTCAAAATGGCCGAGCTTGTAGGCATGAGTGAGAGACATGAGTACCAACATAACGCCACAAAAAAATCGAAATTCGAATATACGTAACCCGCGAAAATTCAAAATTCGCGATAATTTTTGAACACACCTTGTTTGTTTTTAAACGTAAACAAGAGACGGGAGAAGCATTTGAAGATTTCTTGATTTGATTCCTTGTTACTTGCACCTATAATATACGGCAAGTATTGGATTCGTGCAAAAATTCGAACTCGAGATAACAATGAATTCTGACATTACGATGATAGAGAAGCTCGAAAAAGTGGGTCTGCCGATTCTGTCTGTTTGTCGGTCTGTCTGTCTGTCTGCCTGTGTGTATGTACGCTGGACTGCAGCCTAAACGGCTGGACCGATTTGCTTCAACCTTCATATCTGAGCTCTGTAGGGTCGCAATTCGAGGCGAAATCGGAATTTTTGTTCTAGCCCTGTTATTAACGTTACTTTACTTAAGGCCAATTTCATAAAAAGACGATTTTCTCGAAAACGGCTCTAACGATTTTGATTAAATTTCATATTTGAGTTAGTCTGGGCAAATGCTATAAGATGGCGTACCACGTTTTTGGCTAAAAATACGTATAACGGTACTTAACTGGTTTTAGAAATTTCTCGGCTAAAACTCATTGGATTTCCATTAAAATCGAAATGTGGGCAAGATTAAATGTTTAATAATATATGCCATCTAAACTTATACAAAACTAAAAAAAATGTTTTTTCAAAAATCTATTGTAATTTTTTTTTTTAAATTCATTTTCAACTACCAGCATATATGTAGGTGCAAGTACGTACGACCCAGTCGTGCACATTTTTCTTCTTATGGTTCACTCCATTACAGAGGTTGGAAATCACCGATGCAAGTGTATATTTGTTTGTCACTCCCTTAATTATATCTATCGTTGAAAGATTCTTTAAGATTTGATAACCGTGTTAACCTTTGTCTTCGTACGCTCCATTCTTCGGTTTTTCCTTGTATGATTAGTTGTCGAAGTTAATATGTATTTGTTATTTTTCATTATGTGTCCTAGATATTCGAGCTTTCTTTTTTTGATTAGCATAATTATTTCTCTAAACTAAACTAACTGAATTAAGTTATTCCTAGACACATACTCAATGTAAATCATAAAAAAAAAAAAATAATATTATCGATTTATTAATCCGAAAAATGCATATAAAGTTCATTATCTCATGAAGTTTATTATTAGAACTTAGTGAGTTTTACCTTTAAAATGACGAAAAAGAACGCAAACTTATTTTCAAGCTAGTTTGTGAAGGGAAAACGTATCGACAAACCGGTGATCTTCTGTGCAGACCTTTCACTGTTATGGCCGGTTTTACAGTGCGAGTTTAAACTTCGGTTTATTTAAACTCTAATAGAGTTTAAACTCACTTTAAACTAACGCTTAAACCGTGAGTGTTTAACAGTGCAACTTGAACAAACGTTTAGTTAAACTCCGGTTTAACTTTTTTCGTTGGTTTTGTAGACCAATGTCAATGTCAAACGCATTTACTTCGAAGCTTTCTATCATTCTGTTGTTATAACTGTTTTGTGGTTTGGATATTTAAATACACAATACAAGTTAATAAAATTAAATTTCGTTTTGAGCTGTATTCTGGGTTCTATTTGATTAAAAACCATTTGAGCAGTTTGTTTGGTCATCCGAAATCGTTTATAAAAATCTTCATCACTCCATTCTCTGAAATGGTTTGGCATGAGACGAATCACTCTTGTTCGTCGTATATAAAAAATGATTGAAGCCATTTCTTCGTCGCTTATATCTCCAATTTCTGAACTCATTCCGTTTAAAAATTATATCTTTACAACAAAATAAACCTAATAAATTAGCAATATTACTGCATAATCTAATCGCTGGCATACAGGTAACTGTTAACAGAATGCCGTCTGTTTATATATACAAAATAATATGTTTATATACATATATACGGTAATTTTTACTGACGAAAGCAAGTTTAACTTGTTTATCAACGACGGGAAGCAATTTTTTTGGCGATAATCAAATACAGCGCTAAAGGAAGCTAACCTTCAAGCAACAGTGAAGCACGGTGGTGGTAATGTTATGTTGTGGGGGTGTACGTTTGCAAGCGAAAGGACTTCAGCTGTTTTTATTCTACTTGGGTAAAAATCGACTTCTTTTGTCGAATCTCTTCTGTCAGTATCTCGTTTCTTATCCTATCCCTCCTAGTTTTCCTTGTGACTCATCACAAACTTCATTGCGGTCGCTTGAAAGCGGCTCAGGTGTTTATCGAGTAGGGGTAGGGACTCGATTCCGTATAGGGCTGCTGGCGCGATTATACTGTTGTACGGTTTCCGTTGAGCTTTCCCTTTTGATTAGTAGGGTTGTTCTTATTAGGAAGTAGCTGACATTGCTTTTTTGGTGCGGTTTGAGATTTCTTGATCGCATTTACCATCAATTGTGAACAATGAACCCAGATATTCAAAAGTTGGTACGGTATTGATGGTTTTACCGTTGCTGGTGATGTGTAGGTCCGCACCTGGGAGTTGGTTCTTCGAAATCCACAATACCTTGCTTTAAGCGGCGTTGAGTACCATTCCTTTCGCTTCAAGTTATTCTCCCCATATGTTTAATGCTGTAGTCTGTCTCTGGTTCTTGCTATGATGATTATGTCATTTGGGTAGAGTAGTAGCTCCAGGTAAATGGGACTTAGTCTTCTCATAGCTACTGATGTTCTGGTTGTTCGTTCTGGTTGTTGTTCATGATAAATAACAGGGGACTAAGAACCGGATGTTTATTTAAAAGGGCCTAGATAACTCGCCATCAAGCCTGATGCTACTATGTATGCAGTATGTATGGTTCTTTGTAGGTGCTATTAATGGCGTTGATTAAGCTTTCTGGAACATTTTTTGTTTTCAATGACTCCCAAATGTGCGGCTGTGGCAATAAGGCAAAAACAGTTTTTAGGTCCAAGAAAGCTAAGAACCGATCGACTTTTGCAATTTTTCGCTATCTCATCCAGAAAATTGATAAATAACAGGGGACTAAGACTGTCGCCCTGTCTAATGAACCGGATGTTTATTTCAAAGGGCCTAGATAACTCGCCATCAAGCCTGATGCTACTATGTATGCAGTATGTATGGTTCTTTGTAGGTGCTATTAATGGCGTTGATTAAGCTTTCTGGAACATTTTTTGTTTTCAATGACTCCCAAATGTGCGGCTGTGGCACTAAGGCAAAAACAGTTTTTAGGTCCAAGAAAGCTAAGAACCGATCTTTGTACTTTGATATAGATTTTTCAATGAGGACTCTTAAGGTGAATAAGTGGTCCTGGGTTTGTCTTCCTGGCCTGAAGGTCGCTTGCTATTCTTCTAGTTTATGATTTATAGATTTCGTCAATCGTTTCTCTAGAGGTGCGTTTCACTCGGTCTGGACGCACCTTAGTATTCTCGTATAGAGTTAGTATATTATCAAATATAAAGTAAATACATAAGTATTTATAATATATATATATTTAAGGGAGAGTTAAAGAATATACGCATAAACATATGTAGAGCGTCTAACACAATCAACACATCCACTAATGACCATGTACATATGTATATAGAAATAAGTAATAAATAAAACAAAAAAAACCATACCATAAAAACCAAAAGTGGGTATACAAAATTTCATGAACCTAGCTCAAAATTTAAGCCCTAAAAACTGGTGACATACGGACGGACGGACGGACATGGCTAAATCGACTCGGCTAGTGATGCTGATCATTTATAAACATATATACTTTATTGGGTCTATCTTCAATATTTCTCTATGTTACAAACTATGTATCAAACCTAATATATATAATTATGATTAGGATAATATTGTATGCTTTATCCATATATAAAAAAGAAAATCAATTATAAGATAATCTAATAATACTGACAAAATTGAGTATTCCAATCAGACTATTGGATTGGTTTTTTACCGCGCGTCTGTTGTTAATTCACACTTTTGCAACATATGTATGTAGGTATTGTGTGTGAGAGATAAAAATATATTGATGAGTGAAAAAGCTATGCGTTAGATCTCTGTGAAAAATGAAGCAAGTACATATTTGTCATTGTGTGAATGGAATTAATTAAGCTCCATTAGACTAAAGGCTGAACTATATTAGGTCTGTTTCCGTACTGATTAAAACTACAAACATGCACGAAATTTTACGAAAAATAGTGAATTCCTGTTCTCGTAAGTCAAAATTTCGATTTGCCTTTCACTGAAAGAATAATACCCCCACTTTTAGAGATTTGGCAAGCTACGAATTTTAGTGCGGAAATGCGAATGCGAAGCTTGTATTGTGCGACGATAATAGCTTTTGGCTTTGGTTCGTTAAGTTTTCAGTCACTTGCTCACTTCGAAAAGTGCGAATCATCAATTCATTCGCTCTTGCGTATAAAAATTTAAAAGTCAGCTGGAAAAAACTCGAAAACTATTTTATGACGTACAGAATGTATCAAATTTAAATGTACATATAGAAATGCCACAATCCGCCTGGACCAGATTGTGTGATACCCTATCCCTTTCCTATAACAGACATATGTATATATGTAGCCAAAAACTTGCCTAAATTTAAACATATAAAATTTTGTACTTGCACCTTGCAAGTATTGGTTTCGTGCAAAAATTCAAACTCGAGATATTAATCAATTCTGTCATTACGATGATAGAGAAGCTCAAAAAAGTTGGTCTGCCAATGCTGTCCGTCCGTCTGGCTTCCTGTGTGTCCCTGAGGCTACAGCCTGAACAGGTGGACGGATTTCGATCAGACTTCATATCTACAGTTTGTAGGATAATCCCTAGAGGTGAAATTGAAATTTTTGTTTTAGCTCTCTCTAGATCTCATTAGATTAAAAATAGCAAATTCAAAAAAAATGTTTGTGATTTCAACTAAATTTCATATTTGAACTAGCTCAGTAAATTGCTATAACATGGTGTACCACGTTTTTGGCCAAAATTTTTAATATTTTTTAATATTGGTACATTGCTTACAGCCAACTTAACAAAATGTACTTTTTTTTTGGTAAATGACTAAAGATTTTGTTTAAATTTGATATTTAAACTACTTTTATGCACTCCTATCAAATGGCGTACTAAATTTTCGGCCAAAAAGTCTATAACGGGACCTTACTTATCCGAACCTAAAAAAATTGCCATTTTCATATAAATGGAAAAGACAGTGTTGGTTAGTTTTCAGATTTGGACTAATTTTCTGATGTCCTCTTAGATAGATATTTATATATTACCCTATTCTAAGGGTATATTGAAGATAGACCACATAAAGTACATATATATATAAATGATCAGCATCAGTAGCCGAGTCGATTGAGCCATGTCCGTCCGTCCGTGTGTCACCAGTTTTTGGGCCTTAAATTTTGAGCTAGGTTGATAAAATTCTGTACACTAGATCCTTGGAAAAGTAAGCAATACAAGTGTAAATAATTTTAAAATCTGCCCACTGCCACACCCACTTTTTGAAAAATATAACTTTTTTCAGTAATTTTACATGCAACTCGATAAAACTTACTTAAGGTAATATGTAGATATTCTCTTACCCTACATATCTTCAGTACTTTGTGTATGGCCACGCCCAGTTTTTACGGGCGTTTTTCTAAAAAATGTTTTTTGAAGGTTTTATCGAAATAATAGCACGAAATAATAGTAGCATTTTCATATGTTTTTGGACAAAGTTGGTAATAACGGTACTTTAATTATAGCCAAATTAACAACGTTTTACTCTATTTTTTTTTTTTTTAGTTTAATTTATTCCATCAATCAGAGTATAATAATTTCTAACAAACTAAATAACAAAATGAGTATGGGGAATAAGAAAATACTATGTACATTTAATATATAAAATTCATAATATACAATTAAAAACAAATTTAGTTAGATAAGTAACTTCAACAATCAAACGTTATCAGATAAAGTTAATAGAAGACTACTTTTAAAATTAAGCCTAGAAGAATTTTCGAAAATTTCAATAAATGCCAAAACTGAGTTTATTTCATTGATGCAACGAGCAATAGAATCATTTTGCGCGTAATTCGTTCGGTGAGTTCTTTCACGGAAGTGGAATTGCCCGCATTCAGAATGTTTGATGACATTAGGAAGATCGTATACAAAAAGCAGAAAAAGCAATACATAAGTTACGTAAGTTTAGAGAGACCATCATTAATTTTAACATATTATATCCAAGTAGTCCAATAAGACTCAATCCATTGGAGTAAATTTGAGTAAAAAACCTAAACAGGACAGTTTCCTTATTAACGTTTTGTGACCAATCCTATCGAATGCTTTTGCAAAATCAGTGAAAACCACATCTGTTTGCAAACCAACCTCAAGTTTTTGGTGACAAAATTGCAGAAAAGTTACATGTTTGTAGTGGTAGATCTACCTTGAATAAACCCGTGCTGTTGAGCATTTCTTTTGGAATTTATAAAGTTCCAAAAAAATTTACTGTTCGGTTTTAATCGCTTTTCGCAAGATAATGTGTAGATCGTACAAAAACTTGTTAAGAACATCAAATTTCTTTTGACAAAGCAGATACCAAAACTTCACTTCCATATTAGATTTATCGTTCTTAAAACGTTTGAAGGCCTTATTTTACTTATTTTTAAGATTCAATAGCTTTCTATTAAACCGGACAGGTTGCCCACCAAACATATTTTTATAAATTGACACGAAACGATCAATAAGAGTGTTTAAAATTGAAAAAAGTGTCATACATAGCTTTCAAGTCTAATGAAGGTAATATATTATTCCATGAAACCGATTGCAAATAATTGTTCATTACAACAAAATCAGCTTTATTGAAATCTTTGCGAAGTTTATGAGTACTAGGGATTTTCTGATAATGAAAGATTGAGAAATCTACTATGAAGGAATTATGAAGTATAGAATTTTTGAGAATAGGAGAATCAGCTAATTTAATATTAAGAATAAATTAAAAAAAAAAAGTTTTTATTTGGATTAATCTGAACTAAGTCATATTGACTAAAGATGTCAATGAGTTCAGCCTCTTTTTCATTAATTACATTATGAGGTGTAAGATAACATTCAAATTTATTAAATTCCCAAACAATGTCTGCCAAGTTGAAATCGCCGGTGAACATTACATGTTGATGTGGTTATCAAATAGAGTTCGACAATTATCATAATGTAACTTATAAAGTTCAAAAGGGATACCAAGAGGAAAATAACTAGCAATCAGAAAAAGATCGAAGTCTGGTGAAAAGGAAATTTTTAATATTAATTGATCGACATCAAAATTAGTAGGAGGTATCAGGTTTTTAGAAGGCAGCTCGAGTTGTCTGCAAGAGAAACAACTACGAACAGAAATCTGAATACTTCCACCCCTAAACAAACCTGTAGTGTTCACGCAGCGATTTTTGCGAAATACATTAAAAGACGAGCCACTTATGAATTCGGCTGTAAAGTGGCTGTCTAAAAGCCCTGTTTCTGTAAAAAATTATAATAGTTTAGTTTAGTTTAGTTTATTTCATCAATCAGAGTATAAACATCTCTTACAGACTAAATAATTATACAAAAATAAATAATAGAGTAGTGTAGAGAATACAAAAATTCTACTTACATTCGATATTTAAAATTCAAATAATAATTCAGAATACTTCATTCATGTACAATTAAAAACAAAAATTAATTAGATAAGTATCTTCAACAATCAATCGTTATCAGATAAAATTAATAGAAGACTAGTTTTAAAATTAAGCCTAGAAGAATTCTCAAAAATATCAATAAACGGTAAAACTGAGTTTACCTCATTAATGCAACGAGCAATAGGTTCATTTTGAGCATAATTCGTACGGTGTATTCTTTCGCGGAAATGAAACTGACTCCGTAGTAAACGTGACGGTGAATAAAAGTCAAGCATAGATAGCAATATAGGACACTGAATTTTACAATGAATTAAATCTCTAACAAACATAACGAAAAAATATTTACGCCTGCATTCTAAAGTATTTAAGTTAATTAACGCCAATCTGGTTTTATAGGAAGGTGTTTCGATGCGCCAATTTAATTTAAAAAACATAAATCTTGTGAAATGTTTTTGTACTCTTTCAATACGATAGGAGTGCAATTCATATGATGGATTCCAGAAAATACTACAGTACTCCAAATGGGGTCTGACTAGTGATATGAAAAGGGTTTTTAGTGTGTAAGGATCAGTAAAGTCCTTAGAGTTTCGTTTGAGGAAACCTAGCATTGAATTAGCCTTACAAACAATGTAGTCAATGTGCTCATTAAAAGTGAGACGAGGATCAAGTAAAATACCTAGGTCTTTTTTTGAAGACACTCTGTCCAGTGGAATGTTTTTAATGGCATAGTTAAACGAAACAGAAGTAAGGGATCTAGAGAGTGTGAAACATTGGCACTTTGAGGTATTTAAGAGCAGGTTATTTATTACACACCATATGTCAACGGCATTTAAATCTTCTTGCAGAAGCTTACAATCGTTATAAGATTTTATTGCACGGTATATCTTTAAATCATCAGCAAACAAAAGACATTCAGAATGCTTGATGGCATTCGGAAGATCATTGATAAAAAGTACAAAAAGCAATGGACCTAAGTGGCTGTCATTAATTTTCACAAGTTGGACACGATTACACAAATAAGACTCAATCCACAGAAGTAAATTCGAGTGAAAACCTAAACAAAAAGTTTCCTAATTAATGTTTTGTGGCTAACCCTATCGAATGCTTTAGCAAAATCAGTGAATACCACATCCGTTTGCAGACCGACCTCAAAGTTTTTTATAACAAAATTGCAGAAAAGTGACAAGTTTGTGCAGGTAGATCTTCCCTGAATAAATCCGTGCTGATGCCTTGAAATACAATTTTTTACTACAGATGTAATTTTGTTCGTAATTAACTTTTCAAACAATTTAGTTATAGAAGGAATTTTACAAATAGGACGGTAATTGCAGACATTTTGTTTTGAACCGGATTTGTATATCGGAACAATATGCGATACTTTCCAAATATCCAAGAAATTACCAGACGCAAGTGATTTGCAAAGGATGAGATAAAGTGGAAGAGAAAGAGAAGTTGCGCAATTTTTTAATAAGATAGGTGGAATGCAATCCGGACCTTCACTTGATATTCCTTTGAGCTCGGTAAGCTCAATATCAAGTCTGTCAAATTGCAAATCACCCAGATCAAACATAGATTCCAAGTTTGAAAAAGAGTCGGGGCCATCATTAAGGCTAAAACTGAACTAAAATAGTCCGCAAAATAATCACAAATAGTTCCAGTGTCCTCAGATGAAGAGTCCTTAAAGTACATAAGGTTTGGTAACCCATTAGTGTTTCTTTTGGAATTAATAAAATTCCAAAAATACTTACTATTAGATTTTAATCTGTTTTCGCAAGATAATATGTATGATCTGTATAAGAACTTATTAAGAACATCAAATTCCTTTTGACAGAGTAGATACCAAGACTTTACTTCCATATTCGATTTATCTCTCCTAAAATGCTTATAGGCCTTATTTTTCTTATTTTTTAGATTCATCAGCCTCCTATTAAACCAGACTGGTTGTCCACTTAACACATTTTCTTTAATTGGCACGAAACCATCAATAAGAGATATTAAAATTGAAAAAAAGTGTCATACATAGTTTTTAAGTCTAAAGATGGTAAAATATTATTCCATGATACCGATTGTAAATAATTGTTCGAAATTTGTGAATACTAGAAGGTCTCTGATAATGATAGATTGAGAAATCTACTATAAAAGCATTATGAAATATGGAATTTTTGAGAATTGGAGAATCAGCTAATTCAATATTAACAACTAATTCTTTATCGACGAACATAAGATCAAGAACATTGTTAAAACTGTTTTTATTAGGATTAATCTGAAATAAGTCATACTGACTAAAGCAGTCTATAAGTTCGATTTCTTTCTCACTAGTTACATTAAGAGATCAAATTTATTCAACTCCCATACAATATCCGCCATGTTGAAATCACCGGTGAACATTACATGTTGATGTGGTTTTAAGTTATCAAATAGAGTTCGACAATTATCATAATGTAACTTATAAAGTTCTAAAGGGCTACCAGGAAGAAAATAGCTAGCAATCAGAAAAAGATCGAAGTCAGGTGAAAAAGAAATTTTTAAAATTAATTGATCGACATCAAAATTAGTAGGAGGTGTCAGTTTTTTAGAAGGCAGCTCGATTTGTCTGCAAGAGAAAAAATTGGGTAAGTGCGAGGAGGGTGTTCTGGGCATTTTATATTGGCATTAAATAGAAGGCAATTTATTCATATCCTGCATAGGTACACCTGATACTGGTTTTGATATGAATAATGTAATGTCTTGTACGTAGGTATGTCCTAGTAATACTGAGCTGACATTCCAGTCCATTTTAATTTGCACTTTCGATATAAAACATGTATTGTGTTCGTGCAAAAATTGGAATTGGAGATATTTAACAATTCTGAAATTACGTTGATAGAGAAGCTCGTTATAGTGTATCTGCCGATTCTGTTTTTCTGTCTGTATGACGAGTGAATCAATTTACTTCAAATTTCATGTTAGGGACATTGAAATTTTTGTTCTAGCCCTACTCTTAGAGCCCCTTCACGTAGTGTCATTTTCACAAACACGGAGTTTTTTCCAAAATGGTTTCAACGATTTTGATAAAATTTCATATTTCAGTTAGTTTAGGCGTACCAACCTTTTGGATAAAAATGCATATAACGGTACTTTGCTAACTTAATGGTTTAAGTAAAGCAAAACACTGGTGATACTTGACATGCGAAGGAGTACAGCATTTCAAAAAAAAATTTTAAAAAAAAACTCAAAGTTAAAAAAAATTATAGTTTTTTTAAACTTATTTAGCTTTCAATAGCAGCATAGAGCTAAAATATACGATCCATTCGTGCAAATGACTTAGTTTTTGAAAAATAGAAATCAAATGAAGTAGCAGCAAGAGAAGAGATGAGAATATAGGGAAGGCCATCCGCTCTTCTAAAATCTGTAACTCGGGAACAACTTGGCGGATTTGGATGAAACTTCAAATTTGAGCCAATCCTAGTATCAATAATGATCTACTGTAAAAATTATTTAGGAAACATGAAAACTGGGGGAGATACAGTGGGGTAACTAGATACCCCATTTTTTTAATTTTTCGCAGAAAATATATAAGATACAGAAATTTTCGTACTTATTTCACAATTTACACAAAATTCCACGTATCTCCAATTTTTTTCATATTTTTAGCATTTATGGTCTGGCCGCTAAGGGGGGGGACAACATTTTTCAAATGTTTGGCAGGCTTTTTTGTTCAACAAATTTTGTCGTATTTATTTCATAATTATTTCTTACATATATGGAGCCCTTGCAAAATTCTCCTTAATTTGATATGCCACATGAACAAAATAATTTTTTTTTGCCCTTCATACAAGGTGCCCAAAAAAGGGCTCCTAAAAAGAAATTCATTGCCGCCATCTTGTGCAGGCTTCCACATAATGTATACATAGCGAAAGTTTCAGCTCTCTATGTCTAACGGTTCAAAAGTTACAGGGCTGTGACAGACTGACGGACAGACAGACACCGTATCAAACCCATAAGTGTTCCGTCTTACCTTTTAAGGTCCGGAACACTAAAACTACGAACAGCAATCAGTATACCTCCACCCCTGAATAGACCTTTAGTGTTCACGCAGCGATTTTTGCGAAATACATAAAAAGAGGAGCCACTGATGAATTCGGCTGTAAAGTGGCTGTCTAAAAGCCATGTTTCAGTAAAAATTATAATATCAAAATCAAAAGAAGAAGATGAAAAATATAGTTCCTTAAATTTGGTTCTCATACCACCTACGTTTTGATAGTATAAAGAATAGTTATGTTTTGAGATCATACTTAAAGTTTTAGAGATACCTAATCGTTTTTTGGATGCGTTGCAGTTGCCGCTACAGATCTGTTGACTGATGATGCATTTCTAGCTCGAGAAACATATTCATGGACTAAAGTTCCATCAGGCCAAAAGTCGTTGGAAAGTAGCATTTCAAAGTGGGCATCAGGAGTTAGTAATTTAAATGATGCTATTTGACGAGGTTCATTAAAGTTATACTTAATGCATTTAAGAGATGATATTGGCACCGAAGTTTTGCTGGCAATATAACTCAGTACATCGTCCACGGTGGTAGCAGAATAAAGTCTCGAAATGAATATTGTTTTACGAGGAGGCCTTTTGACTACCACAAGATTGACAGATGATGGCGATTCTTGACGTACAGGTATCAGCGGTGAACCCTCAGGCATTGTAGGGGAGGGAATATTTAAACTCTCCACATGAACAGGAGTTATAGGGTAACTCACAAGGGGTTCTCCAACTAGAAGCGATGAACTCGAAGTGGCTCCGTCATCAGTTCGTGAATTAAGTGATGGAAACGCATTAGTGACATCAGATGAAATAAATAAGTCCGTTCTCTTCGATTTCGGAGTAGGTTTAGGCTTTGTGGACTTTTTATGAATGCAGCTTGCATTCAATGTATCTACATTGCAACAAGCAAGATCATAGAGCTTGTCGCAAGACTCAAGGTGCTTCTTAAAATGTGCTTGCAAACGATCCAGCTCTGCCAAAATAAGCTTCGAGGGGCCTTTGCACTCATCAAGAAGTCTCAAAAGCGCAGATGTTGAAAATTTACGGCACTGAATACAGAACCATTGGAAGCCATTAGGTGTAGAGTTGCGTAAGTCATCGCCAGTTCACGGTGAAAGCGGCACACACTTAGTATGGAACAATTTCAGGCAGCCATCACAGGAAATATAAATATCATTAGCACTATAGGGTTGCTTACATCCATTACAGCCAATATCCATATTTTGGTGATAGATTTGTGTTGAATTAAAAAAATTTAGTAGTTAAAAAATGCTACAATATTAAATTGGCAGCTCTGTATACAGCAACCAATTCTCTCCAATGCACTCTGCAGATGATGTGGTTGATGAACTCGATGAGGTTCGAATAGAAGATGAATGAAATGTATATTGTGAATATCAACCTTGCATAGCGGCAGAGCATACACCAAAAATTGTACTCACACGGATAAAACACCAAGCATACTCCAACTGATGGAAGAGGATAAAATAACTTTTCACTCAGATGTAGAGGTAAATGAAGCTCCAACATGAAAAGAAAGCCGTAAAATATGATTAGTGTAGCACCAGAAAATTGTTTCAAAAGCAGAACATTCACTAATATTTTAACTCACCAGGATAAATGAGTCAGACAGCTAAAAACTGTATGCGATGAAGTGAGATGCAAAACAAAAAATATTACACTCCACTCAGCAAACAAAAACACAAAGTAAATATGAGTTTATAATTATGTTTAACTATTATTTAATTTTCTTTTAAAGCAGAAAATTAAAAAAATGCAAAGAAATTCGCGTATTATTAGAAACCGTGAAAAAAAAATCGGTTAGGACACAACACAAGTTGATTTAGGATTCCAAGGTGTATAAAAGTATAAAAGATTTAGGAGCAGAAGCAAAACACAGCCAAACACGTTAGAATAACTCACTCCTTCTGAGATGAAGAAGAAGGTGAAAGATATAATTCCTTAAATTTCGTTCTCATACCGCCTACGTTTTGATAATATAAAGACTAGTTATGTTTTGAGATCATACTTAAAGTTTTAGAGAAACCTGTCTTTATTAACGCGGCAGGAACATATTCATGTATCAATATGCTGTCCGGCCAGAAGTCATTAGAGAGAAGTAGATTGTAATAAGCATCTGGTGTGAATAGCTAGAATGAAGCTATCTCTCGAGGCTCATTAAAGTTGAACTTGACGCATTTGACGGCTGGTATATCACTTTCATTGCATATGCAGTTCAGAATATCATCAGTTGAGGTGGTCGAAGAAAGGCTCGATAGGAAAATCGTTTTACGTGGAGACCTTTTAACGACTACAAGGTTAACGGAGGATGAATTTAGAGGATTCGATACATGAGGTGTTAAAATGTTAGGTGTTAAATCCACGGCTGACAGGAAAGGTGAATTGGGGACAGGTATTGTCGCATCCCCAGCAAGATCAGCCGTTCATGGATTAATGACAATCGGGTCAGCTAGTGGAAGCGAAAGTCCTACAACAGCTCCATTATAAGAACTAGGCGATGAGGGACCGACAACGACATCAGAAGTTATTGATGTAGATTTAGGCCTAGCTAATCTTTGACGAGTACTGCTTGCTTTTATGGAGGCTTCATTACAGCAAACAAGGTCGTAGAGTTTATCACAGCTAGTAAGGTGTTGCTTGAAAAGTGATTTAATTTTATATTAGTATATCGTTGGTTTTATGGATCTGAACTGCACAAAAAACTTATAGATATAGATGCAATTTAGTACAACCCAGTCGTCCACTTTATTTATCAAATTACTCAAAAAGAATTTGATTTCAAAAAGTGGGCGTGGTAGTGGCGGATTTTTCAAATATTTTTACATATTCTCAAGTCTGCTTCTAAGGATTGAAATTATTTGATTGATATCTACGAAAACCCGTTTTTTTAAAAGAAAATCGCAGTTAAAAGGTGGGCGTGGCCATATTCAATATATGGGAGATTTGTAGATTAAGTGAATGTCTACATATTTGCTTAAGTTAGTTTTTTCGAATTTTATATCCCAGAGGAAATATTTAAATTTTTGTTTTAGTCGTACGTGGAATGGTACTTTGCTTGTGCCCAATTTTCCAAAAAGACGATTTTCTAAAAACGGCCAAACGACTTTGATTAAAATCAAATTTCAATCATTTCAGTTGGATTGGACAATTCAAATCCGTTATAATGATGTCGAAGAGACCGTAGAATTTCATCGTTATATCCGATACAATGAAACGAGTGTGATGTGTACACGCCGCATAAAGGAAAATTAACAATCATATGCATATAGTATGTCCTGGTACATGGTGTATGTAAATAGTATATATAATGTCGACACATATTTAGAAGCAGAATGAAAATATTAACTCATGGAAATGTAAGAACAATTTTTTTTCATCTTTATAAACAGATTTTACACTTAAATGTGGTATATTTTCATCGCTCTAATCGATTCGATTATATCGGGCATCGTTGTAACCGACTAACTTTGAAAATATATTGTTATACCGATATATAACATGATCAGTGCGACCTGCGTTGAGGTTTTTGCAATAACCTAGTCAAAAAATATTAGGGGCTAAATACATACATTAGTTAAAAAAAATAGTGGCGAAAAAGCAAAAGTTAACAAGAATGAAGAGATGGAAACAGTGAACTAAATAATAATAAAAGTTGTGTTTATCAAGTAACTTTATTTTATAGTTGCAATTACCGAGTCAATAATATAATTTAGATTGATTTTAGGTTTTGCTTTTATCAACGAGTTGCGCGTATCATAACCGATTTTTACTGTATATATTACCAAAATAATTTACAAAGATACTTTACTTGTTGTATATTTAGCAAAACAACCGATTTGCGCAAAATCGAAACTTTCGCTAAAAGTAGTTATATTGGTAAAGAGTAATTTTCTTGAAAACGAATCAAGCGATTTCATTAGAATTTGAACATAAGGTTAATAATAACAACTAAATAAATAACAGTAATTTACTTATAGCACCATTTCAAATGTTTCAATACATTTAATATCAACAAATTAATATAAATTTTTGTTGTTTTTTTCAGAAACCTGGATACATCTAAATGTTTCAAATATATTTTAGTTTACCGTGAAATGGCAAGCGGGCTGGTTATGTTTTTGTTTACACTTATGTTGGTAGGCAACAAGAAGTAAACAATAAAAGAAAGAAAAATTGGCTACTTTTGTTCATGTATTACTCCGATTTTCCAACTTTGACCTTGTATCCTCGACGTACCAGAGCCATATTAGTTAATTAGCTAGCACTAGCCGAGTCGATTGAGCCAAGTTTTTAAACGAAATTAAAAAAAAAAACACTCATTCACTCCATTATAAGAACTAGGCGATGAGGGACCGACAACGACATCAGAAGTTATTGATGTAGATTTAGGCCTAGCTAATCTTTGACGAGTACTGCTTGCTTTTATGGAGGCTTCATTACAGCAAACAAGGTCGTAGAGTTTATCACAGCTAGTAAGGTGTTGCTTGAAAAGTGATTTAATTTTATATTAGTATATCGTTGGTTTTATGGATCTGAACTGCACAAAAAACTTATAGATATAGATGCAATTTAGTACAACCCAGTCGTCCACTTTATTTATAAAATTACTCAAAAAGAATTTGATTTCAAAAAGTGGGCGTGGTAGTGGCGGATTTTTCAAATATTTTTACATATTCTCAAGTCTGCTTCTAAGGATTGAAATTATTAGATTGATATCTACGAAAACCCGTTTTTTTAAAAGAAAATCGCAGTTAAAAGGTGGGCGTGGCCATATTCAATATATGGGAGATTTGTAGATTAAGTGAATGTCTACATATTTGCTTAAGTTAGTTTTTTCGAATTTTATATCCCAGAGGAAATATTTAAATTTTTGTTTTAGTCGTACGTGGAATGGTACTTTGCTTGTGCCCAATTTTCCAAAAAGACGATTTTCTAAAAACGGCCAAACGACTTTGATTAAAATCAAATTTCAATCATTTCAGTTGGATTGGACAATTCAAATCCGTTATAATGATGTCGAAGAGACCGTAGAATTTCATCGTTATATCCGATACAATGAAACGAGTGTGATGTGTACACGCCGCATAAAGGAAAATTAACAATCATATGCATATAGTATGTCCTGGTACATGGTGTATGTAAATAGTATATATAATGTCGACACATATTTAGAAGCAGAATGAAAATATTAACTCATGGAAATGTAAGAACAATTTTTTTTCATCTTTATAAACAGATTTTACACTTAAATGTGGTATATTTTCATCGCTCTAATCGATTCGATTATATCGGGCATCGTTGTAACCGACTAACTTTGAAAATATATTGTTATAACGATATATAACATGATCAGTGCGACCTGCGTTGAGGTTTTTGCAATAACCTAGTCAAAAAATATTAGGGGCTAAATACATACATTAGTTAAAAAAAATAGTGGCGAAAAAGCAAAAGTTAACAAGAATGAAGAGATGGAAACAGTGAACTAAATAATAATAAAAGTTGTGTTTATCAAGTAACTTTATTTTATAGTTGCAATTACCGAGTCAATAATATAATTTAGATTGATTTTAGGTTTTGCTTTTATCAACGAGTTGCGCGTATCATAACCGATTTTTACTGTATATATTACCAAAATAATTTACAAAGATACTTTACTTGTTGTATATTTAGCAAAACAACCGATTTGCGCAAAATCGAAACTTTCGCTAAAAGTAGTTATATTGGTAAAGAGTAATTTTCTTGAAAACGAATCAAGCGATTTCATTAGAATTTGAACATAAGGTTAATAATAACAACTAAATAAATAACAGTAATTTACTTATAGCACCATTTCAAATGTTTCAATACATTTAATATCAACAAATTAATATAAATTTTTGTTGTTTTTTTTCAGAAACCTGGATACATCTAAATGTTTCAAATATATTTTAGTTTACCGTGAAATGGCAAGCGGGCTGGTTATGTTTTTGTTTACACTTATGTTGGTAGGCAACAAGAAGTAAACAATAAAAGAAAGAAAAATTGGCTACTTTTGTTCATGTATTACTCCGATTTTCCAACTTTGACCTTGTATCCTCGACGTACCAGAGCCATATTAGTTAATTAGCTAGCACTAGCCGAGTCGATTGAGCCAAGTTTTTAAACGAAATTAAAAAAAAAAACACTCAAGCAAGTAAAGATGGAGGAAAGAGCTATATTTATAGAAAAGAGGTATTGTATCACACGATATGTTTGCATAGCTCAGCGATGAACTCTGTTCCTCAGACATAATTTTAGCTACTGATTTTTAACACCTTTAGCCAATCTATTTCTGTTTTTTTCCCAACGCGGTATAGGATTCAAAATTGGGTTATGTGAGAATTACATGTCTCATGACCTAAAATCCAGTCAATCATGAACACTGTCCTAATGTGGTTATTAAGCACTGTAATTGTTGGTAATTGTGTAATTGTTAAACTAGCACCAATAACATATTTAAAAAATGCATTCTAAACGCGTCACAGATGATAAAGTATTTTCCAGTTCATCGTTGCAATATTAAGTTCCAAAAACTCCACTATGAAAAGTTTCTTTATCCAAATAAATTGAAGTTTGACTCCTTCTCTATGGAAAACATATTAATAACGCAAACGTCGCAAAAGTGTCGAACACTTACTCAGAAAATATGTATCGTTATACATTTATTTTTTGAGTTTGTTTATTTTTTTTATTTCTTAAAAAGTACTCCCAGTACACTGGGAGGCGAACAATCGATTCGATCCTCGTCCAAAACATAAAAGATAAATTGGAGACAAAAAATTAAAAAATATTGACGAAACATTTGAATGTACAGATCTGCCGCAAAAACTAATAACAATTTGGATGTTTCTGTAAATTAGAAACATAGTCGCCTAGCTACATATTGCTAAAAAATCAAGCAAATAAAAACATGGTACACAAATTTGCTCTATATATAGTCTGCTTATTGTCATCTTTAAAGGTCCATTTACAGCGATCTGCGAACATGAAGATCGTGTGTCTGTGTAGAAGAAGGTTGTGTTTCTGTGTAGAGAACCAAATTCTCACCGTTTTTTCTTGTTTGAATCACGCTCTTTTCTTGATTTTCTAGAAAAATAACGGTATCGGTCGGGAGTCTTCTTGGCCTGACATGACAACTTTTTTTTGCAAATGGTATGCACTGACTGTGCACTGCATCCCGAATGATATGATTTTTGAACAAATTTTAATAAAAAATGGATAAATCAGCGAGATTTTCTCATCGTACGATGAATTATGTCGTTCATGCTATAGCACATTTTATTTCTTTTTTGAATAACTTGCTTAAAAGGAAGGACATTTGGGTGACTAACACAGCATTGCCTAATGTATTCAAAAAAAATATCAAAAATATAATTCTATTCGTTGATATCGAAATAATAGAATTTTCTCTATCGTACGATGAATTATGTCGGCCTGTGTATGTGCTAAAAATGGTTTATTCGCTAGTCGCTGAGCTGTGAATCTTCTTCCAAAAACAGATGAAATGATTTCGATTATATTACACATTAGAGTACTTTTGTGGAGTCCATGAAATAGAACATTCTGGTAATTTGTTTTAAATCAAAGCTCGAAATCCTAATTATTGAGAAAACATCTTAGTACCAAGTATTTAGCGTTACAGAACAATTCTAAGGATTATTTCGTGCGGAAGTTAAATAAGATAAAAGGCACAAAGAACATAATGTATTTTACTGGCAGTATTCAAAAAGCTGTGGAAGCAAGCTTAAGAATAGCAATGTGTGTAGAAGCTCATATAATTCAATGCTAGTTTTCGAAAAAAACATTCCTTGCTCATTCTCGGAGAAGCACCGTGCAAGTCCAATACTCAGCAAGTGATCATTTCTACTCAGTTACTGATTTACAACGGTTCACGCAATCACCAAAGAAAACCTCTGTACTATGCACACGTTGATTGAGTGTACCTCGGTTTTTTTTTCTCTTTGTTTTCACTCCGCCTGTTCACCTCTTCATATTTCCATTCATAAGCCTCTTAAACTCACGTAGAATTATGAAATTAGCTTCAGTTTGCTTGTCACGATTATTACTAATTCTTAACTCCCCATTTACTTTCGTTGTAGTGAACGCGGCATTTTTCCACTTGCCTTAGTGAATTATGTAATGTCTGCCGGTGGTGGATTTCAAAAACATTTATCTAAGAAAGCCGGCATCCTTTCATTTGACTCTCTATCAGATTCAGTAAGTTAGAAAAGTAACGTAGATAATGAAGAGTTTCCTAAATGCTCAACTTCCTGTAGTTTGATATAGAGAATTTGAATTCGCATCCTAGTCGACTAAATCCAGATTTACTCGATGCATTCAATAACTTGGAAATCAAAAGAAGGCTTTCTAATAAATATGAAGCGGATATGTTGATTGAAAAAGTTCGAAATATGATTCTGTCAAAATACTCTCAAAGGTAATTTATACATAAAAAGCTTAGTGTAGTAAAAACTAAAAGATTGATTTCCTTTTAGGAAAGTCGTGAATCTAAAAACATCATATATAAGAAACATCCTCAACTGGTCTGCGGAGAGGCTATCAACATTGTCTGATCTTACCTCAGACAAATTTAGTTATCTCTGGATTGATGGTGGTACCGTATTTACTAATCAATTAAATGAAGGTATAATCTATACAAATACTAAGATTGTAGCGTACATTTTTGTTATTTAAGAAAAAATTACATGAGAGGTCTTTATGATATTAATAGACGTTTTTCTTTTTCTGTTCAGAGCAGAGCTATTTTTTTGCGAAAAGAGAAAAAGAAAAACGTCTAACAAATCCAATACTCACTGAAATTAAGTTGGGTTTTCGTATTTTTGTTTTCGTGTTGTTAATGTTAGCAAACTTGGTATAACCTATTATAAGTCATCCAACATTCTTAGAGTTCAGAGAGCCAGGAACCAATCTGTCCCTTCTGTGAAAAACTATGGAAATTTTCGTACGCGAACAGCTTTTCGTAAAAATTCGCTGTTTTGGGAGGGTACGCGAATGGACCTACTATAAACTATCATAATTTATTTTCCAATGTTGCTGGTCAGCTGATTACTGTTGTCAAATAGTAGGAGGTGGGTGCCGTGGCGCAGTGGTTAGTGTGTTGGACTACTGCGCAAGGGGTTCCAAGTTTGAATCCATAAAAATACTATCAAAAGGTTTTTTACGGCCCCACCTCTTTCGAGTGTCTGACAAACATTCAACAGTATAGTTTTCATGAGAAAGTCTCTCGAAACCCCTCTGCCCTCTCTATGGGCTTCTTACGGCCTGGTATTGCATTCCCTTCAGTTTTCCATAGAAAAGTCCTCCTCTAAGTCGAAATCCCTATTAGTCAAAACCATCTAACTCTAACATTTTTTTGAGGAAAAAAAAAGCTAAAAAGAAAATCACCCTTTGGTTACACGCACTGTTATACACATAAAGCACATACAATTACAAACCCTGACTATAAGTCGCAGGAATAGTCTCAAAGTTGGCATTTAATCAATCGATAAAGCTTGGAGGTTGAATTTTCGCCAGATGATTGTTAAGGAGTAAAAGTGTAGACATTTTCGTTGTTAAATACTCCCTCAATGCCAAGGAAAGCGACAAGATTGTATTCTTTACAAGTCAGAGATTTCTCTATGACGCATACTAGTGAATGAAGGGCCGTTTCAACCGATTTCCTTTTACTGTATGTGTGTTGAGAGGCTGACCAGAGTTGAGGACTTACTCTGCAGCGAATGTGGACATCAAGTACTTTCTCTAGGGTTTTTATGGGTCTCAGATCTTTGGGGTTGACATGTGAACTTTTACCTACCTTGGGTTGAACACCATGTTGACTTCTTTCCATGACTTGGGAATGTGACCCAGATCCAGGCAACTTCTTAAGATGGTAGCTACACAGGCTAGGATCAAGTCAGCGTTCGTTTGCAGTTCTGCAGGATTAATGCCGTCAGGTTCCGGAGACTTGAGGAGTTTAAAGCTGATAGCCAAAAGAATAATGCTCTTAGCAATAAGATAGGAGGGGCTGCTTGATGCCGAACTTGTCGAGATTCCAATTGAACCCGAGTTGATTTTGCAACTATTAGGGAAGTAGATATCCATCAGAAGATCGAGAGATTCCTTAGTTGATGTTGTCCACGACCTATCTGCCCTTTTGAGATAACTGGGTGTTCTGGATGTGGCTGCGAGGATCTTTCTAAGCCTGAAGGCTTCAGAGATCTCTTCTATATTGTTACAGAAAAGTCTCCATGAACTTTTTTTGGCTTTTCTAAGTTTGGGGATCTTACTGTAACATCCACTTGTTGTTTTTATACCCTATCCTAAGGGTATATTAAGTTTGATACATAGTTTGTAACATAGAGAAATATTAAAGATAGGCTACATAAAGTTTACCTACCCTCGGTAAAAAAAAAGAAAAAACGAAAAGTATATATGTATATAAATGATCAGCAACACTGGCTGAGTCGATTAAGCTATGTCCGTCCGTCCGTGTGTCACCAGTTTTTAGGCCTTAAATTTTGCGCTAGGTTGATGAAATTTTGTATACGAGGTCCTTGAAAAAGTAAGTAATACATGTGTAAACATTTTTTGAATCCAGCCACTGACACGCCCACTTTTCGAAAAAATCACTTTTCAGCACTTCTATATGAAAATCGAAAAAAATTACTAAACAAATATTCAGATATTCGCTTACTCTACAAATCCGCCATATATTTTATATGGCCACGCCCACGTTTTAGAGGCGGTTTTCTAAAAAACAGTTTTTATTCGATTTCAATCAATTAATATCAATGCTTAGGAGCCGACTTGTGTGCATGTTCAAATATTTTTGAAATCCGCCCAAGTTTTGAAAAAATAATTGTTTTGGTGTGATTTTATAAAAAACACAAATTTATGCAAGTTTCTGGTGGAAGCGGCAAAATGCATAGTCATACATACATATGCATGTCTGTATATAGGAAAGGGATTGTAGCATTTCCATATGTTTATACCCTATCCTAAGGGTATATTAAATTTGATACATAGTTTGTAACATAGAGAAATATTACAGATAGGTCCAATAAAGTATATATATAAATGATCGGCATCACTAGCCGAGTCGATTGAGCTATGTCCGTCCGTCCGTCTGTCCGTCCGTCCGTCCGTATGTCACTAGTTTTTGGGCCTTATATTTTGAGCTAGGTTGATGAAATTTTGTATACGAGGTCTTTGGAAAAGTAAGCAATACAAGTGTAAAAATTTTGAAAATCCGCCCACTGACACGCCCACTTTTCAAAAAATACACTTTTTTCACTATTTTCATATGAAACTCGAAAAAACTTACTTGAGCAAATATGTAGATATCCACTTAATCTACAAATCGTCTATACATTGTATATGGCCACGCCCACTTTTTAGGGGCGTGTACTTCAAAAATTAATTTTCGAGTAAAAATATTAGTTTATAAGGCAAAATAGAAAATTTTGTGAATACACTTTCCACCGCCCATTGACACGACCAAATAAGATAGGGATAGGGTATCATACGATTCGCTCCAGGCGGATTGTAGCATTATTCACTGGTTTGTATTGCGTTTAAACTCCTTTTTTAATTTTTGTCAAGATAGGCTGCATTTTCAATAATGGCAGTATTTTATTGACATTCATTTACTTTCTAACCGGCCTTTTCCATAATGGCCGACGAAAGAACACTACGTTCCATTCGTTGGATAAATTTTAAAAAAATATTTGAATATGTACACAAGTCTGCTCCTAAGCATTGATATTATTTGATTGAAATCGAATAATAACTGTTTTTTTAGAAAACCGCCCCTAAAAAGTGAGCGTGGTCATATACAATGTAAAGAAGATTTGTAAATTAAATTATGTATTTGCTCAAGTAAGTTTTTTTCAAGTTTCATATGCAGTGAAATCTCCCTTGAACGGACAGCAATGGTGCAACATTTTTTGTCCGCCTAAGGGAGTTGTCCGTTTAAGGGAATTCAAATAACAAAAAACCAAAACTGCTTCCACCACACGAATAAGAGAAAAACAAATGCAAGCAAAACCAATAGATACATTCGTTCAAATACGCATTCACTACCTACTTACTTAAGTGCCGCTACAGTTCGGGGTGAACCTGGGCCTACATACACATTCACCCTATTAAAATTCACACATACAATGCAATGTCTCTAGACTGGCACGCATGTTTTTTTTCCATAAACGAGAAGAATTTACTATTTGCTGTAGACTGCAAGTAAAAAAAAATCGGTCCACCCGTTTGGGCTGTAGTCGAGCGTACATACATACAGAGTGACGGACAGACAGACAGACAGACAGACAGACAGAATCGGCAGACCTACTGTTTCGAGCTTCTCTATCATCGTAATGTCAGAATTCATTGTTATCTCGAGTTCGAATTTTTGCACGAATCCAATACTTGCCCTATATTATAGGTGCAAGTAAAAATTACCGTTGCTAGAATATCCGTCTGATGACATGTTTAATCTTGCTTTGGTGTCCGCCTAAGAGAAAATATTTTATTATTTATATGCGTAATTGCTGTCCGTGTCCGTTCAAGGGAATGTCCGTCCAAAGGAAATTGTAAACTATGCAACTTATATGGAGCAATTTCCGTTCAATAAGATATGTCCGTCTAAGGGAGGTGTCCGCAGTGGGAGATTTCACTGTAAAATAACTGAAAAAAGTGCTCTTTTCGAAATTCTAATTCTAAATTTTTTTACACTTGTATTGCTTACTTTTGAAAGGACCTCGTGTACAAAATTTCATAAATCTAGCTCACAACTTAAGGTCCAAAAACTGGTGAATCATGGACGGACATGGCTCAATGGACTCGGCTAGTGTTGCTGATAATTTACATATACATACATATATACTTTAATACTTCTCTATATTACAAACTATGTATCAGACTTAATATACCCTTAGGATAGGGTATAAACATATTTAGTGGTTCTTTTGTTACCCGGTTAAGCTTATTTACAGCATTTACTACTTTAAGAACTTGGTGTTGTAAATCTGAAATAATTTGCTCAGGTTGGCAGCTTCATATACACATAGTTTGTAACATAGAGAAATATTAAAGATGTACCACATTAAGTATATATATAAATGATCAGCATCAGTAGCGGAGTCATTTTTTCAACCATTTGAAAGAAGCGTAAATATTTTTTTTCTCCATTACACGATTTACTTAAAAACGTCAATTTTGTCAACGTCAACCAAAATATCGACTAACGCAATTTAAAAGAAGCGTTAACCGTCAACCGTCAAAAACATATGAAAATGCTAAATCCGCCTGGGGCGGATCGTATGATACCCTATCCCTTTCCTATATACGTATATACATACATGGCTTGTTCTTCCACCAGTTTACTTGTTTAAGCAAGCTTTTTTTTCAAATATCTTATAAAACTACTCCAAAACACGAATTTTATCAATAGTGGGAAGATTTTGATTTTTTTTTCAAAATTTACTGTACTTTATTTCTACAAAGTGATATTAGGCGTGTTTTTTTTGTATTCTATATAGGCTTAAAATATATTTTTCATATTTCCTTAGTCGCAATAAAAACTGTGCTCCCAAATTGTTTTATTTCGATTGTTTGTTTCGATTGTTAGAATGTCAAAAATGATTGAACAGACAGCAATCATTCATAAAAGAAAATTAAATAAGAAAAAATGTGTTCTGGAGAGAAAATGTAAGTAAAACCTAAAATAAAAAAAATATTTATGATTTGATTGTTACTAGAAAACGGAAAACATGGGCAAAGCAGGAGGTGTTGGGATTGCTGAAATCAAAATTATTAAATGTCAGTACAAAGTGCTTCCAAACTGCGATATTGAAATTCCTTAGCCCCGATAGGCGTTTTATTGGCTAATACTTTTTTAAGCCTATATAGGATACGAAAAAAACACGCCTATATTCTAATAAAAACTTCAAAAACAATTTTTTTTATAAAAACGCCCCTAAAAAAGGTTATTTTTTTAAAACTGGGCGTGTCAGTAAGCGGATTTTAAAAATGATTACACATGTATTGTTTACTCTTGCAACGACCTCGTATACAAAATTTCATCAAATTAGCTCAAAATTTAGGACCCAAAAACTGGTGACACATAGACGGACGTACGGACGGATGGACATAGCTCAATCGACTCGGCTAGTGATACTGATCATTTATATATGTACTTTATTGGGTCTATCTGTCATATTTCTCTATTTTAAAAACTATGTATCAAACTTAATATACCTTTAGGATAGCGTATGAATATGTGGAAAAATGAAAACATATAGCACCAGCTTTGTACATGGTCGAACCCTCTTATAACCAAGGAAAAAAAATCAGCAAAAGAAAATTAAGAGATATGTCAATGACGTCTGTATTTGACGCTCGCGTCGTCAACCATTGTCTGAGAATATTTCTTTAGGCACACCTCTTTTTGCGATGAAACGCTTAATACCCAGTATACATGAGTCACTCTGGAGACCATGTGCAATCTCGATATGAATTGCCCGTACTGTTAAGCAAGTGATCAGCATTCCATGTCTGCCTTTCTTTACGTAGAGCTATCCAAAGTAATCTACCAACATGAGAATACTCGTGTGTATGACTTAAGTCTTGCTGCCGGGAGCTGTGCATGATTGGCGGTCTTGGGGCCATTCGCTTCTTTATACAGTATCCTCTCATCTGTATGACTGCATTTTCGTCCATGTATGGGGAAACAATTCAATTCAATTACTTACTTACTTACTTGAGTCCTTTAATACCTCGGGGGCATAGGGCGTCAACAACGCCTGCGCGCCATCTTGTTCGTAGTTCTGCAACGCGTTTCAGCTCTCTCGAACTCATCCCCAAAGAGCTCGATTCCTCCTTGACTGTTCTGCGCCACGTTTGCCTAGGGCGTCCCGCTGTTCTGCCTGCTTGGCGGATTCCACTCCATAGCGTATTTCGCAATGGAATTGTCTTCAAGCTGTAGGGTGTGTCCAATCCACTGCCATTTTCTTCTTCTTATTGTAATGTTAATAGGTTCCTGGCCCGTTCTCGCATAAAGCTGTTCGTTGGAGATACGGTTCGGCCAAAAGATCCTGAAGATGATTCTTAAACATTTGTTTACAAAGATTTGCAACCGGCCTGTGTTAATGGTGTTCACTTTCCAAGTACTGCACCCATAAAGCAGTATCGATTCTACGTTGGAGCGAACCAGTCGCAGCTTGGTTCTTAAGCTGATAACATTGCTTTTCCAGATGGTCTTAGCATGCCTAATGCAGCTTTGGCCTTCCCGATTCTGCTGCACACATACAGTTCGGTGCCGCCACGATTTGCCGAGACCACACTTCCTAGGTATAGAAAGTTGTCAACTTTCTCGACTTCCTGTCCATCAATGTTAAGTTGGGGGCTGGTGTTAGAAGTTCTCAAGGCTTTTGTTTTGGCTGTGTTAATTTTGAGCCCTACTTTGTTTGCCTCAGCTTCTAGATTCAGGATAGACCATAAGATGGAGGTCTATTATCCGATCTGAAAGTAGACAAACATCGTCAGCGTAGTCTAGGTGTTTAAGGTAAGATGTCATAGTCCAGCGAATTCCATGGTTTCCTTCCGTCAATGCTGCACGAAGAACATAACTGATAACCACTAAAAATAACAGCGGTGACAGTATGCATCCTTGACCTACTCCGCTTTGGACTTCAAATTCTTCTGAGACCTTGCCATTGTGCAAGACGTGACACTTACTGCCCTCATACGTAGCCTTAATAATAGCTATGAGTTTTTCTGGGATACCTCTCCTGTGCAAGGACAACCAGATAGCATCTCTATTCAAACTGTCAAAAGCCTTCTCGAAGTCGATAAACAGCAGATGTAGCGGAGACCTGTACTCAATGCATTGCTCGATTATGATCCTTAAAGTGTTAATATGGTCGATGCAAGAGGATCCAGCACAAAAACCTGTCTGTTCGACGTCGAGAGTAAAATCTAAATGCTCCCTGATCCTTTCCAGAATTATTCTTGCAGTTATTTTGGCTACGGCTGGCAGTACACAAATACCTCTCCAGTTTCCACAATCCATCAGGCTTCCCTTTTTCGGAAGTTTGATGATCATCCCTCTTTTCCACTCCTGCGGAAACCCTTCGCTATCTCAAGCTCTCCGTATTAGCGGATGCAGCAAATCTGCCGATATATTTGGCGCCGATTGAAATAGTTCAACAGGGATGTCATCAATACCAACCGCTTTGTTTTTCTTGAGGGACCTGATCGCTGTTATGATTTCGTTCTTACTGAGAGGTGCGGTGCGGATTCGGGAATTTGTTGCTTTGGAATGCTCGTTCAAATTTGAGAACATATCGACATCGCCTAAGTAATTTAATACTGTGGCGAAAAGTTCTCTCCATCTAACGAGCTGATCCTCATCCGAAATCAGAAGGCTGTCATCCAGACTTTTCACCGGGTGTTGTTTGGAGCTCCGACCACCAGTAAGCTCCTTGATGATACTATAAACAGTCCTACTGTCGCATCTGCTCGCTCCTTCTGCAGCCATTCAAGCCACTGTGTCGATGTACTGACGTTTGTCACGCCTCACACTACGCTGCACTTCTTTCACTGCTGAGGCGGCTGCAATCCGAGCCTTTATTGCTGTACGCTCATCGATCCGTCTCCAGGTATCTGCTGAAAGCCATGTGCAGTGGTGTTTCTGCCTCTCACCGACGTAGGGGCTTGCCCCCGTTGCAAAAGCATTTTTCATAGCATTCCAGTGGTCATCCATGCTCTCCTGTAATGATCTGCTGATTACTTCTGCTTGTAAGGCGAGGTGGTCCCTGAACTGCTGGCGCACTTGGGGCCTTGAGCCTGCCAGTATTAAACCTGGCGTTGTTTAGCAAGTTTGAACGGTTTCTATTGACACTTGCAGTGCGAAGGCGTATGTGAGCTACCATAAGATGGTGATCGCTTTCCTGTCCGATGTCAGCTCCACGTCTGTTTCGGACGTCTAGGAGAGAATTTCTAAAGCGGTGGCTGATCGCAATGTGGTCGATCTGGTTGGATGATCGCAGTCGAGACCCAACTGATCTTGTGGCAGGTGATATGCTCAAACAGCGTACCTCCAATGACTAGGAGGTTGGTATTGCAGAAGTCCACAAACCGCTCACCGTTGTTGTTTCGGTCTCCAAGGCCGTGAACTCCCATCACGTGTTTGAGAATAGTGTTGTCGCTACCTACCTTGGCATTGAGATCCCCCATCACAATAGCGATGTCTCCGTTTGGTGTCTGGTTGAAGACGGCGCCTAAATAACTGTAAAAATTGTCTTTTCATCCTCAGACGCGTCATCGGACGGAGCGTAGCACTGTATTATGGTGACCTTCCTTACTCTACTCTGGAACCTGGCCATCAATATCCGGTCACTGTGGAGCTTCCAAGATGTAAGGCTTTTTCGCGCTACTGGAGTTAACACCGGTCCCACTCTGGACCTCCGTGGACTTCTAGTTGGCTTACCAGAGTAGAGCATGACAGTGTTTTTTGTTGGGGAAATGTATTCCCCAGCAGCAAACTATCTTATTTCGCTCAACTCTAGGATGTCTATTTTATAGCTTCCGAATTCGCTCCATTTGGAGGAATCTGGCGTTATAAGGCCCTTCATGGAGTGAGTACAGGAGGGTCTTAACGTTTCAGAATCCGATCGTTGTCCGTTGTCGAGAGTATCTTAAGGATGATTGTAAAATGTGGTATTAGACCCAATGGGTCAAAAATGCTCATTAGAATTTTTAGCATCTCTCTCTTGGTATGAATGGCGTTCCCTGTTAAGATGTCCTTTTTTCATTTTAGTAGATTTTAGTTTAAACAGAAACCTATCCGCTGTAGGTGATCACCACATGTCGAGTAACTACTCTGCATTGTCTGTTAGGTTCGACTTCATGAAATGTTTATTGATATTTGGTGACCTTTCATTGAGAGCGCGTAATACCTTATTAGAGTAGGAAAGAAAATTCCGAATTTCAAATCCCCCTGAATGAATTACCTATTTAGCCAGTTTTATAGCCTCTTCCTCATCTTCGACACTGTCGAGATAATCATCTACATAGTGGTTCCGGATAATAGCTTCAGCCGCTCTAGGGAATTTTCTAGCAAATCTTCCAGCGTTCTTATTTTTTATAAACTGTGTGCAGTAAGGTGGGCAGGTGGCGCCAAATATCATGACCTTTATCTTCTACTCCTCGACCTCGCGCGTGATGGAATCAGGTGTGGTTGAATATATTGTATGGAAGGTTTGTAAAGTAAAAACATATCTACTTATTTGCTCAAGTAAGCTTTTTCGAGTTTCATATAAACACTGAAAAAAATGATTTTTTTTTTAAAAGTGGGCGTGTCAGTGGGTGGATTTTAAAATTTTTCTCATTTGTATTGCTTACTTTTCCAAGGACCTCGCATACAAAATTTCATCAACCTAGCTCAAAATTTACGGAACGGGATAGGGTATCACACAATTGTAGCATTTTTACATGCTTTAAGTAGTCCTGTATTTGTTGATCTACATAGGATATCATCTCTGGCGACAATCTCTTTTCGAGGCATATTAGTCTCTTTTCGGCCATGTGCCTGCTGTTCGGGAGGACCATTTCATCTAACGTTCATAAGAGCGGAACTGCATGCCTTTCTCCATCGAATATTGTTTTGGCTTCGAGCATCTGTATTGCACTGTCATCAATGCCCGAAATAGGTTTCCGAAAATGTTTAATACCTGCTGCGTCGATAGCGAAACAGTTTTTCATTAAAATATTCATTTCCAAGTCTATGCTGGTTTGGCACACACTTGTGAAAGTGATGTTACTGATGTGCTGGTATCACTTAACGTTGACAGAAAAACGGTCTAGCCTAACCTCGTCTTTGCAGCAACTGGTTCATTTTCGTCCCCTTTCTTTTAAGAGGAATTCCTAAGCTCCAATCCTGTAGTCCTAGTAAAATGCGTGGCTTAGCGTCTTAGTATGATGTTAGATGCGTATATCTAATGTGTAATTGTGTGCATATCTTCTTTAACTGACTGCTTGGGAAGATCTAATGACTTCATTTTATGAACACTTGGCAGAGGAAACTATCTGCGTTGACAGACGCCTGTGTATCCCATGTAAGCGTAAGCACGTACGACATATTAAATCTCGCTTTATGTACACCGATCTCTCTTGCAAGCCCGTGCCCAAAAATTTATCGCTTACCGTGACCGATTTACAGCCTTTGCTGTATATTGGACATAACAGTACTTTGTGATGGCTACCGTTTCTTTCACTTTTATCGTGAATGTTGATAAATCCCCTCGGCTTCTTTGTCGTCTTAGGTTCCGAATGATCCCAAGATTGTACTACGCTTGTAACTTCAGCAGCAGCGTCGGCTATTTGCGAAAGCCATTCACTAAACGTATCAAGATTAGTACTGCTTAGTCCCTGCTTTAAGATACCCCAATCTAATTTTAATCGCGTGGACAACCTACCTACAAGCTCATCCAACAGGCAAGGGTTTTTAAACTGCGAGAGAATCCAGCCGATTTTATAGTACGGCAAACATTGGCTAGAAAGAAGGCGAAGCTAAAAACTGTTTCAGATTTATACGACTTCGGCGGCGGCTCACATTTTATTTTACCTAAAAGCGTTTGAATTATAATCTCTTGATGACCGTATAACATTCGTAGAGTTGAGATGATGTTTTCAATTTGGTCCGGGTAGTAGAAGGCGTACCTTTTCCAACGATTCACCTGTAACGTAGCGCTGCAGCCGATGAAGGTTTTTACAATTGGTGTAAGCGCAAGTCTCCGCGGAGTTCTCGAATGCTTATGGGCTGACTTTTAAGAGCTAACTTCCGTTGCAGACTTTCGGGATGAATGGGGTTTTGTTGCAGACTGTAAGGAACAACGGTCCTGTGCTACCGGATTAGAAGGAGACTGATGTTGTGAAGGGGAATAACCTTGGCTTAAACTTGGAATTTTTGCAAACGCGAAGTGGATTGACTTGTTTCTGAACGCTCTTTAAGTTGGCATGGCTCGCATACCCAAATGTCGCGTGCATTAATCTCGTCATCGACCTTCGAACAACTATAGTGATACCATTTGTGGCATGCTATCATATTATCAAATGCGTCCGACTCGGGACATTGAGCACAACTAAAATAGGCGGATGTCGGAAGGCATTTATTTGATTTAGAATTTGCCATTTTAACTTACCTGTACCTGCGCTCCGATGGGACAATCATTGGCAGCGTATGTGGTGGACCTTGATGAACAGGAAGCAGCTGACGGGGTAGTGATGGGTGATGGTAATGTACACAGCAATTGTCGTGTTGACTCGGCAATGTATGCTGCAACTGTTGAACTTGTTACGTAAACTGCAGCTGATTATGTTCTAGAGTGTTGTTCGCTTAAGACGAGGATGTAAAATATCTTCTTTATTGTGGTTGGCAGCTACTGAACCACGTATGGGTCGACGCAGACGACGACGTGTTGAACTTGGAGGATAGTTTTTATCGTGGTTCTCTTAGGGCTGAACCACGTGTGAGTCGCTTCAGGCGACGATGCATTGGGGATTTGGAAATCGAAATGCACGTCGCTTTAGGCGACGCGACGTGGTAATCTTGTCGTAGTTTGTAACCACGTGTGACACGTGGCAAAAGGTTAATTGAGTGGCTTCAGGCGATACTACCAATACTGTCAAGCAGTATTCGACAATTCTGGAGTCTTATATATCAGATCGATGCTTGAGAATTAAACAAGATACAGAATACTTAACATTAAGAGAGATTAAAGCTGGTGTCCCGCTAGGCGGTGTTTTAGGACCAGTGCTATACCTTTTATTCATCTCAATAAAATTTAAGGCCCAAAAACTGGTGACACACAGACGGACGGACAGACGGACGGACGTAGCTCAATCGACTCGGCTAGTGATGCTGATCATTTATATATATACTTTATTGGGTCTATCTGTAATATTTCTCTATGTTACAAACTATGTATCAAACTTAATATACCCTTAGGATAGGGTATAAATATATCTGCCTATTTTTGCTTGTCGCTTCAGGCGACGGATTTAGGGGTGAAAATTATTACGGCTTGGAGCAACATGATTCTGCTTACAAATTTTCGTAAATCCAAACCTATTTAAGGATGTTGGGGGTGAATATCGACTTCTGGATGAAAACACTTCCTTGCGTATTATTCAATGAACTTGATATTTTACATAATTCATTTTTTTCTATCTATAAACATATGTGCATATGTACGCTTTTCCTATGTACGTGTCTTCTCGCTTGCCGCTTGCTAGCTTCACCGCTCCTTAAAGAATTTCCGCTTTAAAATAACCTCGTTACCGTCAAAGAAAAACCTTAACCTAAGTGCTTCTTATTGTAAACCAAACGTATTTAAGAATGTTGGGGTGAAGATCGACTTCGGGATGAAAACACTTCCTTGCGTTTTATTCGATTAACTTAAAAAACTTCAATACCAAATACAAATTGGTATTTTATATAATTCATTTGTTTCTATCAATATATGTATGTATATACGTACGCTTTCCCCTATGTAGGTGTCTTCTCGCTTGCTAGCTTCACCGCTCTTTAAAGAATGTCCGCCCAAAAATACCTCGTTACCGTCAAAGAAAAACCTTTTGCCCGTCTACCTAAGTGCTGCCCTGCGCCTATCTACTGCTGCCAAGTTCGGTTATAAGGCACAAGCTTGTGAATTGCTCGCCGCAGAATGCCGCTTGCCGTTTTCATGTCTGCAACGCGCTTTTGGCCATTGTCTTCAGTGTGAGTTCTTATAACCTGACCTAGTTACCACCTTATTGGAGCGGTGTTTTCTTGCCATAGGTAGTAAAATGGAGAACATTATTTTCATGTCTATTGGTTTTTATGTCTATTGGCTTAACCAATCAAAGTTACCATATTGTTGATTCTACTCAAACACATTGATTTGAAATAACATTTTGCCATATTTATTATTATATCATTACATATTTTTACGTTTATGCTATAATTAATTATACGTGTGACATATCTATCAAAACATGTAAAAAAAAAATTACAAAATGTCGTGTAAATAAACCTTTTAAAAACAGTGGACGGATCCCACCGCAATCTTTGTTTTTGTGGTCTTTTCGTTTTTGCACTATAGCAAACAAATGATAGCTTTTTTTATTGGCTTCCATATTAAAATATTTTATTTCGGCTTTATCTAAATAAATACATTGATTGTCAATATCACTCTCGCCCTAGATCAAATAGTGGAGCTTCTAAATAGCTTAGAAAGAATAGACTTCTCAAGGGAAAACGTCCACGAAGTTTTAAAGACGTATTCAACGAAAATTTCAATAAAATTTCCCGTTTTAATGAAAACATTGCGAACTACACTAAGTGGACTAAAGGTAATACTAACTTAATTTTAGTTTTGTAACATCACTATATTTATATTTTTAGGATGGACCAGGTGTAGCAGAAATGATGGAGATATTAGGAAAAGAGGATTCCTTAAGGCGAATTCGCCTAAGTTTAAAGTCAAATAAACTTTGATTTCAATAAGCTTTTATTCTGTTTTATTTGGTACTTAATATAACAAGAAAGAAGACGCACGACAAATAGACAACCTAATCATTTGGCGCCAAGATATGACAAAAGTAGTTACCGTGGGGGTGAATAAATTAAAATTTCTGCTCATACCATCGGGATAGGTACGTTTCAGCTATGCGCTGAGATGAAAAGATAAACTCAGATATTAAAAAAAAATTCCGAAGCAACAAATTCAGGTCCCTCAAGAAAAACAAAGCGGTTGGTATTGATGGCATCCCTGCCGAACTATTTCAAGCGGCAGCAAATATATTGGCAGATTTGCTGCATCCGCTATTACGGAGAGCTTGAGATAGCGAAGAGTTTCCGCATCAATTGTGGATTGTGGAAACTCGAGAGGTATTTGTGTTCTGCCAGCCGTAGCCAAAATAACTGCAAAAATAATTCTGGAAAGGATCAGGGAGCATTTAAATTCTACTTTCGACGTCCAACAGGCAAGCTTTCATGCGGGATCCTCCTGCATCGACCATTTAAACACCTTAAACACCTCATAATCGAGCAATACGTTGAGTACAAGTCTCCGCTACATCTGCTGTTTATCGACTTCGAGGAGGCATTTGACAGTTTAAATAGAGAAGCTATCTGGTTGGCCTTGCACAGGAGAGGTATCCCAGAAAAACTCATAGCTATTATTAAGGCTACGTATGAGGGCAGTAAGTGTCACGTATTGCACAATGGCAAGGTGTCAGAAGAATTTGAAGTCCAAAGCGGAGTACGTCACGGATGCATACTGTCACCGCTGTTATTTATTAGTGATGTTCTCTGTAAGGCAAACAAAGTTGGGCTCAAAATTAACACAGCCAAAACAAAAGCCTTGAGCACTTGTATCACCAGCGCCCAACTGAACATTGCCGGACAGGAAGTCGAGAAAGTTGACAACTTTCTATACCTAGGAAGTGTGGTCTCGGCAAACGGTGCTGGTACCTAAGTAGATGCAACAGAATCGGGAAGGCGAAAGCTGCGTCCGGCATGCTGTCCACTATCTGGAAACAAATGTTTAAGAATCATCTTGAGGATTTTTTGGCCGAACCGTAACTCCAACGAACAGCTTTATACGAGAACGGTCCAGGAACTTATCAACATTACAATACCACATAGAAAGTGGCGGTGGATTGGACACACCATACAGCGCGAAGACAATTCCACTGCGAATATATATATGATCCTAGGAATTTCGGAAAAAGTTTCAGGTTCGGACCAAACTGAGTTAATTTAATAGCGACTAAGTTGTCGAGGAGATGCTGTTGAGTAGCTTTTCGCTTTTTCTTATAGTTAGAGTATTTTCTTTTTGTACCTGTGTTATGTTTTCACGAGCCTCTCTCTCATCTGATCACGATCTTTTCCGAATGATCAGATTAACTTCGTTAATGATTTCAGCCAACGTAACATCAGTTTTCGTCTTCATCTTAACACCTGTCAGGATTTCAAAGGGAGTTCGCTTAATGCTTCGCTGGTACGTCGAGTTGAGTAGCATTTGAAGTCTTGAAGTGCATCGGAACCATTTAGTTGGATCGTCCATTGACAACTTGGTAAGCACGGGGATGAAGCGATTTATGCGCTCTACCTGGCCATTAGCACGTGGAACCCTAGTCGTTATGAGTAAATGCTGTATACATTCTTCTTCGCAGCAATCTTTAAAACTTGTTGAAGTGAATGCCACTCCGCGGTCTGAAACAATACGCGTCGGGTTGCCAAAAACAGCTTTTTGTTGTTCCAACTTTGTTATCACTTCCGCCGCTGAAGTGGATTTGCATGGTTATATCCACACAAACTTGGAAAAAGCATCAACGATGCAAAAGATGTACGAGTATTGTTTACCTGTAGAAGATAAGGGACCCAAATGATCAATGTGGTAAGTTTCCAATGGATATTCATTTTTAGGGATTGGGTGTAAATATCTTTCCTGTTTTCCAATATTTCTGTCACCTAGAATAAACCGCATACAGTTTCGTCACACCTTTTCACTTTTTTCCCTTAGTTTTTTAGCATAGACCAAAAGGGACGCGCAAAAACTCCCACTGACCTGATGGTGTAATAAATGAAGTGAATTTAATGCTGTTCTCAGCTACCCGGACGTGAAAAAACCCGTTTTCTAGGTCTTATGTGCAAAACACCTTTGCTTGGCTAAGACAATCGATCTGGTCCTCAATAATTAGAAGGGGGTAGGGGTCTCTCACTATTTCTCTATTTAAACGTCCGTAGTGAACACACAACCTCTTTGACCCGTTTTTCTTATTAGCCAGGACGACTGGACTTGCATATTCGGAAGAACTGTGTCTGATTATCCACTCAGATAACCACTGGGAAACTTCTTCATCGACTATTATTTTTTCAAGAGGGGCCAGTCTTCTGGGAGGTTGGGATATAGGTAAATCAGATTTTAAATCTAATTTTATTTCAACAGAGGTCATATTTTCTTCGCTGGGGCAGAATTTGGTCACCAAGTGGTGTATCCTTTAAATTTTGGATTCCCTACACGCAAAAAAAAAGGTGCTGTAAAAATAGAGTAAAACGCTGTAGATTCTAGTGCCTTCATTGTAAGAATCGACCCGACAATTTTCGTTGAAAATTTTACAGAGGTGTGGTTGTAAATTTAACAATCTAGTTGTTAAAATGACAGCTATAATTGTAGATTTGACAGCACTTTGCTGTCGAACAGCTGTAGAAACAACAACAAAAAAAATCGCTTTCATAGCACTTAAGTTTAAAGTTCTAATTTACTAGTATGGTGCGAGAAATGGGTGGAAATAGCTTTTACAATCCAATTAGATGGTTCTTGTTCAAGAAATACTTGTGTTTAGACCGAATTATATAATTTAATTTACTTACAAAATGTGAAAAATGTTTGGATCTGACTGGGGTTGAACTTGGAACCTCTCACTCGGCGACTGCATACACTACCACAACGCCATGGCCTTTGAAAATTATCATGCGAATATTCTCAAATGGTATCTACTTTTTACGTTTTCGTAATAGATGCGGAATCTACAACTTGTTGTAATTTCTACAGCTCCTGCTGTAGTTACCACAGTAAATAGCTGTAGATTCTACAACATTTTGATGTAGATTTTACAAATTCATATCTGTAGATTTAACAGCCGAAATTGACAACGCGCTGTTGATTTTACATTTGGGGATTGTGGTTGATTTAACAACTTTGTTGTAAAAATGAATGCATTCGCTGTAAAATCTACAAAAAATTGTTACTTTAATCAGATTCGCTGTTAAATACACAAATCTACAATGCATTGTTAAATCTACTGCCTTCAATTGTAAAATTTACAGCGCTTTTTTTTGGGTGTATGTTCAATTCAACGTCTCGTTGCTAACAGCGGAGATCTGACGAAAGTTCTTCATCTATGTTGGAGAAAAAAAAATTAATCAGTGTCGGGCATCCCATCTTTCCCACCCCCACTCACTTGCTGTTGCGCTTCTTGGTCTCCGCAACAGCTGCATGATTTCTTCATGCTTACAGCTGCGGTGATTGAGAGTGCGTAACATCTGATGGATAGCGGGTCGTGAGTGTTTATCCGAATAGCGGACCACAGCTGACTGTCGTTTGGGCATAACACCGGCGTCAGTTTTCTGTGGAAAACAATTCTAGGATCTACACTTCACGGCTGCGCTTAGGAACGTCAGAGTTGTGTCTTTTTGTGTTTTAATGTCTTAATGGTGAGGGAATTTAGGGTTGATTTCACCAACATTCGTGGGCTTAGAAAGAATTTCTTTGACCTGTACGTCCATGCCCATTCCCACAAACCAGCTGCTTTGGCGCTTAGCGAAACACAGGTAGTAGAAGAATCTTCCGATTTGCAACTGCCTGGATATAGCTTAGTGCCACTATTCTTTCCACATCGCGGCCTCGCCATTTATATCCGTAGTGATGTTGCTTACCAAATCACAGTATGGCCACTGTTCCAATTCGCAATTTAACTTCAAATGGCTAAAATTCACCGTCCGTAAGCAAATTATTCACTACTGTTTCATTTACAGAAGCCCTAGTGCGGACAGCAACTCAACCTTTAATGAGTTTGATGCGCTGTCCGATTCCATCACTCGAATTGTCTCCTTATATCCTCGTACTGAAATCGTCATTGCGGGCCAAATCGTCAGTGTCCCAAAGGTAGTAAGAATTTTTGGTCGTTCGTCAAAAACATTAAAAACTCTGCCTCATCTGCCATCCCTACACTCATTTACAATGACACTCCAGTTGTCAGCTCCTTAGACAAAGCCAATCTGCTTGCTGCACAATTCGCAGCGAACTTCAGCCTGCAAGATAGTGCTTTGTCTGTCCCTGTGCTCGAGAGCGTCGAATTTTCTATGGGACGAATCCACTTTCGCACTCGCACAGTCGCAGGAGTCCTCAAAGGTTTAAACTTACACAAATCCGCTGGTCCAGACGGTATTCCCCCTATAGTTTTGAAGAGGTGTTCTTCCACGCTGGCAAAACCTCTGCGTAAGCTTTTCTGTCTGTCCTACTATTCTGGCCTCTTTCCGAGTAGATGGAAAACAGCATTTGTCCAGCCTGTTCCTAAAAAGGCGAATCTCCCTCTCCGACCAATTACCGACCCATTGCACTTACGTCCCTTCCTTCTAAGGTCATGGAAACGCTGATAAATCGTCAGCTTATGAAATATCTTGATTCACGAAAACTCCTCAATGACCGACAGTATGGTTTTCGTAGCAACAGGTCCACTGGTGACTTGATGGCATATCTCACCGAAAAGTGGAACCAATCTCTCCACCACTTTGGCGAAACAAAGATAGTTGCGCTTGTTATTTCAAAAGCATTTGACAGAGTTCGGCATCAGGCTCTTTTGTCGAAAATGCGTGCATATGGTATCGACGAGTCTCTTCTTCAATGGATTAGAAATTACCTTTCGGGGCGTTCAATACAAGTTGTATTGGATGGCTTCAAATCTGCTATTCACCACATAAATGCTGGTGTCCCCCAGGGCTCAGTTCCGTCTCCGACTCTCTTTCTTATTTTTATAAATGACCTTTTGTGTACTACCTCTAACCCAATTCATTCCTTCGCTGATGACAGTACCCTCAGTTTTTCATATTCGTTCCCCAACTCACGTCCCTACTCTTGGGCCGTAGAAGAGGAACGGCAACGTATGCTAAACTCATTAAATTCCGATCTTGACAGCATAATCAAATGGGGTTTAACCAACAGAGTGGAATTTAATGCATCCAAAACACAATGCTGTCTCCTGTCACTCAAGCGTAACCAAACCTCCCAACCATTATCCATGAATGGTACTTGCATCGCGGAAACCGAAAGACTTGCCATCCTCGGTATGTGTATCAATAACCATCTCCGATGGAACGATCACATATTCGAGGTCGCCAAATATGCAGCAAAAGGATTCCTTCAACGGTGCAAGAAATACTTTACCCCGACTGATTTGGCCTCAATCTATAAGGCATACATCCGCCCAAAACTGGAGTACAACGCCCACATCTGGTCAGGTGCACCCAAGACCGTTTTGCACTTACTAGATAGGATCCAGAAGCGTGCGTTAAAACTTATAGGTGATAGTAACATTGAGAACTCCATAGCTTCACTCGAACATCGAAGAAATGTCTCATGTCTCTCACTATTTTATCGCTTTTACCACAAAAAATGCTCCAGAGAAATAGCCAACTGCAAATTTCACCCGCAATACGCGTCACGCATTGAATGCACATCAGTTCACCCTCAAGCCCAACTTCGGACGTACTGTCAAGTACAGAGATTCATTCATTAGCCGAACAACACGTATGTGGAATGTACTTCCAGGCTCTGTGTATCCTCACCGTTATGGCCTTCAAGCATTTAAAGCCAACGTGCACAGGTACCTCCTCTGTTCCTCTTCTCCTTTTTCCTAAACGCCCGCGCCCTTGAATCATCAGTATAAGGGTATTCATATCCCCTTTGATGCGCGCAAATTATAAAAAAAAAAAAAAAAAATCTATGTTGGAGACAAAAACACCACTCGCCGAAAGTCGGACATTCTTACCGAAAAGAATATCTTTTCCTATGATAAACGGAGTTTTCATAACTGCATCCGACATGACGAAGACAGTGGTGCAGCATGTGCAGTCGTCAGTTTTGATGTTCGCCTTAAAATACCCTAACGTTTCTACCGAATCGTTTGAAAGTCTTCTAACTGGTATCCACTTTTGAGTGAGGGTTGGAGCTCCCATTTTAATATACTCGTCCGTTCTTACTAAGGTTAAGTCGCTACCTGTATCCACCAAGCCCATGATTTCATTATCATTGACCGAAATTAGTTTCATAGTATCAGGTGCACAAGCAATCAAGAAATATGCTCTCTTTTCATTGTGTTTCTTCCTGGGACAATCGACCAATTTGCACTTAGGAACATTTTCATTACAAGCTCTGCCTTTGTGTCCCACACGACCGCATTTGAAACAACGATCTACGCTTCGGTTATCTCCGGTTGGCCGATGATCTTTCGATTTACTACTACATGGTAATCTTTCTTTATATTTAAGATAAACTCAAATTATTTTTTTTTAAATTTTTTCATGTTTGTAGCCCCGTAAAGCATGACTTTATTTTCTGGCGAATCGTCGATACCATCTATAAGATATGTAATTATTGAGTCTTCTTCTACCCGTACCTTAGCCCCTATCTCTCTCATCGACGGTAAATAGTCGTGAACAGTTTCGCCCTTCTGTTGTCCCAACTTTCTGTAAATGTCTGCTGCACAGACTTTTTCCGAAAATTCTTCGACCAGAAATTGCTTTAGCTCTTCCCATTTTGTTACATTAGGCTCGGACCTAATCGCAAGTCTAGTGGAACCCTGCAGTAACCTCTTTCCGAAAACTACCTTCTCAAACTCTCTTCATTTCATACTCTTAGCCGCGCTCTCGACATCCTGCACCCAACAATTGACATCGTAGTCATCATTGCCACGAACGTCCGGTACAACATTCAATATATCCTCAAAACATATATTATTTGCCAGTTCTCTAAGCTTTAAAAATTCTTCTTCCATCGTTGTCTTTAATATCCACTTTTCCAATCTTGAATGCAACTCATTTTCTCATCATCTCATCCCGCGTGGTTGCACCGCCAATGTTAGTGCTATTTCTATTTTTCCTACCCATACTCAAAAATTAACGGGAAGTGCTAACGATAACTTAACTTTGATTTTGGCATGCAATTTCAGATGAAGTACACTATATAATTTTTTTGTGATCCGTAGAAATATGTGGATTGTTAAATGTCACATTTGCTTTTATCCAGCAGACTTACTCATCGGAAAACAAGATTCCGTTGATGAGTTGACGTAGCTGAGTGAGTAAGTAAATGTCTATATATTTTCTTAAGATAATTTTTCGAATTTCATATAAAATAACGGGAAAAATATTATTTTTTCGAAAAGTGGGCGTGTCAGTGGGCGGATTTTAAAATTGTCTACACTTGTATTACTTACTTTTGCAAGGATTTAATTGTCCCAGCTCAACATTTAAGGCCCATAAACTGGTGACAGACGGACGGACATGGCTCAATCGAATCGGTTCACTCGGTGTACTTACTGCAGTGCACCCGTTCTTTGTGAGTACACTGAACAAAATGTTTTGCTGTGAGTGTGTGAAGTACTCACTCCGCAATCTAATATCAGGTGATCCATTTGCTTATTTTTCAAGCAGTGAGTGCAGTAATGAATTGTGCTTGTAATAAAATGAATGTCTTGGAACTGGTTTCAAGATGTTTCGATACATGGATGTTTTCAAAGCCAATGTTTTTTTCTTTTGGAAACATCGAAACATCAATTTTCTTTGTTACGATATTTGCATCCCTGCCTTTTATTAAGAACATTTTAAATTGCTTTTAACTAACTAAAACACACCACTTCTAACACCATGTCATGTCAATGAAAGAAAAGCCAGTTCCATGGGGTTTAGCCCCTTCGACGAAGAGCCGGTTCGAAAAACCAGCATCAGTATCTCACTTCAGAGGTACGACCGCTGCCGTTGACCTATTTAGGGTTCATCCTTCACCATCTCTATTCCTTGACTCTGATGAAGTTATGGAAATCCTTACAGACCTGAGCTCCGAATATGTCGAAGTAGCTCATGTAAGATGTCTGCCCCAACCGTCTGTTCCGCCGTTGATTCCATCCAGAGAATTCATCCGCCTTCTATCCTGGTTATGAGGGCTCGTGTTAGACGTCAGAGGCGCTATACTCGTTCAGGTCAACAAGAGATCCCTCGTCCGGTTCTGCATGAGTGCTGAAGTTCACCCAGATGCGTTTGCGCAGCTGCGAGTTTTCAGCTACACTTGCATAGAGGAATTTGGTTGGTATACGCTCATCGTTAGTTCACTACTACGTAGCTATCCAGAACACCACCACCATACTCACAATAAGGGGAATTTTCTTAAGACTGATCATCTCAATCAGTAATAATCACAAGTTTTCACTTAACTAACTTAGTAAGTTCGTGTTAATGCTCAATGTAGCTCTTACATTTGTTATAAGAGAGAAAAGAATAACAATTCCCCTTATATTTACATTATATATATTTATATTATAATTCATTCATAAAGTTATATGCGTTAAATTTTGTGAGGAATAAATAAGTATTTCATACGCCTGATAACATAATTTAGTTCAATTTATCTGATTAACTAAACTCCCTATTGGTCAAAAGTATTGGTGCGACTAGGCTCCATCCGTATATTGCAGAACATATCCAGCTAGAAACTATTTTTATCCACATGGAAGCAGCATTAGCGTTAAAATATTTAATATCCGAATTCGGTCTGTGAAAGAAAAATAATGTTTCGGATTAGCTATAAACGTAAGAACGCAGAAAAATTATAAAACGAAACTGTTTATGTATAAGGATAAATAGTTTTGTGAATAAGTGGGATATATACATACATATATATTTCCCAGATCTTGTTATTGTTGCTGAATCCTAACATTTAAAAAATAAAAACTCGACCTCGTATTTCATGTCATAAATCTTTAATATTTCTATCGCCATTATTCCCTCGAAATAAAGTTTCACTTCACCTATTCAATTTCCTTTCACTTTCTACGGGTATCGTGGAAACCGCCGGGGACGTCTCCTTTGGATAAAGTAGTTCCACTAAAGTGCCTTGAATGGGTTGTTTCGCATTTATTTTATAACATACATATATATTTCTTTTAATTTAGGCTTAGAGTCGAGGAAAATACACTAAATTTTTTTTCTACGTATTAAATTTTATTTATTTTCATTTCTCATAAATATTAAATCAGCAATGCACATATATAAAACGTTCAATTACTTATTATGAACCCAAATATATTTATTTTACTTATTTGGAAATGTTGACTTTGGGAAAAACTGCGAAGTAAAAACTCCTTCGAACAGAAATAGGTCCGTTATGATACCACGGAGTTTGGATCCCAAAGTCATCAATGCTCGATTGAACAATTTAGAGCTTCTTAAGAGACTTTTTATGTCTACAATTCGCTTAAATTGCTCAAAAGCACGAATTTTCTCAATAAGTGGGCGGGGCGGGGTCTTGTGGACATAAGGTACGAAAGATTTGTAGAGTAAGTGAATATGTAACTACATATTTGTTTAAGAAAGTTTTTTTCAAGTTTTATGTAAAAATATAGACAAAATAGATTATTCGAAAAGTCGGCGTGTCAGGTTACTTTTACAAGGACCTCGTGTACAGAATTTCATCAACCTAGACCAAAATTTAAGGCCCACAAACTGGTGACGGACGAACATTGCTCAATCCACTTTGCTACTGATGTTGATCATTTATCTTCTATATCAACGTATATAATTCGTTCGGAGTGAAGCTCGATGGCGTTATAACTCGATAACCGGTGGACCGATTTTCATGATATTATTCTACTTTATACTTTGGATTTATAGTGAAAGAAAATTTAGGAAATTCTAATTGTTTGCATTTTTTGCATTTTACAAAACACAGTTGACGATGACAGTTGATTTGTATGCGCGATATTTGTATATAAACATCTATCAATGAATTCGTTTCGATTAATAATTAGGTATTTAATTTCAAAGTTTGAATGTTCGTCAAGCCTGTGTTACATTAAATTCAACTACGTCAAAGCGCACGACATATTTGCAGTCTGGCGGCCACCGGTTATGGGCAAAACGGAGTTATGACGGGTCCGGCTAGTATATACATACATATCTTTAATCTATCTTTAATATTTCTCTATGTTATGTTGTATATCTAACTTTACAGTTACATAATATACTTTGCCTAATTAAATCTTTTGTATTATTTTGTTTGTCAATAGTTTGATTTTGTTAATTTTAAATATAATTATAAAATATTTTTATTCTTTATCTAATCGTTGAAAAGAGAAGATCGTATGATACACCTTTCCTACGCACATAGCTCCTTCCTCCACTAATTTACTTGCTTAAGCAACTTTTTTCCAAATATTTTATATATTCAAACTACTCCAAAATACGAATTTTATCAATAAGTGGGCGGTTTTTGTCAATTTTTCAACATATACTGTATTTTGTTCACAAGAAGTGCTATTATTTCGATGAAACCGTCGGAAAAGCTTTTTAGTTTCAAACTATGTATCTAACTTAATACCTACATATACCATTAGGATAAGGTATAATCAGATTGTTGTTAATTAATTTCAATACTGTAGGATGTCGTCCTACATATGTATATATATTTACGTAACCTACCAAAAAATTAGTTCAGGGTTAAATTCTTGTCCTACCTTGCTATTAATGCTTGATTTTTTTTTCGAATCGCAGGAAGCGCATATGAGCCCACAGTCTGAGACTTTTTATTTTTTATATACCTTATCTTCTCTCATTGCTTTATAACAATACAAAAGCACATACTGCACTACTACATCGAAAGCACAAGCATAACACATGTTTCGTCTTACACCAACCCCATCCACAGTGCTTTTCAATAAGAGAACCGTTGCTTTGACTTGGAATCGAGGCATCGCATACTAAAAGCAACGTTCTTTTTGTTCTAAGTGAGTTATCTTTATATTATTTTGTCCATGAAACCACCCACCCCTTTATTCAAATTGCGACCTATTATTTACTTCCGGCAGAAATCAAATTAAATTGGATTTTTAACTAGAACACTTACTATGCGTTTGTTAAACCTGGGCTTAAATTTGCGCTCAACATGGGTATATTAGCCGTGTTTTATTATCACCCAAGATCCATATGGATTATTGATTTCTATGGATTACCACAACAGTACGAAATTTTACTCTCTATCAGTATCTCTTTTCAAGAGCCGAATAGCTAGTTCATGCTATTTCTCACATTTTCATTCACTGACTGTGGTGTAATTGTCCATGATAGTCAATTATTCATGTTGCCAGATTGGAATATATATACTTTTTGCAAACCAAACGTTATTCAATAATTTTTATGTTCAAATAAATTAATTTTCAGCAGAAAGTAATTAAAAATTAGTAAAAACTTCGAATTTGTGAAAACTTGTATGTAAGTGATAAGTAACCATTTGAGGCAAAATATTTAGCCCGGGTTAGAATGAGTGAATAGGACGTTAAGGTACAATGTATATAATCGTTTTTACTTACTTATACCAGTTCGTCAAAGTCATCATCACGTACAATGAAGCTGTTACAAAAACAATGTGGAAGAGCGACCAAGAGTATGCAACACCTTCTTCTTCATTATCGCCTCCATCCTCGACCATTTTGCCAGACTCTCCATCTGCTAATGTTGCTGTTAATACTGATTATTTTGGTGCACATAAATAAAGCAACATATTTTAAAATTTATTCATAAGTTCTTTTTTTTAACATATTGCTCAATATATACATATAGTAATATGAATGCTTGAAATAATAGGTACTACTTAGCGAAATGTTCATTTTAATTTTTGACAGGGTACTTTTCAAATGCACTTATTATATAATATAAAACGCGTATAAGATGAAAAATTTTAAATTCGAAACAACAATCCGTTCTCAAAATTCGATGATTGAGAAATTAGAAAGTGGGTCTGCCGATTCTGTCTGAATGTCTGTCGGTCTGTGTGTGTGTACGAAAGATTGCAACCTTAACAGGCTTTATCGATTTGCTTCAAGCTTCAAACTTCATATCTGAGCTCTGTAGGGTCACGATTCCAAGCGAAATCAATATCAAGGTACGCGGCGAAAACAAGCTGTGAGAAATCATGCAAATCAATTTTCTGAATTTCTTGATGTTTGAAACAGACGAGCTGTGGACATGTGCGACTGTACAATTGCGAACTTAGAAGATCTAATAACACAAGTACGCCCAAAAGACCTCAGTGCTTGATTTGTAACGACTCCAGCAGTAGAGAGGATCCAATTAGAATTTAAATATCAAATAAAGATGAAAGAAGTGCAACGTAGAGTGTGGCTGGACAAGCGAACTACATCAATACGCTACGCTAGGTGAACAGAAGGGTACGATAGCAGAACAGTTCAAGGTTGGTTGGTTGGTTAAAACCGGCCCTAGGTGAGGAAGCCAAGAATAGGTCCATTGTGCAGCCGATGTGTAACCTTTTACCCCTTAGTATGAAAGAGCCAATCTTGGCCGTACAGGCGTTGCTGAGATTGTTAAGATTATTAAACAGGTATTCATCTAATGTGGCCTTTCTTATGTTAACGAGTGCGGGGCACGTGCATAGAACGTAACTGATGGTCCCCCTCTTCTTCCTAGAACAGTTCATATAAACACTAAAATTATGATAGACGACCGGCTCCAACCAACACTCAGTGAAAGCCCAAGACGGTTCGTTGGCCATTCGGATCAGCATGACAGATTAGAGGACGGTTTGAACCAAGCACTTGTAAGTAAAACATATCTAAGTCGAACTGATTTTTCCATGGAAAGAAATGTCCGAATTCGCATCACAACTCTCGATAAGAATAAGTTCCGGGCCGCAACAACTATATGTCCATCGGGGTATTGCCGCCACTTGTTTGGAGAGCCTACGAACATTTTCCAGATGAGAAGCGAATGAATGGAACCAAATTGGGCGAACCGGGGAACCGACGTAGTATATACATACATACATTCGTAAACACAAATGTTCGATTCAAACCTTAGCGAGGCGGGCGGGATTTAAACTAATTAATCGGATCGAAAAGAAAAGCAATATCAAATAAAATTCCGTTTTCGCAATTCCGTTTTGACCAATAAACGTCATTTGTATGATGGATTATAGAATGTTGTATTGCCTCCCTAAAACTACGCTGACATTAAAGTTTAAGGTCACATCTCTCCAAAAAAAAAAAAAAAAAATGGTGGAAAATCAACATTGATGAATTGATGTTTCCGAGCAGTATCACAAAAATTTTAGTGCCGAAAAAATTCAGTGATATACTTATGAAAATACTTTAGAAAGACTACTGCATATTGTAGCAAGGGGACTCTAACCCTCGTGCATTTAAGATGTCATGAGCGATTTTCAGGAAAAGATTTTCAAGCCCCAGGGCTCAGTTCTGTCTCCGACTCTCTTTCTCATTTTTATAAATGACTTCTTGTCTGCTACTTCTAATTCAATCCATTCCTTCGCTGATGACAATACCCTCAGTTTTACATATTCGTTCCCAAACTCACGTCCCTGCTCTGCCATAGAAGAGGAACGACAACGTATGTTAAACTCATTAAATTCCGATCTTGACAGCATAATCAAATGGGGTTCAACCAACAGAGTGGAGTTTAATGCATTCAAAACACAATGCTGTCTACTGTCACTCAAGCGTAACCTGACCTCCCAACTATTATCCATGAATGGTACTTGCATCGAGGAAACCGAAAGACATGCTATTCTTGGTATGTATATCAATAGCCATCTCTGATGGAACGATCAAAAATATTCGAAGTCGCCAAAAATGCAGCAAAATGTCTAGGATTCCTTAAGCGATTCAAGAAATACTTTACCCCGTTTGATCTGGCTACAATTTACAAGGCATATATCCACCCAAAGCTGGAATACAGCCCCCACATCTGGTCAGGTGCACCTAAGACCGTTTTGCACCTACTAGACAGGATTCAAAAGCGTGCGTTAAAACTCATAGGTGATAGAGACATTGTAAACTCCATAGCCTCTCTAGAACATAGACGAAATGTCTCATGTTTTCCTTATTTTATCGCTTTTTCCATAAAAAATGCTCCAGTTGCATTCCACCCCTTCAAAATTTCACCCGCAATACGCGTCATGCATTCGAAGCACATCAGTTGACCCTCCAGCCCAACTTCGGACGTACCGTTAAATACAGAGATTCGTTCATAAGCCGAACGACACGTATGTGGAATAATCTTCCCGGCTCCGTATTCACTCGCCTTCAAAGCCAACGTGCACAGGTACCTCCTCTATTCCACTTCCCCCTTTTCCCAAACGCCCGTGCCCTGAATATTCAGTATAAGGGTATTCATATCGCCATTGGTGCGCGCAAATTATAAAAAAAAAAAAAAAATATATATACAGCCAAATGCTGATTATATTTCTTACTATATGTTCAAACGCCGATTGAATTTTAATTTAATTATTTATTTTTAATTAATTAAATTCATTCCTTTACTGCTTTTCAATTGAGCCGGACGTCTTTCTCTTCAGTCGAAATATTTTCTTTTACAAGCCTTTCAATAGGTTATGAACCCAGGACAATATATAAGAATAATTTTTTTTAATAAATTCTAATTCAAACTTTTTTATTTTCCTTTTATTGTCCTAAATTGGCCAGTCCGATTCCCTTTATCGAAAGATAAAGACGTGAAAGCTTTAGCACGGGCGCTTCGCTGTACAAAATTATTTGCAACTAAGATTTTGAGAGTGTGTCCTTGGACACGGATGTGAAGAAAATTCAGAGAACAAAGGCGAAAATAATTCTATTGGTTGATCAGGTGAATTATATTCATATCGACTGCAAATAAGTTAGGGAGTCGTTGCAAAAAGTTTTTAAGGCTAAGCAGAAGAGTTAGTCCGATGCGAACTCTCATAGCAACATCGCTTGACAAATATGAATCCGTTGACGATTATGTACATAAAACAATCTCAACATAATATAAGATCCATGGTGTCCAAATGGAGATTTCAACTTTCTTGTTGACTGGCTTACAAGAAAAGTATTGGCCAATCATATTTAATTTAAAGAACATTTAAAGTTCTGGAGCAATAATTACTGGAGACTTAGTAAAACTAATTTGATATAAGATTAACCAAATGTTCCGAAAAAATCAACATCAGGGCCATTGTATGCAGGTCAGAGCAAGAAAATTTCCACAAAGTACCCCTTCGAGAAATGCAAAATCGGTTCTGTTATACATACATGCAACAAATTTGATCATTATTCGAAGGATTGTCAATTGTGAGGAGGGCCTCGTACAATACTGTTCTGGACTTTTAATGTTGTCATTAAATTAAAAGGAAATATTATTCATATCCTGCATAGCTACCTAAATTTGGTTTCGGTATGAACAATGTAACTCTTCCAAACGCTAAAACTAAAAGTACCTATGTCGCAATGCCCTGTGCTGAAATGCCATACTTACAATATGTATACATATCAATATGTATATGTACGTATTGAATTTGTCAAAAAGTGCTTGCTTTGATTAAAACTCGTTTCGTTTGAATTAAAACTAGTTTAGGTTTTATAAGGGATTTCGAGTTTTGAGGGGATAAAAGAGAGTATATGCCCATTAAGCTAGTTTTGTGACCATAAGTAAGCTCAGAGTATATTTATTTTTTCAAGAATTTTTTTATGGGAACTTATCAAATGCTTTTAAAACTGGTGATGTGATAGTCATTTGTTTTAAAAGTTTTTGAGAGAGAGAAGCTCGAATATCTACCATATAGCACCAACTGACGAACATGCTTATAGTATAGTGTTCGATGTTGAAATTGATATAGGAATGTTAGATGAGTCGTTTCTAACTGGAATATTTTACCTGGCTGAAATAGAATAGCGCAGTGCTTTTGTTGCTGATAGGATCAGTATTGATTTGAATCCTTTTTTGTAAAGGGCAGGGAGTACTCCTTTTGAGGAGTATTATTAGGGGAATTATTATTTTCTCCGTGGCCCTTATATATTGTTAAAGCTACTCTTTGCTAACTTTGCTACTAATGACTCTTGTAATAGAGGTTAAGATAGTGTTATCGAATAAGCCCTCGAGCTTTAAGACCATACATAGGTATATTTCCTTGAAGCCGAGTGCTCCTTCTATTTTGTTTTTTTCGCAAAACAAGAAAGGGCACCATTCGTGAATTTAACTTTTTATACACACTGACCGAACGCAGAGCTCAAAAACTTGTAACAGATAGCCAGACTTGTGCTTTATACTAAGTACTTTATTGTGTCTGTCCTTAATATCTCTCTATGCTACAAACTACATGTCAAACTTACACAACTCATTTAAAAAAAAGTTACAAGATACTGTTATTTGAATTTTTTATATTTTTTTTCTTTCGAGTCGAACCAGCGCTATTCGTGTCTGTAAGTATAGACTTTTGTTAAGTCTTTCAACAGATGCATAAGAAGGTAAAATTGTGCGCACTTGACGAGAAGTTCAGCAAATATTCGTCTCCTATTTGGATGGCCAATGACTAACAAAGGCATCGTAGAAGCAGTATCTCCCGATAGTTGCTGTTTCGGTGTTAACTCCAGCAGCGCGAAAAAGCCTCATATCCTGGAAGCTCCACAGTGACCGGATATTGATGGCCAGGTTCCAGAGTAGAGTAAAGAAGGTCACCATAATACAGTGCTACGCTCCGACCAATGACGCGGCTGAGGATATAAAAGACAATTCTTACAGTCATTTAGGCGCCGTCTTCAACCAGACACCAAACGGAGACATCGTAATTGTGATAAGGGATCTCAATGCCAAGGTAGGTAGCGACAATACTATGCTCAAACACGTGATGGGAGTTCACGGCCTTGGAAACCGAAACAACAACGGTGAGCGGTTTGTGGACTTCTGCAATACCAACCTCCTAGTCATTGGAGGTACGCTGTTTGAGCATAACGCCTGCCACAAGATCAGTTGGGTCTCGACTGATAGGCAGCGATTATTCCAACCAGATCGACCACAGTGCGATCAGCCGCCGCTTTCGAAATTGTCTCCTAGACGTCCGAAACAGACGCGGAGCTGACATCGGACAGGAACGCGATCACCATCTTATGTTAGCTCATTTACGTTTTCGCATTGCATCTGTCAATAGCAACCGCTTTAACTTGCTAAACAACGCCAGGTTTAATACTGACAGGCTCAAGGTTCCCCAAGTGCGCCAACAGTTCAGGGACCACCTTGCCTTACAAGCAGAAGTAATCAGCAGATCATTACAGGAGAGCATGGATGACCACTGGAATGCTGCGAAAAATGCTTTTGCAACGGGGGCAAGCACCTACGTCGGTAAGAGGCAGAAACACCACCGCACATGGTTTTCAGCAGATACCTGGACACGGATCGAAGAGCGTACAGCAATAAAGGCTCGGATTGCAGCCGCCTCAGTAGTGGAGAAAACCAAGGAGCTCACTGGTGGTCGGAGCTCCAAACAACACCCAGTGAAAAGTCTAGATGGCAGCCTTCTGATCTCGGATGAGGATCAGCTCGTTAGATAGAGAGAACATTTCGCCACAGTATTAAATTAGGCGATGTCGATATGTTCTCAAATTTGAACGAGCATTCCGAAGCAACAAATTCCCGAATCCGCACTGCACCTCCCAGTAAGAACGAAATCATAACAGCGATCAGGTCCCTCAAGAAAAACAAAGCGGTTGGTATTGATGGCATCCTTGGCCTTGCGCAGGAGAGGTATCCCAGAAAAACTCATAGCTATTATTAAGGCTACGTTTGAGGGCAGTAAGTGTCACGTCTTGCACAATGGCAAGGTGTCAGAAGAATTTGAAGTCCAAAGCGGAGTACGTCAAGGATGCATACTGTCACCGCTGTTATTTTTAGTGGTTATCAGTGATGTTCTCCGTGCAGCATTGACGGAAGGAAGCCATGGAATTCGCTGGACTATGACATCTTACCTTAAACAACTAGACTACGCTGACGAAGTTTGTCTACTTTCACATCGGATAATGGACCTCCATCGTATGGTCCAGAATCTAGAAGCTGAGGCAAACAAAGTAGGGCTCAAAATTAACACAGCCAAAACAAAAGCCCTGAGTACTTCTTACACCAGCGCCCAACTTAACATTGCCGGACAGGAAGTCGAGAAAGTTGACAACTTTCTATACCTAGGAAGTGTGGTCTCGGCAAACCGTGGTGGCACCGAACTGGATGTGTGCAGCAGAATCGGAAAGGCCAAAGCTGCTTTCGGCATGCTGTCCACCATCTGGAAAAGCAATGTTATCAGCTTAAGAACCAAGCTGCGACTGTTTCACTCCAACGTAGAATCGGTACTGCTTTATGGGTGCAGTACTTGGAAAGTAGACACCATTAACACGCGCCGGCTGCAAGTCTTTTTAAACAAATGTTTAAGAGTCATCCTGAGGATCTTTTGGCCGAACCGTATCTCCAACGAACAGCTTTATACGAGTACGGGCCAGGAACATATAAACATTACAATACGAAGGAGAAAGTGGCAATGGATTGGACACACCCTACGGCGCAAAGACAATTCATTGCGAAATACGCTATGGAGTGGAATCCGTAGCAGAACTATGAACAAGATGGCGCGCAGGCGTTGTTGACGCCCTATGCCCCCGAGCGGTTAAAGGATTCAAGTAAGTAAGTAAGTAATTTGAATTTATCTCATAGAGGCGAAAGTTAACTATGTTGAGGCTCAGTCGTAAACGTGTTCGACTATTGTATATGGGGTTCTAAGTTCTTATACATTGTAGTTTACATTTTATTATAATCACCGTGTAATTGGGAAGTAAACAAAATACCTTAAAGATAGTTTAAGTTAATTGTAAGTGTTGTTGTTGCCAAAACAAGGAATATATTATGATATTATGATATTACTCATCGAAATAAATAATTATTACTAGTTAAATTACATGTGCAGTGTTGTTCAAAACAAACGCAACAAATTTACCTTGCTCATATAAATGTAAATATTTTTTTTTGTTCACGCTTCTTGTAAAAAACTAAAAATGCACATGTAATAATAAAACACAAACATAATAGGGTATATTCAAAGCAATAACAATTCACTTGCAAATAATTTATAACAAAAGCTAAAACATTTAACTTGTGACAGTGTGCAAAACTAAAGCAACAAAGTGTTGAATTTCCAAAAACAACGCTAAATTGCTAGCTGGACTTTTCTAAATTCTCATATGTTCTCAATTACGTATAAAGAAGTGAATCCTGGGTCAGTCAAAAGGATATCTTTGTTGTTTGTGGAACTAAAACAATCGCACGAAATAGTTTAACCGATAACATAAAATTTAAGCGTTCATCCTAGCACTGTTCGAAGAAAAGCTTTGGAAAACGATTTGAAAAGTTACAGGCCAGCGAAAAAGCAAATGCGTAAGAAAAGACATTTGTAAAAAAGGTGATTTTCAAAAAATTTAGGTATAAAAAAAGCATTGTGATGATGGTGTAATAGTATGCACATACTTCTCAGCCATTGGTGTTGAATCCTTTCACGATTTTGTAGGGATAATTGATCGTTTGGCATACAAAAATATTTTGGAGATGCAAATTATGCCACATGCTGGATGGATTATGCCTCTTAGATGGGTGTTTCATCATGGTAAAGATCCGAAGCACACATCTTAGCTGTTAAGGACTGGTCAAAAGACAATATGGTGCAAGTTCTTGATTGACCAGCGTGATCACCTGTCTTAAATCCCATTGAAAATCTCTTTACGATATTAAAGTGACGAGTTGCAGATAAATGTTTCCAAAATAAGTGAGACCTGTTTCAAGCATTAAGGACTAACTGAAAAAAAATACCTAAAAGCACAATTTTAAATATAATAACCCCAATGCCACGCAAATGTGCTGAAATTATTTAAAATAGTGCCTCCTATACCAAGTAATAGCCGCGTTGCTTTAGTTTTGCACACTGCCATGAACTAAAAATTGTGGTTTTTGTTAAGGCGTTCTCGTAAATCAGGTTTTATTGCTATTAAAAGTACACTACTATGTTTCTGCCTTGTTATAGAATAATTGTGCGTTTTTAGTTTTTTTAAAAGTGCTTTGGCTAAAAAAAATATTTACATTTATATCTGCAAATTTAATTTTGTTGCGTTTGTTTTGCACAACACTGTATGTATATACATACATAAGTATGTATAAGTATAGTTTCAAAAGTGGTGCTTGATATTCAACACGCAAAAATAATAAAGCAGATGATTCAAAATCTTCGGGAATTACTTGCCTTCTTTGTCAGACTCTGAATTCGTAATTTTAGATACTTCAACAGCCGAGCTTACGCAGTTGTAGAAAACACATAGCATCCATACAATAAGGCCTATAATGTTGGTAGTATCAAAAGTAGCCTTAGGATTCTCCTTTATAAACGACATAGTTCCAGGATTACATTCTATATCTGTAAAATAAAAACATTTTATATAGTTTTGAATATTTGAAATGTTATAATACAGGTTTATTTAATACGTAAGCAAAGATCTCAGAATTTGTGTGTATACACAAAAAGTTACAAGGTCTGTTAATTCTAACAATGCCTACAAAAACTCTTTGTATTGCATTTTTCTTTGAAGAAATGTTCATCAGTCTGATGTTGGTCAGATTTACTAACTATTGAACCTTATCTATTTGCTAGCGAGTACCACAGTTTGTTGGATATTTGAAACTGACTTAAATGCAATGTTTGATGCTGCAACTCGCATACTGGTAGAAAATGGAATCATTGCAAAATCCTTCCTTGGCTTTATTTCAACAACTATCATGCTATTTCACAAATTGCCGCGGCTTTCTTTCCGCATAGGCCATTCATAATAAATCTTGAATTGAGAAACTTTATCACCTTTAATATTTTATCCAAATCATTTTCTTTGTTTTTATTATTACTTTTGTTTGAAATTTTAAAAATTGCTGAAATCTACTAGATTTTTCACGAAATGCTATGATGTTTGGGTTTGTTCGATAAAATCACTTATCATTCGAAAGTCGATGATATTTATACGTACAGTACGCAAAACCCATACTCGAACAATCCTTCTTTAACAGATAAATATTAATAGATACGTAATAAAAATGAAAAATCTATAATTCCAAACTAAGACAACTAAATGTTAGAAAATAAAATTAAAATTGTATTTTGATATAAAAACATAAATTTCATTAGCATTTTTTATAATTATAATGGCTCTAGTCGCTGAGTATCCATTTGCTCTGCAGACAAACATATGGAAATTGAGCCATTCCCTCGAGTTTCTTTTGATGTCTTTTCTAACTTCAATAATTTCTTGTGGTATTAATTGGAAGAGTTCATACTTTTTTACCTTTCTGCCGTAAAAGTTCCCTTTTGTCTTGCAATGTGTTGATCTCTTTTGACCTATTCTAAATACATTTTTCGATGTTAAAAGTGCGTGCTCGTACACATAAAAGTTTATTTGCATGGCAATAACGTGTTAGACAGAAGCAGTTTGCAGAACTAATGCATTGGGAGTATGCAGTTCCCTCCGAACAATCTCATATAACATGAAGACATCCCTAATTGTCCAACGAGCATAGACTCAACGTTGAATACGTAGTATTTCACTACCTCCGATACCATGAAGGCCGAAAAGACCTAACCCCAGTATATCATATGACAAATGCAAGAAGCTGTAAGTGAAAATTTCATCATAAAAGAACAACGAAGACAGGAGTAACAACGAAATGCAACGCAGCTCGCTGTCAACGCAAACGATTCGAGTATGTAAGGTTGAAGTCCTACCTCGCAGTGAAATGCTTAACTGCAGTGTCGGGAGCATACGGTACAGAATTGTTACTGACTCAGTTTCTTATTTAAAAGATTTTCTCCTTCCGACATGAAAACAAAACACATAAAGCTCGATAATCTCCCTTAACTCCTAATAGACCCGTTAAAAAATTGCGTATACGTCCTATGAACTTATAAATCTTTATATATAAAAATCACGTGTCACGATGTTCGGCCACGCTAATCTCCGAAGCTGCCAAACCGATTTGAATAAAATTTTGTGAAAATCTATAACTGGTTCCAGCTTGAAAGATAATATAGTTGTAGACCCGATCGATTTCGTTGTTTTGTATGTGAAATCTATGGACTCTGAAACCACTAAACCAATTCAACTAACATTTTTAGGTTATCTTCGGTATTTTCCCGAGACTGTTTCTGCAAAGTTTGATCCGATAGGGAGCACAGCAAGCAAGTGATTTTTATATAACCAGTTTTGGGCTAGGTCAATGAAATTTTGTATACGAGATCCTTGGAAAAAAATAGGTTATACAAGTGTAAACAATTTTAAAATCCGGCCACTAACACACCCACTTTCTGAAAAATTTCTTTCTTTCAGTATTTGGACATGAAACTTAAAAAAAACTTACTTAAACAAATATATATGCAGTTACATATTTATTCAGTCTATAAATATATAGCCACGCCCACTTTTGAAGGACATATTTATTTAAAAATTGTTTTCTTTCGATTTAATGAAATGATGAAATTGTTAAAAACAAAGTTGGGATTATTATTATGTTGTGATGCCAATGCTCAGAATACTTTCTGGGGCAGCAGCAAATGCAATGTGAGAGGAAACCATCTTTTTTGTTTCATTAAAATAATAATTTAATTAATCCACCACACTTTATTTGTTTAGAAAAATCTACTACAATTTTCTATAAGCTAGTCAAGCTTAGTCACTTCACTAGCTGTCAAAGCTTCTTACCGAACTCTTGGGAAATCCAGCTGTCAGCCAATTCTAGATCAGTCGACGAGTTTCTCGGTGTTTCTGTGTTTTATGTTTTTTTTTTTTTGTTTATGTTTATGATTTTTTTTCCTATCCTGGTGCTATGCAGTTTCAGCCTCTAGTGATGTGTGAATTTACTTCACTTTCGCAACAATACTATCATCTTGCTTGGTCATTAGCAATGTTGGTTCTCAGTCAACTTTTGTTACGGGTAGAAGAAGGGAAGTAATCAACCTGACATTATCAAATAGATTTCTCAGGCCGATAGCTAACTGGAGAGTTCTGCCGGAGGTGTCCATGTCAGATCATAGATAATTCGCCTTCCAAATAGAATACGAGGTCATTGCTTTGCAGGAAAGGAGGAATCCGCGGAAAACTGACTGGACTATTTTAAGGGAACAGTTGGCGGGCAATTGTGTCTAAACTGTCTCAAGGCTTGGTACAAAGCAGAAGGTAGAAGATGCTGTACAAGACCTGACCGGCAACCTTATCAGATGCTTTGAACTTTGAACAGTGAAACAGAAAATTTCTGAACCGGAGGAGAGGAGGACTGGAATCTTTTCAGATCAAAGCAAAGGAATATAAGAAGTTAATTCGCTCTTCAAAAAGTGTTTCCTATAAAGACTTTTATGAAAAGATCGAAACTCTAGCTGCTACTAGTAGATTGGTTCAAGTCCTCAAAAAGTACAGGCGGGTGGGTGTGGGTGGCCACGGCGTAGTGGTAGTGTATTCGGTTATTGAATGAGAGGTTTGGTGATCAATTCCCGACCAAGTCCATTCAATTTTCACAGTATTAAAAATTAAATAATTCGCTCAGAAAGCACTTCGTGTATTTCAACATGAACGCGAAAAAAATACTGTGAATTCAAACGAATGCAAAAATCACACACAACTCTCTCCCCAATCGAATTGGATACCACCCATGGAGAATAAACATTGAAACCTAATATCACCTGAGTTTCAAATACCACTACACCAACTCTTTCCTATCCCTTCTTCTCTCTTCCAAAATTAACTAACGCCCGTGCCCTGTTAAACAGTAAAAGGGTATTCATATCCCCTTTGGCATGTGCAGATTATAAAAAAAAAAAAAAAAAAAAACAGGCATATCAAATTAGAATCACTTAGGAGGTCTGATGGTACCTTTAGACAAAAGAAAAGCGAATGCCGCAAGGCGTTTGCTGGAGACTCTTTTTTCGGGAAATCAGATAATGACAAGGTATATACTTGGTCCTCTCACGAGCGCTAATTTGGAGTCTAGTCGGAAAACCTGGCAAAGCTCCCCTATTATGGTGCATGGTGGTGAACTCTCTGCTGACAACTTAAATGTAGGTTAGGGTGGCAGCTAGCGCCCAGATACAGATGGGCACCAGCTCACTTAGGTCTAAAAGGCCCATTGTGATACCACCGGATCTGCAATAATCATAATCAATTACTATAAACTACGACACTACAATGAGAGACAGAAGACCAGTACAAACAGATTACCAGACACAATTACACTTAGAAGAGGTTCTGCCACTTAATCAGGAGAACCAACCGGAGCTTTTAATAAAGCGTAGAAGGTGCTTGATTGGTACACCAGTCAGGTCGCAGAGGTCGTAAAAGAAGAAGGACCCCAGGTGGAGGTTTCATCTTGACGCTAAGGCAGGGCAGTTGCAGAGAAGATGAGGAATCGTTCCTTCTTCCTCCTCGTCCCTGCAACTCCGACAGAAATCGTTAGATGGGAGGCCCAGACGTCTAGCGTGTAGGCCGCTTAGACAGTGTCCCGTGAGGACACCGATGATGTTGCTCAGGTCTGGACACTTCAGAGTCAACAGTTCTTTTGAACGTTTCTGGTTAAGGTTAAGCCAGAGCTCTCTCGAGATCCTGTAGGGACAATGAGCCCAGCGAGCATTGGCCTTCCTTATAGCATCAAGTTTGAGCAGGTGATTACAGGTAGCAATTGGCATACCAATTCCCGTCCTTACGGATTCAGTTGGGAGGGTAGTGCCAAGTTTAGCAATTTCATCACCCTTACAGTTCACTGGAATATCCCTATGGCCTGGCACCCAGCATAGGTGAATGTTATATTGTTCCGAGATCTCCATCGGAGATGAACGGCAATCTTTTACGGCCGTTGATGTGGTTGTGGGTGATTGAACTCAAATGTAAAACTTACATTGATTCTAGCCGTGAAATATATACATTAATAAATAATGAACTGTAAAAACAGCATTCGTTTTTAAATGTATTCTTATTTCCTTTACGCTAATTTCAACTGAATTCTCTAAATCATTTGAACGAAATTTGTGTATACTCCTATTTACACAAATGATGTGACATACAAAAGTAGTCATTTATGTACCCGATCAGACTCGATCGGTTTGTGAATAGTTAGGAACAATATAAAAATGATACAAAAACCGTATATAAAGACATAAAATATAGATTTCAAAAAGTAAATGTCAATGTATGTATGTATATGCACTTGTGTAAATGTAAAATACTCAAAGCAATCCGCAATGACACACACTAAGCCATTTTAAATAACGACTACTTTACTGAAAATTGAATGCTACACGAACATTCTTAATAAATTTAACCGGTCTATTGTAGGAATCTTGTCAGTATTATTTAAATCAAAAGAACAAACGCCAGCAGATCTAGTGTACTAAAACACAACAAAAACAGACTCATTGCTCATAATGCATAATCAGATTGCTCATAATGCAATTTTTATTTGGAAAATATGTTTATGTATAATTCGGAAAAAAATAATAAATTCTTTATAAAAATATTTCGTTATAAAGAATTTAATTTATATGAAAAACAACTTCAGGGACAAGTCCCCATTAAATCCTTCGTTAAAAAGGGAAATTCGTTATAAAGGTGTTTGTTATGAGTTTGTACTGTAATACAAAAATTTATACAAAAATTAGTGTATAAATTTTTGTATAAACACAAATCGTATGATTTTAGCTTTATTTGAGATATTTTCTCGTTTTCTTAAGAAAACATAGCAATGTTGTTGGAACAGAAGTTCAACATCAACGTCATCATAGTTCTACTTTGCAATAGTCAACGTTACGTAAATGTGTATATACATATAATGCCTGGATTATACCATCAGCCATATTTTTTGCATTTTTCAATTCGCTGCATAAAATAAACTAGAAAGTTAACCCAATGTTGTAAAAATCTATAACCCATTTTTCTATAAGAACCTTACGAAGAATAAAGCTTTGGGAATTGTGTAGTCAAAACCCTAAAGGTGCGTCCAGACCGAGTGAAACATTTCTGAAACACTGTTTCGTGAAACATTTCATAAACATTTAATAAATGTTTCACTCGGTTTGGACGCTTTGTGAAACATTTATCAAGTTTTCCATTTTAAATAGGAAAATAATTTTGTTTCTCAAGCTTTAAGTGCAGAAAAAATTCAGTCTTGTGTTGTCGTCCTCCACAAATATACCAGCCCCTTGTCCTTGATCGGTTTTGGAACCATTGTGAAAAAAAACCTACACTCCATTCCTGGCTCATCCATCACCTCCTGTGGCCACCTCTATTTCTACCACACAACACATATTGGTGAGACTCTGCTAGCACTACAAATGTTTAGCGTTGCCCTTTTCAACAGTACCAATGTTTCATCCACACCATTGCGTGTAGCCGAGGTGCACATGCAGTTAATTTTTGCATTGTCCCTCTATGTCAATGATAATGACCATCGCAATTTCATTCCAATAAAAAGCCATTACCGTATACTCGGACAGACAGATACACAATCACTATCAGAATTGGATTCCTGTTCTTGTCCTGAGTTCGAAAATGCAAAAATCTTAAATTTAACACTATTTTTCTGCACCTAAAGCTTAAGAAACAAAATTATTTTCGCATTTAAAGTGGAAAACGTGAAACATTTCATAAACATATAATAAATGTTTCAAAAAGCGTCCAGACGGAGTGAAACATTTCAGAAGTAAATAAATGTTTCAGAAATGTTTATGAAATATTTAATAAATGTTTCAGAAATGTTTCGCTCGGTCTGGACGCACCTCAAGGAGAAACTCTCGCCGTTTTATTACGATCGTATTTTTTTGCTGCTTGGAATCGCTCCAGTTCGACATTTGGTTAGGATCTTGCTATTTTCGTTCGAAAATCAAATTATTGCGGATCTGGGGATCAATTCTGGTTCTGTGAAAAAATGATATGAAAATATTTTCACCCTTTCACCGCAATTTCGATTCTAGTTCTGCGAAAGCGTGAAATCAAACGTCAACAATTTTCATATGAATAATTTATTTCCACTGCCTCATTTGCAAGTGAGTGTTCTAGTGAAAGGGTGAAAATGGAAAATTTTATAAAAAAAAAAACAAACTATACACAAGTTCAAAAGAAATATTTAGTGAGCTATTTGGAAACTTATTTGGAAATTGCTCACGACAGGTATGACATACAAATTTAAACACCTATTTCAATGATTTTTAATTGTTTTTGTAGATTTGTTTCAGCAGATGGTGCCCACGTAAGGAACAATGCGTGGAAAAGTCTAGCAAAGGACCTCAATGCCTTAGGAGGAAGCAGTAAGACTGATGAGCAGTGGAGGAAGACGTGGGGCGACTTAAAGTAATTGCTTAAACAAGATAATATTCGGTAACGTTTATAAGATTTGTTCTTTCAGGCGAAATAGCAAGAAAAAATATGGAGAGATCAAAGAAGCTGAAAACCGCATTGGCATTAACGGCTTAGCCAAAATGAAGAAACTGAGCCAACTGGAGCAACAAGTTATTCAAATAATGTCGGAAAGGAATGTTGAGGGGGATGGCCCAGTTTTTGAAATCGGTAATGACAGTACGGACATTGTAAGTGACTACATATGTATTTACATAATTTTATAGTTGCATACACCACAAATTTTCTTCGTCTTTTATCATAGGATGGAGCGGAAGCCCGAATGCCTTCAACAGCTCCGGTAACTAGGCGTCGAAATAGAAGGCGGACACCTTTGTTGCCAAAAAATGAAAACATGTTCAGTAGGCGGATCTTAAAATTTTTTACACTTGTATTGCTTACTTTTACAAGGACCTCGTATATTTAAGGCCCAAAAACTGGTGACATACGGATGGACGGACATGGCTAAATCGACTCTGCTACTGATGCTAATGATTTATATATATACTTTGTTGGGTCTATCTTTTATATTTCTATATGTTACAAACTATGTGTCAAACTTAGGATAGGGTTAAAAACAACTGCAAAACACGGCCAAAAGATACACGGGAGTTTTGGAGAAATCTTATACACGTCACTTACTTATGTGTTGGAGAGATTGCGGATTTTGAGGCAAGGGCTAGTTCCGATGTTAAAACAAACGACCTAGCATTAAAAAAATAGCGCAACGCTATCTATTTTTAAATAAAATTTATTTTCCTTTTTTCCGAATATAATTTTTGGAAAACATTATTGAAATGAGCTGTCACAATTGAACATCCTAATCAATACCAGTGGTCGGTAAGACAGAGTATCCGACGGATCCCACGATAGAATTGTTATGTTCACGTGAATCTAATAAGTGAAATGAATCTCAGATACGACGGATCCCAAGATAGGGGTGAATGTGATTGGTAATACAATTCATCCGACGGATTGAGTGATACCTACTTACTGCCGAATTGAAAAGCGCAGTGGCGATGTCGACAGTAATATTAATGATTACACCTGTAAAACGGTGTGGTGAAACGCTCAAAATATTGGCTCACAATGATGTGGCGATTAGGCTGTCGCAGAGAGCCATCGTGTTCAATGTTCATATTAGGAATTATTATTTTTACTTGCAGCTACATAAGTATAACATACGGCAACTGTTAGTTTTGGGCAAATTTTCGAAGCTATAGCCTAAATGGGTGAACTTCATACCTCTGCGAGGTAATCCCTAGAGGCGATATTGAAATATTTGTGTTAGCTCCTTTACAACAGTGCATTTCAAAAATACGCTCTTGCACAGAGGTGCCTGGGAATGGAACCAGGTCTATTTACATGTTTTATTGACTAGCGCGCTTGAAATTCTCACGCGGGGAACTATCCACTGTAATTTCAATCTCCATATCATTAAATCCGTTCGAGGGGAATCGTCAACTTATCAACAATGTGAATGCTCTTTCAATGCTTCATTAAAAACGGACGGATCGAGTCTGCCCATACATTTCACATCCGCAAGGAATTTGTTGAGGATTTGCCTTGTTTTACGAGAAAAATGTGATATTTCTCATACACAGGGAAATTATTGTGATTTATTTGATTTTTTTATGCTGCGAGGTTCGTTTAATTAAAAAAATGTTAACAAATGGTTGAGCAGTGGATTAAATGATGCAAAAATCAGTGCGCGTGGATCGATTGAGTGAAGCGAATCTTACATCCACACGGATTCAATTAAAGGGGTGATAGAAATTCTGCGGGGAGCGTGACAGGGTTGCATTATGTCAAATTACAATACCTATATCATACAAGAAGGAAAAAAAAAACAGTTGGTAGACAACGCACAATAACTTTATGTCGACTACTGAAAAAATCCCGGACAGTTACTTCTCGATAAAATACAAGACAGATGATAACCAACCTCCTAAAAGGGAAGGCACCATAAGAAGAAAATGTGGAAATGATAAATTTATTAATAAACACATTTGCATTCATTATGGCTTCTACGTTTTATTGGCCAATTCATGCCAAATATATACATACATATGTATTTACAAACATCATAGCATTTTATTTTATTTTTTTATATTGTAAAAAAATATATTTTGATAGCAAAAATGTCTCAGAGCTGACTTCGGAAATGAAATTCAGTAATTTCTTTGATAATGAACTCGAAACAGAGAATACAAAAGGTTCATTCGAATGATATTTGTTACTCGATTAAAATCTTTCCCGGTCGAAATTTACAATAAAGGTGAATAATTTGATAAGATAATAATGTGTACGATTTTTAATTAGCGCGCATTAACATGGGGTACATTTATTACTCTAACTTTAGACTTACCAGGATTATTTGTAACTGCAGACCAGGTTAAATAAACAGTATAGAGAGTGACCATTGAACTCTGAAGAAGGCCGGAATGTGGCAGTCTCTCTTGGACTGCCGGTATAACACTCGTAACACTCATTATAATGCTCAAAATTAAATTAGATGAAATAAAGAATTTATTAAGGGAGCATCCGTCGGGCTGAAATAACGATCAAATATGAAGAAGTCGGCATACAAAAATAAAATACAGGGTATTGCTCAAAAGATGGACTGAATATTTACTTAAAAACTTATAGCTTGGCAACCTTTTTAGCAACACTCTTGTGAAAAACTACTTATATGTAGTTACCTTTGTGAAATAAACGAACAGTAGTGAGACTCCTATTATAGAAGCGATATATTGTACAAGAGTGACAAAAACTAGCGCGTAATAATAAGCACGATTTGATTCAGAATTATCTGTAAAATAAAAAAAAAACGATTTCATATTTGTATTGTAAATCTAGAGTAGGTTGTTCAAAAATATATTTACCAATCCAGTTCTCAGCTAATGAATGCGAAAAATCAACAATTATTATAAGTTGAACTATAATAAAAGCTAATCCTCCAAAAAGACCAATCCACATCATAGTGGGTCCGAACGATCCATCTGGAATAAAGATAGCTCCAACAGTAGCACCAATGCAAAGAAGAAACTTCATTCCCCAAAATTGATTTTGTATATGGGACCGTGGATCTCGGGACGATTTAACTCCAATCATTATTAAAGCCATTAAAGTAAAGAAACAAACGAGACCAAAACAAATTCGATAAACTGCCATGTAGCCCAAAGCGTATTGGCAATCAATTTGTCCAAAAGTGTTTTTTACAATTTCGCTAGTAGCAGTGGAATTCGAATTGAGACAAAATGGAAGCTTTTTTAAAGTGTCCTGTAGCCCCGGTGATAGTGTAATTGCTCCAAGTATAGTTCCTATAAGCAACATGAGAGCGTACATCAACCGGGAAGATACGGAGTTTCGGCACGACGGACATGCTTGACAGCATATAGAACACGCTGTACCAGTGCAACAACACGCAAGCTAATAAAAAGAAAAACATTATTAAATTAAAATCATATTATTTTTCCATTGATCGTTAATATATTATTATATTTTTCGAATTTGTTTCGAATGTTATTAAAATAAAAAAATAAAAAACATGTAAAAATGTTTTAATCCGACTGGAGCAGTTCTCTATGTATATATTCACATAGCCCATTCCTTCACCAATATAATTGCTTAAATTTTTATACCCTATCCTAAGGGTATATTAAGTTTGATACATAGTTTGTAACATAGAGAAATATTGCAGATAGACCCAATAAAGTATATATATATATGATCAGCATCAGTAGCTGAGTTGATTGAGCTATGTCCGTCCGTCCGTCCGTCCGTCTGTGTGTCACCAGTTTTTGGGCCTTAAATTTTGAGCTAGGTTGATGAAATTTTGTATACGAGGTTTTTGGAAAAGTAAGCAATACAAGTGTAAAAATTTTTAAAATCCGCCCACTGACACGCCCACTTTTCAAAAAAATCCCTTTTTTTCACTATTTTCATATGAAACTCGAAAAAAATTACTTGAGCAAATATGTAGATATCCACTTAATCTACAAATCGTCTATACATTGTATATGGCCACGCCCACTTTTTAGGGGCGTTTACTTCAAAAATTAATTTTCGAGTAAAAATATTAGTTTATAGGGCAAAATAGAAAATTTTGTGAATACATTTTACACCGCCCACTGACACAACCAAATAAGATAGGGATAGGGTATCATACGATTCGCTCCAGGCGGATTGTAGCATTTTTCACTGGTTTTTTTCAAATTTCTTATAAAAACATATGAAAAGGCTACAATGCGTCTAGAGCGGATCGTATTATACCCTATCCCTTTCCTGTATACAAGCTTTTTTTTAATAACGTAACGTAAAGCCTCGTTAATTGAATGGTTGGGGGGAAGGTCAGTCCGAATAAACGAATTTTCCGAATTAATCAAGATTTGTTTTTGCGCATTAAAAAGCGTTCCTTTTGATGAAAAAATGCAATAATTTTATGCAGAGATATGTATCAACATCGTGCTTAAGGACCACGATTTACATTTATCGCCAACTTATTTATTTAGAAAATTTTTTTCCGAATAAGCGAGTTTTCCAAATTAAAGGCTACCAAAGATATGTATTTTATCTCTTACAAATGGCGTAACTTTTTACTCAACAGAAGACTGTAACTGAGCAATTTATCCTTAACCATCTATTTGGAACAGTTAATATGGTGAATCCCCTATTTCAGGACATATTAACCCATTTAAACCCAGCCTTGCGTTTTCGCAACACAAAACAGCATGTCACTTCTTGATTTTTCTTGATTGTACCGTTATTTCAATGGACTGTTTTCTATTTCATTCTACGTGATTTACCGCGCATAGTAATAGTAACATTTCTACTATAATCCAGTTAATTTTTTTATTAGAACTTCTTTAACAGTGAACATTTATTTATGAAAATAAAGAGTTCAATGGATATAAATTGTTTTTAAGTAAATGTGTGTGCAAAAATTGAAATAATGTTTAGTTGTTTCGTTTTTAAACATATGAAACCAGTGTTCGGACTTTACTGCAATTGCAGTAGATCTACTGCGATTTTGAAAAATATTTAAAATCTGCTGCGCCACTGCGTTTGACTTGAAATCTACTGCGATTTTTGAATGTGAAAACGGTTGAAAATTTGATGTTTTCTAGATGAAAAACGTAACACAATCTAGAAAAAACGTAAATTTATTGATGGAAAATTTCTTTTAAGAACTGAATTTAACTTAAAATTAATCAGTTATTAAAAATTTTATAAAAAAATAATTTCGTGCAAAGATTTGTGATTAAATTTACTTTAAACTGTGCAATTTAAGTTTGTTTTAACCTTATTTTATCGTAAAAAATATATGTGTATAAATCTAAACCCCAGTATTGTTGTATTTTTTGCAACAAAAACAAATCTGCTGCGGAAAATACGGATCTGCTGCACTTTTTGTAAGAATCTACTGCTAAATTTTATTATTGAAGTCCGAACCCTGTATGAAACATAAATATAAAGAGAAGAAATGCATTTGATTAACATTTTCTGACTGCCTTAGTACAAGCATAGAGTTAAAATTGCATTAAAATTAGAAGAAAAATTGGAATTCGGGTTTAAATAGGTTAACAAAACTTGTGTGTTCTACGTGTATGCGTATGTGCAGAATTGGAACCACTTATCGAGAAAAAAAATTGTTTCAGAAACCGTGTAAAACAAGGCTTCGAACCGTGTTTAATGAAAATATGTCGCAAAAAGTGAACCGAGTACTACAAGAAGTACGTGTTAAGTGAGGCCCACCTGTACTTCACTTTTTGTGATAATTTTGTTAACATTACCTAAGGAGATTTTATAGTTAGGATAAGGATAATTTTGTATGTATCTTTCGTTTATATTTAAAAAAATAAAGTCAATCATTAGATAAATCAATGATTTTGTATTTTGTTACTATACAATGCAATACTTGCATATCGATCCCAATCAGACTGTATTCGATTGGTTTGTTTTGCCTCCGTTCGATAGGTAGATTTTTTCAGTTCTAATATTTTGTTTTCCTTTTCAAAAATATTTATTTAGGTTGTTTTTTTCAAACGTTTTTTGTATGAAGTAGGTAGCTATACTTCTTTTTTTATTATTCGATTTTTTTTTCTCCTTCCTTTTTTTTTGATCAAAGATTATGTTTCATACATATATGCAGTCATTAATGGAACAAATCTGTTTTTTGGACAAAGGAATATACTTATGTATGTAAGTATAACTCCAAACATCAAATGTTGTATTCCTAAGTGCACTTGTAAGTGTACAGTTACCTAGTTCTAAATAAGCAAATATGAATAATACTACATATAGCCATTAGACAAACTATACGTCTATGACTTATGTAGCATATCATTAATTAATAACCCTTATGGCTTAACGACAAAATTAAAGTTATTTTCTGTGGACACAGTGGCGGGGGAATAGAGAAAATATCGAAAACACGAAATAAAATACAAATTACCTGAGCCGCTGAACAAAGCCCTAAAACAGCTCCCATTTCAAACTTTATATTAATCAACAACACAAACTAAAACGTAAATATTATTATATTATAGACAAATCTAATTTAGTACACAATCTATAATCTATATCATAGACAAACTGAATTAGACAGCATAGACAAACTAATATAGACGGTCGTCTTCGGTCGATTTGACCATTGGCTCCCACAAGAGCAAAATTACCACCGATTTTGAATGCAATCTGACGTTTCCGGCAAAACAAAATCTGAGCTCACGCACACATTCTCGATCGGCGGTACTTTTATGGGCGGAGCCATTTTCCTGTACATTTTGTATGAGAAAAGGAGTTTCGTCATACACGCAGATCAGAGGAATTGAAGAAAAAAACGAATGCAAGTTATTTAGCAAATTATTTATTTTAAAAGCAACGCGTGAACAAAACCAACCGCCAGTTCAACAACAACCAAAGAGAGCGAGTAAAGAAGAAACCAAAAAATGAATGTCAAATTGGCGCTAGCGACAAATGTTGGCTGCCCTGTTTCTCGTTCAGGAAGACAGCCATCTGTGTTTAAATTGATTCCATTGAATCTTAAACATTCTGCCCGGCTGGACAGGTATGTTCAGGACTATCCAATATTTTGCACAACTTCTGGATCGGACGAGTGCATTCTCCCTTTTCATGCCTTATTGTGACGACTCTGGTTAGGCCATCACTACCCGGATGAAGTTTGGTAATACGCCCAAGCCTCCACTGTGTTGCTGGTAGATTTTCGTGCCTGATGGTAACAACATCGCCAATCTTGATGTTGTTCGTTGCCTTATGCCATTTCGAACGTTGTTGTAATGAAAGCAAATATTCGTCTTGCCACCTTCTCCAAAAATGTTGTTTCATTTGCCTCAATTGTCGCCAGTAACTCAATCGTTGCGTAGGTACCTCTGATACTGGTCTGTCTGGTACCGCCACTATTGATCGCCCAATAAGTAGGTCAGCTGGGGTGAGGGCCATTCGATCATCGATGTCATCATGTAAGGCCACCAGTGGGCGTGAATTTAGGCAGCCTTCGATGTGTACAAGAAGAGTATGTAACTGATCGTAGTAGATGGAATTCGTCCCAACGACTCGAAGCAAATGTTTTTTGGCTGATTTTACAGCCGCCTCCCATAGGCCGCCTTGATGTGGTGCGCCAGCAGGGATGAAGTGCCATTGTGTTCCGTTGTTTGCTAAGCTTTGCTGTACGTAATAGTTATGCCATTCCTTCAAATCTGCTTGTAGTATCCGATCTGCTCCGACAAATGCTGTCCCATTATCGCTGTACAAGTGGTAACATGGGCCACGCCGATTGACAAATCGAGTGAACACATTGATAAATGCCTCTGCAGAAAGGTCCTCAGCTAATTCAATGTGAACAGCCTTAGATGACATGCAAACAAAAACAGCAGCATACGTCTTCTTCACAGTGCGTACGTGTTTTGAGCCAATACGAATTTTTAATGGACCAAAGTAGTCCACACCTGATGATGAAAAAGGTGGAGTAGCCAACACGCGAGAGCATGGTAACGATGCCATGCGTTGTGTAGCCATGGTATGTTGATGCCTTCTGCAAATGGAACAAGAATGAATACAACGTTTCACAAGGGTACGTACATGAATTATCCAAAATTTTTCTCGGTTCGTTTGTATCATGAGTTGAATGCCTCCATGTAAGGTATCCCGATGTGTCTGTTCAACGATAAGCCTAGCTAATATGCTTTCCTTGGGAAGAAGGTAGGGATGCCTTTGATAGTCATTCAGCCTCGCATTGTCAAGTCGGCCAGACACGCGCATAATGCCTCCCAACCCGACGTCACAATAAGGAACCAATGCTCTGATCTTGCTTGATGTGCCCACGTTATTGCCTTTTAGAAGTTCGGTGATTTCAGCTTCGAAGTATTGATGCTGCTCCGCACGTATGTGCCAGAGTAGAGCCTCTTCCATCTGCGCTGCGCACAACTCCAGCCTTGGTATAGTTACCGTCTTGATAGGTGCCACTTTCGTCTTTGCCGTGATCAGTGTTGAATGGTGCTGTCCATGAGTATCAGTAGTGCTAAGGTATATGACTGCTGCGTATGCCTTCATACTCGCGTCGCAGTACCCATGTAGATGTACGAGCCTATCTTTGTGTATGCCAAGCCATCGCGGTATGCGGATTGTAGCCAATCGTTGCAAGTCATTCCGAAATGTTAACCAATCGTTCAGTAGTTCTTCGGGGAGTGGTGTTCCCATGCCAATTTCGCCTGCCATAGCCGTTGTATGAACATTTTTGCCACAATTATGACCGGTGCCAACATGCCAGTTGGATCATAGAGACTTGCCATATCACTCAGGACTTGTCGTTTCGTCGTAGATGGAGTATCGGGTGCCAATTTTATCTTGTAGAAAAGTTCGTCTGCCATGGGATCCCAATGCAATCCAAGGACTGTCGTTTCTGCAACTTGTAGTTCAATTTCATCTGTGAACGGGATGGATGTGATCTGAGCCAGAGTATTTACATCGTTCGATCGCCATTTTCGAAGATGAAAGTGTCCTTGCCTAAGTATAAAATCGACATCTTTAGCTATCTCAATCGCCTGTTGAGTCGATGGTGCACTGCTTAGGTAATCGTCTACATAGAAATCTCGCAATATGCTCGCTTGTGCTGCTGCTGCCCGGTTGACATCTGGTAGTTTATTCGAGTTATCCAAGCCACATTGTTGCATTGCACGAATTGCCAAATAAGGTCCACTCGAGGTGCCATAGGTTACAGTAGCCAATTGGTATGTGAACAATGGTTCGGTTGGTGATTCTCGCCACAAAATTCGCTGCCATCGCCGATGTCTGTTGTGGACTAGCACCTGACGAAACATCTTTTCCACGTCTGCTGATAACGCTACAGCGAAACGCCGAAATCTAAAAATGATATTCACCAACAGTTCTTGGATGAGAGGTCCGGCCAATTGCACATCGTTGAGTGAGATGCCTGTTGTCGTCTGCGCTGAGGCATTAAACACCACCCGGAACTTTGTAGCCACTGCATGATGTGGTATGTAGTATGATTGTGATGCGTCATCTGATTGATCCGAAATTACGTGCATGTGACCAAGCTGAATATAATCTCGCATAAAGGACACATATTTTTCCCTAAGTTCGGAATTAGAAGCCAGCTTGCGTTCCAGTTGGTGAAATTGGCGCAATGCCAACTTGTGCGAGTTTCCAAGCGTGGGGGCGCCCGGCTTGAATGGGATTTGCACAATGTAGCGACCGTTTCCATCTCGGGTATGAGTAGCCATGAAAATTTGCTCACACAGATCAGCCTCAGAAATATTGGTCGATGTTGTATCGCTGCTTTCCGACTCGAACAGTTTACGCAGTAGATCCTCTGTACGTTGATCATCCGCATGTGAGCACACCGCCAATGATTTTACTGCGGGTGAAGTGCCAGAGTGAATGGTTGCAGGTCCAAATACTACCCAGCCAAGTCGAGTTGATTGTGCAAAAGGTGCTCCTTCAACCCCACGCACAATGCCTTCTGTTACGATGTGACCCCATACATCTGCACCGAGCAATGCATCAATACGTCCTGGTGTGCCAAATGTAGGGTCTGCCAATTGTAGATTTTGTAAGTGTAGCCAACAATCCTTTGCAACATTTGCTGCCGGTATAGGTGAGGTAATAGTGTCAATGATGTGAACTTCAATTTCCAAGTCGATGAGAGAGTTAAAATTGGAAGAGAGCTTAACAATCGCTCGGCCACGAGTATAGGTTGTTATGGAACTTCCCACACCCTCTACTTGCAATTCACACTTGTTCCTGCGGAGAGATAAACGGTTGAAAAAACGAAACGTCATAAAACTGACCTGGGAGCCTGGATCACACAACAATCTACACTGGTGTGTATCGCCAAAGCCATCGTTGAATTTTGCATAAGCAGTTGCCAAAAGAATGAGACGATTACTAACAACGGTAAACGTTTTCACACAGCCATCTAGTCACATGTGGTTTCGAGGAGCTTGACCAGCCAGTGGAGCCGCAAGTGGCCGCGGAATCGCAGATGTGGTACCAGTTGAGCTTGTTGCAGGTTGTGTAGTCGGATTTGTTGATGAACGGCAGAGCAACGTGTGATGCCTTCCATTACATTGACGGCAATTTGTTGAGCTGCAAACCTTCGTTGCATGGCCTGGTTTCAAACAATTAAAGCAAAGGTTGGATCCCTTCAGCTTTTGAAAGCGTTCGGCTACAGCCAATGCCAATAATTTCGGGCAACGGCTGATGCGATGGGAGTTCTCATTACAAAATGCACAGTTGCCAGGTGTAGTAGCCGCAAGATTAGATTTCACCAGATGATTTGAGCGATTTTGAGTGGTTATATGCTTCTTTCCAACCTGTGGGGTGTTGCTATCAACTGTGTTCCATTGTAGAATGCCTGATGCCAAACTGTGAGCGCGCCTCTCCACAAACTCCAGAAGTTCTACCAGCTTAGGTATTGCATTGGAGGTAAGACTCATGCCCCATGCCTGTTGTGTCGATATAGGGAGCTTCGACGTGACAATGGGCACAGCTAAGGCATCCCATTGATCTACGGGCAATTTCATAACAGATAGAGCTCGCAGCGACTCCCTCACCGTATCCACTATAGAAAGGAGTGCTGTTGTTGTTTCATCACCTTGTTGTTGTAGGCCAATGAATCGTGAGACGTGGATCTCTGCCAGTTGCTTTGGATTGTCATAACGGGATGTTAGCGCCTTCCACACCTCCACGTAGCCACCAGTATATAAACCGCCAACCAGGGGCAGTGCATCGCCTTTCACCGCCGCACGCAACTTTCCAAGTTTATAGGCCTCCGGGTAGTCTTGGGAGTGGACGAGAGTCTCGAAAGTGTCCTTAAACGCTAGCCAGTTCTGTAGCGTGCCATCAAAAATCGGAATGGACAATGGATCCAGTTTTAAATCCAACGCAAAAGCTGAGCGGGCAGACTGTAACGACGCTGCATCATCTACATCAATTGCTTGTCCTGCACGCGCAGTGGAAATTAAACGCTGTAGTTTCGCCATGGTAGTGTTATACAGATGTTCCATCTCATCCCATAGTGCAGTATGCGACTCCATCTCCAAAGGCTTAGCTGAACCAACCAGTTGGTCATGAACCTCCATAAAACGATCAAAGTGCATCTGTAGCGACTTTTCTTCCTGTTGCAAGCCAAAAACGTCGTTCGAAAAATCGTCTGCACCAATTGTGGCGGCAATCCGCTTTATAGCAGTAACAGCCGCCGTTCGCTTGTTCAGTTCTGCCATTAGCAAATAAAAAACAGTACTAACGGAACTTGTTATTGTTTGCCAAAACGGTATCGTCGTCCGATTCCCCGTGTACAGCAACTGTAGCTTGCAATTATTACGCAAAAAGCAAAAACTAAATTCGCGTTTTTTCAATTCCTCACAGGAGACACCAAAAAATGTATGAGAAAAGGAGTTTCGTCATACACGCAGATCAGAGGAATTGAAGAAAAAAACGAATGCAAGTTATTTAGCAAATTATTTATTTTAAAAGCAACGCGTGAACAAAACCAACCGCCAGTTCAACAACAACCAAAGAGAGCGAGTAAAGAAGAAACCAAAAAATGAATGTCAAATTGGCGCTAGCGACAAATGTTGGCTGCCCTGTTTCTCGTTCAGGAAGACAGCCATCTGTGTTTAAATTGATTCCATTGAATCTTAAACACATTTTGTTGTTGTTAATTGAATGACAGTCTGCTGAAAATGTGGCGTGCAAAGCAAAGAATGGAACACCACATTTGATAGACACTAGCGCCACTTTTGGCGCTTTTTGATCGGAAAAGGGGAAAAGGGGAATATGTCTTAGAAAAAGGGGAAAATGCGTATTTGAAATATTATTTTCGATATCACAAATTATTGCTATAATACGTCACCAACACGTATAAATCTTCATTCTCAACGAATGATTTGCTATACCGATCCTTTTGGAAAGATCGCAATTCATGTCAAGTCGTTTCGAAGATAGATACTATGAAGACGCGTTGCGACTTAAACTTTTTAAATGTTTCGGAACCGATAACTTACTTATGTGGCCCTTATACCATAGACAAACCTAAATTAGACAGTCAACTCGTACTTCCCCTGCCCACTTAGTGCTAAAAATAGGAGGAGCCTAATTACCATGTTTGTGAATAAATGTGAAGTAGCGTGTGACCAAGACCTAACTATTATTTTGTCGGGTTATCTCTTTCATTCCTTTTGAGCAAACATTTTTTTTCCGGTTGTTATTCCATTAACAACAACAAATTGTATGTAAAAAATGGCTGCGGCCATAGATGTCAAAAAAATCGCCGGATTTTGTAATTGGATGTGTGAAATTAGTGAGCTCCCGTTTGATTTTGGTGGACTGTCAGAATACAATGACAAAATCTAGCGGATTTTAGCTTGTTGGAGCGAATGCGTCAAAGGAACCGAAGTTGTCTGTCTAATTTAGATTTGTCTATGCCTTATACCATGCAATATTGCACTGCACTGGTTTTTGTAGCTTGTTATTATTATACCCTATCCTAAGGGTATATTAAGTTTGATACATAGTTTGTAACATAGAGAAATATTGAAGATAGACCACATAAAGTATATATATAAATGATCAGCATCACTAGCCGAGTCGATTGAGCTATGTCCGTCCGTCCGTCCGTCCGTCCGTCCGTCTGTCACCTGTTTTTGGGCCTTAAATTTTGAGCTAGGACAATGAAATTTTGTATACGAAGTCCTTGTATATCGGGACAGACAAAGTGTAAAAATTTTTAAAATCCGCCCACTGTCACGCCCACTTTTAAGAAAATCACCTTTTTTCACTATTTTCATATGAAACTCGAAAAAACTTACTTGAGCAAATATGTAGATATCCACTAAATCTACAAATTGTCTATACATTGTATATGGCCACGCCCACTTTTTAGGGGCGTTTACTTCAAAAATTATTTTTCGAGTAAAAATATAAGTTTATAGGGCAAAATAGAAAATTTTGTGAATACATTTTCCACCGCCCACTGAAACGACCAAATAAGATAGGGATAGGGTATCATACGATCCGCTACAGGCGGATTGTAGCATTTTTCACTGGTTTTTTATCTTTAGCATCATTATCTTATTAATGACAAAATTATTATAACGATTAGTTTCTGCTACATAAACTAATTATTTGGACCTTATCAAATTTGAATATGACCTAAAACTTTACGTGCTAATTATCTTAAAAACGCAACTCTATGAAAACACAAATAGTTAAAATTAAACTAAGAATCACAAACAAAATAATTTCTGGATGTAATTAGTACATTATAAAGTATAAATAAAAATAAACTCTTAAAATTAAAACCGTCTAAATATCCTACAACTTATTTTATATTCATTAAATTGTATATGGCCGCGCCCACATTTTAGGGGCGTTTTTTTTTAAAAACAGTTTTTCGTAGATTTTAATCATATAATATCAATCTTTAGAAGCAAACTCGAGTATATGTTGAGATATTTAAAAAATCCGCCCACTACCACGCCCCTGTTTTGAATTAAAATTCTCTTGGAGTAATTTTATAAGAAAAAACTTTATAAAATTTTAGGCAATTTTTTGTGGAAGTGGCTACATATTTTGGTATATAGGAAAGGAATAGCGCATCAGACTATTCGCTCTGGCCGCTGTGTAGCATTCTTTTAATTTTTGTTGGAGGAATACTAGTTTAATATTATTAAAATATTTTTTTTTATCTTTAGCATCATTATCTTATTTATGACAAAATTATTATAACGATTAGTTTCTGCTACATAAACTAATTATTTGGACCTTATCCAATTTGAATATAACCTAAAACTTTACGTGCTAATTATCTTAAAAACGCAAACACAAATAGTTAAAATTAAACTAAGAATCACAAACAAAATAATTTCTGGATGTAATTAGTACATTATAAAGTATAAATAAAAATAAACTCTTAAAATTAAAACCGTCTTCATATCCTACAATTTATTTTATATTCATTAAATTGTATATGGCCGCGCCCACATTTTAGGGGCGCTTTTTTTGAAAAACAGTTTTTCGTAGATTTTAATCATATAATATCAATCTTTAGAAGCAAACTTGAGTATATGTTGAGATATTTAAAAAATCCGCCCACTACCACGCCCCTGTTTTGAATTAAAATTCTCTTGGAGTAATTTTATAAGAAAAAACTTTATAAAATTTTATTCAATTTTTTGAGGAAGTGGCTACATATTTTGGTATATAGGAAAGGAATAGCGCATCAGACTATTCGCTCTGGCCGCTGTGTAGCATTCTTTTAATTTTTGTTGGAGGAATACTAGTTTAATATTATTAAAATATTTTTTTTTTATCTTTAGCATCATTATCTTATTTATGACAAAATTATTATAACGATTAGTTTCTGCTACATAAACTAATTATTTGGACCTTATCCAATTTGAATATGACCTAAAACTTTACGTGCTAATTATCTTAAAAACGCAACTCTATGAAAACACAAATAGTTAAAATTAAACTAAGAATCACAAACAAAATAATTTCTGGATGTAATTAGTACATTATAAAGTATAAATAAAAATAAACTCTTAAAATTAAAACCGTCTAAATATCCTACAACTTATTTTATATTCATTAAATTGTATATGGCCGCGCCCACATTTTAGGGGCGTTTTTTTTTAAAAACAGTTTTTCGTAGATTTTAATCATATAATATCAATCTTTAGAAGCAAACTCGAGTATATGTTGAGATATTTAAAAAATCCGTTTAATATTATTAAAATATTTTTTTTTTATCTTTAGCATCATTATCTTATTTATGACAAAATTATTATAACGATTAGTTTCTGCTACATAAACTAATTATTTGGACCTTATCCAATTTGAATATGACCTAAAACTTTACGTGCTAATTATCTTAAAAACGCAACTCTATGAAAACACAAATAGTTAAAATTAAACTAAGAATCACAAACAAAATAATTTCTGGTTGTAATTAGTACATTATAAAGTATAAATAAAAATAAACTCTTAAAATTAAAACCGTCTAAATATCCTACAACTTATTTTATATTCATTAAATTGTATATGGCCGCGCCCACATTTTAGGGGCGTTTTTTTTTTAAAAACAGTTTTTCGTAGATTTTAATCATATAATATCAATCTTTAGAAGCAAACTCGAGTATATGTTGAGATATTTAAAAAATCCGCCCACTACCACGCCCCTGTTTGGAATTAAAATTCTCTTGGAGTAATTTTATAAGAAAAAACTTTATAAAATTTTAGGCAATTTTTTGTGGAAGTGGCTACATATTTTGGTATATAGGAAAGGAATAGCGCATCAGACTATTCGCTCTGGCCGCTGTGTAGCATTCTTTTAAATTTTGTTGGAGGAATACTAGTTTAATATTATTAAAATATTTTTTTTTTATCTTTAGCATCATTATCTTATTTATGACAAAATTATTATAACGATTAGTTGCTGCTACATAAACTAATTATTTGGACCTTATCCAATTTGAATATAACCTAAAACTTTACGTGCTAATTATCTTAAAAACGCAAACACAAATAGTTAAAATTAAACTAAGAATCACAAACAAAATAATTTCTGGATGTAATTAGTACATTATAAAGTATAAATAAAAATAAACTCTTAAAATTAAAACCGTCTTCATATCCTACAATTTATTTTATATTCATTAAATTGTATATGGCCGCGCCCACATTTTAGGGGCGCTTTTTTTGAAAAACAGTTTTTCGTAGATTTTAATCATATAATATCAATCTTTAGAAGCAAACTTGAGTATATGTTGAGATATTTAAAAAATCCGCCCACTACCACGCCCCTGTTTTGAATTAAAATTCTCTTGGAGTAATTTTATAAGAAAAAACTTTATAAAATTTTATTCAATTTTTTGAGGAAGTGGCTACATATTTTGGTATATAGGAAAGGAATAGCGCATCAGACTATTCGCTCTGGCCGCTGTGTAGCATTCTTTTAATTTTTGTTGGAGGAATACTAGTTTAATATTATTAAAATATTTTTTTTTTATCTTTAGCATCATTATCTTATTTATGACAAAATTATTATAACGATTAGTTTCTGCTACATAAACTAATTATTTGGACCTTATCCAATTTGAATATGACCTAAAACTTTACGTGCTAATTATCTTAAAAACGCAACTCTATGAAAACACAAATAGTTAAAATTAAACTAAGAATCACAAACAAAATAATTTCTGGATGTAATTAGTACATTATAAAGTATAAATAAAAATAAACTCTTAAAATTAAAACCGTCTAAATATCCTACAACTTATTTTATATTCATTAAATTGTATATGGCCGCGCCCACATTTTAGGGGCGTTTTTTTTTAAAAACAGTTTTTCGTAGATTTTAATCATATAATATCAATCTTTAGAAGCAAACTCGAGTATATGTTGAGATATTTAAAAAATCCGTTTAATATTATTAAAATATTTTTTTTTTATCTTTAGCATCATTATCTTATTTATGACAAAATTATTATAACGATTAGTTTCTGCTACATAAACTAATTATTTGGACCTTATCCAATTTGAATATGACCTAAAACTTTACGTGCTAATTATCTTAAAAACGCAACTCTATGAAAACACAAATAGTTAAAATTAAACTAAGAATCACAAACAAAATAATTTCTGGTTGTAATTAGTACATTATAAAGTATAAATAAAAATAAACTCTTAAAATTAAAACCGTCTAAATATCCTACAACTTATTTTATATTCATTAAATTGTATATGGCCGCGCCCACATTTTAGGGGCGTTTTTTTTTTAAAAACAGTTTTTCGTAGATTTTAATCATATAATATCAATCTTTAGAAGCAAACTCGAGTATATGTTGAGATATTTAAAAAATCCGCCCACTACCACGCCCCTGTTTGGAATTAAAATTCTCTTGGAGTAATTTTATAAGAAAAAACTTTATAAAATTTTAGGCAATTTTTTGTGGAAGTGGCTACATATTTTGGTATATAGGAAAGGAATAGCGCATCAGACTATTCGCTCTGGCCGCTGTGTAGCATTCTTTTAAATTTTGTTGGAGGAATACTAGTTTAATATTATTAAAATATTTTTTTTTTATCTTTAGCATCATTATCTTATTTATGACAAAATTATTATAACGATTAGTTGCTGCTACATAAACTAATTATTTGGACCTTATCCAATTTAAATATAACCTAAAACTTTACGTGCTAATTATCTTAAAAACGCAACTCTATGAAAACACAAATAGTTAAAATTAAACTAAGAATCACAAACAAAATAATGTCTGGATGTAATTAGTACATTATAAAGTATAAATAAAAATAAACTCTTAAAATTAAAACCGTCTTCATATCCTACAACTTATTTTATATTCATTAAATTGTATATGGCCGCGCCCACATTTTAGGGGCGCTTTTTTTGAAAAACAGTTTTTCGTAGATTTTAATCATATAATATCAATCTTTAGAAGCAAACTTGAGTATATGTTGAGATATTTAAAAAATCCGCCCACTACCACGCCCCTGTTTTGAATTAAAATTCTCTTGGAGTAATTTTATAAGAAAAAACTTTATAAAATTTTAGGCAATTTTTTGAGGAAGTGGCTACATATTTTGGTATATAGGAAAGGAATAGCGCATCAGACTATTCGCTCTGGCCGCTGTGTAGCATTCTTTTAATTTTTGTTGGAGGAATACTAGTTTAATATTATTAAAATATATTTTTTTATCTTTAGCATCATTATCTTATTAATGACAAAATTATTATAACGATTAGTTTCTGCTATATAAACTAATTATTTGAACCTTATCCAATTTGAATATAACCTAAAACTTTACGTGCTAATTATCTTAAAAACGCAACTCTATGAAAACACAAATAGTTAAAATTAAACTAAGAATCACAAACAAAATAATTTCTGTATGTAATTAGTACATTATAAAGTATAAATAAAAATAAACTCTTAAAATTAAAACCGTCTTCATATCCTACAACTTATTTTATATTCATTAAATTGTATATGGCCGCGCCCACATTTTAGGGGCGTTTTTTTTTAAAAACAGTTTTTCGTAGATTTTAATCATATAATATCAATCTTTAGAAGCAAACTTGAGTATATGTTGAGATATTTAAAAAATCCGCCCACTACCACGCCCCTGTTTTGAATTAAAATTCTCTTGGAGTAATTTTATAAGAAAAAACTTTATAAAATTTTAGGCAATTTTTTGAGGAAGTGGCTACATATTTTGGTATATAGGAAAGGAATAGCGCATCAGACTATTCGCTCTGGCCGCTGTGTAGCATTCTTTTAATTTTTGTTGGAGGAATACTAGTTTAATATTATTAAAATATTTTTTTTTTATCTTTAGCATCATTATCTTATTTATGACAAAATTATTATAACGATTAGTTTCTGCTACATAAACTAATTATTTGGACCTTATCCAATTTGAATATAACCTAAAACTTTACGTGCTAATTATCTTAAAAACGCAACTCTATGAAAACACAAATAGTTAAAATTAAACTAAGAATCACAAACAAAATAATTTCTGGATGTAATTAGTACATTATAAAGTATAAATAAAAATAAACTCTTAAAATTAAAACCGTATAAATATCCTACAACTTATTGTATATTCATTAAGTTGTATATGGCCGCGCCCACATTTTAGGGGCGTTTTTTTTTTAAAAACAGTTTTTCGTAGATTTTAATCATATAATATCAATCTTTAGAAGCAAACTCGAGTATATGTTGAGATATTTAAAAAATCCGCCCACTACCACTTTTGAATTAAAATTCTCTTGGAGTAATTTTATAAGAAAAAACTTTATAAAATTTTAGGCAATTTTTTGTGGAAGTGGCTACATATTTTGGTATATGGGAAAGGAATAGCGCATCAGACTATTCGCTCTGGCCGCTGTGTAGCATTCTTTTAATTTTTGTTGGAGGAATACTTACTCACTTACTTAAAGGGCTCCCGACCCTTGTAGAGTCCCTGCCTGAGACATCGCTGCCTTCCATCCTCTGCGGTCCCGAGCACGCTGCTTCCAGTTGTGAAGACCAAGTTTTCTGGCATCCGCGACAGCTTGGTCTTTGTACCGGAGGTTCGGTCTTCTTCGCCGTCTCGAACCTGGGGGCTGGGATTCGAAGATCCTCTTGGCTGGAGCATTGTTGTCCATTCGCTCGATGTGGCCGAGCCAATGTAGTCTGCGTATCTTGGCTTTTTGGACTACATATACATCCTGGTACAGCTCATAGAGTTCGCGGTTGTATCTTCTCCTCCATTCGCCCTCCTCGCATAAGGGACCTAATATCCGACGAAGTATTTTACGCTCGAAGGTGCCCAATATTTGCTCAGCTTTCTTACTTATCGTCCAGCACTCGGCTCCATACAGCAGGACTGGTAAGATGAGCGTTCTGTAGAGCATTAATTTGGTCCGTCGAGTTAGGAGTTTTGAACCCAGTTGTTTCGCCAAACCGAAGTAGCAGCGGTTTGCTAGGGTTATTCTTCGTCGGATCTCTACAAAGGTGTCATTTGTAGGATTAATATTTGTTCCGAGGTAGGTGAACTCCTTAACTACCTCGAAATTATAGTTATCAACAGTGACGTTCTGCCCAATGTTTTGGACAGATAAATTTTTGTTTGTTGATAACATATACTTTGTCTTGTCCTCATTTACTTCAAGACCAACTCGTTTCGCCTGCTTATCAATGGCCGTAAATGCCTCTACGACGGCTTGCCGGGATCTTCCGATGATATCAATATCGTCTGCGTATCCCAGCAGTTGGACGGATTTGTGAAAGATAGTGCCTTCCGTGTTGACACCTGCCCTGCGCACTATCTGCTCCAACACGATATTGAAGAAATCACATGACAGCGCATCTCCTTGCCTGAATCCGGTGCATGTTTGGAAGAGCTCCGACGAGTTGTTTCCAAATTGCACAGAGCATCGCGTGTTTTCCAGCGTTACGCGACACATCTGGATAAGTTTTGTCGGTATCCCGAATTGGGCCATCGCCTGGTAGAGCTCAAGACGATGAATGCTGTCATAGGCGGCTTTAAAGTCGATGAAAAGGTGGTGGGTTTCGACTTGAAATTCGTTGGTCTTTTCCAGGATTTGTCTGAGTGTGAAAATTTGGTCTATTGTCGATCTGCCGGGCCGGAAGCCACACTGGTACGTGCCGATTAGTGTGCTGCAGAAAGGTTTTAGACGTTCACACAATACGTTGGATAGGATCTTATATGCGACATTTAACAGGGATATGCCTCGGTAGTTCTTACAAGACATAGGATCGCCTTTTTGGAAGATGGGGCATATAGAGCTGATACTCCAGTCGTCGGGCATGCGTTCCTCCATCCATACTTGGTTGATGACTTGATGCATGCACCCTACCAAGACATCACCTCCGTATTTAAAGAGTTCAGCTGGAAGCCCATCAGAGCCAGCGGCTTTGTTGTTCTTCAATTTCCTGATGGCTACATTAACTTCTTCAATACTGGGTGGAGGCGTTGGTTCTTCATTGACTGGAGGTGGGTTCTCGTCTTGCCCTATCACTCTCTCTATTTGCTGCCCGTTAAGCAACTGCTGGAAGTGTTGCTTAAACACATCAACAATTCCCTGTGCATCGGTGACTAGGTTGCCTTCGCCATTTCGAAGAGCCTGCGTTCCGGACTTGTAGCCAGCTGCCAGCTGCTTGACTTTTCGATAAAACTGCCGGATGTTGTTGCGCTCGCGAGACTCCTCGATATCCTTGAGCTGGGAAACTGCGTGGTCCCTTTTCTTTTTACGCAGGATACTCTTTTCTTCCCTTCTTCTGGTCCGATACTCCTCTCTCGCTGCTCTTGTTTTGCGCTGCAGCGCTTTCTTGTGTGCATCTTCTGTCACCCTCTTCCGCTGTACGCACTCATCATCATACCAAGGGCTCCTTGGTTGGTAGCCAAGGGTGGTCACGGCTACCTCTTTGATGATGTTGCGGTATTCGGTCCACTGATTGTTAGCGTTTGTGGGGGGTGTATGCACCGCAGAGAGTTTCTCGGCCAGGTGCTCTCTGTAGGCTCTGGCTCCTTCTGGCGTGCTAAGGCGTCCAACGTTAAGCTTGTTTTTCTTGACGGCTCGCAGCTTCTTCTCGTTGGACAGTCGAGCTCTGAATTTAGCTGCAACAAGATAGTGGTCAGAGTCAACGTTTGCCCCTCGAAAGGTACGCACATTCAAGATGTTGGATGCGTGCCTTGCGTCGATTAGCACGTGGTCGATCTGGTTGCGTGTTCGACCGTCAAAGGAAAGCCAGGTTGCTGTGTGGATTTTTAGCCTATGAAACCTAGTGCTACTTATCACCGTATTACGAGCTGCTGCAAAGTCGATTAGTCGGAAACCGTTGTCTGTTGTCGAATCGTGGAGGCTGTGTTTACCGACTATCCCGCCAAAGATGTTTTCCTTACCGATTTTGGCGTTGAAGTCCCCGAGTACGATTTTTACATCGTACTCCGGACAGGCTCCGTAGGCTCCGTCCAGGAGGTCGTAAAATTCCTCCTTGACAGGGTCTTCAGCTTCTTCGGTAGGGGCGTGTGCACATATTAGGCTGATGTTTTGAAATGTGGCTCTGATGCGAATTACAGCCAGACGATCGCTTATCGGCTTAAAATCAATGACTCTTGATCTGAGCCGATTTCCCACGACGAATCCGCATCCTAACATGTGCAGTTTTTTGTGGCAGCTGTAATAAATGTCGCAGCTACGTCTTTTCTGCATACCTGATCCTATCCATCGTATCTCCTGGATCGCAGTAATATCTGCCTTGTACTGCGAGAGGACAGATTCAAGTTTCTGAGCTGCACCCGGAGTGTACAGAGTTTGTACATTCCAGGTGCATACTCGTAGGTCATAGTCCGTGGACGTTCCGGGTCGATTTGCCAAATGAGGGGGATCGTTATTATTATCCGAGGCGGATGTCTCTCTCATAACTATGGTACTTTTTACGTGGTAGGGAAGTTACCCCGACGACACAACCCCCAACCTGGAGGGCCAGTTCCATGGGTTTTAGCCCCTAGGACCCAGGGCCGGTCTGAGACCAACATCAGTAGCTCACTTCGGAGGTGCGAGCGCTGCCGTTGACCCATTTAGGGTTCATCCGCCACCATCTCTATTCCATAACCCTGATGAAGTCATGGAAATCCTTACAGACCTGAGCTTCGAATATGTCGAAGTAGCTCATGTAAGGTGTTCGCCAAAAACCGTCCATGGATTCCGCCGTTGATTCCATCTAGAGAATTCATCCGCCTTCTATCCTCCTTCTGAGGGCTCTTGTTAGACTTCTGAGACGTGATACTCGTTCAGGTCAACAAGAGATGCCTCGTCCGGTCCTACATGTGTGCCAAAGTTCACCCAGATGTGCTCGCGCAGGTCCGAGTGTTTAACTACGCATGCGTAGACGGATTTGGCATACGCTCATCGTTAGTTCACTACTATGTAGCTATCCAGAGGGCACCACGAGGAGGTGCTGATGCGACATTTTACCCTCCTTTGTTGGAGGAATACTAGTTTAATATTATTAAAATATTTTTTTTTTATCTTTAGCATCATTATCTTATTTATGACAAAATTATTATAACGATTAGTTTCTGCTACATAAACTAATTATTTGGACCTTATCCAATTTGAATATAACCTAAAACTTTACGTGCTAATTATCTTAAAAACGCAACTCTATGAAAACACAAATAGTTAAAATTAAACTAAGAATCACAAACAAAATAATTTCTGTATGTAATTAGTACATTATAAAGTATAAATAAAAATAAACTCTTACAATTAAAACCGTCTTCATATCCTACAACTTATTTTATATTCATTAAATTGTATATGGCCGCGCCCACATTTTAGGGGCGTTTTTTTTAAAAAACAGTTTTTCGTAGATTTTAATCATATAATATCAATCTTTAGAAGCAAACTTGAGTATATGTTGAGATATTTAAAAAATCCGCCCACTACCACGCCCCTGTTTTGAATTAAAATTCTCTTGGAGTAATTTTATAAGAAAAAACTTTATAAAATTTTAGGCAATTTTTTGAGGAAGTGGCTACATATTTTGGTATATAGGAAAGGAATAGCGCATCAGACTATTCGCTCTGGCTGCTGTGTAGCATTCTTTTAATTTTTGTTGGAGGAATACTAGTTTAATATTATTAAAATATTTTTTTTTTATCTTTAGCATCATTATCTTATTAATGACAAAATTATTATAACGATTAGTTTCTGCTACATAAACTAATTATTTGGACCTTATCCAATTTGAATATAACCTAAAACTTTACGTGCTAATTATCTTAAAAACGCAACTCTATGAAAACACAAATAGTTAAAATTAAACTAAGAATCACAAACAAAATAATTTCTGTATGTAATTAGTACATTATAAAGTATAAATAAAAATAAACTCTTAAAATTAAAACCGTCTTCATATCCTACAACTTATTTTATATTCATTAAATTGTATATGGCCGCGCCCACATTTTAGGGGCGTTTTTTTTTAAAAACAGTTTTTCGTAGATTTTAATCATATAATATCAATCTTTAGAAGCAAACTTGAGTATATGTTGAGATATTTAAAAAATCCGCCCACTACCACGCCCCTGTTTTGAATTAAAATTCTCTTGGAGTAATTTTATAAGAAAAAACTTTATAAAATTTTAGGCAATTTTTTGAGGAAGTGGCTACATATTTTGGTATATAGGAAAGGAATAGCGCATCAGACTATTCGCTCTGGCCGCTGTGTAGCATTCTTTTAATTTTTGTTGGAGGAATACTAGTTTAATATTATTAAAATATATTTTTTTATCTTTAGCATCATTATCTTATTAATGACAAAATTATTATAACGATTAGTTTCTGCTACATAAATTAATTATTTGGACCTTATCCAATTTGAATATAACCTAAAACTTTACGTGCTAATTATCTTAAAAACGCAACTCTATGAAAACACAAATAGTTAAAATTAAACTAAGAATCACAAACAAAATAATTTCTGTATGTAATTAGTACATTATAAAGTATAAATAAAAATAAACTCTTAAAATTAAAACCGTCTTCATATCCTACAACTTATTTTATATTCATTAAATTGTATATGGCCGCGCCCACATTTTAGGGGCGTTTTTTTTAAAAACAGTTTTTCGTAGATTTTAATCATATAATATCAATCTTTAGAAGCAAACTTGAGTATATGTTGAGATATTTAAAAAATCCGCCCACTACCACGCCCCTGTTTTGAATTAAAATTCTCTTGGAGTAATTTTATAAGAAAAAACTTTATAAAATTTTAGGCAATTTTTTGAGGAAGTGGCTACATATTTTGGTATATAGGAAAGGAATAGCGCATCAGACTATTCGCTCTGGCCGCTGTGTAGCATTCTTTTAATTTTTGTTGGAGGAATACTAGTTTAATATTATTAAAATATATGTTTTTATCTTTAGCATCATTATCTTATTTATGACAAAATTATTATAACGATTAGTTTCTGCTACATAAACTAATTATTTGGACCTTATCCAATTTGAATATAACCTAAAACTTTACGAGCTAATTATCTTAAAAACGCAACTCTATGAAAACACAAATAGTTAAAATTAAACTAAGAATCACAAACAAAATAATGTCTGGATGTAATTAGTACATTATAAAGTATAAATAAAAATAAACTCTTAAAATTAAAACCGTCTTCATATCCTACAACTTATTTTATATTCATTAAACTGTATATGGCCGCGCCCACATTTTAGGGGCGTTTTTTTTTTTAAAAACAGTTTTTCGTAGATTTTAATCATATAATATCAATCTTTAGAAGCAAACTTGAGTATATGTTGAGATATTTAAAAAATCCGCCCACTACCACGCCCCTGTTTTGAATTAAAATTCTCTTGGAGTAATTTTATAAGAAAAAACTTTATAAAATTTTATGCAATTTTTTGAGGAAGTGGCTACATATTTTGGTATATAGGAAAGGAATAGCGCATCAGACTATTCGCTCTGGCCGCTGTGTAGCATTCTTTTAATTTTTGTTGGAGGAATACTAGTTTAATATTATTAAAATATATTTTTTTATCTTTAGCATCATTATCTTATTAATGACAAAATTATTATAACGATTAGTTTCTGCTACATAAACTAATTATTTGGACCTTACCCAATTTGAATATAACCTAAAACTTTACGTGCTAATTATCTTAAAAACGCAACTCTATGAAAACACAAATAGTTAAAATTAAACTAAGAATCACAAACAAAATAATTTCTGGATGTAATTAGTACATTATAAAGTATAAATAAAAATAAACTCCTAAAATTAAAACCGTCTTCATATCCTACAATTTATTTTATATTCATTAAATTGTATATGTCCGCGCCCACATTTTAGGGGCGTTTTTTTTTAAAAAACAGTTTTTCGTAGATTTTAATCATATAATATCAATCTTTAGAAGCAAACTTGAGTATATGTTGAGATATTTAAAAAATCCGCCCACTAGCACGCCCCTGTTTTGAATTAAAATTCTCTTGGAGTAATTTTATAAGAAAAAACTTTATAAAATTTTACGCAATTTTTTGAGGAAGTGGCTACATATTTTGGTATATAGGAAAGGAATAGCGCATCAGACTATTCGCTCTGGCCGCTGTGTAGCATTCTTTAATTTTTGTTGGAGGAATACTAGTTTAATATTATTAAAATATATTTTTTTATCTTTAGCATAATTATCTTATGACAAAATTATTATAACGATTAGTTTCTGCTACATAAACTAATTATTTGGACCTTATCCAATTTGAATATAACCTAAAACTTTACGTGCTAATTATCTTAAAAACGCAACTCTATGAAAACACAAATAGTTAAAATTAAACTAAGAATCACAAACAAAATAATTTTTGTATGTAATTAGTACATTATAAAGTATAAATAAAAATAAACTCTTAAAATTAAAACCGTCTTCATATCCTACAACTTATTTTATATTCATTAAATTGTATATGGCCGCGCCCACATTTTAGGGGCGCTTTTTTTGAAAAACAGTTTTTCGTAGATTTTAATCATATAATATCAATCTTTAGAAGCAAACTTGAGTATATGTTGAGATATTTAAAAAATCCGCCCACTACCACGCCCCTGTTTTGAATTAAAATTCTCTTGGAGTAATTTTATAAGAAAAAACTTTATAAAATTTTAGGCAATTTTTTGAGGAAGTGGCTACATATTTTGGTATATAGGAAAGGAATAGCGCATCAGACTATTCGCTCTGGCCGCTGTGTAGCATTCTTTTAATTTTTGTTGGAGGAATACTAGTTTAATATTATTAAAATATATTTTTTTATCTTTAGCATCATTATCTTATTTAGGACAAAATTATTATAACGATTAGTTTCTGCTACATAAACTAATTATTTAGACCTTATCCAATTTGAATATAACCTAAAACTTTACGTGCTAATTATCTTAAAAACGCAACTCTATGAAAACACAAATAGTTAAAATTAAACTAAGAATCACAAACAAAATAATTTCTGTATGTAATTAGTACATTATAAAGTATAAATAAAAATAAACTCTTAAAATTAAAACCGTCTTCATATCCTACAACTTATTTTATATTCATTAAATTGTATATGGCCGCGCCCACATTTTAGGGGCGTTTTTTTTTAAAAACAGTTTTTCGTAGATTTTAATCATATAATATCAATCTTTAGAAGCAAACTTGAGTATATGTTGAGATATTTAAAAAATCCGCCCACTACCACGCCCCTGTTTTGAATTAAAATTCTCTTGGAGTAATTTTATAAGAAAAAACTTTATAAAATTTTAGGCAATTTTTTGAGGAAGTGGCTACATATTTTGGTATATAGGAAAGGAATAGCGCATCAGACTATTCGCTCTGGCCGCTGTGTAGCATTCTTTTAATTTTTGTTGGAGGAATACTAGTTTAATATTATTAAAATATTTTTTTTTTATCATTAGCATCATTATCTTATTTATGACAAAATTATTATAACGATTAGTTTCTGCTACATAAACTAATTATTTGGACCTTACCCAATTTGAATATAACCTAAAACTTTACGTGCTAATTATCTTAAAAACGCAACTCTATGAAAACACAAATAGTTAAAATTAAACTAAGAATCACAAACAAAATAATTTCTGTATGTAATTAGTACATTATAAAGTATAAATAAAAATAAACTCTTACAATTAAAACCGTCTTCATATCCTACAACTTATTTTATATTCATTAAATTGTATATGGCCGCGCCCACATTTTAGGGGCGTTTTTTTTAAAAAACAGTTTTTCGTAGATTTTAATCATATAATATCAATCTTTAGAAGCAAACTTGAGTATATGTTGAGATATTTAAAAAATCCGCCCACTACCACGCCCCTGTTTTGAATTAAAATTCTCTTGGAGTAATTTTATAAGAAAAAACTTTATAAAATTTTAGGCAATTTTTTGAGGAAGTGGCTACATATTTTGGTATATAGGAAAGGAATAGCGCATCAGACTATTCGCTCTGGCTGCTGTGTAGCATTCTTTTAATTTTTGTTGGAGGAATACTAGTTTAATATTATTAAAATATTTTTTTTTTATCTTTAGCATCATTATCTTATTAATGACAAAATTATTATAACGATTAGTTTCTGCTACATAAACTAATTATTTGGACCTTATCCAATTTGAATATAACCTAAAACTTTACGTGCTAATTATCTTAAAAACGCAACTCTATGAAAACACAAATAGTTAAAATTAAACTAAGAATCACAAACAAAATAATTTCTGTATGTAATTAGTACATTATAAAGTATAAATAAAAATAAACTCTTAAAATTAAAACCGTCTTCATATCCTACAACTTATTTTATATTCATTAAATTGTATATGGCCGCGCCCACATTTTAGGGGCGTTTTTTTTTAAAAACAGTTTTTCGTAGATTTTAATCATATAATATCAATCTTTAGAAGCAAACTTGAGTATATGTTGAGATATTTAAAAAATCCGCCCACTACCACGCCCCTGTTTTGAATTAAAATTCTCTTGGAGTAATTTTATAAGAAAAAACTTTATAAAATTTTAGGCAATTTTTTGAGGAAGTGGCTACATATTTTGGTATATAGGAAAGGAATAGCGCATCAGACTATTCGCTCTGGCCGCTGTGTAGCATTCTTTTAATTTTTGTTGGAGGAATACTAGTTTAATATTATTAAAATATATTTTTTTATCTTTAGCATCATTATCTTATTAATGACAAAATTATTATAACGATTAGTTTCTGCTACATAAATTAATTATTTGGACCTTATCCAATTTGAATATAACCTAAAACTTTACGTGCTAATTATCTTAAAAACGCAACTCTATGAAAACACAAATAGTTAAAATTAAACTAAGAATCACAAACAAAATAATTTCTGTATGTAATTAGTACATTATAAAGTATAAATAAAAATAAACTCTTAAAATTAAAACCGTCTTCATATCCTACAACTTATTTTATATTCATTAAATTGTATATGGCCGCGCCCACATTTTAGGGGCGTTTTTTTTAAAAACAGTTTTTCGTAGATTTTAATCATATAATATCAATCTTTAGAAGCAAACTTGAGTATATGTTGAGATATTTAAAAAATCCGCCCACTACCACGCCCCTGTTTTGAATTAAAATTCTCTTGGAGTAATTTTATAAGAAAAAACTTTATAAAATTTTAGGCAATTTTTTGAGGAAGTGGCTACATATTTTGGTATATAGGAAAGGAATAGCGCATCAGACTATTCGCTCTGGCCGCTGTGTAGCATTCTTTTAATTTTTGTTGGAGGAATACTAGTTTAATATTATTAAAATATATGTTTTTATCTTTAGCATCATTATCTTATTTATGACAAAATTATTATAACGATTAGTTTCTGCTACATAAACTAATTATTTGGACCTTATCCAATTTGAATATAACCTAAAACTTTACGAGCTAATTATCTTAAAAACGCAACTCTATGAAAACACAAATAGTTAAAATTAAACTAAGAATCACAAACAAAATAATGTCTGGATGTAATTAGTACATTATAAAGTATAAATAAAAATAAACTCTTAAAATTAAAACCGTCTTCATATCCTACAACTTATTTTATATTCATTAAACTGTATATGGCCGCGCCCACATTTTAGGGGCGTTTTTTTTTTTAAAAACAGTTTTTCGTAGATTTTAATCATATAATATCAATCTTTAGAAGCAAACTTGAGTATATGTTGAGATATTTAAAAAATCCGCCCACTACCACGCCCCTGTTTTGAATTAAAATTCTCTTGGAGTAATTTTATAAGAAAAAACTTTATAAAATTTTATGCAATTTTTTGAGGAAGTGGCTACATATTTTGGTATATAGGAAAGGAATAGCGCATCAGACTATTCGCTCTGGCCGCTGTGTAGCATTCTTTTAATTTTTGTTGGAGGAATACTAGTTTAATATTATTAAAATATATTTTTTTATCTTTAGCATCATTATCTTATTAATGACAAAATTATTATAACGATTAGTTTCTGCTACATAAACTAATTATTTGGACCTTACCCAATTTGAATATAACCTAAAACTTTACGTGCTAATTATCTTAAAAACGCAACTCTATGAAAACACAAATAGTTAAAATTAAACTAAGAATCACAAACAAAATAATTTCTGGATGTAATTAGTACATTATAAAGTATAAATAAAAATAAACTCCTAAAATTAAAACCGTCTTCATATCCTACAATTTATTTTATATTCATTAAATTGTATATGTCCGCGCCCACATTTTAGGGGCGTTTTTTTTTAAAAAACAGTTTTTCGTAGATTTTAATCATATAATATCAATCTTTAGAAGCAAACTTGAGTATATGTTGAGATATTTAAAAAATCCGCCCACTAGCACGCCCCTGTTTTGAATTAAAATTCTCTTGGAGTAATTTTATAAGAAAAAACTTTATAAAATTTTACGCAATTTTTTGAGGAAGTGGCTACATATTTTGGTATATAGGAAAGGAATAGCGCATCAGACTATTCGCTCTGGCCGCTGTGTAGCATTCTTTAATTTTTGTTGGAGGAATACTAGTTTAATATTATTAAAATATATTTTTTTATCTTTAGCATAATTATCTTATGACAAAATTATTATAACGATTAGTTTCTGCTACATAAACTAATTATTTGGACCTTATCCAATTTGAATATAACCTAAAACTTTACGTGCTAATTATCTTAAAAACGCAACTCTATGAAAACACAAATAGTTAAAATTAAACTAAGAATCACAAACAAAATAATTTTTGTATGTAATTAGTACATTATAAAGTATAAATAAAAATAAACTCTTAAAATTAAAACCGTCTTCATATCCTACAACTTATTTTATATTCATTAAATTGTATATGGCCGCGCCCACATTTTAGGGGCGCTTTTTTTGAAAAACAGTTTTTCGTAGATTTTAATCATATAATATCAATCTTTAGAAGCAAACTTGAGTATATGTTGAGATATTTAAAAAATCCGCCCACTACCACGCCCCTGTTTTGAATTAAAATTCTCTTGGAGTAATTTTATAAGAAAAAACTTTATAAAATTTTAGGCAATTTTTTGAGGAAGTGGCTACATATTTTGGTATATAGGAAAGGAATAGCGCATCAGACTATTCGCTCTGGCCGCTGTGTAGCATTCTTTTAATTTTTGTTGGAGGAATACTAGTTTAATATTATTAAAATATATTTTTTTATCTTTAGCATCATTATCTTATTTAGGACAAAATTATTATAACGATTAGTTTCTGCTACATAAACTAATTATTTAGACCTTATCCAATTTGAATATAACCTAAAACTTTACGTGCTAATTATCTTAAAAACGCAACTCTATGAAAACACAAATAGTTAAAATTAAACTAAGAATCACAAACAAAATAATTTCTGTATGTAATTAGTACATTATAAAGTATAAATAAAAATAAACTCTTAAAATTAAAACCGTCTTCATATCCTACAACTTATTTTATATTCATTAAATTGTATATGGCCGCGCCCACATTTTAGGGGCGTTTTTTTTTAAAAACAGTTTTTCGTAGATTTTAATCATATAATATCAATCTTTAGAAGCAAACTTGAGTATATGTTGAGATATTTAAAAAATCCGCCCACTACCACGCCCCTGTTTTGAATTAAAATTCTCTTGGAGTAATTTTATAAGAAAAAACTTTATAAAATTTTAGGCAATTTTTTGAGGAAGTGGCTACATATTTTGGTATATAGGAAAGGAATAGCGCATCAGACTATTCGCTCTGGCCGCTGTGTAGCATTCTTTTAATTTTTGTTGGAGGAATACTAGTTTAATATTATTAAAATATTTTTTTTTTATCATTAGCATCATTATCTTATTTATGACAAAATTATTATAACGATTAGTTTCTGCTACATAAACTAATTATTTGGACCTTACCCAATTTGAATATAACCTAAAACTTTACGTGCTAATTATCTTAAAAACGCAACTCTATGAAAACACAAATAGTTAAAATTAAACTAAGAATCACAAACAAAATAATTTCTGGATGTAATTAGTACATTATAAAGTATAAATAAAAATAAACTCTTAAAATTAAAACCGTCTTCATATCCTACAACTTATTTTATATTCATTAAATTGTATATGGCCGCGCCCACATTTTAGGGGCGTTTTTTTTTTAAAACAGTTTTTCGTAGATTTTAATCATATAATATCAATCTTTAGAAGCAAACTTGAGTATATGTTGAGATATTTAAAAAATCCGCCCACTACCACGCCCCTGTTTTGAATTAAAATTCTCTTGGAGTAATTTTATAAGAAAAAACTTTATAAAATTTTACGCAATTTTTTGAGGAAGTGGCTACATATTTTGGTATATAGGAAAGGAATAGCGCATCAGACTATTCGCTCTGGCCGCTGTGTAGCATTCTTTTAATTTTTGTTGGAGGAATACTAGTTTAATATTATTAAAATATTTTTTTTTTTATCATTAGCATCATTATCTTATTTATGACAAAATTATTATAACGATTAGTTTCTGCTACATAAACTAATTATTTGGACCTTATCCAATTTGAATATGACCTAAAACTTTACGTGCTAATTATCTTAAAAACGCAACTCTATGAAAACACAAATAGTTAAAATTAAACTAAGAATCACAAACAAAATAATTTCTGGATGTAATTAGTACATTATAAAGTATAAATAAAAATAAACTCTTAAAATTAAAACCGTCTTCATATCCTACAACTTATTTTATATTCATTAAATTGTATATAGCCGCGCCCACATTTTAGGGGCGTTTTTTTTTAAAAACAGTTTTTCGTAGATTTTAATCATATAATATCAATCTTTAGAAGCAAACTTGAGTATATGTTGAGATATTTAAAAAATCCGCCCACTACCACGCCCCTGTTTTGAATTAAAATTCTCTTGGAGTAATTTTATAAGAAAAAACTTTATAAAATTTTAGGCAATTTTTTGAGGAAGTGGCTACATATTTTGGTATATAGGAAAGGAATAGCGCATCAAACTATTCGCTCTGGCCGCTGTGTAGCATTCTTTTAATTTTTGTTGGAGGAATACTAGTTTAATATTATTAAAATATATGTTTTTATCTTTAGCATCATTATCTTATTTATGACAAAATTATTATAACGATTAGTTTCTGCTACATAAACTAATTATTTGAACCTTATCCAATTTGAATATAACCTAAAACTTTACGTGCTAATTATCTTAAAAACGCAACTCTATGAAAACACAAATAGTTAAAATTAAACTAAGAATCACAAACAAAATAATTTCTGTATGTAATTAGTACATTATAAAGTATAAATAAAAATAAACTCTTAAAATTAAAACCGTCTTCATATCCTACAACTTATTTTATATTCATTAAATTGTATATGGCCGCGCCCACATTTTAGGGGCGTTTTTTTTTAAAAACAGTTTTTCGTAGATTTTAATCATATAATATCAATCTTTAGAAGCAAACTTGAGTATATGTTGAGATATTTAAAAAATCCGCCCACTACCACGCCCCTGTTTTGAATTAAAATTCTCTTGGAGTAATTTTATAAGAAAAAACTTTATAAAATTTTAGGCAATTTTTTGTGGAAGTGGCTACATATTTTGGTACATAGGAAAGGAATAGCGCATCAGACTATTCGCTCTGGCCGCTGTGTAGCATTCTTTTAATTTTTGTTGGAGGAATACTAGTTCAATATTATTAAAATATTTTTTTTTATCTTTAGCATCATTATCTTATTTATGACAAAATAACGATTAGTTTCTGCTACATAAACTAATTATTTAGACCTTATCCAATTTGAATATAACCTAAAACTTTACGTGCTAATTATCTTAAAAACGCAACTCTATGAAAACACAAATAGTTAAAATTAAACTAAGAATCACAAACAAAATCATTTCTGGATGTAATTAGTACATTATAAAGTATAAATAAACTCTTAAAATTAAAACCGTCCTCATATCCTACAACTTATTTTATATTCATTAAATTGTATATGGCCGCGCCCACATTTTAGGGGCGCTTTTTTTGAAAAACAGTTTTTCGTAGATTTTAATCATATAATATCAATCTTTAGAAGCAAACTTGAGTATATGTTGAGATATTTAAAAAATCCGCCCACTACCACGCCCCTGTTTTGAATTAAAATTCTCTTGGAGTAATTTTATAAGAAAAAACTTTATAAAATTTTACGCAATTTTTTGAGGAAGTGGCTACATATTTTGGTATATAGGAAAGGAATAGCGCATCAGACTATTCGCTCTGGCCGCTGTGTAGCATTCTTTTAATTTTTGTTGGAGGAATACTAGTTTAATATTATTAAAATATTTTTTTTTTATCTTTAGCATCATTATCTTATTTATGACAAAATTATTATAACGATTAGTTTCTGCTACATAAACTAATTATTTGGACCTTATCCAATTTGAATATAACCTAAAACTTTACGTGCTAATTATCTTAAAAACGCAACTCTATGAAAACACAAATAGTTAAAATTAAACTAAGAATCACAAACAAAATAATTTCTGGATGTAATTAGTACATTATAAAGTATAAATAAAAATAAACTCCTAAAATTAAAACCGTCTTCATATCCTACAACTTATTTTATATTCATTAAATTGTATATGTCCGCGCCCACATTTTAGGGGCGTTTTTTTTAAAAAACAGTTTTTCGTAGATTTTAATCATATAATATCAATCTTTAGAAGCAAACTTGAGTATATGTTGAGATATTTAAAAAATCCGCCCACTACCACGCCCCTGTTTTGAATTAAAATTCTCTTGGAGTAATTTTATAAGAAAAAACTTTATAAAATTTTAGGCAATTTTTTGAGGAAGTGGCTACATATTTTGGTATATAGGAAAGGAATAGCGCATCAGACTATTCGCTCTGGCCGCTGTGTAGCATTCTTTTAATTTTTGTTGGAGGAATACTAGTTTAATATTATTAAAATATATTTTTTTATCTTTAGCATAATTATCTTATGACAAAATTATTATAACGATTAGTTTCTGCTACATAAACTAATTATTTGGACCTTATCCAATTTGAATATAACCTAAAACTTTACGTGCTAATTATCTTAAAAACGCAACTCTATGAAAACACAAATAGTTAAAATTAAACTAAGAATCACAAACAAAATAATTTCTGGATGTAATTAATACATTATAAAGTATAAATAAAAATAAACTCTTAAAATTAAAACCGTCTTCATATCCTACAACTTATTTTATATTCATTAAATTGTATATGGCCGCGCCCACATTTTAGGGGCGTTTTTTTTAAAAACAGTTTTTCGTAGATTTTAATCATATAATATCAATCTTTAGAAGCAAACTTGAGTATATGTTGAGATATTTAAAAAATCCGCCCACTACCACGCCCCTGTTTTGAATTAAAATTCTCTTGGAGTAATTTTATAAGAAAAAACTTTATAAAATGTTACGCAATTTTTTGAGGAAGTGGCTACATATTTTGGTATATAGGAAAGGAATAGCGCATCAGACTATTCGCTCTGGCCGCTGTGTAGCATTCTTTTAATTTTTGTTGGAGGAATACTAGTTTAATATTATTAAAATATTTTTTTTTTATCTTTAGCATCATTATCTTATTTATGACAAAATTATTATAACGATTAGTTTCTGCTACATAAACTAATTATTTGGACCTTATCCAATTTGAAAATAACCTAAAACTTTACGTGCTAATTATCTTAAAAACGCAACTCTATGAAAACACAAATAGTTAAAATTAAACTAAGAATCACAAACAAAATAATTTCTGTATGTAATTAGTACATTATAAAGTATAAATAAAAATAAACTCTTAAAATTAAAACCGTCTTTATATCCTACAACTTATTTTATATTCATTAAATTGTATATGGCCGCGCCCACATTTTAGGGGCGTTTTTTTTTAAAAACAGTTTTTCGTAGATTTTAATCATATAATATCAATCTTTAGAAGCAAACTTGAGTATATGTTGAGATATTTAAAAAATCCGCCCACTACCACGCCCCTGTTTTGAATTAAAATTCTCTTGGAGTAATTTTATAAGAAAAAACTTTATAAAATTTTAGGCAATTTTTTGAGGAAGTGGCTACATAGTTTGGTATATAGGAAAGGAATAGCGCATCAGACTATTCGCTTTGGCCGCTGTGTAGCATTCTTTTAATTTTTGTTAGAGGAATACTAGTTTAATATTAGTAAAATATTTTTTTTTTATCTTTAGCATCATTATCTTATTTATGACAAAATTATTATAACGATTAGTTTCTGCTACATAAACTAATTATTTGGACCTTATCCAAATTAATTAATTATCTTAAAAACGCAACTCTATGAAAACACAAATAGTTAAAATTAAACTAAGAATCACAAACAAAATAATTTCTGTATGTAATTAGTACATTATAAAGTATAAATAAAAATAAACTCTTAAAATTAAAACCGTCTTCATATCCTACAACTTATTTTATATTCATTAAATTGTATATGGCCGCGCCCACATTTTAAGGGCGCTTTTTTTTGAAAAACAGTTTTTCGTAGATTTTAATCATATAATATCAATCTTTAGAAGCAAACTTGAGTATATGTTGAGACATTTAAAAAATCCGCCCACTACCACGCCCCTGTTTTGAATTAAAATTCTCTTGGAGTAATTTTATAAGAAAAAACTTTATAAAATTTTAGGCAATTTTTTGAGGAAGTGGCTACATATTTTGGTATATAGGAAAGGAATAGCGCATCAGACTATTCGCTCTGGCCGCTGTGTAGCATTCTTTTAATTTTTGTTGGAGGAATACTAGTTTAATATTATTAAAATATATTTTTTTATCTTTAGCATCATTATCTTATTAATGACAAAATTATTATAACGATTAGTTTCTGCTACATAAACTAATTATTTGGACCTTATCCAATTTGAATATAACCTAAAACTTTACGTGCTAATTATCTTAAAAACGCAACTCTATGAAAACACAAATAGTTAAAATTAAACTAAGAATCACAAACAAAATAATTTCTGGATGTAATTAGTACATTATAAAGTATAAATAAAAATAAACTCTTAAAATTAAAACCGTCTTCATATCCTACAACTTATTTTATATTCATTAAATTGTATATGGCCGCGCCCACATTTTAGGGGCGTTTTTTTTAACAACAGTTTTTCGTAGATTTTAATCATATAATATCAATCTTTAGAAGCAAACTTGAGTATATGTTGAGATATTTAAAAAATCCGCCCACTACCACGCCCCTGTTTTGAATTAAAATTCTCTTGGAGTAATTTTATAAGAAAAAACTTTATAAAATTTTAGGCAATTTTTTGAGGAAGTGGCTACATATTTTGGTATATAGGAAAGGAATAGCGCATCAGACTATTCGCACTGGCCGCTGTGTAGCATTCTTTTAATTTTTGTTGGAGGAATACTAGTTTAATATTATTAAAATATTTTTTTTTTATCTTTAGCATCATTATCTTATTTATGACAAAATTATTATAACGATTAGTTTCTGCTACATAAACTAATTATTTGGACCTTATCCAAATTAATTAATTATCTTAAAAACGCAACTCTATGAAAACACAAATAGTTAAAATTAAACTAAGAATCACAAACAAAATAATTTCTGTATGTAATTAGTACATTATAAAGTATAAATAAAAATAAACTCTTAAAATTAAAACCGTCTTCATATCCTACAACTTATTTTATATTCATTAAATTGTATATGGCCGCGCCCACATTTTAGGGGCGCTTTTTTGAAAAACAGTTTTTCGTAGATTTTAATCATATAATATCAATCTTTAGAAGCAAACTTGAGTATATGTTGAGATATTTAAAAAATCCGCCCACTACCACGCCCCTGTTTTGAATTAAAATTCTCTTGGAGTAATTTTATAAGAAAAAACTTTATAAAATTTTAGGCAATTTTTTGAGGAAGTGGCTACATATTTTGGTATATAGGAAAGGAATAGCGCATCAGACTATTCGCTCTGGCCGCTGTGTAGCATTCTTTTAATTTTTGTTGGAGGAATACTAGTTTAATATTATTAAAATATATTTTTTTATCTTTAGCATCATTATCTTATTAATGACAAAATTATTATAACGATTAGTTTCTGCTACATAAACTAATTATTTGGACCTTATCCAATTTGAATATAACCTAAAACTTTACGTGCTAATTATCTTAAAAACGCAACTCTATGAAAACACAAATAGTTAAAATTAAACTAAGAATCACAAACAAAATAATTTCTGTATGTAATTAGTACATTATAAAGTATAAATAAAAATAAACTCTTAAAATTAAAACCGTCTTCATATCCTACAACTTATTTTATATTCATTAAATTGTATATGGCCGCGCCCACATTTTAGGGGCGTTTTTTTTAACAACAGTTTTTCGTAGATTTTAATCATATAATATCAATCTTTAGAAGCAAACTTGAGTATATGTTGAGATATTTAAAAAATCCGCCCACTACCACGCCCCTGTTTTGAATTAAAATTCTCTTGGAGTAATTTTATAAGAAAAAACTTTATAAAATTTTAGGCAATTTTTTGAGGAAGTGGCTACATATTTTGGTATGTAGGAAAGGAATAGCGCATCAGACTATTCGCTCTGGCCGCTGTGTAGCATTCTTTTAATTTTTGTTGGAGGAATACTAGTTTAATATTATTAAAATATATTTTTTTATCTTTAGCATAATTATCTTATGACAAAATTATTATAACGATTAGTTTCTGCTACATAAACTAATTATTTGGACCTTATCCAATTTGAATATAACCTAAAACTTTACGTGCTAATTATCTTAAAAACGCAACTCTATGAAAACACAAATAGTTAAAATTAAACTAAGAATCACAAACAAAATAATTTCTGTATGTAATTAGTACATTATAAAGTATAAATAAAAATAAACTCTTAAAATTAAAACCGTCTTCATATCCTACAACTTATTTTATATTCATTAAATTGTATATGGCCGCGCCCACATTTTAGGGGCGTTTTTTTTTAAAACAGTTTTTCGTAGATTTTAATCATATAATATCAATCTTTAGAAGCAAACTTGAGTATATGTTGAGATATTTAAAAAATCCGCCCACTACCACGCCCCTGTTTTGAATTAAAATTCTCTTGGAGTAATTTTATAAGAAAAAACTTTATAAAATTTTAGGCAATTTTTTGAGGAAGTGGCTACATATTTTGGTATATAGGAAAGGAATAGCGCATCAAACTATCCGCTCTGGCCGCTGTGTAGCATTCTTTTAATTTTTGTTGGAGGAATACTAGTTTAATATTATTAAAATATATGTTTTTATCTTTAGCATCATTATCTTATTTATGACAAAATTATTATAACGATTAGTTTCTGCTACATAAACTAATTATTTGGACCTTATCCAATTTGAATATAACCTAAAACTTTACGTGCTAATTATCTTAAAAACGCAACTCTATGAAAACACAAATAGTTAAAATTAAACTAAGAATCACAAACAAAATAATTTCTGTATGTAATTAGTACATTATAAAGTATAAATAAAAATAAACTCTTAAAATTAAAACCGTCTTCATATCCTACAACTTATTTTATATTCATTAAATTGTATATGGCCGCGCCCACATTTTAGGGGCGTTTTTTTTTTTAAAACAGTTTTTCGTAGATTTTAATCATATAATATCAATCTTTAGAAGCAAACTTGAGTATATGTTGAGATATTTAAAAAATCCGCCCACTACCACGCCCCTGTTATGAATTAAAATTCTCTTGGAGTAATTTTATAAGAAAAAACTTTATAAAATTTTAGGCAATTTTTTGAGGAAGTGGCTACATATTTTGGTATATAGGAAAGGAATAGCGCATCAAACTATTCGCTCTGGCCGCTGTGTAGCATTCTTTTAATTTTTGTTGGAGGAATACTAGTTTAATATTATTAAAATATATGTTTTTATCTTTAGCATCATTATCTTATTTATGACAAAATTATATAACGATTAGTTTCTGCTACATAAACTAATTATTTGGACCTTATCCAATTTGAATATAACCTAAAACTTTACGTGCTAATTATCTTAAAAACGCAACTCTATGAAAACACAAATAGTTAAAATTAAACTAAGAATCACAAACAAAATAATTTCTGTATGTAATAAGTACATTATAAAGTATAAATAAAAATAAACTCTTAAAATTAAAACCGTCTTCATATCCTACAACTTATTTTATATTCATTAAATCTTGGAGTAATTTTATAAGAAAAAACTATATAAAATTTTAGGCAATTTTTTGAGGAAGTGGCTACATATTTTGGTATATAGCGCATCAGACTATTCGCTCTGGCCGCTGTGTAGCATTCTTTTAATTTTTGTTGGAGGAATACTAGTTTAATATTATTAAAATATATTTTTTTTATCTTTAGCATCATTATCTTATTTATGACAAAATTATTATAACGATTAGTTTCTGCTACATAAACTAATTATTTGGACCTTATCCAATTTGAATATAACCTAAAATTTTACGTGCTAATTATCTTAAAAACGAAACTCTATGAAAACACAAATAGTTAAAATTAAACTAAGAATCACAAACAAAATAATTTCTGGATGTAATTAGTACATTATAAAGTATAAATAAAAATAAACTCTTAAAATTAAAACCGTCTTCATATCCTACAACTTATTTTATATTCATTAAATTGTATATGGCCGCGCCCACATTTTAGGGGCGCTTTTTTTGAAAAACAGTTTTTCGTAGATTTTAATCATATAATATCAATCTTTAGAAGCAAACTTGAGTATATGTTGAGATATTTAAAAAATCCGCCCACTACCACGCCCCTGTTTTGAATTAAAATTCTCTTGGAGTAATTTTATAAGAAAAAACTTTATAAAATTTTAGGCAATTTTTTGTGGAAGTGGCTACATATTTTGGTATATAGGAAAGGAATAGCGCATCAGACTATTCGCTCTGGCCGCTGTGTAGCATTCTTTTAATTTTTGTTGGAGGAATACTAGTTTAATATTATTAAAATATTTTTTTTTTTATCTTTAGCATCATTATCTTATTTATGACAAAATTATTATAACGATTAGTTTCTGCTACATAAACTAATTATTTGGACCTTATCCAATTTGAATATAACCTAAAACTTTACGTGCTAATTATCTTAAAAACGCAACTCTATGAAAACACAAATAGTTAAAATTAAACTAAGAATCACAAACAAAATAATTTCTGTATGTAATTAGTACATTATAAAGTATAAATAAAAATAAACTCTTAAAATTAAAACCGTCTTCATATCCTACAACTTATTTTATATTCATTAAATTGTATATGGCCGCGCCCACATTTTAGGGGCGTTTTTTTTTTAAGAACAGTTTTTCGTAGATTTTAGTCATATAATATCAATCTTTAGAAGCAAACTTGAGTATATGTTGAGATATTTAAAAAATCCGCCCACTACCACGCCCCTGTTTTGAATTAAAATTCTCTTGGAGTAATTTTATAAGAAAAAACTTTATAAAATTTTACGCAATTTTTTGAGGAAGTGGCTACATATTTTGGTATATAGGAAAGGAATAGCGCATCAGACTATTCGCTCTGGCCGCTGTGTAGCATTCTTTTAATTTTTGTTGGAGGAATACTAGTTTAATATTATTAAAATATTTTTTTTTTATCTTTAGCATCATTATTTTATTTATGACAAAATTATTATAACGATTAGTTTCTGCTACATAAACTAATTATTTGGACCTTATCCAATTTGAATATAACCTAAAACTTTACGTGCTAATTATCTTAAAAACGCAACTCTATTGAAAACACAAATAGTTAAAATTAAACTAAGAATCACAAACAAAATAATTTCTGGATGTAATTAGTACATTATAAAGTATAAATAAAAATAAACTCTTAAAATTAAAACCGTCTTCATATCCTACAACTTATTTTATATTCATTAAATTGTATATGGCCGCGCCCACATTTTAGGGGCGTTTTTTTTTTAAAACAGTTTTTCGTAGATTTTAATCATATAATATCAATCTTTAGAAGCAAACTTGAGTATATGTTGAGATATTTAAAAAATCCGCCCACTACCACGCCCCTGTTTTGAATTAAAATTCTCTTGGAGTAATTTTATAAGAAAAAACTTTATAAAATTTTAGGCAATTTTTTGAGGAAGTGGCTACATATTTTGGTATATAGGAAAGGAATAGCGCATCAGACTATTCGCTCTGGCCGCTGTGTAGCATTCTTTTAATTTTTGTTGGAGGAATACTAGTTTAATATTATTAAAATATATTTTTTTATCTTTAGCATCATTATCTTATTTATGACAAAATTATTATAACGATTAGTTTCTGCTACATAAACTAATTATTTAGACCTTATCCAATTTGAATATAACCTAAAACTTTACGTGCTAATTATCTTAAAAACGCAACTCTATGAAAACACAAATAGTTAAAATTAAACTAAGAATCACAAACAAAATAATTTCTGTATGTAATTAGTACATTATAAAGTATAAATAAAAATAAACTCCTAAAATTAAAACCGTCTTCATATCCTACAACTTATTTTATATTCATTAAATTGTATATGGCCGCGCCCACATTTTAGGGGCGTTTTTTTTTTAAAACAGTTTTTCGTAGATTTTAATCATATAATATCAATCTTTAGAAGCAAACTTGAGTATATGTTGAGATATTTAAAAAATCCGCCCACTACCACGCCCCTGTTTTGAATTAAAATTCTCTTGGAGTAATTTTATAAGAAAAAACTTTATAAAATTTTAGGCAATTTTTTGAGGAAGTGGCTACATATTTTGGTATATAGGAAAGGAATAGCGCATCAGACTATTCGCTCTGGCCGCTGTGTAGCATTCTTTTAATTTTTGTTGGAGGAATACTAGTTTAATATTATTAAAATATTTTTTTTTATCTTTAGCATCATTATCTTATTTATGACAAAATTATTATAACGATTAGTTTCTGCTACATAAACTAATTATTTGGACCTTATCCAATTTGAATATGACCTAGAACTTTACGTGCTAATTATCTTAAAAACGCAACTCTATGAAAACACAAATAGTTAAAATTAAACTAAGAATCACAAACAAAATAATTTCTGGATGTAATTAGTACATTATAAAGTATAAATAAAAATAAACTCTTAAAATTAAAACCGTCTTCATATCCTACAACTTATTTTATATTCATTAAATTGTATATGGCCGCGCCCACATTTTAGGGGCGCTTTTTTTGAAAAACAGTTTTTCGTAGATTTTAATCATATAATATCAATCTTTAGAAGCAAACTTGAGTATATGTTGAGATATTTAAAAAATCTGCCCACTACCACGCCCCTGTTTTGAATTAAAATTCTCTTGGAGTAATTTTATAAGAAAAAACTTTATAAAATTTTACGCAATTTTTTGAGGAAGTGGCTACATATTTTGGTATATAGGAAAGGAATAGCGCATCAGACTATTTGCTCTGGCCGCTGTGTAGCATTCTTTTAATTTTTGTTGGAGGAATACTAGTTTAATATTATTAAAATATATTTTCTTATCTTTAGCATCACTATCTTATTAATGACAAAATTATTATAACGATTAGTTTCTGCTACATAAACTAATTATTTGGACCTTATCCAATTTGAATATAACCTAAAACTTTACGTGCTAATTATCTTAAAAACGCAACTCTATGAAAACACAAATAGTTAAAATTAAACTAAGAATCACAAACAAAATAATTTCTGTATGTAATTAGTACATTATAAAGTATAAATAAAAATAAACTCTTAAAATTAAAACCGTCTTCATATCCTACAACTTATTTTATATTCATTAAACCTTGGAGTAATTTTATAAGAAAAAACTTTATAAAATTTTAGGCAATTTTTTGAGGAAGTGGCTACATATTTTGGTATATAGGAAAGGAATAGCGCATCAGACTATTCGCTCTGGCCGCTGTGTAGCATTCTTTTAATTTTTGTTGGAGGAATACTAGTTTAATATTATTAAAATATATTTTTTTTATCTTTAGCATCATTATCTTATTTATGACAAAATTATTATAACGATTAGTTTCTGCTACATAAACTAATTATTTGGACCTTATCCAATTTGAATATAACCTAAAACTTTACGTGCTAATTATCTTAAAAACGCAACTCTATGAAAACACAAATAGTTAAAATTAAACTAAGAATCACAAACAAAATAATTTCTGTATGTAATTAGTACATTATAAAGTATAAATAAAAATAAACTCTTAAAATTAAAACCGTCTTCATATCCTACAACTTATTTTATATTCATTAAATTGTATATGGCCGCGCCCACATTTTAGGGGCGTTTTTTTTTAAGAACAGTTTTTCGTAGATTTTAATCATATAATATCAATCTTTAGAAGCAAACTTGAGTATATGTTGAGATATTTAAAAAATCCGCCCACTACCACGCCCCTGTTTTGAATTAAAATTCTCTTGGAGTAATTTTATAAGAAAAAACTTTATAAAATTTTACGCAATTTTTTGAGGAAGTGGCTACATATTTTGGTATATAGGAAAGGAATAGCGCATCAGACTATTCGCTCTGGCCGCTGTGTAGCATTCTTTTAATTTTTGTTGGAGGAATACTAGTTTAATATTATTAAAATATTTTTTTTTTATCTTTAGCATCATTATCTTATTTATGACAAAATTATTATAACGATTAGTTTCTGCTACATAAACTAATTATTTGGACCTTATCCAAGTTGAATATAACCTAAAACTTTACGTGCTAATTATCTTAAAAACGCAACTCTATTGAAAACACAAATAGTTAAAATTAAACTAAGAATCACAAACAAAATAATTTCTGGATGTAATTAGTACATTATAAAGTATAAATAAAAATAAACTCTTAAAATTAAAACCGTCTTCATATCCTACAACTTATTTTATATTCATTAAATTGTATATAGCCGCGCCCACATTTTAGGGGCGTTTTTTTTTTAAAACAGTTTTTCGTAGATTTTAATCATATAATATCAATCTTTAGAAGCAAACTTGAGTATATGTTGAGATATTTAAAAAATCCGCCCACTACCACGCCCCTGTTTTGAATTAAAATTCTCTTGGAGTAATTTTATAAGAAAAAACTTTATAAAATTTTAGGCAATTTTTTGAGGAAGTGGCTACATATTTTGGTATATAGGAAAGGAATAGCGCATCAGACTATTCGCTCTGGCCGCTGTGTAGCATTCTTTTAATTTTTGTTGGAGGAATACTAGTTTAATATTATTAAAATATATTTTTTTATCTTTAGCATCATTATCTTATTTATGACAAAATTATTATAACGATTAGTTTCTGCTACATAAACTAATTATTTAGACCTTATCCAATTTGAATATAACCTAAAACTTTACGTGCTAATTATCTTAAAAACGCAACTCTATGAAAACACAAATAGTTAAAATTAAACTAAGAATCACAAACAAAATAATTTCTGTATGTAATTAGTACATTATAAAGTATAAATAAAAATACACTCCTAAAATTAAAACCGTCTTCATATCCTACAACTTATTTTATATTCATTAAATTGTATATGTCCGCGCCCACATTTTAGGGGCGTTTTTTTTTTAAAACAGTTTTTCGTAGATTTTAATCATATAATATCAATCTTTAGAAGCAAACTTGAGTATATGTTGAGATATTTAAAAAATCCGCCCACTACCAAGCCCCTGTTTTGAATTAAAATTCTCTTGGAGTAATTTTATAAGAAAAAACTTTATAAAATTTTAGGCAATTTTTTGAGGAAGTGGCTACATATTTTGGTATATAGGAAAGGAATAGCGCATCAGACTATTCGCTCTGGCCGCTGTGTAGCATTCTTTTAATTTTTGTTGGAGGAATACTAGTTTAATATTATTAAAATATTTTTTTTTATCTTTAGCATCATTATCTTATTTATGACAAAATTATTATAACGATTAGTTTCTGCTACATAAACTAATTATTTGGACCTTATCCAATTTGAATATAACCTAAAACTTTCCGTGCTAATTATCTTAAAAACGCAACTCTATGAAAACACAAATAGTTAAAATTAAACTAAGAATCACAAACAAAATAATTTCTGGATGTAATTAGTACATTATAAAGTATAAATAAAAATAAACTCTTAAAATTAAAACCGTCTTCATATCCTACAACTTATTTTATATTCATTAAATTGTATATGGCCGCGCCCACATTTTAGGGGCGCTTTTTTTGAAAAACAGTTTTTCGTAGATTTTAATCATATAATATCAATCTTTAGAAGCAAACTTGAGTATATGTTGAGATATTTAAAAAATCCGCCCACTACCACGCCCCTGTTTTGAATTAAAATTCTCTTGGAGTAATTTTATAAGAAAAAACTTTATAAAATTTTCCGCAATTTTTGAGGAAGTGGCTACATATTTTGGTATATAGGAAAGGAATAGCGCATCAGACTATTCGCTCTGGCCGCTGTGTAGCATTCTTTTAATTTTTGTTGGAGGAATACTAGTTTAATATTATTAAAATATATTTTTTTATCTTTAGCATAATTATCTTATGACAAAATTATTATAACGATTAGTTTCTGCTACATAAACTAATTATTTGGACCTTATCCAATTTGAATATAACCTAAAACTTTACGTGCTAATTATCTTAAAAACGCAACTCTATGAAAACACAAATAGTTAAAATTAAACTAAGAATCACAAACAAAATAATTTCTGGATGTAATTAATACATTATAAAGTATAAATAAAAATAAACTCTTAAAATTAAAACCGTGTTCATATCCTACAACTTATTTTATATTCATTAAATTGTATATGGCCGCGCCCACATTTTAGGGGCGTTTTTTTTTAAAAACAGTTTTTCGTAGATTTTAATCATATAATATCAATCTTTAGAAGCAAACTTGAGTATATGTTGAGATATTTAAAAAATCCGCCCACTACCACGCCCCTGTTTTGAATTAAAATTCTCTTGGAGTAATTTTATAAGAAAAAACTTTATAAAATTTTAGGCAATTTTTTGAGGAAGTGGCTACATATTTTGGTATATAGGAAAGGAATAGCGCATCAGACTATTCGCTCTGGCCGCTGTGTAGCATTCTTTTAATTTTTGTTGGATGAATACTAGTTTAATATTATTAAAATATTTTTTTTTTATCTTTAGCATCATTATCTTATTTATGACAAAATTATTATAACGATTAGTTTCTGCTACATAAACTAATTATTTGGACCTTATCCAATTTGAATATAACCTAAAACTTTACGTGCTAATTATCTTAAAAACGCAACTCTATGAAAACACAAATAGTTAAAATTAAACTAAGAATCACAAACAAAATAATTTTTGTATGTAATTAGTACATTATCAAGTATAAATAAAAATAAACTCTTAATATTAAAACCGTCTTCATATCCTACAACTTATTTTATATTCATTAAATTGTATATGGCCGCGCCCACATTTTAGGGGCGCTTTTTTTGAAAAACAGTTTTTCGTAGATTTTAATCATATAATATCAATCTTTAGAAGCAAACTTGAGTATATGTTGAGATATTTAAAAAATCCGCCCACTACCACGCCCCTGTTTTGAATTAAAATTCTCTTGGAGTAATTTTATAAGAAAAAACTTTATAAAATTTTACGCAATTTTTTGAGGAAGTGGCTACATATTTTGGTATATAGGAAAGGAATAGCGCATCAGACTATTCGCTCTGGCCGCTGTGTAGCATTCTTTTAATTTTTGTTGGAGGAATACTAGTTTAATATTATTAAAATATTTTTTTTTTATCTTTAGCATCATTATCTTATTTATGACAAAATTATTATAACGATTAGTTTCTGCTACATAAACTAATTATTTGGACCTTATCCAATTTGAATATAACCTAAAACTTTACGTGCTAATTATCTTAAAAACGCAACTCTATGAAAACACAAATATTTAAAATTAAACTAAGAATCACAAACAAAATAATTTTTGTATGTAATTAGTACATTATAAAGTATAAATAAAAATAAACTCTTAATATTAAAACCGTCTTCATATCATACAACTTATTTTATATTCATTAAATTGTATATGGCCGCGCCCACATTTTAGGGGCGTTTTTTTTTAAAAACAGTTTTTCGTAGATTTTAATCATATAATATCAATCTTCAGAAGCAAACTTGAGTATATGTTGAGATATTTAAAAAATCCGCCCACTACCACGCCCCTGTTTTGAATTAAAATTCTCTTGGAGTAATTTTATAAGAAAAAACTTTATAAAATTTTACGCAATTTTTTGAGGAAGTGGCTACATATTTTGGTATATAGGAAAGGAATAGCGCATCAGACTATTCGCTCTGGCCGCTGTGTAGCATTCTTTTAATTTTTGTTGGATGAATACTAGTTTAATATTATTAAAATATTTTTTTTTTATCTTTAGCATCATTATCTTATTTATGACAAAATTATTATAACGATTAGTTTCTGCTACATAAACTAATTATTTGGACCTTATCCAATTTGAATATAACCTAAAACTTTACGTGCTAATTATCTTAAAAACGCAACTCTATGAAAACACAAATAGTTAAAATTAAACTAAGAATCACAAACAAAATAATTTTCGTATGTAATTAGTACATTATAAAGTATAAATAAAAATAAACTCTTAATATTAAAACCGTCTTCATATCCTACAACTTATTTTATATTCATTAAATTGTATATGGCCGCGCCCACATTTTAGGGGCATTTTTTTTTAAAAACAGTTTTTCGTAGATTTTAATCATATAATATCAATCTTTAGAAGCAAACTTGAGTATATGTTGAGATATTTAAAAAATCCGCCCACTACCACGCCCCTGTTTTGAATTAAAATTCTCTTGGAGTAATTTTATAAGAAAAAACTTTATAAAATTTTAGGCAATTTTTTGAGGAAGTGGCTACATATTTTGGTATATAGGAAAGGAATAGCGCATCAGACTTTTCGCTCTGGCCGCTGTGTAGCATTCTTTTAATTTTTGTTGGAGGAATACTAGTTTAATATTATTAAAATATTTTTTTTTTATCTTTAGCATCATTATCTTATTTATGACAAAATTATTATAACGATTAGTTTAATATTATTAAAATATATTTTTTTTATCTTTAGCATCATTATCTTATTTATGACAAAATTATTATAACGATTAGTTTCTGCTACATAAACTAATTATTTGGATCTTATCCAATTTGAATATAACCTAAAACTTTACGTGCTAATTATCTTAAAAACGCAACTCTATGAAAACACAAATAGTTAAAATTAAACTAAGAATCACAAACAAAATAATTTCTGGATGTAATTAGTACATTATAAAGTATAAATAAAAATAAACTCTTAAAATTAAAACCGTCTTCATATCCTACAACTTATTTTATATTCATTAAATTGTATATGGCCGCGCCCACATTTTAGGGGCGTTTTTTTTTTAAAACAGTTTTTCTTAGATTTTAATCATATAATATCAATCTTTAGAAGCAAACTCGAGTATATGTTGAGATATTTAAAAAATCCGCCCACTACCACGCCCCTGTTTTGAATTAAAATTCTCTTGGAGTAATTTTATAAGAAAAAACTTTATAAAATTTTAGGCAATTTTTTGTGGAAGTGGCTACATATTTTGGTATATAGGAAAGGAATAGCGCATCAGACTATTCGCTCTGGCCGCTGTGTAGCATTCTTTTAATTTTTGTTGGAGGAATACTAGTTTAATATTATTAAAATATTTTTTTTTTATCTTTAGCATCATTATCTTATTTATGACAAAATTATTATAACGATTAGTTTCTGCTACATAAACTAATTATTTGGACCTTATCCAATTTGAATATAACCTAAAACTTTACGTGCTAATTATCTTAAAAACGCAACTCTATGAAAACACAAATAGTTAAAATTAAACTAAGAATCACAAACAAAATAATTTCTGGATGTAATTAGTACATTATAAAGTATAAATAAAAATAAACTCTTAAAATTAAAACCGTCTTCATATCCTACAACTTATTTTATATTCATTAAATTGTATATGGCCGCGCCCACATTTTAGGGGCGTTTTTTTTTAAGAACAGTTTTTCGTAGATTTTAATCATATAATATCAATCTTTAGAAGCAAACTTGAGTATATGTTGAGATATTTAAAAAATCCGCCCACTACCACGCCCCTGTTTTGAATTAAAATTCTCTTGGAGTAATTTTATAAGAAAAAACTTTATAAAATTTTAGGCAATTTTTTGTGGAAGTGGCTACATATTTTGGTATATAGGAAAGGAATAGCGCATCAGACTATTCGCTCTGGCCGCTGTGTAGCATTCTTTTAATTTTTGTTGGAGGAATACTAGTTTAATATTATTAAAATATATTTTTTTATCTTTAGCATCATTATCTTATTTATGACAAAATTATTATAACGATTAGTTTCTGCTACATAAACTAATTATTTGGACCTTATCCAATTTGAATATAACCTAAAACTTTACGTGCTAATTATCTTAAAAACGCAACTCTATGAAAACACAAATAGTTAAAATTAAACTAAGAATCACAAACAAAATAATTTTTGTATGTAATTAGTACATTATAAAGTATAAATAAAAATAAACTCTTAATATTAAAACCGTCTTCATATCCTACAACTTATTTTATATTCATTAAATTGTATATGGCCGCGCCCACATTTTAGGGGCGTTTTTTTTTAAAACAGTTTTTCGTAGATTTTAATCATATAATATCAATCTTTAGAAGCAAACTCGAGTATATGTTGAGATATTTCAAAAATCCGCCCACTACCACGCCCCTGTTTTGAATTAAAATTCTCTTGGAGTAATTTTATAAGAAAAAACTTTATAAAATTTTAGGCAATTTTTTGTGGAAGTGGCTACATATTTTGGTACATAGGAAAGGAATAGCGCATCAGACTATTCGCTCTGGCCGCTGTGTAGCATTCTTTTAATTTTTGTTGGAGGAATACTAGTTTAATATTAGTAAAATATTTTTTGTTTACCTTTAGCATCATTATCTTTTTTATGACAAAATTATTATAACGATTAGTTTCTGCTACATAAACTAATTATTTGGACCTTATCCAATTTGAATATAACCTAAAACTTTACGTGCTAATTATCTTAAAAACGCAACTCTATGAAAACACAAATAGTTAAAATTAAACTAAGAATCACAAACAAAATAATTTCTGTATGTAATTAGTACATTATAAAGTATAAATAAAAATAAACTCTTAAAATTAAAACCGTCTTCATATCCTACAACTTATTTTATATTCATTAAATTGTATATGGCCGCGCCCACATTTTAGGGGCGTTTTTTTTTAAAACAGTTTTTCGTAGATTTTAATCATATAATATCAATCTTTAGAAGCAAACTCGAGTATATGTTGAGATATTTAAAAAATCCGCCCACTACCACGCCCCTGTTTTGAATTAAAATTCTCTTGGAGTAATTTTATAAGAAAAAACTTTATAAAATTTTACGCAATTTTTTGAGGAAGTGGCTACATATTTTGGTATATAGGAAAGGAATAGCGCATCAGACTATTCGCTCTGGCCGCTGTGTAGCATTCTTTTAATTTTTGTTGGAGGAATACTAGTTTAATATTATTAAAATATTTTTTTTTTATCTTTAGCATCATTATCTTATTTATGACAAAATTATTATAACGATTAGTTTCTGCTACATAAACTAATTATTTGGACCTTATCCAATTTGAATATAACCTAAAACTTTACGTGCTAATTATCTTAAAAACGCAACTCTATGAAAACACAAATAGTTAAAATTAAACTAAGAATCACAAACAAAATAATTTCTGGATGTAATTAGTACATTATAAAGTATAAATAAAAATAAACTCATAAAATTAAAACCGTCTTCATATCCTACAACTTATTTTATATTCATTAAATTGTATATGGCCGCGCCCACATTTTAGGGGCGCTTTTTTTGAAAAACAGTTTTTCGTAGATTTTAATCATATAATATCAATCTTTAGAAGCAAACTTGAGTATATGTTGAGATATTTAAAAAATCCGCCCACTACCACGCCCCTGTTTTGAATTAAAATTCTCTTGGAGTAATTTTATAAGAAAAAACTTTATAAAATTTTAGGCAATTTTTTGAGGAAGTGGCTACATATTTTGGTATATAGGAAAGGAATAGCGCATCAGACTATTCGCTCTGGCCGCTGTGTAGCATTCTTTTAATTTTTGTTGGAGGAATACTAGTTTAATATTATTAAAATATATTTTTTTATCTTTAGCATCATTATCTTATTAATGACAAAATTATTATAACGATTAGTTTCTGCTACATAAACTAATTATTTGGACCTTATCCAATTTGAATATAACCTAAAACTTTACGTGCTAATTATCTTAAAAACGCAACTCTATGAAAACACAAATAGTTAAAATTAAACTAAGAATCACAAACAAAATAATTTCTGGATGTAATTAGTACATTATAAAGTAAAAATAAAAATAAACTCTTAAAATTAAAACCGTCTTCATATCCTACAGCTTATTTTATATTCATTAAATTGTATATGGCCGCGCCCACATTTTAGGGGCGTTTTTTTTTAAAAACAGTTTTTCGTAGATTTTAATCATATAATATCAATCTTTAGAAGCAAACTCGAGTATATGTTGAGATATTTAAAAAATCCGCCCACTACCACGCCCCTGTTTTGAATTAAAATTCTCTTGGAGTAATTTTATAAGAAAAAACTTTATAAAATTGTAGGCAATTTTTTGTGGAAGTGGCTACATATTTTGGTACATAGGAAAGGAATAGCGCATCAGACTATTCGCTCTGGCCGCTGTGTAGCATTCTTTTAATTTTTGTTGGAGGAATACTAGTTTAATATTATTAAAATATTTTTTGTTTATCTTTAGCATCATTATCTTATTTATGACAAAATTATTATAACGATTAGTTTCTGCTACATAAACTAATTATTTGGACCTTATCCAATTTGAATATAACCTAAAACTTTACGTGCTAATTATCTTAAAAACGCAACTCTATGAAAACACAAATAGTTAAAATTAAACTAAGAATCACAAACAAAATAATTTCTGGATGTAATTAGTACATTATAAAGTATAAATAAAAATAAACTCATAAAATTAAAACCGTCTTCATATCCTACAACTTATTTTATATTCATTAAATTGTATATGGCCGCGCCCACATTTTAGGGGCGTTTTTTTTTAAAAACAGTTTTTCGTAGATTTTAATCATATTATATCAATCTTTAGAAGCAAACTCGAGTATATGTTGAGATATTTAAAAAATCCGCCCACTACCACGCCCCTGTTTTGAATTAAAATTCTCTTGGAGTAATTTTATAAGAAAAAACTTTATAAAATTTTAGGCAATTTTTTGAGGAAGTGGCTACATATTTTGGTATATAGGAAAGGAATAGCGCATCAGACTTTTCGCTCTGGCCGCTGTGTAGCATTCTTTTAATTTTTGTTGGAGGAATACTAGTTTAATATTATTAAAATATATTTTTTTATCTTTACCATAATTATCTTATGACAAAATTATTATAACGATTAGTTTCTGCTACATAAACTAATTATTTGGACCTTATCCAATTTGAATATAACCTAAAACTTTACGTGCTAATTATCTTAAAAACGCAACTCTATGAAAACACAAATAGTTAAAATTAAACTAAGAATCACAAACAAAATAATTTCTGGATGTAATTAATACATTATAAAGTATAAATGAAAATAAACTCTTAAAATTAAAACCGTCTTCATATCCTACAACTTATTTTATATTCATTAAATTATATATGGCCGCGCCCACATTTTAGGGGCGTTTTTTTTTAAAAACAGTTTTTCGTAGATTTTAATCATATAATATCAATCTTTAGAAGCAAACTTGAGTATATGTTGAGATATTTAAAAAATCCGCCCACTACCACGCCCCTGTTTTGAATTAAAATTCTCTTGGAGTAATTTTATAAGAAAAAACTTTATAAAATTTTACGCAATTTTTTGAGGAAGTGGCTACATATTTTGGTATATAGGAAAGGAATAGCGCATCAGACTATTCGCTCTGGCCGCTGTGTAGCATTCTTTTAATTTTTGTTGGATGAATACTAGTTTAATATTATTAAAATATTTTTTTTTTATCTTTAGCATCATTATCTTATTTATGACAAAATTATTATAACGATTAGTTTCTGCTACATAAACTAATTATTTGGACCTTATCCAATTTGAATATAACCTAAAACTTTACGTGCTAATTATCTTAAAAACGCAACTCTATGAAAACACAAATAGTTAAAATTAAACTAAGAATCACAAACAAAATAATTTCTGGATGTAATTAGTACATTATAAAGTATAAATAAAAATAAACTCTTAATATTAAAACCGTCTTCATATCCTACAACTTATTTTATATTCATTAAATTGTATATGGCCGCGCCCACATTTTAGGGGCATTTTTTTTTAAAAACAGTTTTTCGTAGATTTTAATCATATAATATCAATCTTTAGAAGCAAACTTGAGTATATGTTGAGATATTTAAAAAATCCGCCCACTACCACGCCCCTGTTTTGAATTAAAATTCTCTTGGAGTAATTTTATAAGAAAAAACTTTATAAAATTTTAGGCAATTTTTTGAGGAAGTGGCTACATATTTTGGTATATAGGAAAGGAATAGCGCATCAGACTTTTCGCTCTGGCCGCTGTGTAGCATTCTTTTAATTTTTGTTGGAGGAATACTAGTTTAATATTATTAAAATATATTTTTTTTATCTTTAGCATCATTATCTTATTTATGATAAAATTATTATAACGATTAGTTTCTGCTACATAAACTAATTATTTGGATCTTATCCAATTTGAATATAACCTAAAACTTTACGTGCTAATTATCTTAAAAACGCAACTCTATGAAAACACAAATAGTTAAAATTAAACTAAGAATCACAAACAAAATAATTTCTGGATGTAATTAGTACATTATAAAGTATAAATAAAAATAAACTCTTAAAATTAAAACCGTCTTCATATCCTACAACTTATTTTATATTCATTAAATTGTATATGGCCGCGCCCACATTTTAGGGGCGTTTTTTTTTTTAAAACAGTTTTTCGTAGATTTTAATCATATAATATCAATCTTTAGAAGCAAACTCGAGTATATGTTGAGATATTTAAAAAATCCGCCCACTACCACGCCCCTCTTTTGAATTAAAATTCTCTTGGAGTAATTTTATAAGAAAAAACTTTATAAAATTTTAGGCAATTTTTTGTGGAAGTGGCTACATATTTTGGTATATAGGAAAGGAATAGCGCATCAGACTATTCGCTCTGGCCGATGTGTAGCATTATTTTAATTTTTGTTGGAGGAATACTAGTTTAATATTATTAAAATATTTTTTTTTTTTTATCTTTAGCATCATTATCTTATTTATGACAAAATTATTATAACGATTAGTTTCTGCTACATAAACTAATTATTTGGACCTTATCCAATTTGAATATAACCTAAAACTTTACGTGCTAATTATCTTAAAAACGCAACTCTATGAAAACACAAATAGTTAAAATTAAACTAAGAATCACAAACAAAATAATTTCTGGATGTAATTAGTACATTATAAAGTATAAATAAAAATAAACTCTTAAAATTAAAACCGTCTTCATATCCTACAACTTATTTTATATTCATTAAATTGTATATGGCCGCGCCCACATTTTAGGGGCGTTTTTTTTTAAGAACAGTTTTTCGTAGATTTTAATCATATAATATCAATCTTTAGAAGCAAACTTGAGTATATGTTGAGATATTTAAAAAATCCGCCCACTACCACGCCCCTGTTTTGAATTAAAATTCTCTTGGAGTAATTTTATAAGAAAAAACTTTATAAAATTTTAGGCAATTTTTTGAGGAAGTGGCTACATATTTTGGTATATAGGAAAGGAATAGCGCATCAGACTATTCGCTCTGGCCGCTGTGTAGCATTCTTTTAATTTTTGTTGGAGGAATACTAGTTTAATATTATTAAAATATATTTTTTTATCTTTAGCATCATTATCTTATTTATGACAAAATTATTATAACGATTAGTTTCTGCTACATAAACTAATTATTTGGACCTTATCCAATTTGAATATAACCTAAAACTTTACGTGCTAATTATCTTAAAAACGCAACTCTATGAAAACACAAATAGTTAAAATTAAACTAAGAATCACAAACAAAATAATTTTTGTATGTAATTAGTACATTATAAAGTATAAATAAAAATAAACTCTTAATATTAAAACCGTCTTCATATCCTACAACTTATTTTATATTCATTAAATTGTATATGGCCGCGCCCACATTTTAGGGGCGTTTTTTTTTTAAAACAGTTTTTCGTAGATTTTAATCATATAATATCAATCTTTAGAAGCAAACTCGAGTATATGTTGAGATATTTAAAAAATCCGCCCACTACCACGCCCCTGTTTTGAACTAAAATTCTCTTGGAGTAATTTTATAAGAAAAAACTTTATAAAATTTTAGGCAATTTTTTGTGGAAGTGGCTACATATTTTGGTACATAGGAAAGGAATAGCGCATCAGACTATTCGCTCTGGCCGCTGTGTAGCATTCTTTTAATTTTTGTTGGAGGAATACTAGTTTAATATTAGTAAAATATTTTTTTTTTACCTTTAGCATCATTATCTTTTTTATGACAAAATTATTATAACGATTAGTTTCTGCTACATAAACTAATTATTTGGACCTTATCCAATTTGAATATAACCTAAAACTTTACGTGCTAATTATCTTAAAAACGCAACTCTATGAAAACACAAATAGTTAAAATTAAACTAAGAATCACAAACAAAATAATTTCTGTATGTAATTAGTACATTATAAAGTATAAATAAAAATAAACTCTTAAAATTAAAACCGTCTTCATATCCTACAACTTATTTTATATTCATTAAATTGTATATGGCCGCGCCCACATTTTAGGGGCGTTTTTTTTTAAAACAGTTTTTCGTAGATTTTAATCATATAATATCAATCTTTAGAAGCAAACTCGAGTATATGTTGAGATATTTAAAAAATCCGCCCACTACCACGCCCCTGTTTTGAATTAAAATTCTCTTGGAGTAATTTTATAAGAAAAAACTTTATAAAATTTTACGCAATTTTTTGAGGAAGTGGCTACATATTTTGGTATATAGGAAAGGAATAGCGCATCAGACTATTCGCTCTGGCCGCTGTGTAGCATTCTTTTAATTTTTGTTGGAGGAATACTAGTTTAATATTATTAAAATATTTTTTTTTTATCTTTAGCATCATTATCTTATTTATGACAAAATTATTATAACGATTAGTTTCTGCTACATAAACTAATTATTTGGACCTTATCCAATTTGAATATAACCTAAAACTTTACGTGCTAATTATCTTAAAAACGCAACTCTATGAAAACACAAATACTTAAAATTAAACTAAGAATCACAAACAAAATAATTTCTGTATGTAATTAGTACATTATAAAGTATAAATAAAAATAAACTCTTAAAATTAAAACCGTCTTCATATCCTACAACTTATTTTATATTCATTAAATTGTATATGGCCGCGCCCACATTTTAGGGGCGCTTTTTTTGAAAAACAGTTTTTCGTAGATTTTAATCATATAATATCAATCTTTAGAAGCAAACTTGAGTATATGTTGAGATATTTAAAAAATCCGCCCACTACCACGCCCCTGTTTTGAATTAAAATTCTCTTGGAGTAATTTTATAAGAAAAAACTTTATAAAATTTTAGGCAGTTTTTTGTGGAAGTGGCTACATATTTTGGTACATAGGAAAGGAATAGCGCATCAGACTATTCGCTCTGGCCGCTGTGTAGCATTCTTTTAATTTTTGTTGGAGGAATACTAGTTTAATATTATTAAAATATATTTTTTTATCTTTAGCATCATTATCTTATTAATGACAAAATTATTATAACGATTAGTTTCTGCTACATAAACTAATTATTTGGAGCTTATCCAATTTGAATATAACCTAAAACTTTACGTGCTAATTATCTTAAAAACGCAACTCTATGAAAACACAAATAGTTAAAATTAAACTAAGAATCACAAACAAAATAATTTCTGGATGTAATTAGTACATTATAAAGTATAAATAAAAATAAACTCATAAAATTAAAACCGTCTTCATATCCTACAACTTATTTTATATTCATTAAATTGTATATGGCCGCGCCCACATTTTAGGGGCGTTTTTTTTTTTAAAACAGTTTTTCGAAGATTTTAATCATATAATATCAATCTTTAGAAGCAAACTTGAGTATATGTTGAGATATTTAAAAAATCCGCCCACTACCACGCCCCTGTTTTGAATTAAAATTCTCTTGGAGTAATTTTATAAGAAAAAACTTTATAAAATTTTAGGCAATTTTTTGTGGAAGTGGCTACATATTTTGGTATATAGGAAAGGAATAGCGCATCAGACTATTCGCTCTGGCCGCTGTGTAGCATTCTTTTAATTTTTGTTGGAGGAATACTAGTTTAATATTATTAAAATATTTTTTTTTTTTATCTTTAGCATCATTATCTTATTTATGACAAAATTATTATAACGATTAGTTTCTGCTACATAAACTAATTATTTGGACCTTATCCAATTTGAATATAACCTAAAACTTTACGTGCTAATTATCTTAAAAACGCAACTCTATGAAAACACAAATAGCTAAAATTAAACTAAGAATCACAAACAAAATAATTTCTGGATGTAATTAGTACATTATAAAGTATAAATAAAAATAAACTCTTAAAATTAAAACCGTCTTCATATCCTACAACTTATTTTATATTCATTAAATTGTATATGGCCGCGCCCACATCTTAGGGGCGCTTTTTTTGAAAAACAGTTTTTCGTAGATTTTAATCATATAATATCAATCTTTAGAAGCAAACTTGAGTATATGTTGAGATATTTAAAAAATCCGCCCACTACCACGTCCCTGTTTTGAATTAAAATTCTCTTGGAGTAATTTTATAAGAAAAAACTTTATAAAATTTTAGGCAATTTTTTGAGGAAGTGGCTACATATTTTGGTATATAGGAAAGGAATAGCGCATCAGACTATTCGCTCTGGCCGCTGTGTAGCATTCTTTTAATTTTTGTTGGAGGAATACTAGTTTAATATTATTAAAATATATTTTTTTATCTTTAGCATCATTATCTTATTAATGACAAAATTATTATAACGATTAGTTTCTGCTACATAAACTAATTATTTGGACCTTATCCAATTTGAATATAACCTAAAACTTTACGTGCTAATTATCTTAAAAACGCAACTCTATGAAAACACAAATAGTTAAATTAAACTAAGAATCACAAACAAAATAATTTTTGTATGTAATTAGTACATTATAAAGTATAAATGAAAATAAACTCTTAATATTAAAACCGTCTTCATATCCTACAACTTATTTTATATTCATTAAATTGTATATGGCCGCGCCCACATTTTAGGGGCGTTTTTTTTTTTAAAACATATAATATCAATCTTTAGAAGCAAACTCGAGTATATGTTGAGATATTTAAAAAATCCGCCCACTACCACGCCCCTGTTTTGAATTAAAATTCTCTTGGAGTAATTTTATAAGAAAAAACTTTATAAAATTTTAAGCAATTTTTTGTGGAAGTGGCTACATATTTTGGTACATAGGAAAGGAATAGCGCATCAGACTATTCGCTCTGGCCGCTGTGTAGCATTCTTTTAATTTTTGTTGGAGGAATACTAGTTTAATATTATTAAAATATTTTTTGTTTATCTTTAGCATCATTATCTTATTTATGACAAAATTATTATAACGATTAGTTTCTGCTACATAAACTAATTATTTGGACCTTATCCAATTTGAATATAACCTAAAACTTTACGTGCTAATTATCTTAAAAACGCAACTCTATGAAAACACAAATAGTTAAAATTAAACTAAGAATCACAAACAAAATAATTTCTGGATGTAATTAGTACATTATAAAGTATAAATAAAAATAAACTCATAAAATTAAAACCGTCTTCATATCCTACAACTTATTTTATATTCATTAAATTGTATATGGCCGCGCCCACATTTTAGGGGCGTTTTTTTTTAAAAACAGTTTTTCGTAGATTTTAATCATATAATATCAATCTTTAGAAGCAAACTTGAGTATATGTTGAGATATTTAAAAAATCCGCCCACTACCACGCCCCTGTTTTGAATTAAAATTCTCTTGGAGTAATTTTATAAGATAAAACTTTATAAAATTTTAGGCAGTTTTTGGTGGAAGTGGCTACATATTTTGGTACATAGGAAAGGAATAGCGCATCAGACTATTCGCTCTGGCCGCTGTGTAGCATTCTTTTAATTTTTGTTGGAGGAATACTAGTTTAATATTATTAAAATATTTTTTGTTTATCTTTAGCATCATTATCTTATTTATGACAAAATTATTATAACGATTAGTTTCTGCTACATAAACTAATTATTTGGACCTTATCCAATTTGAATATAACCTAAAACTTTACGTGCTAATTATCTTAAAAACGCAACTCTATGAAAACACAAATAGTTAAAATTAAACTAAGAATCACAAACAAAATAATTTCTGGATGTAATTAGTACATTATAAAGTATAAATAAAAATAAACTCATAAAATTAAAACCGTCTTCATATCCTACAACTTATTTTATATTCATTAAATTGTATATGGCCGCGCCCACATTTTAGGGGCGTTTTTTTTTTTAAAACAGTTTTTCGTAGATTTTAATCATATAATATCAATCTTTAGAAGCAAACTTGAGTATATGTTGAGATATTTAAAAAATCCGCCCACTACCACGCCCCTGTTTTGAATTAAAATTCTCTTGGAGTAATTTTATAAGAAAAAACTTTATAAAATTTTAGGCAATTTTTTGTGGAAGTGGCTACATATTTTGGTATATAGGAAAGGAATAGCGCATCAGACTATTCGCTCTGGCCGCTGTGTAGCATTCTTTTAATTTTTGTTGGAGGAATACTAGTTTAATATTATTAAAATATTTTTTTTTTTTATCTTTAGCATCATTATCTTATTTATGACAAAATTATTATAACGATTAGTTTCTGCTACATAAACTAATTATTTGGACCTTATCCAATTTGAATATAACCTAAAACTTTACGTGCTAATTATCTTAAAAACGCAACTCTATGAAAACACAAATAGCTAAAATTAAACTAAGAATCACAAACAAAATAATTTCTGGATGTAATTAGTACATTATAAAGTATAAATAAAAATAAACTCTTAAAATTAAAACCGTCTTCATATCCTACAACTTATTTTATATTCATTAAATTGTATATGGCCGCGCCCACATCTTAGGGGCGCTTTTTTTGAAAAACAGTTTTTCGTAGATTTTAATCATATAATATCAATCTTTAGAAGCAAACTTGAGTATATGTTGAGATATTTAAAAAATCCGCCCACTACCACGTCCCTGTTTTGAATTAAAATTCTCTTGGAGTAATTTTATAAGAAAAAACTTTATAAAATTTTAGGCAATTTTTTGAGGAAGTGGCTACATATTTTGGTATATAGGAAAGGAATAGCGCATCAGACTATTCGCTCTGGCCGCTGTGTAGCATTCTTTTAATTTTTGTTGGAGGAATACTAGTTTAATATTATTAAAATATATTTTTTTATCTTTAGCATCATTATCTTATTAATGACAAAATTATTATAACGATTAGTTTCTGCTACATAAACTAATTATTTGGACCTTATCCAATTTGAATATAACCTAAAACTTTACGTGCTAATTATCTTAAAAACGCAACTCTATGAAAACACAAATAGTTAAAATTAAACTAAGAATCACAAACAAAATAATTTTTGTATGTAATTAGTACATTATAAAGTATAAATAAAAATAAACTCTTAATATTAAAACCGTCTTCATATCCTACAACTTATTTTATATTCATTAAATTGTATATGGCCGCGCCCACATTTTAGGGGCGTTTTTTTTTTAAAACAGTTTTTCGTAGATTTTAATCATATAATATCAATCTTTAGAAGCAAACTCGAGTATATGTTGAGATATTTAAAAAATCCGCCCACTACCACGCCCCTGTTTTGAATTAAAATTCTCTTGGAGTAATTTTATAAGAAAAAACTTTATAAAATTTTAAGCAATTTTTTGTGGAAGTGGCTACATATTTTGGTACATAGGAAAGGAATAGCGCATCAGACTATTCGCTCTGGCCGCTGTGTAGCATTCTTTTAATTTTTGTTGGAGGAATACTAGTTTAATATTATTAAAATATTTTTTGTTTATCTTTAGCATCATTATCTTATTTATGACAAAATTATTATAACGATTAGTTTCTGCTACATAAACTAATTATTTGTACCTTATCCAATTTGAATATAACCTAAAACTTTACGTGCTAATTATCTTAAAAACGCAACTCTATGAAAACACAAATAGTTAAAATTAAACTAAGAATCACAAACAAAATAATTTCTGGATGTAATTAGTACATTATAAAGTATAAATAAAAATAAACTCATAAAATTAAAACCGTCTTCATATCCTACAACTTATTTTATATTCATTAAATTGTATATGGCCGCGCCCACATTTTAGGGGCGTTTTTTTTTAAAAACAGTTTTTCGTAGATTTTAATCATATAATATCAATCTTTAGAAGCAAACTTGAGTATATGTTGAGATATTTAAAAAATCCGCCCACTACCACGCCCCTGTTTTGAATTAAAATTCTCTTGAAGTAATTTTATAAGAAAAAACTTTATAAAATTTTAGGCAATTTTTTGTGGAAGTGGCTACATATTTTGGTATATAGGAAAGGAATAGCGCATCAGACTATTCGCTCTGGCCGCTGTGTAGCATTCTTTTAATTTTTGTTGGAGGAATACTAGTTTAATATTATTAAAATATTTTTTTTTATCTTTAGCATCATTATCTTATTTATGACAAAATTATTATAACGATTAGTTTCTGCTACATAAACTTATTATTTGGACCTTATCCAATTTGAATATAACCTAAAACTTTACGTGCTAATTATCTTAAAAACGCAACTCTATGAAAACACAAATAGTTAAAATTAAACTAAGAATCACAAACAAAATAATTTCTGGATGTAATTAGTACATTATAAAGTATAAATAAAAATAAACTCTTAAAATTAAAACCGTCTTCATATCCTACAACTTATTTTATATTCATTAAATTGTATATGGCCGCGCCCACATTTTAGGGGCGTTTTTTTTGAAAAACAGTTTTTCGTAGATTTTAATCATATAATATCAATCTTTAGAAGCAAACTTGAGTATATGTTGAGATATTTAAAAAATCCGCCCACTACCACGCCCCTGTTTTGAATTAAAATTCTCTTGGAGTAATTTTATAAGAAAAAACTTTATAAAATTTTAGGCAATTTTTTGTGGAAGTGGCTACATATTTTGGTATATAGGAAAGGAATAGCGCATCAGACTATTCGCTCTGGCCGCTGTGTAGCATTCTTTTAATTTTTGTTGGAGGAATACTAGTTTAATATTATTAAAATATTTTTTTTTTTATCTTTAGCATCATTATCTTATTTATGACAAAATTATTATAACGATTAGTTTCTGCTACATAAACTAATTATTTGGACCTTATCCAATTTGAATATAACCTAAAACTTTACGTGCTAATTATCTTAAAAACGCAACTCTATGAAAACACAAATAGCTAAAATTAAACTAAGAATCACAAACAAAATAATTTCTGGATGTAATTAGTACATTATAAAGTATAAATAAAAATAAACTCTTAAAATTAAAACCGTCTTCATATCCTACAACTTATTTTATATTCATTAAATTGTATATGGCCGCGCCCACATTTTAGGGGCGTTTTTTTTTTTAAAACAGTTTTTCGAAGATTTTAATCATATAATATCAATCTTTAGAAGCAAACTTGAGTATATGTTGAGATATTTAAAAAATCCGCCCACTACCACGTCCCTGTTTTGAATTAAAATTCTCTTGGAGTAATTTTATAAGAAAAAACTTTATAAAATTTTAGGCAATTTTTTGTGGAAGTGGCTACATATTTTGGTATATAGGAAAGGAATAGCGCATCAGACTATTCGCTCTGGCCGCTGTGTAGCATTCTTTTAATTTTTGTTGGAGGAATACTAGTTTAATATTATTAAAATATTTTTTTTTTTTATCTTTAGCATCATTATCTTATTTATGACAAAATTATTATAACGATTAGTTTCTGCTACATAAACTAATTATTTGGACCTTATCCAATTTGAATATAACCTAAAACTTTACGTGCTAATTATCTTAAAAACGCAACTCTATGAAAACACAAATAGCTAAAATTAAACTAAGAATCACAAACAAAATAATTTCTGGATGTAATTAGTACATTATAAAGTATAAATAAAAATAAACTCTTAAAATTAAAACCGTCTTCATATCCTACAACTTATTTTATATTCATTAAATTGTATATGGCCGCGCCCACATCTTAGGGGCGCTTTTTTTGAAAAACAGTTTTTCGTAGATTTTAATCATATAATATCAATCTTTAGAAGCAAACTTGAGTATATGTTGAGATATTTAAAAAATCCGCCCACTACCACGTCCCTGTTTTGAATTAAAATTCTCTTGGAGTAATTTTATAAGAAAAAACTTTATAAAATTTTAGGCAATTTTTTGAGGAAGTGGCTACATATTTTGGTATATAGGAAAGGAATAGCGCATCAGACTATTCGCTCTGGCCGCTGTGTAGCATTCTTTTAATTTTTGTTGGAGGAATACTAGTTTAATATTATTAAAATATATTTTTTTATCTTTAGCATCATTATCTTATTAATGACAAAATTATTATAACGATTAGTTTCTGCTACATAAACTAATTATTTGGACCTTATCCAATTTGAATATAACCTAAAACTTTACGTGCTAATTATCTTAAAAACGCAACTCTATGAAAACACAAATAGTTAAATTAAACTAAGAATCACAAACAAAATAATTTTTGTATGTAATTAGTACATTATAAAGTATAAATGAAAATAAACTCTTAATATTAAAACCGTCTTCATATCCTACAACTTATTTTATATTCATTAAATTGTATATGGCCGCGCCCACATTTTAGGGGCGTTTTTTTTTTTAAAACATATAATATCAATCTTTAGAAGCAAACTCGAGTATATGTTGAGATATTTAAAAAATCCGCCCACTACCACGCCCCTGTTTTGAATTAAAATTCTCTTGGAGTAATTTTATAAGAAAAAACTTTATAAAATTTTAAGCAATTTTTTGTGGAAGTGGCTACATATTTTGGTACATAGGAAAGGAATAGCGCATCAGACTATTCGCTCTGGCCGCTGTGTAGCATTCTTTTAATTTTTGTTGGAGGAATACTAGTTTAATATTATTAAAATATTTTTTGTTTATCTTTAGCATCATTATCTTATTTATGACAAAATTATTATAACGATTAGTTTCTGCTACATAAACTAATTATTTGGACCTTATCCAATTTGAATATAACCTAAAACTTTACGTGCTAATTATCTTAAAAACGCAACTCTATGAAAACACAAATAGTTAAAATTAAACTAAGAATCACAAACAAAATAATTTCTGGATGTAATTAGTACATTATAAAGTATAAATAAAAATAAACTCATAAAATTAAAACCGTCTTCATATCCTACAACTTATTTTATATTCATTAAATTGTATATGGCCGCGCCCACATTTTAGGGGCGTTTTTTTTTAAAAACAGTTTTTCGTAGATTTTAATCATATAATATCAATCTTTAGAAGCAAACTTGAGTATATGTTGAGATATTTAAAAAATCCGCCCACTACCACGCCCCTGTTTTGAATTAAAATTCTCTTGGAGTAATTTTATAAGATAAAACTTTATAAAATTTTAGGCAGTTTTTGGTGGAAGTGGCTACATATTTTGGTACATAGGAAAGGAATAGCGCATCAGACTATTCGCTCTGGCCGCTGTGTAGCATTCTTTTAATTTTTGTTGGAGGAATACTAGTTTAATATTATTAAAATATTTTTTGTTTATCTTTAGCATCATTATCTTATTTATGACAAAATTATTATAACGATTAGTTTCTGCTACATAAACTAATTATTTGGACCTTATCCAATTTGAATATAACCTAAAACTTTACGTGCTAATTATCTTAAAAACGCAACTCTATGAAAACACAAATAGTTAAAATTAAACTAAGAATCACAAACAAAATAATTTCTGGATGTAATTAGTACATTATAAAGTATAAATAAAAATAAACTCATAAAATTAAAACCGTCTTCATATCCTACAACTTATTTTATATTCATTAAATTGTATATGGCCGCGCCCACATTTTAGGGGCGTTTTTTTTTTTTAAACAGTTTTTCGTAGATTTTAATCATATAATATCAATCTTTAGAAGCAAACTTGAGTATATGTTGAGATATTTAAAAAATCCGCCCACTACCACGCCCCTGTTTTGAATTAAAATTCTCTTGGAGTAATTTTATAAGAAAAAACTTTATAAAATTTTAGGCAATTTTTTGTGGAAGTGGCTACATATTTTGGTATATAGGAAAGGAATAGCGCATCAGACTATTCGCTCTGGCCGCTGTGTAGCATTCTTTTAATTTTTGTTGGAGGAATACTAGTTTAATATTATTAAAATATTTTTTTTTTTTATCTTTAGCATCATTATCTTATTTATGACAAAATTATTATAACGATTAGTTTCTGCTACATAAACTAATTATTTGGACCTTATCCAATTTGAATATAACCTAAAACTTTACGTGCTAATTATCTTAAAAACGCAACTCTATGAAAACACAAATAGCTAAAATTAAACTAAGAATCACAAACAAAATAATTTCTGGATGTAATTAGTACATTATAAAGTATAAATAAAAATAAACTCTTAAAATTAAAACCGTCTTCATATCCTACAACTTATTTTATATTCATTAAATTGTATATGGCCGCGCCCACATCTTAGGGGCGCTTTTTTTGAAAAACAGTTTTTCGTAGATTTTAATCATATAATATCAATCTTTAGAAGCAAACTTGAGTATATGTTGAGATATTTAAAAAATCCGCCCACTACCACGTCCCTGTTTTGAATTAAAATTCTCTTGGAGTAATTTTATAAGAAAAAACTTTATAAAATTTTAGGCAATTTTTTGAGGAAGTGGCTACATATTTTGGTATATAGGAAAGGAATAGCGCATCAGACTATTCGCTCTGGCCGCTGTGTAGCATTCTTTTAATTTTTGTTGGAGGAATACTAGTTTAATATTATTAAAATATATTTTTTTATCTTTAGCATCATTATCTTATTAATGACAAAATTATTATAACGATTAGTTTCTGCTACATAAACTAATTATTTGGACCTTATCCAATTTGAATATAACCTAAAACTTTACGTGCTAATTATCTTAAAAACGCAACTCTATGAAAACACAAATAGTTAAAATTAAACTAAGAATCACAAACAAAATAATTTTTGTATGTAATTAGTACATTATAAAGTATAAATAAAAATAAACTCTTAATATTAAAACCGTCTTCATATCCTACAACTTATTTTATATTCATTAAATTGTATATGGCCGCGCCCACATTTTAGGGGCGTTTTTTTTTTTAAACAGTTTTTCGTAGATTTTAATCATATAATATCAATCTTTAGAAGCAAACTCGAGTATATGTTGAGATATTTAAAAAATCCGCCCACTACCACGCCCCTGTTTTGAATTAAAATTCTCTTGGAGTAATTTTATAAGAAAAAACTTTATAAAATTTTAAGCAATTTTTTGTGGAAGTGGCTACATATTTTGGTACATAGGAAAGGAATAGCGCATCAGACTATTCGCTCTGGCCGCTGTGTAGCATTCTTTTAATTTTTGTTGGAGGAATACTAGTTTAATATTATTAAAATATTTTTTGTTTATCTTTAGCATCATTATCTTATTTATGACAAAATTATTATAACGATTAGTTTCTGCTACATAAACTAATTATTTGTACCTTATCCAATTTGAATATAACCTAAAACTTTACGTGCTAATTATCTTAAAAACGCAACTCTATGAAAACACAAATAGTTAAAATTAAACTAAGAATCACAAACAAAATAATTTCTGGATGTAATTAGTACATTATAAAGTATAAATAAAAATAAACTCATAAAATTAAAACCGTCTTCATATCCTACAACTTATTTTATATTCATTAAATTGTATATGGCCGCGCCCACATTTTAGGGGCGTTTTTTTTTAAAAACAGTTTTTCGTAGATTTTAATCATATAATATCAATCTTTAGAAGCAAACTTGAGTATATGTTGAGATATTTAAAAAATCCGCCCACTACCACGCCCCTGTTTTGAATTAAAATTCTCTTGAAGTAATTTTATAAGAAAAAACTTTATAAAATTTTAGGCAATTTTTTGTGGAAGTGGCTACATATTTTGGTATATAGGAAAGGAATAGCGCATCAGACTATTCGCTCTGGCCGCTGTGTAGCATTCTTTTAATTTTTGTTGGAGGAATACTAGTTTAATATTATTAAAATATTTTTTTTTATCTTTAGCATCATTATCTTATTTATGACAAAATTATTATAACGATTAGTTTCTGCTACATAAACTTATTATTTGGACCTTATCCAATTTGAATATAACCTAAAACTTTACGTGCTAATTATCTTAAAAACGCAACTCTATGAAAACACAAATAGTTAAAATTAAACTAAGAATCACAAACAAAATAATTTCTGGATGTAATTAGTACATTATAAAGTATAAATAAAAATAAACTCTTAAAATTAAAACCGTCTTCATATCCTACAACTTATTTTATATTCATTAAATTGTATATGGCCGCGCCCACATTTTAGGGGCGTTTTTTTTGAAAAACAGTTTTTCGTAGATTTTAATCATATAATATCAATCTTTAGAAGCAAACTTGAGTATATGTTGAGATATTTAAAAAAATCCGCCCACTACCACGCCCCTGTTTTGAATTAAAATTCTCTTGGAGTAATTTTATAAGAAAAAACTTTATAAAATTTTAGGCAATTTTTTGTGGAAGTGGCTACATATTTTGGTACATAGGAAAGGAATAGCGCATCAGACTATTCGCTCTGGCCGCTGTGTAGCATTCTTTTAATTTTTGTTGGAGGAATACTAGTTTAATATTATTAAAATATTTTTTGTTTATCTTTAGCATCATTATCTTATTTATGACAAAATTATTATAACGATTAGTTTCTGCTACATAAACTAATTATTTGGACCTTATCCAATTTGAATATAACCTAAAACTTTACGTGCTAATTATCTTAAAAACGCAACTCTATGAAAACACAAATAGTTAAAATTAAACTAAGAATCACAAACAAAATAATTTCTGGATGTAATTAGTACATTATAAAGTATAAATAAAAATAAACTCATAAAATTAAAACCGTCTTCATATCCTACAACTTATTTTATATTCATTAAATTGTATATGGCCGCGCCCACATTTTAGGGGCGTTTTTTTTAAAAACAGTTTTTCGTAGATTTTAATCATATAATATCAATCTTTAGAAGCAAACTTGAGTATATGTTGAGATATTTAAAAAATCCGCCCACTACCACGTCCCTGTTTTGAATTAAAATTCTCTTGGAGTAATTTTATAAGAAAAAACTTTATAAAATTTTAGGCAATTTTTTGAGGAAGTGGCTACATATTTTGGTATATAGGAAAGGAATAGCGCATCAGACTATTCGCTCTGGCCGCTGTGTAGCATTCTTTTAATTTTTGTTGGAGGAATACTAGTTTAATATTATTAAAATATATTTTTTTATCTTTAGCATCATTATCTTATTAATGACAAAATTATTATAACGATTAGTTTCTGCTACATAAACTAATTATTTGGACCTTATCCAATTTGAATATAACCTAAAACTTTACGTGCTAATTATCTTAAAAACGCAACTCTATGAAAACACAAATAGTTAAAATTAAACTAAGAATCACAAACAAAATAATTTTTGTATGTAATTAGTACATTATAAAGTATAAATAAAAATAAACTCTTAATATTAAAACCGTCTTCATATCCTACATTTTATTTTATATTCATTAAATTGTATATGGCCGCGCCCACATTTTAGGGGCGTTTTTTTTAAAAACAGTTTTTCGTAGATTTTAATCATATAATATCAATCTTTAGAAGCAAACTCGAGTATATGTTGAGATATTTAAAAAATCCGCCCACTACCACGCCCCTGTTTTGAATTAAAATTCTCTTGGAGTAATTTTATAAGAAAAAACTTTATAAAATTTTAGGCAATTTTTTGTGGAAGTGGCTACATATTTTGGTATATAGGAAAGGAATAGGGCATCAGACTATTCGCTCTGGCCGCTGTGTAGCATTCTTTTAATTTTTGTTGGAGGAATACTAGTTTAATATTATTAAAATATTTTTTGTTTATCTTTAGCATCATTATCTTATTTATGACAAAATTATTATAACGATTAGTTTCTGCTACATAAACTAATTATTTGGACCTTATCCAATTTGAATATAACCTAAAACTTTACGTGCTAATTATCTTAAAAACGCAACTCTATGAAAACACAAATAGTTAAAATTAAACTAAGAATCACAAACAAAATAATTTCTGGATGTAATTAGTACATTATAAAGTATAAATAAAAATAAACTCATAAAATTAAAACCGTCTTCATATCCTACAACTTATTTTATATTCATTAAATTGTATATGGCCGCGCCCACATTTTAGGGGCGTTTTTTTTTTTTTAAAACAGTTTTTCGTAGATTTTAATCATATAATATCAATCTTTAGAAGCAAACTTGAGTATATGTTGAGATATTTAAAAAATCCGCCCACTACCACGCCCCTGTTTTGAATTAAAATTCTCTTGGAGTAATTTTATAAGAAAAAACTTTATAAAATTTTAGGCAATTTTTTGTGGAAGTGGCTACATATTTTGGTATATAGGAAAGGAATAGCGCATCAGACTATTCGCTCTGGCCGCTGTGTAGCATTCTTTTAATTTTTGTTGGAGGAATACTAGTTTAATATTATTAAAATATATTTTTTTATCTTTAGCATCATTATCTTATTAATGACAAAATTATTATAACGATTAGTTTCTGCTACATAAACTAATTATTTGGACCTTATCCAATTTGAATATAACCTAAAACTTTACGTGCTAATTATCTTAAAAACGCAACTCTATGAAAACACAAATAGTTAAAATTAAACTAAGAATCACAAACAAAATAATTTTTGTATGTAATTAGTACATTATAAAGTATAAATAAAAATAAACTCTTAATATTAAAACCGTCTTCATATCCTACAACTTATTTTATATTCATTAAATTGTATATGGCCGCGCCCACATTTTAGGGGCGTTTTTTTTTAAAAACAGTTTTTCGTAGATTTTAATCATATAATATCAATCTTTAGAAGCAAACTCGAGTATATGTTGAGATATTTAAAAAATCCGCCCACTACCACGCCCCTGTTTTGAATTAAAATTCTCTTGGAGTAATTTTATAAGAAAAAACTTTATAAAATTTTAGGCAATTTTTTGTGGAAGTGGCTACATATTTTGGTATATAGGAAAGGAATAGGGCATCAGACTATTCGCTCTGGCCGCTGTGTAGCATTCTTTTAATTTTTGTTGGAGGAATACTAGTTTAATATTATTAAAATATTTTTTGTTTATCTTTAGCATCATTATCTTATTTATGACAAAATTATTATAACGATTAGTTTCTGCTACATAAACTAATTATTTGGACCTTATCCAATTTGAATATAACCTAAAACTTTACGTGCTAATTATCTTAAAAACGCAACTCTATGAAAACACAAATAGTTAAAATTAAACTAAGAATCACAAACAAAATAATTTCTGGATGTAATTAGTACATTATAAAGTATAAATAAAAATAAACTCATAAAATTAAAACCGTCTTCATATCCTACAACTTATTTTATATTCATTAAATTGTATATGGCCGCGCCCACATTTTAGGGGCGTTTTTTTTTTTTTAAAACAGTTTTTCGTAGATTTTAATCATATAATATCAATCTTTAGAAGCAAACTTGAGTATATGTTGAGATATTTAAAAAATCCGCCCACTACCACGCCCCTGTTTTGAATTAAAATTCTCTTGGAGTAATTTTATAAGAAAAAACTTTATAAAATTTTAGGCAATTTTTTGTGGAAGTGGCTACATATTTTGGTATATAGGAAAGGAATAGCGCATCAGACTATTCGCTCTGGCCGCTGTGTAGCATTCTTTTAATTTTTGTTGGAGGAATACTAGTTTAATATTATTAAAATATTTTTTTTTATCTTTAGCATCATTATCTTATTTATGACAAAATTATTATAACGATTAGTTTCTGCTACATAAACTAATTATTTGGACCTTATCCAATTTGAATATAACCTAAAACTTTACGTGCTAATTATCTTAAAAACGCAACTCTATGAAAACACAAATAGCTAAAATTAAACTAAGAATCACAAACAAAATAATTTCTGGATGTAATTAGTACATTATAAAGTATAAATAAAAATAAACTCTTAAAATTAAAACCGTCTTCATATCCTACAACTTATTTTATATTCATTAAATTGTATATGGCCGCGCCCACATCTTAGGGGCGCTTTTTTTGAAAAACAGTTTTTCGTAGATTTTAATCATATAATATCAATCTTTAGAATCAAACTTGAGTATATGTTGAGATATTTAAAAAATCCACCCACTACCACGTCCCTGTTTTGAATTAAAATTCTCTTGGAGTAATTTTATAAGAAAAAACTTTATAAAATTTTAGGCAATTTTTTGAGGAAGTGGCTACATATTTTGGTATATAGGAAAGGAATAGCGCATCAGACTATTCGCTCTGGCCGCTGTGTAGCATTCTTTTAATTTTTGTTGGAGGAATACTAGTTTAATATTATTAAAATATATTTTTTTATCTTTAGCATCATTATCTTATTAATGACAAAATTATTATAACGATTAGTTTCTGCTACATAAACTAATTATTTGTACCTTATCCAATTTGAATATAACCTAAAACTTTACGTGCTAATTATCTTAAAAACGCAACTCTATGAAAACACAAATAGTTAAAATTAAACTAAGAATCACAAACAAAATAATTTCTGGATGTAATTAGTACATTATAAAGTATAAATAAAAATAAACTCATAAAATTAAAACCGTCTTCATATCCTACAACTTATTTTATATTCATTAAATTGTATATGGCCGCGCCCACATTTTAGGGGCGTTTTTTTTTAAAAACAGTTTTTCGTAGATTTTAATCATATAATATCAATCTTTAGAAGCAAACTTGAGTATATGTTGAGATATTTAAAAAATCCGCCCACTACCACGCCCCTGTTTTGAATTAAAATTCTCTTGAAGTAATTTTATAAGAAAAAACTTTATAAAATTTTAGGCAATTTTTTGTGGAAGTGGCTACATATTTTGGTATATAGGAAAGGAATAGCGCATCAGACTATTCGCTCTGGCCGCTGTGTAGCATTCTTTTAATTTTTGTTGGAGGAATACTAGTTTAATATTATTAAAATATTTTTTTTTATCTTTAGCATCATTATCTTATTTATGACAAAATTATTATAACGATTAGTTTCTGCTACATAAACTTATTATTTGGACCTTATCCAATTTGAATATAACCTAAAACTTTACGTGCTAATTATCTTAAAAACGCAACTCTATGAAAACACAAATAGTTAAAATTAAACTAAGAATCACAAACAAAATAATTTCTGGATGTAATTAGTACATTATAAAGTATAAATAAAAATAAACTCATAAAATTAAAACCGTCTTCATATCCTACAACTTATTTTATATTCATTAAATTGTATATGGCCGCGCCCACATTTTAGGGGCGTTTTTTTTTTTAAAACAGTTTTTCGTAGATTTTAATCATATAATATCAATCTTTAGAAGCAAACTTGAGTATATGTTGAGATATTTAAAAAATCCGCCCACTACCACGCCCCTGTTTTGAATTAAAATTCTCTTGGAGTAATTTTATAAGAAAAAACTTTATAAAATTTTAGGCAATTTTTTGTGGAAGTGGCTACATATTTTGGTATATAGGAAAGGAATAGCGCATCAGACTATTCGCTCTGGCCGCTGTGTAGCATTCTTTTAATTTTTGTTGGAGGAATACTAGTTTAATATTATTAAAATATTTTTTTTTTTATCTTTAGCATCATTATCTTATTTATGACAAAATTATTATAACGATTAGTTTCTGCTACATAAACTAATTATTTGGACCTTATCCAATTTGAATATAACCTAAAACTTTACGTGCTAATTATCTTAAAAACGCAACTCTATGAAAACACAAATAGCTAAAATTAAACTAAGAATCACAAACAAAATAATTTCTGGATGTAATTAGTACATTATAAAGTATAAATAAAAATAAACTCTTAAAATTAAAACCGTCTTCATATCCTACAACTTATTTTATATTCATTAAATTGTATATGGCCGCGCCCACATCTTAGGGGCGCTTTTTTTGAAAAACAGTTTTTCGTAGATTTTAATCATATAATATCAATCTTTAGAAGCAAACTTGAGTATATGTTGAGATATTTAAAAAATCCGCCCACTACCACGTCCCTGTTTTGAATTAAAATTCTCTTGGAGTAATTTTATAAGAAAAAACTTTATAAAATTTTAGGCAATTTTTTGAGGAAGTGGCTACATATTTTGGTATATAGGAAAGGAATAGCGCATCAGACTATTCGCTCTGGCCGCTGTGTAGCATTCTTTTAATTTTTGTTGGAGGAATACTAGTTTAATATTATTAAAATATATTTTTTTATCTTTAGCATCATTATCTTATTAATGACAAAATTATTATAACGATTAGTTTCTGCTACATAAACTAATTATTTGGACCTTATCCAATTTGAATATAACCTAAAACTTTACGTGCTAATTATCTTAAAAACGCAACTCTATGAAAACACAAATAGTTAAAATTAAACTAAGAATCACAAACAAAATAATTTTTGTATGTAATTAGTACATTATAAAGTATAAATAAAAATAAACTCTTAATATTAAAACCGTCTTCATATCCTACAACTTATTTTATATTCATTAAATTGTATATGGCCGCGCCCACATTTTAGGGGCGTTTTTTTTTTTTAAAACAGTTTTTCGTAGATTTTAATCATATAATATCAATCTTTAGAAGCAAACTCGAGTATATGTTGAGATATTTAAAAAATCCGCCCACTACCACGCCCCTGTTTTGAATTAAAATTCTCTTGGAGTAATTTTATAAGAAAAAACTTTATAAAATTTTAGGCAATTTTTTGTGGAAGTGGCTACATATTTTGGTACATAGGAAAGGAATAGCGCATCAGACTATTCGCTCTGGCCGCTGTGTAGCATTCTTTTAATTTTTGTTGGAGGAATACTAGTTTAATATTATTAAAATATTTTTTGTTTATCTTTAGCATCATTATCTTATTTATGACAAAATTATTATAACGATTAGTTTCTGCTACATAAACTAATTATTTGGACCTTATCCAATTTGAATATAACCTAAAACTTTACGTGCTAATTATCTTAAAAACGCAACTCTATGAAAACACAAATAGTTAAAATTAAACTAAGAATCACAAACAAAATAATTTCTGGATGTAATTAGTACATTATAAAGTATAAATAAAAATAAACTCATAAAATTAAAACCGTCTTCATATCCTACAACTTATTTTATATTCATTAAATTGTATATGGCCGCGCCCACATTTTAGGGGCGTTTTTTTTTAAAAACAGTTTTTCGTAGATTTTAATCATATAATATCAATCTTTAGAAGCAAACTTGAGTATATGTTGAGATATTTAAAAAATCCGCCCACTACCACGTCCCTGTTTTGAATTAAAATTCTCTTGGAGTAATTTTATAAGAAAAAACTTTATAAAATTTTAGGCAATTTTTTGAGGAAGTGGCTACATATTTTGGTATATAGGAAAGGAATAGCGCATCAGACTATTCGCTCTGGCCGCTGTGTAGCATTCTTTTAATTTTTGTTGGAGGAATACTAGTTTAATATTATTAAAATATATTTTTTTATCTTTAGCATCATTATCTTATTAATGACAAAATTATTATAACGATTAGTTTCTGCTACATAAACTAATTATTTGGACCTTATCCAATTTGAATATAACCTAAAACTTTACGTGCTAATTATCTTAAAAACGCAACTCTATGAAAACACAAATAGTTAAAATTAAACTAAGAATCACAAACAAAATAATTTTTGTATGTAATTAGTACATTATAAAGTATAAATAAAAATAAACTCTTAATATTAAAACCGTCTTCATATCCTACAACTTATTTTATATTCATTAAATTGTATATGGCCGCGCCCACATTTTAGGGGCGTTTTTTTTTTAAAACAGTTTTTCGTAGATTTGAATCATATAATATCAATCTTTAGAAGCAAACTCGAGTATATGTTGAGATATTTAAAAAATCCGCCCACTACCACGCCCCTGTTTTGAATTAAAATTCTCTTGGAGTAATTTTATAAGAAAAAACTTTATAAAATTTTAGGCAATTTTTTGTGGAAGTGGCTACATATTTTGGTATATAGGAAAGGAATAGCGCATCAGACTATTCGCTCTGGCCGCTGTGTAGCATTCTTTTAATTTTTGTTGGAGGAATACTAGTTTAATATTATTAAAATATTTTTTTTTATCTTTAGCATCATTATCTTATTTATGACAAAATTATTATAACGATTAGTTTCTGCTACATAAACTTATTATTTGGACCTTATCCAATTTGAATATAACCTAAAACTTTACGTGCTAATTATCTTAAAAACGCAACTCTATGAAAACACAAATAGTTAAAATTAAACTAAGAATCACAAACAAAATAATTTCTGGATGTAATTAGTACATTATAAAGTATAAATAAAAATAAACTCTTAAAATTAAAACCGTCTTCATATCCTACAACTTATTTTATATTCATTAAATTGTATATGGCCGCGCCCACATTTTAGGGGCGTTTTTTTTGAAAAACAGTTTTTCGTAGATTTTAATCATATAATATCAATCTTTAGAAGCAAACTTGAGTATATGTTGAGATATTTAAAAAAATCCGCCCACTACCACGCCCCTGTTTTGAATTAAAATTCTCTTGGAGTAATTTTATAAGAAAAAACTTTATAAAATTTTAGGCAATTTTTTGTGGAAGTGGCTACATATTTTGGTACATAGGAAAGGAATAGCGCATCAGACTATTCGCTCTGGCCGCTGTGTAGCATTCTTTTAATTTTTGTTGGAGGAATACTAGTTTAATATTATTAAAATATTTTTTGTTTATCTTTAGCATCATTATCTTATTTATGACAAAATTATTATAACGATTAGTTTCTGCTACATAAACTAATTATTTGGACCTTATCCAATTTGAATATAACCTAAAACTTTACGTGCTAATTATCTTAAAAACGCAACTCTATGAAAACACAAATAGTTAAAATTAAACTAAGAATCACAAACAAAATAATTTCTGGATGTAATTAGTACATTATAAAGTATAAATAAAAATAAACTCATAAAATTAAAACCGTCTTCATATCCTACAACTTATTTTATATTCATTAAATTGTATATGGCCGCGCCCACATTTTAGGGGCGTTTTTTTTTAAAAACAGTTTTTCGTAGATTTTAATCATATAATATCAATCTTTAGAAGCAAACTTGAGTATATGTTGAGATATTTAAAAAATCCGCCCACTACCACGTCCCTGTTTTGAATTAAAATTCTCTTGGAGTAATTTTATAAGAAAAAACTTTATAAAATTTTAGGCAATTTTTTGAGGAAGTGGCTACATATTTTGGTATATAGGAAAGGAATAGCGCATCAGACTATTCGCTCTGGCCGCTGTGTAGCATTCTTTTAATTTTTGTTGGAGGAATACTAGTTTAATATTATTAAAATATATTTTTTTATCTTTAGCATCATTATCTTATTAATGACACAATTAGTATAACGATTAGTTTCTGCTACATAAACTAATTATTTGGACCTTATCCAATTTGAATATAACCTAAAACTTTACGTGCTAATTATCTTAAAAACGCAACTCTATGAAAACACAAATAGTTAAAATTAAACTAAGAATCACAAACAAAATAATTTTTGTATGTAATTAGTACATTATAAAGTATAAATAAAAATAAACTCTTAATATTAAAACCGTCTTCATATCCTACAACTTATTTTATATTCATTAAATTGTATATGGCCGCGCCCACATTTTAGGGGCGTTTTTTTTTAAAAACAGTTTTTCGTAGATTTTAATCATATAATATCAATCTTTAGAAGCAAACTCGAGTATATGTTGAGATATTTAAAAAATCCGCCCACTACCACGCCCCTGTTTTGAATTAAAATTCTCTTGGAGTAATTTTATAAGAAAAAACTTTATAAAATTTTAGGCAATTTTTTGTGGAAGTGGCTACATATTTTGGTATATAGGAAAGGAATAGCGCATCAGACTATTCGCTCTGGCCGCTGTGTAGCATTCTTTTAATTTTTGTTGGAGGAATACTAGTTTAATATTATTAAAATATTTTTTGTTTATCTTTAGCATCATTATCTTATTTATGACAAAATTATTATAACGATTAGTTTCTGCTACATAAACTAATTATTTGGACCTTATCCAATTTGAATATAACCTAAAACTTTACGTGCTAATTATCTTAAAAACGCAACTCTATGAAAACACAAATAGTTAAAATTAAACTAAGAATCACAAACAAAATAATTTCTGGATGTAATTAGTACATTATAAAGTATAAATAAAAATAAACTCATAAAATTAAAACCGTCTTCATATCCTACAACTTATTTTATATTCATTAAATTGTATATGGCCGCGCCCACATTTTAGGGGCGTTTTTTTTTTTAAAACAGTTTTTCGTAGATTTTAATCATATAATATCAATCTTTAGAAGCAAACTTGAGTATATGTTGAGATATCTAAAAAATCCGCCCACTACCACGCCCCTGTTTTGAATTAAAATTCTCTTGGAGTAATTTTATAAGAAAAAACTTTATAAAATTTTAGGCAATTTTTTGTGGAAGTGGCTACATATTTTGGTATATAGGAAAGGAATAGCGCATCAGACTATTCGCTCTGGCCGCTGTGTAGCATTCTTTTAATTTTTGTTGGAGGAATACTAGTTTAATATTATTAAAATATTTTTTTTTTTTATCTTTAGCATCATTATCTTATTTATGACAAAATTATTATAACGATTAGTTTCTGCTACATAAACTAATTATTTGGACCTTATCCAATTTGAATATAACCTAAAACTTTACGTGCTAATTATCTTAAAAACGCAACTCTATGAAAACACAAATAGCTAAAATTAAACTAAGAATCACAAACAAAATAATTTCTGGATGTAATTAGTACATTATAAAGTATAAATAAAAATAAACTCTTAAAATTAAAACCGTCTTCATATCCTACAACTTATTTTATATTCATTAAATTGTATATGGCCGCGCCCACATCTTAGGGGCGCTTTTTTTGAAAAACAGTTTTTCGTAGATTTTAATCATATAATATCAATCTTTAGAATCAAACTTGAGTATATGTTGAGATATTTAAAAAATCCACCCACTACCACGTCCCTGTTTTGAATTAAAATTCTCTTGGAGTAATTTTATAAGAAAAAACTTTATAAAATTTTAGGCAATTTTTTGAGGAAGTGGCTACATATTTTGGTATATAGGAAAGGAATAGCGCATCAGACTATTCGCTCTGGCCGCTGTGTAGCATTCTTTTAATTTTTGTTGGAGGAATACTAGTTTAATATTATTAAAATATATTTTTTTATCTTTAGCATCATTATCTTATTAATGACAAAATTATTATAACGATTAGTTTCTGCTACATAAACTAATTATTTGTACCTTATCCAATTTGAATATAACCTAAAACTTTACGTGCTAATTATCTTAAAAACGCAACTCTATGAAAACACAAATAGTTAAAATTAAACTAAGAATCACAAACAAAATAATTTCTGGATGTAATTAGTACATTATAAAGTATAAATAAAAATAAACTCATAAAATTAAAACCGTCTTCATATCCTACAACTTATTTTATATTCATTAAATTGTATATGGCCGCGCCCACATTTTAGGGGCGTTTTTTTTTAAAAACAGTTTTTCGTAGATTTTAATCATATAATATCAATCTTTAGAAGCAAACTTGAGTATATGTTGAGATATTTAAAAAATCCGCCCACTACCACGCCCCTGTTTTGAATTAAAATTCTCTTGAAGTAATTTTATAAGAAAAAACTTTATAAAATTTTAGGCAATTTTTTGTGGAAGTGGCTACATATTTTGGTATATAGGAAAGGAATAGCGCATCAGACTATTCGCTCTGGCCGCTGTGTAGCATTCTTTTAATTTTTGTTGGAGGAATACTAGTTTAATATTATTAAAATATTTTTTTTTATCTTTAGCATCATTATCTTATTTATGACAAAATTATTATAACGATTAGTTTCTGCTACATAAACTTATTATTTGGACCTTATCCAATTTGAATATAACCTAAAACTTTACGTGCTAATTATCTTAAAAACGCAACTCTATGAAAACACAAATAGTTAAAATTAAACTAAGAATCACAAACAAAATAATTTCTGGATGTAATTAGTACATTATAAAGTATAAATAAAAATAAACTCATAAAATTAAAACCGTCTTCATATCCTACAACTTATTTTATATTCATTAAATTGTATATGGCCGCGCCCACATTTTAGGGGCGTTTTTTTTTAAAAACAGTTTTTCGTAGATTTTAATCATATAATATCAATCTTTAGAAGCAAACTTGAGTATATGTTGAGATATTTAAAAAATCCGCCCACTACCACGTCCCTGTTTTGAATTAAAATTCTCTTGGAGTAATTTTATAAGAAAAAACTTTATAAAATTTTAGGCAATTTTTTGAGGAAGTGGCTACATATTTTGGTATATAGGAAAGGAATAGCGCATCAGACTATTCGCTCTGGCCGCTGTGTAGCATTCTTTTAATTTTTGTTGGAGGAATACTAGTTTAATATTATTAAAATATATTTTTTTATCTTTAGCATCATTATCTTATTAATGACAAAATTATTATAACGATTAGTTTCTGCTACATAAACTAATTATTTGGACCTTATCCAATTTGAATATAACCTAAAACTTTACGTGCTAATTATCTTAAAAACGCAACTCTATGAAAACACAAATAGTTAAAATTAAACTAAGAATCACAAACAAAATAATTTTTGTATGTAATTAGTACATTATAAAGTATAAATAAAAATAAACTCTTAATATTAAAACCGTCTTCATATCCTACAACTTATTTTATATTCATTAAATTGTATATGGCCGCGCCCACATTTTAGGGGCGTTTTTTTTTAAAAACAGTTTTTCGTAGATTTTAATCATATAATATCAATCTTTAGAAGCAAACTCGAGTATATGTTGAGATATTTAAAAAATCCGCCCACTACCACGCCCCTGTTTTGAATTAAAATTCTCTTGGAGTAATTTTATAAGAAAAAACTTTATAAAATTTTAGGCAATTTTTTGTGGAAGTGGCTACATATTTTGGTATATAGGAAAGGAATAGCGCATCAGACTATTCGCTCTGGCCGCTGTGTAGCATTCTTTTAATTTTTGTTGGAGGAATACTAGTTTAATATTATTAAAATATTTTTTGTTTATCTTTAGCATCATTATCTTATTTATGACAAAATTATTATAACGATTAGTTTCTGCTACATAAACTAATTATTTGGACCTTATCCAATTTGAATATAACCTAAAACTTTACGTGCTAATTATCTTAAAAACGCAACTCTATGAAAACACAAATAGTTAAAATTAAACTAAGAATCACAAACAAAATAATTTCTGGATGTAATTAGTACATTATAAAGTATAAATAAAAATAAACTCATAAAATTAAAACCGTCTTCATATCCTACAACTTATTTTATATTCATTAAATTGTATATGGCCGCGCCCACATTTTAGGGGCGTTTTTTTTTTTAAAACAGTTTTTCGTAGATTTTAATCATATAATATCAATCTTTAGAAGCAAACTTGAGTATATGTTGAGATATCTAAAAAATCCGCCCACTACCACGCCCCTGTTTTGAATTAAAATTCTCTTGGAGTAATTTTATAAGAAAAAACTTTATAAAATTTTAGGCAATTTTTTGTGGAAGTGGCTACATATTTTGGTATATAGGAAAGGAATAGCGCATCAGACTATTCGCTCTGGCCGCTGTGTAGCATTCTTTTAATTTTTGTTGGAGGAATACTAGTTTAATATTATTAAAATATTTTTTTTTTTTATCTTTAGCATCATTATCTTATTTATGACAAAATTATTATAACGATTAGTTTCTGCTACATAAACTAATTATTTGGACCTTATCCAATTTGAATATAACCTAAAACTTTACGTGCTAATTATCTTAAAAACGCAACTCTATGAAAACACAAATAGCTAAAATTAAACTAAGAATCACAAACAAAATAATTTCTGGATGTAATTAGTACATTATAAAGTATAAATAAAAATAAACTCTTAAAATTAAAACCGTCTTCATATCCTACAACTTATTTTATATTCATTAAATTGTATATGGCCGCGCCCACATCTTAGGGGCGCTTTTTTTGAAAAACAGTTTTTCGTAGATTTTAATCATATAATATCAATCTTTAGAATCAAACTTGAGTATATGTTGAGATATTTAAAAAATCCACCCACTACCACGTCCCTGTTTTGAATTAAAATTCTCTTGGAGTAATTTTATAAGAAAAAACTTTATAAAATTTTAGGCAATTTTTTGAGGAAGTGGCTACATATTTTGGTATATAGGAAAGGAATAGCGCATCAGACTATTCGCTCTGGCCGCTGTGTAGCATTCTTTTAATTTTTGTTGGAGGAATACTAGTTTAATATTATTAAAATATATTTTTTTATCTTTAGCATCATTATCTTATTAATGACAAAATTATTATAACGATTAGTTTCTGCTACATAAACTAATTATTTGTACCTTATCCAATTTGAATATAACCTAAAACTTTACGTGCTAATTATCTTAAAAACGCAACTCTATGAAAACACAAATAGTTAAAATTAAACTAAGAATCACAAACAAAATAATTTCTGGATGTAATTAGTACATTATAAAGTATAAATAAAAATAAACTCATAAAATTAAAACCGTCTTCATATCCTACAACTTATTTTATATTCATTAAATTGTATATGGCCGCGCCCACATTTTAGGGGCGTTTTTTTTTAAAAACAGTTTTTCGTAGATTTTAATCATATAATATCAATCTTTAGAAGCAAACTTGAGTATATGTTGAGATATTTAAAAAATCCGCCCACTACCACGCCCCTGTTTTGAATTAAAATTCTCTTGAAGTAATTTTATAAGAAAAAACTTTATAAAATTTTAGGCAATTTTTTGTGGAAGTGGCTACATATTTTGGTATATAGGAAAGGAATAGCGCATCAGACTATTCGCTCTGGCCGCTGTGTAGCATTCTTTTAATTTTTGTTGGAGGAATACTAGTTTAATATTATTAAAATATTTTTTTTTATCTTTAGCATCATTATCTTATTTATGACAAAATTATTATAACGATTAGTTTCTGCTACATAAACTTATTATTTGGACCTTATCCAATTTGAATATAACCTAAAACTTTACGTGCTAATTATCTTAAAAACGCAACTCTATGAAAACACAAATAGTTAAAATTAAACTAAGAATCACAAACAAAATAATTTCTGGATGTAATTAGTACATTATAAAGTATAAATAAAAATAAACTCATAAAATTAAAACCGTCTTCATATCCTACAACTTATTTTATATTCATTAAATTGTATATGGCCGCGCCCACATTTTAGGGGCGTTTTTTTTTTTAAAACAGTTTTTCGTAGATTTTAATCATATAATATCAATCTTTAGAAGCAAACTTGAGTATATGTTGAGATATTTAAAAAATCCGCCCACTACCACGCCCCTGTTTTGAATTAAAATTCTCTTGGAGTAATTTTATAAGAAAAAACTTTATAAAATTTTAGGCAATTTTTTGTGGAAGTGGCTACATATTTTGGTATATAGGAAAGGAATAGCGCATCAGACTATTCGCTCTGGCCGCTGTGTAGCATTCTTTTAATTTTTGTTGGAGGAATACTAGTTTAATATTATTAAAATATTTTTTTTTTTTATCTTTAGCATCATTATCTTATTTATGACAAAATTATTATAACGATTAGTTTCTGCTACATAAACTAATTATTTGGACCTTATCCAATTTGAATATAACCTAAAACTTTACGTGCTAATTATCTTAAAAACGCAACTCTATGAAAACACAAATAGCTAAAATTAAACTAAGAATCACAAACAAAATAATTTCTGGATGTAATTAGTACATTATAAAGTATAAATAAAAATAAACTCTTAAAATTAAAACCGTCTTCATATCCTACAACTTATTTTATATTCATTAAATTGTATATGGCCGCGCCCACATCTTAGGGGCGCTTTTTTTGAAAAACAGTTTTTCGTAGATTTTAATCATATAATATCAATCTTTAGAAGCAAACTTGAGTATATGTTGAGATATTTAAAAAATCCGCCCACTACCACGTCCCTGTTTTGAATTAAAATTCTCTTGGAGTAATTTTATAAGAAAAAACTTTATAAAATTTTAGGCAATTTTTTGAGGAAGTGGCTACATATTTTGGTATATAGGAAAGGAATAGCGCATCAGACTATTCGCTCTGGCCGCTGTGTAGCATTCTTTTAATTTTTGTTGGAGGAATACTAGTTTAATATTATTAAAATATATTTTTTTATCTTTAGCATCATTATCTTATTAATGACAAAATTATTATAACGATTAGTTTCTGCTACATAAACTAATTATTTGGACCTTATCCAATTTGAATATAACCTAAAACTTTACGTGCTAATTATCTTAAAAACGCAACTCTATGAAAACACAAATAGTTAAAATTAAACTAAGAATCACAAACAAAATAATTTTTGTATGTTATTAGTACATTATAAAGTATAAATAAAAATAAACTCTTAATATTAAAACCGTCTTCATATCCTACAACTTATTTTATATTCATTAAATTGTATATGGCCGCGCCCACATTTTAGGGGCGTTTTTTTTTTAAAACAGATTTTCGTAGATTTTAATCATATAATATCAATCTTTAGAAGCAAACTCGAGTATATGTTGAGATATTTAAAAAATCCGCCCACTACCACGCCCCTGTTTTGAATTAAAATTCTCTTGGAGTAATTTTATAAGAAAAAACTTTATAAAATTTTAAGCAATTTTTTGTGGAAGTGGCTACATATTTTGGTACATAGGAAAGGAATAGCGCATCAGACTATTCGCTCTGGCCGCTGTGTAGCATTCTTTTAATTTTTGTTGGAGGAATACTAGTTTAATATTATTAAAATATTTTTTTTTATCTTTAGCATCATTATCTTATTTATGACAAAATTATTATAACGATTAGTTTCTGCTACATAAACTTATTATTTGGACCTTATCCAATTTGAATATAACCTAAAACTTTACGTGCTAATTATCTTAAAAACGCAACTCTATGAAAACACAAATAGTTAAAATTAAACTAAGAATCACAAACAAAATAATTTCTGGATGTAATTAGTACATTATAAAGTATAAATAAAAATAAACTCATAAAATTAAAACCGTCTTCATATCCTACAACTTATTTTATATTCATTAAATTGTATATGGCCGCGCCCACATTTTAGGGGCGTTTTTTTTTTTAAAACAGTTTTTCGTAGATTTTAATCATATAATATCAATCTTTAGAAGCAAACTTGAGTATATGTTGAGATATTTAAAAAATCCGCCCACTACCACGCCCCTGTTTTGAATTAAAATTCTCTTGGAGTAATTTTATAAGAAAAAACTTTATAAAATTTTAGGCAATTTTTTGTGGAAGTGGCTACATATTTTGGTATATAGGAAAGGAATAGCGCATCAGACTATTCGCTCTGGCCGCTGTGTAGCATTCTTTTAATTTTTGTTGGAGGAATACTAGTTTAATATTATTAAAATATTTTTTTTTTTTATCTTTAGCATCATTATCTTATTTATGACAAAATTATTATAACGATTAGTTTCTGCTACATAAACTAATTATTTGGACCTTATCCAATTTGAATATAACCTAAAACTTTACGTGCTAATTATCTTAAAAACGCAACTCTATGAAAACACAAATAGCTAAAATTAAACTAAGAATCACAAACAAAATAATTTCTGGATGTAATTAGTACATTATAAAGTATAAATAAAAATAAACTCTTAAAATTAAAACCGTCTTCATATCCTACAACTTATTTTATATTCATTAAATTGTATATGGCCGCGCCCACATCTTAGGGGCGCTTTTTTTGAAAAACAGTTTTTCGTAGATTTTAATCATATAATATCAATCTTTAGAAGCAAACTTGAGTATATGTTGAGATATTTAAAAAATCCGCCCACTACCACGTCCCTGTTTTGAATTAAAATTCTCTTGGAGTAATTTTATAAGAAAAAACTTTATAAAATTTTAGGCAATTTTTTGAGGAAGTGGCTACATATTTTGGTATATAGGAAAGGAATAGCGCATCAGACTATTCGCTCTGGCCGCTGTGTAGCATTCTTTTAATTTTTGTTGGAGGAATACTAGTTTAATATTATTAAAATATATTTTTTTATCTTTAGCATCATTATCTTATTAATGACAAAATTATTATAACGATTAGTTTCTGCTACATAAACTAATTATTTGGACCTTATCCAATTTGAATATAACCTAAAACTTTACGTGCTAATTATCTTAAAAACGCAACTCTATGAAAACACAAATAGTTAAAATTAAACTAAGAATCACAAACAAAATAATTTTTGTATGTTATTAGTACATTATAAAGTATAAATAAAAATAAACTCTTAATATTAAAACCGTCTTCATATCCTACAACTTATTTTATATTCATTAAATTGTATATGGCCGCGCCCACATTTTAGGGGCGTTTTTTTTTTAAAACAGTTTTTCGTAGATTTTAATCATATAATATCAATCTTTAGAAGCAAACTCGAGTATATGTTGAGATATTTAAAAAATCCGCCCACTACCACGCCCCTGTTTTGAATTAAAATTCTCTTGGAGTAATTTTATAAGAAAAAACTTTATAAAATTTTAAGCAATTTTTTGTGGAAGTGGCTACATATTTTGGTACATAGGAAAGGAATAGCGCATCAGACTATTCGCTCTAGCCGCTGTGTAGCATTCTTTTAATTTTTGTTGGAGGAATACTAGTTTAATATTATTAAAATATTTTTTGTTTATCTTTAGCATCATTATCTTATTTATGACAAAATTATTATAACGATTAGTTTCTGCTACATAAACTAATTATTTGTACCTTATCCAATTTGAATATAACCTAAAACTTTACGTGCTAATTATCTTAAAAACGCAACTCTATGAAAACACAAATAGTTAAAATTAAACTAAGAATCACAAACAAAATAATTTCTGGATGTAATTAGTACATTATAAAGTATAAATAAAAATAAACTCATAAAATTAAAACCGTCTTCATATCCTACAACTTATTTTATATTCATTAAATTGTATATGGCCGCGCCCACATTTTAGGGGCGTTTTTTTTTTTAAAACAGTTTTTCGTAGATTTTAATCATATAATATCAATCTTTAGAAGCAAACTTGAGTATATGTTGAGATATTTAAAAAATCCGCCCACTACCACGCCCCTGTTTTGAATTAAAATTCTCTTGGAGTAATTTTATAAGAAAAAACTTTATAAAATTTTAGGCAATTTTTTGTGGAAGTGGCTACATATTTTGGTATATAGGAAAGGAATAGCGCATCAGACTATTCGCTCTGGCCGCTGTGTAGCATTCTTTTAATTTTTGTTGGAGGAATACTAGTTTAATATTATTAAAATATATTTTTTTATCTTTAGCATCATTATCTTATTAATGACAAAATTATTATAACGATTAGTTTCTGCTACATAAACTAATTATTTTGACCTTATCCAATTTGAATATAACCTAAAACTTTACGTGCTAATTATCTTAAAAACGCAACTCTATGAAAACACAAATAGTTAAAATTAAACTAAGAATCACAAACAAAATAATTTTTGTATGTAATTAGTACATTATAAAGTATAAATAAAAATAAACTCTTAATATTAAAACCGTCTTCATATCCTACAACTTATTTTATATTCATTAAATTGTATATGGCCGCGCCCACATTTTAGGGGCGTTTTTTTTTGAAAAACAGTTTTTCGTAGATTTTAATCATATAATATCAATCTTTAGAAGCAAACTTGAGTATATGTTGAGATATTTAAAAAATCCGCCCACTACCACGCCCCTGTTTTGAATTAAAATTCTCTTGGAGTAATTTTATAAGAAAAAACTTTATAAAATTTTAGGCAATTTTTTGAGGAAGTGGCTACATATTTTGGTATATAGGAAAGGAATAGCGCATCAGACTATTCGCTCTGGCCGCTGTGTAGCATTCTTTTAATTTTTGTTGGAGGAATACTAGTTTAATATTATTAAAATATATTTTTTTATCTTTAGCATCATTATCTTATTAATGACAAAATTATTATAACGATTAGTTTCTGCTACATAAACTAATTATTTGGACCTTATCCAATTTGAATATAACCTAAAACTTTACGTGCTAATTATCTTAAAAACGCAACTCTATGAAAACACAAATAGTTAAAATTAAACTAAGAATCACAAACAAAATAATTTCTGGATGTAATTAGTACATTATAAAGTAAAAATAAAAATAAACTCTTAAAATTAAAACCGTCTTCATATCCTACAGCTTATTTTATATTCATTAAATTGTATATGGCCGCGCCCACATTTTAGGGGCGTTTTTTTTTAAAAACAGTTTTTCGTAGATTTTAATCATATAATATCAATCTTTAGAAGCAAACTTGAGTATATGTTGAGATATTTAAAAAATCCGCCCACTACCACGTCCCTGTTTTGAATTAAAATTCTCTTGGAGTAATTTTATAAGAAAAAACTTTATAAAATTTTAGGCAATTTTTTGAGGAAGTGGCTACATATTTTGGTATATAGGAAAGGAATAGCGCATCAGACTATTCGCTCTGGCCGCTGTGTAGCATTCTTTTAATTTTTGTTGGAGGAATACTAGTTTAATATTATTAAAATATATTTTTTTATCTTTAGCATCATTATCTTATTAATGACAAAATTATTATAACGATTAGTTTCTGCTACATAAACTAATTATTTGGACCTTATCCAATTTGAATATAACCTAAAACTTTACGTGCTAATTATCTTAAAAACGCAACTCTATGAAAACACAAATAGTTAAAATTAAACTAAGAATCACAAACAAAATAATTTTTGTATGTAATTAGTACATTATAAAGTATAAATAAAAATAAACTCTTAATATTAAAACCGTCTTCATATCCTACAACTTATTTTATATTCATTAAATTGTATATGGCCGCGCCCACATTTTAGGGGCGTTTTTTTTTAAAAACAGTTTTTCGTAGATTTTAATCATATAATATCAATCTTTAGAAGCAAACTCGAGTATATGTTGAGATATTTAAAAAATCCGCCCACTACCACGCCCCTGTTTTGAATTAAAATTCTCTTGGAGTAATTTTATAAGAAAAAACTTTATAAAATTTTAGGCAATTTTTTGTGGAAGTGGCTACATATTTTGGTACATAGGAAAGGAATAGCGCATCAGACTATTCGCTCTGGCCGCTGTGTAGCATTCTTTTAATTTTTGTTGGAGGAATACTAGTTTAATATTATTAAAATATTTTTTGTTTATCTTTAGCATCATTATCTTATTTATGACAAAATTATTATAACGATTAGTTTCTGCTACATAAACTAATTATTTGGACCTTATCCAATTTGAATATAACCTAAAACTTTACGTGCTAATTATCTTAAAAACGCAACTCTATGAAAACACAAATAGTTAAAATTAAACTAAGAATCACAAACAAAATAATTTCTGGATGTAATTAGTACATTATAAAGTATAAATAAAAATAAACTCATAAAATTAAAACCGTCTTCATATCCTACAACTTATTTTATATTCATTAAATTGTATATGGCCGCGCCCACATTTTAGGGGCGTTTTTTTTTAAAAACAGTTTTTCGTAGATTTTAATCATATAATATCAATCTTTAGAAGCAAACTTGAGTATATGTTGAGATATTTAAAAAATCCGCCCACTACCACGTCCCTGTTTTGAATTAAAATTCTCTTGGAGTAATTTTATAAGAAAAAACTTTATAAAATTTTAGGCAATTTTTTGAGGAAGTGGCTACATATTTTGGTATATAGGAAAGGAATAGCGCATCAGACTATTCGCTCTGGCCGCTGTGTAGCATTCTTTTAATTTTTGTTGGAGGAATACTAGTTTAATATTATTAAAATATATTTTTTTATCTTTAGCATCATTATCTTATTAATGACAAAATTATTATAACGATTAGTTTCTGCTACATAAACTAATTATTTGGACCTTATCCAATTTGAATATAACCTAAAACTTTACGTGCTAATTATCTTAAAAACGCAACTCTATGAAAACACAAATAGTTAAAATTAAACTAAGAATCACAAACAAAATAATTTTTGTATGTAATTAGTACATTATAAAGTATAAATAAAAATAAACTCTTAATATTAAAACCGTCTTCATATCCTACAACTTATTTTATATTCATTAAATTGTATATGGCCGCGCCCACATTTTAGGGGCGTTTTTTTTGAAAAACAGTTTTTCGTAGATTTTAACCATATAATATCAATCTTTAGAAGCAAACTTGAGTATATGTTGAGATATTTAAAAAAATCCGCCCACTACCACGCCCCTGTTTTGAATTAAAATTCTCTTGGAGTAATTTTATAAGAAAAAACTTTATAAAATTTTAGGCAATTTTTTGTGGAAGTGGTTACATATTTTGGTACATAGGAAAGGAATAGCGCATCAGACTATTCGCTCTGGCCGCTGTGTAGCATTCTTTTAATTTTTGTTGGAGGAATACTAGTTTAATATTATTAAAATATTTTTTGTTTATCTTTAGCATCATTATCTTATTTATGACAAAATTATTATAACGATTAGTTTCTGCTACATAAACTAATTATTTGGACCTTATCCAATTTGAGTATAACCTAAAACTTTACGTGCTAATTATCTTAAAAACGCAACTCTATGAAAACACAAATAGTTAAAATTAAACTAAGAATCACAAACAAAATAATTTCTGGATGTAATTAGTACATTATAAAGTATAAATAAAAATAAACTCATAAAATTAAAACCGTCTTCATATCCTACAACTTATTTTATATTCATTAAATTGTATATGGCCGCGCCCACATTTTAGGGGCGTTTTTTTTTAAAAACAGTTTTTCGTAGATTTTAATCATATAATATCAATCTTTAGAAGCAAACTTGAGTATATGTTGAGATATTTAAAAAATCCGCCCACTACCACGTCCCTGTTTTGAATTAAAATTCTCTTGGAGTAATTTTATAAGAAAAAACTTTATAAAATTTTAGGCAATTTTTTGAGGAAGTGGCTACATATTTTGGTATATAGGAAAGGAATAGCGCATCAGACTATTCGCTCTGGCCGCTGTGTAGCATTCTTTTAATTTTTGTTGGAGGAATACTAGTTTAATATTATTAAAATATATTTTTTTATCTTTAGCATCATTATCTTATTAATGACAAAATTATTATAACGATTAGTTTCTGCTACATAAACTAATTATTTGGACCTTATCCAATTTGAATATAACCTAAAACTTTACGTGCTAATTATCTTAAAAACGCAACTCTATGAAAACACAAATAGTTAAAATTAAATTAAGAATCACAAACAAAATAATTTTTGTATGTAATTAGTACATTATAAAGTATAAATAAAAATAAACTCTTAATATTAAAACCGTCTTCATATCCTACAACTTATTTTATATTCATTAAATTGTATATGGCCGCGCCCACATTTTAGGGGCGTTTTTTTTTAAAAACAGTTTTTCGTAGATTTTAATCATATAATATCAATCTTTAGAAGCAAACTCGAGTATATGTTGAGATATTTAAAAAATCCGCCCACTACCACGCCCCTGTTTTGAATTAAAATTCTCTTGGAGTAATTTTATAAGAAAAAACTTTATAAAATTTTAGGCAATTTTTTGTGGAAGTGGCTAGATATTTTGGTATATAGGAAAGGAATAGCGCATCAGACTATTCGCTCTGGCCGCTGTGTAGCATTCTTTTAATTTTTGTTGGAGGAATACTAGTTTAATATTATTAAAATATTTTTTTTTATCTTTAGCATCATTATCTTATTTATGACAAAATTATTATAACGATTAGTTTCTGCTACATAAACTTATTATTTGGACCTTATCCAATTTGAATATAACCTAAAACTTTACGTGCTAATTATCTTAAAAACGCAACTCTATGAAAACACAAATAGTTAAAATTAAACTAAGAATCACAAACAAAATAATTTTTGTACATTATAAAGTATAAATAAAAATAAACTCTTAATATTAAAACCGTCTTCATATCCTACAACTTATTTTATATTCATTAAATTGTATATGGCCGCGCCCACATTTTAGGGGCGTTTTTTTTTTTTAAAACAGTTTTTCGTAGATTTTAATCATATAATATCAATCTTTAGAAGCAAACTCGAGTATATGTTGAGATATTTAAAAAATCCGCCCACTACCACGCCCCTGTTTTGAATTAAAATTCTCTTGGAGTAATTTTATAAGAAAAAACTTTATAAAATTTTAGGCAATTTTTTGTGGAAGTGGCTACATATTTTGGTACATAGGAAAGGAATAGCGCATCAGACTATTCGCTCTGGCCGCTGTGTAGCATTCTTTTAATTTTTGTTGGAGGAATACTAGTTTAATATTATTAAAATATTTTTTGTTTATCTTTAGCATCATTATCTTATTTATGACAAAATTATTATAACGATTAGTTTCTGCTACATAAACTAATTATTTGGACCTTATCCAATTTGAATATAACCTAAAACTTTACGTGCTAATTATCTTAAAAACGCAACTCTATGAAAACACAAATAGTTAAAATTAAACTAAGAATCACAAACAAAATAATTTCTGGATGTAATTAGTACATTATAAAGTATAAATAAAAATAAACTCATAAAATTAAAACCGTCTTCATATCCTACAACTTATTTTATATTCATTAAATTGTATATGGCCGCGCCCACATTTTAGGGGCGTTTTTTTTTAAAAACAGTTTTTCGTAGATTTTAATCATATAATATCAATCTTTAGAAGCAAACTTGAGTATATGTTGAGATATTTAAAAAATCCGCCCACTACCACGTCCCTGTTTTGAATTAAAATTCTCTTGGAGTAATTTTATAAGAAAAAACTTTATAAAATTTTAGGCAATTTTTTGAGGAAGTGGCTACATATTTTGGTATATAGGAAAGGAATAGCGCATCAGACTATTCGCTCTGGCCGCTGTGTAGCATTCTTTTAATTTTTGTTGGAGGAATACTAGTTTAATATTATTAAAATATATTTTTTTATCTTTAGCATCATTATCTTATTAATGACAAAATTATTATAACGATTAGTTTCTGCTACATAAACTAATTATTTGGACCTTATCCAATTTGAATATAACCTAAAACTTTACGTGCTAATTATCTTAAAAACGCAACTCTATGAAAACACAAATAGTTAAAATTAAACTAAGAATCACAAACAAAATAATTTTTGTATGTAATTAGTACATTATAAAGTATAAATAAAAATAAACTCTTAATATTAAAACCGTCTTCATATCCTACAACTTATTTTATATTCATTAAATTGTATATGGCCGCGCCCACATTTTAGGGGCGTTTTTTTTTTAAAACAGTTTTTCGTAGATTTTAATCATATAATATCAATCTTTAGAAGCAAACTCGAGTATATGTTGAGATATTTAAAAAATCCGCCCACTACCCCTCCCCTGTTTTGAATTAAAATTCTCTTGGAGTAATTTTATAAGAAAAAACTTTATAAAATTTTAGGCAATTTTTTGTGGAAGTGGCTACATATTTTGGTATATAGGAAAGGAATAGCGCATCAGACTATTCGCTCTGGCCGCTGTGTAGCATTCTTTTAATTTTTGTTGGAGGAATACTAGTTTAATATTATTAAAATATTTTTTGTTTATCTTTAGCATCATTATCTTATTTATGACAAAATTATTATAACGATTAGTTTCTGCTACATAAACTAATTATTTGGACCTTATCCAATTTGAATATAACCTAAAACTTTACGTGCTAATTATCTTAAAAACGCAACTCTATGAAAACACAAATAGTTAAAATTAAACTAAGAATCACAAACAAAATTATTTCTGGATGTAATTAGTACATTATAAAGTATAAATAAAAATAAACTCATAAAATTAAAACCGTCTTCATATCCTAGAACTTATTTTATATTCATTAAATTGTATATGGCCGCGCCCACATTTTAGGGGCGTTTTTTTTTAAAAACAGTTTTTCGTAGATTTTAATCATATAATATCAATCTTTAGAAGCAAACTTGAGTATATGTTGAGATATTTAAAAAATCCGCCCACTACCACGCCCCTGTTTTGAATTAAAATTCTCTTGGAGTAATTTTATAAGAAAAAACTTTATAAAATTTTAGGCAATTTTTTGTGGAAGTGGCTACATATTTTGGTATATAGGAAAGGAATAGCGCATCAGACTATTCGCTCTGGCCGCTGTGTAGCATTCTTTTAATTTTTGTTGGAGGAATACTAGTTTAATATTATTAAAATATTTTTTTTTATCTTTAGCATCATTATCTTATTTATGACAAAATTATTATAACGATTAGTTTCTGCTACATAAACTAATTATTTGGACCTTATCCAATTTGAATATAACCTAAAACTTTACGTGCTAATTATCTTAAAAACGCAACTCTATGAAAACACAAATAGTTAAAATTAAACTAAGAATCACAAACAAAATAATTTTTGTATGTAATTAGTACATTATAAAGTATAAATAAAAATAAACTCCTAAAATTAAAACCGTCTTCATATCCTACAACTTATTTTATATTCATTAAATTGTATATGGCCGCGCCCACATTTTAGGGGCGTTTTTTTTTTTAAAACAGTTTTTCGTAGATTTTAATCATATAATATCAATCTTTAGAAGCAAACTCGAGTATATGTTGAGATATTTAAAAAATCCGCCCACTACCACGCCCCTGTTTTGAATTAAAATTCTCTTGGAGTAATTTTATAAGAAAAAACTTTATAAAATTTTAGGCAATTTTTTGTGGAAGTGGCTACATATTTTGGTACATAGGAAAGGAATAGCGCATCAGACTATTCGCTCTGGCCGCTGTGTAGCATTCTTTTAATTTTTGTTGGAGGAATACTAGTTTAATATTATTAAAATATTTTTTGTTTATCTTTAGCATCATTATCTTATTTATGACAAAATTATTATAACGATTAGTTTCTGCTACATAAACTAATTATTTGGACCTTATCCAATTTGAATATAACCTAAAACTTTACGTGCTAATTATCTTAAAAACGCAACTCTATGAAAACACAAATAGTTAAAATTAAACTAAGAATCACAAACAAAATAATTTCTGTATGTAATTAGTACATTATAAAGTATAAATAAAAATAAACTCATAAAATTAAAACCGTCTTCATATCCTACAACTTATTTTATATTCATTAAATTGTATATGGCCGCGCCCACATTTTAGGGGCGTTTTTTTTTAAAAACAGTTTTTCGTAGATTTTAATCATATAATATCAATCTTTAGAAGCAAACTTGAGTATATGTTGAGATATTTAAAAAATCCGCCCACTACCACGCCCCTGTTTTGAATTAAAATTCTCTTGGAGTAATTTTATAAGAAAAAACTTTATAAAATTTTAGGCAATTTTTTGTGGAAGTGGCTACATATTTTGGTATATAGGAAAGGAATAGCGCATCAGACTATTCGCTCTGGCCGCTGTGTAGCATTCTTTTAATTTTTGTTGGAGGAATACTAGTTTAATATTATTAAAATATTTTTTTTTATCTTTAGCATCATTATCTTATTTATGACAAAATTATTATAACGATTAGTTTCTGCTACATAAACTAATTATTTGGACCTTATCCAATTTGAATATAACCTAAAACTTTACGTGCTAATTATCTTAAAAACGCAACTCTATGAAAACACAAATAGTTAAAATTAAACTAAGAATCACAAACAAAATAATTTCTGGATGTAATTAGTACATTATAAAGTATAAATAAAAATAAACTCTTAAAATTAAAACCGTCTTCATATCCTACAACTTATTTTATATTCATTAAATTGTATATGGCCGCGCCCACATTTTAGGGGCGCTTTTTTTGAAAAACAGTTTTTCGTAGATTTTAATCATATAATATCAATCTTTAGAAGCAAACTTGAGTATATGTTGAGATATTTAAAAAATCCGCCCACTACCACGTCCCTGTTTTGAATTAAAATTCTCTTGGAGTAATTTTATAAGAAAAAACTTTATAAAATTTTAGGCAATTTTTTGAGGAAGTGGCTACATATTTTGGTATATAGGAAAGGAATAGCGCATCAGACTATTCGCTCTGGCCGCTGTGTAGCATTCTTTTAATTTTTGTTGGAGGAATACTAGTTTAATATTATTAAAATATATTTTTTTATCTTTAGCATCATTACCTTATTAATGACAAAATTATTATAACGATTAGTTTCTGCTACATAAACTAATTATTTGGACCTTATCCAATTTGAATATAACCTAAAACTTTACGTGCTAATTATCTTAAAAACGCAACTCTATGAAAACACAAATAGTTAAAATTAAACTAAGAATCACAAACAAAATAATTTTTGTATGTAATTAGTACATTATAAAGTATAAATAAAAATAAACTCTTAGTATTAAAACCGTCTTCATATCCTACAACTTATTTTATATTCATTAAATTGTATATGGCCGCGCCCACATTTTAGGGGCGTTTTTTTTTTTTAAAACAGTTTTTCGTAGATTTTAGTCATATAATATCAATCTTTAGAAGCAAACTCGAGTATATGTTGAGATATTTAAAAAATCCGCCCACTACCACGCCCCTGTTTTGAATTAAAATTCTCTTGGAGTAATTTTATAAGAAAAAACTTTATAAAATTTTAGGCAATTTTTTGTGGAAGTGGCTACATATTTTGGTACATAGGAAAGGAATAGCGCATCAGACTATTCGCTCTGGCCGCTGTGTAGCATTCTTTTAATTTTTGTTGGAGGAATACTAGTTTAATATTATTAAAATATTTTTTGTTTATCTTTAGCATCATTATCTTATTTATGACAAAATTATTATAACGATTAGTTTCTGCTACATAAACTAATTATTTGGACCTTATCCAATTTGAATATAACCTAAAACTTTACGTGCTAATTATCTTAAAAACGCAACTCTATGAAAACACAAATAGTTAAAATTAAACTAAGAATCACAAACAAAATAATTTCTGGATGTAATTAGTACATTATAAAGTATAAATAAAAATAAACTCATAAAATTAAAACCGTCTTCATATCCTACAACTTATTTTATATTCATTAAATTGTATATGGCCGCGCCCACATTTTAGGGGCGTTTTTTTTAAAAACAGTTTTTCGTAGATTTTAATCATATAATATCAATCTTTAGAAGCAAACTTGAGTATATGTTGAGATATTTAAAAAATCCGCCCACTACCACGCCCCTGTTTTGAATTAAAATTCTCTTGGAGTAATTTTATAAGAAAAAACTTTATAAAATTTTAGGCAATTTTTTGTGGAAGTGGCTACATATTTTGGTATATAGGAAAGGAATAGCGCATCAGACTATTCGCTCTGGCCGCTGTGTAGCATTCTTTTAATTTTTGTTGGAGGAATACTAGTTTAATATTATTAAAATATTTTTTTTTATCTTTAGCATCATTATCTTATTTATGACAAAATTATTATAACGATTAGTTTCTGCTACATAAACTAATTATTTGGACCTTATCCAATTTGAATATAACCTAAAACTTTACGTGCTAATTATCTTAAAAACGCAACTCTATGAAAACACAAATAGTTAAAATTAAACTAAGAATCACAAACAAAATAATTTCTGGATGTAATTAGTACATTATAAAGTATAAATAAAAATAAACTCTTAAAATTAAAACCGTCTTCATATCCTACAACTTATTTTATATTCATTAAATTGTATATGGCCGCGCCCACATTTTAGGGGCGTTTTTTTTTTTAAAACAGTTTTTCGTAGATTTTAATCATATAATATCAATCTTTAGAAGCAAACTCGAGTATATGTTGAGATATTTAAAAAATCCGCCCACTACCACGCCCCTCTTTTGAATTAAAATTCTCTTGGAGTAATTTTATAAGAAAAAACTTTATAAAATTTTAGGCAATTTTTTGTGGAAGTGGCTACATATTTTGGTATATAGGAAAGGAATAGCGCATCAGACTATTCGCTCTGGCCGATGTGTAGCATTATTTTAATTTTTGTTGGAGGAATACTAGTTTAATATTATTAAAATATTTTTTTTTTTTTATCTTTAGCATCATTATCTTATTTATGACAAAATTATTATAACGATTAGTTTCTGCTACATAAACTAATTATTTGGACCTTATCCAATTTGAATATAACCTAAAACTTTACGTGCTAATTATCTTAAAAACGCAACTCTATGAAAACACAAATAGTTAAAATTAAACTAAGAATCACAAACAAAATAATTTTTGTATGTAATTAGTACATTATAAAGTATAAATAAAAATAAACTCTTAATATTAAAACCGTCTTCATATCCTACAACTTATTTTATATTCATTAAATTGTATATGGCCGCGCCCACATTTTAGGGGCGTTTTTTTTTTATTACAGTTTTTCGTAGATTTTAATCATGTAGATTTTAATCATATAATATTGGCCGCTGTGTAGCATTCTTTTAATTTTTGTTGGAGGAATACTAGTTTAATATTATTAAAATATATTTTTTTATCTTTAGCATCATTATCTTATTAATGACAAAATTATTATAACGATTAGTTTCTGCTACATAAACTAATTATTTGGACCTTATCCAATTTGAATATAACCTAAAACTTTACGTGCTAATTATCTTAAAAACGCAACTCTATGAAAACACAAATAGTTAAAATTAAACTAAGAATCACAAACAAAATAATTTTTGTATGTAATTAGTACATTATAAAGTATAAATAAAAATAAACTCTTAATATTAAAACCGTCTTCATATCCTACAACTTATTTTATATTCATTAAATTGTATATGGCCGCGCCCACATTTTAGGAGCGTTTTTTTTTAAAAACAGTTTTTCGTAGATTTTAATCATATAATATCAATCTTTAGAAGCAAACTCGAGTATATGTTGAGATATTTAAAAAATCCGCCCACTACCACGCCCCTGTTTTGAATTAAAATTCTCTTGGAGTAATTTTATAAGAAAAAACTTTATAAAATTTTAGGCAATTTTTTGTGGAAGTGGCTACATATTTTGGTACATAGGAAAGGAATAGCGCATCAGACTATTCGCTCTGGCCGCTGTGTAGCATTCTTTTAATTTTTGTTGGAGGAATACTAGTTTAATATTATTAAAATATTTTTTGTTTATCTTTAGCATCATTATCTTATTTATGACAAAATTATTATAACGATTAGTTTCTGCTACATAAACTAATTATTTGGACCTTATCCAATTTGAATATAACCTAAAACTTTACGTGCAAATTATCTTAAAAACGCAACTCTATGAAAACACAAATAGTTAAAATTAAACTAAGAATCACAAACAAAATAATTTCTGGATGTAATTAGTACATTATAAAGTATAAATAAAAATAAACTCTTAAAATTAAAACCGTCTTCATATCCTACAACTTATTTTATATTCATTAAATTGTATATGGCCGCGCCCACATTTTAGGGGCGCTTTTTTTGAAAAACAGTTTTTCGTAGATTTTAATCATATAATATCAATCTTTAGAAGCAAACTTGAGTATATGTTGAGATATTTAAAAAATCCGCCCACTACCACGTCCCTGTTTTGAATTAAAATTCTCTTGGAGTAATTTTATAACAAAAAAACTTTATAAAATTTTAGGCAATTTTTTGAGGAAGTGGCTACATATTTTGGTATATAGGAAAGGAATAGCGCATCAGACTATTCGCTCTGGCCGCTGTGTAGCATTCTTTTAATTTTTGTTGGAGGAATACTAGTTTAATATTATTAAAATATTTTTTTTTATCTTTAGCATCATTATCTTATTTATGACAAAATTATTATAACGATTAGTTTCTGCTACATAAACTAATTATTTGGACCTTATCCAATTTGAATATAACCTTAAACTTTACGTGCTAATTATCTTAAAAACGCAACTCTATGAAAACACAAATAGTTAAAATTAAACTAAGAATCACAAACAAAATAATTTCTGGATGTAATTAGTACATTATAAAGTATAAATAAAAATAAACTCTTAAAATTAAAACCGTCTTCATATCCTACAACTTATTTTATATTCATTAAATTGTATATGGCCGCGCCCACATTTTAGGGGCGCTTTTTTTGAAAAACAGTTTTTCGTAGATTTTAATCATATAATATCAATCTTTAGAAGCAAACTTGAGTATATGTTGAGATATTTAAAAAATCCGCCCACTACCACGTCCCTGTTTTGAATTAAAATTCTCTTGGAGTAATTTTATAAGAAAAAAACTTTATAAAATTTTAGGCAATTTTTTGAGGAAGTGGCTACATATTTTGGTATATAGGAAAGGAATAGCGCATCAGACTATTCGCTCTGGCCGCTGTGTAGCATTCTTTTAATTTTTGTTGGAGGAATACTAGTTTAATATTATTAAAATATATTTTTTTATCTTTAGCATCATTATCTTATTAATGACAAAATTATTATAACGATTAGTTTCTGCTACATAAACTAATTATTTGGACCTTATCCAATTTGAATATAACCTAAAACTTTACGTGCTAATTATCTTAAAAACGCAACTCTATGAAAACACAAATAGTTAAAATTAAACTAAGAATCACAAACAAAATAATTTTTGTATGTAGTTAGTACATTATAAAGTATAAATAAAAATAAACTCTTAATATTAAAACCGTCTTCATATCCTACAACTTATTTTATATTCATTAAATTGTATATGGCCGCGCCCACATTTTAGGGGCGTTTTTTTTTTTTAAAACAGTTTTTCGTAGATTTTAATCATATAATATCAATCTTTAGAAGCAAACTCGAGTATATGTTGAGATATTTAAAAAATCCGCCCACTACCACGCCCCTGTTTTGAATTAAAATTCTCTTGGAGTAATTTTATAAGAAAAAACTTTATAAAATTTTAGGCAATTTTTTGTGGAAGTGGCTACATATTTTGGTATATAGGAAAGGAATAGCGCATCAGACTATTCGCTCTGGCCGCTGTGTAGCATTCTTTTAATTTTTGTTGGAGGAATACTAGTTTAATATTATTAAAATATTTTTTGTTTATCTTTAGCATCATTATCTTATTTATGACAAAATTATTATAACGATTAGTTTCTGCTACATAAACTAATTATTTGGACCTTATCCAATTTGAATATAACCTAAAACTTTACGTGCTAATTATCTTAAAAACGCAACTCTATGAAAACACAAATAGTTAATATTAAACTAAGAATCACAAACAAAATAATTTCTGGATGTAATTAGTACATTATAAAGTATAAATAAAAATAAACTCTTAATATTAAAACCGTCTTCATATCCTACAACTTATTTTATATTCATTAAATTGTATATGGCCGCGCCCACATTTTAGGGGCGTTTTTTTTTTTAAACAGTTTTTCGTAGATTTTAATCATATAATATCAATCTTTAGAAGCAAACTCGAGTATATGTTGAGATATTTAAAAAATCCGCCCACTACCACGCCCCTGTTTTGAATTAAAATTCTCTTGGAGTAATTTTATAAGAAAAAACTTTATAAAATTTTAGGCAATTTTTTGTGGAAGTGGCTACATATTTTGGTATATTCGAAAGGAATAGCGCATCAGACTATTCGCTCTGGCCGCTGTGTAGCATTCTTTTAATTTTTGTTGGAGGAATACTAGTTTAATATTATTAAAATATTTTTTTTTATCTTTAGCATCATTATCTTATTTATGACAAAATTATTATAACGATTAGTTTCTGCTACATAAACTAATTATTTGGACCTTATCCAATTTGAATATAACCTAAAACTTTACGTGCTAATTATCTTAAAAACGCAACTCTATGAAAACACAAATAGTTAAAATTAAACTAAGAATCACAAACAAAATAATTTCTGGATGTAATTAGTACATTATAAAGTATAAATAAAAATAAACTCTTAAAATTAAAACCGTCTTCATATCCTACAACTTATTTTATATTCATTAAATTGTATATGGCCGCGCCCACATTTTAGGGGCGCTTTTTTTGAAAAACAGTTTTTCGTAGATTTTAATCATATAATATCAATCTTTAGAAGCAAACTTGAGTATATGTTGAGATATTTAAAAAATCCGCCCACTACCACGTCCCTGTTTTGAATTAAAATTCTCTTGGAGTAATTTTATAAGAAAAAACTTTATAAAATTTTAGGCAATTTTTTGAGGAAGTGGCTACATATTTTGGTATATAGGAAAGGAATAGCGCATCAGACTATTCGCTCTGGCCGCTGTGTAGCATTCTTTTAATTTTTGTTGGAGGAATACTAGTTTAATATTATTAAAATATATTTTTTTATCTTTAGCATCATTATCTTATTAATGACAAAATTATTATAACGATTAGTTTCTGCTACATAAACTAATTATTTGGACCTTATCCAATTTGAATATAACCTAAAACTTTACGTGCTAATTATCTTAAAAACGCAACTCTATGAAAACACAAATAGTTAAAATTAAACTAAGAATCACAAACAAAATAATTTTTGTATGTAATTAGTACATTATAAAGTATAAATAAAAATAAACTCTTAATATTAAAACCGTCTTCATATCCTACAACTTATTTTATATTCATTAAATTGTATATGGCCGCGCCCACATTTTAGGGGCGTTTTTTTTTTAAAACAGTTTTTCGTAGATTTTAATCATATAATATCAATCTTTAGAAGCAAACTCGAGTATATGTTGAGATATTTAAAAAATCCGCCCACTACCACGCCCCTGTTTTGAATTAAAATTCTCTTGGAGTAATTTTATAAGAAAAAACTTTATAAAATTTTAGGCAATTTTTTGTGGAAGTGGCTACATATTTTGGTACATAGGAAAGGAATAGCGCATCAGACTATTCGCTCTGGCCACTGTGTAGCATTCTTTTAATTTTTGTTGGAGGAATACTAGTTTAATATTATTAAAATATTTTTTGTTTATCTTTAGCATCATTATCTTATTTATGACAAAATTATTATAACGATTAGTTTCTGCTACATAAACTAATTATTTGGACCTTATCCAATTTGAATATAACCTAAAACTTTACGTGCTAATTATCTTAAAAACGCAACTCTATGAAAACACAAATAGTTAAAATTAAACTAAGAATCACAAACAAAATAATTTCTGGATGTAATTAGTACATTATAAAGTATAAATAAAAATAAACTCATAAAATTAAAACCGTCTTCATATCCTACAACTTATTTTATATTCATTAAATTGTATATGGCCGCGCCCACATTTTAGGGGCGTTTTTTTTTAAAAACAGTTTTTCGTAGATTTTAATCATATAATATCAATCTTTAGAAGCAAACTTGAGTATATGTTGAGATATTTAAAAAATCCGCCCACTACCACGCCCCTGTTTTGAATTAAAATTCTCTTGGAGTAATTTTATAAGAAAAAACTTTATAAAATTTTAGGCAATTTTTTGTGGAAGTGGCTACATATTTTGGTATATAGGAAAGGAATAGCGCATCAGACTATTCGCTCTGGCCGCTGTGTAGCATTCTTTTAATTTTTGTTGGAGGAATACTAGTTTAATATTATTAAAATATTTTTTTTTATCTTTAGCATCATTATCTTATTTATGACAAAATTATTATAACGATTAGTTTCTGCTACATAAACTAATTATTTGGACCTTATCCAATTTGAATATAACCTAAAACTTTACGTGCTAATTATCTTAAAAACGCAACTCTATGAAAACACAAATAGTTAAAATTAAACTAAGAATCACAAACAAAATAATTTCTGGATGTAATTAGTACATTATAAAATATAAATAAAAATAAACTCTTAAAATTAAAACCGTCTTCATATCCTACAACTTATTTTATATTCATTAAATTGTATATGGCCGCGCCCACATTTTAGGGGCGCTTTTTTTGAAAAACAGTTTTTCGTAGATTTTAATCATATAATATCAATCTTTAGAAGCAAACTTGAGTATATGTTGAGATATTTAAAAAATCCGCCCACTACCACGTCCCTGTTTTGAATTAAAATTCTCTTGGAGTAATTTTATAAGAAAAAACTTTATAAAATTTTAGGCAATTTTTTGAGGAAGTGGCTACATATTTTGGTATATAGGAAAGGAATAGCGCATCAGACTATTCGCTCTGGCCGCTGTGTACCATTCTTTTAATTTTTGTTGGAGGAATACTAGTTTAATATTATTAAAATATATTTTTTTATCTTTAGCATCATTATCTTATTAATGACAAAATTATTATAACGATTAGTTTCTGCTACATAAACTAATTATTTGGACCTTATCCAATTTGAATATAACCTAAAACTTTACGTGCTAATTATCTTAAAAACGCAACTCTATGAAAACACAAATAGTTAAAATTAAACTAAGAATCACAAACAAAATAATTTTTGTATGTAATTAGTACATTATAAAGTATAAATAAAAATAAACTCTTAATATTAAAACCGTCTTCATATCCTACAACTTATTTTATATTCATTAAATTGTATATGGCCGCGCCCACATTTTAGGGGCGTTTTTTTTTTAAAACAGTTTTTCGTAGATTTTAATCATATAATATCAATCTTTAGAAGCAAACTCGAGTATATGTTGAGATATTTAAAAAATCCGCCCACTACCACGCCCCTGTTTTGAATTAAAATTCTCTTGGAGTAATTTTATAAGAAAAAACTTTATAAAATTTTAGGCAATTTTTTGTGGAAGTGGCTACATATTTTGGTACATAGGAAAGGAATAGCGCATCAGACTATTCGCTCTGGCCGCTGTGTAGCATTCTTTTAATTTTTGTTGGAGGAATACTAGTTTAATATTATTAAAATATTTTTTGTTTATCTTTAGCATCATTATCTTATTTATGACAAAATTATTATAACGATTAGTTTCTGCTACATAAACTAATTATTTGGACCTTATCCAATTCGAATATAACCTAAAACTTTACGTGCTAATTATCTTAAAAACGCAACTCTATTGAAAACACAAATAGTTAAAATTAAACTAAGAATCACAAACAAAATAATTTTTGTATGTAATTAGTACATTATAAAGTATAAATAAAAATAAACTCATAAAATTAAAACCGTCTTCATATCCTACAACTTATTTTATATTCATTAAATTGTATATGGCCGCGCCCACATTTTAGGGGCGTTTTTTTTTAAAAACAGTTTTTCGTAGATTTTAATCATATAATATCAATCTTTAGAAGCAAACTTGAGTATATGTTGAGATATTTAAAAAATCCGCCCACTACCACGCCCCTGTTTTGAATTAAAATTCTCTTGGAGTAATTTTATAAGAAAAAACTTTATAAAATTTTAGGCAATTTTTTGTGGAAGTGGCTACATATTTTGGTATATAGGAAAGGAATAGCGCATCAGACTATTCGCTCTGGCCGCTGTGTAGCATTCTTTTAATTTTTGTTGGAGGAATACTAGTTTACAAAATTATTATAACGATTAGTTTCTGCTACATAAACTAATTATTTGGACCTTATCCAATTTGAATATAACCTAAAACTTTACGTGCTAATTATCTTAAAAACGCAACTCTATGAAAACACAAATAGTTAAAATTAAACTAAGAATCACAAACAAAATAATTTCTGGATGTAATTAGTACATTATAAAGTATAAATAAAAATAAACTCTTAAAATTAAAACCGTCTTCATATCCTACAACTTATTTTATATTCATTAAATTGTATATGGCCGCGCCCACATTTTAGGGGCGTTTTTTTTTAAAACAGTTTTTCGTAGATTTTAATCATATAATATCAATCTTTAGTAGCAAACTTGAGTATATGTTGAGATATTTAAAAAATCCGCCCACTACCACGCCCCTGTTTTGAATTAAAATTCTCTTGGAGTAATTTTATAAGAAAAAACTTTATAAAATTTTAGGCAATTTTTTGTGGAAGTAGCTACATATTTTGGTATATAGGAAAGGAATAGCGCATCAGACTATTCGCTCTGGCCGCTGTGTAGCATTCTTTTAATTTTTGTTGGAGGAATACTAGTTTAATATTATTAAAATATTTTTTTTTTATCTTTAGCATCATTATCTTATTTATGACAAAATTATTATAACGATTAGTTTCTGCTACATAAACTAATTATTTGGACCTTATCCAATTTGAATATAACCTAAAACTTTACGTGCTAATTATCTTAAAAACGCAACTCTATGAAAACACAAATAGTTAAAATTAAACTAAGAATCACAAACAAAATAATTTCTGGATGTAATTAGTACATTATAAAGTATAAATAAAAATAAACTCTTAAAATTAAAACCGTCTTCATATCCTACAACTTATTTTATATTCATTAAATTGTATATGGCCGCGCCCACATTTTAGGGGCGTTTTTTTTAAAAACAGTTTTTCGTAGATTTTAATCATATTATATCAATCTTTATAAGCAAACTTGAGTATATGTTGAGATATTTAAAAAATCCGCCCACTACCACGCCCCTGTTTTGAATTAAAATTCTCTTGGAGTAATTTTATAAGAAAAAACTTTATAAAATTTTAGGCAATTTTTTGAGGAAGTGGCTACCTATTTTGGTATATAGGAAAGGAATAGCGCATCAGACTATTCGCTCTGGCCGCTGTGTAGCATTCTTTTAATTTTTGTTGGAGGAATACTAGTTTAATATTATTAAAATATATTTTTTTTATCTTTAGCATCATTATCTTATTTATGACAAAATTATTATAACGATTAGTTTCTGCTACATAAACTAATTATTTGGACCTTATCCAATTTGAATATAACCTAAAACTTTACGTGCTAATTATCTTAAAAACGCAACTCTATGAAAACACAAATAGTTAAAATTAAACTAAGAATCACAAACAAAATAATTTTTGTATGTAATTAGTACATTATAAAGTATAAATAAAAATAAACTCTTAATATTAAAACCGTCTTCATATCCTACAACTTATTTTATATTCATTAAATTGTATATGGCCGCGCCCACATTTTAGGGGCGTTTTTTTTTTATTACAGTTTTTCGTAGATTTTAATCATATAATATCAATCTTTAGAGGCAAACGCGAGTATATGTTGAGATATTTAAAAAATCCGCCCACTACCACGCCCCTGTTTTGAATTAAAATTCTCTTGGAGTAATTTTATAAGAAAAAACTTTATAAAATTTTAGGCAATTTTTTTTGGAAGTGGCTACATATTTTGGTACATAGGAAAGGAATAGCGCATCAGACTATTCGCTCTGGCCGCTGTGTAGCATTCTTTTAATTTTTGTTGGAGGAATACTAGTTTAATATTATTAAAATATTTTTTGTTTATCTTTAGCATCATTATCTTATTTATGACAAAATTATTATAACGATTAGTTTCTGCTACATAAACTAATTATTTGGACCTTATCCAATTTGAATATAACCTAAAACTTTACGTGCTAATTATCTTAAAAACGCAACTCTATGAAAACACAAATAGTTAAAATTAAACTAAGAATCACAAACAAAATAATTTCTGGATGTAATTAGTACATTATAAAGTATAAATAAAAATAAACTCTTAAAATTAAAACCGTCTTCATATCCTACAACTTATTTTATATTCATTAAATTGTATATGGCCGCGCCCACATTTTAGGGGCGTTTTTTTTTAAAAACAGTTTTTCGTAGATTTTAATCATATAATATCAATCTTTAGAAGCAAACTTGAGTATATGTTCAGATATTTAAAAAATCCGCCCACTACCACGCCCCTGTTTTGAATTAAAATTCTTTTGGAGTAATTTTATAAGAAAAAACTTTATAAAATTTTAGGCAATTTTTTGTGGAAGTGACTACATATTTTGGTATATAGGAAAGGAATAGCGCATCAGACTATTCGCTCTGGCCGCTGTGTAGCATTCTTTTAATTTTTGTTGGAGGAATACTAGTTTAATATTATTAAAATATTTTTTTGTATCTTTAGCATCATTATCTTATTTATGACAAAATTATTATAACGATTAGTTTCTGCTACATAAACTAATTATTTGGACCTTATCCAATTTGAATATAACCTAAAACTTTACGTGCTAATTATCTTAAAAACGCAACTCTATGAAAACACAAATAGTTAAAATTAAACTAAGAATCACAAACAAAATAATTTCTGGATGTAATTAGTACATTATAAAGTATAAATAAAAATAAACTCTTAAAATTAAAACCGTCTTCATATCCTACAACTTATTTTATATTCATTAAATTGTATATGGCCGCGCCCACATTTTAGGGGCGTTTTTTTTTAAAAACAGTTTTTCGTAGATTTTAATCAAATAATATCAATCTTTAGAAGCAAACTTGAGTATATGTTGAGATATTTAAAAAATCCGCCCACTACCACGCCCCTGTTTTGAATTAAAATTCTCTTGGAGTAATTTTATAAGAAAAAACTTTATAAAATTTTAGGCAATTTTTTGAGGAAGTGGCTACATATTTTGGTATATAGGAAAGGAATAGCGCATCAGACTATTCGCTCTGGCCGCTGTGTAGCATTCTTTTAATTTTTGTTGGAGGAATACTAGTTTAATATTATTAAAATATATTTTTTTATCTTTAGCATCATTATCTTATTAATGACAAAATTATTATAACGATTAGTTTCTGCTACATAAACTAATTATTTGGACCTTATCCAATTTGAATATAACCTAAAACTTTACGTGCTAATTATCTTAAAAACGCAACTCTATGAAAACACAAATAGTTAAAATTAAACTAAGAATCACAAACAAAATAATTTCTGTATGTAATTAGTACATTATAAAGTATAAATAAAAATAAACTCTTAAAATTAAAACCGTCTTCATATCCTACAACTTATTTTATATTCATTAAATTGTATATGGCCGCGCCCACATTTTAGGGGCGTTTTTTTTTTTAAAACAGTTTTTCGTAGATTTTAATCATATAATATCAATCTTTAGTAGCAAACTTGAGTATATGTTGAGATATTTTAAAAATCCGCCCACTACCACGCCCCTGTTTTGAATTAAAATTCTCTTGGAGTAATTTTATAAGAAAAAACTTTATAAAATTTTAGGCAATTTTTTGTGGAAGTGGCTACATATTTTGGTATATAGGAAAGGAATAGCGCATCAGACTATTCGCTCTGGCCGCTGTGTAGCATTCTTTTAATTTTTGTTGGAGGAATACTAGTTTAATATTATTAAAATATTTTTTTTTTATCTTTAGCATCATTATCTTACTTATGACAAAATTATTATAACGATTAGTTTCTGCTACATAAACTAATTATTTGGACCTTATCCAATTTGAATATAACCTAAAACTTTACGTGCTAATTATCTTAAAAACGCAACTCTATGAAAACACAAATAGTTAAAATTAAACTAAGAATCACAAACAAAATAATTTCTGGATGTAATTAGTACATTATAAAGTATAAATAAAAATAAACTCTTAAAATTAAAACCGTCTTCATATCCTACAACTTATTTTATATTCATTAAATTGTATATGGCCGCGCCCACATTTTAGGGGCGTTTTTTTTAAAAACAGTTTTTCGTAGATTTTAATCATATTATATCAATCTTTATAAGCAAACTTGAGTATATGTTGAGATATTTAAAAAATCCGCCCACTACCACGTCCCTGTTTTGAATTAAAATTCTCTTGGAGTAATTTTATAAGAAAAAACTTTATAAAATTTTAGGCAATTTTTTGAGGAAGTGGCTACCTATTTTGGTATATAGGAAAGGAATAGCGCATCAGACTATTCGCTCTGGCCGCAGTGTAGCATTCTTTTAATTTTTGTTGGAGGAATACTAGTTTAATATTATTAAAATATATTTTTTTATCTTTAGCATCATTATCTTATTTATGACAAAATTATTATAACGATTAGTTTCTGCTACATAAACTAATTATTTGGACCTTATCCAATTTGAATATAACCTAAAACTTTACGTGCTAATTATCTTAAAAACGCAACTCTATGAAAACACAAATAGTTAAAATTAAACTAAGAATCACAAACAAAATAATTTTTGTATGTAATTAGTACATTATAAAGTATAAATAAAAATAAACTCTTAATATTAAAACCGTCTTCATATCCTACAACTTATTTTATATTCATTAAATTGTATATGGCCGCGCCCACATTTTAGGGGCGTTTTTTTTTTAAAACAGTTTTTCGTAGATTTTAATCATATAATATCAATCTTTAGAGGCAAACGCGAGTATATGTTGAGATATTTAAAAAATCCGCCCACTACCACGCCCCTGTTTTGAATTAAAATTCTCTTGGAGTAATTTTATAAGAAAAAACTTTATAAAATTTTAGGCAATTTTTTGTGGAAGTGGCTACATATTTTGGTACATAGGAAAGGAATAGCGCATCAGACTATTCGCTCTGGCCGCTGTGTAGCATTCTTTTAATTTTTGTTGGAGGAATACTAGTTTAATATTATTAAAATATTTTTTTGTATCTTTAGCATCATTATCTTATTTATGACAAAATTATTATAACGATTAGTTTCTGCTACATAAACTAATTATTTGGACCTTATCCAATTTGAATATAACCTAAAACTTTACGTGCTAATTATCTTAAAAACGCAACTCTATGAAAACACAAATAGTTAAAATTAAACTAAGAATCACAAACAAAATAATTTCTGGATGTAATTAGTACATTATAAAGTATAAATAAAAATAAACTCTTAAAATTAAAACCGTCTTCATATCCTACAACTTATTTTATATTCATTAAATTGTATATGGCCGCGCCCACATTTTAGGGGCGTTTTTTTTTAAAAACAGTTTTTCGTAGATTTTAATCATATAATATCAATCTTTAGAAGCAAACTTGAGTATATGTTGAGATATTTAAAAAATCCGCCCACTACCACGCCCCTGTTTTGAATTAAAATTCTCTTGGAGTAATTTTATAAGAAAAAACTTTATAAAATTTTAGGCAATTTTTTGAGGAAGTGGCTACATATTTTGGTATATAGGAAAGGAATAGCGCATCAGACTATTCGCTCTGGCCGCTGTGTAGCATTCTTTTAATTTTTGTTGGAGGAATACTAGTTTAATATTATTAAAATATTTTTTGTTTATCTTTAGCATCATTATCTTATTTATGACAAAATTATTATAACGATTAGTTTCTGCTACATAAACTAATTATTTGGACCTTATCCAATTTGAATATAACCTAAAACTTTACGTGCTAATTATCTTAAAAACGCAACTCTATGAAAACACAAATAGTTAAAATTAAACTAAGAATCACAAACAAAATAATTTCTGGATGTAATTAGTACATTATAAAGTATAAATAAAAATAAACTCTTAAAATTAAAACCGTCTTCATATCCTACAACTTATTTTATATTCATTAAATTGTATATGGCCGCGCCCACATTTTAGGGGCGTTTTTTTTTAAAAACAGTTTTTCGTAGATTTTAATCATAAAATATCAATCTTTAGAAGCAAACTTGAGTATATGTTCAGATATTTAAAAAATCCGCCCACTACCACGCCCCTGTTTTGAATTAAAATTCTTTTGGAGTAATTTTATAAGAAAAAACTTTATAAAATTTTAGGCAATTTTTTGTGGAAGTGACTACATATTTTGGTATATAGGAAAGGAATAGCGCATCAGACTATTCGCTCTGGCCGCTGTGTAGCATTCTTTTAATTTTTGTTGGAGGAATACTAGTTTAATATTATTAAAATATTTTTTTGTATCTTTAGCATCATTATCTTATTTATGACAAAATTATTATAACGATTAGTTTCTGCTACATAAACTAATTATTTGGACCTTATCCAATTTGAATATAACCTAAAACTTTACGTGCTAATTATCTTAAAAACGCAACTCTATGAAAACACAAATAGTTAAAATTAAACTAAGAATCACAAACAAAATAATTTCTGGATGTAATTAGTACATTATAAAGTATAAATAAAAATAAACTCTTAAAATTAAAACCGTCTTCATATCCTACAACTTATTTTATATTCATTAAATTGTATATGGCCGCGCCCACATTTTAGGGGCGTTTTTTTTTAAAAACAGTTTTTCGTAGATTTTAATCATATAATATCAATCTTTAGAAGCAAACTTGAGTATATGTTGAGATATTTAAAAAATCCGCCCACTACCACGCCCCTGTTTTGAATTAAAATTCTCTTGGAGTAATTTTATAAGAAAAAACTTTATAAAATTTTAGGCAATTTTTTGAGGAAGTGGCTACATATTTTGGTATATAGGAAAGGAATAGCGCATCAGACTATTCGCTCTGGCCGCTGTGTAGCATTCTTTTAATTTTTGTTGGAGGAATACTAGTTTAATATTATTAAAATATATTTTTTTATCTTTAGCATCATTATCTTATTTATGACAAAATTATTATAACGATTAGTTTCTGCTACATAAACTAATTATTTGGACCTTATCCAATTTGAATATAACCTAAAACTTTACGTGCTAATTATCTTAAAAACGCAACTCTATGAAAACACAAATAGTTAAAATTAAACTAAGAATCACAAACAAAATAATTTCTGTATGTAATTAGTACATTATAAAGTATAAATAAAAATAAACTCTTAAAATTAAAACCGTCTTCATATCCTACAACTTATTTTATATTCATTAAATTGTATATGGCCGCGCCCACATTTTAGGGGCGTTTTTTTTTTTAAAACAGTTTTTCGTAGATTTTAATCATATAATATCAATCTTTAGTAGCAAACTTGAGTATATGTTGAGATATTTTAAAAATCCGCCCACTACCACGCCCCTGTTTTGAATTAAAATTCTCTTGGAGTAATTTTATAAGAAAAAACTTTATAAAATTTTAGGCAATTTTTTGTGGAAGTGGCTACATATTTTGGTATATAGGAAAGGAATAGCGCATCAGACTATTCGCTCTGGCCGCTGTGTAGCATTCTTTTAATTTTTGTTGGAGGAATACTAGTTTAATATTATTAAAATATTTTTTTTTTATCTTTAGCATCATTATCTTACTTATGACAAAATTATTATAACGATTAGTTTCTGCTACATAAACTAATTATTTGGACCTTATCCAATTTGAATATAACCTAAAACTTTACGTGCTAATTATCTTAAAAACGCAACTCTATGAAAACACAAATAGTTAAAATTAAACTAAGAATCACAAACAAAATAATTTCTGGATGTAATTAGTACATTATAAAGTATAAATAAAAATAAACTCTTAAAATTAAAACCGTCTTCATATCCTACAACTTATTTTATATTCATTAAATTGTATATGGCCGCGCCCACATTTTAGGGGCTTTTTTTTTAAGAACAGTTTTTCGTAGATTTTAATCATATAATATCAATCTTTAGAAGCAAACTTGAGTATATGTTGAGATATTTAAAAAATCCGCCCACTACCACGTCCCTGTTTTGAATTAAAATTCTCTTGGAGTAATTTTATAAGAAAAAACTTTATAAAATTTTAGGCAATGTTTTGAGGAAGTGGCTACCTATTTTGGTATATAGGAAAGGAATAGCGCATCAGACTATTCGCTCTGGCCGCAGTGTAGCATTCTTTTAATTTTTGTTGGAGGAATACTAGTTTAATATTATTAAAATATATTTTTTTATCTTTAGCATCATTATCTTATTTATGACAAAATTATTATAACGATTAGTTTCTGCTACATAAACTAATTATTTGGACCTTATCCAATTTGAATATAACCTAAAACTTTACGTGCTAATTATCTTAAAAACGCAACTCTATGAAAACACAAATAGTTAAAATTAAACTAAGAATCACAAACAAAATAATTTCTGGATGTAATTAGTACATTATAAAGTATAAATAAAAATAAACTCATAAAATTAAAACCGTCTTCATATCCTACAACTTATTTTATATTCATTAAATTGTATATGGCCGCGCCCACATTTTAGGGGCGTTTTTTTTTTAAAAACAGTTTTTCGTAGATTTTAATCATATAATATCAATCTTTAGAAGCAAACTTGAGTATATGTTGAGATATTTTATCCTTATCCAATTTGAATATAACCTAAAACTTTACGTGCTAATTATCTTAAAAACGCAACTCTATGAAAACACAAATAGTTAAAATTAAACTAAGAATCACAAACAAAATAATTTTTGTATGTAATTAGTACATTATAAAGTATAAATAAAAATAAACTCTTAATATTAAAACCGTCTTCATATCCTACAACTTATTTTATATTCATTAAATTGTATATGGCCGCGTCCACATTTTAGGGGCGTTTTTTTTTTAAAACAGTTTTTCGTAGATTTTAATCATATAATATCAATCTTTAGAGGCAAACGCGAGTATATGTTGAGATATTTAAAAAATCCGCCCACTACCACGCCCCTGTTTTGAATTAAAATTCTCTTGGAGTAATTTTATAAGAAAAAACTTTATAAAATTTTAGGCAATTTTTTGTGGAAGTGGCTACATATTTTGGTACATAGGAAAGGAATAGCGCATCAGACTATTCGCTCTGGCCGCTGTCTAGCATTCTTTTAATTTTTGTTGGAGGAATACTAGTTTAATATTATTAAAATATTTTTTTGTATCTTTAGCATCATTATCTTATTTATGACAAAATTATTATAACGATTAGTTTCTGCTACATAAACTAATTATTTGGACCTTATCCAATTTGAATATAACCTAAAACTTTACGTGCTAATTATCTTAAAAACGCAACTCTATGAAAACACAAATAGTTAAAATTAAACTAAGAATCACAAACAAAATAATTTCTGGATGTAATTAGTACATTATAAAGTATAAATAAAAATAAACTCTTAAAATTAAAACCGTCTTCATATCCTACAACTTATTTTATATTCATTAAATTGTATATGGCCGCGCCCACATTTTAGGGGCGCTTTTTTTGAAAAACAGTTTTTCGTAGATTTTAATCATATAATATCAATCTTTAGAAGCAAACTTGAGTATATGTTGAGATATTTAAAAAATCCGCCCACTACCACGCCCCTGTTTTGAATTAAAATTCTCTTGGAGTAGTTTTATAAGAAAAAACTTTATAAAATTTTAGGCAATTTTTTGAGGAAGTGGCTACATATTTTGGTATATAGGAAAGGAATAGCGCATCAGACTATTCGCTCTGGCCGCTGTGTAGCATTCTTTTAATTTTTGTTGGAGGAATACTAGTTTAATATTATTAAAATATATTTTTTTATCTTTAGCATCATTATCTTATTTATGACAAAATTATTATAACGATTAGTTTCTGCTACATAAACTAATTATTTGGACCTTATCCAATTTGAATATAACCTAAAACTTTACGTGCTAATTATCTTAAAAACGCAACTCTATGAAAACACAAATAGTTAAAATTAAACTAAGAATCACAAACAAAATAATTTTTGTATGTAATTAGTACATTATAAAGTATAAATAAAAATAAACTCTTAATATTAAAACCGTCTTCATATCCTACAACTTATTTTATATTCATTAAATTGTATATGGCCGCGCCCACATTTTAGGGGCGTTTTTTTTTTAAAACAGTTTTTCGTAGATTTTAATCATATAATATCAATCTTTAGAAGCAAACTTGAGTATATGTTGAGATATTTAAAAAATCCGCCCACTACCACGCCCCTGTTTTGAATTAAAATTCTCTTGGAGTAATTTTATAAGAAAAAACTTTATAAAATTTTAGTCAATTTTTTGTGGAAGTGGCTACATATTTTGGTATATAGGAAAGGAATAGCGCATCAGACTATTCGCTCTGGCCGCTGTGTAGCATTCTTTTAATTTTTGTTGGAGGAATACTAGTTTAATATTATTAAAATATGTTTTGTTTATCTTTAGCATCATTATCTTATTTATGACAAAATTATTATAACGATTAGTTTCTGCTACATAAACTAATTATTTGGACCTTATCCAATTTGAATATAACCTAAAACTTTACGTGCTAATTATCTTAAAAACGCAACTCTATTGAAAACACAAATAGTTAAAATTAAACTAAGAATCACAAACAAAATAATTTCTGGATGTAATTAGTACATTATAAAGTATAAATAAAAATAAACTCTTAAAATTAAAACCGTCTTCATATCCTACAACTTATTTTATATTCATTAAATTGTATATGGCCGCGCCCACATTTTAGGGGCGCTTTTTTTGAAAAACAGTTTTTCGTAGATTTTAATCATATAATATCAATCTTTAGAAGCAAACTCGAGTATATGTTGAGATATTTAAAAAATCCGCCCACTACCACGCCCCTGTTTTGAATTAAAATTCTCTTGGAGTAATTTTATAAGAAAAAACTTTATAAAATTTTAGGCAATTTTTTGTGGAAGTGGCTACATATTTTGGTACATAGGAAAGGAATAGCGCATCAGACTATTCGCTCTGGCCGCTGTGTAGCATTCTTTTAATTTTTGTTGGAGGAATACTAGTTTTTATATTATTAAAATATTTTTTGTTTATCTTTAGCATCATTATCTTATTTATGACAAAATTATTATAACGATTAGTTTCTGCTACATAAACTAATTATTTGGAATAGCGCATCAGACTATTCGCTCTGGCCGCTGTGTAGCATTCTTTTAATTTTTGTTGGAGGAATACTAGTTTAATATTATTAAAATATATTTTTTTATCTTTAGCATCATTATCTTATTTATGACAAAATTATTATAACGATTAGTTTCTGCTACATAAACTAATTATTTGGACCTTATCCAATTTGAATATAACCTAAAACTTTACGTGCTAATTATCTTAAAAACGCAACTCTATGAAAACACAAATAGTTAAAATTAAACTAAGAATCACAAACAAAATAATTTCTGGATGTAATTAGTACATTATAAAGTATAAATAAAAATAAACTCTTAAAATTAAAACCGTCTTCATATCCTACAACTTATTTTATATTCATTAAATTGTATATGGCCGCGCCCACATTTTAGGGGCGCAAACTTGAGTATATGTTGAGATATTTAAAAAATCCGCCCACTACCACGCCCCTGTTTTGAATTAAAATTCTCTTGGAGTAATTTTATAAGAAAAAACTTTATAAAATTTTAGGCAATTTTTTGAGGAAGTGGCTACATATTTTGGTATATAGGAAAGGAATAGCGCATCAGACTATTCGCTCTGGCCGCTGTGTAGCATTCTTTTAATTTTTGTTGGAGGAATACTAGTTTAATATTATTAAAATATCTTTTTTTATCTTTAGCATCATTATATTATTAATGACAAAATTATTATAACGATTAGTTTCTGCTACATAAACTAATTATTTGGACCTTATCCAATTTGAATATAACCTAAAACTTTACGTGCTAATTATCTTAAAAACGCAACTCTATGAAAACACAAATAGTTAAAATTAAACTAAGAATCACAAACAAAATAATTTCTGGATGTAATTAGTACATTATAAAGTATAAATAAAAATAAACTCTTAAAATTAAAACCGCCTTCATATCCTACAACTTATTTTATATTCATTAAATTGTATATGGCCGCGCCCACATTTTAGGGGCGTTTTTTTTTAAAAACAGTTTTTCGTAGATTTTAATCATATAATATCAATCTTTAGTAGCAAACTTGAGTATATGTTGAGATATTTAAAAAATCCGCCCACTACCACGCCCCTGTTTTGAATTAAAATTCTCTTGGAGTAATTTTATAAGAAAAAACTTTATAAAATTTTAGGCAATTTTTTGAGGAAGTGGCTACATATTTTGGTATATAGGAAAGGAATAGCGCATCAGACTATTCGCTCTGGCCGCTGTGTAGCATTCTTTTAATTTTTGTTGGAGGAATACTAGTTTAATATTATTAAAATATTTTTTTTTTATCTTTAGCATCATTATCTTATTTATGACAAAATTATTATAACGATTAGTTTCTGCTACATAAACTAATTATTTGGACCTTATCCAATTTGAATATAACCTAAAACTTTACGTGCTAATTATCTTAAAAACGCAACTCTATGAAAACACAAATAGTTAAAATTTAACTAAGAATCACAAACTACCACGCCCCTGTTTTGAATTAAAATTCTCTTGGAGTAATTTTATAAGAAAAAACTTTATAAAATTTTAGGCAATTTTTTGAGGAGGTGGCTACACATTTTGGTATATAGGAAAGGAATAGCGCATCAGACTATTCGCTCTGGCCGCTGTGTAGCATTCTTTTAATTTTTGTTGGAGGAATACTAGTTTAATATTAGTAAAATATATTTTTTTATCTTTAGCATCATTATCTTATTTATGACAAAATTATTATAACGATTAGTTTCTGCTACATAAACTAATTATTTGGACCTTATCCAATTTGAATATAACCTAAAACTTTACGTGCTAATTATCTTAAAAACGCAACTCTATGAAAACACAAATAGTTAAAATTAAACTAAGAATCACAAACAAAATAATTTTTGTATGTAATTAGTACATTATAAAGTATAAATAAAAATAAACTCTTAATATTAAAACCGTCTTCATATCCTACAACTTATTTTATATTCATTAAATTGTATATGGCCGCGCCCACATTTTAGGGGCGTTTTTTTTTTAAAACAGTTTTTCGTAGATTTTAATCATATAATATCAATCTTTAGAAGCAAACTCGAGTATATGTTGAGATATTTAAAAAATCCGCCCACTACCACGCCCCTGTTTTGAATTAAAATTCTCTTGGAGTAATTTTATAAGAAAAAACTTTATAAAATTTTAGTCAATTTTTTGTGGAAGTGGCTACATATTTTGGTACATAGGAAAGGAATAGCGCATCAGACTATTCGCTCTGGCCGCTGTGTAGCATTCTTTTAATTTTTGTTGGAGGAATACTAGTTTAATATTATTAAAATATGTTTTGTTTATCTTTAGCATCATTATCTTATTTATGACAAAATTATTATAACGATTAGTTTCTGCTACATAAACTAATTATTTGGACCTTATCCAATTTGAATATAACCTAAAACTTTACGTGCTAATTATCTTAAAAACGCAACTCTATTGAAAACACAAATAGTTAAAATTAAACTAAGATTCACAAACAAAATAATTTCTGGATGTAATTAGTACATTATAAAGTATAAATAAAAATAAACTCTTAAAATTAAAACCGTCTTCATATCCTACAACTTATTTTATATTCATTAAATTGTATATGGCCGCGCCCACATTTTAGGGGCGCTTTTTTTGAAAAACAGTTTTTCGTAGATTTTAATCATATAATATCAATCTTTAGAAGCAAACTCGAGTATATGTTGAGATATTTAAAAAATCCGCCCACTACCACGCCCCTGTTTTGAATTAAAATTCTCTTGGAGTAATTTTATAAGAAAAAACTTTATAAAATTTTAGGCAATTTTTTGTGGAAGTGGCTACATATTTTGGTACATAGGAAAGGAATAGCGCATCAGACTATTCGCTCTGGCCGCTGTGTAGCATTCTTTTAATTTTTGTTGGAGGAATACTAGTTTAATATTATTAAAATATATTTTTTTATCTTTAGCATCATTATCTTATTTATGACAAAATTATTATAACGATTAGTTTCTGCTACATAAACTAATTATTTGGACCTTATCCAATTTGAATATAACCTAAAACTTTACGTGCTAATTATCTTAAAAACGCAACTCTATGAAAACACAAATAGTTAAAATTAAACTAAGAATCACAAACAAAATAATTTCTGGATGTAATTAGTACATTATAAAGTATAAATCAAAATAAACTCTTAAAATTAAAACCGTCTTCATATCCTACAACTTATTTTATATTCATTAAATTGTATATGGCCGCGCCCACATTTTAGGGGCGCAAACTTGAGTATATGTTGAGATATTTAAAAAATCCGCCCACTACCACGCCCCTGTTTTGAATTAAAATTCTCTTGGAGTAATTTTATAAGAAAAAACTTTATAAAATTTTAGGCAATTTTTTGAGGAAGTGGCTACATATTTTGGTATATAGGAAAGGAATAGCGCATCAGACTATTCGCTCTGGCCGCTGTGTAGCATTCTTTTAATTTTTGTTGGAGAAATACTAGTTTAATATTATTAAAATATCTTTTTTTATCTTTAGCATCATTATATTATTAATGACAAAATTATTATAACGATTAGTTTCTGCTACATAAACTAATTATTTGGACCTTATCCAATTTGAATATAACCTAAAACTTTACGTGCTAATTATCTTAAAAACGCAACTCTATGAAAACACAAATAGTTAAAATTAAACTAAGAATCACAAACAAAATAATTTCTGGATGTAATTAGTACATTATAAAGTATAAATAAAAATAAACTCTTAAAATTAAAACCGCCTTCATATCCTACAACTTATTTTATATTCATTAAATTGTATATGGCCGCGCCCACATTTTAGGGGCGTTTTTTTTTAAAAACAGTTTTTCGTAGATTTTAATCATATAATATCAATCTTTAGTAGCAAACTTGAGTATATGTTGAGATATTTAAAAAATCCGCCCACTACCACGCCCCTGTTTTGAATTAAAATTCTCTTGGAGTAATTTTATAAGAAAAAACTTTATAAAATTTTAGGCAATTTTTTGTGGAAGTGGCTACATATTTTGGTATATAGGAAAGGAATAGCGCATCAGACTATTCGCTCTGGCCGCTGTGTAGCATTCTTTTAATTTTTGTTGGAGGAATACTAGTTTAATATTATTAAAATATTTTTTTTTATCTTTAGCATCATTATCTTATTAATGACAAAATTATTATAACGATTAGTTTCTGCTACATAAACTAATTATTTGGACCTTATCCAATTTGAATATAACCTAAAACTTTACGTGCTAATTATCTTAAAAACGCAACTCTATGAAAACACAAATAGTTAAAATTAAACTAAGAATCACAAACTACCACGCCCCTGTTTTGAATTAAAATTCTCTTGGAGTAATTTTATAAGAAAAAACTTTATAAAATTTTAGGCAATTTTTTGAGGAGGTGGCTACATATTTTGGTATATAGGAAAGGAATAGCGCATCAGACTATTCGCTCTGGCCGCTGTGTAGCATTCTTTTAATTTTTGTTGGAGGAATACTAGTTTAATATTAGTAAAATATATTTTTTTATCTTTAGCATCATTATCTTATTTATGACAAAATTATTATAACGATTAGTTTCTGCTACATAAACTAATTATTTAGACCTGATCCAATTTGAATATAACCTAAAACTTTACGTGCTAATTATCTTAAAAACGCAACTCTATGAAAACACAAATAGTTAAAATTAAACTAAGAATCACAAACAAAATAATTTCTGGATGTAATTAGTACATTATAAAGTATAAATAAAAATAAACTCTTAAAATTAAAACCGTCTTCATATCCTACAACTTATTTTATATTCATTAAATTGTATATGGCCGCGCCCACATTTTAGGGGCGCTTTTTTTGAAAAACAGTTTTTCGTAGATTTTAATCATATAATATCAATCTTTAGAAGCAAACTCGAGTATATGTTGAGATATTTAAAAAATCCGCCCACTACCACGCCCCTGTTTTGAATTAAAATTCTCTTGGAGTAATTTTATAAGAAAAAACTTTATAAAATTTTAGGCAATTTTTTGTGGAAGTGGCTACATATTTTGGTACATAGGAAAGGAATAGCGCATCAGACTATTCGCTCTGGCCGCTGTGTAGCATTCTTTTAATTTTTGTTGGAGGAATACTAGTTTAATATTATTAAAATATTTTTTGTTTATCTTTAGCATCATTATCTTATTTATGACAAAATTATTATAACGATTAGTTTCTGCTACATAAACTAATTATTTGGAATAGCGCATCAGACTATTCGCTCTGGCCGCTGTGTAGCATTCTTTTAATTTTTGTTGGAGGAATACTAGTTTAATATTATTAAAATATATTTTTTTATCTTTAGCATCATTATCTTATTTATGACAAAATTATTATAACGATTAGTTTCTGCTACATAAACTAATTATTTGGACCTTATCCAATTTGAATATAACCTAAAACTTTACGTGCTAATTATCTTAAAAACGCAACTCTATGAAAACACAAATAGTTAAAATTAAACTAAGAATCACAAACAAAATAATTTCTGGATGTAATTAGTACATTATAAAGTATAAATAAAAATAAACTCTTAAAATTAAAACCGTCTTCATATCCTACAACTTATTTTATATTCATTAAATTGTATATGGCCGCGCCCACATTTTAGGGGCGCAAACTTGAGTATATGTTGAGATATTTAAAAAATCCGCCCACTACCACGCCCCTGTTTTGAATTAAAATTCTCTTGGAGTAATTTTATAAGAAAAAACTTTATAAAATTTTAGGCAATTTTTTGAGGAAGTGGCTACATATTTTGGTATATAGGAAAGGAATAGCGCATCAGACTATTCGCTCTGGCCGCTGTGTAGCATTCTTTTAATTTTTGTTGGAGAAATACTAGTTTAATATTATTAAAATATCTTTTTTTATCTTTAGCATCATTATATTATTAATGACAAAATTATTATAACGATTAGTTTCTGCTACATAAACTAATTATTTGGACCTTATCCAATTTGAATATAACCTAAAACTTTACGTGCTAATTATCTTAAAAACGCAACTCTATGAAAACACAAATAGTTAAAATTAAACTAAGAATCACAAACAAAATAATTTCTGGATGTAATTAGTACATTATAAAGTATAAATAAAAATAAACTCTTAAAATTAAAACCGCCTTCATATCCTACAACTTATTTTATATTCATTAAATTGTATATGGCCGCGCCCACATTTTAGGGGCGTTTTTTTTTAAAAACAGTTTTTCGTAGATTTTAATCATATAATATCAATCTTTAGTAGCAAACTTGAGTATATGTTGAGATATTTAAAAAATCCGCCCACTACCACGCCGCTGTTTTGAATTAAAATTCTCTTGGAGTAATTTTATAAGAAAAAACTTTATAAAATTTTAGGCAATTTTTTGTGGAAGTGGCTACATATTTTGGTATATAGGAAAGGAATAGCGCATCAGACTATTCGCTCTGGCCGCTGTGTAGCATTCTTTTAATTTTTGTTGGAGGAATACTAGTTTAATATTATTAAAATATTTTTTTTTTATCTTTAGCATCATTATCTTATTTATGACAAAATTATTATAACGATTAGTTTCTGCTACATAAACTAATTATTTGGACCTTATCCAATTTGAATATAACCTAAAACTTTACGTGCTAATTATCTTAAAAACGCAACTCTATGAAAACACAAATAGTTAAAATTAAACTAAGAATCACAAACTACCACGCCCCTGTTTTGAATTAAAATTCTCTTGGAGTAATTTTATAAGAAAAAACTTTATAAAATTTTAGGCAATTTTTTGAGGAGGTGGCTACATATTTTGGTATATAGGAAAGGAATAGCGCATCAGACTATTCGCTCTGGCCGCTGTGTAGCATTCTTTTAATTTTTGTTGGAGGAATACTAGTTTAATATTAGTAAAATATATTTTTTTATCTTTAGCATCATTATCTTATTTATGACAAAATTATTATAACGATTAGTTTCTGCTACATAAACTAATTATTTAGACCTTATCCAATTTGAATATAACCTAAAACTTTACGTGCTAATTATCTTAAAAACGCAACTCTATGAAAACACAAATAGTTAAAATTAAACTAAGAATCACAAACAAAATAATTTCTGTATGTAATTAGTACATTATAAAGTATAAATAAAAATAAACTCTTAAAATTAAAACCGTCTTCATATCCTACAACTTATTTTATATTCATTAAATTGTATATGGCCGCGCCCACATTTTAGGGGCGTTTTTTTTTAAAAACAGTTTTTAGTAGATTTTAATCATATAATATCAATCTTTAGAAGCAAACTTGAGTATATGTTGAGATATTAAAAAAATCCGCCCACTACCACGCCCCTGTTTTGAATTAAAATTCTCTTGGAGTAATTTTATAAGAAAAAACTTTATAAAATTTTAGGCAATTTTTTGAGGAAGTGGCTACATATTTTGGTATATAGGAAAGGAATAGCGCATCAGACTATTCGCTCTGGCCGCTGTGTAGCATTCTTTTAATTTTTGTTGGAGGAATACTAGTTTAATATTATTAAAATATATTTTTTTATCTTTAGCATCATTATCTTATTAATGACAAAATTATTATAACGATTAGTTTCTGCTACATAAACTAATTATTTGGACCTTATCCAATTTGAATATAACCTAAAACTTTACGTGCTAATTATCTTAAAAACGCAACTCTATGAAAACACAAATAGTTAAAATTAAACTAAGAATCACAAACAAAATAATTTTTGTATGTAATTAGTACATTATAAAGTATAAATAAAAATAAACTCTTAATATTAAAACCGTCTTCATATCCTACAACTTATTTTATATTCATTAAATTGTATATGGCCGCGCCCACATTTTAGGGGCGTTTTTTTTTTAAAACAGTTTTTCGTAGATTTTAATCATATAATATCAATCTTTAGAAGCAAACTCGAGTATATGTTGAGATATTTAAAAAATCCGCCCACTACCACGCCCCTGTTTTGAATTAAAATTCTCTTGGAGTAATTTTATAAGAAAAAACTTTATAAAATTTTAGGCAATTTTTTGTGGAAGTGGCTACATATTTTGGTACATAGGAAAGGAATAGCGAATCAGACTATTCGCTCTGGCCGCTGTGTAGCATTCTTTTAATTTTTGTTGGAGGAATACTAGTTTAATATTATTAAAATATGTTTTGTTTATCTTTAGCATCATTATCTTATTTATGACAAAATTATTATAACGATTAGTTTCTGCTACATAAACTAATTATTTGGACCTTATCCAATTTGAATATAACCTAAAACTTTACGTGCTAATTATCTTAAAAACGCAACTCTATTGAAAACACAAATAGTTAAAATTAAACTAAGAATCACAAACAAAATAATTTCTGGATGTAATTAGTACATTATAAAGTATAAATAAAAATAAACTCTTAAAATTAAAACCGTCTTCATATCCTACAACTTATTTTATATTCATTAAATTGTATATGGCCGCGCCCACATTTTAGGGGCGTTTTTTTTTTTAAAACAGTTTTTCGTAGATTTTAATCATATAATATCAATCTTTAGAAGCAAACTCGAGTATATGTTGAGATATTTAAAAAATCCGCCCACTACCACGCCCCTGTTTTGAATTAAAATTCTCTTGGAGTAATTTTATAAGAAAAAACTTTATAAAATTTTAGGCAATTTTTTGTGGAAGTGGCTACATATTTTGGTATATAGGAAAGGAATAGCGCATCAGACTATTCGCTCTGGCCGCTGTGTAGCATTCTTATAATTTTTGTTGGAGGAATACTAGTTTAATATTATTAAAATATATTTTTTTATCTTTAGCATCATTATCTTATTTATGACAAAATTATTATAACGATTAGTTTCTGCTACATAAACTAATTATTTGGACCTTATCCAATTTGAATATAACCTAAAACTTTACGTGCTAATTATCTTAAAAACGCAACTCTATGAAAACACAAATAGTTAAAATTAAACTAAGAATCACAAACAAAATAATTTCTGTATGTAATTAGTACATTATAAATCATAAATAAAAATAAACTCTTAAAATTAAGACCGTCTTCATATCCTACACCTTATTTTATATTCATTAAATTGTATATGGCCGCGCCCACATTTTAGGGGCGCTTTTTTTGAAAAACAGTTTTTCGTAGATTTTAATCATATAACATCAATCTTTAGAAGATGTTTAAAAAATCCGCCCACTACCACGCCCCTGTTTTGAATTAAAATTCTCTTGGAGTAATTTTATAAGAAAAAACTTTATAAAATTTAGGCAATTTTTTGAGGAAGTGGCTACATATTTTGGTATATAGGAAAGGAATAGCGCATCAGACTATTCGCTCTGGCCGCTGTGTAGCATTCTTTTAATTTTTGTTGGAGGAATACTAGTTTAATATTATTAAAATATATTTTTTTATCTTTAGCATCATTATCTTATTAATGACAAAATTATTATAACGATTAGTTTCTGCTACATAAACTAATTATTTGGACCTTATCCAATTTGAATATAACCTAAAACTTTACGTGCTAATTATCTTAAAAACGCAACTCTATGAAAACACAAATAGTTAAAATTAAACTAAGAATCACAAACAAAATAATTTCTGGATGTAATTAGTACATTATAAAGTATAAATAAAAATAAACTCTTAAAATTAAAACCGTCTTCATATCCTACAACTTATTTTATATTCATTAAATTGTATATGGCCGCGCCCACATTTTAGGGGCGTTTTTTTTTTAAAAACAGTTTTTCGTAGATTTTAATCATATAATATCAATCTTTAGAAGCAAACTCGAGTATATGTTGAGATATTTAAAAAATCCGCCCACTACCACGCCCCTGTTTTGAATTAAAATTCTCTTGGAGTAATTTTATAAGAAAAAACTTTATAAAATTTTAGGCAATTTTTTGAGGAAGTGGCTACATATTTTGGTATATAGGAAAGGAATAGGGCATCAGACTATTTGCTCTGGCCGATGTGTAGCATTCTTTTAATTTTTGTTGGAGGAATACTAGTTTAATATTATTAAAATATATTTTTTTATCTTTAGCATCATTATCTTATTTATGACAAAATTATTATAACGATTAGTTTCTGCTACATAAACTAATTATTTGGACCTTATCCAATTTGAATATAACCTAAAACTTTACGTGCTAATTATCTTAAAAACGCAACTCTATGAAAACACAAATAGTTAAAATTAAACTAAGAATCACAAACAAAATAATTTTTGTATGTAATTAGTACATTATAAAGTATAAATAAAAATAAACTCTTAATATTAAAACCGTCTTCATATCCTACAACTTATTTTATATTCATTAAATTGTATATGGCCGCGCCCACATTTTAGGGGCGTTTTTTTTTTAAAACAGTTTTTCGTAGATTTTAATCATATAATATCAATCTTTAGAAGCAAACTCGAGTATATGTTGAGATATTTAAAAAATCCGCCCACTACCACGCCCCTGTTTTGAATTAAAATTCTCTTGGAGTAATTTTATAAGAAAAAACTTTATAAAATTTTAGGCAATTTTTTGAGGAAGTGGCTACATATTTTGGTATATAGGAAAGGAATAGCGCATTAGACTATTCGCTCTGGCCGCTGTGTAGCATTCTTTTAATTTTTGTTGGAGGAATACTAGTTTAATATTATTAAAATATATTTTTTTATCTTTAGCATCATTATCTTATTAATGACAAAATTATTATAACGATTAGTTTCTGCTACATAAACTAATTATTTGGACCTTATCCAATTTGAATATAACCTAAAACTTTACGTGCTAATTATCTTAAAAACGCAACTCTATGAAAACACAAATAGTTAAAATTAAACTAAGAATCACAAACAAAATAATTTCTGGATGTAATTAGTACATTATAAAGTATAAATAAAAATAAACTCTTAAAATTAAAACCGTCTTCATATCCTACAACTTATTTTATATTCATTAAATTGTATATGGCCGCGCCCACATTTTAGGGGCGTTTTTTTTTAAAAACAGTTTTTCGTAGATTTTAATCATATAATATCAATCTTTAGAAGCAAACTTGAGTATATGTTGAGATATTTAAAAAATCCGCCCACTACCACGCCTCTGTTTTGAATTAAAATTCTCTTGGAGTAATTTTATAAGAAAAAACTTTATAAAATTTTAGGCAATTTTTTGAGGAAGTGGCTACATATTTTGGTATATAGGAAAGGAATAGCGCATCAGACTATTCGCTCTGGCCGCTCTGTAGCATTCTTTTAATTTTTGTTGGAGGAATACTAGTTTAATATTATTAAAATATATTTTTTTATCTTTAGCATCATTATCTTATTAATGACAAAATTATTATAACGATTAGTTTCTGCTACATAAACTAATTATTTGGACCTTATCCAATTTGAATATAACCTAAAACTTTACGTGCTAATTATCTTAAAAACGCAACTCTATGAAAACACAAATAGTTAAAATTAAACTAAGAATCACAAACAAAATAATTTCTGGATGTAATTAGTACATTATAAAGTATAAATAAAAATAAACTCTTAATATTAAAACCGTCTTCATATCCTACAACTTATTTTATATTCATTAAATTGTATATGGCCGCGCCCACATTTTAGGGGCGTTTTTTTTTTAAAACAGTTTTTCGTAGATTTTAATCATATAATATCAATCTTTAGAAGCAAACTCGAGTATATGTTGAGATATTTAAAAAATCCGCCCACTACCACGCCCCTGTTTTGAATTAAAATTCTCTTGGAGTAATTTTATAAGAAAAAACTTTATAAAATTTTAGGCAATTTTTTGAGGAAGTGGCTACATATTTTGGTATATAGGAAAGGAATAGCGCATCAGACTATTCGCTCTGGCCGCTGTGTAGCATTCTTTTAATTTTTGTTGGAGGAATACTAGTTTAATATTATTAAAATATATTTTTTTATCTTTAGCATCATTATCTTATTAATGACAAAATTATTATAACGATTAGTTTCTGCTACATAAACTAATTATTTGGACCTTATCCAATTTGAATATAACCTAAAACTTTACGTGCTAATTATCTTAAAAACGCAACTCTATGAAAACACAAATAGTTAAAATTAAACTAAGAATCACAAACAAAATAATTTCTGTATGTAATTAGTACATTATAAAGTATAAATAAAAATAAACTCTTAAAATTAAAACCGTCTTCATATCCTACAACTTATTTTATATTCATTAAATTGTATATGGCCGCGCCCACATTTTAGGGGCGTTTTTTTTTTAAAACAGTTTTTCGTACATTTTAATCATATAATATCAATCTTTAGAAGCAAACTTGAGTATATGTGGAGATATTTAAAAAATCCGCCCACTACCACGCCCCTGTTTTGAATTAAAATTCTCTTGTAGTAATTTTATAAGAAAAAACTTTATAAAATTTTAGGCAATTTTTTGAGGAAGTGGCTACATATTTTGGTATATAGGAAAGGAATAGCGCATCAGACTATTCGCTCTGGCCGCTGTGTAGCATTCTTTTAATTTTTGTTGGAGGAATACTAGTTTAATATTATTAAAATATATTTTTTTATCTTTAGCATCATTATCTTATTTATGACAAAATTATTATAACGATTAGTTTCTGCTACATAAACTAATTATTTGGACCTTATCCAATTTGAATATAACCTAAAACTTTACGTGCTAATTATCTTAAAAACGCAACTCTATGAAAACACAAATAGTTAAAATTAAACTAAGAATCACAAACAAAATAATTTTTGTATGTAATTAGTACATTATAAAGTATAAATAAAAAACTCTTAATATTAAAACCGTCTTCATATCCTACAACTTATTTTATATTCATTAAATTGTATATGGCCGCGCCCACATTTTAGGGGCGTTTTTTTTTTAAAACAGTTTTTCGTACATTTTAATCATATAATATCAATCTTTAGAAGCAAACTCGAGTATATGTTGAGATATTTAAAAAATCCGCCCACTACCACGCCCCTGTTTTGAATTAAAATTCTCTTGGAGTAATTTTATAAGAAAAAACTTTATAAAATTTTAGGCAATTTTTTGAGGAAGTGGCTACATATTTTGGTATATAGGAAAGGAATAGCGCATCAGACTATTCGCTCTGGCCGCTCTGTAGCATTCTTTTAATTTTTGTTGGAGGAATACTAGTTTAATATTATTAAAATATATTTTTTTATCTTTAGCATCATTATCTTATTAATGACAAAATTATTATAACGATTAGTTTCTGCTACATAAACTAATTATTTGGACCTTATCCAATTTGAATATAACCTAAAACTTTACGTGCTAATTATCTTAAAAACGCAACTCTATGAAAACACAAATAGTTAAAATTAAACTAAGAATCACAAACAAAATAATTTCTGGATGTAATTAGTACATTATAAAGTATAAATAAAAATAAACTCTTAAAATTAAAACCGTCTTCATATCCTACAACTTATTTTATATTCATTAAATTGTATATGGCCGCGCCCACATTTTAGGGGCGTTTTTTTTTAAAAACAGTTTTTCGTAGATTTTAATCATATAATATCAATCTTTAGAAGCAAACTTGAGTATATGTTGAGATATTTAAAAAATCCGCCCACTACCACGCCCCTGTTTTGAATTAAAATTCTCTTGGAGTAATTTTATAAGAAAAAACTTTATAAAATTTTAGGCAATTTTTTGAGGAAGTGGCTACATATTTTGGTATATAGGAAAGGAATAGCGCATCAGACTATTCGCTCTGGCCGCTGTGTAGCATTCTTTTAATTTTTGTTGGAGGAATACTAGTTTAATATTATTAAAATATATTTTTTTATCTTTAGCATCATTATCTTATTTATGACAAAATTATTATAACGATTAGTTTCTGCTACATAAACTAATTATTTGGACCTTATCCAATTTGAATATAACCTAAAACTTTACGTGCTAATTATCTTAAAAACGCAACTCTATGAAAACACAAATAGTTAAAATTAAACTAAGAATCACAAACAAAATAATTTTTGTATGTAATTAGTACATTATAAAGTATAAATAAAAATAAACTCTTAATATTAAAACCGTCTTCATATCCTACAACTTATTTTATATTCATTAAATTGTATATGGCCGCGCCCACATTTTAGGGGCGTTTTTTTTTTTAAAACAGTTTTTCGTAGATTTTAATCATATAATATCAATCTTTAGAAGCAAACTCGAGTATATGTTGAGATATTTAAAAAATCCGCCCACTACCACGCCCCTGTTTTGAATTAAAATTCTCTTGGAGTAATTTTATAAGAAAAAACTTTATAAAATTTTAGGCAATTTTTTGAGGAAGTGGCTACATATTTTGGTATATAGGAAAGGAATAGCGCATCAGACTATTCGCTCTGGCCGCTGTGTAGCATTCTTTTAATTTTTGTTGGAGGAATACTAGTTTAATATTATTAAAATATATTTTTTTATCTTTAGCATCATTATCTTATTAATGACAAAATTATTATAACGATTAGTTTCTGCTACATAAACTAATTATTTGGACCTTATCCAATTTGAATATAACCTAAAACTTTACGTGCTAATTATCTTAAAAACGCAACTCTATGAAAACACAAATAGTTAAAATTAAACTAAGAATCACAAACAAAATAATTTCTGGATGTAATTAGTACATTATAAAGTATAAATAAAAATAAACTCTTAATATTAAAACCGTCTTCATATCCTACAACTTATTTTATATTCATTAAATTGTATATGGCCGCGCCCACATTTTAGGGGCGTTTTTTTTTAAAAACAGTTTTTCGTAGATTTTAATCATATAATATCAATCTTTAGAAGCAAACTCGAGTATATGTTGAGATATTTAAAAAATCCGCCCACTACCACGCCCCTGTTTTGAATTAAAATTCTCTTGGAGTAATTTTATAAGAAAAAACTTTATAAAATTTTAGGCAATTTTTTGTGGAAGTGGCTACATATTTTGGTTCATAGGAAAGGAATAGCGCATCAGACTATTCGCTCTGGCCGCTGTGTAGCATTCTTTTAATTTTTGTTGGAGGAATACTAGTTTAATATTATTAAAATATATTTTTTTATCTTTAGCATCATTATCTTATTAATGACAAAATTATTATAACGATTAGTTTCTGCTACATAAACTAATTATTTGGACCTTATCCAATTTGAATATAACCTAAAACTTTACGTGCTAATTATCTTAAAAACGCAACTCTATGAAAACACAAATAGTTAAAATTAAACAAAATAATTTCTGGATGTAATTAGTACATTATAAAGTATAAATAAAAATAAACTCTTTAAATTAAAACCGTCTTCATATCCTACAGCTTATTTTATATTCACTAAATTGTATATGGCCGCGCCCACATTTTAGGGGCGTTTTTTTTTAAAACAGTTTTTCGTAGATTTTAATCATATAATATCAATCTTTAGAAGCAAACTCGAGTATATGTTGAGATATTTAAAAAATCCGCCCACTACCACGCCCCTGTTTTGAATTAAAATTCTCTTGGAGTAATTTTATAAGAAAAAACTTTATAAAATTTTAGGCAATTTTTTGAGGAAGTGGCTACATATTTTGGTATATAGGAAAGGAATAGCGCATCAGACTATTCGCTCTGGCCGATGTGTAGCATTCTTTTAATTTTTGTTGGAGGAATACTAGTTTAATATTATAAAAATATTTTTTTTTATCTTTAGCATCATTATCTTATTTATGACAAAATTATTATAACGATTAGTTTCTGCTACATAAACTAATTATTTGGACCTTATCCAATTTGAATATAACCTAAAACTTTACGTGCTAATTATCTTAAAAACGCAACTCTATTGAAAACACAAATAGTTAAAATTAAACTAAGAATCACAAACAAAATAATTTCTGGATGTAATTAGTACATTATAAAGTATAAATAAAAATAAACTCTTAAAATTAAAACCGTCTTCATATCCTACAACTTATTTTATATTCATTAAATTGTATATGGCCGCGCCCACATTTTAGGGGCGTTTTTTTTTAAAACAGTTTTTCGTAGATTTTAATCATATAATATCAATCTTTAGAAGCAAACTCGAGTATATGTTGAGATATTTAAAAAATCCGCCCACTACCACGCCCCTGTTTTGAATTAAAATTCTCTTGGAGTAATTTTATAAGAAAAAACTTTATAAAATTTTAGGCAATTTTTTGAGGAAGTGGCTACATATTTTGGTACATAGGAAAGGAATAGCGCATCAGACTATTCGCTCTGGCCGCTGTGTAGCATTCTTTTAATTTTTGTTGGAGGAATACTAGTTTAATATTATTAAAATATTTTTTGTTTATCTTTAGCATCATTATCTTATTTATGACAAAATTATTATAACGATTAGTTTCTGCTACATAAACTAATTATTTGGACCTTATCCAATTTGAATATAACATAAAACTTTACGTGCTAATTATCTTAAAAACGCAACTCTATGAAAACACAAATAGTTAAAATTAAACAAAATAATTTCTGGATGTAATTAGTACATTATAAAGTATAAATAAAAATAAACTCTTAAAATTAAAACCGTCTTCATATCCTACAACTTATTTTATATTCATTAAATTGTATATGGCCGCGCCCACATTTTAGGGGCGTTTTTTTTTTTTAAACAGTTTTTCGTAGATTTTAATCATATAATATCAATCTTTAGAAGCAAACTTGAGTATATGTTGAGATATTTAAAAAATCCGCTTACTACCACGCCCCTGTTTTGAATTAAAATTCTCTTGGAGTAATTTTATAAGAAAAAACTTTATAAAATTTTACGCAATTTTTTGAGGAAGTGGCTACATATTTTGGTATATAGGAAAGGAATAGCGCATCAGACTATTCGCTCTGGCCGCTGTGTAGCATTCTTTTAATTTTTGTTGGAGGAATACTAGTTTAATATTATTAAAATATATTTTTTTATCTTTAGCATCATTATCTTATTTATGACAAAATTATTATAACGATTAGTTTCTGCTACATAAACTAATTATTTGGACCTTATCCAATTTGAATATAACCTAAAACTTTACGTGCTAATTATCTTAAAAACGCAACTCTATGAAAACACAAATAGTTAAAATTAAACTAAGAATCACAAACAAAATAATTTCTGTATGTAATTAGTACATTATAAAGTATAAATAAAAATAAACTCTTAAAATTAAAACCGTCTTCATATCCTACAACTTATTTTATATTCATTAAATTGTATATGGCCGCGCCCACATTTTAGGGGCGTTTTTTTTTAAAACAGTTTTTCGTAGATTTTAATCATATAATATCAATCTTTAGAAGCAAACTCGAGTATATGTTGAGATATTTAAAAAATCCGCCCACTACCACGCCCCTGTTTTGAATTATAATTCTCTTGGAGTAATTTTATAAGAAAAAACTTTATAAAATTTTAGGCAAGTTTTTGAGGAAGTGGCTACATATTTTGGTACATAGGAAAGGAATAGCGCATCAGACTATTCGCTCTGGCCGCTGTGTAGCATTCTTTTAATTTTTGTTGGAGGAATACTAGTTTAATATTATTAAAATATTTTTTTTTTATCTTTAGCATCATTATCTTATTTATGACAAAATTATTATAACGATTAGTTTCTGCTACATAAACTAATTATTTGGACCTTATCCAATTTGAATATAACCTAAAACTTTACGTGCTAATTATCTTAAAAACGCAACTCTATGAAAACACAAATAGTTAAAATTAAACAAAATAATTTCTGGATGTAATTAGTACATTATAAAGTATAAATAAAAATAAACTCTTAAAATTAAAACCGTCTTCATATCCTACAACTTATTTTATATTCATTAAATTGTATATGGCCGCGCCCACATTTTAGGGGCGTTTTTTTTTTTAAAACAGTTTTTCGTAGATTTTAATCATATAATATCAATCTTTAGAAGCAAACTTGAGTATATGTTGAGATATTTAAAAAATCCGCCCACTACCACGCCCCTGTTTTGAATTAAAATTCTCTTGGAGTAATTTTATAAGAAAAAACTTTATAAAATTTTACGCAATTTTTTGAGGAAGTGGCTACATATTTTGGTATATAGGAAAGGAATAGCGCATCAGACTATTCGCTCTGGCCGCTGTGTAGCATTCTTGTAATTTTTGTTGGAGGAATACTAGTTTAATATTATTAAAATATATTTTTTTATCTTTAGCATCATTATCTTATTTATGACAAAATTATTATAACGATTAGTTTCTGCTACATAAACTAATTATTTGGACCTTATCCAATTTGAATATAACCTAAAACTTTACGTGCTAATTATCTTAAAAACGCAACTCTATGAAAACACAAATAGTTAAAATTAAACTAAGAATCACAAACAAAATAATTTCTGTATGTAATTACGATTACGATTAGTTTCTGCTACATAAACTAATTATTTGGACCTTATCCAATTTGAATATAACCTAAAACCTTACGTGCTAATTATCTTAAAAACGCAACTCTATGAAAATACAAATAGTTAAAATTAAACTAAGAATCACAAACAAAATAATTTCTGTATGTAATTAGTACATTATAAAGTATAAATAAAAATAAACTCTTAAAATTAAAACCGTCTTCATATCCTACAACTTATTTTATATTCATTAAATTGTATATGGCCGCGCCCACATTTTAGGGGCGTTTTTTTTTTAAACAGTTTTTCGTAGATTTTAATCATATAATATCAATCTTTAGAAGCAAACACGAGTATATGTTGAGATATTTAAAAAATCCGCCCACTACCACGCCCCTGTTTTGAATTAAAATTCTCTTGGAGTAATTTTATAAGAAAAAACTTTATAAAATTTTACGCAATTTTTTGAGGAAGTGGCTACATATTTTGGTATATATATATTCGCTCTGGCCGCTGTGTAGCATTCTTTTAATTTTTGTTGGAGGAATACTAGTTTAATATTATTAACATATTTTTTTTTATCTTTAGCATCATTATCTTATTTATGACAAAATTATTATAACGATTAGTTTCTGCTACATAAACTAATTATTTGGACCTTATCCAATTTGAATATAACCTAAAACTTTATGTGCTAATTATCTTAAAAACGCAACTCTATTGAAAACACAAATAGTTAAAATTAAACAAAATAATTTCTGGATGTAATTAGTACATTATCTTATTTATGACAAAATTATTATAACGATTAGTTTCTGCTACATAAACTAATTATTTGGACCTTATCTAATTTGAATATAACCTAAAACTTTACGTGCTAATTATCTTAAAAACGCAACTCTATTGAAAACACAAATAGTTAAAATTAAACTAAGAATCACAAACAAAATAATTTCTGGATGTAATTAGTACATTATAAAGTATAAATAAAAATAAACTCTTAAAATTAAAACCGTCTTCATATCCTACAACTTATTTTATATTAATTAAATTGTATATGGCCGCGCCCACATTTTAGGGGCGTTTTTTTTTTTAAACAGTTTTTCGTAGATTTTAATCATATAATATCAATCTTTAGAAGCAAACTCGAGTATATGTTGAGATATTTAAAAAATCCGCCCACTACCACGCCCCTGTTTTGAATTAAAATTCTCTTGGAGTAATTTTATAAGAAAAAACTTTATAAAATTTTACGCAATTTTTTGAGGAAGTGGCTACATATTTTGGTATATATATATTCGCTCTGGCCGCTGTGTAGCATTCTTTTAATTTTTGTTGGAGGAATACTAGTTTAATATTATTAAAATATTTTTTTTTATCTTTAGCATCATTATCTTATTTATGACAAAATTATTATAACGATTAGTTTCTGCTACATAAACTAATTATTTGGACCTTATCCAATTTGAATATAACCTAAAACTTTACGTGCTAATTATCTTAAAAACGCAACTCAATGAAAACACAAATAGTTAAAATTAAACTAAGAATCACAAACAAAATAATTTCTGTATGTAATTAGTACATTATAAAGTATAAATAAAAATAAACTCTTAAAATTAAAACCGTCTTCATATCCTACAACTTATTTTATATTCATTAAATTGTATATGGCCGCGCCCACATTTTAGGGGCGTTTTTTTTTAAAACAGTTTTTCGTAGATTTTAATCATATAATATCAATCTTTAGAAGCAAACTCGAGTATATGTTGAGATATTTAAAAAATCCGCCCACTACCACGCCCCTGTTTTGAATTAAAATTCTCTTGGAGTAATTTTATAAGAAAAAACTTTATAAAATTTTAGGCAATTTTTTGTGGAAGTGGCTACATATTTTGGTATATAGGAAAGGAATAGCGCATCAGACTATTCGCTCTGGCCGCTGTGTAGCATTCTTTTAATTTTTGTTGGAGGAATACTAGTTTAATATTATTAAAATATTTTTTTTTTTCTTTAGCATCATTATCTTATTTATGACAAAATTATTATAACGATTAGTTTCTGCTACATAAACTAATTATTTGGACCTTATCCAATTTGAATATAACCTAAAACTTTACGTGCTAATTATCTTAAAAACGCAACTCTATTGAAAACACAAATAGTTAAAATTAAACTAAGAATCACAAACAAAATAATTTCTGGATGTAATTAGTACATTATAAAGTATAAATAAAAATAAACTCTTAAAATTAAAACCGTCTTCATATCCTACAACTTATTTTATATTCATTAAATTGTATATGGCCGCGCCCACATTTTAGGGGCGTTTTTTTTTAAAACAGTTTTTCGTAGATTTTAATCATATAATATCAATCTTTAGAAGCAAACTCGAGTATATGTTGAGATATTTAAAAAATCCGCCCACTACCACGCCCCTGTTTTGAATTAAAATTCTCTTGGAGTAATTTTATAAGAAAAAACTTTATAAAATTTTAGGCAATTTTTTGAGGAAGTGGCTACATATTTTGGTATATAGGAAAGGAATAGCGCATCAGACTATTCGCTCTGGCCGCTGTGTAGCATTCTTTTAATTTTTGTTGGAGGAATACTAGTTTAATATTATTAAAATATTTTTTTTTTCTTTAGCATCATTATCTTATTTATGACAAAATTATTATAACGATTAGTTTCTGCTACATAAACTAATTATTTGGACCTTATCCAATTTGAATATAACCTAAAACTTTACGTGCTAATTATCTTAAAAACGCAACTCTATTGAAAACACAAATAGTTAAAATTAAACTAAGAATCACAAACAAAATAATTTCTGGATGTAATTTGTACATTATAAAGTATAAATAAAAATAAACTCTTAAAATTAAAACCGTCTTCATATCCTACAACTTATTTTATATTCATTAAATTGTATATGGCCGCGCCCACATTTTAGGGGCGTTTTTTTTTAAAACAGTTTTTCGTAGATTTTAATCATATAATATCAATCTTTAGAAGCAAACTCGAGTATATGTTGAGATATTTAAAAAATCCGCCCACTACCACGCCCCTGTTTTGAATTAAAATTCTCTTGGAGTAATTTTATAAGAAAAAACTTTATAAAATTTTAGGCAATTTTTTGTGGAAGTGGCTACATATTTTGGTACATAGGAAAGGAATAGCGCATCAGACTATTCGCTCTGGCCGCTGTGTAGCATTCTTTTAATTTTTGTTGGAGGAATACTAGTTTAATATTATTGAAATATTTTTTGTTTATCTTTAGCATCATTATCTTATTTATGACAAAATTATTATAACGATTAGTTTCTGCTACATAAACTAATTATTTGGACCTTATCCAATTTGAATATAACCTAAAACTTTACGTGCTAATTATTTTAAAAACGCAACTCTATGAAAACACAAATAGTTAAAATTAAACAAAATAATTTCTGGATGTAATTAATACATTATAAAGTATAAATAAAAATAAACTCTTAAAATTAAAACCGTCTTCATATCCTACAACTTATTTTATATTCATTAAATTGTATATGGCCGCGCCCACATTTTAGGGGCGTTTTTTTTTTTTAAAACAGTTTTTCGTAGATTTTAATCATATAATATCAATCTTTAGAAGCAAACTTGAGTATATGTTGAGATATTTAAAAAATCCGCCCACTACCACGCCCCTGTTTTGAATTAAAATTCTCTTGGAGTAATTTTATAAGAAAAAACTTTATAAAATTTTACGCAATTTTTTGAGGAAGTGGCTACATATTTTGGTATATATTCGCTCTGGCCGCTGTGTAGCATTCTTGTAATTTTTGTTGGAGGAATACTAGTTTAATATTATTAAAATATATTTTTTTATCTTTAGCATCATTATCTTATTTATGACAAAATTATTATAACGATTAGTTTCTGCTACATAAACTAATTATTTGGACCTTATCCAATTTGAATATAACCTAAAACTTTACGTGCTAATTATCTTAAAAACGCAACTCTATGAAAACACAAATAGTTAAAATTAAACTAAGAATCACAAACAAAATAATTTCTGGATGTAATTAGTACATTATAAAGTATAAATAAAAATAAACTCTTAAAATTAAAACCGTCTTCATATCCTACAACTTATTTTATATTCATTAAATTGTATATGGCCGCGCCCACATTTTAGGGGCGTTTTTTTTTTAAAAACAGTTTTTCGTAGATTTTAATCATATAATATCAATCTTTAGAAGCAAACTTGAGTATATGTTGAGATATTTAAAAAAATCCGCCCACTACCACGCCCCTGTTTTGAATTAAAATTCTCTTCGAGTAATTTTATAAGAAAAAACTTTATAAAATTTTACGCAATTTTTTGAGGAAGTGGCTACATATTTTGGTATATAGGAAAGGAATAGCGCATCAAACTATTCGCTCTGGCCGCTGTGTAGCATTCTTTTAATTTTTGTTGAAGGAATACTAGTTTAATATTATTAAAATATATTTTTTTATCTTTAGCATCATTGTCTTATTTATGACAAAATTATTATAACGATTAGTTTCTGCTACATAAACTAATTATTTGGACCTTATCCAATTTGAATATAACCTAAAACTTTACGTGCTAATTATCTTAAAAACGCAACTCTATGAAAACACAAATAGTTAAAATTAAACTAAGAATCACAAACAAAATAATTTCTGTATGTAATTAGTACATTATAAAGTATAAATAAAAATAAACTCTTAAAATTAAAACCGTCTTCATATCCTACAACTTATTTTATATTCATTAAATTGTATATGGCCGCGCCCACATTTTAGGGGCGTTTTTTTTTAAAACAGTTTTTCGTAGATTTTAATCATATAATATCAATCTTTAGAAGCAAACTTGAGTATATGTTGAGATATTTAAAAAATCCGCCCACTACCACGCCCCTGTTTTGAATTAAAATTCTCTTGGAGTAATTTTATAAGAAAAAACTTTATAAAATTTTAGGCAATTTTTTGAGGAAGTGGCTACATATTTTGGTATATAGGAAAGGAATAGCGCATCAGACTATTCGCCCTGGCCGCTGTGTAGCATTCTTTTAATTTTTGTTGGAGGAATACTAGTTTAATATTATTAAAATATTTTTTTTTTATCTTTAGCATCATTATCTTATTTATGACAAAATTATTATAACGATTAGTTTCTGCTACATAAACTAATTATTTGGACCTTATCCAATTTGAATATAACCTAAAACTTTACGTGCTAATTATTTTAAAAACGCAACTCTATGAAAACACAAATAGTTAAAATTAAACAAAATAATTTCTGGATGTAATTAGTACATTATAAAGTATAAATAAAAATAAACTCTTAAAATTAAAACCGTCTTCATATCCTACAACTTATTTTATATTCATTAAATTGTATATGGCCGCGCCCACATTTTAGGGGCGTTTTTTTTTTTAAAACAGTTTTTCGTAGATTTTAATCATATAATATCAATCTTTAGAAGCAAACTTGAGTATATGTTGAGATATTTAAAAAATCCGCCCACTACCACGCCCCTGTTTTGAATTAAAATTCTCTTGGAGTAATTTTATAAGAAAAAACTTTATAAAATTTTACGCAATTTTTTGAGGAAGTGGCTACATATTTTGGTATATATTCGCTCTGGCCGCTGTGTAGCATTCTTGTAATTTTTGTTGGAGGAATACTAGTTTAATATTATTAAAATATATTTTTTTATCTTTAGCATCATTATCTTATTTATGACAAAATTATTATAACGATTAGTTTCTGCTACATAAACTAATTATTTGGACCTTATCCAATTTGAATATAACCTAAAACTTTACGTGCTAATTATCTTAAAAACGCAACTCTATGAAAACACAAATAGTTAAAATTAAACTAAGAATCACAAACAAAATAATTTCTGTATGTAATTAGTACATTATGAAGTATAAATAAAAATAAACTCTTAGAATTAAAACCGTCTTCATATCCTACAACTTATTTTATATTCATTAAATTGTATATGGCCGCGCCCACATTTTAGGGGCGTTTTTTTTTAAAAACAGTTTTTCGTAGATTTTAATCATATAATATCAATCTTTAGAAGCAAACTTGAGTATATGTTGAGATATTTAAAAAAATCCGCCCACTACCACGCCCCTGTTTTGAATTAAAATTCTCTTGGAGTAATTTTATAAGAAAAAACTTTATAAAATTTTACGCAATTTTTTGAGGAAGTGGCTACATATTTTGGTATATAGGAAAGGAATAGCGCATCAAACTATTCGCTCTGGCCGCTGTGTAGCATTCTTTTAATTTTTGTTGGAGGAATACTAGTTTAATATTATTAAAATATATTTTTTATCTTTAGCATCATTATCTTATTTATGACAAAATTATTATAACGATTAGTTTCTGCTACATAAACTAATTATGTGGACCTTATCCAATTTGAATATAACCTAAAACTTTACGTGCTAATTATTTTAAAAACGCAACTCTATGAAAACACAAATAGTTAAAATTAAACAAAATAATTTCTGGATGTAATTAGTACATTATAAAGTATAAATAAAAATAAGCTCTTAAAATTAAAACCGTCTTCATATCCTACAACTTATTTTATATTCATTAAATTGTATATGGCCGCGCCCACATTTTAGGGGCGTTTTTTTTTTAAAACAGTTTTTCGTAGATTTTAATCATATAATATCAATCTTTAGAAGCAAACTTGAGTATATGTTGAGATATTTAAAAAATCCGCCCACTACCACGCCCCTGTTTTGAATTAAAATTCTCTTGGAGTAATTTTATAAGAAAAAACTTTATAAAATTTTAGGCAATTTTTTGAGGAAGTGGCTACATATTTTGGTATATAGGAAAGGAATAGCGCATCAGACTATTCGCTCTGGCCGCTGTGTAGCATTCTTTTAATTTTGTTGGAGGAATACTAGTTTAATATTATTAAAATATTTTTTTATCTTTAGCATCATTATCTTATTTATGACAAAATTATTATAACGATTAGTTTCTGCTACATAAACTAATTATTTGGACCTTATCCAATTTGAATATAACCTAAAACTTTACGTGCTAATTATCTTAAAAACGCAACTCTATTGAAAACACAAATAGTTAAAATTAAACTAAGAATCACAAACAAAATAATTTCTGGATGTAATTAGTACATTATAAAGTATAAATAAAAATAAACTCTTAAAATTAAAACCGTCTTCATATCCTACAACTTATTTTATATTCATTAAATTGTATATGGCCGCGCCCACATTTTAGGGGCTTTTTTTTTAAGAACAGTTTTTCGTAGATTTTAATCATATAATATCAATCTTTAGAAGCAAACTTGAGTATATGTTGAGATATTTAAAAAATCCGCCCACTACCACGCCCCTGTTTTGAATTAAAATTCTCTTGGAGTAATTTTATAAGAAAAAACTTTATAAAATTTTAGGCAATTTTTTGTGGAAGTGGCTACATATTTTGGTACATAGGAAAGGAATAGCGCATCAGACTATTCGCTCTGGCCGCTGTGTAGCATTCTTTTAATTTTTGTTGGAGGAATACTAGTTTAATATTATTAAAATATTTTTTGTTTATCTTTAGCATCATTATCTTATTTATGACAAAATTATTATAACGATTAGTTTCTGCTACATAAACTAATTATTTGGACCTTACCCAATTTGAATATAACCTAAAACTTTACGTGCTAATTATCTTAAAAACGCAACTCTATTGAAAACACAAATAGTTAAAATTAAACAAAATAATTTCTGGATGTAATTAGTACATTATCTTATTTATGACAAAATTATTATAACGATTAGTTTCTGCTACATAAACTAATTATTTGGACCTTATCCAATTTGAATATAACCTAAAACTTTACGTGCTAATTATTTTAAAAACGCAACTCTATGAAAACACAAATAGTTAAAATTAAACTAAGAATCACAAACAAAATAATTTCTGTATGTAATTAGTACATTATAAAGTATAAATTAAAATAAACTCTTAAAATTAAAACCGTCTTCATATCCTACAACTTATTTTATATTCATTAAATTGTATATGGCCGCGCCCACATTTTAGGGGCGTTTTTTTTTAAAAACAGTTTTTCGTAGATTTTAATCATATAATATCAATCTTTAGAAGCAAACTTGAGTATATGTTGAGATATTTAAAAAAATCCGCCCACTACCACGCCCCTGTTTTGAATTAAAATTCTCTTGGAGTAATTTTATAAGAAAAAACTTTATAAAATTTTACGCAATTTTTTGAGGAAGTGGCTACATATTTTGGTATATAGGAAAGGAATAGCGCATCAAACTATTCGCTCTGGCCGCTGTGTAGCATTCTTTTAATTTTTGTTGGAGGAATACTAGTTTAATATTATTAAAATATATTTTTTTATCTTTAGCATCATTGTCTTATTTATGACAAAATTATTATAACGATTAGTTTCTGCTACATAAACTAATTATTTGGACCTTATCCAATTTGAATATAACCTAAAACTTTACGTGCTAATTATCTTAAAAACGCAACTCTATGAAAACACAAATAGTTAAAATTAAACTAAGAATCACAAACAAAATAATTTCTGTATGTAATTAGTACATTATAAAGTATAAATAAAAATAAACTCTTAAAATTAAAACCGTCTTCATATCCTACAACTTATTTTATATTCATTAAATTGTATATGGCCGCGCCCACATTTTAGGGGCGTTTTTTTTTAAAACAGTTTTTCGTAGATTTTAATCATATAATATCAATCTTTAGAAGCAAACTTGAGTATATGTTGAGATATTTAAAAAATCCGCCCAATACCACGCCCCTGTTTTGAATTAAAATTCTCTTGGAGTAATTTTATAAGAAAAAACTTTATAAAATTTTAGGCAATTTTTTGAGGAAGTGGCTACATATTTTGGTATATAGGAAAGGAATAGCGCATCAGACTATTCGCTCTGGCCGCTGTGTAGCATTCTTTTAATTTTTGTTGGAGGAATACTAGTTTAATATTATTAAAATATTTTTTTTTTATCTTTAGCATCATTATCTTATTTATGACAAAATTATTATAACGATTAGTTTCTGCTACATAAACTAATTATTTGGACCTTATCCAATTTGAATATAACCTAAAACTTTACGTGCTAATTATTTTAAAAACGCAACTCTATGAAAACACAAATAGTTAAAATTAAACAAAATAATTTCTGGATGTAATTAGTACATTATAAAGTATAAATAAAAATAAACTCTTAAAATTAAAACCGTCTTCATATCCTACAACTTATTTTATATTCATTAAATTGTATATGGCCGCGCCCACATTTTAGGGGCGTTTTTTTTTTTAAAACAGTTTTTCGTAGATTTTAATCATATAATATCAATCTTTAGAAGCAAACTTGAGTATATGTTGAGATATTTAAAAAATCCGCCCACTACCACGCCCCTGTTTTGAATTAAAATTCTCTTGGAGTAATTTTATAAGAAAAAACTTTATAAAATTTTACGCAATTTTTTGAGGAAGTGGCTACATATTTTGGTATATATTCGCTCTGGCCGCTGTGTAGCATTCTTGTAATTTTTGTTGGAGGAATACTAGTTTAATATTATTAAAATATATTTTTTTATCTTTAGCATCATTATCTTATTTATGACAAAATTATTATAACGATTAGTTTCTGCTACATAAACTAATTATTTGGACCTTATCCAATTTGAATATAACCTAAAACTTTACGTGCTAATTATCTTAAAAACGCAACTCTATGAAAACACAAATAGTTAAAATTAAACTAAGAATCACAAACAAAATAATTTCTGTATGTAATTAGTACATTATAAAGTATAAATAAAAATAAACTCTTAGAATTAAAACCGTCTTCATATCCTACAACTTATTTTATATTCATTAAATTGTATATGGCCGCGCCCACATTTTAGGGGCGTTTTTTTTTAAAAACAGTTTTTCGTAGATTTTAATCATATAATATCAATCTTTAGAAGCAAACTTGAGTATATGTTGAGATATTTAAAAAAATCCGCCCACTACCACGCCCCTGTTTTGAATTAAAATTCTCTTGGAGTAATTTTATAAGAAAAAACTTTATAAAATTTTACGCAATTTTTTGAGGAAGTGGCTACATATTTTGGTATATAGGAAAGGAATAGCGCATCAAACTATTCGCTCTGGCCGCTGTGTAGCATTCTTTTAATTTTTGTTGGAGGAATACTAGTTTAATATTATTAAAATATATTTTTTTATCTTTAGCATCATTGTCTTATTTATGACAAAATTATTATAACGATTAGTTTCTGCTACATAAACTAATTATTTGGACCTTATCCAATTTGAATATAACCTAAAACTTTACGTGCTAATTATCTTAAAAACGCAACTCTATGAAAACACAAATAGTTAAAATTAAGCTAAGAATCACAAACAAAATAATCTCTGTATGTAATTAGTACATTATAAAGTATAAATAAAAATAAACTCTTAAAATTAAAACCGTCTTCATATCCTACAACTTATTTTATATTCATTAAATTGTATATGGCCGCGCCCACATTTTAGGGGCTTTTTTTTTAAGAACAGTTTTTCGTAGATTTTAATCATATAATATCAATCTTTAGAAGCAAACTTGAGTATATGTTGAGATATTTAAAAAATCCGCCCACTACCACGCCCCTGTTTTGAATTAAAATTCTCTTGGAGTAATTTTATAAGAAAAAACTTTATAAAATTTTAGGCAATTTTTTGTGGAAGTGGCTACATATTTTGGTACATAGGAAAGGAATAGCGCATCAGACTATTCGCTCTGGCCGCTGTGTAGCATTCTTTTAATTTTTGTTGGAGGAATACTAGTTTAATATTATTAAAATATTTTTTGTTTATCTTTAGCATCATTATCTTATTTATGACAAAATTATTATAACGATTAGTTTCTGCTACATAAACTAATTATTTGGACCTTACCCAATTTGAATATAACCTAAAACTTTACGTGCTAATTATCTTAAAAACGCAACTCTATTGAAAACACAAATAGTTAAAATTAAACTAAGAATCACAAACAAAATAATTTCTGTATGTAATTAGTACATTATAAAGTATAAATTAAAATAAACTCTTAAAATTAAAACCGTCTTCATATCCTACAACTTATTTTATATTCATTAAATTGTATATGGCCGCGCCCACATTTTAGGGGCGTTTTTTTTTAAAAACAGTTTTTCGTAGATTTTAATCATATAATATCAATCTTTAGAAGCAAACTTGAGTATATGTTGAGATATTTAAAAAAATCCGCCCACTACCACGCCCCTGTTTTGAATTAAAATTCTCTTGGAGTAATTTTATAAGAAAAAACTTTATAAAATTTTACGCAATTTTTTGAGGAAGTGGCTACATATTTTGGTATATAGGAAAGGAATAGCGCATCAAACTATTCGCTCTGGCCGCTGTGTAGCATTCTTTTAATTTTTGTTGGAGGAATACTAGTTTAATATTATTAAAATATATTTTTTTATCTTTAGCATCATTGTCTTATTTATGACAAAATTATTATAACGATTAGTTTCTGCTACATAAACTAATTATTTGGACCTTATCCAATTTGAATATAACCTAAAACTTTACGTGCTAATTATCTTAAAAACGCAACTCTATGAAAACACAAATAGTTAAAATTAAACTAAGAATCACAAACAAAATAATTTCTGTATGTAATTAGTACATTATAAAGTATAAATAAAAATAAACTCTTAAAATTAAAACCGTCTTCATATCCTACAACTTATTTTATATTCATTAAATTGTATATGGCCGCGCCCACATTTTAGGGGCGTTTTTTTTTAAAACAGTTTTTCGTAGATTTTAATCATATAATATCAATCTTTAGAAGCAAACTTGAGTATATGTTGAGATATTTAAAAAATCCGCCCACTACCACGCCCCTGTTTTGAATTAAAATTCTCTTGGAGTAATTTTATAAGAAAAAACTTTATAAAATTTTAGGCAATTTTTTGAGGAAGTGGCTACATATTTTGGTATATAGGAAAGGAATAGCGCATCAGACTATTCGCTCTGGCCGCTGTGTAGCATTCTTTTAATTTTTGTTGGAGGAATACTAGTTTAATATTATTAAAATATTTTTTTTTTATCTTTAGCATCATTATCTTATTTATGACAAAATTATTATAACGATTAGTTTCTGCTACATAAACTAATTATTTGGACCTTATCCAATTTGAATATAACCTAAAACTTTACGTGCTAATTATTTTAAAAACGCAACTCTATGAAAACACAAATAGTTAAAATTAAACAAAATAATTTCTGGATGTAATTAGTACATTATAAAGTATAAATAAAAATAAACTCTTAAAATTAAAACCGTCTTCATATCCTACAACTTATTTTATATTCATTAAATTGTATATGGCCGCGCCCACATTTTAGGGGCGTTTTTTTTTTTAAAACAGTTTTTCGTAGATTTTAATCATATAATATCAATCTTTAGAAGCAAACTTGAGTATATGTTGAGATATTTAAAAAATCCGCCCACTACCACGCCCCTGTTTTGAATTAAAATTCTCTTGGAGTAATTTTATAAGAAAAAACTTTATAAAATTTTACGCAATTTTTTGAGGAAGTGGCTACATATTTTGGTATATATTCGCTCTGGCCGCTGTGTAGCATTCTTGTAATTTTTGTTGGAGGAATACTAGTTTAATATTATTAAAATATATTTTTTTATCTTTAGCATCATTATCTTATTTATGACAAAATTATTATAACGATTAGTTTCTGCTACATAAACTAATTATTTGGACCTTATCCAATTTGAATATAACCTAAAACTTTACGTGCTAATTATCTTAAAAACGCAACTCTATGAAAACACAAATAGTTAAAATTAAACTAAGAATCACAAACAAAATAATTTCTGTATGTAATTAGTACATTATAAAGTATAAATAAAAATAAACTCTTAGAATTAAAACCGTCTTCATATCCTACAACTTATTTTATATTCATTAAATTGTATATGGCCGCGCCCACATTTTAGGGGCGTTTTTTTTTTAAAACAGTTTTTCGTAGATTTTAATCATATAATATCAATCTTTAGAAGCAAACTTGAGTATATGTTGAGATATTTAAAAAAATCCGCCCACTACCACGCCCCTGTTTTGAATTAAAATTCTCTTGGAGTAATTTTATAAGAAAAAACTTTATAAAATTTTACGCAATTTTTTGAGGAAGTGGCTACATATTTTGGTATATAGGAAAGGAATAGCGCATCAAACTATTCGCTCTGGCCGCTGTGTAGCATTCTTTTAATTTTTGTTGGAGGAATACTAGTTTAATATTATTAAAATATATTTTTTTATCTTTAGCATCATTGTCTTATTTATGACAAAATTATTATAACGATTAGTTTCTGCTACATAAACTAATTATTTGGACCTTATCCAATTTGAATATAACCTAAAACTTTACGTGCTAATTATCTTAAAAACGCAACTCTATGAAAACACAAATAGTTAAAATTAAGCTAAGAATCACAAACAAAATAATCTCTGTATGTAATTAGTACATTATAAAGTATAAATAAAAATAAACTCTTAAAATTAAAACCGTCTTCATATCCTACAACTTATTTTATATTCATTAAATTGTATATGGCCGCGCCCACATTTTAGGGGCGTTTTTTTTTAAAACAGTTTTTCGTAGATTTTAATCATATAATATCAATCTTTAGAAGCAAACTTGAGTATATGTTGAGATATTTAAAAAATCCGCCCACTACCACGCCCCTGTTTTGAATTAAAATTCTCTTGGAGTAATTTTATAAGAAAAAACTTTATAAAATTTTAGGCAATTTTTTGAGGAAGTGGCTACATATTTTGGTATATAGGAAAGGAATAGCGCATCAGACTATTCGCTCTGGCCGCTGTGTAGCATTCTTTTAATTTTTGTTGGAGGAATACTAGTTTAATATTATTAAAATATTTTTTTTTATCTTTAGCATCATTATCTTATTTATGACAAAATTATTATAACGATTAGTTTCTGTTACATAAACTAATTATTTGGACCTTATCCAATTTGAATATAACCTAAAACTTTACGTGCTAATTATCTTAAAAACGCAACTCTATGAAAACACAAATAGTTAAAATTAAACTAAGAATCACAAACCAAATAATTTCTGGATGTAATTAGTACATTATATAGTACAAATAAAAATAAACTCTTAAAATTAAAACCGTCTTCATATCCTACAACTTATTTTATATTCATTAAATTGTATATGGCCGCGCCCACATTTTAGGGGCGTTTTTTTTTTAAAACAGTTTTTCGTAGATTTTAATCATATAATATCAATCTTTAGAAGCAAACTTGAGTATATGTTGAGATATTTAAAAAATCCGCCCACTACCACGCCCCTGTTTTGAATTAAAATTCTCTTGGAGTAATTTTATAAGAAAAAACTTTATAAAATTTTAGGCAATTTTTTGAGGAAGTGGCTACATATTTTGGTATATAGGAAAGGAATAGCGCATCAGACTATTCGCTCTGGCCGCTGTGTAGCATTCTTTTAATTTTTGTTGGAGGAATACTAGTTTAATATTATTAAAATATTTTTTTATCTTTAGCATCATTATCTTATTTATGACAAAATTATTATAACGATTAGTTTCTGCTACATAAACTAATTATTTGGACCTTATCCAATTTGAATATAACCTAAAACTTTACGTGCTAATTATCTTAAAAACGCAACTCTATTGAAAACACAAATAGTTAAAATTAAACTAAGAATCACAAACAAAATAATTTCTGGATGTAATTAGTACATTATAAAGTATAAATAAAAATAAACTCTTAAAATTAAAACCGTCTTCATATCCTACAACTTATTTTATATTCATTAAATTGTATATGGCCGCGCCCACATTTTAGGGGCTTTTTTTTTAAGAACAGTTTTTCGTAGATTTTAATCATATAATATCAATCTTTAGAAGCAAACTTGAGTATATGTTGAGATATTTAAAAAATCCGCCCACTACCACGCCCCTGTTTTGAATTAAAATTCTCTTGGAGTAATTTTATAAGAAAAAACTTTATAAAATTTTAGGCAATTTTTTGTGGAAGTGGCTACATATTTTGGTACATAGGAAAGGAATAGCGCATCAGACTATTCGCTCTGGCCGCTGTGTAGCATTCTTTTAATTTTTGTTGGAGGAATACTAGTTTAATATTATTAAAATATTTTTTTATCTTTAGCATCATTATCTTATTTATGACAAAATTATTATAACGATTAGTTTCTGCTACATAAACTAATTATTTGGACCTTACCCAATTTGAATATAACCTAAAACTTTACGTGCTAATTATCTTAAAAACGCAACTCTATTGAAAACACAAATAGTTAAAATTAAACAAAATAATTTCTGGATGTAATTAGTACATTATCTTATTTATGACAAAATTATTATAACGATTAGTTTCTGCTACATAAACTAATTATTTGGACCTTATCTAATTTGAATATAACCTAAAACTTTACGTGCTAATTATCTTAAAAACGCAACTCTATTGAAAACACAAATAGTTAAAATTAAACTAAGTATCACAAACAAAATAATTTCTGGATGTAATTAGTACATTATAAAGTATAAATAAAAATAAACTCTTAAAATTAAAACCGTCTTCATATCCTACAACTTATTTTATATTAATTAAATTGTATATGGCCGCGCCCACATTTTAGGGGCGTTTTTTTTTTTAAACAGTATTTCGTAGATTTTAATCATATAATATCAATCTTTAGAAGCAAACTCGAGTATATGTTGAGATATTTAAAAAATCCGCCCACTACCACGCCCCTGTTTTGAATTAAAATTCTCTTGGAGTAATTTTATAAGAAAAAACTTTATAAAATTTTACGCAATTTTTTGAGGAAGTGGCTACATATTTTGGTATATATATATTCGCTCTGGCCGCTGTGTAGCATTCTTTTAATTTTTGTTGGAGGAATACTAGTTTAATATTATTAAAATATTTTTTTTTATCTTTAGCATCATTATCTTATTTATGACAAAATTATTATAACGATTAGTTTCTGCTACATAAACTAATTATTTGGACCTTATCCAATTTGAATATAACCTAAAACTTTACGTGGTAATTATCTTAAAAACGCAACTCTATTGAAAACACAAATAGTTAAAATTAAACTAAGAATCACAAACAAAATAATTTCTGGATGTAATTAGTACATTATAAAGTATAAATAAAAATAAACTCTTAAAATTAAAACCGTCTTCATATCCTACAACTTATTTTATATTCATTAAATTGTATATGGCCGCGCCCACATTTTAGGGGCGTTTTTTTTTAAAACAGTTTTTCGTAGATTTTAATCATATAATATCAATCTTTAGAAGCAAACTCGAGTATATGTTGAGATATTTAAAAAAATCCGCCCACTACCACGCCCCTGTTTTGAATTAAAATTCTCTTGGAGTAATTTTATAAGAAAAAACTTTATAAAATTTTAGGCAATTTTTTGAGGAAGTGGCTACATATTTTGGTATATAGGAAAGGAATAGCGCATCAGACTATTCGCTCTGGCCGCTGTGTAGCATTCTTTTAATTTTTGTTGGAGGAATACTAGTTTAATATTATTAAAATATTTTTTTTTTTCTTTAGCATCATTATCTTATTTATGACAAAATTATTATAACGATTAGTTTCTGCTACATAAACTAATTATTTGGACCTTATCCAATTTGAATATAACCTAAAACTTTACGTGCTAATTATCTTAAAAACGCAACTCTATTGAAAACACAAATAGTTAAAATTAAACTAAGAATCACAAACAAAATAATTTCTGGATGTAATTAGTACATTATAAAGTATAAATAAAAATAAACTCTTAAAATTAAAACCGTCTTCATATCCTACAACTTATTTTATATTCATTAAATTGTATATGGCCGCGCCCACATTTTAGGGGCGTTTTTTTTTAAAACAGTTTTTCGTAGATTTTAATCATATAATATCAATCTTTAGAAGCAAACTCGAGTATATGTTGAGATATTTAAAAAATCCGCCCACTACCACGCCCCTGTTTTGAATTAAAATTCTCTTGGAGTAATTTTATAAGAAAAAACTTTATAAAATTTTAGGCAATTTTTTGAGGAAGTGGCTACATATTTTGGTATATAGGAAAGGAATAGCGCATCAGACTATTCGCTCTGGCCGCTGTGTAGCATTCTTTTAATTTTTGTTGGAGGAATACTAGTTTAATATTATTAAAATATTTTTTTTTTCTTTAGCATCATTATCTTATTTATGACAAAATTATTATAACGATTAGTTTCTGCTACATAAACTAATTATTTGGACCTTATCCAATTTGAATATAACCTAAAACTTTACGTGCTAATTATCTTAAAAACGCAACTCTATTGAAAACACAAATAGTTAAAATTAAACTAAGAATCACAAACAAAATAATTTCTGGATGTAATTAGTACATTATAAAGTATAAATAAAAATAAACTCTTAAAATTAAAACCGTCTTCATATCCTACAACTTATTTTATATTCATTAAATTGTATATGGCCGCGCCCACATTTTAGGGGCGTTTTTTTTTAAAACAGTTTTTCGTAGATTTTAATCATATAATATCAATCTTTAGAAGCAAACTTGAGTATATGTTGAGATATTTAAAAAATCCGCCCACTACCACGCCCCTGTTTTGAATTAAAATTCTCTTGGAGTAATTTTATAAGAAAAAACTTTATAAAATTTTAGGCAATTTTTTGAGGAAGTGGCTACATATTTTGGTATATAGGAAAGGAATAGCGCATCAGACTATTCGCTCTGGCCGCTGTGTAGCATTCTTTTAATTTTTGTTGGAGGAATACTAGTTTAATATTATTAAAATATTTTTTTTTATCTTTAGCATCATTATCTTATTTATGACAAAATTATTATAACGATTAGTTTCTGCTACATAAACTAATTATTTGGACCTTATCCAATTTGAATATAACCTAAAACTTTACGTGCTAATTATCTTAAAAACGCAACTCTATGAAAACACAAATAGTTAAAATTAAACTAAGAATCACAAACCAAATAATTTCTGGATGTAATTAGTACATTATATAGTACAAATAAAAATAAACTCTTAAAATTAAAACCGTCTTCATATCCTACAACTTATTTTATATTCATTAAATTGTATATGGCCGCGCCCACATTTTAGGGGCGTTTTTTTTTTAAAACAGTTTTTCGTAGATTTTAATCATATAATATCAATCTTTAGAAGCAAACTTGAGTATATGTTGAGATATTTAAAAAATCCGCCCACTACCACGCCCCTGTTTTGAATTAAAATTCTCTTGGAGTAATTTTATAAGAAAAAACTTTATAAAATTTTAGGCAATTTTTTGAGGAAGTGGCTACATATTTTGGTATATAGGAAAGGAATAGCGCATCAGACTATTCGCTCTGGCCGCTGTGTAGCATTCTTTTAATTTTTGTTGGAGGAATACTAGTTTAATATTATTAAAATATTTTTTTATCTTTAGCATCATTATCTTATTTATGACAAAATTATTATAACGATTAGTTTCTGCTACATAAACTAATTATTTGGACCTTATCCAATTTGAATATAACCTAAAACTTTACGTGCTAATTATCTTAAAAACGCAACTCTATTGAAAACACAAATAGTTAAAATTAAACTAAGAATCACAAACAAAATAATTTCTGGATGTAATTAGTACATTATAAAGTATAAATAAAAATAAACTCTTAAAATTAAAACCGTCTTCATATCCTACAACTTATTTTATATTCATTAAATTGTATATGGCCGCGCCCACATTTTAGGGGCGTTTTTTTTTAAAACAGTTTTTCGTAGATTTTAATCATATAATATCAATCTTTAGAAGCAAACTCGAGTATATGTTGAGATATTTAAAAAATCCGCCCACTACCACGCCCCTGTTTTGAATTAAAATTCTCTTGGAGTAATTTTATAAGAAAAAACTTTATAAAATTTTAGGCAATTTTTTGAGGAAGTGGCTACATATTTTGGTATATAGGAAAGGAATAGCGCATCAGACTATTCGCTCTGGCCGCTGTGTAGCATTCTTTTAATTTTTGTTGGAGGAATACTAGTTTAATATTATTAAAATATTTTTTTTTTCTTTAGCATCATTATCTTATTTATGACAAAATTATTATAACGATTAGTTTCTGCTACATAAACTAATTATTTGGACCTTATCCAATTTGAATATAACCTAAAACTTTACGTGCTAATTATCTTAAAAACGCAACTCTATTGAAAACACAAATAGTTAAAATTAAACTAAGAATCACAAACAAAATAATTTCTGGATGTAATTAGTACATTATAAAGTATAAATAAAAATAAACTCTTAAAATTAAAACCGTCTTCATATCCTACAACTTATTTTATATTCATTAAATTGTATATGGCCGCGCCCACATTTTAGGGGCGTTTTTTTTTAAAACAGTTTTTCGTAGATTTTAATCATATAATATCAATCTTTAGAAGCAAACTTGAGTATATGTTGAGATATTTAAAAAATCCGCCCACTACCACGCCCCTGTTTTGAATTAAAATTCTCTTGGAGTAATTTTATAAGAAAAAACTTTATAAAATTTTAGGCAATTTTTTGAGGAAGTGGCTACATATTTTGGTATATAGGAAAGGAATAGCGCATCAGACTATTCGCTCTGGCCGCTGTGTAGCATTCTTTTAATTTTTGTTGGAGGAATACTAGTTTAATATTATTAAAATATTTTTTTTTATCTTTAGCATCATTATCTTATTTATGACAAAATTATTATAACGATTAGTTTCTGCTACATAAACTAATTATTTGGACCTTATCCAATTTGAATATAACCTAAAACTTTACGTGCTAATTATCTTAAAAACGCAACTCTATGAAAACACAAATAGTTAAAATTAAACTAAGAATCACAAACCAAATAATTTCTGGATGTAATTAGTACATTATATAGTACAAATAAAAATAAACTCTTAAAATTAAAACCGTCTTCATATCCTACAACTTATTTTATATTCATTAAATTGTATATGGCCGCGCCCACATTTTAGGGGCGTTTTTTTTTTAAAACAGTTTTTCGTAGATTTTAATCATATAATATCAATCTTTAGAAGCAAACTTGAGTATATGTTGAGATATTTAAAAAATCCGCCCACTACCACGCCCCTGTTTTGAATTAAAATTCTCTTGGAGTAATTTTATAAGAAAAAACTTTATAAAATTTTAGGCAATTTTTTGAGGAAGTGGCTACATATTTTGGTATATAGGAAAGGAATAGCGCATCAGACTATTCGCTCTGGCCGCTGTGTAGCATTCTTTTAATTTTTGTTGGAGGAATACTAGTTTAATATTATTAAAATATTTTTTTATCTTTAGCATCATTATCTTATTTATGACAAAATTATTATAACGATTAGTTTCTGCTACATAAACTAATTATTTGGACCTTATCCAATTTGAATATAACCTAAAACTTTACGTGCTAATTATCTTAAAAACGCAACTCTATTGAAAACACAAATAGTTAAAATTAAACTAAGAATCACAAACAAAATAATTTCTGGATGTAATTAGTACATTATAAAGTATAAATAAAAATAAACTCTTAAAATTAAAACCGTCTTCATATCCTACAACTTATTTTATATTCATTAAATTGTATATGGCCGCGCCCACATTTTAGGGGCTTTTTTTTTAAGAACAGTTTTTCGTAGATTTTAATCATATAATATCAATCTTTAGAAGCAAACTTGAGTATATGTTGAGATATTTAAAAAATCCGCCCACTACCACGCCCCTGTTTTGAATTAAAATTCTCTTGGAGTAATTTTATAAGAAAAAACTTTATAAAATTTTAGGCAATTTTTTGTGGAAGTGGCTACATATTTTGGTACATAGGAAAGGAATAGCGCATCAGACTATTCGCTCTGGCCGCTGTGTAGCATTCTTTTAATTTTTGTTGGAGGAATACTAGTTTAATATTATTAAAATATTTTTTGTTTATCTTTAGCATCATTATCTTATTTATGACAAAATTATTATAACGATTAGTTTCTGCTACATAAACTAATTATTTGGACCTTACCCAATTTGAATATAACCTAAAACTTTACGTGCTAATTATCTTAAAAACGCAACTCTATTGAAAACACAAATAGTTAAAATTAAACAAAATAATTTCTGGATGTAATTAGTACATTATCTTATTTATGACAAAATTATTATAACGATTAGTTTCTGCTACATAAAATAATTATTTGGACCTTATCTAATTTGAATATAACCTAAAACTTTACGTGCTAATTATCTTAAAAACGCAACTCTATTGAAAACACAAATAGTTAAAATTAAACTAAGTATCACAAACAAAATAATTTCTGGATGTAATTAGTACATTATAAAGTATAAATAAAAATAAACTCTTAAAATTAAAACCGTCTTCATATCCTACAACTTATTTTATATTAATTAAATTGTATATGGCCGCGCCCACATTTTAGGGGCGTTTTTTTTTTTAAACAGTATTTCGTAGATTTTAATCATATAATATCAATCTTTAGAAGCAAACTCGAGTATATGTTGAGATATTTAAAAAATCCGCCCACTACCACGCCCCTGTTTTGAATTAAAATTCTCTTGGAGTAATTTTATAAGAAAAAACTTTATAAAATTTTACGCAATTTTTTGAGGAAGTGGCTACATATTTTGGTATATATATATTCGCTCTGGCCGCTGTGTAGCATTCTTTTAATTTTTGTTGGAGGAATACTAGTTTAATATTATTAAAATATTTTTTTTTATCTTTAGCATCATTATCTTATTTATGACAAAATTATTATAACGATTAGTTTCTGCTACATAAACTAATTATTTGGACCTTACCCAATTTGAATATAACCTAAAACTTTACGTGCTAATTATCTTAAAAACGCAACTCTATTGAAAACACAAATAGTTAAAATTAAACTAAGAATCACAAACAAAATAATTTCTGGATGTAATTAGTACATTATAAAGTATAAATAAAAATAAACTCTTAAAATTAAAACCGTCTTCATATCCTACAACTTATTTTATATTCATTAAATTGTATATGGCCGCGCCCACATTTTAGGGGCGTTTTTTTTTAAAACAGTTTTTCGTAGATTTTAATCATATAATATCAATCTTTAGAAGCAAACTCGAGTATATGTTGAGATATTTAAAAAAATCCGCCCACTACCACGCCCCTGTTTTGAATTAAAATTCTCTTGGAGTAATTTTATAAGAAAAAACTTTATAAAATTTTAGGCAATTTTTTGAGGAAGTGGCTACATATTTTGGTATATAGGAAAGGAATAGCGCATCAGACTATTCGCTCTGGCCGCTGTGTAGCATTCTTTTAATTTTTGTTGGAGGAATACTAGTTTAATATTATTAAAATATTTTTTTTTTTCTTTAGCATCATTATCTTATTTATGACAAAATTATTATAACGATTAGTTTCTGCTACATAAACTAATTATTTGGACCTTATCCAATTTGAATATAACCTAAAACTTTACGTGCTAATTATCTTAAAAACGCAACTCTATTGAAAACACAAATAGTTAAAATTAAACTAAGAATCACAAACAAAATAATTTCTGGATGTAATTAGTACATTATAAAGTATAAATAAAAATAAACTCTTAAAATTAAAACCGTCTTCATATCCTACAACTTATTTTATATTCATTAAATTGTATATGGCCGCGCCCACATTTTAGGGGCGTTTTTTTTTAAAACAGTTTTTCGTAGATTTTAATCATATAATATCAATCTTTAGAAGCAAACTCGAGTATATGTTGAGATATTTAAAAAATCCGCCCACTACCACGCCCCTGTTTTGAATTAAAATTCTCTTGGAGTAATTTTATAAGAAAAAACTTTATAAAATTTTAGGCAATTTTTTGAGGAAGTGGCTACATATTTTGGTATATAGGAAAGGAATAGCGCATCAGACTATTCGCTCTGGCCGCTGTGTAGCATTCTTTTAATTTTTGTTGGAGGAATACTAGTTTAATATTATTAAAATATTTTTTTTTTCTTTAGCATCATTATCTTATTTATGACAAAATTATTATAACGATTAGTTTCTGCTACATAAACTAATTATTTGGACCTTATCCAATTTGAATATAACCTAAAACTTTACGTGCTAATTATCTTAAAAACGCAACACTATTGAAAACACAAATAGTTAAAATTAAACTAAGAATCACAAACAAAATAATTTCTGGATGTAATTAGTACATTATAAAGTATAAATAAAAATAAACTCTTAAAATTAAAACCGTCTTCATATCCTACAACTTATTTTATATTCATTAAATTGTATATGGCCGCGCCCACATTTTAGGGGCGTTTTTTTTTTTAAAACAGGATTTCGTAGATTTTAATCATATAATATCAATCTTTAGAAGCAAACTCGAGTATATGTTGAGATATTTAAAAAATCCGCCCACTACCACGCCCCTGTTTTGAATTAAAATTCTCTTGGAGTAATTTTATAAGAAAAAACTTTATAAAATTTTAGGCAATTTTTTGTGGAAGTGGCTACATATTTTGGTACATAGGAAAGGAATAGCGCATCAGACTATTCGCTCTGGCCGCTGTGTAGCATTCTTTTAATTTTTGTTGGAGGAATACTAGTTTAATATTATTAAAATATTTTTTGTTTATCTTTAGCATCATTATCTTATTTATGACAAAATTATTATAACGATTAGTTTCTGCTACATAAACTAATTATTTGGACCTTACCCAATTTGAATATAACCTAAAACTTTACGTGCTAATTATCTTAAAAACGCAACTCTATTGAAAACACAAATAGTTAAAATTAAACTAAGAATCACAAACAAAATAATTTCTGGATGTAATTAGTACATTATAAAGTATAAATAAAAATAAACTCTTAAAATTAAAACCGTCTTCATATCCTACAACTTATTTTATATTCATTAAATTGTATATGGCCGCGCCCACATTTTAGGGGCGTTTTTTTTTAAAACAGTTTTTCGTAGATTTTAATCATATAATATCAATCTTTAGAAGCAAACTCGAGTATATGTTGAGATATTTAAAAAATCCGCCCACTACCACGCCCCTGTTTTGAATTAAAATTCTCTTGGAGTAATTTTATAAGAAAAAACTTTATAAAATTTTAGGCAATTTTTTGAGGAAGTGGCTACATATTTTGGTATATAGGAAAGGAATAGCGCATCAGACTATTCGCTCTGGCCGCTGTGTAGCATTCTTTTAATTTTTGTTGGAGGAATACTAGTTTAATATTATTAAAATATTTTTTTTTTTCTTTAGCATCATTATCTTATTTATGACAAAATTATTATAACGATTAGTTTCTGCTACATAAACTAATTATTTGGACCTTATCCAATTTGAATATAACCTAAAACTTTACGTGCTAATTATCTTAAAAACGCAACTCTATTGAAAACACAAATAGTTAAAATTAAACTAAGAATCACAAACAAAATAATTTCTGGATGTAATTAGTACATTATAAAGTATAAATAAAAATAAACTCTTAAAATTAAAACCGTCTTCATATCCTACAACTTATTTTATATTCATTAAATTGGCAATTTTTTGTGGAAGTGGCTACATATTTTGGTACATAGGAAAGGAATAGCGCATCAGACTATTCGCTCTGGCCGCTGTGTAGCATTCTTTTAATTTTTGTTGGAGGAATACTAGTTTAATATTATTAAAATATTTTTTGTTTATCTTTAGCATCATTATCTTATTTATGACAAAATTATTATAACGATTAGTTTCTGCTACATAAACTAATTATTTGGACCTTACCCAATTTGAATATAACCTAAAACTTTACGTGCTAATTATCTTAAAAACGCAACTCTATTGAAAACACAAATAGTTAAAATTAAACTAAGAATCACAAACAAAATAATTTCTGGATGTAATTAGTACATTATAAAGTATAAATAAAAATAAACTCTTAAAATTAAAACCGTCTTCATATCCTACAACTTATTTTATATTCATTAAATTGTATATGGCCGCGCCCACATTTTAGGGGCGTTTTTTTTTAAAACAGTTTTTCGTAGATTTTAATCATATAATATCAATCTTTAGAAGCAAACTCGAGTATATGTTGAGATATTTAAAAAATCCGCCCACTACCACGCCCCTGTTTTGAATTAAAATTCTCTTGGAGTAATTTTATAAGAAAAAACTTTATAAAATTTTAGGCAATTTTTTGTGGAAGTGGCTACATATTTTGGTACATAGGAAAGGAATAGCGCATCAGACTATTCGCTCTGGCCGCTGTGTAGCATTCTTTTAATTTTTGTTGGAGGAATACTAGTTTAATATTATTAAAATATTTTTTGTTTATCTTTAGCATCATTATCTTATTTATGACAAAATTATTATAACGATTAGTTTCTGCTACATAAACTAATTATTTGGACCTTATCCAATTTGAATATAACCTAAAACTTTACGTGCTAATTATTTTAAAAACGCAACTCTATGAAAACACAAATAGTTAAAATTAAACAAAATAATTTCTGGATGTAATTAGTACATTATAAAGTATAAATAAAAATAAACTCTTAAAATTAAAACCGTCTTCATATCCTACAACTTATTTTATATTCATTAAATTGTATATGGCCGCGCCCACATTTTAGGGGCGTTTTTTTTTTAAAAACAGTTTTTCGTAGATTTTAATCATATAATATCAATCTTTAGAAGCAAACTTGAGTATATGTTGAGATATTTAAAAAATCCGCCCACTACCACGCCCCTGTTTTGAATTAAAATTCTCTTGGAGTAATTTTATAAGAAAAAACTTTATAAAATTTTACGCAATTTTTTGAGGAAGTGGCTACATATTTTGGTATATATTCGCTCTGGCCGCTGTGTAGCATTCTTGTAATTTTTGTTGGAGGAATACTAGTTTAATATTATTAAAATATATTTTTTTATCTTTAGCATCATTATCTTATTTATGACAAAATTATTATAACGATTAGTTTCTGCTACATAAACTAATTATTTGGACCTTATCCAATTTGAATATAACCTAAAACTTTACGTGCTAATTATCTTAAAAACGCAACTCTATGAAAACACAAATAGTTAAAATTAAACTAAGAATCACAAACAAAATAATTTCTGTATGTAATTAGTACATTATAAAGTATAAATAAAAATAAACTCTTAAAATTAAAACCGTCTTCATATCCTACAACTTATTTTATATTCATTAAATTGTATATGGCCGCGCCCACATTTTAGGGGCGTTTTTTTTTAAAAACAGTTTTTCGTAGATTTTAATCATATAATATCAATCTTTAGAAGCAAACTTGAGTATATGTTGAGATATTTAAAAAAATCCGCCCACTACCACGCCCCTGTTTTGAATTAAAATTCTCTTGGAGTAATTTTATAAGAAAAAACTTTATAAAATTTTACGCAATTTTTTGAGGAAGTGGCTACATATTTTGGTATATAGGAAAGGAATAGCGCATCAAACTATTCGCTCTGGCCGCTGTGTAGCATTCTTTTAATTTTTGTTGGAGGAATACTAGTTTAATATTATTAAAATATATTTTTTTATCTTTAGCATCATTGTCTTATTTATGACAAAATTATTATAACGATTAGTTTCTGCTACATAAACTAATTATTTGGACCTTATCCAATTTGAATATAACCTAAAACTTTACGTGCTAATTATTTTAAAAACGCAACTCTATGAAAACACAAATAGTTAAAATTAAACAAAATAATTTCTGGATGTAATTAGTACATTATAAAGTATAAATAAAAATAAACTCTTAAAATTAAAACCGTCTTCATATCCTACAACTTATTTTATATTCATTAAATTGTATATGGCCGCGCCCACATTTTAGGGGCGTTTTTTTTTTAAAAACAGTTTTTCGTAGATTTTAATCATATAATATCAATCTTTAGAAGCAAACTTGAGTATATGTTGAGATATTTAAAAAATCCGCCCACTACCACGCCCCTGTTTTGAATTAAAATTCTCTTGGAGTAATTTTATAAGAAAAAACTTTATAAAATTTTACGCAATTTTTTGAGGAAGTGGCTACATATTTTGGTATATATTCGCTCTGGCCGCTGTGTAGCATTCTTGTAATTTTTGTTGGAGGAATACTAGTTTAATATTATTAAAATATATTTTTTTATCTTTAGCATCATTATCTTATTTATGACAAAATTATTATAACGATTAGTTTCTGCTACATAAACTAATTATTTGGACCTTATCCAATTTGAATATAACCTAAAACTTTACGTGCTAATTATCTTAAAAACGCAACTCTATGAAAACACAAATAGTTAAAATTAAACTAAGAATCACAAACAAAATAATTTCTGTATGTAATTAGTACATTATAAAGTATAAATAAAAATAAACTCTTAAAATTAAAACCGTCTTCATATCCTACAACTTATTTTATATTCATTAAATTGTATATGGCCGCGCCCACATTTTAGGGGCGTTTTTTTTAAAAAACAGTTTTTCGTAGATTTTAATCATATAATATCAATCTTTAGAAGCAAACTTGAGTATATGTTGAGATATTTAAAAAAATCCGCCCACTACCACGCCCCTGTTTTGAATTAAAATTCTCTTCGAGTAATTTTATAAGAAAAAACTTTATAAAATTTTACGCAATTTTTTGAGGAAGTGGATACATATTTTGGTATATAGGAAAGGAATAGCGCATCAAACTATTCGCTCTGGCCGCTGTGTAGCATTCTTTTAATTTTTGTTGGAGGAATACTAGTTTAATATTATTAAAATATATTTTTTTATCTTTAGCATCATTGTCTTATTTATGACAAAATTATTATAACGATTAGTTTCTGCTACATAAACTAATTATTTGGACCTTATCCAATTTGAATATAACCTAAAACTTTACGTGCTAATTATCTTAAAAACGCAACTCTATGAAAACACAAATAGTTAAAATTAAACTAAGAATCACAAACAAAATAATTTCTGTATGTAATTAGTACATTATAAAGTATAAATAAAAATAAACTCTTAAAATTAAAACCGTCTTCATATCCTACAACTTATTTTATATTCATTAAATTGTATATGGCCGCGCCCACATTTTAGGGGCGTTTTTTTTTAAAACAGTTTTTCGTAGATTTTAATCATATAATATCAATCTTTAGAAGCAAACTTGAGTATATGTTGAGATATTTAAAAAATCCGCCCACTACCACGCCCCTGTTTTGAATTAAAATTCTCTTGGAGTAATTTTATAAGAAAAAACTTTATAAAATTTTAGGCAATTTTTTGAGGAAGTGGCTACATATTTTGGTATATAGGAAAGGAATAGCGCATCAGACTATTCGCTCTGGCCGCTGTGTAGCATTCTTTTAATTTTTGTTGGAGGAATACTAGTTTAATATTATTAAAATATTTTTTTTTTATCTTTAGCATCATTATCTTATTTATGACAAAATTATTATAACGATTAGTTTCTGCTACATAAACTAATTATTTGGACCTTATCCAATTTGAATATAACCTAAAACTTTACGTGCTAATTATTTTAAAAACGCAACTCTATGAAAACACAAATAGTTAAAATTAAACAAAATAATTTCTGGATGTAATTAGTACATTATAAAGTATAAATAAAAATAAACTCTTAAAATTAAAACCGTCTTCATATCCTACAACTTATTTTATATTCATTAAATTGTATATGGCCGCGCCCACATTTTAGGGGCGTTTTTTTTTTAAAAACAGTTTTTCGTAGATTTTAATCATATAATATCAATCTTTAGAAGCAAACTTGAGTATATGTTGAGATATTTAAAAAATCCGCCCACTACCACGCCCCTGTTTTGAATTAAAATTCTCTTGGAGTAATTTTATAAGAAAAAACTTTATAAAATTTTACGCAATTTTTTGAGGAAGTGGCTACATATTTTGGTATATATTCGCTCTGGCCGCTGTGTAGCATTCTTGTAATTTTTGTTGGAGGAATACTAGTTTAATATTATTAAAATATATTTTTTTATCTTTAGCATCATTATCTTATTTATGACAAAATTATTATAACGATTAGTTTCTGCTACATAAACTAATTATTTGGACCTTATCCAATTTGAATATAACCTAAAACTTTACGTGCTAATTATCTTAAAAACGCAACTCTATGAAAACACAAATAGTTAAAATTAAACTAAGAACCACAAACAAAATAATTTCTGTATGTAATTAGTACATTATAAAGTATAAATAAAAATAAACTCTTAGAATTAAAACCGTCTTCATATCCTACAACTTATTTTATATTCATTAAATTGTATATGGCCGCGCCCACATTTTAGGGGCGTTTTTTTTTAATAACAGTTTTTCGTAGATTTTAATCATATAATATCAATCTTTAGAAGCAAACTTGAGTATATGTTGAGATATTTAAAAAAATCCGCCCACTACCACGCCCCTGTTTTGAATTAAAATTCTCTTGGAGTAATTTTATAAGAAAAAACTTTATAAAATTTTACGCAATTTTTTGAGGAAGTGGCTACATATTTTGGTATATAGGAAAGGAATAGCGCATCAAACTATTCGCTCTGGCCGCTGTGTAGCATTCTTTTAATTTTTGTTGGAGGAATACTAGTTTAATATTATTAAAATATATTTTTTTTATCTTTAGCATCATTATCTTATTTATGACAAAATTATTTTAACGATTAGTTTCTGCTACATAAACTAATTATTTGGACCTTATCCAATTTGAATATAACCTAAAACTTTACGTGCTAATTATCTTAAAAACGCAACTCTATGAAAACACAAATAGTTAAAATTAAACTAAGAATCACAAACAAAATAATTTCTGTATGTAATTAGTACATTATAAAGTATAAATAAAAATAAACTCTTAAAATTAAAACCGTCTTCATATCCTACAACTTATTTTATATTCATTAAATTGTATATGGCCGCGCCCACATTTTAGGGGCGTTTTTTTTTAAAACAGTTTTTCGTAGATTTTAATCATATAATATCAATCTTTAGAAGCAAACTTGAGTATATGTTGAGATATTTAAAAAATCCGCCCACTACCACGTCCCTGTTTTGAATTAAAATTCTCTTGGAGTAATTTTATAAGAAAAAACTTTATAAAATTTTAGGCAATTTTTTGAGGAAGTGGCTACATATTTTGGTATATAGGAAAGGAATAGCGCATCAGACTATTCGCTCTGGCCGCTGTGTAGCTTTCTTTTAATTTTTGTTGGAGGAATACTAGTTTAATATTATTAAAATATTTTTTTTTTATCTTTAGCATCATTATCTTATTTATGACAAAATTATTATAACGATTAGTTTCTGCTACATAAACTAATTATTTGGACCTTATCCAATTTGAATATAACCTAAAACTTTACGTGCTAATTATCTTAAAAACGCAACTCTATGAAAACACAAATAGTTAAAATTAAACTAAGAATCACAAACCAAATAATTTCTGGATGTAATTAGTACATTATATAGTATAAATAAAAATAAACTCTTAAAATTAAAACCGTCTTCATATCCTACAACTTATTTTATATTCATTAAATTGTATATGGCCGCGCCCACATTTTAGGGGCGTTTTTTTTTTAAAACAGTTTTTCGTAGATTTTAATCATATAATATCAATCTTTAGAAGCAAACTTGAGTATATGTTGAGATATTTAAAAAATCCGCCCACTACCACGCCTCTGTTTTGAATTAAAATTCTCTTGGAGTAATTTTATAAGGAAAAACTTTATAAAATTTTAGGCAATTTTTTGAGGAAGTGGCTACATATTTTGGTATATAGGAAAGGAATAGCGCATCAGACTATTCGCTCTGGCCGCTGTGTAGCATTCTTTTAATTTTTGTTGGAGGAATACTAGTTTAATATTATTAAAATATTTTTTGTTTATCTTTAGCATCATTATCTTATTTATGACAAAATTATTACAACGATTAGTTTCTGCTACATAAACTAATTATTTGGACCTTACCCAATTTGAATATAACCTAAAACTTTACGTGCTAATTATCTTAAAAACGCAACTCTATGAAAACACAAATAGTTAAAATTAAACTAAGAATCACAAACAAAATAATTTCTGGATGTAATTAGTACATTATAAAGTATAAATAAAAATAAACTCTTAAAATTAAAACCGTCTTCATATCCTACAACTTATTTTATATTCATTAAATTGTATATGGCCGCGCCCACATTTTAGGGGCTTTTTTTTTAAGAACAGTTTTTCGTAGATTTTAATCATATAATATCAATCTTTAGAAGCAAACTTGAGTATATGTTGAGATATTTAAAAAATCCGCCCACTACCACGCCCCTGTTTTGAATTAAAATTCTCTTGGAGTAATTTTATAAGAAAAAACTTTATAAAATTTTAGGCAATTTTTTGTGGAAGTGGCTACATATTTTGGTACATAGGAAAGGAATAGCGCATCAGACTATTCGCTCTGGCCGCTGTGTAGCATTCCTTTAATTTTTGTTGGAGGAATACTAGTTTAATATTATTAAAATATTTTTTGTTTATCTTTAGCATCATTATCTTATTTATGACAAAATTATTATAACGATTAGTTTCTGCTACATAAACTAATTATTTGGACCTTACCCAATTTGAATATAACCTAAAACTTTACGTGCTAATTATCTTAAAAACGCAACTCTATGAAAACACAAATAGTTAAAATTAAACTAAGAATCACAAACAAAATAATTTCTGGATGTAATTAGTACATTATAAAGTATAAATAAAAATAAACTCTTAAAATTAAAACCGTCTTCATATCCTACAACTTATTTTATATTCATTAAATTGTATATGGCCGCGCCCACATTTTAGGGGCGTTTTTTTTTTAAAACAGTTTTTCGTAGATTTTAATCATATAATATTAATCTTTAGAAGCAAACTTGAGTATATGTTGAGATATTTAAAAAATCCGCCCACTACCACGCCCCTGTTTTGAATTAAAATTCTCTTGAAGTAATTTTATAAGAAAAAACTTTATAAAATTTTAGGCAATTTTTTGAGGAAGTGGCTACATATTTTGGTATATAGGAAAGGAATAGCGCATCAGACTATTAGCTCTGGCCGCTGTGTAGCATTCTTTTAATTTTTGTTGGAGGAATACTAGTTTAATATTATTAAAATATATTTTTTTATCTCTAGCATCATTATCTTATTTATGACAAAATTATTATAACGATTAGTTTCTGCTACATAAACTAATTATTTGGACCTTATCCAATTTGAATATAACCTAAAACTTTACGTGCTAATTATCTTAAAAACGCAACTCTATGAAAACACAAATAGTTAAAATTAAACTAAGAATCACAAACAAAATAATTTCTGGATGTAATTAGTACATTATAAAGTATAAATAAAAATAAACTCTTAAAATTAAAACCGTCTTCATATCCTACAACTTATTTTATATTCATTAAATTGTATATGGCCGCGCCCACATTTTAGGGGCATTTTTTTTTTAAAACAGTTTTTCGTAGATTTTAATCATATAATATCAATCTTTAGAAGCAAACTTGAGTATATGTTGAGATATTTAAAAAATCCGCCCACTACCACGCCCCTGTTTTGAATTAAAATTCTCTTGGAGTAATTTTATAAGAAAAAACTTTATAAAATTTTAGGCAATTTTTTGAGGAAGTGGCTACATATTTTGGTATATAGGAAAGGAATAGCGCATCAGACTATTCGCTCTGGCCGCTGTGTAGCATTCTTTTAAATTTTGTTGGAGGAATACTAGTTTAATATTATTAAAATATTTTTTTTTTATCTTTAGCATCATTATCTTATTTATGACAAAATTATTATAACGATTAGTTTCTGCTACATAAACTAATTATTTGGACCTTATCCAATTTGAATATAACCTAAAACTTTACGTGCTAATTATCTTAAAAACGCAACTCTATGAAAACACAAATAGTTAAAATTAAACTAAGAATCACAAAAAAATTATTTCTGTATGTAATTAGTACATTATAAAGTATAAATAAAAATAAACTCTTAAAATTAAAACCGTCTTCATATCCTACAACTTATTTTATATTCATTAAATTGTATATGGCCGCGCCCACAATTTAGGGGCGTTTTTTTTTTAAAACAGTTTTTCGTAGATTTTAATCATATAATATCAATCTTTAGAAGCAAACTTGAGTATATGTTGAGATATTTAAAAAATCCGCCCACTACCACGCCCCTGTTTTGAATTAAAATTCTCTTGGAGTAATTTTATAAGAAAAAACTTTATAAAATTTTAGGCAATTTTTTGAGGAAGTGGCTACATATTTTGGTATATAGGAAAGGAATAGCGCATCAGACTATTCGCTCTGGCCGCTGTGTAGCATTCTTTTAATTTTTGTTGGAGGAATACTAGTTTAATATTATTAAAATATTTTTTTTTTATCTTTAGCATCATTATCTTATTTATGACAAAATTATTATAACGATTAGTTTCTGCTACATAAACTAATTATTTGGACCTTATCCAATTTGAATATAACCTAAAACTTTACGTGCTAATTATCTTAAAAACGCAACTCTATTGAAAACACAAATAGTTAAAATTAAACTAAGAATCACAAATAAAATAATTTCTGGATGTAATTAGTACATTATAAAGTATAAATAAAAATAAACTCTTAAAATTAAAACCGTCTTCATATCCTACAACTTATTTTATATTCATTAAATTGTATATGGCCGCGCCCACATTTTAGGGGCGTTTTTTTTTAAAACAGTTTCCTTTCCTATATACCAAAATATGTAGCCACTTCCTCAAAAAATTGCGTAAAATTTTATAAGAAAAAACTTTATAAAATTTTAGGCAATTTTTTGTGGAAGTGGCTACATATTTTGGTATATAGGAAAGGAATAGCGCATCAGACTATTCGCTCTGGCCGCTGTGTAGCATTCTTTTAATTTTTGTTGGAGGAATACTAGTTTAATATTATTAAAATATTTTTTTTTATCTTTAGCATCATTATCTTATTTATGACAAAATTATTATAACGATTAGTTTCTGCTACATAAACTAATTATTTGGACCTTATCCAATTTGAATATAACCTAAAACTTTACGTGCTAATTATCTTAAAAACGCAACTCTATGAAAACACAAATAGTTAAAATTAAACTAAGAATCACAAACAAAATAATTTCTGGATGTAATTAGTACATTATAAAGTATAAGTAAAAATAAACTCTTAAAATTAAAACCGTCTTCATATCCTACAACTTATTTTATATTCATTAAATTGTATATGGCCGCGCCCACATTTTAGGGGCGTTTTTTTTTAAAAACAGTTTTTCGTAGATTTTAATCATATAATATCAATCTTTAGAAGCAAACTTGAGTATATGTTGAGATATTTTAAAAAATTCGCCCACTACCACGCCCCTGTTTTGAATTAAAATTCTCTTGGAGTAATTTTATAAGAAAAAACTTTATAAAATTTTACGCAATTTTTTGAGGAAGTGGCTACATATTTTGGTATATAGGAAAGGAATAGCGCATCAAACTATTCGCTCTGGCCGCTGTGTAGCATTCTTTTAATTTTTGTTGGAGGAATACTAGTTTAATATTATTAAAATATATTTTTTTATCTTTAGCATCATTATCTTATTTATGACAAAATTATTATAACGATTAGTTTCTGCTACATAAACTAATTATTTGGACCTTATCCAATTTGAATATAACCTAAAACTTTACGTGCTAATTATCTTAAAAACGCAACTCTATGAAAACACAAATAGTTAAAATTAAACTAAGAATCACAAACCAAATAATTTCTGGATGTAATTAGTACATTATATAGTATAAATAAAAATAAACTCTTAAAATTAAAACCGTCTTCATATCCTACAACTTATTTTATATTCATTAAATTGTATATGGCCGCGCCCACATTTTAGGGGCGTTTTATTTTTAAAACAGTTTTTCGTAGATTTTAATCATATAATATCAATCTTTAGAAGCAAACTTGAGTATATGTTGAGATATTTAAAAAATCAGCCCACTACCACGCCCCTGTTTTGAATTAAAATTCTCTTGGAGTAATTTTATAAGAAAAAACTTTATAAAATTTTAGGCAATTTTTTGAGGAAGTGGCTACATATTTTGGTATATAGGAAAGGAATAGCGCATCAGACTATTCGCTCTGGCCGCTGTGTAGCATTCTTTTAATTTTTGTTGGAGGAATACTAGTTTAATATTATTAAAATATTTTTTTTTTATCTTTAGCATCATTATCTTATTTATGACAAAATTATTATAACGATTAGTTTCTGCTACATAAACTAATTATTTGGACCTTATCCAATTTGAATATAACCTAAAACTTTACGTGCTAATTATCTTAAAAACGCAACTCTATGAAAACACAAATAGTTAAAATTAAACTAAGAATCACAAACAAAATAATTTCTGTATGTAATTAGTACATTATAAAGTATAAATAAAAATAAACTCTTAAAATTAAAACCGTCTTCATATCCTACAACTTATTTTATATTCATTAAATTGTATATGGCCGCGCCCACATTTTAGGGGCGTTTTTTTTTAAAACAGTTTTTCGTAGATTTTAATCATATAATATCAATCTTTAGAAGCAAACTTGAGTATATGTTGAGATATTTAAAAAATCCGCCCACTACCACGCCCCTGTTTTGAATTAAAATTCTCTTGGAGTAATTTTATAAGAAAAAACTTTATAAAATTTTAGGCAATTTTTTGAGGAAGTGGCTACATATTTTGGTATATAGGAAAGGAATAGCGCATCAGACTATTCGCTCTGGCCGCTGTGTAGCATTCTTTTAATTTTTGTTGGAGGAATACTAGTTTAATATTATTAAAATATTTTTTTTTTATCTTTAGCATCATTATCTTATTTATGACAAAATTATTATAACGATTAGTTTCTGCTACATAAACTAATTATTTGGACCTTATCCAATTTGAATATAACCTAAAACTTTACGTGCTAATTATCTTAAAAACGCAACTCTATGAAAACACAAATAGTTAAAATTAAACTAAGAATCACAAACCAAATAATTTCTGGATGTAATTAGTACATTATATAGTATAAATAAAAATAAACTCTTAAAATTAAAACCGTCTTCATATCCTACAACTTATTTTATATTCATTAAATTGTATATGGCCGCGCCCACATTTTAGGGGCGTTTTTTTTTTAAAACAGTTTTTCGTAGATTTTAATCATATAATATCAATCTTTAGAAGCAAACTTGAGTATATGTTGAGATATTTAAAAAATCCGCCCACTACCACGCCCCTGTTTTGAATTAAAATTCTCTTGGAGTAATTTTATAAGAAAAAACTTTATAAAATTTTAGGCAATTTTTTGAGGAAGTGGCTACATATTATGGTATATAGGAAAGGAATAGCGCATCAGACTATTCGCTCTGGCCGCTGTGTAGCATTCTTTTAATTTTTGTTGGAGGAATACTAGTTTAATATTATTAAAATATTTTTTTATCTTTAGCATCATTATCTTATTTATGACAAAATTATTATAACGATTAGTTTCTGCTACATAAACTAATTATTTGGACCTTATCCAATTTGAATATAACCTAAAACTTTACGTGCTAATTATCTTAAAAACGCAACTCTATTGAAAACACAAATAGTTAAAATTAAACTAAGAATCACAAACAAAATAATTTCTGGATGTAATAAGTACATTATAAAGTATAAATAAAAATAAACTCTTAAAATTAAAACCGTCTTCATATCCTACAACTTATTTTATATTCATTAAATTGTATATGGCCGCGCCCACATTTTAGGGGCTTTTTTTTTAAGAACAGTTTTTCGTAGATTTTAATCATATAATATCAATCTTTAGAAGCAAACTTGAGTATATGTTGAGATATTTAAAAAATCCGCCCACTACCACGCCCCTGTTTTGAATTAAAATTCTCTTGGAGTAATTTTATAAGAAAAAACTTTATAAAATTTTAGGCAATTTTTTGTGGAAGTGGCTACATATTTTGGTACATAGCAAAGGAATAGCGCATCAGACTATTCGCTCTGGCCGCTGTGTAGCATTCTTTTAATTTTTGTTGGAGGAATACTAGTTAAAATTAAACTAAGAATCACAAACAAAATAATTTCTGGATGTAATTAGTACATTATAAAGTATAAATAAAAATAAACTCTTAAAATTAAAACCGTCTTCATATCCTACAACTTATTTTATATTCATTAAATTGTATATGGCCGCGCCCACATTTTAGGGGCTTTTTTTTTAAGAACAGTTTTTCGTAGATTTTAATCATATAATATCAATCTTTAGAAGCAAACTTGAGTATATGTTGAGATATTTAAAAAATCCGCCCACTACCACGCCCCTGTTTTGAATTAAAATTCTCTTGGAGTAATTTTATAAGAAAAAACTTTATAAAATTTTAGGCAATTTTTTGTGGAAGTGGCTACATATTTTGGTACATAGGAAAGGAATAGCGCATCAGACTATTCGCTCTGGCCGCTGTGTAGCATTCTTTTAATTTTTGTTGGAGGAATACTAGTTTAATATTATTAAAATATTTTTTGTTTATCTTTAGCATCATTATCTTATTTATGACAAAATTATTATAACGATTAGTTTCTGCTACATAAACTAATTATTTGGACCTTACCCAATTTGAATATAACCTAAAACTTTACGTGCTAATTATCTTAAAAACGCAACTCTATGAAAACACAAATAGTTAAAATTAAACTAAGAATCACAAACAAAATAATTTCTGGATGTAATTAGTACATTATAAAGTATAAATAAAAATAAACTCTTAAAATTAAAACCGTCTTCATATCCTACAACTTATTTTATATTCATTAAATTGTATATGGCCGCGCCCACATTTTAGGGGCGTTTTTTTTTAAAACAGTTTTTCGTAGATTTTAATCATATAATATCAATCTTTAGAAGCAAACTTGAGTATATGTTGAGATATTTAAAAAATCCGCCCACTACCACGCCCCTGTTTTGAATTAAAATTCTCTTGGAGTAATTTTATAAGAAAAAACTTTATAAAATTTTAGGCAATTTTTTGAGGAAGTGGCTACATATTTTGGTATATAGGAAAGGAATAGCGCATCAGACTATTCGCTCTGGCCGCTGTGTAGCATACTTTTAATTTTTGTTGGAGGAATACTAGTTTAATATTATTAAAATATTTTTTTATCTTTAGCATCATTATCTTATTTATGACAAAATTATTATAACGATTAGTTTCTGCTACATAAACTAATTATTTGGACCTTATCCAATTTGAATATAACCTAAAACTTTACGTGCTAATTATCTTAAAAACGCAACTCTATTGAAAACACAAATAGTTAAAATTAAACTAAGAATCACAAACAAAATAATTTCTGGATGTAATAAGTACATTATAAAGTATAAATAAAAATAAACTCTTAAAATTAAAACCGTCTTCATATCCTACAACTTATTTTATATTCATTAAATTGTATATGGCCGCGCCCACATTTTAGGGGCTTTTTTTTTAAGAACAGTTTTTCGTATATTTTAATCATATAATATCAATCTTTAGAAGCAAACTTGAGTATATGTTGAGATATTTAAAAAATCCGCCCACTACCACGCCCCTGTTTTGAATTAAAATTCTCTTGGAGTAATTTTATAAGAAAAAACTTTATAAAATTTTAGGCAATTTTTTGTGGAAGTGGCTACATATTTTGGTACATAGCAAAGGAATAGCGCATCAGACTATTCGCTCTGGCCGCTGTGTAGCAATAATTCATTTCTTCATTATGATTCATTTCATTTCTTCATTATGATTCATTCTTTTAATTTTTGTTGGAGGAATACTAGTTAAAATTAAACTAAGAATCACAAACAAAATAATTTCTGGATGTAATTAGTACATTATAAAGTATAAATAAAAATAAACTCTTAAAATTAAAACCGTCTTCATATCCTACAACTTATTTTATATTCATTAAATTGTATATGGCCGCGCCCACATTTTAGGGGCTTTTTTTTTAAGAACAGTTTTTCGTAGATTTTAATCATATAATATCAATCTTTAGAAGCAAACTTGAGTATATGTTGAGATATTTAAAAAATCCGCCCACTACCACGCCCCTGTTTTGAATTAAAATTCTCTTGGAGTAATTTTATAAGAAAAAACTTTATAAAATTTTAGGCAATTTTTTGTGGAAGTGGCTACATATTTTGGTACATAGGAAAGGAATAGCGCATCAGACTATTCGCTCTGGCCGCTGTGTAGCATTCTTTTAATTTTTGTTGGAGGAATACTAGTTTAATATTATTAAAATATTTTTTGTTTATCTTTAGCATCATTATCTTATTTATGACAAAATTATTATAACGATTAGTTTCTGCTACATAAACTAATTATTTGGACCTTACCCAATTTGAATATAACCTAAAACTTTACGTGCTAATTATCTTAAAAACGCAACTCTATGAAAACACAAATAGTTAAAATTAAACTAAGAATCACAAACAAAATAATTTCTGGATGTAATTAGTACATTATAAAGTATAAATAAAAATAAACTCTTAAAATTAAAACCGTCTTCATATCCTACAACTTATTTTATATTCATTAAATTGTATATGGCCGCGCCCACATTTTAGGGGCGTTTTTTATTTAAAACAGTTTTTCGTAGATTTTAATCATATAATATTAATCTTTAGAAGCAAACTTGAGTATATGTTGAGATATTTAAAAAATCCGCCCACTACCACGCCCCTGTTTTGAATTAAAATTCTCTTGAAGTAATTTTATAAGAAAAAACTTTATAAAATTTTAGGCAATTTTTTGAGGAAGTGGCTACATTACTATTAGCTCTGGCCGCTGTGTAGCATTCTTTTAATTTTTGTTGGAGGAATACTAGTTTAATATTATTAAAATATATTTTTTTATCTCTAGCATCATTATCTTATTTATGACAAAATTATTATAACGATTAGTTTCTGCTACATAAACTAATTATTTGGACCTTATCCAATTTGAATATAACCTAAAACTTTACGTGCTAATTATCTTAAAAACGCAACTCTATGAAAACACAAATAGTTAAAATTAAACTAAGAATCACAAACAAAATAATTTCTGGATGTAATTAGTACATTATAAAGTATAAATAAAAATAAACTCTTAAAATTAAAACCGTCTTCATATCCTACAACTTATTTTATATTCATTAAATTGTATATGGCCGCGCCCACATTTTAGGGGCGTTTTTTTTTTTAAAACAGTTTTTCGTAGATTTTAATCATATAATATCAATCTTTAGAAGCAAACTTGAGTATATGTTGAGATATTTAAAAAATCCGCCCACTACCACGCCCCTGTTTTGAATTAAAATTCTCTTGGAGTAATTTTATAAGAAAAAACTTTATAAAATTTTAGGCAATTTTTTGAGGAAGTGGCTACATATTTTGGTACATAGGAAAGGAATAGCGCATCAGACTATTCGCTCTGGCCGCTGTGTAGCATTCTTTTAATTTTTGTTGGAGGAATACTAGTTTAATATTATTAAAATATTTTTTTTTTATCTTTAGCATCATTATCTTATTTATGACAAAATTATTATAACGATTAGTTTCTGCTACATAAACTAATTATTTGGACCTTATCCAATTTGAATATAACCTAAAACTTTACGTGCTAATTATCTTAAAAACGCAACTCTATTGAAAACACAAATAGTTAAAATTAAACTAAGAATCACAAATAAAATAATTTCTGGATGTAATTAGTACATTATAAAGTATAAATAAAAATAAACTCTTAAAATTAAAACCGTCTTCATATCCTACAACTTATTTTATATTCATTAAATTGTATATGGCCGCGCCCACATTTTAGGGGCTTTTTTTTTAAGAACAGTTTTTCGTAGATTTTAATCATATAATATCAATCTTTAGAAGCAAACTTGAGTATATGTTGAGATATTTAAAAAATCCGCCCACTACCACGCCCCTGTTTTGAATTAAAATTCTCTTGGAGTAATTTTATAAGAAAAAACTTTATAAAATTTTAGGCAATTTTTTGTGGAAGTGGCTACATATTTTGGTACATAGCAAAGGAATAGCGCATCAGACTATTCGCTCTGGCCGCTGTGTAGCATTCTTTTAATTTTTGTTGGAGGAATACTAGTTAAAATTAAACTAAGAATCACAAACAAAATAATTTCTGGATGTAATTAGTACATTATAAAGTATAAATAAAAATAAACTCTTAAAATTAAAACCGTCTTCATATCCTACAACTTATTTTATATTCATTAAATTGTATATGGCCGCGCCCACATTTTAGGGGCTTTTTTTTTAAGAACAGTTTTTCGTAGATTTTAATCATATAATATCAATCTTTAGAAGCAAACTTGAGTATATGTTGAGATATTTAAAAAATCCGCCCACTACCACGCCCCTGTTTTGAATTAAAATTCTCTTGGAGTAATTTTATAAGAAAAAACTTTATAAAATTTTAGGCAATTTTTTGTGGAAGTGGCTACATATTTTGGTACATAGGAAAGGAATAGCGCATCAGACTATTCGCTCTGGCCGCTGTGTAGCATTCTTTTAATTTTTGTTGGAGGAATACTAGTTTAATATTATTAAAATATTTTTTGTTTATCTTTAGCATCATTATCTTATTTATGACAAAATTATTATAACGATTAGTTTCTGCTACATAAACTAATTATTTGGACCTTACCCAATTTGAATATAACCTAAAACTTTACGTGCTAATTATCTTAAAAACGCAACTCTATGAAAACACAAATAGTTAAAATTAAACTAAGAATCACAAACAAAATAATTTCTGGATGTAATTAGTACATTATAAAGTATAAATAAAAATAAACTCTTAAAATTAAAACCGTCTTCATATCCTACAACTTATTTTATATTCATTAAATTGTATATGGCCGCGCCCACATTTTAGGGGCGTTTTTTTTTAAAACAGTTTTTCGTAGATTTTAATCATATAATATCAATCTTTAGAAGCAAACTTGAGTATATGTTGAGATATTTAAAAAATCCGCCCACTACCACGCCCCTGTTTTGAATTAAAATTCTCTTGGAGTAATTTTATAAGAAAAAACTTTATAAAATTTTAGGCAATTTTTTGAGGAAGTGGCTACATATTTTGGTATATAGGAAAGGAATAGCGCATCAGACTATTCGCTCTGGCCGCTGTGTAGCATTCTTTTAATTTTTGTTGGAGGAATACTAGTTTAATATTATTAAAATATTTTTTTATCTTTAGCATCATTATCTTATTTATGACAAAATTATTATAACGATTAGTTTCTGCTACATAAACTAATTATTTGGACCTTATCCAATTTGAATATAACCTAAAACTTTACGTGCTAATTATCTTAAAAACGCAACTCTATTGAAAACACAAATAGTTAAAATTAAACTAAGAATCACAAACAAAATAATTTCTGGATGTAATAAGTACATTATAAAGTATAAATAAAAATAAACTCTTAAAATTAAAACCGTCTTCATATCCTACAACTTATTTTATATTCATTAAATTGTATATGGCCGCGCCCACATTTTAGGGGCTTTTTTTTTAAGAACAGTTTTTCGTATATTTTAATCATATAATATCAATCTTTAGAAGCAAACTTGAGTATATGTTGAGATATTTAAAAAATCCGCCCACTACCACGCCCCTGTTTTGAATTAAAATTCTCTTGGAGTAATTTTATAAGAAAAAACTTTATAAAATTTTAGGCAATTTTTTGTGGAAGTGGCTACATATTTTGGTACATAGCAAAGGAATAGCGCATCAGACTATTCGCTCTGGCCGCTGTGTAGCAATAATTCATTTCTTCATTATGATTCATTTCATTTCTTCATTATGATTCATTCTTTTAATTTTTGTTGGAGGAATACTAGTTAAAATTAAACTAAGAATCACAAACAAAATAATTTCTGGATGTAATTAGTACATTATAAAGTATAAATAAAAATAAACTCTTAAAATTAAAACCGTCTTCATATCCTACAACTTATTTTATATTCATTAAATTGTATATGGCCGCGCCCACATTTTAGGGGCTTTTTTTTTAAGAACAGTTTTTCGTAGATTTTAATCATATAATATCAATCTTTAGAAGCAAACTTGAGTATATGTTGAGATATTTAAAAAATCCGCCCACTACCACGCCCCTGTTTTGAATTAAAATTCTCTTGGAGTAATTTTATAAGAAAAAACTTTATAAAATTTTAGGCAATTTTTTGTGGAAGTGGCTACATATTTTGGTACATAGGAAAGGAATAGCGCATCAGACTATTCGCTCTGGCCGCTGTGTAGCATTCTTTTAATTTTTGTTGGAGGAATACTAGTTTAATATTATTAAAATATTTTTTGTTTATCTTTAGCATCATTATCTTATTTATGACAAAATTATTATAACGATTAGTTTCTGCTACATAAACTAATTATTTGGACCTTACCCAATTTGAATATAACCTAAAACTTTACGTGCTAATTATCTTAAAAACGCAACTCTATGAAAACACAAATAGTTAAAATTAAACTAAGAATCACAAACAAAATAATTTCTGGATGTAATTAGTACATTATAAAGTATAAATAAAAATAAACTCTTAAAATTAAAACCGTCTTCATATCCTACAACTTATTTTATATTCATTAAATTGTATATGGCCGCGCCCACATTTTAGGGGCGTTTTTTATTTAAAACAGTTTTTCGTAGATTTTAATCATATAATATTAATCTTTAGAAGCAAACTTGAGTATATGTTGAGATATTTAAAAAATCCGCCCACTACCACGCCCCTGTTTTGAATTAAAATTCTCTTGAAGTAATTTTATAAGAAAAAACTTTATAAAATTTTAGGCAATTTTTTGAGGAAGTGGCTACATTACTATTAGCTCTGGCCGCTGTGTAGCATTCTTTTAATTTTTGTTGGAGGAATACTAGTTTAATATTATTAAAATATATTTTTTTATCTCTAGCATCATTATCTTATTTATGACAAAATTATTATAACGATTAGTTTCTGCTACATAAACTAATTATTTGGACCTTATCCAATTTGAATATAACCTAAAACTTTACGTGCTAATTATCTTAAAAACGCAACTCTATGAAAACACAAATAGTTAAAATTAAACTAAGAATCACAAACAAAATAATTTCTGGATGTAATTAGTACATTATAAAGTATAAATAAAAATAAACTCTTAAAATTAAAACCGTCTTCATATCCTACAACTTATTTTATATTCATTAAATTGTATATGGCCGCGCCCACATTTTAGGGGCGTTTTTTTTTTAAAACAGTTTTTCGTAGATTTTAATCATATAATATCAATCTTTAGAAGCAAACTTGAGTATATGTTGAGATATTTAAAAAATCCGCCCACTACCACGCCCCTGTTTTGAATTAAAATTCTCTTGGAGTAATTTTATAAGAAAAAACTTTATAAAATTTTAGGCAATTTTTTGAGGAAGTGGCTACATATTTTGGTACATAGGAAAGGAATAGCGCATCAGACTATTCGCTCTGGCCGCTGTGTAGCATTCTTTTAATTTTTGTTGGAGGAATACTAGTTTAATATTATTAAAATATTTTTTTTTTATCTTTAGCATCATTATCTTATTTATGACAAAATTATTATAACGATTAGTTTCTGCTACATAAACTAATTATTTGGACCTTATCCAATTTGAATATAACCTAAAACTTTACGTGCTAATTATCTTAAAAACGCAACTCTATTGAAAACACAAATAGTTAAAATTAAACTAAGAATCACAAATAAAATAATTTCTGGATGTAATTAGTACATTATAAAGTATAAATAAAAATAAACTCTTAAAATTAAAACCGTCTTCATATCCTACAACTTATTTTATATTCATTAAATTGTATATGGCCGCGCCCACATTTTAGGGGCGTTTTTTTTTAAAACAGTTTCCTTTCCTATATACCAAAATATGTAGCCACTTCCTCAAAAAATTGCGTAAAATTTTATAAGAAAAAACTTTATAAAATTTTAGGCAATTTTTTGAGGAAGTGGCTACATATTTTGGTATATAGGAAAGGAATAGCGCATCAGACTATTCGCTCTGGCCGCTGTGTAGCATTCTTTTAATTTTTGTTGGAGGAATACTAGTTTAATATTATTAAAATATTTATTTTTATCATTAGCATCATTATCTTATTTATGACAAAATTATTATAACGATTAGTTTCTGCTACATAAACTAATTATTTGGACCTTATCCAATTTGAATATAACCTAAAACTTTACGTGCTAATTATCTTAAAAACGCAACTCTATTGAAAACACAAATAGTTAAAATTAAACTAAGAATCACAAACAAAATAATTTCTGGATGTAATTAGTACATTATAAAGTATAAATAAAAATAAACTCTTAAAATTAAAACCGTCTTCATATCCTACAACTTATTTTATATTCATTAAATTGTATATGGCCGCGCCCACATTTTAGGGGCGTTTTTTTTTAAAAACAGTTTTTCGTAGATTTTAATCATATAATATTAATCTTTAGAAGCAAACTTGAGTATATGTTGAGATATTTAAAAAATCCGCCCACTACCACGCCCCTGTTTTGAATTAAAATTCTCTTGAAGTAATTTTATAAGAAAAAACTTTATAAAATTTTAGGCAATTTTTTGAGGAAGTGGCTACATATTTTGGTATATAGGAAAGGAATAGCGCATCAGACTATTAGCTCTGGCCGCTGTGTAGCATTCTTTTAATTTTTGTTGGAGGAATACTAGTTTAATATTATTAAAATATATTTTTTTATCTCTAGCATCATTATCTTATTTATGACAAAATTATTATAACGATTAGTTTCTGCTACATAAACTAATTATTTGGACCTTATCCAATTTGAATATAACCTAAAACTTTACGTGCTAATTATCTTAAAAACGCAACTCTATGAAAACACAAATAGTTAAAATTAAACTAAGAATCACAAACAAAATAATTTCTGGATGTAATTAGTACATTATAAAGTATAAATAAAAATAAACTCTTAAAATTAAAACCGTCTTCATATCCTACAACTTATTTTATATTCATTAAATTGTATATGGCCGCGCCCACATTTTAGGGGCGTTTTTTTTTAAAAACAGTTTTTCGTAGATTTTAATCATATAATATTAATCTTTAGAAGCAAACTTGAGTATATGTTGAGATATTTAAAAAATCCGCCCACTACCACGCCCCTGTTTTGAATTAAAATTCTCTTGGAGTAATTTTATAAGAAAAAACTTTATAAAATTTTAGGCAATTTTTTGAGGAAGTGGCTACATATTTTGGTATATAGGAAAGGAATAGCGCATCAGACTATTAGCTCTGGCCGCTGTGTAGCATTCTTTTAATTTTTGTTGGAGGAATACTAGTTTAATATTATTAAAATATATTTTTTTATCTCTAGCATCATTATCTTATTTATGACAAAATTATTATAACGATTAGTTTCTGCTACATAAACTAATTATTTGGACCTTATCCAATTTGAATATAACCTAAAACTTTACGTGCTAATTATCTTAAAAACGCAACTCTATGAAAACACAAATAGTTAAAATTAAACTAAGAATCACAAACAAAATAATTTCTGTATGTAATTAGTACATTATAAAGTATAAATAAAAATAAACTCTTAAAATTAAAACCGTCTTCATATCCTACAACTTATTTTATATTCATTAAATTGTATATGGCCGCGCCCACATTTAAGGGGCATTTTTTTTTTAAAACAGTTTTTCGTAGATTTTAATCATATAATATCAATCTTTAGAAGCAAACTTGAGTATATGTTGAGATATTTAAAAAATCCGCCCACTACCACGCCCCTGTTTTGAATTAAAATTCTCTTGGAGTAATTTTATAAGAAAAAACTTTATAAAATTTTAGGCAATTTTTTGAGGAAGTGGCTACATATTTTGGTATATAGGAAAGGAATAGCGCATCAGACTATTCGCTCTGGCCGCTGTGTAGCATTCTTTTAATTTATGTTGGAGGAATACTAGTTTAATATTATTAAAATATTTTTTTTTTATCTTTAGCATCATTATCTTATTTATGACAAAATTATTATAACGATTAGTTTCTGCTACATAAACTAATTATTTGGACCTTATCCAATTTGAATATAACCTAAAACTTTACGTGCTAATTATCTTAAAAACGCAACTCTATTGAAAACACAAATAGTTAAAATTAAACTAAGAATCACAAATAAAATAATTTCTGGATGTAATTAGTACATTATAAAGTATAAATAAAAATAAACTCTTAAAATTAAAACCGTCTTCATATCCTACAACTTATTTTATATTCATTAAATTGTATATGGCCGCGCCCACATTTTAGGGGCGTTTTTTTTTTAAAACAGTTTCCTTTCCTATATACCAAAATATGTAGCCACTTCCTCAAAAAATTGCGTAAAATTTTATGTAATAAGTACATTATAAAGTATAAATAAAAATAAACTCTTAAAATTAAAACCGTCTTCATATCCTACAACTTATTTTATATTCATTAAATTGTATATGGCCGCGCCCACATTTTAGGGGCTTTTTTTTTAAGAACAGTTTTTCGTAGATTTTAATCATATAATATCAATCTTTAGAAGCAAACTTGAGTATATGTTGAGATATTTAAAAAATCCGCCCACTACCACGCCCCTGTTTTGAATTAAAATTCTCTTGGAGTAATTTTATAAGAAAAAACTTTATAAAATTTTAGGCAATTTTTTGTGAAAGTGGCTACATATTTTGGTACATAGGAAAGGAATAGCGCATCAGACTATTCGCTCTGGCCGCTGTGTAGCATTCTTTTAATTTTTGTTGGAGGAATACTAGTTTAATATTATTAAAATATTTTTTGTTTATCTTTAGCATCATTATCTTATTTATGACAAAATTATTATAACGATTAGTTTCTGCTACATAAACTAATTATTTGGACCTTACCCAATTTGAATATAACCTAAAACTTTACGTGCTAATTATCTTAAAAACGCAACTCTATGAAAACACAAATAGTTAAAATTAAACTAAGACTCACAAACAAAATAATTTCTGGATGTAATTAGTACATTATAAAGTATAAATAAAAATAAACTCTTAAAATTAAAACCGTCTTCATATCCTACAACTTATTTTATATTCATTAAATTGTATATGGCCGCGCCCACATTTTAGGGGCGTTTTTTTTTAAAAACAGTTTTTCGTAGATTTTAATCATATAATATTAATCTTTAGAAGCAAACTTGAGTATATGTTGAGATATTTAAAAAATCCGCCCACTACCACGCCCCTGTTTTGAATTAAAATTCTCTTGAAGTAATTTTATAAGAAAAAACTTTATAAAATTTTAGGCAATTTTTTGAGGAAGTGGCTACATATTTTGGTATATAGGAAAGGAATAGCGCATCAGACTATTAGCTCTGGCCGCTGTGTAGCATTCTTTTAATTTTTGTTGGAGGAATACTAGTTTAATATTATTAAAATATTTTTTTTTTATCTCTAGCATCATTATCTTATTTATGACAAAATTATTATAACGATTAGTTTCTGCTACATAAACTAATTATTTGGACCTTATCCAATTTGAATATAACCTAAAACTTTACGTGCTAATTATCTTAAAAACGCAACTCTATGAAAACACAAATAGTTAAAATTAAACTAAGAATCACAAACAAAATAATTTCTGTATGTAATTAGTACATTATAAAGTATAAATAAAAATAAACTCTTAAAATTAAAACCGTCTTCATATCCTACAACTTATTTTATATTCATTAAATTGTATATGGCCGCGCCCACATTTTAGGGGCATTTTTTTTTTAAAACAGTTTTTCGTAGATTTTAATCATATAATATCAATCTTTAGAAGCAAACTTGAGTATATGTTGAGATATTTAAAAAATCCGCCCACTACCACGCCCCTGTTTTGAATTAAAATTCTCTTGGAGTAATTTTATAAGAAAAAACTTTATAAAATTTTAGGCAATTTTTTGAGGAAGTGGCTACATATTTTGGTATATAGGAAAGGAATAGCGCATCAGACTATTCGCTCTGGCCGCTGTGTAGCATTCTTTTAATTTTTGTTGGAGGAATACTAGTTTAATATTATTAAAATATTTTTTTTTTATCTTTAGCATCATTATCTTATTTATGACAAAATTATTATAACGATTAGTTTCTGCTACATAAACTAATTATTTGGACCTTATCCAATTTGAATATAACCTAAAACTTTACGTGCTAATTATCTTAAAAACGCAACTCTATTGAAAACACAAAGAGTTAAAATTAAACTAAGAATCACAAATAAAATAATTTCTGGATGTAATTAGTACATTATAAAGTATAAATAAAAATAAACTCTTAAAATTAAAACCGTCTTCATATCCTACAACTTATTTTATATTCATTAAATTGTATATGGCCGCGCCCACATTTTAGGGGCGTTTTTTTTTAAAACAGTTTCCTTTCCTATATACCAAAATATGTAGCCACTTCCTCAAAAAATTGCGTAAAATTTTATAAGAAAAAACTTTATAAAATTTTAGGCAATTTTTTGAGGAAGTGGCTACATATTTTGGTATATAGGAAAGGAATAGCGCATCAGACTATTCGCTCTGGCCGCTGTGTAGCATTCTTTTAATTTTTGTTGGAGGAATACTAGTTTAATATTATTAAAATATTTTTTTTTATCTTTAGCATCATTATCTTATTTATGACAAAATTATTATAACGATTAGTTTCTGCTACATAAACTAATTATTTGGACCTTATCCAATTTGAATATAACCTAAAACTTTACGTGCTAATTATCTTAAAAACGCAACTCTATTGAAAACACAAATAGTTAAAATTAAACTAAGAATCACAAACAAAATAATTTCTGGATGTAATTAGTACATTATAAAGTATAAATAAAAATAAACTCTTAAAATTAAAACCGTCTTCATATCCTACAACTTATTTTATATTCATTAAATTGTATATGGCCGCGCCCACATTTTAGGGGCGTTTTTTTTTTTAAACAGTTTCCTTTCCTATATACCAAAATATGTAGCCACTTCCTCAAAAAATTGCGTAAAATTTTATGTAATAAGTACATTATAAAGTATAAATAAAAATAAACTCTTAAAATTAAAACCGTCTTCATATCCTACAACTTATTTTATATTCATTAAATTGTATATGGCCGCGCCCACATTTTAGGGGCTTTTTTTTTAAGAACAGTTTTTCGTAGATTTTAATCATATAATATCAATCTTTAGAAGCAAACTTGAGTATATGTTGAGATATTTAAAAAATCCGCCCACTACCACGCCCCTGTTTTGAATTAAAATTCTCTTGGAGTAATTTTATAAGAAAAAACTTTATAAAATTTTAGGCAATTTTTTGAGGAAGTGGCTACATATTTTGGTACATAGGAAAGGAATAGCGCATCAGACTATTCGCTCTGGCCGCTGTGTAGCATTCTTTTAATTTTTGTTGGAGGAATACTAGTTTAATATTATTAAAATATTTTTTTTTTATCTTTAGCATCATTATCTTATTTATGACAAAATTATTATAACGATTAGTTTCTGCTACATAAACTAATTATTTGGACCTTATCCAATTTGAATATAACCTAAAACTTTACGTGCTAATTATCTTAAAAACGCAACTCTATTGAAAACACAAATAGTTAAAATTAAACTAAGAATCACAAATAAAATAATTTCTGGATGTAATTAGTACATTATAAAGTATAAATAAAAATAAACTCTTAAAATTAAAACCGTCTTCATATCCTACAACTTATTTTATATTCATTAAATTGTATATGGCCGCGCCCACATTTTAGGGGCGTTTTTTTTTAAAACAGTTTCCTTTCCTATATACCAAAATATGTAGCCACTTCCTCAAAAAATTGCGTAAAATTTTATAAGAAAAAACTTTATAAAATTTTAGGCAATTTTTTGAGGAAGTGGCTACATATTTTGGTATATAGGAAAGGAATAGCGCATCAGACTATTCGCTCTGGCCGCTGTGTAGCATTCTTTTAATTTTTGTTGGAGGAATACTAGTTTAATATTATTAAAATATTTATTTTTATCATTAGCATCATTATCTTATTTATGACAAAATTATTATAACGATTAGTTTCTGCTACATAAACTAATTATTTGGACCTTATCCAATTTGAATATAACCTAAAACTTTACGTGCTAATTATCTTAAAAACGCAACTCTATTGAAAACACAAATAGTTAAAATTAAACTAAGAATCACAAACAAAATAATTTCTGGATGTAATTAGTACATTATAAAGTATAAATAAAAATAAACTCTTAAAATTAAAACCGTCTTCATATCCTACAACTTATTTTATATTCATTAAATTGTATATGGCCGCGCCCACATTTTAGGGGCGTTTTTTTTTAAAAACAGTTTTTCGTAGATTTTAATCATATAATATTAATCTTTAGAAGCAAACTTGAGTATATGTTGAGATATTTAAAAAATCCGCCCACTACCACGCCCCTGTTTTGAATTAAAATTCTCTTGAAGTAATTTTATAAGAAAAAACTTTATAAAATTTTAGGCAATTTTTTGAGGAAGTGGCTACATATTTTGGTATATAGGAAAGGAATAGCGCATCAGACTATTAGCTCTGGCCGCTGTGTAGCATTCTTTTAATTTTTGTTGGAGGAATACTAGTTTAATATTATTAAAATATATTTTTTTATCTCTAGCATCATTATCTTATTTATGACAAAATTATTATAACGATTAGTTTCTGCTACATAAACTAATTATTTGGACCTTATCCAATTTGAATATAACCTAAAACTTTACGTGCTAATTATCTTAAAAACGCAACTCTATGAAAACACAAATAGTTAAAATTAAACTAAGAATCACAAACAAAATAATTTCTGGATGTAATTAGTACATTATAAAGTATAAATAAAAATAAACTCTTAAAATTAAAACCGTCTTCATATCCTACAACTTATTTTATATTCATTAAATTGTATATGGCCGCGCCCACATTTTAGGGGCGTTTTTTTTTAAAAACAGTTTTTCGTAGATTTTAATCATATAATATTAATCTTTAGAAGCAAACTTGAGTATATGTTGAGATATTTAAAAAATCCGCCCACTACCACGCCCCTGTTTTGAATTAAAATTCTCTTGGAGTAATTTTATAAGAAAAAACTTTATAAAATTTTAGGCAATTTTTTGAGGAAGTGGCTACATATTTTGGTATATAGGAAAGGAATAGCGCATCAGACTATTAGCTCTGGCCGCTGTGTAGCATTCTTTTAATTTTTGTTGGAGGAATACTAGTTTAATATTATTAAAATATATTTTTTTATCTCTAGCATCATTATCTTATTTATGACAAAATTATTATAACGATTAGTTTCTGCTACATAAACTAATTATTTGGACCTTATCCAATTTGAATATAACCTAAAACTTTACGTGCTAATTATCTTAAAAACGCAACTCTATGAAAACACAAATAGTTAAAATTAAACTAAGAATCACAAACAAAATAATTTCTGTATGTAATTAGTACATTATAAAGTATAAATAAAAATAAACTCTTAAAATTAAAACCGTCTTCATATCCTACAACTTATTTTATATTCATTAAATTGTATATGGCCGCGCCCACATTTAAGGGGCATTTTTTTTTTAAAACAGTTTTTCGTAGATTTTAATCATATAATATCAATCTTTAGAAGCAAACTTGAGTATATGTTGAGATATTTAAAAAATCCGCCCACTACCACGCCCCTGTTTTGAATTAAAATTCTCTTGGAGTAATTTTATAAGAAAAAACTTTATAAAATTTTAGGCAATTTTTTGAGGAAGTGGCTACATATTTTGGTATATAGGAAAGGAATAGCGCATCAGACTATTCGCTCTGGCCGCTGTGTAGCATTCTTTTAATTTTTGTTGGAGGAATACTAGTTTAATATTATTAAAATATTTTTTTTTTATCTTTAGCATCATTATCTTATTTATGACAAAATTATTATAACGATTAGTTTCTGCTACATAAACTAATTATTTGGACCTTATCCAATTTGAATATAACCTAAAACTTTACGTGCTAATTATCTTAAAAACGCAACTCTATTGAAAACACAAATAGTTAAAATTAAACTAAGAATCACAAATAAAATAATTTCTGGATGTAATTAGTACATTATAAAGTATAAATAAAAATAAACTCTTAAAATTAAAACCGTCTTCATATCCTACAACTTATTTTATATTCATTAAATTGTATATGGCCGCGCCCACATTTTAGGGGCGTTTTTTTTTTAAAACAGTTTCCTTTCCTATATACCAAAATATGTAGCCACTTCCTCAAAAAATTGCGTAAAATTTTATGTAATAAGTACATTATAAAGTATAAATAAAAATAAACTCTTAAAATTAAAACCGTCTTCATATCCTACAACTTATTTTATATTCATTAAATTGTATATGGCCGCGCCCACATTTTAGGGGCTTTTTTTTTAAGAACAGTTTTTCGTAGATTTTAATCATATAATATCAATCTTTAGAAGCAAACTTGAGTATATGTTGAGATATTTAAAAAATCCGCCCACTACCACGCCCCTGTTTTGAATTAAAATTCTCTTGGAGTAATTTTATAAGAAAAAACTTTATAAAATTTTAGGCAATTTTTTGTGAAAGTGGCTACATATTTTGGTACATAGGAAAGGAATAGCGCATCAGACTATTCGCTCTGGCCGCTGTGTAGCATTCTTTTAATTTTTGTTGGAGGAATACTAGTTTAATATTATTAAAATATTTTTTGTTTATCTTTAGCATCATTATCTTATTTATGACAAAATTATTATAACGATTAGTTTCTGCTACATAAACTAATTATTTGGACCTTACCCAATTTGAATATAACCTAAAACTTTACGTGCTAATTATCTTAAAAACGCAACTCTATGAAAACACAAATAGTTAAAATTAAACTAAGAATCACAAACAAAATAATTTCTGGATGTAATTAGTACATTATAAAGTATAAATAAAAATAAACTCTTAAAATTAAAACCGTCTTCATATCCTACAACTTATTTTATATTCATTAAATTGTATATGGCCGCGCCCACATTTTAGGGGCATTTTTTTTTTAAAACAGTTTTTCGTAGATTTTAATCATATAATATCAATCTTTAGAAGCAAACTTGAGTATATGTTGAGATATTTAAAAAATCCGCCCACTACCACGCCCCTGTTTTGAATTAAAATTCTCTTGGAGTAATTTTATAAGAAAAAACTTTATAAAATTTTAGGCAATTTTTTGAGGAAGTGGCTACATATTTTGGTATATAGGAAAGGAATAGCGCATCAGACTATTCGCTCTGGCCGCTGTGTAGCATTCTTTTAATTTTTGTTGGAGGAATACTAGTTTAATATTATTAAAATATTTTTTTTTTATCTTTAGCATCATTATCTTATTTATGACAAAATTATTATAACGATTAGTTTCTGCTACATAAACTAATTATTTGGACCTTATCCAATTTGAATATAACCTAAAACTTTACGTGCTAATTATCTTAAAAACGCAACTCTATTGAAAACACAAAGAGTTAAAATTAAACTAAGAATCACAAACAAAATAATTTCTGGATGTAATTAGTACATTATAAAGTATAAATAAAAATAAACTCTTAAAATTAAAACCGTCTTCATATCCTACAACTTATTTTATATTCATTAAATTGTATATGGCCGCGCCCACATTTTAGGGGCGTTTTTTTTTAAAACAGTTTCCTTTCCTATATACCAAAATATGTAGCCACTTCCTCAAAAAATTGCGTAAAATTTTATAAGAAAAAACTTTATAAAATTTTAGGCAATTTTTTGAGGAAGTGGCTACATATTTTGGTATATAGGAAAGGAATAGCGCATCAGACTATTCGCTCTGGCCGCTGTGTAGCATTCTTTTAATTTTTGTTGGAGGAATACTAGTTTAATATTATTAAAATATTTTTTTTTATCTTTAGCATCATTATCTTATTTATGACAAAATTATTATAACGATTAGTTTCTGCTACATAAACTAATTATTTGGACCTTATCCAATTTGAATATAACCTAAAACTTTACGTGCTAATTATCTTAAAAACGCAACTCTATTGAAAACACAAATAGTTAAAATTAAACTAAGAATCACAAACAAAATAATTTCTGGATGTAATTAGTACATTATAAAGTATAAATAAAAATAAACTCTTAAAATTAAAACCGTCTTCATATCCTACAACTTATTTTATATTCATTAAATTGTATATGGCCGCGCCCACATTTTAGGGGCGTTTTTTTTTTAAAACAGTTTCCTTTCCTATATACCAAAATATGTAGCCACTTCCTCAAAAAATTGCGTAAAATTTTATGTAATAAGTACATTATAAAGTATAAATAAAAATAAACTCTTAAAATTAAAACCGTCTTCATATCCTACAACTTATTTTATATTCATTAAATTGTATATGGCCGCGCCCACATTTTAGGGGCTTTTTTTTTAAGAACAGTTTTTCGTAGATTTTAATCATATAATATCAATCTTTAGAAGCAAACTTGAGTATATGTTGAGATATTTAAAAAATCCGCCCACTACCACGCCCCTGTTTTGAATTAAAATTCTCTTGGAGTAATTTTATAAGAAAAAACTTTATAAAATTTTAGGCAATTTTTTGTGAAAGTGGCTACATATTTTGGTACATAGGAAAGGAATAGCGCATCAGACTATTCGCTCTGGCCGCTGTGTAGCATTCTTTTAATTTTTGTTGGAGGAATACTAGTTTAATATTATTAAAATATTTTTTGTTTATCTTTAGCATCATTATCTTATTTATGACAAAATTATTATAACGATTAGTTTCTGCTACATAAACTAATTATTTGGACCTTACCCAATTTGAATATAACCTAAAACTTTACGTGCTAATTATCTTAAAAACGCAACTCTATGAAAACACAAATAGTTAAAATTAAACTAAGACTCACAAACAAAATAATTTCTGGATGTAATTAGTACATTATAAAGTATAAATAAAAATAAACTCTTAAAATTAAAACCGTCTTCATATCCTACAACTTATTTTATATTCATTAAATTGTATATGGCCGCGCCCACATTTTAGGGGCGTTTTTTTTTAAAAACAGTTTTTCGTAGATTTTAATCATATAATATTAATCTTTAGAAGCAAACTTGAGTATATGTTGAGATATTTAAAAAATCCGCCCACTACCACGCCCCTGTTTTGAATTAAAATTCTCTTGAAGTAATTTTATAAGAAAAAACTTTATAAAATTTTAGGCAATTTTTTGAGGAAGTGGCTACATATTTTGGTATATAGGAAAGGAATAGCGCATCAGACTATTAGCTCTGGCCGCTGTGTAGCATTCTTTTAATTTTTGTTGGAGGAATACTAGTTTAATATTATTAAAATATTTTTTTTTTATCTCTAGCATCATTATCTTATTTATGACAAAATTATTATAACGATTAGTTTCTGCTACATAAACTAATTATTTGGACCTTATCCAATTTGAATATAACCTAAAACTTTACGTGCTAATTATCTTAAAAACGCAACTCTATGAAAACACAAATAGTTAAAATTAAACTAAGAATCACAAACAAAATAATTTCTGTATGTAATTAGTACATTATAAAGTATAAATAAAAATAAACTCTTAAAATTAAAACCGTCTTCATATCCTACAACTTATTTTATATTCATTAAATTGTATATGGCCGCGCCCACATTTTAGGGGCATTTTTTTTTTAAAACAGTTTTTCGTAGATTTTAATCATATAATATCAATCTTTAGAAGCAAACTTGAGTATATGTTGAGATATTTAAAAAATCCGCCCACTACCACGCCCCTGTTTTGAATTAAAATTCTCTTGGAGTAATTTTATAAGAAAAAACTTTATAAAATTTTAGGCAATTTTTTGAGGAAGTGGCTACATATTTTGGTATATAGGAAAGGAATAGCGCATCAGACTATTCGCTCTGGCCGCTGTGTAGCATTCTTTTAATTTTTGTTGGAGGAATACTAGTTTAATATTATTAAAATATTTTTTTTTTATCTTTAGCATCATTATCTTATTTATGACAAAATTATTATAACGATTAGTTTCTGCTACATAAACTAATTATTTGGACCTTATCCAATTTGAATATAACCTAAAACTTTACGTGCTAATTATCTTAAAAACGCAACTCTATTGAAAACACAAAGAGTTAAAATTAAACTAAGAATCACAAATAAAATAATTTCTGGATGTAATTAGTACATTATAAAGTATAAATAAAAATAAACTCTTAAAATTAAAACCGTCTTCATATCCTACAACTTATTTTATATTCATTAAATTGTATATGGCCGCGCCCACATTTTAGGGGCGTTTTTTTTTAAAACAGTTTCCTTTCCTATATACCAAAATATGTAGCCACTTCCTCAAAAAATTGCGTAAAATTTTATAAGAAAAAACTTTATAAAATTTTAGGCAATTTTTTGAGGAAGTGGCTACATATTTTGGTATATAGGAAAGGAATAGCGCATCAGACTATTCGCTCTGGCCGCTGTGTAGCATTCTTTTAATTTTTGTTGGAGGAATACTAGTTTAATATTATTAAAATATTTTTTTTTATCTTTAGCATCATTATCTTATTTATGACAAAATTATTATAACGATTAGTTTCTGCTACATAAACTAATTATTTGGACCTTATCCAATTTGAATATAACCTAAAACTTTACGTGCTAATTATCTTAAAAACGCAACTCTATTGAAAACACAAATAGTTAAAATTAAACTAAGAATCACAAACAAAATAATTTCTGGATGTAATTAGTACATTATAAAGTATAAATAAAAATAAACTCTTAAAATTAAAACCGTCTTCATATCCTACAACTTATTTTATATTCATTAAATTGTATATGGCCGCGCCCACATTTTAGGGGCGTTTTTTTTTAAAAACAGTTTTTCGTAGATTTTAATCATATAATATTAATCTTTAGAAGCAAACTTGAGTATATGTTGAGATATTTAAAAAATCCGCCCACTACCACGCCCCTGTTTTGAATTAAAATTCTCTTGAAGTAATTTTATAAGAAAAAACTTTATAAAATTTTAGGCAATTTTTTGAGGAAGTGGCTACATATTTTGGTATATAGGAAAGGAATAGCGCATCAGACTATTAGCTCTGGCCGCTGTGTAGCATTCTTTTAATTTTTGTTGGAGGAATACTAGTTTAATATTATTAAAATATATTTTTTTATCTCTAGCATCATTATCTTATTTATGACAAAATTATTATAACGATTAGTTTCTGCTACATAAACTAATTATTTGGACCTTATCCAATTTGAATATAACCTAAAACTTTACGTGCTAATTATCTTAAAAACGCAACTCTATGAAAACACAAATAGTTAAAATTAAACTAAGAATCATATCCTACAACTTATTTTATATTCATTAAATTGTATATGGCCGCGCCCACATTTTAGGGGCGTTTTTTTTTAAAAACAGTTTTTCGTAGATTTTAATCATATAATATTAATCTTTAGAAGCAAACTTGAGTATATGTTGAGATATTTAAAAAATCCGCCCACTACCACGCCCCTGTTTTGAATTAAAATTCTCTTGAAGTAATTTTATAAGAAAAAACTTTATAAAATTTTAGGCAATTTTTTGAGGAAGTGGCTACATATTTTGGTATATAGGAAAGGAATAGCGCATCAGACTATTAGCTCTGGCCGCTGTGTAGCATTCTTTTAATTTTTGTTGGAGGAATACTAGTTTAATATTATTAAAATATATTTTTTTATCTCTAGCATCATTATCTTATTTATGACAAAATTATTATAACGATTAGTTTCTGCTACATAAACTAATTATTTGGACCTTATCCAATTTGAATATAACCTAAAACTTTACGTGCTAATTATCTTAAAAACGCAACTCTATGAAAACACAAATAGTTAAAATTAAACTAAGAATCACAAACAAAATAATTTCTGGATGTAATTAGTACATTATAAAGTATAAATAAAAATAAACTCTTAAAATTAAAACCGTCTTCATATCCTACAACTTATTTTATATTCATTAAATTGTATATGGCCGCGCCCACATTTTAGGGGCATTTTTTTTTTTAAAACAGTTTTTCGTAGATTTTAATCATATAATATCAATCTTTAGAAGCAAACTTGAGTATATGTTGAGATATTTAAAAAATCCGCCCACTACCACGCCCCTGTTTTGAATTAAAATTCTCTTGGAGTAATTTTATAAGAAAAAACTTTATAAAATTTTAGGCAATTTTTTGAGGAAGTGGCTACATATTTTGGTATATAGGAAAGGAATAGCGCATCAGACTATTCGCTCTGGCCGCTGTGTAGCATTCTTTTAATTTTTGTTGGAGGAATACTAGTTTAATATTATTAAAATATTTTTTTTTTATCTTTAGCATCATTATCTTATTTATGACAAAATTATTATAACGATTAGTTTCTGCTACATAAACTAATTATTTGAACCTTATCCAATTTGAATATAACCTAAAACTTTACGTGCTAATTATCTTAAAAACGCAACTCTATGAAAACACAAATAGTTAAAATTAAACTAAGAATCACAAACAAAATAATTTCTGTATGTAATTAGTACATTATAAAGTATAAATAAAAATAAACTCTTAAAATTAAAACCGTCTTCATATCCTACAACTTATTTTATATTCATTAAATTGTATATGGCCGCGCCCACATTTTAGGGGCGTTTTTTTTTTAAAACAGTTTTTCGTAGATTTTAATCATATAATATCAATCTTTAGAAGCAAACTTGAGTATATGTTGAGATATTTAAAAAATCCGTCCACTACCACGCCCCTGTTTTGAATTAAAATTCTCTTGGAGTAATTTTATAAGAAAAAACTTTATAAAATTTTAGGCAATTTTTTGAGGAAGTGGCTACATATTTTGGTATATAGGAAAGGAATAGCGCATCAGACTATTCGCTCTGGCCGCTGTGTAGCATTCTTTTAATTTTTGTTGGAGGAATACTAGTTTAATATTATTAAAATATTTTTTTTTTATCTTTAGCATCATTATCTTATTTATGACAAAATTATTATAACGATTAGTTTGCTACATAAACTAATTATTTGGACCTTATCCAATTTGAATATAACCTAAAACTTTACGTGCTAATTATCTTAAAAACGCAACTCTATTGAAAACACAAATAGTTAAAATTAAACTAAGAATCACAAATAAAATAATTTCTGGATGTAATTAGTACATTATAAAGTATAAATAAAAATAAACTCTTAAAATTAAAACCGTCTTCATATCCTACAACTTATTTTATATTCATTAAATTGTATATGGCCGCGCCCACATTTTAGGGGCGTTTTTTTTTAAAACAGTTTCCTTTCCTATATACCAAAATATGTAGCCACTTCCTCAAAAAATTGCGTAAAATTTTATAAGAAAAAACTTTATAAAATTTTAGGCAATTTTTTGAGGAAGTGGCTACATATTTTGGTATATAGGAAAGGAATAGCGCATCGCACTATTCGCTCTGGCCGCTGTGTAGCATTCTTTTAATTTTTGTTGGAGGAATACTAGTTTAATATTATTAAAATATTTTTTTTTATCTTTAGCATCATTATCTTATTTATGACAAAATTATTATAACGATTAGTTTCTGCTACATAAACTAATTATTTGGACCTTATCCAATTTGAATATAACCTAAAACTTTACGTGCTAATTATCTTAAAAACGCAACTCTATTGAAAACACAAATAGTTAAAATTAAACTAAGAATCACAAACAAAATAATTTCTGGATGTAATTAGTACATTATAAAGTATAAATAAAAATAAACTCTTAAAATTAAAACCGTCTTCATATCCTACAACTTATTTTATATTCATTAAATTGTATATGGCAGCGCCCACATTTTAGGGGCGTTTTTTTTTAAAAACAGTTTTTCGTAGATTTTAATCATATAATATCAATCTTTAGAAGCAAACTTGAGTATATGTTGAGATATTTAAAAAATCCGCCCACTACCACGCCCCTGTTTTGAATTAAAATTCTCTTGGAGTAATTTTATAAGAAAAAACTTTATAAAATTTTAGGCAATTTTTTGAGGAAGTGGCTACATATTTTGGTATATAGGAAAGGAATAGCGCATCAGACTATTAGCTCTGGCCGCTGTGTAGCATTCTTTTAATTTTTGTTGGAGGAATACTAGTTTAATATTATTAAAATATATTTTTTTATCTCTAGCATCATTATCTTATTTATGACAAAATTATTATAACGATTAGTCTCTGCTACATAAACTAATTATTTGGACCTTATCCAATTTGAATATAACCTAAAACTTTACGTGCTAATTATCTTAAAAACGCAACTCTATGAAAACACAAATAGTTAAAATTAAACTAAGAATCACAAACAAAATAATTTCTGGATGTAATTAGTACATTATAAAGTATAAATAAAAATAAACTCTTAAAATTAAAACCGTCTTCATATCCTACAACTTATTTTATATTCATTAAATTGTATATGGCCGCGCCCACATTTTAGGGGCATTTTTTTTTTTAAAACAGTTTTTCGTAGATTTTAATCATATAATATCAATCTTTAGAAGCAAACTTGAGTATATGTTGAGATATTTAAAAAATCCGCCCACTACCACGCCCCTGTTTTGAATTAAAGTTCTCTTGGAGTAATTTTATAAGAAAAAACTTTATAAAATTTTACGCAATTTTTTGAGGAAGTGGCTACATATTTTGGTATATAGGAAAGGAATAGCGCATCAGACTATTCGCTCTGGCCGCTGTGTAGCATTCTTTTAATTTTTGTTGGAGGAATACTAGTTTAATATTATTAAAATATTTTTTTTTTATCTTTAGCATCATTATCTTATTTATGACAAAATTATTATAACGATTAGTTTCTGCTACATAAACTAATTATTTGGACCTTATCCAATTTGAATATAACCTAAAACTTTACGTGCTAATTATCTTAAAAACGCAACTCTATGAAAACACAAATAGTTAAAATTAAACTAAGAATCACAAACAAAATAATTTCTGTATGTAATTAGTACATTATAAAGTATAAATAAAAATAAACTCTTAAAATTAAAACCGTCTTCATATCCTACAACTTATTTTATATTCATTAAATTGTATATGGCCGCGCCCACATTTTAGGGGCGTTTTTTTTTAAAAACAGTTTTTCGTAGATTTTAATCATATAATATCAATCTTTAGAAGCAAACTTGAGTATATGTTGAGATATTTAAAAAATCCGCCCACTACCACGCCCCTGTTTTGAATTAAAATTCTCTTGGAGTAATTTTATAAGAAAAAACTTTATAAAATTTTAGGCAATTTTTTGAGGAAGTGGCTACATATTTTGGTATATAGGAAAGGAATAGCGCATCAGACTATTAGCTCTGGCCGCTGTGTAGCATTCTTTTAATTTTTGTTGGAGGAATACTAGTTTAATATTATTAAAATATATTTTTTTATCTCTAGCATCATTATCTTATTTATGACAAAATTATTATAACGATTAGTCTCTGCTACATAAACTAATTATTTGGACCTTATCCAATTTGAATATAACCTAAAACTTTACGTGCTAATTATCTTAAAAACGCAACTCTATGAAAACACAAATAGTTAAAATTAAACTAAGAATCACAAACAAAATAATTTCTGGATGTAATTAGTACATTATAAAGTATAAATAAAAATAAACTCTTAAAATTAAAACCGTCTTCATATCCTACAACTTATTTTATATTCATTAAATTGTATATGGCCGCGCCCACATTTTAGGGGCATTTTTTTTTTTAAAACAGTTTTTCGTAGATTTTAATCATATAATATCAATCTTTAGAAGCAAACTTGAGTATATGTTGAGATATTTAAAAAATCCGCCCACTACCACGCCCCTGTTTTGAATTAAAGTTCTCTTGGAGTAATTTTATAAGAAAAAACTTTATAAAATTTTAGGCAATTTTTTGAGGAAGTGGCTACATATTTTGGTATATAGGAAAGGAATAGCGCATCAGACTATTCGCTCTGGCCGCTGTGTAGCATTCTTTTAATTTTTGTTGGAGGAATACTAGTTTAATATTATTAAAATATTTTTTTTTTATCTTTAGCATCATTATCTTATTTATGACAAAATTATTATAACGATTAGTTTCTGCTACATAAACTAATTATTTGGACCTTATCCAATTTGAATATAACCTAAAACTTTACGTGCTAATTATCTTAAAAACGCAACTCTATGAAAACACAAATAGTTAAAATTAAACTAAGAATCACAAACAAAATAATTTCTGTATGTAATTAGTACATTATAAAGTATAAATAAAAATAAACTCTTAAAATTAAAACCGTCTTCATATCCTACAACTTATTTTATATTCATTAAATTGTATATGGCCGCGCCCACATTTTAGGGGCGTTTTTTTTTTAAAACAGTTTTTCGTAGATTTTAATCATATAATATCAATCTTTAGAAGCAAACTTGAGTATATGTTGAGATATTTAAAAAATCCGCCCACTACCACGCCCCTGTTTTGAATTAAAATTCTCTTGGAGTAATTTTATAAGAAAAAACTTTATAAAATTTTAGGCAATTTTTTGAGGAAGTGGCTACATATTTTGGTATATAGGAAAGGAATAGCGCATCAGACTATTAGCTCTGGCCGCTGTGTAGCATTCTTTTAATTTTTGTTGGAGGAATACTAGTTTAATATTATTAAAATATATTTTTTTATCTCTAGCATCATTATCTTATTTATGACAAAATTATTATAACGATTAGTTTCTGCTACATAAACTAATTATTTGAACCTTATCCAATTTGAATATAACCTAAAACTTTACGTGCTAATTATCTTAAAAACGCAACTCTATGAAAACACAAATAGTTAAAATTAAACTAAGAATCACAAACAAAATAATTTCTGGATGTAATTAGTACATTATAAAGTATAAATAAAAATAAACTCTTAAAATTAAAACCGTCTTCATATCCTACAACTTATTTTATATTCATTAAATTGTATATGGCCGCGCCCACATTTTAGGGGCATTTTTTTTTTTAAAACAGTTTTTCGTAGATTTTAATCATATAATATCAATCTTTAGAAGCAAACTTGAGTATATGTTGAGATATTTAAAAAATCCGCCCACTACCACGCCCCTGTTTTGAATTAAAGTTCTCTTGGAGTAATTTTATAAGAAAAAACTTTATAAAATTTTAGGCAATTTTTTGAGGAAGTGGCTACATATTTTGGTATATAGGAAAGGAATAGCGCATCAGACTATTCGCTCTGGCCGCTGTGTAGCATTCTTTTAATTTTTGTTGGAGGAATACTAGTTTAATATTATTAAAATATTTTTTTTTTATCTTTAGCATCATTATCTTATTTATGACAAAATTATTATAACGATTAGTTTCTGCTACATAAACTAATTATTTGGACCTTATCCAATTTGAATATAACCTAAAACTTTACGTGCTAATTATCTTAAAAACGCAACTCTATGAAAACACAAATAGTTAAAATTAAACTAAGAATCACAAACAAAATAATTTCTGTATGTAATTAGTACATTATAAAGTATAAATAAAAATAAACTCTTAAAATTAAAACCGTCTTCATATCCTACAACTTATTTTATATTCATTAAATTGTATATGGCCGCGCCCACATTTTAGGGGCGTTTTTTTTTTAAAACAGTTTTTCGTAGATTTTAATCATATAATATCAATCTTTAGAAGCAAACTTGAGTATATGTTGAGATATTTAAAAAATCCGCCCACTACCACGCCCCTGTTTTGAATTAAAATTCTCTTGGAGTAATTTTATAAGAAAAAACTTTATAAAATTTTAGGCAATTTTTTGAGGAAGTGGCTACATATTTTGGTATATAGGAAAGGAATAGCGCATCAGACTATTCGCTCTGGCCGCTGTGTAGCATTCTTTTAATTTTTGTTGGAGGAATACTAGTTTAATATTATTAAAATATTTTTTTTTTATCTTTAGCATCATTATCTTATTTATGACAAAATTATTATAACGATTAGTTTCTGCTACATAAACTAATTATTTGGACCTTATCCAATTTGAATATAACCTAAAACTTTACGTGCTAATTATCTTAAAAACGCAACTCTATGAAAACACAAATAGTTAAAATTAAACTAAGAATCACAAACAAAATAATTTCTGTATGTAATTAGTACATTATAAAGTATAAATAAAAATAAACTCTTAAAATTAAAACCGTCTTCATATCCTACAACTTATTTTATATTCATTAAATTGTATATGGCCGCGCCCACATTTTAGGGGCGTTTTTTTTTTAAAACAGTTTTTCGTAGATTTTAATCATATAATATCAATCTTTAGAAGCAAACTCGAGTATATGTTGAGATATTTAAAAAATCCGCCCACTACCACGCCCCTGTTTTGAATTAAAATTCTCTTGGAGTAATTTTATAAGAAAAAACTTTATAAAATTTTAGGCAATTTTTTGAGGAAGTGGCTACATATTTTGGTATATAGGAAAGGAATAGCGCATCAGACTATTAGCTCTGGCCGCTGTGTAGCATTCTTTTAATTTTTGTTGGAGGAATACTAGTTTAATATTATTAAAATATATTTTTTTATCTCTAGCATCATTATCTTATTTATGACAAAATTATTATAACGATTAGTTTCTGCTACATAAACTAATTATTTGAACCTTATCCAATTTGAATATAACCTAAAACTTTACGTGCTAATTATCTTAAAAACGCAACTCTATGAAAACACAAATAGTTAAAATTAAACTAAGAATCACAAACAAAATAATTTCTGGATGTAATTAGTACATTATAAAGTATAAATAAAAATAAACTCTTAAAATTAAAACCGTCTTCATATCCTACAACTTATTTTATATTCATTAAATTGTATATGGCCGCGCCCACATTTTAGGGGCATTTTTTTTTTTAAAACAGTTTTTCGTAGATTTTAATCATATAATATCAATCTTTAGAAGCAAACTTGAGTATATGTTGAGATATTTAAAAAATCCGCCCACTACCACGCCCCTGTTTTGAATTAAAGTTCTCTTGGAGTAATTTTATAAGAAAAAACTTTATAAAATTTTAGGCAATTTTTTGAGGAAGTGGCTACATATTTTGGTATATAGGAAAGGAATAGCGCATCAGACTATTCGCTCTGGCCGCTGTGTAGCATTCTTTTAATTTTTGTTGGAGGAATACTAGTTTAATATTATTAAAATATTTTTTTTTTATCTTTAGCATCATTATCTTATTTATGACAAAATTATTATAACGATTAGTTTCTGCTACATAAACTAATTATTTGGACCTTATCCAATTTGAATATAACCTAAAACTTTACGTGCTAATTATCTTAAAAACGCAACTCTATGAAAACACAAATAGTTAAAATTAAACTAAGAATCACAAACAAAATAATTTCTGTATGTAATTAGTACATTATAAAGTATAAATAAAAATAAACTCTTAAAATTAAAACCGTCTTCATATCCTACAACTTATTTTATATTCATTAAATTGTATATGGCCGCGCCCACATTTTAGGGGCGTTTTTTTTTTAAAACAGTTTTTCGTAGATTTTAATCATATAATATCAATCTTTAGAAGCAAACTTGAGTATATGTTGAGATATTTAAAAAATCCGCCCACTACCACGCCCCTGTTTTGAATTAAAATTCTCTTGGAGTAATTTTATAAGAAAAAACTTTATAAAATTTTAGGCAATTTTTTGAGGAAGTGGCTACATATTTTGGTGTATATATATTCGCTCTGGCCGCTGTGTAGCATTCTTTTAATTTTTGTTGGAGGAATACTAGTTTAATATTATTAAAATATTTTTTTTTATCTTTAGCATCATTATCTTATTTATGACAAAATTATTATAACGATTAGTTTCTGCTACATAAACTAATTATTTGGACCTTATCCAATTTGAATATGACCTAAAACTTTACGTGCTAATTATCTTACAAACGCAACTCTATGAAAACACAAATAGTTAAAATTAAACTAAGAATCACAAACAAAATAATTTCTGTATGTAATTAGTACATTATAAAGTATAAATAAAAATAAACTCTTAAAATTAAAACCGTCTTCATATCCTACAACTTATTTTATATTCATTAAATTGTATATGGCCGCGCCCACATTTTAGGGGCTTTTTTTTTAAGAACAGTTTTTCGTAGATTTTTATCATATAATATCAATCTTTAGAAGCAAACTTGAGTATATGTTGAGATATTTAAAAAATCCGCCCACTACCACGCCCCTGTTTTGAATTAAAATTCTCTTGGAGTAATTTTATAAGAAAAAAACTTTATAAAATTTTAGGCAATTTTTTGTGGAAGTGGCTACATATTTTGGTACATAGGAAAGGAATAGCGCATCAGACTATTCGCTCTGGCCGCTGTGTAGCATTCTTTTAATTTTTGTTGGAGGAATACTAGTTTAATATTATTAAAATATTTTTTGTTTATCTTTAGCATCATTATCTTATTTATGACAAAATTATTATAACGATTAGTTTCTGCTACATAAACTAATTATTTGGACCTTACCCAATTTGAATATAACCTAAAACTTTACGTGCTAATTATCTTAAAAACGCAACTCTATGAAAACACAAATAGTTAAAATTAAACTAAGAATCACAAACAAAATAATTTCTGGATGTAATTAGTACATTATAAAGTATAAATAAAAATAAACTTCTAAAATTAAAACCGTCTTCATATCCTACAACTTATTTTATATTCATTAAATTGTATATGGCCGCGCCCACATTTTAGGGGCTTTTTTTTTAAGAACAGTTTTTCGTAGATTTTAATCATATAATATCAATCTTTAGAAGCAAACTTGAGTATATGTTGAGATATTTAAAAAATCCGCCCACTACCACGCCCCTGTTTTGAATTAAAATTCTCTTGGAGTAATTTTATAAGAAAAAACTTTATAAAATGTTAGGCAATTTTTTGAGGAAGTGGCTACATATTTTGGTATATAGGAAAGGAATAGCGCATCAGACTATTCGCTCTGGCCGCTGTGTAGCATTCTTTTAATTTTTGTTGGAGGAATACTAGTTTAATATTATTAAAATATTTTTTTTTTATCTTTAGCATCATTATCTTATTTATGACAAAATTATTATAACGATTAGTTTCTGCTACATAAACTAATTATTTGGACCTTATCCAATTTGAATATAACCTAAAACTTTACGTGCTAATTATCTTAAAAACGCAACTCTATGAAAACACAAATAGTTAAAATTAAACTAAGAATCACAAACAAAATAATTTCTGTATGTAATTAGTACATTATAAAGTATAAATAAAAATAAACTCTTAAAATTAAAACCGTCTTCATATCCTACAACTTATTTTATATTCATTAAATTGTATATGGCCGCGCCCACATTTTAGGGGCTTTTTTTTTAAGAACAGTTTTTCGTAGATTTTAATCATATAATATCAATCTTTAGAAGCAAACTTGAGTATATGTTGAGATATTTAAAAAATCCGCCCACTACCACGCCCCTGTTTTGAATTAAAATTCTCTTGGAGTAATTTTATAAGAAAAAACTTTATAAAATGTTAGGCAATTTTTTGAGGAAGTGGCTACATATTTTGGTATATAGGAAAGGAATAGCGCATCAGACTATTCGCTCTGGCCGCTGTGTAGCATTCTTTTAATTTTTGTTGGAGGAATACTAGTTTAATATTATTAAAATATTTTTTTTTTATCTTTAGCATCATTATCTTATTTATGACAAAATTATTATAACGATTAGTTTCTGCTACATAAACTAATTATTTGGACCTTATCCAATTTGAATATAACCTAAAACTTTACGTGCTAATTATCTTAAAAACGCAACTCTATTGAAAACACAAATAGTTAAAATTAAACTAAGAATCACAAATAAAATAATTTCTGGATGTAATTAGTACATTATAAAGTATAAATAAAAATAAACTCCTAAAATTAAAACCGTCTTCATATCCTACAACTTATTTTATATTCATTAAATTGTATATGGCCGCGCCCACATTTTAGGGGCGTTTTTTTTAAAAACAGTTTTTCGTAGATTTTAATCATATAATATTAATCTTTAGAAGCAAACTCGAGTATATGTTGAGATATTTAAAAAATCCGCCCACTACCACGCCCCTGTTTTGAATTAAAATTCTCTTGGAGTAATTTTATAAGAAAAAACTTTATAAAATGTTAGGCAATTTTTTGAGGAAGTGGCTACATATTTTGGTATATAGGAAAGGAATAGCGCATCAGACTATTCGCTCTGGCCGCTGTGTAGCATTCTTTTAATTTTTGTTGGAGGAATACTAGTTTAATATTATTAAAATATTTTTTTTTTATCTTTAGCATCATTATCTTATTTATGACAAAATTATTATAACGATTAGTTTCTGCTACATAAACTAATTATTTGGACCTTATCCAATTTGAATATGACCTAAAACTTTACGTGCTAATTATCTTAAAAACGCAACTCTATGAAAACACAAATAGTTAAAATTAAACTAAGAATCACAAACAAAATAATTTCTGTATGTAATTAGTACATTATAAAGTATAAATAAAAATAAACTCTTAAAATTAAAACCGTCTTCATATCCTACAACTTATTTTATATTCATTAAATTGTATATGGCCGCGCCCACATTTTAGGGGCGTTTTTTTTTTAAAACAGTTTTTCGTAGATTTTAATCATATAATATCAATCTTTAGAAGCAAACTCGAGTATATGTTGAGATATTTAAAAAATCCGCCCACTACCACGCCCCTGTTTTGAATTAAAATTCTCTTGGAGTAATTTTATAAGAAAAAACTTTATAAAATTTTAGGCAATTTTTTGAGGAAGTGGCTACATATTTTGGTATATAGGAAAGAAATAGCGCATCAGACTATTCGCTCTGGCCGCTGTGTAGCATTCTTTTAATTTTTGTTGGAGGAATACTAGTTTAATATTATTAAAATATTTTTTTTTTATCTTTAGCATCATTATCTTATTTATGACAAAATTATTATAACGATTAGTTTCTGCTACATAAACTAATTATTTGGACCTTATCCAATTTGAATATAACCTAAAACTTTACGTGCTAATTATCTTAAAAACGCAACTCTATTGAAAACACAAATAGTTAAAATTAAACTAAGAATCACAAACAAAATAATTTCTGGATGTAATTAGTACATTATAAAGTATAAATAAAAATAAACTCTTAAAATTAAAACCGTCTTCATATCCTACAACTTATTTTATATTCATTAAATTGTATATGGCCGCGCCCACATTTTAGGGGCGTTTTTTTTTTAAAACAGTTTTTCGTAGATTTTAATCATATAATATCAATCTTTAGAAGCAAACTCGAGTATATGTTGAGATATTTAAAAAATCCGCCCACTACCACGCCCCTGTTTTGAATTAAAATTCTCTTGGAGTAATTTTATAAGAAAAAACTTTATAAAATTTTAGGCAATTTTTTGTGGAAGTGGCTACATATTTTGGTACATAGGAAAGGAATAGCGCATCAGACTATTCGCTCTGGCCGCTGTGTAGCATTCTTTTAATTTTTGTTGGAGGAATACTAGTTTAATATTATTAAAATATATTTTTTTATCTTTAGCATCATTATCTTATTTATGACAAAATTATTATAACTATTAGTTTCTGCTACATAAACTAATTATTTGGACCTTATCCAATTTGAATATAACGTAAAACTTTACGTGCTAATTATCTTAAAAACGCAACTCTATGAAAACACAAATAGTTAAAATTAAACTAAGAATCACAAACAAAATAATTTCTGGATGTAATTAGTACATTATAAAGTATAAATAAAAATAAACTCTTAAAATTAAAACCGTCTTCATATCCTACAACTTATTTTATATTCATTAAATTGTATATGGCCGCGCCCACATTTTAGGGGCGTTTTTTTTTTAAAACAGTTTTTCGTAGATTTTAATCATATAATATCAATCTTTAGAAGCAAACTTGAGTATATGTTGAGATATTTAAAAAATCCGCCCACTACCACGCCCCTGTTTTGAATTAAAATTCTCTTGGAGTAATTTTATAAGAAAAAACTTTATAAAATTTAAGGCAATTTTTTGAGGAAGTGGCTACATATTTTGGTATATAGGAAAGGAATAGCGCATCAGACTATTCGCTCTGGCCGCTGTGTAGCATTCTTTTAATTTTTGTTGGAGGAATACTAGTTTAATATTATTAAAATATATTTTTTTATCTTTAGCATCATTATCTTATTTATGACAAAATTATTATAACGATTAGTTTCTGCTACATAAACTAATTATTTGGACCTTATCCAATTTGAATATGACCTAAAACTTTACGTGCTAATTATCTTAAAAACGCAACTCTATGAAAACACAAATAGTTAAAATTAAACTAAGAATCACAAACAAAATAATTTCTGTATGTAATTAGTACATTATAAAGTATAAATAAAAATAAACTCTTAAAATTAAAACCGTCTTCATATCCTACAACTTATTTTATATTCATTAAATTGTATATGGCCGCGCCCACATTTTAGGGGCGTTTTTTTTTTAAAACAGTTTTTCGTAGATTTTAATCATATAATATCAATCTTTAGAAGCAAACTCGAGTATATGTTGAGATATTTAAAAAATCCGCCTACTACCACGCCCCTGTTTTGAATTAAAATTCTCTTGGAGTAATTTTATAAGAAAAAACTTTATAAAATTTTAGGCAATTTTTTGTGGAAGTGGCTACATATTTTGGTACATAGGAAAGGAATAGCGCATCAGACTATTCGCTCTGGCCGCTGTGTAGCATTCTTTTAATTTTTGTTGGAGGAATACTAGTTTAATATTATTAAAATATTTTTTGTTTATCTTTAGCATCATTATCTTATTTATGACAAAATTATTATAACGATTAGTTTCTGCTACATAAACTAATTATTTGGACCTTATCCAATTTGAATATAACGTAAAACTTTACGTGCTAATTATCTTAAAAACGCAACTCTATGAAAACACAAATAGTTAAAATTAAACTAAGAATCACAAACAAAATAATTTCTGGATGTAATTAGTACATTATAAAGTATAAATAAAAATAAACTCTTAAAATTAAAACCGTCTTCATATCCTACAACTTATTTTATATTCATTAAATTGTATATGGCCGCGCCCACATTTTAGGGGCGTTTTTTTTTTAAAACAGTTTTTCGTAGATTTTAATCATATAATATCAATCTTTAGAAGCAAACTTGAGTATATGTTGAGATATTTAAAAAATCCGCCCACTACCACGCCATTGTTTTGAATTAAAATTCTCTTGGAGTAATTTTATAAGAAAAAACTTTATAAAATTTAAGGCAATTTTTTGAGGAAGTGGCTACATATTTTGGTATATAGGAAAGGAATAGCGCATCAGACTATTCGCTCTGGCCGCTGTGTAGCATTCTTTTAATTTTTGTTGGAGGAATACTAGTTTAATATTATTAAAATATATTTTTTTATCTTTAGCATCATTATCTTATTTATGACAAAATTATTATAACGATTAGTTTCTGCTACATAAACTAATTATTTGGACCTTATCCAATTTGAATATAACCTAAAACTTTACGTGCTAATTATCTTAAAAACGCAACTCTATGAAAACACAAATAGTTAAAATTAAACTAAGAATCACAAACAAAATAATTTCTGTATGTAATTAGTACATTATAAAGTATAAATGAAAATAAACTCTTAAAATTAAAACCGTCTTCATATCCTACAACTTATTTTATATTCATTAAATTGTATATGGCCGCGCCCACATTTTAGGGGCGTTTTTTTTTTAAAACAGTTTTTCGTAGATTTTAATCATATAATATCAATCTTTAGAAGCAAACTCGAGTATATGTTGAGATATTTAAAAAATCCGCCCACTACCACGCCCCTGTTTTGAATTAAAATTCTCTTGGAGTAATTTTATAAGAAAAAACTTTATAAAATTTTAGGCAATTTTTTGTGGAAGTGGCTACATATTTTGGTACATAGGAAAGGAATAGCGCATCAGACTATTCGCTCTGGCCGCTGTGTAGCATTCTTTTAATTTTTGTTGGAGGAATACTAGTTTAATATTATTAAAATATTTTTTGTTTATCTTTAGCATCATTATCTTATTTATGACAAAATTATTATAACGATTAGTTTCTGCTACATAAACTAATTATTTGGACCTTATCCAATTTGAATATAACGTAAAACTTTACGTGCTAATTATCTTAAAAACGCAACTCTATGAAAACACAAATAGTTAAAATTAAACTAAGAATCACAAACAAAATAATTTCTGTATGTAATTAGTACATTATAAAGTATAAATAAAAATAAACTCTTAAAATTAAAACCGTCTTCATATCCTACAACTTATTTTATATTCATTAAATTGTATATGGCCGCGCCCACATTTTAGGGGCGTTTTTTTTTAAAACAGTTTTTCGTAGATTTTAATCATATAATATCAATCTTTAGAAGCAAACTTGAGTATATGTTGAGATATTTAAAAAATCCGCCCACTACCACGCCCCTGTTTTGAATTAAAATTCTCTTGGAGTAATTTTATAAGAAAAAACTTTATAAAATTTTAGGCAATTTTTTGAGGAAGTGGCTACATATTTTGGTATATAGGAAAGGAATAGCGCATCAGACTATTCGCTGTGGCCGCTGTGTAGCATTCTTTTAATTTTTTTTGGAGGAATACTAGTTTAATATTATTAAAATATTTTTTTTTTATCTTTAGCATCATTATCTTATTTATGACAAAATTATTATAACGATTAGTTTCTGCTACATAAACTAATTATTTGGACCTTATCCAATTCGAATATAACCTAAAACTTTACGTGCTAATTATCTTAAAAACGCAACTCTATTGAAAACACAAATAGTTAAAATTAAACTAAGAATCACAAACAAAATAATTTCTGGATGTAATTAGTACATTATAAAGTATAAATAAAAATAAACTCTTAAAATTAAAACCGTCTTCATATCGTACAACTTATTTTATATTCATTAAATTGTATATGGCCGCGCCCACATTTTAGGGGCGTTTTTTTTTAAAACAGTTTTTCGTAGATTTTAATCATATAATATTAATCTTTAGAAGCAAACTCGAGTATATGTTGAGATATTTAAAAAATCCGCCCACTACCACGCCCCTGTTTTGAATTAAAATTCTCTTGGAGTAATTTTATAAGAAAAAACTTTATAAAATTTTAGGCAATTTTTTGTGGAAGTGGTTTTTTTTATCTTTAGCATCATTATCTTATTTATGACAAAATTATTATAACGATTAGTTTCTGCTACATAAACTAATTATTTGGACCTTATCCAATTTGAATATAACCTAAAACTTTACGTGCTAATTATCTTAAAAACGCAACTCTATGAAAACACAAATAGTTAAAATTAAACTAAGAATCACAAACAAAATAATTTCTGTATGTAATTAGTACATTATAAAGTATAAATAAAAATAAACTCTTAAAATTAAAACCGTCTTCATATCCTACAACTTATTTTATATTCATTAAATTGTATATGTCCGCGCCCACATTTTAGGGGCGTTTTTTTTTTAAAACAGTTTTTCGTAGATTTTAATCATATAATATCAATCTTTAGAAGCAAACTCGAGTATATGTTGAGATATTTAAAAAATCCGCCCACTACCACGCCCCTGTTTTGAATTAAAATTCTCTTGGAGTAATTTTATAAGAAAAAACTTTATAAAATTTTAGGCAATTTTTTGAGGAAGTGGCTACATATTTTGGTATATAGGAAAGAAATAGCGCATCAGACTATTCGCTCTGGCCGCTGTGTAGCATTCTTTTAATTTTTGTTGGAGGAATACTAGTTTAATATTATTAAAATATTTTTTTTTTATCTTTAGCATCATTATCTTATTTATGACAAAATTATTATAACGATTAGTTTCTGCTACATAAACTAATTATTTGGACCTTATCCAATTTGAATATAACCTAAAACTTTACGTGCTAATTATCTTAAAAACGCAACTCTATTGAAAACACAAATAGTTAAAATTAAACTAAGAATCACAAACAAAATAATTTCTGGATGTAATTAGTACATTATAAAGTATAAATAAAAATAAACTCTTAAAATTAAAACCGTCTTCATATCCTACAACTTATTTTATATTCATTAAATTGTATATGGCCGCGCCCACATTTTAGGGGCGTTTTTTTTTTAAAACAGTTTTTCGTAGATTTTAATCATATAATATCAATCTTTAGAAGCAAACTTGAGTATATGTTGAGATATTTAAAAAATCCGCCCAATACCACGCCCCTGTTTTGAATTAAAATTCTCTTGGAGTAATTTTATAAGAAAAAACTTTATAAAATTTTAGGCAATTTTTTGAGGAAGTGGCTACATATTTTGGTATATAGGAAAGGAATAGCGCATCAGACTATTCGCTCTGGCCGCTGTGTAGTATTCTTTTAATTTTTGTTGGAGGAATACTAGTTTAATATTATTAAAATATATTTTGTTTATCTTTAGCATCATTATCTTATTTATGACAAAATTATTATAACGATTAGTTTCTGCTACATAAACTAATTATTTGGACCTTATCCAATTTGAATATAACCTAAAACTTTACGTGCTAATTATCTTAAAAACGCAACTCTATGAAAACACAAATAGTTAAAATTAAACTAAGAATCACAAACAAAATAATTTCTGTATGTAATTAGTACATTATAAAGTATAAATAAAAATAAACTCTTAAAATTAAAACCGTCTTCATATCCTACAACTTATTTTATATTCATTAAATTGTATATGGCCGCGCCCACATTTTAGGGGCGTTTTTTTTTAAAACAGTTTTTCGTAGATTTTAATCATATAATATTAATCTTTAGAAGCAAACTCGAGTATATGTTGAGATATTTAAAAATTCCGCCCACTACCACGCCCCTGTTTTGAATTAAAATTCTCTTGGAGTAATTTTATAAGAAAAAACTTTATAAAATTTTAGGCAATTTTTTGTGGAAGTGGCTACATATTTTGGTACATAGGAAAGGAATAGCGCATCAGACTATTCGCTCTGGCCGCTGTGTAGCATTCTTTTAATTTTTGTTGGAGGAATACTAGTTTAATATTATTAAAATATTTTTTTTTATCTTTAGCATCATTATCTTATTTATGACAAAATTATTATAACGATTAGTTTCTGCTACATAAACTAATTATTTGGACCTTATCCAATTTGAATATGACCTAAAACTTTACGTGCTAATTATCTTAAAAACGCAACTCTATGAAAACACAAATAGTTAAAATTAAACTAAGAATCACAAACAAAATAATTTCTGGATGTAATTAGTACATTATAAAGTATAAATAAAAATAAACTCTTAAAATTAAAACCGTCTTCATATCCTACAACTTATTTTATATTCATTAAATTGTATATGGCCGCGCCCACATTTTAGGGGCGTTTTTTTTAAAACAGTTTTTCGTAGATTTTAATCATATAATATCAATCTTTAGAAGCAAACTAGAGTATATGTTGAGATATTTAAAAAATCCGCCCACTACCACGCCCCTGTTTTGAATTAAAATTCTCTTGGAGTAATTTTATAAGAAAAAACTTTATAAAATTTTAGGCAATTTTTTGAGGAAGTGGCTACATATTTTGGTATATAGGAAAGAAATAGCGCATCAGACTATTCGCTCTGGCCGCTGTGTAGCATTCTTTTAATTTTTGTTGGAGGAATACTAGTTTAATATTATTAAAATATATTTTTTTATCTTTAGCATCATTATCTTATTTATGACAAAATTATTATAACGATTAGTTTCTGCTACATAAACTAATTATTTGGACCTTATCCAATTTGAATATAACCTAAAACTTTACGTGCTAATTATCTTAAAAACGCAACTCTATGAAAACACAAATAGTTAAAATTAAACTAAGAATCACAAACAAAATAATTTCTGGATGTAATTAGTACATTATAAAGTATAAATAAAAATAAACTCTTAAAATTAAAACCGTCTTCATATCCTACAACTTATTTTATATTCATTAAATTGTATATGGCCGCGCCCACATTTTAGGGGCGTTTTTTTTAAAACAGTTTTTCGTAGATTTTAATCATATAATATCAATCTTTAGAAGCAAACTTGAGTATATGTTGAGATATTTAAAAAATCCGCCCACTACCACGCCCCTGTTTTGAATTAAAATTCTCTTGGAGTAATTTTATAAGAAAAAACTTTATAAAATTTTAGGCAATTTTTTGAGGAAGTGGCTACATATTTTGGTATATAGGAAAGGAATAGCGCATCAGACTATTCGCTCTGGCCGCTGTGTAGCATTCTTTTAATTTTTGTTGGAGGAATACTAGTTTAATATTATTAAAATATTTTTTTTTTATCTTTAGCATCATTATCTTATTTATGACAAAATTATTATAACGATTAGTTTCTGCTACATAAACTAATTATTTGGACCTTATCCAATTTGAATATAACCTAAAACTTTACGTGCTAATTATCTTAAAAACGCAACTCTATGAAAACACAAATAGTTAAAATTAAACTAAGAATCACAAACAAAATAATTTCTGGATGTAATTAGTACATTATAAAGTATAAATAAAAATAAACTCTTAAAATTAAAACCGTCTTCATATCCTACAACTTATTTTATATTCATTAAATTGTATATGGCCGCGCCCACATTTTAGGGGCGTTTTTTTTTTAAAACAGTTTTTCGTAGATTTTAATCATATAATATCAATCTTTAGAAGCAAACTTGAGTATATGTTGAGATATTTAAAAAATCCGCCCACTACCACGCCCCTGTTTTGAATTAAAATTCTCTTGGAGTAATTTTATAAGAAAAAACTTTATAAAATTTTAGGTAATTTTTTGAGGAAGTGGCTACATATTTTGGTATATAGGAAAGGAATAGCGCATCAGACTATTCGCTCTGGCCGCTGTGTAGCATTCTTTTAATTTTTGTTGGAGGAATACTAGTTTAATATTATTAAAATATTTTTTTTTTATCTTTAGCATCATTATCTTATTTATGACAAAATTATTATAACGATTAGTTTCTGCTACATAAACTAATTATTTGGACCTTATCCAATTTGAATATGACCTAAAACTTTACGTGCTAATTATCTTAAAAACGCAACTCTATTGAAAACACAAATAGTTAAAATTAAACTAAGAATCACAAACAAAATAATTTCTGGATGTAATTAGTACATTATAAAGTATAAATAAAAATAAACTCTTAAAATTAAAACCGTCTTCATATCCTACAACTTATTTTATATTCATTAAATTGTATATGGCCGCGCCCACATTTTAGGGGCGTTTTTTTTTAAAACAGTTTTTCGTAGATTTTAATCATATAATATCAATCTTTAGAAGCAAACTTGAGTATATGTTGAGATATTTAAAAGATCCGCCCACTACCACGCCCCTGTTTTGAATTAAAATTCTCTTGGAGTAATTTTATAAGAAAAAACTTTATAAAATTTTAGGCAATTTTTTGTGGAAGTGGCTACATATTTTGGTAAATAGGAAAGGAATAGCGCATCAGACTATTCGCTCTGGCCGCTGTGTAGCATTCTTTTAATTTTTGTTGGAGGAATACTAGTTTAATATTATTAAAATATTTTTTTTTTATCTTTAGCATCATTATCTTATTTATGACAAAATTATTATAACGATTAGTTTCTGCTACATAAACTAATTATTTGGACCTTATCCAATTTGAATATAACCTAAAACTTTACGTGCTAATTATCTTAAAAACGCAACTCTATGAAAACACAAAGAGTTAAAATTAAACTAAGAATCACAAACAAAATAATTTCTGGATGTAATTAGTACATTATAAAGTATAAATAAAAATAAACTCTTAAAATTAAAACCGTCTTCATATCCTACAACTTATTTTATATTCATTAAATTGTATATGGCCGCGCCCACATTTTAGGGGCGTTTTTTTTTTAAAACAGTTTTTCGTAGATTTTAATCATATAATATCAATCTTTAGAAGCAAACTTGAGTATATGTTGAGATATTTAAAAAATCCGCCCACTACCACGCCCCTGTTTTGAATTAAAATTCTCTTGGAGTAATTTTATAAGAAAAAACTTTATAAAATTTTAGGCAATTTTTTGAGGAAGTGGCTACATATTTTGGTATATAGGAAAGGAATAGCGCATCAGACTATTTGCTCTGGCCGCTGTGTAGCATTCTTTTAATTTTTGTTGGAGGAATACTAGTTTAATATTATTAAAATATTTTTTTTTTATCTTTAGCATCATTATCTTATTTATGACAAAATTATTATAACGATTAGTTTCTGCTACATAAACTAATTATTTGGACCTTATCCAATTTGAATATGACCTAAAACTTTACGTGCTAATTATCTTAAAAACGCAACTCTATTGAAAACACAAATAGTTAAAATTAAACTAAGAATCACAAACAAAATAATTTCTGGATGTAATTAGTACATTATAAAGTATAAATAAAAATAAACTCTTAAAATTAAAACCGTCTTCATATCCTACAACTTATTTTATATTCATTAAATTGTATATGGCCGCGCCCACATTTTAGGGGCGTTTTTTTTTTAAAACAGTTTTTCGTAGATTTTAATCATATAATATCAATCTTTAGAAGCAAACTTGAGTATATGTTGAGATATTTAAAAAATCCGCCCACTACCACGCCCCTGTTTTGAATTAAAATTCTCTTGGAGTAATTTTATAAGAAAAAACTTTATAAAATTTTAGGTAATTTTTTGAGGAAGTGGCTACATATTTTGGTATATAGGAAAGGAATAGCGCATCAGACTATTCGCTCTGGCCGCTGTGTAGCATTCTTTTAATTTTTGTTGGAGGAATACTAGTTTAATATTATTAAAATATTTTTTTTTTATCTTTAGCATCATTATCTTATTTATGACAAAATTATTATAACGATTAGTTTCTGCTACATAAACTAATTATTTGGACCTTATCCAATTTGAATATGACCTAAAACTTTACGTGCTAATTATCTTAAAAACGCAACTCTATTGAAAACACAAATAGTTAAAATTAAACTAAGAATCACAAACAAAATAATTTCAGGATGTAATTAGTACATTATAAAGTATAAATAAAAATAAACTCTTAAAATTAAAACCGTCTTCATATCCTACAACTTATTTTATATTCATTAAATTGTATATGGCCGCGCCCACATTTTAGGGGCGTTTTTTTTTTAAAACAGTTTTTCGTAGATTTTAATCATATAATATCAATCTTTAGAAGCAAACTTGAGTATATGTTGAGATATTTAAAAGATCCGCCCACTACCACGCCCCTGTTTTGAATTAAAATTCTCTTGGAGTAATTTTATAAGAAAAAACTTTATAAAATTTTAGGCAATTTTTTGTGGAAGTGGCTACATATTTTGGTAAATAGGAAAGGAATAGCGCATCAGACTATTCGCTCTGGCCGCTGTGTAGCATTCTTTTAATTTTTGTTGGAGGAATACTAGTTTAATATTATTAAAATATTTTTTTTTTATCTTTAGCATCATTATCTTATTTATGACAAAATTATTATAACGATTAGTTTCTTCTACATAAACTAATTATTTGGACCTTATCCAATTTGAATATAACCTAAAACTTTACGTGCTAATTATCTTAAAAACGCAACTCTATGAAAACACAAAGAGTTAAAATTAAACTAAGAATCACAAACAAAATAATTTCTGGATGTAATTAGTACATTATAAAGTATAAATAAAAATAAACTCTTAAAATTAAAACCGTCTTCATATCCTACAACTTATTTTATATTCATTAAATTGTATATGGCCGCGCCCACATTTTAGGGGCGTTTTTTTTTTAAAACAGTTTTTCGTAGATTTTAATCATATAATATCAATCTTTAGAAGCAAACTTGAGTATATGTTGAGATATTTAAAAAATCCGCCCACTACCACGCCCCTGTTTTGAATTAAAATTCTCTTGGAGTAATTTTATAAGAAAAAACTTTATAAAATTTTAGGCAATTTTTTGAGGAAGTGGCTACATATTTTGGTATATAGGAAAGGAATAGCGCATCAGACTATTCGCTCTGGCCGCTGTGTAGCATTCTTTTAATTTTTGTTGGAGGAATACTAGTTTAATATTATTAAAATATTTTTTTTTTATCTTTAGCATCATTATCTTATTTATGACAAAATTATTATAACGATTAGTTTCTGCTACATAAACTAATTATTTGGACCTTATCCAATTTGAATATAACCTAAAACTTTACGTGCTAATTATCTTACAAACGCAACTCTATGAAAACACAAATAGTTAAAATTAAACTAAGAATCACAAACAAAATAATTTCTGTATGTAATTAGTACATTATAAAGTATAAATAAAAATAAACTCTTAAAATTAAAACCGTCTTCATATCCTACAACTTATTTTATATTCATTAAATTGTATATGGCCGCGCCCACATTTTAGGGGCGCTTTTTTTGAAAAACAGTTTTTCGTAGATTTTAATCATATAATATCAATCTTTAGAAGCAAACTTGAGTATATGTTGAGATATTTAAAAGATCCGCCCACTACCACGCCCCTGTTTTGAATTAAAATTCTCTTGGAGTAATTTTATAAGAAAAAACTTTATAAAATTTTAGGCAATTTTTTGTGGAAGTGGCTACATATTTTGGTAAATAGGAAAGGAATAGCGCATCAGACTATTCGCTCTGGCCGCTGTGTAGCATTCTTTTAATTTTTGTTGGAGGAATACTAGTTTAATATTATTAAAATATTTTTTTTTTATCTTTAGCATCATTATCTTATTTATGACAAAATTATTATAACGATTAGTTTCTGCTACATAAACTAATTATTTGGACCTTATCCAATTTGAATATAACCTAAAACTTTACGTGCTAATTATCTTAAAAACGCAACTCTATGAAAACACAAAGAGTTAAAATTAAACTAAGAATCACAAACAAAATAATTTCTGGATGTAATTAGTACATTATAAAGTATAAATAAAAATAAACTCTTAAAATTAAAACCGTCTTCATATCCTACAACTTATTTTATATTCATTAAATTGTATATGGCCGCGCCCACATTTTAGGGGCGTTTTTTTTTTAAAACAGTTTTTCGTAGATTTTAATCATATAATATCAATCTTTAGAAGCAAACTTGAGTATATGTTGAGATATTTAAAAAATCCGCCCACTACCACGCCCCTGTTTTGAATTAAAATTCTCTTGGAGTAATTTTATAAGAAAAAACTTTATAAAATTTTAGGCAATTTTTTGAGGAAGTGGCTACATATTTTGGTATATAGGAAAGGAATAGCGCATCAGACTATTCGCTCTGGCCGCTGTGTAGCATTCTTTTAATTTTTGTTGGAGGAATACTAGTTTAATATTATTAAAATATTTTTTTTTTATCTTTAGCATCATTATCTTATTTATGACAAAATTATTATAACGATTAGTTTCTGCTACATAAACTAATTATTTGGACCTTATCCAATTTGAATATAACCTAAAACTTTACGTGCTAATTATCTTACAAACGCAACTCTATGAAAACACAAATAGTTAAAATTAAACTAAGAATCACAAACAAAATAATTTCTGTATGTAATTAGTACATTATAAAGTATAAATAAAAATAAACTCTTAAAATTAAAACCGTCTTCATATCCTACAACTTATTTTATATTCATTAAATTGTATATGGCCGCGCCCACATTTTAGGGGCGCTTTTTTTGAAAAACAGTTTTTCGTAGATTTTAATCATATAATATCAATCTTTAGAAGCAAACTTGAGTATATGTTGAGATATTTAAAAGATCCGCCCACTACCACGCCCCTGTTTTGAATTAAAATTCTCTTGGAGTAATTTTATAAGAAAAAACTTTATAAAATTTTAGGCAATTTTTTGTGGAAGTGGCTACATATTTTGGTAAATAGGAAAGGAATAGCGCATCAGACTATTCGCTCTGGCCGCTGTGTAGCATTCTTTTAATTTTTGTTGGAGGAATACTAGTTTAATATTATTAAAATATTTTTTTTTTATCTTTAGCATCATTATCTTATTTATGACAAAATTATTATAACGATTAGTTTCTGCTACATAAACTAATTATTTGGACCTTATCCAATTTGAATATAACCTAAAACTTTACGTGCTAATTATCTTAAAAACGCAACTCTATGAAAACACAAATAGTTAAAATTAAACTAAGAATCACAAACAAAATAATTTCTGGATGTAATTAGTACATTATAAAGTATAAATAAAAATAAACTCTTAAAATTAAAACCGTCTTCATATCCTACAACTTATTTTATATTCATTAAATTGTATATGGCCGCGCCCACATTTTAGGGGCGTTTTTTTTTTAAAACAGTTTTTCGTAGATTTTAATCATATAATATCAATCTTTAGAAGCAAACTTGAGTATATGTTGAGATATTTAAAAAATCCGCCCACTACCACGCCCCTGTTTTGAATTAAAATTCTCTTGGAGTAATTTTATAAGAAAAAACTTTATAAAATTTTAGGCAATTTTTTGAGGAAGTGGCTACATATTTTGGTATATAGGAAAGGAATAGCGCATCAGACTATTTGCTCTGGCCGCTGTGTAGCATTCTTTTAATTTTTGTTGGAGGAATACTAGTTTAATATTATTAAAATATTTTTTTTTTATCTTTAGCATCATTATCTTATTTATGACAAAATTATTATAACGATTAGTTTCTGCTACATAAACTAATTATTTGGACCTTATCCAATTTGAATATGACCTAAAACTTTACGTGCTAATTATCTTAAAAACGCAACTCTATTGAAAACACAAATAGTTAAAATTAAACTAAGAATCACAAACAAAATAATTTCTGGATGTAATTAGTACATTATAAAGTATAAATAAAAATAAACTCTTAAAATTAAAACCGTCTTCATATCCTACAACTTATTTTATATTCATTAAATTGTATATGGCCGCGCCCACATTTTAGGGGCGTTTTTTTTTTAAAACAGTTTTTCGTAGATTTTAATCATATAATATCAATCTTTAGAAGCAAACTTGAGTATATGTTGAGATATTTAAAAAATCCGCCCACTACCACGCCCCTGTTTTGAATTAAAATTCTCTTGGAGTAATTTTATAAGAAAAAACTTTATAAAATTTTAGGTAATTTTTTGAGGAAGTGGCTACATATTTTGGTATATAGGAAAGGAATAGCGCATCAGACTATTCGCTCTGGCCGCTGTGTAGCATTCTTTTAATTTTTGTTGGAGGAATACTAGTTTAATATTATTAAAATATTTTTTTTTTATCTTTAGCATCATTATCTTATTTATGACAAAATTATTATAACGATTAGTTTCTGCTACATAAACTAATTATTTGGACCTTATCCAATTTGAATATGACCTAAAACTTTACGTGCTAATTATCTTAAAAACGCAACTCTATTGAAAACACAAATAGTTAAAATTAAACTAAGAATCACAAACAAAATAATTTCAGGATGTAATTAGTACATTATAAAGTATAAATAAAAATAAACTCTTAAAATTAAAACCGTCTTCATATCCTACAACTTATTTTATATTCATTAAATTGTATATGGCCGCGCCCACATTTTAGGGGCGTTTTTTTTTTAAAACAGTTTTTCGTAGATTTTAATCATATAATATCAATCTTTAGAAGCAAACTTGAGTATATGTTGAGATATTTAAAAGATCCGCCCACTACCACGCCCCTGTTTTGAATTAAAATTCTCTTGGAGTAATTTTATAAGAAAAAACTTTATAAAATTTTAGGCAATTTTTTGTGGAAGTGGCTACATATTTTGGTAAATAGGAAAGGAATAGCGCATCAGACTATTCGCTCTGGCCGCTGTGTAGCATTCTTTTAATTTTTGTTGGAGGAATACTAGTTTAATATTATTAAAATATTTTTTTTTTATCTTTAGCATCATTATCTTATTTATGACAAAATTATTATAACGATTAGTTTCTTCTACATAAACTAATTATTTGGACCTTATCCAATTTGAATATAACCTAAAACTTTACGTGCTAATTATCTTAAAAACGCAACTCTATGAAAACACAAAGAGTTAAAATTAAACTAAGAATCACAAACAAAATAATTTCTGGATGTAATTAGTACATTATAAAGTATAAATAAAAATAAACTCTTAAAATTAAAACCGTCTTCATATCCTACAACTTATTTTATATTCATTAAATTGTATATGGCCGCGCCCACATTTTAGGGGCGTTTTTTTTTTAAAACAGTTTTTCGTAGATTTTAATCATATAATATCAATCTTTAGAAGCAAACTTGAGTATATGTTGAGATATTTAAAAAATCCGCCCACTACCACGCCCCTGTTTTGAATTAAAATTCTCTTGGAGTAATTTTATAAGAAAAAACTTTATAAAATTTTAGGCAATTTTTTGAGGAAGTGGCTACATATTTTGGTATATAGGAAAGGAATAGCGCATCAGACTATTCGCTCTGGCCGCTGTGTAGCATTCTTTTAATTTTTGTTGGAGGAATACTAGTTTAATATTATTAAAATATTTTTTTTTTATCTTTAGCATCATTATCTTATTTATGACAAAATTATTATAACGATTAGTTTCTGCTACATAAACTAATTATTTGGACCTTATCCAATTTGAATATAACCTAAAACTTTACGTGCTAATTATCTTACAAACGCAACTCTATGAAAACACAAATAGTTAAAATTAAACTAAGAATCACAAACAAAATAATTTCTGTATGTAATTAGTACATTATAAAGTATAAATAAAAATAAACTCTTAAAATTAAAACCGTCTTCATATCCTACAACTTATTTTATATTCATTAAATTGTATATGGCCGCGCCCACATTTTAGGGGCGCTTTTTTTGAAAAACAGTTTTTCGTAGATTTTAATCATATAATATCAATCTTTAGAAGCAAACTTGAGTATATGTTGAGATATTTAAAAGATCCGCCCACTACCACGCCCCTGTTTTGAATTAAAATTCTCTTGGAGTAATTTTATAAGAAAAAACTTTATAAAATTTTAGGCAATTTTTTGAGGAAGTGGCTACATATTTTGGTATATAGGAAAGGAATAGCGCATCAGACTATTCGCTCTGGCCGCTGTGTAGCATTCTTTTAATTTTTGTTGGAGGAATACTAGTTTAATATTATTAAAATATTTTTTTTTTATCTTTAGCATCATTATCTTATTTATGACAAAATTATTATAACGATTAGTTTCTGCTACATAAACTAATTATTTGGACCTTATCCAATTTGAATATGACCTAAAACTTTACGTGCTAATTATCTTAAAAACGCAACTCTATTGAAAACACAAATAGTTAAAATTAAACTAAGAATCACAAACAAAATAATTTCTGGATGTAATTAGTACATTATAAAGTATAAATAAAAATAAACTCTTAAAATTAAAACCGTCTTCATATCCTACAACTTATTTTATATTCATTAAATTGTATATGGCCGCGCCCACATTTTAGGGGCGTTTTTTTTTTAAAACAGTTTTTCGTAGATTTTAATCATATAATATCAATCTTTAGAAGCAAACTTGAGTATATGTTGAGATATTTAAAAAATCCGCCCACTACCACGCCCCTGTTTTGAATTAAAATTCTCTTGGAGTAATTTTATAAGAAAAAACTTTATAAAATTTTAGGCAATTTTTTGTGGAAGTGGCTACATATTTTGGTACATAGGAAAGGAATAGCGCATCAGACTATTCGCTCTGGCCGCTGTGTAGCATTCTTTTAATTTTTGTTGGAGGAATACTAGTTTAATATTATTAAAATATTTTTTTTTTATCTTTAGCATCATTATCTTATTTATGACAAAATTATTATAACGATTAGTTTCTGCTACATAAACTAATTATTTGGACCTTATCCAATTTGAATATAACCTAAAACTTTACGTGCTAATTATCTTAAAAACGCAACTCTATTGAAAACACAAATAGTTAAAATTAAACTAAGAATCACAAACAAAATAATTTCTGGATGTAATTAGTACATTATAAAGTATAAATAAAAATAAACTCTTAAAATTAAAACCGTCTTCATATCCTACAACTTATTTTATATTCATTAAATTGTATATGGCCGCGCCCACATTTTAGGGGCGTTTTTTTTTTAAAACAGTTTTTCGTAGATTTTAATCATATAATATCAATCTTTAGAAGCAAACTTGAGTATATGTTGAGATATTTAAAAAATCCGCCCACTACCACGCCCCTGTTTTGAATTAAAATTCTCTTGGAGTAATTTTATAAGAAAAAACTTTATAAAATTTTAGGCAATTTTTTGAGGAAGTGGCTACATATTTTGGTATATAGGAAAGGAATAGCGCATCAGACTATTCGCTCTGGCCGCTGTGTAGCATTCTTTTAATTTTTGTTGGAGGAATACTAGTTTAATATTATTAAAATATATTTTTTTATCTTTAGCATCATTATCTTATTTATGACAAAATTATTATAACGATTAGTTTCTGCTACATAAACTAATTATTTGGACCTTATCCAATTTGAATATAACCTAAAACTTTACGTGCTAATTATCTTAAAAACGCAACTCTATGAAAACACAAATAGTTAAAATTAAACTAAGAATCACAAACAAAATAATTTCTGTATGTAATTAGTACATTATAAAGTATAAATAAAAATAAACTCTTAAAATTAAAACCGTCTTCATATCCTACAACTTATTTTATATTCATTAAATTGTATATGGCCGCGCCCACATTTTAGGGGCGTTTTTTTTTAAAACAGTTTTTCGTAGATTTTAATCATATAATATTAATCTTTAGAAGCAAACTCGAGTATATGTTGAGATATTTAAAAAATCCGCCCACTACCACGCCCCTGTTTTGAATTAAAATTCTCTTGGAGTAATTTTATAAGAAAAAACTTTATAAAATTTTAGGCAATTTTTTGTGGAAGTGGCTACATATTTTGGTACATAGGAAAGGAATAGCGCATCAGACTATTCGCTCTGGCCGCTGTGTAGCATTCTTTTAATTTTTGTTGGAGGAATACTAGTTTAATATTATTAAAATATTTTTTTTTATCTTTAGCATCATTATCTTATTTATGACAAAATTATTATAACGATTAGTTTCTGCTACATAAACTAATTATTTGGACCTTATCCAATTTGAATATAACCTAAAACTTTACGTGCTAATTATCTTAAAAACGCAACTCTATGAAAACACAAATAGTTAAAATTAAACTAAGAATCACAAACAAAATAATTTCTGTATGTAATTAGTACATTATAAAGTATAAATAAAAATAAACTCTTAAAATTAAAACCGTCTTCATATCCTACAACTTATTTTATATTCATTAAATTGTATATGGCCGCGCCCACATTTTAGGGGCGTTTTTTTTTTAAAACAGTTTTTCGTAGATTTTAATCATATAATATCAATCTTTAGAAGCAAACTTGAGTATATGTTGAGATATTTAAAAAATCCGCCCACTACCACGCCCCTGTTTTGAATTAAAATTCTCTTGGAGTAATTTTATAAGAAAAAACTTTATAAAATTTTAGGCAATTTTTTGAGGAAGTGGCTACATATTTTGGTATATAGGAAAGGAATAGCGCATCAGACTATTCGCTCTGGCCGCTGTGTAGCATTCTTTTAATTTTTGTTGGAGGAATACTAGTTTAATATTATTAAAATATTTTTTTTTTATCTTTAGCATCATTATCTTATTTATGACAAAATTATTATAACGATTAGTTTCTGCTATATAAACTAATTATTTGGACCTTATCCAATTTGAATATGACCTAAAACTTTACGTGCTAATTATCTTAAAAACGCAACTCTATTGAAAACACAAATAGTTAAAATTAAACTAAGAATCACAAACAAAATAATTTCTGGATGTAATTAGTACATTATAAAGTATAAATAAAAATAAACTCTTAAAATTAAAACCGTCTTCATATCCTACAACTTATTTTATATTCATTAAATTGTATATGGCCGCGCCCACATTTTAGGGGCGTTTTTTTTTTAAAACAGTTTTTCGTAGATTTTAATCATATAATATCAATCTTTAGAAGCAAACTTGAGTATATGTTGAGATATTTAAAAAATCCGCCCACTACCACGCCCCTGTTTTGAATTAAAATTCTCTTGGAGTAATTTTATAAGAAAAAACTTTATAAAATTTTAGGTAATTTTTTGAGGAAGTGGCTACATATTTTGGTATATAGGAAAGGAATAGCGCATCAGACTATTCGCTCTGGCCGCTGTGTAGCATTCTTTTAATTTTTGTTGGAGGAATACTAGTTTAATATTATTAAAATATTTTTTTTTTATCTTTAGCATCATTATCTTATTTATGACAAAATTATTATAACGATTAGTTTCTGCTACATAAACTAATTATTTGGACCTTATCCAATTTGAATATGACCTAAAACTTTACGTGCTAATTATCTTAAAAACGCAACTCTATTGAAAACACAAAGAGTTAAAATTAAACTAAGAATCACAAACAAAATAATTTCTGGATGTAATTAGTACATTATAAAGTATAAATAAAAATAAACTCTTAAAATTAAAACCGTCTTCATATCCTACAACTTATTTTATATTCATTAAATTGTATATGGCCGCGCCCACATTTTAGGGTCGTTTTTTTTTTAAAACAGTTTTTCGTAGATTTTAATCATATAATATCAATCTTTAGAAGCAAACTTGAGTATATGTTGAGATATTTAAAAAAACCGCCCACTACCACGCCCCTGTTTTGAATTAAAATTCTCTTGGAGTAATTTTATAAGAAAAAACTTTATAAAATTTTAGGCAATTTTTTGAGGAAGTGGCTACATATTTTGGTATATAGGAAAGGAATAGCGCATCAGACTATTCGCTCTGGCCGCTGTGTAGCATTCTTTTAATTTTTGTTGGAGGAATACTAGTTTAATATTATTAAAATATTTTTTTTTTATCTTTAGCATCATTATCTTATTTATGACAAAATTATTATAACGATTAGTTTCTGCTACATAAACTAATTATTTGGACCTTATCCAATTTGAATATAACCTAAAACTTTACGTGCTAATTATCTTACAAACGCAACTCTATGAAAACACAAATAGTTAAAATTAAACTAAGAATCACAAACAAAATAATTTCTGTATGTAATTAGTACATTATAAAGTATAAATAAAAATAAACTCTTAAAATTAAAACCGTCTTCATATCCTACAACTTATTTTATATTCATTAAATTGTATATGGCCGCGCCCACATTTTAGGGGCGCTTTTTTTGAAAAACAGTTTTTCGTAGATTTTAATCATATAATATCAATCTTTAGAAGCAAACTTGAGTATATGTTGAGATATTTAAAAGATCCGCCCACTACCACGCCCCTGTTTTGAATTAAAATTCTCTTGGAGTAATTTTATAAGAAAAAACTTTATAAAATTTTAGGCAATTTTTTGAGGAAGTGGCTACATATTTTGGTATATAGGAAAGGAATAGCGCATCAGACTATTCGCTCTGGCCGCTGTGTAGCATTCTTTTAATTTTTGTTGGAGGAATACTAGTTTAATATTATTAAAATATTTTTTTTTTATCTTTAGCATCATTATCTTATTTATGACAAAATTATTATAACGATTAGTTTCTGCTACATAAACTAATTATTTGGACCTTATCCAATTTGAATATGACCTAAAACTTTACGTGCTAATTATCTTAAAAACGCAACTCTATTGAAAACACAAATAGTTAAAATTAAACTAAGAATCACAAACAAAATAATTTCTGGATGTAATTAGTACATTATAAAGTATAAATAAAAATAAACTCTTAAAATTAAAACCGTCTTCATATCCTACAACTTATTTTATATTCATTAAATTGTATATGGCCGCGCCCACATTTTAGGGGCGTTTTTTTTTAAAACAGTTTTTCGTAGATTTTAATCATATAATATTAATCTTTAGAAGCAAACTCGAGTATATGTTGAGATATTTAAAAAATCCGCCCACTACCACGCCCCTGTTTTGAATTAAAATTCTCTTGGAGTAATTTTATAAGAAAAAACTTTATAAAATTTTAGGCAATTTTTTGTGGAAGTGGCTACATATTTTGGTACATAGGAAAGGAATAGCGCATCAGACTATTCGCTCTGGCCGCTGTGTAGCATTCTTTTAATTTTTGTTGGAGGAATACTAGTTTAATATTATTAAAATATTTTTTTTTATCTTTAGCATCATTATCTTATTTATGACAAAATTATTATAACGATTAGTTTCTGCTACATAAACTAATTATTTGGACCTTATCCAATTTGAATATGACCTAAAACTTTACGTGCTAATTATCTTAAAAACGCAACTCTATGAAAACACAAATAGTTAAAATTAAACTAAGAATCACAAACAAAATAATTTCTGTATGTAATTAGTACATTATAAAGTATAAATAAAAATAAACTCTTAAAATTAAAACCGTCTTCATATCCTACAACTTATTTTATATTCATTAAATTGTATATGGCCGCGCCCACATTTTAGGGGCGTTTTTTTTTTAAAACAGTTTTTCGTAGATTTTAATCATATAATATCAATCTTTAGAAGCAAACTTGAGTATATGTTGAGATATTTAAAAAATCCGCCCACTACCACGCCCCTGTTTTGAATTAAAATTCTCTTGGAGTAATTTTATAAGAAAAAACTTTATAAAATTTTAGGCAATTTTTTGAGGAAGTGGCTACATATTTTGGTATATAGGAAAGGAATAGCGCATCAGACTATTCGCTCTGGCCGCTGTGTAGCATTCTTTTAATTTTTGTTGGAGGAATACTAGTTTAATATTATTAAAATATTTTTTTTTTATCTTTAGCATCATTATCTTATTTATGACAAAATTATTATAACGATTAGTTTCTGCTACATAAACTAATTATTTGGACCTTATCCAATTTGAATATGACCTAAAACTTTACGTGCTAATTATCTTAAAAACGCAACTCTATTGAAAACACAAATAGTTAAAATTAAACTAAGAATCACAAACAAAATAATTTCTGGATGTAATTAGTACATTATAAAGTATAAATAAAAATAAACTCTTAAAATTAAAACCGTCTTCATATCCTACAACTTATTTTATATTCATTAAATTGTATATGGCCGCGCCCACATTTTAGGGGCGTTTTTTTTTTAAAACAGTTTTTCGTAGATTTTAATCATATAATATCAATCTTTAGAAGCAAACTTGAGTATATGTTGAGATATTTAAAAAATCCGCCCACTACCACGCCCCTGTTTTGAATTAAAATTCTCTTGGAGTAATTTTATAAGAAAAAACTTTATAAAATTTTAGGTAATTTTTTGAGGAAGTGGCTACATATTTTGGTATATAGGAAAGGAATAGCGCATCAGACTATTCGCTCTGGCCGCTGTGTAGCATTCTTTTAATTTTTGTTGGAGGAATACTAGTTTAATATTATTAAAATATTTTTTTTTTATCTTTAGCATCATTATCTTATTTATGACAAAATTATTATAACGATTAGTTTCTGCTACATAAACTAATTATTTGGACCTTATCCAATTTGAATATGACCTAAAACTTTACGTGCTAATTATCTTAAAAACGCAACTCTATTGAAAACACAAATAGTTAAAATTAAACTAAGAATCACAAACAAAATAATTTCTGGATGTAATTAGTACATTATAAAGTATAAATAAAAATAAACTCTTAAAATTAAAACCGTCTTCATATCCTACAACTTATTTTATATTCATTAAATTGTATATGGCCGCGCCCACATTTTAGGGGCGTTTTTTTTTTAAAACAGTTTTTCGTAGATTTTAATCATATAATATCAATCTTTAGAAGCAAACTTGAGTATATGTTGAGATATTTAAAAGATCCGCCCACTACCACGCCCCTGTTTTGAATTAAAATTCTCTTGGAGTAATTTTATAAGAAAAAACTTTATAAAATTTTAGGCAATTTTTTGTGGAAGTGGCTACATATTTTGGTAAATAGGAAAGGAATAGCGCATCAGACTATTCGCTCTGGCCGCTGTGTAGCATTCTTTTAATTTTTGTTGGAGGAATACTAGTTTAATATTATTAAAATATTTTTTTTTTATCTTTAGCATCATTATCTTATTTATGACAAAATTATTATAACGATTAGTTTCTGCTACATAAACTAATTATTTGGACCTTATCCAATTTGAATATAACCTAAAACTTTACGTGCTAATTATCTTAAAAACGCAACTCTATGAAAACACAAAGAGTTAAAATTAAACTAAGAATCACAAACAAAATAATTTCTGGATGTAATTAGTACATTATAAAGTATAAATAAAAATAAACTCTTAAAATTAAAACCGTCTTCATATCCTACAACTTATTTTATATTCATTAAATTGTATATGGCCGCGCCCACATTTTAGGGGCGTTTTTTTTTTAAAACAGTTTTTCGTAGATTTTAATCATATAATATCAATCTTTAGAAGCAAACTTGAGTATATGTTGAGATATTTAAAAAATCCGCCCACTACCACGCCCCTGTTTTGAATTAAAATTCTCTTGGAGTAATTTTATAAGAAAAAACTTTATAAAATTTTAGGCAATTTTTTGAGGAAGTGGCTACATATTTTGGTATATAGGAAAGGAATAGCGCATCAGACTATTCGCTCTGGCCGCTGTGTAGCATTCTTTTAATTTTTGTTGGAGGAATACTAGTTTAATATTATTAAAATATTTTTTTTTTATCTTTAGCATCATTATCTTATTTATGACAAAATTATTATAACGATTAGTTTCTGCTACATAAACTAATTATTTGGACCTTATCCAATTTGAATATAACCTAAAACTTTACGTGCTAATTATCTTACAAACGCAACTCTATGAAAACACAAATAGTTAAAATTAAACTAAGAATCACAAACAAAATAATTTCTGTATGTAATTAGTACATTATAAAGTATAAATAAAAATAAACTCTTAAAATTAAAACCGTCTTCATATCCTACAACTTATTTTATATTCATTAAATTGTATATGGCCGCGCCCACATTTTAGGGGCGTTTTTTTTTTAAAACAGTTTTTCGTAGATTTTAATCATATAATATCAATCTTTAGAAGCAAACTTGAGTATATGTTGAGATATTTAAAAAATCCGCCCACTACCACGCCCCTGTTTTGAATTAAAATTCTCTTGGAGTAATTTTATAAGAAAAAACTTTATAAAATTTTAGGTAATTTTTTGAGGAAGTGGCTACATATTTTGGTATATAGGAAAGGAATAGCGCATCAGACTATTCGCTCTGGCCGCTGTGTAGCATTCTTTTAATTTTTGTTGGAGGAATACTAGTTTAATATTATTAAAATATTTTTTTTTATCTTTAGCATCATTATCTTATTTATGACAAAATTATTATAACGATTAGTTTCTGCTACATAAACTAATTATTTGGACCTTATCCAATTTGAATATGACCTAAAACTTTACGTGCTAATTATCTTAAAAACGCAACTCTATTGAAAACACAAATAGTTAAAATTAAACTAAGAATCACAAACAAAATAATTTCTGGATGTAATTAGTACATTATAAAGTATAAATAAAAATAAACTCTTAAAATTAAAACCGTCTTCATATCCTACAACTTATTTTATATTCATTAAATTGTATATGGCCGCGCCCACATTTTAGGGGCGTTTTTTTTTTAAAACAGTTTTTCGTAGATTTTAATCATATAATATCAATCTTTAGAAGCAAACTTGAGTATATGTTGAGATATTTAAAAAATCCGTACACTACCACGCCCCTGTTTTGAATTAAAATTCTCTTGGAGTAATTTTATAAGAAAAAACTTTATAAAATTTTAGGCAATTTTTTGTGGAAGTGGCTACATATTTTGGTAAATAGGAAAGGAATAGCGCATCAGACTATTCGCTCTGGCCGCTGTGTAGCATTCTTTTAATTTTTGTTGGAGGAATACTAGTTTAATATTATTAAAATATTTTTTTTTTATCTTTAGCATCATTATCTTATTTATGACAAAATTATTATAACGATTAGTTTCTGCTACATAAACTAATTATTTGGACCTTATCCAATTTGAATATAACTTAAAACTTTACGTGCTAATTATCTTAAAAACGCAACTCTATGAAAACACAAAGAGTTAAAATTAAACTAAGAATCACAAACAAAATAATTTCTGGATGTAATTAGTACATTATAAAGTATAAATAAAAATAAACTCTTAAAATTAAAACCGTCTTCATATCCTACAACTTATTTTATATTCATTAAATTGTATATGGCCGCGCCCACATTTTAGGGTCGTTTTTTTTTTAAAACAGTTTTTCGTAGATTTTAATCATATAATATCAATCTTTAGAAGCAAACTTGAGTATATGTTGAGATATTTAAAAAATCCGCCCACTACCACGCCCCTGTTTTGAATTAAAATTCTCTTGGAGTAATTTTATAAGAAAAAACTTTATAAAATTTTAGGCAATTTTTTGAGGAAGTGGCTACATATTTTGGTATATAGGAAAGGAATAGCGCATCAGACTATTCGCTCTGGCCGCTGTGTAGCATTCTTTTAATTTTTGTTGGAGGAATACTAGTTTAATATTATTAAAATATTTTTTTTTTATCTTTAGCATCATTATCTTATTTATGACAAAATTATTATAACGATTAGTTTCTGCTACATAAACTAATTATTTGGACCTTATCCAATTTGAATATAACCTAAAACTTTACGTGCTAATTATCTTACAAACGCAACTCTATGAAAACACAAATAGTTAAAATTAAACTAAGAATCACAAACAAAATAATTTCTGTATGTAATTAGTACATTATAAAGTATAAATAAAAATAAACTCTTAAAATTAAAACCGTCTTCATATCCTACAACTTATTTTATATTCATTAAATTGTATATGGCCGCGCCCACATTTTAGGGGCGCTTTTTTTGAAAAACAGTTTTTCGTAGATTTTAATCATATAATATCAATCTTTAGAAGCAAACTTGAGTATATGTTGAGATATTTAAAAGATCCGCCCACTACCACGCCCCTGTTTTGAATTAAAATTCTCTTGGAGTAATTTTATAAGAAAAAACTTTATAAAATTTTAGGCAATTTTTTGAGGAAGTGGCTACATATTTTGGTATATAGGAAAGGAATAGCGCATCAGACTATTCGCTCTGGCCGCTGTGTAGCATTCTTTTAATTTTTGTTGGAGGAATACTAGTTTAATATTATTAAAATATTTTTTTTTTATCTTTAGCATCATTATCTTATTTATGACAAAATTATTATAACGATTAGTTTCTGCTACATAAACTAATTATTTGGACCTTATCCAATTTGAATATGACCTAAAACTTTACGTGCTAATTATCTTAAAAACGCAACTCTATTGAAAACACAAATAGTTAAAATTAAACTAAGAATCACAAACAAAATAATTTCTGGATGTAATTAGTACATTATAAAGTATAAATAAAAATAAACTCTTAAAATTAAAACCGTCTTCATATCCTACAACTTATTTTATATTCATTAAATTGTATATGGCCGCGCCCACATTTTAGGGTCGTTTTTTTTTTAAAACAGTTTTTCGTAGATTTTAATCATATAATATCAATCTTTAGAAGCAAACTTGAGTATATGTTGAGATATTTAAAAAATCCGCCCACTACCACGCCCCTGTTTTGAATTAAAATTCTCTTGGAGTAATTTTATAAGAAAAAACTTTATAAAATTTTAGGCAATTTTTTGAGGAAGTGGCTACATATTTTGGTATATAGGAAAGGAATAGCGCATCAGACTATTCGCTCTGGCCGCTGTGTAGCATTCTTTTAATTTTTGTTGGAGGAATACTAGTTTAATATTATTAAAATATTTTTTTTTTATCTTTAGCATCATTATCTTATTTATGACAAAATTATTATAACGATTAGTTTCTGCTACATAAACTAATTATTTGGACCTTATCCAATTTGAATATAACCTAAAACTTTACGTGCTAATTATCTTACAAACGCAACTCTATGAAAACACAAATAGTTAAAATTAAACTAAGAATCACAAACAAAATAATTTCTGTATGTAATTAGTACATTATAAAGTATAAATAAAAATAAACTCTTAAAATTAAAACCGTCTTCATATCCTACAACTTATTTTATATTCATTAAATTGTATATGGCCGCGCCCACATTTTAGGGGCGTTTTTTTTTTAAAACAGTTTTTCGTAGATTTTAATCATATAATATCAATCTTTAGAAGCAAACTTGAGTATATGTTGAGATATTTAAAAAATCCGCCCACTACCACGCCCCTGTTTTGAATTAAAATTCTCTTGGAGTAATTTTATAAGAAAAAACTTTATAAAATTTTAGGTAATTTTTTGAGGAAGTGGCTACATATTTTGGTATATAGGAAAGGAATAGCGCATCAGACTATTCGCTCTGGCCGCTGTGTAGCATTCTTTTAATTTTTGTTGGAGGAATACTAGTTTAATATTATTAAAATATTTTTTTTTTATCTTTAGCATCATTATCTTATTTATGACAAAATTATTATAACGATTAGTTTCTGCTACATAAACTAATTATTTGGACCTTATCCAATTTGAATATGACCTAAAACTTTACGTGCTAATTATCTTAAAAACGCAACTCTATTGAAAACACAAATAGTTAAAATTAAACTAAGAATCACAAACAAAATAATTTCTGGATGTAATTAGTACATTATAAAGTATAAATAAAAATAAACTCTTAAAATTAAAACCGTCTTCATATCCTACAACTTATTTTATATTCATTAAATTGTATATGGCCGCGCCCACATTTTAGGGGCGTTTTTTTTTTAAAACAGTTTTTCGTAGATTTTAATCATATAATATCAATCTTTAGAAGCAAACTTGAGTATATGTTGAGATATTTAAAAAATCCGCCCACTACCACGCCCCTGTTTTGAATTAAAATTCTCTTGGAGTAATTTTATAAGAAAAAACTTTATAAAATTTTAGGCAATTTTTTGTGGAAGTGGCTACATATTTTGGTAAATAGGAAAGGAATAGCGCATCAGACTATTCGCTCTGGCCGCTGTGTAGCATTCTTTTAATTTTTGTTGGAGGAATACTAGTTTAATATTATTAAAATATTTTTTTTTTATCTTTAGCATCATTATCTTATTTATGACAAAATTATTATAACGATTAGTTTCTGCTACATAAACTAATTATTTGGACCTTATCCAATTTGAATATAACTTAAAACTTTACGTGCTAATTATCTTAAAAACGCAACTCTATGAAAACACAAAGAGTTAAAATTAAACTAAGAATCACAAACAAAATAATTTCTGGATGTAATTAGTACATTATAAAGTATAAATAAAAATAAACTCTTAAAATTAAAACCGTCTTCATATCCTACAACTTATTTTATATTCATTAAATTGTATATGGCCGCGCCCACATTTTAGGGTCGTTTTTTTTTTAAAACAGTTTTTCGTAGATTTTAATCATATAATATCAATCTTTAGAAGCAAACTTGAGTATATGTTGAGATATTTAAAAAATCCGCCCACTACCACGCCCCTGTTTTGAATTAAAATTCTCTTGGAGTAATTTTATAAGAAAAAACTTTATAAAATTTTAGGCAATTTTTTGAGGAAGTGGCTACATATTTTGGTATATAGGAAAGGAATAGCGCATCAGACTATTCGCTCTGGCCGCTGTGTAGCATTCTTTTAATTTTTGTTGGAGGAATACTAGTTTAATATTATTAAAATATTTTTTTTTTATCTTTAGCATCATTATCTTATTTATGACAAAATTATTATAACGATTAGTTTCTGCTACATAAACTAATTATTTGGACCTTATCCAATTTGAATATAACCTAAAACTTTACGTGCTAATTATCTTACAAACGCAACTCTATGAAAACACAAATAGTTAAAATTAAACTAAGAATCACAAACAAAATAATTTCTGTATGTAATTAGTACATTATAAAGTATAAATAAAAATAAACTCTTAAAATTAAAACCGTCTTCATATCCTACAACTTATTTTATATTCATTAAATTGTATATGGCCGCGCCCACATTTTAGGGGCGCTTTTTTTGAAAAACAGTTTTTCGTAGATTTTAATCATATAATATCAATCTTTAGAAGCAAACTTGAGTATATGTTGAGATATTTAAAAGATCCGCCCACTACCACGCCCCTGTTTTGAATTAAAATTCTCTTGGAGTAATTTTATAAGAAAAAACTTTATAAAATTTTAGGCAATTTTTTGAGGAAGTGGCTACATATTTTGGTATATAGGAAAGGAATAGCGCATCAGACTATTCGCTCTGGCCGCTGTGTAGCATTCTTTTAATTTTTGTTGGAGGAATACTAGTTTAATATTATTAAAATATTTTTTTTTTATCTTTAGCATCATTATCTTATTTATGACAAAATTATTATAACGATTAGTTTCTGCTACATAAACTAATTATTTGGACCTTATCCAATTTGAATATGACCTAAAACTTTACGTGCTAATTATCTTAAAAACGCAACTCTATTGAAAACACAAATAGTTAAAATTAAACTAAGAATCACAAACAAAATAATTTCTGGATGTAATTAGTACATTATAAAGTATAAATAAAAATAAACTCTTAAAATTAAAACCGTCTTCATATCCTACAACTTATTTTATATTCATTAAATTGTATATGGCCGCGCCCACATTTTAGGGGCGTTTTTTTTTTAAAACAGTTTTTCGTAGATTTTAATCATATAATATCAATCTTTAGAAGCAAACTTGAGTATATGTTGAGATATTTAAAAAATCCGCCCACTACCACGCCCCTGTTTTGAATTAAATTTCTCTTGGAGTAATTTTATAAGAAAAAACTTTATAAAATTTTAGGCAATTTTTTGAGGAAGTGGCTACATATTTTGGTATATAGGAAAGGAATAGCGCATCAGACTATTCGCTCTGGCCGCTGTGTAGCATTCTTTTAATTTTTGTTGGAGGAATACTAGTTTAATATTATTAAAATATATTTTTTTATCTTTAGCATCATTATCTTATTTATGACAAAATTATTATAACGATTAGTTTCTGCTACATAAACTAATTATTTGGACCTTATCCAATTTGAATATAACCTAAAACTTTACGTGCTAATTATCTTAAAAACGCAACTCTATGAAAACACAAATAGTTAAAATTAAACTAAGAATCACAAACAAAATAATTTCTGTATGTAATTAGTACATTATAAAGTATAAATAAAAATAAACTCTTAAAATTAAAACCGTCTTCATATCCTACAACTTATTTTATATTCATTAAATTGTATATGGCCGCGCCCACATTTTAGGGGCGTTTTTTTTTAAAACAGTTTTTCGTAGATTTTAATCATATAATATTAATCTTTAGAAGCAAACTCGAGTATATGTTGAGATATTTAAAAAATCCGCCCACTACCACGCCCCTGTTTTGAATTAAAATTCTCTTGGAGTAATTTTATAAGAAAAAACTTTATAAAATTTTAGGCAATTTTTTGTGGAAGTGGCTACATATTTTGGTACATAGGAAAGGAATAGCGCATCAGACTATTCGCTCTGGCCGCTGTGTAGCATTCTTTTAATTTTTGTTGGAGGAATACTAGTTTAATATTATTAAAATATTTTTTTTTATCTTTAGCATCATTATCTTATTTATGACAAAATTATTATAACGATTAGTTTCTGCTACATAAACTAATTATTTGGACCTTATCCAATTTGAATATGACCTAAAACTTTACGTGCTAATTATCTTAAAAACGCAACTCTATGAAAACACAAATAGTTAAAATTAAACTAAGAATCACAAACAAAATAATTTCTGGATGTAATTAGTACATTATAAAGTATAAATAAAAATAAACTCTTAAAATTAAAACCGTCTTCATATCCTACAACTTATTTTATATTCATTAAATTGTATATGGCCGCGCCCACATTTTAGGGGCGTTTTTTTTTTAAAACAGTTTTTCGTAGATTTTAATCATATAATATCAATCTTTAGAAGCAAACTTGAGTATATGTTGAGATATTTAAAAGATCCGCCCACTACCACGCCCCTGTTTTGAATTAAAATTCTCTTGGAGTAATTTTATAAGAAAAAACTTTATAAAATTTTAGGCAATTTTTTGTGGAAGTGGCTACATATTTTGGTAAATAGGAAAGGAATAGCGCATCAGACTATTCGCTCTGGCCGCTGTGTAGCATTCTTTTAATTTTTGTTGGAGGAATACTAGTTTAATATTATTAAAATATTTTTTTTTTATCTTTAGCATCATTATCTTATTTATGACAAAATTATTATAACGATTAGTTTCTGCTACATAAACTAATTATTTGGACCTTATCCAATTTGAATATAACCTAAAACTTTACGTGCTAATTATCTTAAAAACGCAACTCTATGAAAACACAAAGAGTTAAAATTAAACTAAGAATCACAAACAAAATAATTTCTGGATGTAATTAGTACATTATAAAGTATAAATAAAAATAAACTCTTAAAATTAAAACCGTCTTCATATCCTACAACTTATTTTATATTCATTAAATTGTATATGGCCGCGCCCACATTTTAGGGTCGTTTTTTTTTTAAAACAGTTTTTCGTAGATTTTAATCATATAATATCAATCTTTAGAAGCAAACTTGAGTATATGTTGAGATATTTAAAAAATCCGCCCACTACCACGCCCCTGTTTTGAATTAAAATTCTCTTGGAGTAATTTTATAAGAAAAAACTTTATAAAATTTTAGGCAATTTTTTGAGGAAGTGGCTACATATTTTGGTATATAGGAAAGGAATAGCGCATCAGACTATTCGCTCTGGCCGCTGTGTAGCATTCTTTTAATTTTTGTTGGAGGAATACTAGTTTAATATTATTAAAATATTTTTTTTTTATCTTTAGCATCATTATCTTATTTATGACAAAATTATTATAACGATTAGTTTCTGCTACATAAACTAATTATTTGGACCTTATCCAATTTGAATATAACCTAAAACTTTACGTGCTAATTATCTTACAAACGCAACTCTATGAAAACACAAATAGTTAAAATTAAACTAAGAATCACAAACAAAATAATTTCTGTATGTAATTAGTACATTATAAAGTATAAATAAAAATAAACTCTTAAAATTAAAACCGTCTTCATATCCTACAACTTATTTTATATTCATTAAATTGTATATGGCCGCGCCCACATTTTAGGGGCGCTTTTTTTGAAAAACAGTTTTTCGTAGATTTTAATCATATAATATCAATCTTTAGAAGCAAACTTGAGTATATGTTGAGATATTTAAAAGATCCGCCCACTACCACGCCCCTGTTTTGAATTAAAATTCTCTTGGAGTAATTTTATAAGAAAAAACTTTATAAAATTTTAGGCAATTTTTTGAGGAAGTGGCTACATATTTTGGTATATAGGAAAGGAATAGCGCATCAGACTATTCGCTCTGGCCGCTGTGTAGCATTCTTTTAATTTTTGTTGGAGGAATACTAGTTTAATATTATTAAAATATTTTTTTTTTATCTTTAGCATCATTATCTTATTTATGACAAAATTATTATAACGATTAGTTTCTGCTACATAAACTAATTATTTGGACCTTATCCAATTTGAATATGACCTAAAACTTTACGTGCTAATTATCTTAAAAACGCAACTCTATTGAAAACACAAATAGTTAAAATTAAACTAAGAATCACAAACAAAATAATTTCTGGATGTAATTAGTACATTATAAAGTATAAATAAAAATAAACTCTTAAAATTAAAACCGTCTTCATATCCTACAACTTATTTTATATTCATTAAATTGTATATGGCCGCGCCCACATTTTAGGGGCGTTTTTTTTTTAAAACAGTTTTTCGTAGATTTTAATCATATAATATCAATCTTTAGAAGCAAACTTGAGTATATGTTGAGATATTTAAAAAATCCGCCCACTACCACGCCCCTGTTTTGAATTAAATTTCTCTTGGAGTAATTTTATAAGAAAAAACTTTATAAAATTTTAGGCAATTTTTTGAGGAAGTGGCTACATATTTTGGTATATAGGAAAGGAATAGCGCATCAGACTATTCGCTCTGGCCGCTGTGTAGCATTCTTTTAATTTTTGTTGGAGGAATACTAGTTTAATATTATTAAAATATATTTTTTTATCTTTAGCATCATTATCTTATTTATGACAAAATTATTATAACGATTAGTTTCTGCTACATAAACTAATTATTTGGACCTTATCCAATTTGAATATAACCTAAAACTTTACGTGCTAATTATCTTAAAAACGCAACTCTATGAAAACACAAATAGTTAAAATTAAACTAAGAATCACAAACAAAATAATTTCTGTATGTAATTAGTACATTATAAAGTATAAATAAAAATAAACTCTTAAAATTAAAACCGTCTTCATATCCTACAACTTATTTTATATTCATTAAATTGTATATGGCCGCGCCCACATTTTAGGGGCGTTTTTTTTTAAACAGTTTTTCGTAGATTTTAATCATATAATATTAATCTTTAGAAGCAAACTCGAGTATATGTTGAGATATTTAAAAAATCCGCCCACTACCACGCCCCTGTTTTGAATTAAAATTCTCTTGGAGTAATTTTATAAGAAAAAACTTTATAAAATTTTAGGCAATTTTTTGTGGAAGTGGCTACATATTTTGGTACATAGGAAAGGAATAGCGCATCAGACTATTCGCTCTGGCCGCTGTGTAGCATTCTTTTAATTTTTGTTGGAGGAATACTAGTTTAATATTATTAAAATATTTTTTTTTATCTTTAGCATCATTATCTTATTTATGACAAAATTATTATAACGATTAGTTTCTGCTACATAAACTAATTATTTGGACCTTATCCAATTTGAATATGACCTAAAACTTTACGTGCTAATTATCTTAAAAACGCAACTCTATGAAAACACAAATAGTTAAAATTAAACTAAGAATCACAAACAAAATAATTTCTGGATGTAATTAGTACATTATAAAGTATAAATAAAAATAAACTCTTAAAATTAAAACCGTCTTCATATCCTACAACTTATTTTATATTCATTAAATTGTATATGGCCGCGCCCACATTTTAGGGGCGTTTTTTTTTTAAAACAGTTTTTCGTAGATTTTAATCATATAATATCAATCTTTAGAAGCAAACTTGAGTATATGTTGAGATATTTAAAAGATCCGCCCACTACCACGCCCCTGTTTTGAATTAAAATTCTCTTGGAGTAATTTTATAAGAAAAAACTTTATAAAATTTTAGGCAATTTTTTGTGGAAGTGGCTACATATTTTGGTAAATAGGAAAGGAATAGCGCATCAGACTATTCGCTCTGGCCGCTGTGTAGCATTCTTTTAATTTTTGTTGGAGGAATACTAGTTTAATATTATTAAAATATTTTTTTTTTATCTTTAGCATCATTATCTTATTTATGACAAAATTATTATAACGATTAGTTTCTGCTACATAAACTAATTATTTGGACCTTATCCAATTTGAATATAACCTAAAACTTTACGTGCTAATTATCTTAAAAACGCAACTCTATGAAAACACAAAGAGTTAAAATTAAACTAAGAATCACAAACAAAATAATTTCTGGATGTAATTAGTACATTATAAAGTATAAATAAAAATAAACTCTTAAAATTAAAACCGTCTTCATATCCTACAACTTATTTTATATTCATTAAATTGTATATGGCCGCGCCCACATTTTAGGGTCGTTTTTTTTTTAAAACAGTTTTTCGTAGATTTTAATCATATAATATCAATCTTTAGAAGCAAACTTGAGTATATGTTGAGATATTTAAAAAATCCGCCCACTACCACGCCCCTGTTTTGAATTAAAATTCTCTTGGAGTAATTTTATAAGAAAAAACTTTATAAAATTTTAGGCAATTTTTTGAGGAAGTGGCTACATATTTTGGTATATAGGAAAGGAATAGCGCATCAGACTATTCGCTCTGGCCGCTGTGTAGCATTCTTTTAATTTTTGTTGGAGGAATACTAGTTTAATATTATTAAAATATTTTTTTTTTATCTTTAGCATCATTATCTTATTTATGACAAAATTATTATAACGATTAGTTTCTGCTACATAAACTAATTATTTGGACCTTATCCAATTTGAATATAACCTAAAACTTTACGTGCTAATTATCTTACAAACGCAACTCTATGAAAACACAAATAGTTAAAATTAAACTAAGAATCACAAACAAAATAATTTCTGTATGTAATTAGTACATTATAAAGTATAAATAAAAATAAACTCTTAAAATTAAAACCGTCTTCATATCCTACAACTTATTTTATATTCATTAAATTGTATATGGCCGCGCCCACATTTTAGGGGCGCTTTTTTTGAAAAACAGTTTTTCGTAGATTTTAATCATATAATATCAATCTTTAGAAGCAAACTTGAGTATATGTTGAGATATTTAAAAGATCCGCCCACTACCACGCCCCTGTTTTGAATTAAAATTCTCTTGGAGTAATTTTATAAGAAAAAACTTTATAAAATTTTAGGCAATTTTTTGAGGAAGTGGCTACATATTTTGGTATATAGGAAAGGAATAGCGCATCAGACTATTCGCTCTGGCCGCTGTGTAGCATTCTTTTAATTTTTGTTGGAGGAATACTAGTTTAATATTATTAAAATATTTTTTTTTTATCTTTAGCATCATTATCTTATTTATGACAAAATTATTATAACGATTAGTTTCTGCTACATAAACTAATTATTTGGACCTTATCCAATTTGAATATGACCTAAAACTTTACGTGCTAATTATCTTAAAAACGCAACTCTATTGAAAACACAAATAGTTAAAATTAAACTAAGAATCACAAACAAAATAATTTCTGGATGTAATTAGTACATTATAAAGTATAAATAAAAATAAACTCTTAAAATTAAAACCGTCTTCATATCCTACAACTTATTTTATATTCATTAAATTGTATATGGCCGCGCCCACATTTTAGGGGCGTTTTTTTTTTAAAACAGTTTTTCGTAGATTTTAATCATATAATATCAATCTTTAGAAGCAAACTTGAGTATATGTTGAGATATTTAAAAAATCCGCCCACTACCACGCCCCTGTTTTGAATTAAATTTCTCTTGGAGTAATTTTATAAGAAAAAACTTTATAAAATTTTAGGCAATTTTTTGAGGAAGTGGCTACATATTTTGGTATATAGGAAAGGAATAGCGCATCAGACTATTCGCTCTGGCCGCTGTGTAGCATTCTTTTAATTTTTGTTGGAGGAATACTAGTTTAATATTATTAAAATATATTTTTTTATCTTTAGCATCATTATCTTATTTATGACAAAATTATTATAACGATTAGTTTCTGCTACATAAACTAATTATTTGGACCTTATCCAATTTGAATATAACCTAAAACTTTACGTGCTAATTATCTTAAAAACGCAACTCTATGAAAACACAAATAGTTAAAATTAAACTAAGAATCACAAACAAAATAATTTCTGTATGTAATTAGTACATTATAAAGTATAAATAAAAATAAACTCTTAAAATTAAAACCGTCTTCATATCCTACAACTTATTTTATATTCATTAAATTGTATATGGCCGCGCCCACATTTTAGGGGCGTTTTTTTTTAAAACAGTTTTTCGTAGATTTTAATCATATAATATTAATCTTTAGAAGCAAACTCGAGTATATGTTGAGATATTTAAAAAATCCGCCCACTACCACGCCCCTGTTTTGAATTAAAATTCTCTTGGAGTAATTTTATAAGAAAAAACTTTATAAAATTTTAGGCAATTTTTTGTGGAAGTGGCTACATATTTTGGTACATAGGAAAGGAATAGCGCATCAGACTATTCGCTCTGGCCGCTGTGTAGCATTCTTTTAATTTTTGTTGGAGGAATACTAGTTTAATATTATTAAAATATTTTTTTTTATCTTTAGCATCATTATCTTATTTATGACAAAATTATTATAACGATTAGTTTCTGCTACATAAACTAATTATTTGGACCTTATCCAATTTGAATATGACCTAAAACTTTACGTGCTAATTATCTTAAAAACGCAACTCTATGAAAACACAAATAGTTAAAATTAAACTAAGAATCACAAACAAAATAATTTCTGTATGTAATTAGTACATTATAAAGTATAAATAAAAATAAACTCTTAAAATTAAAACCGTCTTCATATCCTACAACTTATTTTATATTCATTAAATTGTATATGGCCGCGCCCACATTTTAGGGGCGTTTTTTTTAAAACAGTTTTTCGTAGATTTTAATCATATAATATCAATCTTTAGAAGCAAACTCGAGTATATGTTGAGATATTTAAAAAATCCGCCCACTACCACGCCCCTGTTTTGAATTAAAATTCTCTTGGAGTAATTTTATAAGAAAAAACTTTATAAAATTTTAGGTAATTTTTTGAGGAAGTGGCTACATATTTTGGTATATAGGAAAGGAATAGCGCATCAGACTATTCGCTCTGGCCGCTGTGTAGCATTCTTTTAATTTTTGTTGGAGGAATACTAGTTTAATATTATTAAAATATTTTTTTTTTATCTTTAGCATCATTATCTTATTTATGACAAAATTATTATAACGATTAGTTTCTGCTACATAAACTAATTATTTGGACCTTATCCAATTTGAATATGACCTAAAACTTTACGTGCTAATTATCTTAAAAACGCAACTCTATTGAAAACACAAATAGTTAAAATTAAACTAAGAATCACAAACAAAATAATTTCTGGATGTAATTAGTACATTATAAAGTATAAATAAAAATAAACTCTTAAAATTAAAACCGTCTTCATATCCTACAACTTATTTTATATTCATTAAATTGTATATGGCCGCGCCCACATTTTAGGGGCGTTTTTTTTTTAAAACAGTTTTTCGTAGATTTTAATCATATAATATCAATCTTTAGAAGCAAACTTGAGTATATGTTGAGATATTTAAAAGATCCGCCCACTACCACGCCCCTGTTTTGAATTAAAATTCTCTTGGAGTAATTTTATAAGAAAAAACTTTATAAAATTTTAGGCAATTTTTTGTGGAAGTGGCTACATATTTTGGTAAATAGGAAAGGAATAGCGCATCAGACTATTCGCTCTGGCCGCTGTGTAGCATTCTTTTAATTTTTGTTGGAGGAATACTAGTTTAATATTATTAAAATATTTTTTTTTATCTTTAGCATCATTATCTTATTTATGACAAAATTATTATAACGATTAGTTTCTGCTACATAAACTAATTATTTGGACCTTATCCAATTTGAATATGACCTAAAACTTTACGTGCTAATTATCTTAAAAACGCAACTCTATGAAAACACAAATAGTTAAAATTAAACTAAGAATCACAAACAAAATAATTTCTGGATGTAATTAGTACATTATAAAGTATAAATAAAAATAAACTCTTAAAATTAAAACCGTCTTCATATCCTACAACTTATTTTATATTCATTAAATTGTATATGGCCGCGCCCACATTTTAGGGGCGTTTTTTTTTTAAAACAGTTTTTCGTAGATTTTAATCATATAATATCAATCTTTAGAAGCAAACTTGAGTATATGTTGAGATATTTAAAAGATCCGCCCACTACCACGCCCCTGTTTTGAATTAAAATTCTCTTGGAGTAATTTTATAAGAAAAAACTTTATAAAATTTTAGGCAATTTTTTGTGGAAGTGGCTACATATTTTGGTAAATAGGAAAGGAATAGCGCATCAGACTATTCGCTCTGGCCGCTGTGTAGCATTCTTTTAATTTTTGTTGGAGGAATACTAGTTTAATATTATTAAAATATTTTTTTTTTATCTTTAGCATCATTATCTTATTTATGACAAAATTATTATAACGATTAGTTTCTGCTACATAAACTAATTATTTGGACCTTATCCAATTTGAATATAACCTAAAACTTTACGTGCTAATTATCTTAAAAACGCAACTCTATGAAAACACAAAGAGTTAAAATTAAACTAAGAATCACAAACAAAATAATTTCTGGATGTAATTAGTACATTATAAAGTATAAATAAAAATAAACTCTTAAAATTAAAACCGTCTTCATATCCTACAACTTATTTTATATTCATTAAATTGTATATGGCCGCGCCCACATTTTAGGGTCGTTTTTTTTTTAAAACAGTTTTTCGTAGATTTTAATCATATAATATCAATCTTTAGAAGCAAACTTGAGTATATGTTGAGATATTTAAAAAATCCGCCCACTACCACGCCCCTGTTTTGAATTAAAATTCTCTTGGAGTAATTTTATAAGAAAAAACTTTATAAAATTTTAGGCAATTTTTTGAGGAAGTGGCTACATATTTTGGTATATAGGAAAGGAATAGCGCATCAGACTATTCGCTCTGGCCGCTGTGTAGCATTCTTTTAATTTTTGTTGGAGGAATACTAGTTTAATATTATTAAAATATTTTTTTTTTATCTTTAGCATCATTATCTTATTTATGACAAAATTATTATAACGATTAGTTTCTGCTACATAAACTAATTATTTGGACCTTATCCAATTTGAATATAACCTAAAACTTTACGTGCTAATTATCTTACAAACGCAACTCTATGAAAACACAAATAGTTAAAATTAAACTAAGAATCACAAACAAAATAATTTCTGTATGTAATTAGTACATTATAAAGTATAAATAAAAATAAACTCTTAAAATTAAAACCGTCTTCATATCCTACAACTTATTTTATATTCATTAAATTGTATATGGCCGCGCCCACATTTTAGGGGCGCTTTTTTTGAAAAACAGTTTTTCGTAGATTTTAATCATATAATATCAATCTTTAGAAGCAAACTTGAGTATATGTTGAGATATTTAAAAGATCCGCCCACTACCACGCCCCTGTTTTGAATTAAAATTCTCTTGGAGTAATTTTATAAGAAAAAACTTTATAAAATTTTAGGCAATTTTTTGAGGAAGTGGCTACATATTTTGGTATATAGGAAAGGAATAGCGCATCAGACTATTCGCTCTGGCCGCTGTGTAGCATTCTTTTAATTTTTGTTGGAGGAATACTAGTTTAATATTATTAAAATATTTTTTTTTTATCTTTAGCATCATTATCTTATTTATGACAAAATTATTATAACGATTAGTTTCTGCTACATAAACTAATTATTTGGACCTTATCCAATTTGAATATGACCTAAAACTTTACGTGCTAATTATCTTAAAAACGCAACTCTATTGAAAACACAAATAGTTAAAATTAAACTAAGAATCACAAACAAAATAATTTCTGGATGTAATTAGTACATTATAAAGTATAAATAAAAATAAACTCTTAAAATTAAAACCGTCTTCATATCCTACAACTTATTTTATATTCATTAAATTGTATATGGCCGCGCCCACATTTTAGGGGCGTTTTTTTTTTAAAACAGTTTTTCGTAGATTTTAATCATATAATATCAATCTTTAGAAGCAAACTTGAGTATATGTTGAGATATTTAAAAAATCCGCCCACTACCACGCCCCTGTTTTGAATTAAATTTCTCTTGGAGTAATTTTATAAGAAAAAACTTTATAAAATTTTAGGCAATTTTTTGAGGAAGTGGCTACATATTTTGGTATATAGGAAAGGAATAGCGCATCAGACTATTCGCTCTGGCCGCTGTGTAGCATTCTTTTAATTTTTGTTGGAGGAATACTAGTTTAATATTATTAAAATATATTTTTTTATCTTTAGCATCATTATCTTATTTATGACAAAATTATTATAACGATTAGTTTCTGCTACATAAACTAATTATTTGGACCTTATCCAATTTGAATATAACCTAAAACTTTACGTGCTAATTATCTTAAAAACGCAACTCTATGAAAACACAAATAGTTAAAATTAAACTAAGAATCACAAACAAAATAATTTCTGTATGTAATTAGTACATTATAAAGTATAAATAAAAATAAACTCTTAAAATTAAAACCGTCTTCATATCCTACAACTTATTTTATATTCATTAAATTGTATATGGCCGCGCCCACATTTTAGGGGCGTTTTTTTTTAAAACAGTTTTTCGTAGATTTTAATCATATAATATTAATCTTTAGAAGCAAACTCGAGTATATGTTGAGATATTTAAAAAATCCGCCCACTACCACGCCCCTGTTTTGAATTAAAATTCTCTTGGAGTAATTTTATAAGAAAAAACTTTATAAAATTTTAGGCAATTTTTTGTGGAAGTGGCTACATATTTTGGTACATAGGAAAGGAATAGCGCATCAGACTATTCGCTCTGGCCGCTGTGTAGCATTCTTTTAATTTTTGTTGGAGGAATACTAGTTTAATATTATTAAAATATTTTTTTTTATCTTTAGCATCATTATCTTATTTATGACAAAATTATTATAACGATTAGTTTCTGCTACATAAACTAATTATTTGGACCTTATCCAATTTGAATATGACCTAAAACTTTACGTGCTAATTATCTTAAAAACGCAACTCTATGAAAACACAAATAGTTAAAATTAAACTAAGAATCACAAACAAAATAATTTCTGTATGTAATTAGTACATTATAAAGTATAAATAAAAATAAACTCTTAAAATTAAAACCGTCTTCATATCCTACAACTTATTTTATATTCATTAAATTGTATATGGCCGCGCCCACATTTTAGGGGCGTTTTTTTTAAAACAGTTTTTCGTAGATTTTAATCATATAATATCAATCTTTAGAAGCAAACTCGAGTATATGTTGAGATATTTAAAAAATCCGCCCACTACCACGCCCCTGTTTTGAATTAAAATTCTCTTGGAGTAATTTTATAAGAAAAAACTTTATAAAATTTTAGGTAATTTTTTGAGGAAGTGGCTACATATTTTGGTATATAGGAAAGGAATAGCGCATCAGACTATTCGCTCTGGCCGCTGTGTAGCATTCTTTTAATTTTTGTTGGAGGAATACTAGTTTAATATTATTAAAATATTTTTTTTTTATCTTTAGCATCATTATCTTATTTATGACAAAATTATTATAACGATTAGTTTCTGCTACATAAACTAATTATTTGGACCTTATCCAATTTGAATATGACCTAAAACTTTACGTGCTAATTATCTTAAAAACGCAACTCTATTGAAAACACAAATAGTTAAAATTAAACTAAGAATCACAAACAAAATAATTTCTGGATGTAATTAGTACATTATAAAGTATAAATAAAAATAAACTCTTAAAATTAAAACCGTCTTCATATCCTACAACTTATTTTATATTCATTAAATTGTATATGGCCGCGCCCACATTTTAGGGGCGTTTTTTTTTTAAAACAGTTTTTCGTAGATTTTAATCATATAATATCAATCTTTAGAAGCAAACTTGAGTATATGTTGAGATATTTAAAAAATCCGCCCACTACCACGCCCCTGTTTTGAATTAAAATTCTCTTGGAGTAATTTTATAAGAAAAAACTTTATAAAATTTTAGGCAATTTTTTGTGGAAGTGGCTACATATTTTGGTAAATAGGAAAGGAATAGCGCATCAGACTATTCGCTCTGGCCGCTGTGTAGCATTCTTTTAATTTTTGTTGGAGGAATACTAGTTTAATATTATTAAAATATTTTTTTTTTATCTTTAGCATCATTATCTTATTTATGACAAAATTATTATAACGATTAGTTTCTGCTACATAAACTAATTATTTGGACCTTATCCAATTTGAATATAACCTAAAACTTTACGTGCTAATTATCTTAAAAACGCAACTCTATGAAAACACAAAGAGTTAAAATTAAACTAAGAATCACAAACAAAATAATTTCTGGATGTAATTAGTACATTATAAAGTATAAATAAAAATAAACTCTTAAAATTAAAACCGTCTTCATATCCTACAACTTATTTTATATTCATTAAATTGTATATGGCCGCGCCCACATTTTAGGGGCGTTTTTTTTTAAAACAGTTTTTCGTAGATTTTAATCATATAATATCAATCTTTAGAAGCAAACTTGAGTATATGTTGAGATATTTAAAAAATCCGCCCACTACCACGCCCCTGTTTTGAATTAAAATTCTCTTGGAGTAATTTTATAAGAAAAAACTTTATACAATTTTAGGCAATTTTTTGAGGAAGTGGCTACATATTTTGGTATATAGGAAAGGAATAGCGCATCAGACTATTCGCTCTGGCCGCTGTGTAGCATTCTTTTAATTTTTGTTGGAGGAATACTAGTTTAATATTATTAAAATATTTTTTTTTATCTTTAGCATCATTATCTTATTTATGACAAAATTATTATAACGATTAGTTTCTGCTACATAAACTAATTATTTGGACCTTATCCAATTTGAATATAACCTAAAACTTTACGTGCTAATTATCTTACAAACGCAACTCTATGAAAACACAAATAGTTAAAATTAAACTAAGAATCACAAACAAAATAATTTCTGGATGTAATTAGTACATTATAAAGTATAAATAAAAATAAACTCTTAAAATTAAAACCGTCTTCATATCCTACAACTTATTTTATATTCATTAAATTGTATATGGCCGCGCCCACATTTTAGGGGCGTTTTTTTTTTAAAACAGTTTTTCGTAGATTTTAATCATATAATATCAATCTTTAGAAGCAAACTTGAGTATATGTTGAGATATTTAAAAGATCCGCCCACTACCACGCCCCTGTTTTGAATTAAAATTCTCTTGGAGTAATTTTATAAGAAAAAACTTTATAAAATTTTAGGCAATTTTTTGTGGAAGTGGCTACATATTTTGGTAAATAGGAAAGGAATAGCGCATCAGACTATTCGCTCTGGCCGCTGTGTAGCATTCTTTTAATTTTTGTTGGAGGAATACTAGTTTAATATTATTAAAATATTTTTTTTTTATCTTTAGCATCATTATCTTATTTATGACAAAATTATTATAACGATTAGTTTCTGCTACATAAACTAATTATTTGGACCTTATCCAATTTGAATATAACCTAAAACTTTACGTGCTAATTATCTTAAAAACGCAACTCTATGAAAACACAAAGAGTTAAAATTAAACTAAGAATCACAAACAAAATAATTTCTGGATGTAATTAGTACATTATAAAGTATAAATAAAAATAAACTCTTAAAATTAAAACCGTCTTCATATCCTACAACTTATTTTATATTCATTAAATTGTATATGGCCGCGCCCACATTTTAGGGGCGTTTTTTTTTAAAACAGTTTTTCGTAGATTTTAATCATATAATATCAATCTTTAGAAGCAAACTTGAGTATATGTTGAGATATTTAAAAAATCCGCCCACTACCACGCCCCTGTTTTGAATTAAAATTCTCTTGGAGTAATTTTATAAGAAAAAACTTTATACAATTTTAGGCAATTTTTTGAGGAAGTGGCTACATATTTTGGTATATAGGAAAGGAATAGCGCATCAGACTATTCGCTCTGGCCGCTGTGTAGCATTCTTTTAATTTTTGTTGGAGGAATACTAGTTTAATATTATTAAAATATTTTTTTTTATCTTTAGCATCATTATCTTATTTATGACAAAATTATTATAACGATTAGTTTCTGCTACATAAACTAATTATTTGGACCTTATCCAATTTGAATATAACCTAAAACTTTACGTGCTAATTATCTTACAAACGCAACTCTATGAAAACACAAATAGTTAAAATTAAACTAAGAATCACAAACAAAATAATTTCTGTATGTAATTAGTACATTATAAAGTATAAATAAAAATAAACTCTTAAAATTAAAACCGTCTTCATATCCTACAACTTATTTTATATTCATTAAATTGTATATGGCCGCGCCCACATTTTAGGGGCGCTTTTTTTGAAAAACAGTTTTTCGTAGATTTTAATCATATAATATCAATCTTTAGAAGCAAACTTGAGTATATGTTGAGATATTTAAAAGATCCGCCCACTACCACGCCCCTGTTTTGAATTAAAATTCTCTTGGAGTAATTTTATAAGAAAAAACTTTATAAAATTTTAGGCAATTTTTTGAGGAAGTGGCTACATATTTTGGTATATAGGAAAGGAATAGCGCATCAGACTATTCGCTCTGGCCGCTGTGTAGCATTCTTTTAATTTTTGTTGGAGGAATACTAGTTTAATATTATTAAAATATTTTTTTTTTATCTTTAGCATCATTATCTTATTTATGACAAAATTATTATAACGATTAGTTTCTGCTACATAAACTAATTATTTGGACCTTATCCAATTTGAATATGACCTAAAACTTTACGTGCTAATTATCTTAAAAACGCAACTCTATTGAAAACACAAATAGTTAAAATTAAACTAAGAATCACAAACAAAATAATTTCTGGATGTAATTAGTACATTATAAAGTATAAATAAAAATAAACTCTTAAAATTAAAACCGTCTTCATATCCTACAACTTATTTTATATTCATTAAATTGTATATGGCCGCGCCCACATTTTAGGGGCGTTTTTTTTTTAAAACAGTTTTTCGTAGATTTTAATCATATAATATCAATCTTTAGAAGCAAACTTGAGTATATGTTGAGATATTTAAAAAATCCGCCCACTACCACGCCCCTGTTTTGAATTAAAATTCTCTTGGAGTAATTTTATAAGAAAAAACTTTATAAAATTTTAGGCAATTTTTTGTGGAAGTGGCTACATATTTTGGTACATAGGAAAGGAATAGCGCATCAGACTATTCGCTCTGGCCGCTGTGTAGCATTCTTTTAATTTTTGTTGGAGGAATACTAGTTTAATATTATTAAAATATTTTTTTTTTATCTTTAGCATCATTATCTTATTTATGACAAAATTATTATAACGATTAGTTTCTGCTACATAAACTAATTATTTGGACCTTATCCAATTTGAATATAACCTAAAACTTTACGTGCTAATTATCTTAAAAACGCAACTCTATGAAAACACAAAGAGTTAAAATTAAACTAAGAATCACAAACAAAATAATTTCTGTATGTAATTAGTACATTATAAAGTATAAATAAAAATAAACTCTTAAAATTAAAACCGTCTTCATATCCTACAACTTATTTTATATTCATTAAATTGTATATGGCCGCGCCCACATTTTAGGGGCGCTTTTTTTGAAAAACAGTTTTTCGTAGATTTTAATCATATAATATCAATCTTTAGAAGCAAACTTGAGTATATGTTGAGATATTTAAAAGATCCGCCCACTACCACGCCCCTGTTTTGAATTAAAATTCTCTTGGAGTAATTTTATAAGAAAAAACTTTATAAAATTTTAGGCAATTTTTTGAGAAAGTGGCTACATATTTTGGTATATAGGAAAGGAATAGCGTATCAGACTATTCGCTCTGGCCGCTGTGTAGCATTCTTTTAATTTTTGTTGGAGGAATACTAGTTTAATATTGTTAAAATATTTTTTTTTTATCTTTAGCATCATTATCTTATTTATGACAAAATTATTATAACGATTAGTTTCTGCTACATAAACTAATTATTTGGACCTTATCCAATTTGAATATAACCTAAAACTTTACGTGCTAATTATCTTAAAAACGCAACTCTATGAAAACACAAATAGTTAAAATTAAACTAAGAATCACAAACAAAATAATTTCTGGATGTAATTAGTACATTATAAAGTATAAATAAAAATAAACTCTTAAAATTAAAACCGTCTTCATATCCTACAACTTATTTTATATTCATTAAATTGTATATGGCCGCGCCCACATTTTAGGGGCGTTTTTTTTTAAAACAGTTTTTCGTAGATTTTAATCATATAATATCAATCTTTAGAAGCAAACTTGAGTATATGTTGAGATATTTAAAAAATCCGCCCACTACCACGCCCCTGTTTTGAATTAAAATTCTCTTGGAGTAATTTTATAAGAAAAAACTTTATAAAATTTTAGGCAATTTTTTGAGGAAGTGGCTACATATTTTGGTATATAGGAAAGGAATAGCGCATCAGACTATTCGCTCTGGCCGCTGTGTAGCATTCTTTTAATTTTTGTTGGAGGAATACTAGTTTAATATTATTAAAATATATTTTTTTATCTTTAGCATCATTATCTTATTAATGACAAAATTATTATAACGATTAGTTTCTGCTACATAAACTAATTATTTGGACCTTATCCAATTTGAATATAACCTAAAACTTTACGTGCTAATTATCTTAAAAACGCAACTCTATGAAAACACAAATAGTTAAAATTAAACTAAGAATCACAAACAAAATAATTTCTGGATGTAATTAGTACATTATAAAGTATAAATAAAAATAAACTCTTAAAATTAAAACCGTCTTCATATCCTACAACTTATTTTATATTCATTAAATTGTATATGGCCGCGCCCACATTTTAGGGGCGCTTTTTTTGAAAAACAGTTTTTCGTAGATTTTAATCATATAATATCAATCTTTAGAAGCAAACTCGAGTATATGTTAAGATATTTAAAAAATCCGCCCACTACCACGCCCCTGTTTTGAATTAAAATTCTCTTGGAGTAATTTTATAAGAAAAAACTTTATAAAATTTTAGGCAATTTTTTGTGGAAGTGGCTACATATTTTGGTACATAGGAAAGGAATAGCGCATCAGACTATTCGCTCTGGCCGCTGTGTAGCATTCTTTTAATTTTTGTTGGGGGAATACTAGTTTCTATGAAAACACAAAGAGTTAAAATTAAACTAAGAATCACAAACAAAATAATTTCTGGATGTAATTAGTACATTATAAAGTATAAATAAAAATAAACTCTTAAAATTAAAACCGTCTTCATATCCTACAACTTATTTTATATTCATTAAATTGTATATGGCCGCGCCCACATTTTAGGGGCGTTTTTTTTTAAAACAGTTTTTCGTAGATTTTAATCATATAATATCAATCTTTAGAAGCAAACTTGAGTATATGTTGAGATATTTAAAAAATCCGCCCACTACCACGCCCCTGTTTTGAATTAAAATTCTCTTGGAGTAATTTTATAAGAAAAAACTTTATACAATTTTAGGCAATTTTTTGAGGAAGTGGCTACATATTTTGGTATATAGGAAAGGAATAGCGCATCAGACTATTCGCTCTGGCCGCTGTGTAGCATTCTTTTAATTTTTGTTGGAGGAATACTAGTTTAATATTATTAAAATATTTTTTTTTATCTTTAGCATCATTATCTTATTTATGACAAAATTATTATAACGATTAGTTTCTGCTACATAAACTAATTATTTGGACCTTATCCAATTTGAATATAACCTAAAACTTTACGTGCTAATTATCTTACAAACGCAACTCTATGAAAACACAAATAGTTAAAATTAAACTAAGAATCACAAACAAAATAATTTCTGGATGTAATTAGTACATTATAAAGTATAAATAAAAATAAACTCTTAAAATTAAAACCGTCTTCATATCCTACAACTTATTTTATATTCATTAAATTGTATATGGCCGCGCCCACATTTTAGGGGCGTTTTTTTTTTAAAACAGTTTTTCGTAGATTTTAATCATATAATATCAATCTTTAGAAGCAAACTTGAGTATATGTTGAGATATTTAAAAGATCCGCCCACTACCACGCCCCTGTTTTGAATTAAAATTCTCTTGGAGTAATTTTATAAGAAAAAACTTTATAAAATTTTAGGCAATTTTTTGTGGAAGTGGCTACATATTTTGGTAAATAGGAAAGGAATAGCGCATCAGACTATTCGCTCTGGCCGCTGTGTAGCATTCTTTTAATTTTTGTTGGAGGAATACTAGTTTAATATTATTAAAATATTTTTTTTTTATCTTTAGCATCATTATCTTATTTATGACAAAATTATTATAACGATTAGTTTCTGCTACATAAACTAATTATTTGGACCTTATCCAATTTGAATATAACCTAAAACTTTACGTGCTAATTATCTTAAAAACGCAACTCTATGAAAACACAAAGAGTTAAAATTAAACTAAGAATCACAAACAAAATAATTTCTGGATGTAATTAGTACATTATAAAGTATAAATAAAAATAAACTCTTAAAATTAAAACCGTCTTCATATCCTACAACTTATTTTATATTCATTAAATTGTATATGGCCGCGCCCACATTTTAGGGGCGTTTTTTTTTAAAACAGTTTTTCGTAGATTTTAATCATATAATATCAATCTTTAGAAGCAAACTTGAGTATATGTTGAGATATTTAAAAAATCCGCCCACTACCACGCCCCTGTTTTGAATTAAAATTCTCTTGGAGTAATTTTATAAGAAAAAACTTTATACAATTTTAGGCAATTTTTTGAGGAAGTGGCTACATATTTTGGTATATAGGAAAGGAATAGCGCATCAGACTATTCGCTCTGGCCGCTGTGTAGCATTCTTTTAATTTTTGTTGGAGGAATACTAGTTTAATATTATTAAAATATTTTTTTTTATCTTTAGCATCATTATCTTATTTATGACAAAATTATTATAACGATTAGTTTCTGCTACATAAACTAATTATTTGGACCTTATCCAATTTGAATATAACCTAAAACTTTACGTGCTAATTATCTTACAAACGCAACTCTATGAAAACACAAATAGTTAAAATTAAACTAAGAATCACAAACAAAATAATTTCTGTATGTAATTAGTACATTATAAAGTATAAATAAAAATAAACTCTTAAAATTAAAACCGTCTTCATATCCTACAACTTATTTTATATTCATTAAATTGTATATGGCCGCGCCCACATTTTAGGGGCGCTTTTTTTGAAAAACAGTTTTTCGTAGATTTTAATCATATAATATCAATCTTTAGAAGCAAACTTGAGTATATGTTGAGATATTTAAAAGATCCGCCCACTACCACGCCCCTGTTTTGAATTAAAATTCTCTTGGAGTAATTTTATAAGAAAAAACTTTATAAAATTTTAGGCAATTTTTTGAGGAAGTGGCTACATATTTTGGTATATAGGAAAGGAATAGCGCATCAGACTATTCGCTCTGGCCGCTGTGTAGCATTCTTTTAATTTTTGTTGGAGGAATACTAGTTTAATATTATTAAAATATTTTTTTTTTATCTTTAGCATCATTATCTTATTTATGACAAAATTATTATAACGATTAGTTTCTGCTACATAAACTAATTATTTGGACC